>OX326960.1:69093056-70503056 GCA_946800325.1 Luzula sylvatica
ACATTGTTCGGTTCGGTTCGGTAATATTTCGAACAGTTCAGTTTGTTCGATATTTGTTCGAAAACTTACAAAAATTCATATTTAATTCATTTTCTTTATATTTTATTAATAAAAATATCAAATTAAAAACCTTAAAAATATTAATAAAAAACAAATTAAAATTTGAACTCTTTAATATAAAAAATAAAATAACATTTATAATCGACACAAAGTACAAATCTAATTAAAAGAAAACATGAACATATATAGAAAAGAAAAGAATACAAAAAATATAACAAGAAATAATTATGTCATTGAAAAAGAAATAAAATTATTTGAACTCGTTGCTTATATGTGTCATTAACATGAACTTTAATTTATAATGATTAATTTGATTTGGAAATCTAATTTATATTGATCAATAAATATAATAATTGAACATTAGAACGAACGAATCGAACGAACACATTCAAATTTGAATTCGGTTCGTTAGTTGTCGAACAATGTTCGTTTCGATTCGATAAGAATACGAAGGATAATCGAACAAATCATTAACGAACGAACTCGAACCAAATTCAAACGAGCATCAAACTTGCAACAAAATTCACCTAGCTAGTCGGAATTATGACGATAATTTACTTTCCCCAATTTCCCCACCAAAGATTAACCATAGGCATGAACAGCATAATTGCGTCAATCCTTTCGTCCGATCAACATGGCCCATGGACCTTCTCCAACAAAAACCCAAGGGACCATATCTCGTCTATCTCCTCCCGCTTCCATTTCTCCGCTTTCCTCCCCTTCTCTCTCCCTCTCTCTCACGTTCACTCCAACCTCGTCGTCTCCGCACTCTCGTCTCGATAAAGGTCATCCACCATGGATACACCTTGACGTCCTGCCATCTTCCCCGTCAAGGAACGGATCGATCTTTCCGAAAAGGAGAGTACAATTTTCGGTCGGTTGTTAAGAGGTTTTGCGCCATTTTTCACTCGACGTGAAAAGGTTATACCTTTGTTAAACATATTTTGTCCTAGTAAAATTATGAATTTCTAATGGGTTTATATGCACAAACGGACCAACGGTTATTAGGTAAAAACTGCTATGATATAGACATTGCATTGGATGACATGCTTGGAGAAGATTTTTTGCGAGAAAGTTAATTCTTATTTGCAGCATTTGGGCGAAGAACAGCGAGGAATTGGAGTTATTCAATGGTATATCTCCTCAATTTTCATTACCTTTTTTTGTTTTTATCCTAAATTTTAATCTTTCTTCTCTTTTTGTCATGTAGTCGTAGCAATCCAGATCAATCGAAGCACTTGGAAACTGCAAGGATGCGTATTTATGAAATTTGGATTGATTTCACGAACTTGAGATCTGAAACTTATGCCGAAAATAGGCGCATCCCTACTATGGTTCATATTTTCATTATTTTATTAAATTAATATTTGATCAATTGATTATAGTAAAATATAGGGTGTAATTTGCAATACTTTGGTTTATATTTTTTTATTCATGTGTTGATTTTACTGAATCTAGATTTTAAATGTAGAAATTTGGATCTGCTGAAGAGGATGCATATAGAAGGGATTTCACAATCAACAGGTAAATTTTATTTTGTTGAATTATTTTTCGGGTTTAGGGTTTAGGGTTTAGTTTTTTTGTTTTTTTTTTTGTTGAGAAGAAAGGAGAGTTGAGAATTTGATGTGAATTTGCTGAAAGTTTAGGATTTCCCAAAGAAATTTTTTTCTTGAATAAATATTGGTCATCACAAGCCAACTAATATACATTTAAAAATATACTGAAAGTCTAGGGAGTAGAATAAAAAAAAAAATCACAGCCAGTTTTTCTCTTGGATTTTGATTTGAATTTGCTGCAAATTGTTTCCACATAAACTGAATCATACAAGTTTTCTACACATTGATACACTTATAACAAGAGATCGATTGATTTAAAATCATTGGGGTTTTGGCAATTTACTTAAATGCGAGAGATAGAATATGAAAATGACATTTTTTTTCTATTACTTTATTACTCCAAAAAATTCATATAATCACTATCTAGAATTATGGTAATAATTTACTATGATTTATGAACTAATCGTTACTTGGTTCTTTTCGGATTGGTAGAATAATTTGAGAAGGAACGAAGAGTTTTTCGAATATATTCTTAATTCTGAGCATAGACACAGGAAACGATACGGATCAATTAACTCAAATCGAATCTTTTGTGGGTGATTTGAGAAGTAAAAAAGGTTATATTGTAATTTAAGAAGATGCAGGGACTTTTGTGAAAAGATACATGTTAGCGGGTTATTGGATCTTGGCGATCTTTGAGAATTTGCAATTTTGAGAAAAATGAAGTTGTAAGGAGGAGAAAAGAGTAGATGAACGGTGTGGAGTGGAAGCTTTATTGTTTGCGGAAAAATGCGGGTTTGGCAATCTGTACCGACCTGTACCAAGTTTGTTGAAGAGGATCTAATTCTAGGTGTAATTGTCTAATTTGATTTTTACAAATTATAATTGCTGGGTTCTGTTTCTTTGATTTATGAATGCTTCATTTTTTTTTATATCTGTGGTATTAGTGTTTGATTATCAATGACATTTATTAATATTTTTTTGGATGATATAGCATAGAATAATTTTTGTATGAACACAATTAATTTTTAAATCAAACTGAGAATATAAAAGAATTTAATTGATATATAAGTTTTTTATTGTTAACATGAACAATTTATTCTAATAACCTTTGTTTTTTCATCTCTAACACGAACAAACGAGATGCTCATTTGTGATTTATTTATAATTTGTGAGATTTGTTGGTAATCATGCATATGCGTTTACATTCACTATTTATGTATATCTGTTTATCTGTTGTCAATACAGATACGAATTGTATTTCCTGCCAAAATTTTGTTCATATGATGTCCTAAAGATCTTGTCCATTATTTTGCTCAATTTCCTAATTAAAGACGGACCGTGAATAACATAGTTCCATCGATCCTTCCGCTCAATAATATATCAACATAACCGCTCACTCTCTTTATCTCGTTCTCTTTATAATGATAGTCTCCTTAAACACGCAAGAATACAATTTTATTCTTGTATCGAATTTGTTACATTTTTCTAATATTTGATAATAAAAACACATATTCAATTCCCTCCAAAATCTGAAAAAATAATTATCCTGTGAGAAATGTGTCATTCTCTATTATTTTCTTTTCTCAAAACATGTAAATTACTAAACTGTACGAAGTCTGCCTATATAGACTCCAAAGACACACATCAAAACTATGAACATGTCATACTTTTCGACTCGTATACATACAATTTTCATTTATTTTATCTGCAATTCGTACTGAAATTATCATGCTTATCCAGCTTCAGATAATTTGAAAATAATTTATTAATTATAGAATTGAACTTATTTCCCCAAAATGATTTTGTGAGTATTTCTTATTTCTTATTATTATTATAGCAGGTCCATGGACCTTAGGGCCCATGGCTCGTCTCTGTCTCATCTCCTCCCGCTTCCACTTCTCCGCTTTCCTCCCTCCAAAACCCTGCTCTTTCCTCCTCCCCTTCTCCCTTCCTCTCCCACGTTCACTCCGACCTCTTCGTCTCCGCACTCTCGTCTCGATATCGCGGTCGTCCACCATGGATGCACCTCCTTCCATCATTCCCGTCAAGGAGAAGATCGATCTTTCCGAAAAGGAGAGTAAAATCTTCGGTCGGTTGTTGGAGGTTTTGCGCCATTTTTCACTCGACACGCAACTCCGAGTCGCTGGCGGCTGGGTCCGTGATAAGGTTCGACCTTTGTGGAACATATTTTGTCCTGAAGTAAAATTATGAATTTCTGATGGGTTTATATGCAAAAACAGCTATTAGGTAAAGAGTGCTACGATATAGACATTGCATTGGATGACATGCTCGGAAAAGATTTTTGCGAGAAAGTTAATTCGTATTTGCAGCATTTGGGCGAAGAACAGCAAGGAATTGGTGTTATTCAGTGGTATATCTCCTCAATTTTCATTACCTTTTTTTGTTTTTATCCCAAATTTGTAATCTTTCTTCTCTTTTTGTGGTGTAATTGCAGCAATCCAGATCAATCGAAGCACTTGGAAACTGCAAGGATGCGTATTTATGACACTTGGATCGATTTCGTGAACTTGAGATCTGAAACTTATGCTGAAAATAGCCGAATCCCTACTATGGTTCATATTTGCATTCTTAATATTTTTGATCAATTTGATATTATAGTAAATTATAGGGTTTAATTTGCAATACTTGGGTTTATATATTTTTTATTCATGTATTGATTTTACTGAATCGAGATTTTGAATGCAGAAATTTGGATCTGCTGAAGAAGATGCATATAGACGGGATTTAACAATCAACAGGTACATTTTATTTATTTTTGAATCATTTTTAGGGTTTAGGGTTTAGCTTTCTTGTAATATTATTTTTATTTGTTTTGTAGCCTGTTTTATAATATCAACAATAGCTCAGTTGAAGATTTGACTGGAAGAGGTTCGCTTTTGTTTCGTTACTGAATATTTAATTTTATATTTTGCATTTATAAGAGTTAAAATTTTGATTTTTGATCTTTTTTCAGGAATTAAAGATTTAAAATCAGGATTGATCGTTACGCCTTTACCACCTAAATCTACTTTCATGGATGATCCCCTTCGAGTTCTTCGTGCAATTCGATTCGGTATTAATATCATTTCCCATCCATTTTCTAAGTATAAATAAATAAAAATAAAAATATCAAAAATACCCATCAAAAAAATTACAGGAGCGAGGTTTGACTTCAAATTGGATGAAGAATTGAAAAAGGCGGCTTCTGACGATGAAGTACGATCTGCACTTGGGAGTAAAATTAGTCGAGAGCGTATTGGCCATGAAGTAATAATTTTATTTACATTATAATTATTAAAATATCACATATGCCCCTATCAAACATTAAACATATCATGTATATCCTGTAGTGATATTCTTAATTATTTTATTTATTTGACAGGTTGATTTGATGATGTCAGACAAGAGACCAGCAAAAGCAATGGGTTATGTCCGCGATTTAAAATTATTTTTGGCCGTATTTTCTTTCCCTCAAAACCCTAAACCTCTCATTGACGAACAATGTGATAGGTACGTATGTCCTTTTATTTTATTTTGTTATTATTATTATTTATGTAAAAATAGTACCATTTTCTTTCTCAATTTGTCCAAGGATTTTCGGAAACTTAGAAATATTTAAGGGGTATATATGATATTTTCAATGTGGTATGGCCGTATGGGTCTGTAAAAGATATTTTAGATTTTACAAATATTTATTTTTAAAATGCAGGTCATGTGCTTCATATATTTCAGCTGCTTGGGATCTTTTGCAAATTGTGGGCCCCTCAATATTCACCGTGAGCCCAGTTTCTTCATTTTCTAATTTTCCAATTTTCTGTTATTTATGTTATTTTTGCATAAATTAATTTCATCTTAAACTTTTATTTTCTCAGGATGATCAAAGGAGGCTTTATTTGTACGGTTCTCTATTTGTTCCGTTACGAAGCACAATTTACATGGATAAGAAATCTAAAGAGGTAATAAATTAAATTTTTAAATAGTTCTTAATATTTTTTATTTATTAAACTAAATTTTTTGTTTTATATTGTTATGCAGGTTCCTGTTACAGGATATATCATTAGAGAATCTCTCAAGTTAAAATCTAGCGATGCCGATACAGTAAATACCTTTACAAAATTATAGTATTTTCGGTTTTAAATTTATATATCTTTTTTATTATTATTTTTCGTAGGTGGTGAATTTGCACAATGCGTGTAAAAAGTTTCTTGAATTAATTCCTTTATTGGATTCAAATGAAGTTTCTGAAAATCTTAAAGAAGAATTAGAGGATGAATTTCTCGAGATACCATATAATTTGGTTAAACGAGTTTTTGCTGGTTAGTTCTATTTCTTGTTATACCATATGATTATTAAATATTACAAAACTATTATTTACGATTTTTTAAATTAATTTAACAGGTCTATTACTTCGGCAAATAAAGGATTTTTGGCGTGTTGCTCTGTTAATATCTGTTTTATTACATTCTGAATTTGATCTTAATATTGATGATTTGGATAAAAGAAAGGAAATATTTTTGCGAGCTGAGAGTTCCATAATGGAATTAGGTATTTTCAAGGATATCCCAAAATTTGATCTTATTATTTTACCTTTATTTTTAATGATTTTTGTTTTGTAGATCTTGATGGTGTTTGGAAAACAAAGCTATTGCTCGACGGCAAGGCTATTATGGGAATTTTGCAACTTAAATCAGGAGGCCCCGCAATTGGTATCTGGGTAAGGCTCGATTCTTTTTTAGGACAAATTTTATATATACCCCTCCAAAACCTCAAAATGTGATATATACCTAGGGATGTAAACGGTTCGGATATTATCCGAACCGACCCGAACCGAATCCGCCTAAATATCCAGATCCGTATAAAATTATCCGGATCCGAACGAATCCGGATCCGACCCGGATTCGTTTTTTCGGATCCAAATCCAAATCCGGTATCAAGAATATCATCCGAATCCGGTTAATATCCGGATCCGAATAATAATAAAAAACGGATATCCGTTTTTCATTAAAATTTGATCCGAATGAACAGGACACACCTTAATCAGGTACACCTCTTTTTAGCAGTGGAGGTGGTATGTATTTATAGGCATCATACAAATTTTTTTACTGCAAAAATAACTGGTGGGACTATTAGTTAACTTTGTTCCGGTTTTGGTGTGTTTTTTTGTGTGGGCTGTGAATACTTTTTGTGGGCTTTATGTACAATTTTATCTCAAAAATATAAAACGTACAGCCTCTCTAATTCTCTAATTCTATACAGACTTCATATTATTTTGTATTTTTTTACATAACGTGGGATTATTTGTGGTTGTTTTGGTACAGTTGATTTTGTAACGATTCATTTTCACACAATAATATATCTATTTTATTAGTATAATATGAATAATTTTTGTAACGGGTCACTTTTATTATTATTATTATTTAAATATATTGTATCCTAGTAATTTTAAAAATTGCGATATCCAAACCGTATTTGTATCGCGTCGGATAGGATACTCGTGTACGTATTCGTGCAACAAGAAATTTAAATATTATTTTAATTTTATTTAAAAGTTGAATATTAGATGAATAGTTGTGTTATTTATCAAATATCCGTTTTAACTATCCGAAAAAGATTCGTATCCGTATTCGTATCCGACAATATCCGAACCGTATCCGTATCCGTTTAATATCCGAACCGTATCCGGATCCGAGTTGTTCCGTATCCGAATATCCGTATCCGAAAAAATACGGATACGGATCTGGTACGACCACTATCCGAACCGTATCCGAACCGTTTACACCCCTATATATACCCCTTGAAGATATAAAAATGAATATTTTTGTTGTTGCGATAATTTACAGCAACAAAGGTTGATAAAGTGGCAGCTTGCATATCCAAATGGGACTACCGAGGAATGCATTGATTGGATTAAGCAATCTCAAGTCAAGCGCCAAAAACTGGACACCTCCAGTTCATAATTCACATAATCCCGGTATATTATTTAGTTTGTAGTTTATATTTCTAGTTATTTATTATAAGGGTGGAATAATATGAAATAAAGGAGTGGAATAAGTGAAAGATGGGAAGAGGGGGATTAAATAATCTCTCTCTCTCTCCTTGTCTAATTTATTTCCAATAAAAAAAAAATTAATTTAATTATTTCTTCCACCATTATAATAAAACGGTTCCGCTTGTTACCGAATACTCTATGTAATGTTTAAGCACTTTTGTGTGAGAATGAAGAAAAATAGAGATCAATCTTTTGTTTCTCCTTTTTGGAGATTGTTATCATAGCATATTATTGGTGATGATTCTCTGAAGTTGATAGTTAGATACTTCTTTGTCATAATTCTTGCTGAAATTTGATTGATTGTCGAGTAATTGGAACATATAAATTATTAAATTTGAGGATTTGAAGGGTTTCTTATCGAATCGAACTAGGTTTTAAAATTAGGTGTCTTGTAAACTTTTATTATTTAATTGTTATTTTTTAGTTTTTTTTAAAAAAAAAAAATAGGTCTCGGATATTGGAAATTGTTTCTGGGCATCATCAAAATATACATCGAAACACAAATGCCACATAATTAACTCTTAAGCCTTTAATTTTCACAAATCTTTGAACCTTTTTAACATGCCACATTATCAATATTAACTCTGTCATTTGAAACTTGATATTTTATGATTGTGTTTAAATATAATTCGTCCTATTCTTATTTTGCAAGTACTTTTAAATGATCTCAATAAGATGGTCACCTAATAATTTTAATTACAGACCGTGTGGTTTAAAGCGAATGTTTATTTTATACTGCTATCATTGCAAAATAAGTTATTTTTTATATTTTGTTATTGAAAAATAATGGATGTTTAATCGATTTAAGTAAAGTTTGAATCTTGTTGACATAATAATATCACGATCTTTTAGTAAGACAAATCTATAGTTACCATACAATCAAGCTTATTTTTTTTTTATATGAGTGCATGCACTTAATAGGTGTAATCAGTATTTTAAATTGCGGCGATATTGCGAATATTGCGGGCTAAGATTTAGAATTGCTATATCGCAATGAAGTATTGCGAAAATATCGTTTTTTGAGAAATTGCGGATATTGCGGCGAGATTGCGGCGAAATATCGGTAATATTGCGGCCATATCGGGTCAAATATTGCGGATAATATTCAAATCGTTGTAATTTTCTCATCCTTCCACCAAATTACATGAAATTTATATCGAAATCGCTCGTTTCGACGAGAGGAATGCAATGATGGGCTTGAATTTGTGAAATTTTGTCTTTTACCCTGGATTAAACACAAAATACACGTTAAAGTAATTTTATCGAGAATTATTTAATATAAATATTATAACATAAATTTTGTGATTATTTAATACTTAGTTTCCATGTTTTATTATCAAAATATTTGATAAAATATGTTCATAACATATATAACTTCTAAAATGTGTCATTTTCATCTATAAATGTATGAATTTTCATTGTATTTCATTGATGTTTCGATTTAAAATTTGAGTTATAGTGTTTTGATATTTTTAGGATGTCGAAAATTTTTTTTTCAACAAAATACAATTCCAAAAATCCCGTATAATTGCCATTTTAATGGAAATTTTATGATCAACTTTTATTTACACTGAAATGGTTCCTGGACAATCAAATTTTGTATTCTTTTTAGAAGAAAATTATGAAGAAAATTTTACGATATTAATGGTGATAAAAAATATTGTGAAAAATATATTTAAACAAACTATTATTTTTACATAATTTAATATCGCAACGATTGTCTGCAATAAGGTCATTGCGCCGCAATTGCGCCCGCAAACGCAATCCGCTGCAAAAAAGACCCGACCGCAATGGACCGCAATATCGCAATTTAAAACATTGGGTGTAATAGATTATTAATAAATATGATATATTTAAGAAAATGATCTGTAATACTTAAATATCACATAGATATTTCCATACTAGTTTGTCTTTTATTTTATATAGACCTATATTTTTTCTTGTAACGATATTTTCTATGAAAACTTCAAACATGTTGTAATAAACGGATGTGTCAACAATATTCTATGATTTTACTTGAGTGTATCTAAACTTTTCATTTATATCCGTACTTCCATAATTTCTCATATGGGTATTTTGATATTTTGAATTTTATGAAGATAGAAAATGAAATTGAGAGATCTATAAAAGATGTCTTGTAAAAAAAAATTCTTTTTTTAGGAGAATACATGATACATTGAAAATTTTTGTTTGCGTATGTACATAATAAAAATTGTACATATGATATAAAAATTGCATCTATAATTTTTTTTTTTTTGTGCAAGATTACCTAAAAAATTACATATTTTATTGGCAAAAGAAATATAATAGAAAATTCTTTCATTTTTATTATACTACATTTGCCATTTTGTTAGCGAATATTTTATACATATCATGCAACTTTACATATGATATTTATATTTTTTACTAAACAGAGTTAAAAGCTTTATATTATTCTGATTGCATGTTTTTCCTTAAATTAGGGCTTAAAAACATATTTTGAAAATCTAGATAAATACATGAAATTATCTTTCCTTAAAAATGTAGTTAAAAAATTACATTTTTTGTTTAAAAAAAAGATTAAAGACAAGATATTATGATGGAAGTATTTTGCAACGGATTTGTAGGGTATGATTGATATTTATTAATTACACTTTGAAAAGCTATATCTTGCTCCTCAATTTCTCCTAAAATAAACCAGTGAGTTACATGACATTATTTGTGATAAGTGCATCTAAAGTGGCATTAAAATAATTTGGAGTGATAATTAAAATAATTTTATGTAATAGGTAAATAACATGTTTGTTTGATATAATTGCATTTGAAGTGCCAAATATGTTAATTAATCACTTTATATTGCTTACTGATAGTAAAGCAAAAAAATATAATTATATCTCAGAAATATATATCTATAGTCCAAATATGTATGCTTTTAACTAATGAATGTGTACAAATATTTTAAATAGGTATATGCAATTACCAGAAAAAATATATTATTTGACAATTTGATTCATGATAATATAATAACTACTTATTTATATTATTCTGCGATAAATTTAGAAGAATAATTAAAAGAATATATAATGTTGTTATTATGACTATATATTTAATGGACAAGGACAAGTCATCAAATCAGATGTTATCCGTTTAGGGAAAAAGAAGTTCTTTTTTTTTGAGGAGAAAGGCAAGCGCGATACGCGCTCGATCCGATCAATTTTTCATTAAAACAAAATATAAGTTCAAACTATACACAAATGTAAAAGGTAAAAGATACACGTAATTAACAATTTAATCTCCACTTCGCTATTAAATCTTCAATACAAGTCGCCAAGAGAGCATGCATCCGTCCTTTATGTTGGAAAATTCGATTGTTTCGCTCTCGCCAAATGGACCAAATCGCGGCGAGACATTTTATATCCCATACACATTTTTCCAAACTCGTTTTCGATCTTCTAAAATCCCACCAAAAGGATCTTAGCGTTGTTAATCCTATGGACACATGCGGTTCGATTGATCTCCATATTTCGCTAGTAACATCGCAAGAAGAGATGGTCGGCCGATTCGTAGGCGCTCGAACAAAGGACACATGTTGGATTGTGTGGCCAACCCCTCTTAGCTAGGTTTTCGCATGTTAGAATCCTATCATTTAGCACTAACCACCCTAGTATTTTAACTTTTAGTGGGGCCCTTATCTTGAATATTACCGGCGTCCATACACACTCTACTCCCGGGTGAATGATGTGTGCATATACTTTGGACGATATGTATCGAGGGGGAGCATTAGTTGTCGAGGGCGGTTGAGTGAATAGACCCTTGATTGCTACATATAGCGGTAATAGTTTTTGGAGGTCCTTGATGAAGTAGGATTGTAGGGTATTGGGAATTGTTATTATTTCTTGGGTGGAACGAACATTATAAAGAGTTTGTAATGTGGTGGGCCATTGCGCTTCTTTGTCGTGGTCTATTTTGAAGAGTCATTTCAATAATAATGATTGATTTTGTCGCTCAAGGTTAATCATGCCCAACCCCCCGTGCTTCTTTGGTAAGCAAATTTTGTCCCAATTGATGAGACATTGGCCTCCCAAAATTTTGTCTCCGCCTTTCCAAAAGAAAGCCCTCATAAGTTTGTTAAGTTCGTCTAGAGTGCCTTGTGGTAATAACATCGTTTGCATGTGAAAACTTGACAAAGCTCCTAATACCGATTTGACTAACGTGTTACGACCACCCAAGGTTAGAAATTTATTCTTCCAATTATTAATCCCAGTGCTTGTTTCATATTATTAATAAGAAAAAGAAGTTCTTATTAGATAAATGTGTAATTAGGCTTAGCCCAAAGAATATTTAATTAATTGTTAATCCCAGTGCTTGTTTCCTATTGGTTGATAGATTCTTCAATGGATCGAGTGGTAGTTATTGGTAGTTATTGAGTGATTTTAGTAATGTACTTAGTGATGTAACTTATTATGTACTTAGCCGTGTAACTAACTCTTGTAAATGCCTATTTAAAGGCCACTCATTTGTTAATCAAATCAAGCAATTCAAAATCATTTCTTATACTCAGCATTGCCGCTTTGCGTCGCTCGACACCGAATTTCCTGGCGTCGTGTACAAATCGAGCACGCACCCTCGAAATCTCTCGCCGGAGGAACGATATTCAATTCTGAATAAGAACGTTGATCTTCTCAAAATCATCCAATTCGGATAAACTCTCTCCGACCCCACGAAGGGATTTCAATCACGTGGGAATTCAATTTCCGAGAATTCAACGTGCGCTATCGAGTCCATCAAATTGCTGGAGGATCAAGGCATCAACTTTCTTCAGAACAACACTTGGGGAATCGACACGCGTCATTTCGTTGATCTGATGCGGAGGACTTCGGGTTTGCTGGAGACCAAAAGCTTGACATGGATCACGTTCCACGGCTCCGCCGACTTTGCGTACCTGGTCAAAATGTTGGCACCGATAGGATTGCCAGATTCGCTTGACAAATTCTCGACGCTTCTTGAGGTCTATTGTAAAAAGATACTCGATTTGAATTTTGAAGTACATGATGAAGTTCTGCGAGAATTTATATGGCGGGCTCGAGAAAGTCGGTGCTGCACTCAACGTGGAGAGAATTGGGATGAGTCACCAAGCCGGGTCTGACAGTTTGCTGACCTGGCAAGTGTACGAGAAAATGATTCAGAAGTTTTTTTGATATGATGGGGGAGCTAGGTGTTCCGGTGTTTTGTTCGGATTGCATAGCAATTAATTTGTCAGAGTAGAAATGAAAAGGGTGTAATTGAGGAGGGAGGTTTAGAGTTTAGGTTTCCCAATGATTTGTCTTTTATGTAGTATTTAATATGATTTTTATTATCTACTGTTTATTGGAAGATATTTATTGGAAGATAGATTGTAACAAACTAATTCTGGTTAAATACTGTTAATCATTGGGTAAATTTGACGAAGTTTGCATTTTATGAGGCAAAATTGAAATTTTCAGTTTTGGAAGGGTAAATTATATGATATTTTGAGGTTTTGTAGAGATGCGCGTGAAAAATCGGCCTGAACAAATCAATTTCTATTTTTTTTTTGGACATCAATGGATTGTAATTTCTCAAGAATATGCCTCAATTTTTTTTTTTTTTGGACATCAATGGACTGTTAATCAGTGGCCTTTTTTTCCAGGTTTTTTTTTGCAATATCAGTACAATGCAGGGGCTTTTGCGCATATATGCCTCAAAATTTCAATGTGAGTAAAAAATGGGAATATAATCGTATTACCCAAACTTTCAGGAATGTATTGCAGGTCATTTAAATAAGAAATGATATAGTTTTGTAATTTTGCTTTTCTCAAGGACCTTCTTGCAAAATCTTCAAGGGACTATGGGATATATGCTGCATGCAATGACTAACTCTTAGGTTTTTTTTTGTTTTTTTTTTCTAAGATCAAATCTATCCGAAAGAATAGCTGACATGAGCACATGTACATGTACATGTACTGGTACCAATACTAATTAACGTCCGTACCAGTATTAGATAGGGAAACCTGGTATTAGTTTTGTTTATTGGTACCGAAAGTATATACTGGTACACTGATTAGAATTGATAATTAAATATATGTACTGATTTTGTGATTTTTCGTTTCTGGCGAGGAAATGCTGGAAAAATTATGGTTTATGGTTTAATCATAAAAATTTCGAAATTTTAGGGGCTAGATACAAAAATCAGAAAGCTAGATGGTTAATGGTTTACTTAGTGTATAATTTAAAAAAAAAAAGACAAAAGAAAACAGAAAATTTCGAAAATTTTAATGTTTACAAAAGGTAGATATGATATGATACGTTGAGATTTTGCATGCAAGGTAATTCATATGTTTATTGTAATATTTTATATGTTTATTATCTCGGGGAGCTCTATGTTTTTTATATTTTACATTAGAAAATATCTATATACAATTTCAATTTTTATTTTTCTTTCTTAAAATAAAAAAATGGTGATTTAATTTTTGATAGTTTACATTTCATTTAACTCGGTACTATGTAAAGCCCAATATTAGCCATTTAAAATAATTAATAGGCCCTATAATAAATATCCATGCTAAATAAAGCTCAAATATACAATGGGCCGAAAACCCACTTTCCAGTACTAGAAGAACCCCTAACATGCTCTTGAATATTCATTTCTTACCATATCAGAATAATGGCGACAGCACTAGCAGTGCCTCTCTTCTCTCCCAACAATCAACCCCTTATCCGAACCAAGCTCACTCCCACCGTTTATGTCTGCACCAGCACGAGGTCTCCGTCGTCGTTCTCCGTACGAGCTCAAGGCGGACACGAAGGCGGCAAAGTGCAACGAGTTTGGCGTCGCCGCAAGCTGGTAACTAATAGACTCAAAATTCATCGAATTTTTCGTTAGTCTTCTCAATCGAACTCATCGATTTGATTCGTTCTTGTGAAATCAACAGAACAGGGAGGACCGTAAACCAGAAGGGAAACGGATTCTGTTCTTGGAAGAACAAGTGAACAAGATAAAGAGCGAAGACAAGCACATCTGCGCCGACATAGACCGGCTTCTCCTGTCGGCGGGTAGTCGGTACGAGTTCGTCAACGAGATGATCGCCGAGGCGAAAGTGTTGGAAGCCGAGAACGAAGGCTCGTATGGTCACAAGAAGGTCGTTCTTCATGCCATCACCAATCGAATCAAGGACATGGGTTTCCCCGTTGCCGAGGCCTACATGGAGCCTCGTCCTTACAAGCTTCAACCCGAACCTACTATTGCCAAAAAGAAATTTTGAATTTTCTTGCTTTCGTTTCGCTTTAATTAGAGATTTTTATGTTTTGTACTACAAATCTGGTTAAAAAAAGAAAATATAATTACATTTGGTACATTACAAAAGTATATAGCCACACCCAAAATGATGCAAGAAAATTATAGGAAAAAGTCTGTTTTTGATCCCTAACAAATATCGAAATGTTCAACTTGCTTCCCGACTTTTTTTTTTGTTCAACTTGTCCCCTAAACTAGCTATTTTTGATTTTTTTGGTCCCTCCGTCAAATACCCCTTGCCCCCCGGGTTAAAATACCGTTAAACCATATTATTTTATCTTATTTTTCTACCTGATCCATCATGAATTAACCCGACCCAATATTTTTCTACCCGATCCGTTTATTAGAACTCTCTCTCACAGCGCGCTCTCTCTCCCCCCTCACAACAGCACAGCCCCTTCTCTGGCTCCGCTCACACCACTCACTCGCCGGCCTCTCTCCGCTCACAAAAATTGATTCACAGCGCGCGCTCTCTCTCTCTCTCTCTCTCTCTCTCTCTCTCTCTCTCTCTCTCACACACACCTCGACACCTCGGTTGCCCGAAAAAGGTTTGCTTTAGAGGTTTTGGCGAAGAACGGGTGTTATTTCGAGAGTGTCTTGCATGTGCCTGGCTCGCCTCCTGTCAAGGTTGATTCTCAGGTAGGTTTTTGTAAAATTCGATTTCTGTTCAGATTATGGATGCATGCAAAGTTCAATCTTTATTTAGTCGAATTAAGGTCAAATTATTTCTGAATTAGGGATTTTCTGGTCGAATTAGCTACTTATCCAACCCAAATCAAGTTTTAATTTATTTTTGTTAAGCTTTAGTCTATGATTGAACCACTGAAAAAACAGTTTCACTACATTTCCAAAATAATCGAAGATCTTGCAAACCCTAAACCCTCAATTTCCTTGCATGTATAATTTTATCCCTTATTACATCTCAAGTGAACTATGATCCAATTTCGATTCTTCAAATTGCAGGATTTGCTAAAAATTGGGCTTGTTCTCATTGATTTTAGTTTTTATTCGAGTCTAATTTTGGTTTTAGCTAGGGTCATATTCGAATTGACTAAGTAAACAATTTTCATATATGTTTTTGCAGGATTATGAAAAGGATATAATAGAAGGCTAAGTCAAGTTTAATCGAGGAAACGTAAATATGATGTCATGCAGGATTATGAAAAGGATATAATAGAAGGCTAATTTTATCCCTTATAATAGAAGGCTAAGTCAAGCCCTCCTGCGACGAATTATAATCAAGACCAAGCTCTCTCCATCGGTACATTACTGGTACCATAGGTTTGGGACACGTGATCTGCTAAAAAACAAGAACTGACGAACGATCTGCGAGCTGGTACAGTGGGATTGGTACGATTGGTACCTTAATGGTACGATAGGTTTGGGTCGGGCGAGGGATAGCGTTTAGTTCATGATTGTACTTGAAGTGAGTGGAATTGAGTTGTAATTTGAATGTTATATCGTGGTTAACATTTAATTGAATGAATTATATTGTTAATTGGGTATATAAGGATCGTAATTTGTGAGATCGTGTGATATGGATGTGATATCTTAGAGTTATTATGAGTATGGTAATGAAATTGTGTATGAATTGATTTTAATTGAATTGATACCGGAACTCAAGTTATTATGAGTTGGTATAAAACTCGTATTACAATGAATCGAAGTGAATTACAAAACAAAATAATTTAAATTATAAAACAAAACATTAATAATTCAATTTTAACTATTAAAATTTCACACACAATTACCAATTCTCGAGTCATAAATTTAATTTTAGACAACAATTAACATTAATTCTAAAACAAATTTTAGACAACAATTATAAATACACAAAACACAATTCTAAACCTACTACAAGTCAATCCTCGACACAATCATAACCCAAAACCTAATACAAATTTCATACACAATTCAATTGACCGAAACTTCAAAACTTCGACAAATCATTTTGTGCGTCAAATGCAGCGAGTCGAATTCATATAATTTCAACATTTCTCTTGTTTCCTCCCAATGCATTCGTATCACCTAATAACAAATTTAAATAAGCAAAATGTAATTTAACATCATTTAATTTCAACAAACAAATTAAGACTGAATCAAGCCCTAAATAACCAAATTAAATTATAATCCATTTTATTGTGAACTATAATTAATCTCAATTACCCCCGATCAACCCTAATTAAGCATCCTTGACAAAAAAAATCCATTTTGTTCTAATTGGTCGTATTATCCACAATAAAAACCTAATTCAGCCTCAATTTGCAAACACAAACCCCAATTAAAATTATACTAATTATACCTCAAGTATGACCGAGATGGCAGACGAGGGTTACAATTTCTGCGACGTGATTCAGACTTCATAAGAATTTGGGTTACAGTCAATAGCAGAGAGAGTTGGGCGAACAGCTAAGAGAAAGGGTGATTGTGCGTCTTCAGGGAAAGGGTTGGCGTCGTGGATTCGAGCCGTCGCCGGAAAGGGCAACGAAAAGATGTTCTGCGATCTTTCATTGAATTAAATCATGTATAATATAAAAATAGCCAAATTTCTCTTGGCTGTATAATATAAATTGTGCGTCTTCATGTATAATTTTCCAAAATTATATATCGACACACAAATGCCAAA
This sequence comes from Luzula sylvatica, assembly GCA_946800325.1. Taxonomy (NCBI): domain Eukaryota; kingdom Viridiplantae; phylum Streptophyta; class Magnoliopsida; order Poales; family Juncaceae; genus Luzula; species Luzula sylvatica. Next base: position 69,110,642 of record OX326960.1, read on the forward strand.
TTTCTCTTGGCTGTATAATATAAATTGTTCAATTACATGTATAAAATTAAATCATGCATCAAAACAGTGTAAAATAAATAAAAAAAAGTATACAAGGAGCGGTTATCTGGCTTACGAAACCAATTTTTATTTTTTGCATAGTGAACTATCAGAAAAATAAAAATAAAAATAGCTGAATTGAATTCCAATATCAACGAATTATAAACTTTACGCTTTGTATCTAAGTCCAAGACTTAGATCTCTTGAGGACTGGCTCCCTGGCCTTGTCCTCGTCTAACGAAACCATACCGAGATGCGAAGGATCTTCGAGCATCATTTTCGCAACTAAATATCCCGCTATGGACCACGTCTGGTAATTACGCGCTTGTTTGCCAATGTACCTGTTAAATCACAAAAAATTAGAGTGGTATATATATTATTATTATTATTATTATTATCATTATTAAAAATGTAAAAATACCTGCCGAGTTTCCCATCGTAGTACTCTGGCCAGCTGTCCTTGAGAAGACGGCTCTCCGCTAAATCTACTGCTTTTTTCGCAATGTATGGTCGGCCCGTTTTTATGCATGCTGCCGTTAGAAGCCACAAAAGAACTGCACCAAATATTAAATTTTAGATTAAATCAAGGACTTTATAGTAAAATGAATTTACAATTTTTTTTTGAATTATTTACTGACCTGGCCAAGAACCTGCATTATGATAACTCCACCTCGTATTTTTCGGATCGCAACCCGTCACGATCCTCCATTCGTGACCATCAATTGCGGGGTAACAAACCTTAGCCGGCATTTCACCAACCAACTCGTCCCATCTCGCCTCGATCAAGTCCATAATTGCATCACTTTGCTCTGGCGTCGCCAACGAGGACAAAATCGCAACGCAATTTCCCAAAGCGAACCACCTGAAATCCATTCTAGCTGGACTCACGTTTCCGATGAAATATCCACCTTTGGACGGCATGAAGTCGAACAACCAATCAGGGATCGAGTCGGGAATCACGTTGAATTTGTTGACCGCTGTGTGCGAGTACTCTTCCGTCTTGAACCTGTAATTAATTACAAACGCGTTTAGGGTTTAGGGTTTAAACGGTCGATAAAAACGAGATACCTGTAAATGACGTTGAGTTGCTCAAAGTCGAGCCAGAAATAACTTCGCATATGATAACTCAAAGCTTGTAACCGCGTAACGATTTGTTCAATTAAATCTTTATTTTCGGCTTCTCGTTTGAGAAGATCCTGCGCACATCTTAACGCCATGTAGAAAAGCGCTTGAATTTCAATCGGGTACCCATAAATCCCCTACACACAAAAATTCAATACATATAAAAAAAACAGTATATTAACAAGTAAAACAAAATATCCATACCATGCGTCGATCAACCATACAACACCCATCCGTGCAAAGCAAGGTAGGAAAAGTATCGAAACCTTCGGATAAACAAAGCGACAAAATAAGTCTTATTCCTTTCTGGCATTCCGGAGTCTCGGCGAGTGTACGATCGCCGGTTGATTTGGAATAAGCTTTCAGTAGAAAAATCCACCAAAAACCGGAGTCGACCGGAGTCACCCGTCCGATAGCCGCCTCGCCGAAATCGGCGTGGATGGTTTCGGTGTTTTTTTGCGCGTCGAGTTTCACTTTGAAACTTGCCGGCATTGCTCCTTCGCCCATTTTGAATCGGTCGATTTTTTTCTCATATGATTGTAGGTGTAGGGTTTTTAGGAGGAAGTTTTTTACTATGTCGTATTCTCCGTTCATTAGGAAAGCTAATGCGCTCGGCACAAAATCACGTACAAACACCTGATTTAGAAATTTTAATTTTTATGATTAGATTTAAAAAAAAAGGCAGAATTTCATGTGTGCCCCTACAAAACCATACAATTTCACGTATACCCCTACAAAACGTGAAATATCATAAATACCCCTACAAAACTACTAAAATTTCATGAATGCCCTTTTTGTTAGATTTCAGTAAGAGCTTCATGAATACCCCTACAAACGTGAAATTGTGGGGATTTAGTCGATTTAAGTAAATGCCGTACCTGATCATAATTAAGAGCTTCGTCGGAGGAGGTATCGGAAGCGGCGATGGTACCTACAGGTTGACCTCGAAAATAGACGATTGACTTTCTCAATTGGTCCCAAGCATCGGCGAAAATGAGGTTCGGTTCGAAGAAGTTTTCGACAGACGAATCGGGGGTTTCGTTTCCTAATCCTAGTCCAGAGATTAGAGAGGATAAGTTATTGCGACTGTCGACAGATCTGAGATTTGCTTGAATGGAGAAATCATCCACAGACTTTTTTCTGTCGCCGAGGCCTCGTCTTGGTGTTCTTGATTGGGTATACTCAAAATCGTCTGCAGATTCCGAGATTGCGAACAGAGATGATGGTGTTTTCCTCATTGCCGAGAATCGAGATCTACTTTTTCCGTTTTTATCTGTGATATTTAGTGAAAATGAAGGATTGAATTAGATCATGAAGGTATGGCAATGGTGTTATGGTATCGATAAAATTAAGCCTCAATTGACCTCGAGGTCAACAAACGAGATTAAAAAGATGAAATTAGGAGCATGTGGTGACACGTTAATGTCGATAACAGTGGTTACAAAATTGCGTCAATAAATGTCTCAAACAAGCAAACACAAAAAGAAGAGTTGACTCGCAATTCCAGCATTAATATAATGCTTGGGAGAAAACGCACAGCAATAGGAAAACGAATGAAGGACAAAGAAACGCTAAAATTACGAAGAAAATCATATTGAAGAAGATGAAATTCGTCAAATTACCTCTAGAAAATGCAGAATTTGAAGATCGTGCTTAAAATCGGTTAATGCAGATCGTCTCCGGAGATGGTCGGAGAGGGATGAAAAGAGATAACAAGGAAAGAGGGAAATGGAGAAAAGAAGAGCCATGATGTCGGAAGAGAGAGTATTTTATAGGGGGAGAAAGAGATGGGGAGAAGAAGAAGAAAGAGAGGAGGAGAAATGGTCGCCCCCTTGTATGAGTTGTCTCCAAGCTTTCGGCTACGCGCTCTTTTTTGTCACATTTTATAACATGGTCCTCTCATTATTTAAATTTACAATCTCCCATTTTATTTTATTTTATTTTTTTTTGTCTCAAGGATCAATTTCATGTAGGGGGGAATTGACTTTACCCCCACATTTGGTCAAAAAGTCTTCTATGTTAAAACATGAATAATTAATAAAACATACACACATTTAAACCCTACAAAACATAAAAAATAGCATGTTTTATTGTTAGATATTTATTTGAAAGATTAGGAGTAAAAGTTGTTGGTTAATTCTAACCTAGAGGGGGGTGAATAGGTATTCCTAATCTACTATTTTCGATTAAGGTGTACCAATTCTCAATTTTTGCGGAAGCTTAAAATGATAGAATTAATATAATGCAAATACCGAAAAGATGAACACACGATATTTGTTACGGAGTTCGGTAGGTGGTTGCTTTGTAGCTTTAACTCACCCGTTACTTGCTTAATCGACCGATTCGATTAGTGGCAAGTACCTACGTCTCCGGAAAGGCCTTGTGCCGTTTCGGCGTTCGATTGAATTCCAACTCACTCGTACAAGGTTTTGCCTAGATCGATTTACACGTTTTATATCGATCTATGGCAGGCTTTACAATTCAAGAATTAGTCTATTACACGTATCTAATACGAACTACAACGTGATCGGTCACGTGAGTTGGGAATCGTATAGAAGAGTAGAGTCGAAGATAGATCTTGGATCTAGAAGGTTGAATCACACTATCAAGAAATTAGGGAAATCACGGCTTGTAATCTTTCTCTCTTTTAAATGTAGAATGAGTTTTTATGAAAAGGTTGGTGAGAGAAAGATATGAGTGATTCTATTTATATGACTCATAGAACCCACTCAAACTGTGTAAAAATTACATAGTTCGTTCGAACTAACTGTTATGTTCGTTCGAACTAATTGCAATTTGAACTAGCCGTTTCAAATGAAATATTCATAAACGCGATGAGTTCGTTCGAACGTACCCATAGGTTCGTTCGAACGGACATGGATTAGGTCACAGTTCGTTCTATGAATCTTGGAACGAACCATGAAGGTTCGTTCGAACGAACAAATAAGTTCGTTCGAACTAATATTAATTGTGTCTTGTTTTGGTATTTTTCATACAACACCAGATCTCGGTTCGTTCGAACTAACTTGATTGTTCGTTCGAACTGACTTGAAATGATTTAGAGTTCGTTCTATGAGTTGAACGAACCATGAATGTTCGTCCGAACGAATGTATTTGTTCGTTCGAACGAATATTAATTGTGTCTAGTGTTGTCTATTTCCTCACAATACCAGGTCTTGGTTCGTTCGAACTGATAATGTTCATTAGTTCGAACCGATAGTTCGTTCGAACCGATAGTTCGTTCGAACGCACTGTGTTGTTAGTTCGAACGAACCCTAATTTGGTATTGTGATTTTCCAATTTTCATTTCATCGTGTTTCGAATTTATCTTTTGACTTTGATAAGTATGAGAAGTTCTTTGGAATACCTAGGGTTTATTTTAATGATCCCAACTCACGGAAAGCTTCGACGTCTTGAATTCTTCAATGTCTTGACACCTTTCCTTTGACGAGCGATCTTCGTCTTGATTTCTTCAATCATCTCTTTTGATCATCCTTAGTCCGTTGTACCTACTTCTCCTACGAGTTGGTCTTAACTGAAACCGTTAGTATTGACAGTGTTTTGATATAATCAAACCTTAGGATATTTGGATCAACAAAAGTTTATTACAAAATTTAGATAAGAAGTAGAGTATTGTAATTTGTAAGTATTGTGATAATGATTCGGATTAGTATACACTAGCTTCGTCCCCGCGCAATTGCGCGGGACAACATATTTATTTTTTACATATTTTTTATATAATTTATTTAAATAGAATTAGCATGTGCGCGAATTAACGTGCTTGTATTTCAACAATATCAATCTAATCATGACATATTTGCAAATATCATGATGTCAATAGATGCATAAAACTCATGAAATTAATCTTTCACGGATATTATTTTATGATATAATTTGTTTAAATAGCATTTGCGCGGGTGTTTTCGAACTCGATTAATATAATCATGACATATTCGTAAATATCTTTAATGTCAATAGATGTATTAATAATGATATATTAAAGAATCGCAACGTGTCAGATAGATACAATGGGCACATGACAAATTATATGAAATATCGTATAAATTTGAACTTAAAAAATTTCATACATACCCATCAGAAATGAGCAAATAAAAAAAATTGGAAAGCAAAAAAAAGACCAAAATCGAAAAAGAAAAAAAAATTTACCCAAAAAGGAACAAAATTGAAAAATAAAAAAATAAGGGCTAAAAAGAAAATTTAGCCAAAAATGATCAAAATTGAAAAATGAAAAAATAAGGGGACCAAAATCGAAAAAGAGAAAACAATGGGGTAAAAAGAAAATTTACCCAAAAGGATCAAAATTAAAAAATGAAAAAATAAGAGCTAAAAAACAAATTTATCCGAAAAAGATTAAAATTGAAAAATGAAAATATAAGGGACTAAAAAGCAAATTTACCCCCCTTCACCTCCACGTGTCATCTTTTCCTCATATGTTGAGGATTATGACTATTTATAATATGATTTTGTTAAGATTTTTGTGTGCGTGTTGCGTATTTGAATATTTAGAGGTTTATGTATTTGTGTTTCAAGTATATTTAAATCTTACATGATTTAATTTGTCGTGAATTCATGCAATTTTAAGTTAGGATCTTGGGTTTTGAAATTAAGGTTATTTATTTATTTGGAAAAAAAATCTAGATAAATCAGAGAGTATGTCAAATTTTGATGTTTCGGTATCCATGATATAGTCATGGATTCATGATTATGATTCGGTCACGAAACGTCATGGTCCTGAATTATTATCAAATACAGTTCGTCCTCGAATTAAATATTTATCGATTGATACGTATATTTGTTGTAGTGTTATTTGGATGTGTTAAATTTTATCTAATATAATTTTTTTTTCAGCTATCGTATGAAAATCAAATATTTTATTTTTACCCGTACAATCAAGATCGTTTATAGTTAAGTTTTTAATTTGGCCTCATGTATGGTATGCACATACGTTGATTATTCTATTTTTTATATTCATATTCTAATAAAAAGTTTGAACATTTTATTTGGATATCCTTTGAATAATTTGATTTGTAGATAACCATATTTGATTTTCATTCTTTTTTATATTTCAAAGAATCTTCAAGCACTTGAAAAAATGAATTTGTTATCTTCATTTTGAGGTTGAGAAGATTTAATTACCCCCCTCGCTTATTGGCCGTTGATATTTTGAAGAGAAATGGTTCAATCACTCTTATCCATTAAATCATCTCCTAGTTTGGTCTTCTTCTTCTTCTTCTTCTTCTTTTATTATTATTTTTTTATTTTTTATTTGAAAATATCAAATCAGCAATTTGGAAATATCAATCGAGCTCTACCCTAGTTAAATATCGCTTTCTATTTGAAAATATCAATAGATCCTGTTATTTACTCAATAAACTATTTTTAATATATATCTATATGTTGTCGAATGTCAATACGTATATTTATTTATAGGTCAATTATATATTTTGTATTATCATACGTCCATATTTTTGTCGGGACTGTTAAATTGAATCCGCACAAATAATCCAAATCGAAAATCCATAATGTCTCCGTACTAACATCGATAATACATTTCGTTAATATATTACTGGGTACGAGTGAACCCGTCTCAGATTAAACTAAAAAAAGAAAAAGAATACATTTTGTTGTAATTAAGATTAAGATATCATTTAATTTGTGACAAAATTATTTTGATAGGTATCAAACTAAATAATATAAATATTGCATTTCTTTTAACAATTAATCAATACTAATTAATAATTGTTAATTCGTATGAATATCGTATATGTATTAATTTATTGTTAATTATGTGATATGTATTAATTATCGTGTTATGATATAAATAATGTGGTGGTCAAATCTGGATAAGATGGATGGATCGGTAAATGAACAACTGCGTCCTCATACAAATATACTATCATAACATCATCATGTTATTAAATTAATGATATTGTTGTACATGAATTACCGCACAGGGATTATATTTCGATTTTATTTAGTATTAGTATTTTTGAAATTATTTTGTCCATATAAATCGGTGTCTTTTGGGTATTGTGTTTATCACGTAATTAATGATACTCAACGATTTTTTATGAATGACATCCAATAATCTCAACAATAATTCGTTTGTTGTTTACAACATTTTTTTTATGTCAATAAGACTTGAATTAATAATTTTTCACATATGATTTTTTTGCGTCATGCACTCAACCGACTGAGATATTCAATAATTACTTAATGCAATTTAAAATATGGTATTTTTTTTTTTTGAAAATAGTAAACATTGTTTAGTATATTTTTCATTAAACAAGAAAAGAAAAAAGAAAAAACTACATCTTTAAAAAGAAACAAAAAATCAAAACCCTAATACAAATTTAGGGTTAAAATATGGTATTTAATGGACTGTGTCACATTATTATTTTATTTAGGCACGCGAGAACATATTTTCTTTGAAAATGTACACCAAAAAAATTTAAAAAAATATCAGGTGATAATATATATAAACCGATAAGACATATTCTAAAGTCTTATTTATACAAACAACTTACTACAAATATATGTAGTTAATCTAAATGTTTCATAATATTAACTTATCCGTTTCAAACGTCATTTCAGATTTACGAAGATAATTTTGAAAATCTAATTTTTTCGGTTGAATGTGGCAACAATTAGTCATTGTTCTTATGTGGAATGATAACACCAATCGATATAAACATTCTAAATATGATTAGCGAGATTTGTAATCGTATTATTATGGTTTTATGATTTTTTTTTTGAAAGAAGAAGCGATACCCTCTCCGGATTTTGTATTAACAAAAGGAGTTTGAAATTACAAGTAAATGAAAATAAAACAAACAAAGTGAAATTTTGGACTCATAGCTAGAGCTGGCAAAATCTGACCCGATCCGAAAAAAGGATCCGTCCTGTCCGAATCCGATCCCGACCCGAACCGAAAAATGTTGAAAATTCAATGGTCCGGATCCGAATCCGAAACCGAACCGAAACCGAATGACCCGAACCCGAAATTGACCCGAAACAAGGGGTGGGCAAATTGTTTGGTTTATTTGGGAACCGAACGGAACCGGTCGATTTCGGTTTAATCGGTTCGGTTTTTCGGCTCATTCGGTTCGGTTCGGTTCAAATATTGATATTATTCGGTTTATTCGGTTCGGTTCGGTTTTGGTATTTTTAAAACCGATTAAACCGAACCGACCGAATTAATATTATTTTTCCATGTTTTTATTATGTCTATTTACAAAAATTAATATTTCATATTGTAAAATTATAAATAATATAATTATATTTTATATGATTTGTTTTAATATTTTTTTTGCTAAATAGAATTTGAATTTTATCATTATAAAGCTTCTTATTCGGTTCAACCGAACAAACCGAATAATAAATTTGGTTTAATCGGTTCAAATTTTATTCGGTTCGGTTCGGTTTGAATCTAGTTCGGTTCGGTTTGATTCGGTTTGGTCTTAATCGGTTCGGTTCTGTTCGGTTCAACTGAATACGCACCCCTACCCGAAACCGAATGACCCGAACCCGAAATTGACCCGAAATCGAATGACCCGAAATCCGAACGACCCGAAACCAGAACAAACCCGAATGACCCGAAACTCCTGACCTGAATGACCTGAAACTCACGACCTCATGACCCGAAAATTAATATATTATTGCTGAAATCAATATAATATCTCTAAAATGTCTTGGAATCAATAAACTAAATCCCGAATTACCCGAAAAATAAATTTTCAGGAAATCGAATGATTAAAAATTAAATTTTGCGAAATCCGAACGACCAGAAAATCAAAATAACCAAGACCCGAATGACCCGAAAACCGAAACGACCTGGAACCGAATGATCCGAATACCGAAACGATTCGAAACCGAATGACCCGAAAACCAAAACGCCCCGAACCCGAACGACCCGCGATCCGAACGACCCACGACCCGATGACCCGAACGACCCGCAAACCGAAATGATCCGAACCCGATATGATCCGAACCCGATATGATCCGACTCGCAAACCAAAACGATCCGAATCCGAAATGATCCGCCCCGAATCCGACCCGTCCCGTCCGATTGCCACCTCTACTCATAGCTAACATGGGCCAGCGAGGAAATTGGGGCAGGGGCTTTATTATTTCGCACCCCTGTATCACTTCTCTCGTTGGTGGAGAGGCTTCAACTATTTGACAACCACTTTATCATAATTTTATTAGGGATTTGATAAGGTGCCTCCAATCTCACTTAAACACTCTTGATGCGTCAATCGAGGGTGTTTAAATAGTTTGATTAGACTCCTTAATTGAATCAATCAATTTCTTAATTGAATTAATCAATTTAACCATTAATTTAGAATCTAATCAATTCATTTAAACACTATCGATTGACGCATCAAGAGTATTTAAGTGAGATTGGAGAGCATATTATATTTTCCCATTTTATTATGTGGTTATATATGACCCCCTCAAACACAAAAAAGTAGTTTTGATGGATGGCAAGAAAAGATTAAGTGACTTGATTAGTATTATTAATTGATTTGATTGATGATTTAATTAATCGTTTAATTAAATTAACACGTCAATTAATATGTACTATTATAATTTATTGACGTGTCAATTAATAATGATGGAGTTAATTAGAGGGGCTAATAAATCCACCTAATCTTTTTTGCCACATCATTAAAGGACTTGGGATGAATTTGGAGGGCCAAGTATATTTTCTCTTTTATTATCATAATAACGTATTATGATGACATACGAGTAGTTGTATAATAAATTATTAATTTAATATAAGACATATTTATACAATTTATATTACAGATAAATCTATGTAACAATAAACAAAGAATCTCTAATGCAATACAATAACATTTACACCAAGTTAAATTATTTTTTAGAATAAGTGGAGAAGGTTCGGTGGTTCTCCATCCATTGATGCCAATGAGATTTGAATTTACAATCTCTCACAACATATGATTTTTTGTTTCTCATATTCAATCAATTGTGTTATGTGTTCATTGACAAAAAAAATGAATATGCACGAAGTCGAATTCAGGAAATTGTTTGGCCAACAATAGATAAAGAACCTACTAGTTTTCACCATCTCATCGGAAAAGAGAGACAAATACAAAGCAACCTAGGATTTGTATTACTCAAATTTCAAAATCAGTAGGATTTATCATGCAGAAATGAGGAATCACGAAAAAGTAAACACAAAGAAAAGAAGAAATAAGAACTACTATCAGAGCATAACCAACTTGTATGTGAATTATAATATATCAAAAGGAAGTTGAAAAAGAACTAACCTCTGCGAGGAGCTGTTTCCAGATCGATCAGTGGAGACGCTGAGTTGGAAGCACTTCAAAGAAGAAGCAAGAAAGAACACGAACATGTTAAAAACATTAGAATGCCGCAAGAAAAACCATCCAAAGGATATTCAACAAACAAAAATACGAGGAACATTTTAGCAGGAAGATGTTGAAGGCATGGAGTGATTTAAAGAAAATACGTCCTTTTCTCTCTCCTACAGGGCGTCACTAGACAACAAATGTTCTTAAAAGATATTTATTTTTTGTTGAAAGACAAGCGCGATACGCGCTCGATCCATTCATTTTTATATAAAAAAGAAAAACGATACAATGTTAACATTATTTACATACTCCCGTCAAAGCCCGTTGGACTTTTTACTCGATCATGTACTTAAAATAATTAGCTAAGTGTACCCATGACCTAGATTAACTACCCCTTATCTAACAATCGACCCTCCATTTGTTAGCTAAGTCTTCGGCGCATTTGATCACTAATTTGTGTATTCTACCATTCCTTTGAAAGATACGATTGTTGCGCTCCCGCAAACTTGTCCATATCGTAGCTAGCCACTTGGAGTCCAAAATTCTTGCATTTTCAGGTGTCATGACAATCCGGGTATCCCACCAAAAATCTTTGAGTGAAGGCGATCGAATCGGTGCCGTTGGAATTAGTCGACTCCATACCACTTGCGTGAATGGACAATCTTTGAAGAGGTGCCTGGCTGATTCTACGGGTGTGTTACATAATGAGCACATCGGATCGTGTGACCACCCTCTCTTAATTAGGTTATCCATCATAAGCATTTTGTTATTGAATAGCTACCATCCGAAAATTTTAACTTTAATCAGCGCCTTTATCTTAACAATAATTGGGGTCCATTCACAATTAATTCTCGAGTGGGATAGTTTTTCGTATAGTTTGCTCGTGGAGTATATTGGGGGATCGATGATAGTATCCCCGGTTGTAGTTATATCATGAAGGATTACTTCCTTGATTGACTTGTATAGTGATATTAGGTTTTTGTAAATCCTTTATAGAGAAGGATGCAATACTACTCGCGATGGTGCAAGCCTCCACTACACTCTCAACGTTGTAAAGTGTTCTAATTGTGGTTGTCCATTGAGAGTTGGTGTCTTAATCTAACTTGTAAAGCCATTTCATATGACAATAACTTGATTTTGCCTTGCGATTTTGTCTTTTGATTTCTAGAATTTTGTCGTCACCTTTCCAAAAAAATGCTCTTAGTAACTTGTTTAGGTCCTCAATGACCCTTTTTGATAATACTAGTATTTGCATGTGGTAATTCGGGATTCTCCCTAATACCGTCTTAACGAGCGTGACGCGGCCTCCAAGTGTTAAGAATTTATTCTTCCAATTAATTAATTTAGTTCTAATTTTATCAATGATGGGGCTTGTACACGATTTTGCTAGGTTTCTTGTACGTTAGGGGTAGTCCTAGATGCTTAATTGGGAGCGATTTTTTCGCACATCCTACTAGACTTTCGACATGTGCGTGTAACCTTTCGGGTATGGCTATCGGTAAGAAGCTGTTCTATTCAATTTTTAAATATGTAATTTTATTTTATTTTATTCAGTATCTATTCAATTTTTTTAATTAATTTGTGTTATTTTGGTAACCAAAAATGTTGAACCGACTTGGTTAGATTCATAACTAGCCGAGTTCGAGTTTAAATTTTTAATTCGAATTTTAATTTTAATACTAAATGAATTGATTATTTTAATCTTAAAAAGTTAGGAATGTCAACGGGGCGGGTCGGGTTCGGGTAAGTCTTCCCCATACCCGAACCCGAATTTTTGGGTATTACCCGAATCCGAACCCAAAATACCCGCGGGTAAAAAAACATACCCGAACCCTAACACGCGGGCAACGGGTATACCCGCGGGTATTACTCGTAACCCGAAAATACATAAATCCAACTTTTTTTTTTTTTTTGAGTAAATTCGGAGAGAGATAAAAGGCTCTCAACGAATAATAAATTAATAAATCAACGGTAAGATTCACATCTTAGGCTTAAATAACCTAAGTCTCCTATTTAATTACATCGCTATAAAGAAGAGAAATGGATTCATCGCTCTAGGAGAATCACTAACGAATTCTCGAGTTGTAGGTAAGCTTATTCGAGCAATGCCGTCAAGTTGGGAAACTCTTCTCGTCGCCTTGGAAACCATGATGGACACCCAAGACTTCACTCCGGAAATTCTTGTGAGCCACCTCCGAAATTTCGAAGTACGCATGAACCAACAAAGCAACGCTATAGCAAATACCTCACATTCCGAGCTTCAAACCAAACTCGTTATCGACACGAACGAAAACGGGAATGAAATGTCTTTGTTGGTTAGAAGACACGAGGACTTGAAGAATCAAGAGCGAAAATTCAACGAGGACTTGAAGAATCAAGAGCGAAAATTCAACGAGGACCGAAAACGCCAACACTTGAAACCTATGTGTTTTGAGTGCAAGAAAATGGGTCACACCACCGACACGTGTTGGACCATACATCCCGAAAACGCTCCTTGGAACAAACGCGAGAAAAATCCAAAACACAAAAAGAAGGTAAGAGATCTAGGCAAAACCAAGGCGTTAATGGTTGATTTGGATCCATGGGGAGATTCGGAGTGCTCAAGCACATTCTCCGACTTGGAGTGCAACCTCGAGCACAAAATCACCAATGTGACCTTAATGGCGGAAATCGACAATCCAATTGACGATGTGGTTGAACGAGCTATTCAAGCGATGATCCGTCACAATCGAAACCGCAAGAAATCGAGATTCCGAGTATCACATTTCCTCAAGACGATCCACATATCTCCGACATCGAAACTTCACATGATTCCGATCATGAGGTACACCTAAACTCTAAATCAAAAACTATTTCGATAAATGAAGATTCTAGCTCATCCGATGAATCGGAATTTGAGTTAGAATTTGAATCTCACAAAAGTCTAATGAAAGAAATCAATAGACTTCGACAAAGTGAGATTGAAAAAGAGAGAACAATTCTAAATCTCGAGGTTAAGGTATCTTCTCTTGAGTTGTCGGTCAAGTCGTATAAAGCACAATTAACCGAATTAAATGGATTTTCAAAATGCGAATGTCAAGCCCTAAAAGGTGAGACATCCTCTCTAAAAGTCGAAATCCAAAATTTAAAATTTGTGAATGAGTCCTTGAAGAGTGCGTGTGTATCACTTACACCGAGCACTCCGTCATTGGACAAAGTCTTAGAGGGACAACGTCCCCATGATAAGACGGGTCTAGGATTTAAGAAGACTAACGGTCATAAACCCGTGTCTTCCAAATCTCAAGATCAAAAAGGAAAACGGGAGTACAATGCGAATACGAATCGCGGAAATGCTTTCATGTACCGCGATTTCAACAAGGGTAAAAGTGCTAAAATTAACCAACATAAAAATGATAGAAACTATGATAGGGTTAATCACTATGCACCTCACTCATCATATATAAATAACCATACGGAGCGAACCGAATGTTTATACAAACGGGGATCAAATGGTTATTTCTATAAGGTGAGTTCACCACATGTCGCTAACTATCAAAATCATACTCCCAAACATTTCACAAGCACACAACGATTTAATAAATCAACGTATAATTGTGCTCAACCGACAAAACCGATAACTCAACCAAAAGATTACACAAACCACTTCAAATCTCATTTTGTCAAGAGTTCGGAAATTACAAATAAACCGACTCGCGCATTTTGCAACTATTGTTGCAATTTGGGACACATCTCAACGGGATGTCCTCTTCGAAAACCGCAACCAAATTCAAATTGGTTGTGGCTTCGAAAAGATCGAAACATGGCTAGCACGTCCACCTCAAATGGGGTGTGTCCTAAAGGTACTTAAAGGCATGTTTCCGCACTCCCTCATCCATGTTTAAAATTGGCCACAAATTGAGGGGGAGTGATGATACAAGAATTTGATCGCTAAACTCGGGTTTAGTTGATTCGGATATCTTGACAATTTTTTTTTATAATTCAATCATCTATACACTTACAAAAAGACGAGAAAGGTATTTTGACTAGTATGTAGGTATGCTAAATGGAAAACGAATCGGGAAGACGCGATAAGATGTTAAATAAATATGCGTACCAAACTCAACATCATCACCTTGCACTATCAAGGGAGCTAATGTCTCGACATAGGTGGATGTTGAGAAGTGTCACTCGAGGAGTTGTGTGTTTTAGATCAAGACTCGAGTCCATGGCTCGAGCTAGGTATGCATTCTCTTGAGAATTCCATTTGAGTTTCAAAATTTATTACGTTTTCGACTATTTTTGAATACATCGCAAATGTTGAGAATCTTTGTTAAAACCTATTTTTACACTAAAAATCTTTTCATACATCTTTACAAAATGAAAAACTCAACATCAATTTGCGAAATTCATCTATATACAAGCCTAAAATTGCAAAAAGCAACGATTTAGGTGGAGCTTGTATGTAGGGGGAGCTTCTCGTATGATTACGCTCTATTCCCTTTTGATCCTTTTCAAAAAGGGGGAGAAGAGAAAATCATATGGAAAGTTACTCGGTAATCGACTCAACTCTCCAAATCGACATTATTTTGAAATGAATCAAAAGGGGGAGTTTGTTGGTTCAAATTTCCTAGGGTTTGATTATCTCAAAATAATGTCGATCCACTAATCCATTTACGGGAGTGATATTTATAGAGATAGAAGATGTAACTCACAAAAGAATCAAAAGAAGAATCAAGACATCGGAAGTCAAGACTATGAAGAAACGATGACACGAAAGCGCATGATCAAGACATCGAAGATTCCGCAAGTTGGGATATCACACAAATCACCAAAACAATTTATAGGTATCCTTAAACTTGTTTATGAATTATTAAGCTCAAAATTAGTCAAATTAATATATTCGAAATTCATCAAAATGATGAAATAATAAATCAGGCTGATAGTAGGATGTCCGTTATAACGGAACTCATTGTCCGTTACAACGGACATGCTCGTCCTATTCAAGATTGGAAAACACAGTATAGTCCGTTACAACGGATCAACCAGTCCGTTGTAACGGACACCACTTAAGCGTTGTAACGAAATAATGTCCGTTATAACGCTAATTAAATCCAAACTTGAAGGGTGTCACAGAACTATGTCCGTTGTAGACATATATGTCCGTTATAACGGACATTGAATTCACTTCAGTATAACACTTTCCTCTCCATGTCCGTTGTAACGGATCAACCAATCCGTTACAACGGAAAGCCTCTCAACGTTGTAACGGAGTATTCTCCGTTATAACGCAAATTAAAATCAAAACTGAAGTGAAGTCACAGTATGAGGTCCGTTGTAACGGACTTGTCAGTTCGTTGCAACGAACTTCCTAACACAGAATTCCGTTATAACGGACATGCATTCCGTTGTAACGGACTGTGTAATAATTCGAATATAACAGCCGTAACGGCTAGTTTGACTTATGGTCCGTTACAACGGACTGCATACGGACTTGCAGTCCGTTGTAACAGACTATGCAGAAAAAGCAAATTAAGGGAATGGTCTATGTGTTCTATAAATAGAACTCTTCCCTCATTCTCTCTCATTATCTCAACCAATATATTTTCCCAATAAAAAGAGAGAATCCTAGCTTTGAATCTTGAGCTTAATCATCTAAACATTCTTAGAGATTATTAGATCCAATTTCAAATCCACTACTAAACGATTCCCAACTTGCGTGACCGATCACAACTAGTTCGTTAGTAGTACAATTGTAATAGGCTAGTTACTATTTGTAAAGCCCGCCATTGATCGATCATTTCGTGTAAATCGATCAAGGCAAAACCTTGTAATTGCTTGAGTTGGATATTCAATCGAAAGCCGAAAAGGCGCAAGGGCATCCCGGAGACGTAGGTACTTGCAATCAATCGAGTCGGTCGATTGAGCAAGTAGCCGGTGAGTTAAAGTTACAAAGCAACCACCCACCGAACTCCGTAAACAAATATCGCGTGTTATTTGTTTCGATATTGTATTTCTTTCTCTAATTTATTTACGCTTCCGCACAAAATTGTAATTGTATCCTTTACCGCGAAAATTAGACCGTAGGACTTCCTATTCACCCCCCTCTAGGTCTAAATTAAACAACAAAGAGGAGATCGACATTGAAGAAGAAAAGGATATTTGCAAGAAGCAAAGGGTGCTCATAGCAAAAAGACCAAATCTTGGAATCAGAAAGAGACGAAGAGTCGCCATTGTAATAGTGGAGAAAGGAGAGGTAGAAGAGAATGGAAAAAGAGAGTAAAAAGAAGAAGAGGGATAGTAGAATTGCGAGTTTGAGATCAAGAAGACGAGTTTCTTTTTGAGTGAAAATATTCTATTTCAAGCAAGGAAGCAAAGAGTTAGTCTTTTCAAATGATTTCTTTCAATTCTTTTTTCATAAAGAAATGCTTTCGATGTTTATCTAGTACTCATCAAATCGCTGAATGTAAAGAAAGAGTTCGATGCTTTAATTGCAACAAATTGGGACACATTAAAAGGCAATGTTACGATTTCAATCTATACCAATTCGGTTACAAACACCCAAACCAATTTTCGTGTCCAAATTATACAAAAAAATCCCAATTCTTCTCTCATTCAAATCCAAACCCAATTACAAATCTCTTATACAAATCCAAATCAAATCCAAATCAAATTTATCCTAAACCTCAATTTGCTTTCACTCCAATTCTTCAACCAAGAAATCCTTCCAATTCGAGACTCCAAATTCCTGGAGATATAAATGAAGAAATGGAGTTATCATTTAAAGATTTTTCTGGAACAATAAAGATAATACCTCAAATTCGCAGTCATTCATTGAAGATCTTTGTCGAGGGAGATCTCTCTTCAACTATTATTCCTGAAATAGTAAGAAAGAGGAAATTAATTAGAGAAAATAAAAATGGAAAAAAAGAGGAGAAGATTTGGAGAATAAAAAAGAAATATCATACCTTAGAATGGAGGGAGAAAACTGAAATTAAATCGATTTTAAATGGAAACTTTATTAATCCCTCAGAAAAGACTATCATCATCGGGAATTTAGGGAATGATGTTCCAGTACCGGTATCAGTACCAGAACTTACCAGTATTGCAAGTGCAAATACTGTTCCAAGCCCGGTACCAGACCCGGTAACCACCACCAATCCTCAATTTTTAATGCCTCAATTTCTACAAATAGGAGTGATAGAAGAGAATAAGAAAGAGGAGAGTCCAAGTAAGCAACAGATAAAGGAGAAGAAGGGGGGAAATTTAACTGTTGAGGTACCGGTACCGGTACCGGTACCGGTACCGGTTTCATCAAAGTCAAATTCAATTCTGGTACCAGTAAATCAAACCGAAATCAGGCATGCTGAGACACTTTCAAAACCAATCTCAACTCATTCACTTAACTCATATCCAAATTCAATCCCAATCTATCTCAAATACTCTTGTCAATCCATTCCAAACTCACCAGAATTAAGGCTTTCAAAAGGCAACTGTTATTTTACAAATAAGTGCAAAGGAACAATAATGACAGATCTAATAGTAACAGGAGAAGAGAAAACAGATGTGAGGAATAAGAAAGAGATAATGCCAGAAGAAAGATTTTCATTGAGTAAAGAAGAAGAAGAGGTAATAGAGGTTGAAGATGAAGTAGAAAGAGAAAGTGAAAAAGAAATGGACGAGGTAAAGCAGAGAAATTTAGAGAGAAAAAGGAGATTAGAAAAAGAGAAAATGCAAATTGAATCAGAAATACAAATGCCAAACATAAAAATATCACATGAATTTGAAAAACAGAGAAGGAGTTTGAGAATAAAAGAGAAAAATTCAGAAAATATCTTCAAAAATTCAGATTCAAGGAGGAGAATTAGAAGGAAAAAATTTCAGGAACTTATTAATAAAGAAATTATAATAAATATGGAAAATATTGATTTTAAAAATGATGATGAAATTCAGAATATTGATTCAAACATTCTAAATAATTGTGGATTAGAGGTTTCAATGGATTAACAGAATAGAGGGAGATTAATTAACAATAAGGGTAATAGAAGAAGGAAATTTTTTCAAACAGAGAGATAATACCGGATTGGAGTAGTAATCGAAATCGATAAGAAGCATCAGTGAGACTCTGAGTGCAGCAGGCAACAGGCAACAGGCAACAGATCCGATAAGAAGCTTCAGTCAGGGAGTGATCCGAGTTCACTACATGTAACAGAGAACGAAGTACTCAGATCCGATTGGAGGTTTCGAGTATAATCAGTTCGAGAAAGAGAACTTCGTTCTGGGACTGTGGATCTCAACAAGGAGGTAGTGTGAGGGGGCAGTGATCAATAGGCGATAGTGGATCTCAACAGGCTGGTGTTTCAACAAGGAGGATCAAGAGAGCGATTTCAACGAGGAAGAGAAAGAGAGAAGGAGAGCGCCGCTGTGATGATGAAAGAAGAGAGAGAAGAGAGTATAAATGTTGATGCTAGGGTTTTAGAAAAGTTGGTATTCCAAGTCTTGGAAACCAATTCAAGTTTTTTCTTAGAAATCAGGGATTAGAAATACTGGAAACCAATTCAAGTTTTTTTAGAAATCAGGGATTAGAAATACTGGAAAGTTTGTTAGATAAATGTATAGGATTTCTTTTCCAGGTTTTTTCAGTTTTTTTATCATTTTATTTTTATAGGATATAGTGGTAAAAATCGAGCTTGTATATGTCTCATTTCATGAATATATATAAGTCAATAGATGGGGGACGTAAGAGCCCTCTCTATTTTTCTCAAAAAAAAAACAATAGGGCCAGAAAAAAAAAATGTCCGAAAATGAGGTGGGGCGGCTGCTTTAAAAACTCGTCGGAGGAGGAGGGGGCATGAGGAAGGGGCGACGGACACAGCGGTGCTGCTCTGAACACACGAGAGAGAGAGAGAGAGAGAGAGAGAGAGAGAGAGAGAGAGAGAGAGAAGAAAAGTCGCAGATTAGGATTCAATGAGAGAGGAGTGGCCAGGTTAGTTTTAACTTATATGGATAGTTTGAGTCAGGGTAATTTACTAATTTACCAATAGTCTACATTTAACCATCAAAAAAATATAAGGGTAAATGTGTCATTTTAATTTCGGGTATTTTTTTGGGTACGGGTTCGGATTACCCGCGGGGCGGGTAGTACTTCGCCCGTACCCGACCCGAACCCGAATCGGATATTTTTTTTTCGGATAATACTCGATTCGCGGGTATTTTTTTCGGATATTATCCGCGGGTTCGGATTTTACCCGACCCATTGACATCCCTATTAAAAAGTTAAATGAGGGAATCTAGTTCAAGTCGAGTTTCGAGTCAAGTTTTATCCTCCATCGAACCCTTCCAAATCGCTACATGGGACGTACAATACACGCACGCCACGTAAGATTATGACCTGGACTCGCTATTACAGAGTTCAATTTTGTAGGAACAGATAGTCCCAAAGGGAAATTTTACAACGAACGGTACATTGTTTATGTCCGGATAAATTAAAGATCTGTGAATATCAATCTCCTCGTACCTATTCCGCTCCCCTTTGTCCGAAGAAAAGAAGGGAAAATCGATTTCAGATCACCAAAATCACCCAATTAATTGCCTAATTTCTCCCCCCTTTCTCCATCCTTTCGATCGAATTTCGATTGTACATGATCCGAAGCCATGCCTTCTTCCAAGGCCTCAGCTGATACCGCCCTCCCTCTCACTCTCGACTTGGAAGATTTCAAGGTATAAATCTCTCTCAGACGCCTTTTCATTGTCTTTTTTCTTCGATTTATTTGATTAATTTTGGTCTTGTAGGGAGATTTTTCGTTTGATGCATTGTTTGGAGGGCTAGTCAACGAGCTGTTGCCCGATTTCAAAGATGAAGATGATTCCGCCGAAGGAGGCGACGGCAACCCGAAGGCCGTTCCTGGTGCCGTTACTGGAGGCGTGCCATTGTTTCCGGCTGTGGATGAGCTATTGGCTTTGTTCAAGCAGTCTTGCAAGGAGCTGGTAGATCTCAGAAGCCAGGTTTGTTTTGTTTTTGAAAAAATCACCTTGTATGATACCAAATTTGAAGGATTGTTTATGTTAATTCACCCCTAAATGGTACTTGTTTTTCTTAATTTTTCCCAATTTTGAAAGATTGATACGAGGCTTCAGAATGTGAAGAAAGAGGTAATTTCGCAGGATTTAAAACACCGCAGGACACTTGGAGAGGTCTGCTAATTTTAACATAATTTTTTCTTCAAATCTTTCTTGAAAAAAAATAATTTTATTTACCAAGTATTTATTGTTAAATTTGTTATTATTTTTCAGCTAGAAAAAGGTGTAGATGGATTATTTGATAGCTTTGCAAGACTAGACACTCGTATATCTAGCGTCGGTCAAACCGCTGCCAAAATCGGTGATCATTTGCAGGTACTTTAAAATTATAAATCTAATGATTTTGTGTATTGAAATACAAATTAAAATAATAAGTATTAAATAATAATTGTTCATCTTTTAATAACTAACAATTCAAACGAATTATCATTTTTTCCCATTAGAGTGCAGAATCGCAGCGCGAAACTGCTAGTCAGACAATTGAGCTTATTAAGGTATATATATCCATCTAATTCAGTAGATTTCAACAATATTTTTATACTATTTAACTTTAATCATATTTTTTGCAGTATTTAATGGAGTTCAATAGTACCCCTGGAGATCTCATGGAGCTCTCGCCTCTATTTTCTGACGACAGTCGTGTCGCCGAAGCTGCTTCAATCGCACAGAAATTGCGTACACATTTATCTCCACTTACTCCATTCTATTATTTTTTTTATTTTTTCTAAACATTTTATTATTTGTTTATAGGTTCATTTGCTGAAGAAGACATGGGTAGACAAGGCTCTGGTGTAGCCAATGCAAGTCGAGGTCTGGAAGTTGCCGTGTCCAATCTCCAAGACTATTGTAACGGTACATTTATTTCTTCTAACACATCATATAATATTAATTATAAAATAATGAAATAAGTAATTTTGTTGCGTTGTTCAGAATTGGAGAATAGATTGCTGTCTCGTTTTGACGCGGCATCTCAGAAGAGAGAGCTCTCTACTATGGCTGAGTGTGCTAAAATCTTATCTCAGGTATGAATCTCAAAATTTACTTAAAAAATTAGAAATTAAAAATATTGATTTATTTATTTATTTTTATTTTTTTTGTGCAGTTTAACAGGGGAACGAGTGCGATGCAACATT
This sequence comes from Luzula sylvatica, assembly GCA_946800325.1. Classification (NCBI taxonomy): domain Eukaryota; kingdom Viridiplantae; phylum Streptophyta; class Magnoliopsida; order Poales; family Juncaceae; genus Luzula; species Luzula sylvatica. Next base: position 69,132,354 of record OX326960.1, read on the forward strand.
ATGTGGCAACGAGGCCAATGTTTATAGACGTGGACATTATGAACGAAGATATTCAAGTGGTACTTGGAGAAGAAGGTTTCCTATCTGGTACCAACAATATTGCGAAAGGTCTCTCGTCTTTGTACAGAGAAATATCCGGTACGGAAAAAGTTCTTTTGCCACCCTCTAGTATTGAATTATTTCGTTTCTTCTTATTTCTTTGTAATAATTTGTTTGATTTTTTTTGTTTTTTGTAGAAACTGTGAGGAAAGAAGCAGCAACAATTACAGCAGTTTTCCCGTCTCCAAATGACGTCATGTCTATTCTTGTCCAGGTAAATAAAGTTTATAGTCAAAATTAAATCTTAAATATACCATGAAAGGAATTAAATTTTTAATAATACAAAATATTTTATATTGTTTATTTGTAGAGAGTGCTTGAGCAAAGAGTATCGGCAATTCTCGACAGGCTTTTGTTAAAACCATCTTTAGTCAACTTGCCATCTGTGGAAGAGGGTGGTCTTCTATTGGTAAGTCATGTTTCCATTTAGCATGTAAAATTACCAAAATACCCTCCTTATTTTAATTCATCACGCAGTATATGAGAATTCTTGCTGTGACTTACGATAAAACCGACGAACTCGCTAAAGATTTGCAATCTGTTGGTTGTGGCGACTTAGACGTTGAAGGTATATTTTTATTGTATTTTGTTTTATTTATTTATTTATTTAATTTTTGGGGGGGTTGGTTTCAGGACTTACTGAGTCATTATTTACGGCACACAAGGACGAATATGCGGAGTACGAGCAAGCGTCACTCCAACAATTATATCAAACAAAGGTTCCATTTTTTACCCTATAAGTTTGCATTACTTGATATATTTATTTTCTTTTAACTTTTTATTTTTATTTTTTAGATTGAAGAGTTGAGATTGGAAGCGTTGCAAAATCAACCAGAATTTACGGGATCGATATCGCGTGCAAAAGCAGCTGCACTGACAACATCTCCGCAGCAACAGATTTTAGTAACTGTCGTTACCGAGTTCGTCAGATGGAACGAAGAAGCTATTTCTCGATGCACTCTCTTCTCCTCTCAGGTTCTTTTTCCATTAATTAATTAATTAATTTATTCTATGTTGCTAAGTTTTATTTTTTTTATTTTTGGACAGCCATCTACTCTTGCTGGAAATGTCAGATCTGTATTCACATGCTTGCTCGACCAAGTAAGTCCACAAAGAAAAATAATACTACGATTTCATGCATATCCTTCAAAAACCCAAAATATCAAATTCGCCCTTCAATTTTTTTTTCAGATTAGCCAATACTTAACAGAAGGACTAGAACGAGCGAGAGAGAGTTTAAACGAGGCTGCCGCAATGAGAGATCGTTTTGTGATCGGTACAAGTGTCAGTCGACGAGTGGCCGCCGCCGCTGCAACTCAAGTACATCCATTTTTATTATTATTAAATATTAATTATTGACATTTATTTTTTTACTAACTAATTAATTAATAATTAATTTTTTTTACAGGCGGAGGCAGCTGCAGCTGCAGGAGAGAACAGCTTCAAAGCCTTCATGGTTGCGGTGCAACGTTGTGCTAGTAGCATCGCTATACTTCAACAGGTATATTTTAAAATTAAATTAAACCAATTAAGAATGAAGTAATTAATTAATTACTGATTTTTTTTTAAATTAAAAAATAGTATTTTTCGAATACGATATCGAGACTGTTATTGCCAGTGGAAGGGGACCACGTAGCCTCGCTTGAAGAAATGAGTACAGCTGTCTCTAATGTCGAAGGATCCGCTCATAAGGGACTCCTCCAGTGCATTGACACAGTCATGGCTGAGGTTTGGACTTATTTAGGAATGATAATAATAATAATAATGCAAAAAAAAAAAAAAAAATCAATTAAAATATAATTTTTTTGTAGGTGGAGAGATTGCTTTCGACGGAACAGAAAGCAACGGATTATCGATCTCCTGACGATGGAGTCGCTCCTGATCATCGCCCCACTAATGCTTGCACTAGGTTATTATTTTTATTATTTAAGAATTTTGGTAAATATTTATTTATGTTGAATTTTGTGACTTTTTTAGAGTTGTGGCGTATCTTTCTCGTGTTTTGGAGGTTGCTTTCACTGCTCTTGAAGGCCTCAATAAACAGTCTTTTCTCACTGAATTGGTATTTTTTTTAGTTCATGAACTATCTTTGCTAAATATTTATTACTAAAATATGTATATTTATAGGGAAATCGATTGCATAAGGGACTCCTTAACCATTGGCAGAAATTCTCATTTAGTCCAAGGTATATAATTTATATTTCCTAACCGTATATCAGGATAATACTTGTGCTTGTTCCAAGTTTGAAAAATAAATTTTGTTAATGCATGTTTAGTGGTGGATTGAGGCTGAAGCGTGACATCACAGAGTATGGAGAGTTTGTTCGAAGCTTCAACGCTCCTTCAATTGATGAGAAATTTGAATTGTTGGGCATGTATGTTATTTATTTATTTATTTATTTCCATTTATTCTGTATTTATATACTTTCATGCAAATTGAGGACTAAATTTATTTATTTATTTTCAGATTGGCTAATGTATTTATCGTGGCTCCGGAAAGTCTGGCCTCGTTGTTTGAAGGAACTCCAAGCATTAGAAAAGACGCATTGAGGTGCGATAAATAATAATATATTTATTTGTCAAATTTTCATTTCTTTAATTTTAATCGACTCGAAATTTTATCCAATTTTTTTAGGTTTATTCAACTGAGGGACGATTACAAGACTGCAAAGATTGCGTCTATGCTGAATAGTATCGTGGCAGAATCCTAGTTTGCAAATTTATATTCAGCATTTTTAATTTGTATTATCGACTTGTTTTTGATATTTTGTTTATTTTGTTTATGGAAGTTGGATTTATTCTTTCTAGATTTTTTTTACTGTTCATTATATTACGGTTGAAGATGATGATCATGTTGTATATGTGTTTGTTGATCCAGCACTTGTAATCTAATTGGGACCTAACAGTTTTGTTTTATTTACCATTTTAACGTGGTTTATTTATCATTTGGGTTTCGCCTTTCATTCGAGTAACTTGCGATATTATAAATACTTGAGAACATAATGTCGTTTAAAATTTCGTACAATATTGTGATAGGCTAATATAATGTCACATACATGACATGATTAAAGCATCGTGTGATATTTGCCTTTCAATTGTATTTTTGATGTGCAAGCGTTGCAAGCATTCATGCTCTTTTCATTTACATTCAGGCAAATGATGATTTTTACATAATAACAATGATGGTTTTTTACATATTTAGACAAATCAATATTTCTTCTTTTCTAAAAAATATAATTCTTCGGCTTAAACTTTCCAATTCACATATAAATATTAAATATGTTCAATTTTTCGTTTCATTATAAGATCCATATCAATATATATTCATTTCAAGTTATCTCTCACTTAAATATATATAAATAAATTATGTATAATGTGATATGTGAAAAAAAATTATGTAATGAGAAAGACCTGTACGCAAGTACTAAGTAAGGTAACGTCCAAAAATCCATCTGTTCCGTCTATAAGAATTTTCATCACTACGTGTGATTAAGACTAATCGGACGGTTTAGAACATTTAAGTACAATTAGTAGTTTACTTAATTAAGTAAGTTAGCTTTTCTCATATATATATATATATATATATCAAAATTTAATTCCACAAAAAATATTTAATATATTATGCTTTATTTACAGTTTTACAAATAACAATACTATTCGACAGATATTTATAAGTTTAGGAAGCTATTTATGTTTTGTAGATAAACTATTTTTTATTTCTATTATTATTTTTTAAATTCTAATAACATAATTAATATTATACCAGATTCTTATAATTATGATTTTTGAAAAATAAATTATAATACTTCAAATTTTATTATGTAAATATGTATTGTTATGAATTGTATTTTCTTACCAAATATCTTTACAAATTCAAATAAGAGAAAATAGTATGTGTGTATTATGCTAATATTGTCAAAGTAAAGAGCAAATTCAAACAATATATTTGATTGATTTTTAAAATTAAATTTCTAACTAATATTATATATGACGTATGTTTTATAATATTATATATTAATTTATTAGTGTATTATATATTAATTTATTAGTGTTTTATATATAAACTTTTCAACTCCAATGGTATTAAGATTTGATCATGTAATGTAATATGAAATGATAAACAATATAATAGAGTTAGCCTGATGTGAACCTAGAGAATAATAACCGTCTACATCATTAGTGTAAAGTGATGTGGTATTCTAAGAATGTTCAAAGTATATTGTAAAATAGTGAACAATAAATGTCTACAAAGATAACTTTCAGAAATGGGACAATAAAACCCATTTTGAAATTTCTCAAAAAAGAAAAAGAAATGTCTACACATATATACATATATTATGATTATAAAAATCAATGATTAATCAATGATCTATATGGTCTAAAATTTACCACACATCGTAATCTAATAGTTGAAATGAATATGATGATGTGACATAATGAAATTACACAAAATTTGATCCAAAATAAGGATGCCTGTAAATAAGACACGGGTCTATTGTTTTGCAGCCATTAAGCTCTCACAAGTTCGAGATTAAAATTGTTTTGCATCGTTCCTCCTCCAATTTCTCCATTTCCTTTTATCATCATAGCTGCAAACTCATTGTAATCTATTTGCCCATCCTGAAAAAAAAGTTGTTCCTTCATTAGATACCCTAATCGAATCCACTTAGTAGGTTTAGAGTTTAGGGTTTAAGAGACTGACATTATTTTGATCAATGTCTTTGATCATATCTTCGAGATGAATATCATCGAGACCGAATTCGCGGCAAGCATGAGATAATTCGTCAATGGTGATAACACCACTCCCATCTTTATCGAAGAACGAAAAAGCTCGTACCAAATTCTCCTCTCTCTCTAATTTATTCATGTGTAATGTCGCTGCTAAAAATTCACCATAATCTATCTTACCACTGTTATCTATATCAGCCTGTCAAAAATATTAATTATTTTCAGTTTTCAGTTTTAAAAGGGTATATTAGAAAATTTGCAGTTTTAAAATGGCTAAACGATATCATATTAGTCATTTGAAAACTTCAAAATATGAACAACATCCAAGCTGTTAAATTGGTGTTAAATTCGTTAAGTTAATCATTGTTTAGTTTTACAAACGCTAGCTAAATTATTTTTGGAAGGGTAAATATGATATTTTGAGATTTAGAAGGGTATATTTGAATTGAAGTTTCAAAATGGTAAAACATTTACCCTTCAGAAGGGTATATTTGAAATATCAACAATATAGAAGGTAGAACGTTATTTTTTGCAAGTATAGAAACGGTAACTACTAAATATGATAATGTCATTTTAAAAGGGTAAACATTATATTTTGGGTTTTTAGAAGGGAAAATACGTAAATATGATACTTACAGCATTCATAAGGGCTTGAATTTCGTGCTCCGTGAGTTCCGACCCGACCCGTTTAAAACCGTCTTTGAGTTCATCAAAAGTGATGGTCCTACTATTATCAGTGTCAATCATTTTAAATAATTCTTTCAATCCTCCTATTTCCTCTTCTGAAAGACTTTCTGCTATCACCTACAACAGATTCACTGTACTTTTTACAAATAAATCCTTCGAAATTTTAAAACATAATAAACGGTAAATAAATATATATACCTTTAAAGCCATCTTCTTGAGTTTGTTCACGGCAGAGAATTGTTTGAATCGCGACAATACCGCCGAATCGAGTGGCCTATCTGGCGCCACATTATCATCAGTTATCCATGGATGACCTAACAAAAATTAACAATAATCCCATCTTTAATTATAACAAATTTAATACTAATATCAAATATAAACCTCCAAAATGTGAAATATCATGAATACCCCTACATAATATGAAAAGATATACACCATATGTTTTTATTTTTTGAAAAAGTATACATGATATTTACTATGTTCTGTATGGTATTCATGATATATTTTTATTATTTCATAAGGGTAATATATGATATTTTGAAAAATTATAAATACTAACGAAGGACTTCGTGAGCTTTGAGTCGCCTAGACGGGTCCCGCTCAAGCATCTTGCGCACCAAGTCTTTTGCGCTCTCAGAAATTAACGGCCACGGCTGCACTTCGAAATCTAATTCGCCTTCTAATATTTGCTTGAACATTTTAGCATCCGTATCTACGTGTCAAACATTTTTTCAGAAAAAACATAAATATCATATTTACCCTTCAAAGCTTTAAATTATTAACAATATTAAAATTAAAATTGTCCACAACCTGCCCAAAAAGGAGGAACTCCACTTAATAAAATGTACAAAATAACGCCAGCGCTCCACACGTCAGACTCGGGTCCGTAACATTTCGACAGTACTTCTGGTGCCACATAGTATGGACTCCCCACCACGTCAGTGAATTGTTGTCCTGAACAATATCGTAAAATATCAAATTTGCCCTCCCAAAAAAGGAAGAAGAAAGAAAACGAACCTGGTTGGTAGAAAAAGGAGAGGCCAAAATCGGTGGCTTTGAGAGCTGCATCCTCGTCAGTACTAGAAAAGAGAAAATTCTCGGGTTTCAAATCTCGATGCATCACTCCCAGAGAATGACACGCCTCCACAACACCTACAATTGTTCTGATCAATTGTGCGGCGGCTTTTTCCGTGTAGTGTCCTTTCTCAATTATCCGGTCGAATAGTTCGCCCCCTGCACATAATTCCATTACCACATACACGAACAATGGATCCTCGTATGCACCTGTAGTGTTAGATCAAATTTTGAGTAACTTGAAGATAAGATTTGTCAAAAGTTTAGATCAATGTTTTGACCTTTAATTCGAACTACATTTGGGTGATCTGAGAGGTGATGCATGATTTGGATCTCTCTCCAAACGCTCTCGTAATCTTCTCTGCAACGGAGTTTTCTTTTCGGAATTGATTTGCATGCGTATTCAACGCAATCAGATTTGCCGGTACACAGATAGGTCGTACCGAAACGACCCTGTCCCAGCTTCTTACCGATTTGGTAATGATTTCTAATATTGGGGGTTTTGTGAGGCAGAACAGACGAGGGTTTTTTAGTCGAAAAAGATGATGACGAATCCATTTTGAAAACTCTCGGCAAAGTGGATCGAAAAAGAGAGAGGGAATATTAGATTATTTAATTGTGGAAAGAGAGTAATTTTCATTGCATTTGAAAATGATTATAAAAGTTGTGTTTATAGGCCATCGAACATCTATTTAATAACTACATATAGCCTAATTTACTACTTAACTAACAACCATTCTAGAACATCTGTTATTGACTAGGTAAAATATGTCAACATACTTCAAATGTAAGAAATGTTTCTACCTTGAATATTGTCTAGGAATTCGTTGTATACAATTGACGATCTAGAATTGTTATTATTTAAGTAGTGGTCATAACGAGCCTATAGGTAGATATTAAATAAAGAGACCATATATGGTGCCCCCCAATTCTCTCCGTACATTGCTGATTGAATCAGCATGTGGACCAGACCACGAATCGTGGTCATTATATGCTTTGAATTAACTCGGTCCCCTCTGTTAACTGTTTCTTCTTTTTATGAAGAGAATCTTAGACCACAAATCATGACCATTATATATATTTTTTTATATTGATATCGTCGGAACTCGAACCTACAACCTGACCCTCTATTAACTGTTAATTCGGACCTTCCCATATAAATAACCAACCCTTAACACCTTCTCGCTCCTCTCTCATTTTCAGCGTCTCTCACACACACACACCCATCTATGCGTGTGTGTGTGGGGGTCTTCTCTCACACACCACGCACACCCATACGCGATTTTCTCTCATTTTTTGGTGATTTTTTGTCCGATTTGATTTTGTTCCTTTTTTGTTCATTTTTCGGAGATTTCGTAGATTTGCTGAATATGTTGGGAATTTTTACGGAGTTTATTCAATCTATGGCTATTTTGATGTCGATTTCATGTTTATTTGCTGTTTTTTTTTTTATGTTTGTTTGCTGATTTGTATGTGTAAATTCTCATTTTTAGGTTGATTTCATGATTTCGTGTTTGTTTTCATCAATTTCAGCTAAAATCAACAAATGTATGATAAATTCAGATTTTTTAAGCAAGAATACATCGATCTTTACTGAATTTCAACAATATTAATACGAATTTGAACCCAATTATTCAAATTTTAGCATGTATCGGTACAAAAATTAGGGTTTGTAGAATGTTCAAGGATTTATATCAATGTCTTACCATATATGGTATGTGCTAATTTGGATCATGATTGGTCCAATTAAGACTTAATAGTTCTATTTAGTTTAATTGTCTCACTTAAAAGATTACTTCCAATTTATTTGAAATTTTGACCAAATATGCTACTTGTACCGATACTTGATTCTTGATTGGAATTTGATGAGTTTAAAGAAAATGATGAAATTAATAGGATCCGTTATCAAAATCAAGATGAATCATTACAATTTTTTTGTCCCTATACTTCACAATAATTGCAATATTTTATGTTGAATTTTTAGTTCATCGTATTTTCATCTTGTAGGATCAAAATCAAGATGAATAAAGGTTTTGAAAGCTAGAGAAGTGAAGTTGTGTAATGTATGAATTAGTAAATTTGCAATTGTATTTATATTATGGATTATACATTTGTAACGTGCATCATAATTGGAATTAGTTATTTTGTAATTGTATTTATAGTCTGGATTATAAATTTGTATTTTCATCTTCTTTGTTGAAGCGTGCCGGATTGTATTCTGAATTTGTTTTGGATTGTATAGTGAATCAAAATTGGAATTTTAATATAATTTGATATTGAATGATTTTAATTACTTTTTTCATTTTATTTGGCTTGTGTTTGAATTTGTTGTATGTTCAGGGCAACCTCAATGAAGTGGAGTGTGCAATTAAATTTGTTGCATACTGCATGATTTTGAATTTAGTAGCAATTTGAGAATGAATATGATGCATCAAATTTTGAACTTGTACAATATTTATCATGTACCAAATGATTACGATATACAAATAGAGCAAACTAATATTGCAAACACTTGATCATTACTATAATATAATATAAAACATTATAATATGAAAAATTATAATATAATATAAAACAATATGATATAATGAAAATCAATATAATATAATATAATATAATATAATAAGAAATTAAATAATAAAATCATGGATTTTGCACCAAGCATCAAACAAATTTTTTTATATACATGATTTCAAAATACAACAAATAAAACAACTTACATGGATTACCAAATACATGAATAGTAAAATACATGTATTTCACATATTCATGTACATAAAAATCCCTCAAATCAAACATGTCCTTAGTTATAAACAAATCAAACGTCAAGAATATTCAAAAATACAGAACCATTTATTCAAAATCCAACAATTAATAAACAAAATTACATTTAGAACATGTAACAAAAATGTATATCCAAAAATGTATTCCCACAAAAAATATATATCCTCATGTAAATAGAGATCCTACAAACAAAACAATAAACCAATGTTTTTAAAACCGGACCGGACAGCGACCCGGCCGAGTCTCGGGTCACTGGTTCACTGGTCCGACCGGTGGGTCAACCGGTTCTATTGCTGGTTTCAAAATTCACAAAATGTAATAATATTTAATAATGTAAATCTCAAATACCAAACATAAATTTATAAAGTTAATTTAACATAACTAAAAAATATAATGTTCAATTAGAAGTCCAATGATGAACAATCACGTTCTCTTGACTTGTATGATCATTTTCAGCCGCATCTCCTAATGTTTCTTCGTGTCCCGTATCCTCATTTACATGACTTGTACTCGTGTTGGCCGTTACGTGTTGCTCCTCAATTTCATCTTCAAAATCGAGATCATCTAAGTTCAAATCTGCATCAATGATATCATATACAAAACACTTGTAAATGCAATAATATATTACTTTAGAAAATGATGTATAGCTAAAAATATAAATAACCTTCTTGTTCTGTATTGTTTTGTATTTGGAGACTCGCCATTTGTTGTCAAAAATCGTCTAATTCATCAGTTGTTAATAGTGGCGGATCGTCCTCTAAAACCCACATGTCGTTGTCATCAAAATCTTCAAAATTTATCGGATCGTAATTTCGACCACGACGTGATATCCTAGAACACAACAATAAAATATGTGAACATAAAATTCAATACATCGTGGAATACTATATTTTATGATGCATACCTCTCATGTAACCTCAAATTATAACGAACATATACAAGATCATTCAATATTTGATGCTCCAATCTGTTTCTTTTTTTGGTGTGAATAAATTCAAATATGCTCCAATTTCGTTCACATCCTGATGCACTGCAAGTCTGGCCTAAGATACGAACCGCTAACTTTTGTAGATGTGGAGTACTATTACCATAAGTCATCCACCATTCATCTAATAATCAAAATAAATATATAATGATGTCAATTACATGTATTATTATGATAAATTACATGATAATCGAGTATATTTTGTCATACCTGGAAGCATCATAGAACGATTACGAATTGCGGTGACCCGTCCAAAATCTCCTTCGGCATTTCGGAGCAATTTGAGTTGACTTGTAATTTGGGTTTGCAATTCTAATTTTCCATGAGCATATCTCTCTATCACATCAAGTACACCAGAGGAAGTTCTTCTATGCTTTGCCATTAAGGTTGGGTTGTATTGATTGGAGGGATTAAACCAAAATCCCGCTGCATGGATATCCTTGCCAAGTTGTGTATCCCAGCGTGCATCAATTATTTGTATGTATGGTTCAGCAACCCTCCTTCTCCTTTTGGAATCTCTTCATAATCTCCTCCTTAGCAACACTCATAGCACCGTACAAATAACCCATAGCCGGTCTCGCATCACTATCCACTATTCGAAGAACACGAACTAGAGGCTCGGTTATTTTACAGATTGTCGCACAATCTTTCATAAATTGCGGGTCTAGCACGTTTTCTTTGAACTTTTTTTCCTTTATCTCTTTTGCACATTTAGAGGTTACCCAATCATTGGATGTTACCATGTCGCGCAAGGAGTCTTTTTGTCCGAATAGGCTTTGGAGTGCGATGAAATTAGTTGCAAAATGCGTGGGTGCAGGCCGAAGTATCTCCCTACCTCGAGTGAACTTTCTCATCAAGTGCAAAGGATAACAATGGTTGTAAATATACTTGGTAATATCCGATGCTTTGTGATAAGGGAATTTTTCATCACTTTTTACATGCACAAAATATATAATTTAAACACATAAATATGATTAAAGCATACCAAATATTCATAATTCCAAATTATTGAGATGAAATACTTTAAGATGTGTTTTTGTGTTATTTCAGGTGAAAAGTGCAGAATATCGCAAAACCAGGAATGTAGATGGATCCGTCTCGTCGTGCCGATCAATTTGATATATCATATGATGATATCTGAAGAAAGCATGAGAGAGAAATCGAACTTTTATTCCAAACGGGTCAAAGGAGGTGACTCGTTACACGAACGGACACACATGGGTCAAACCTGACTCGTTTTACCAAAAGCAATAACAAAAGGCGTGATTGAACTTCCTTGATCCTCTGTGACTGCCAGTGGAGTACATAACTAGAAACGAGTCTTATTCTCTTACTGCAGTGACCTGGAACACGTGTACTCACACAGTGTTCAGCACACCAGATCTCGAAGCAAACCGCGATATCATGGTGACCCTGCGTCCACATGACCCAAGGCGCGACCCGTTTCTCACACACTTCTCTGATTCACTACATGAAAGATTTCATAGAAATTCACGCTGAATATCCAGACCCTCTGACCGGTCAACATTCCATGTATCCGATCCTCTGTGGTTTTTCGGAGTGTGTAAACTGTGCGGTAACCCGTCCTCACCCTTTATCTGACTCAACACACGAAAAGCCACACCTATTCCTCCTCAGCGGATTTCAAGCTTGACCAGTCAAGGATTCGGTTAGCATGGATATTCTGTGAATTGTAAACCGTGCAGCCTGCACTCTTACTCTTACTTCTCCCTATTTTGAACTGTGTTGCACGATCAGACACACGGTCTGTGCGCAGAATATCTTACGGGTTTGTTTGAACCGAAAATTTTGGCTCCAAGTCTGGAAAACTTTCTCTCCATTTTAGTTCCCATCGGACTTCTCCATTACCAGGCCAAAGAAGAAATATAGAAGAAAAAGAAAAGCCCATCTCTATCCATTTTTAGACGAAATGGAGAAGAACGTATTTTCCTGCTGAATTTCGGATGAATTAAAAGGAATTAATTTGAATCTTTGGGGAATATTCTCAAGGGTATTTTGGGGTTTTCTCCCTCATCCCTTAACCGATTTCGATGAAATTTGGACCGTTGGATTCGTTGCAAATTGTTCTACCTAACTATTCAAGTTGCAACTCGAGCCTTGTCCTGTAGCAATGTCCATCTTCTATAAAAGAAATCCAAACCCCATTCTCTCTCAGACCCTTGGTCCCCATTGGTCAACCCTCCATTCTAGGGGGAAGGTAAGGTCTTAACCTCTTCCCCACTCCATTGTTAGAGCTCTCTGGCTTCCTTGCTCATCGTTGAGCCATTTTCGCCAAGAAACCGGGGTCTTAGCACGGTTTTCGAGGCCGCTCCGAGGATCTTTTCCTCTCTCCACCTTCTCCGAACCGGATACGAAGTTGTTTTCCTCCTCCTCTCACCTCTTCTCAAGGCGTGAAGGCTCGAGGACCTCTCCAAGATCCAATCTTGGACTCCATTTCATCACTTTTTCGGTATTTTCTTTCTCTAGTTTAGGATTTTAATTAGGAATTGTTAGATCTGATTGAACCCTCTTTGTGAACTTGTTATATACTGTGAAATATAGTTTGTGGAATTTTTGTGGAATTTTTCTTGCATTTTTCCTATTTTTTTCTTTGTGATATACTCAATTTTCTGTGCTGTTTTGTAAATTCAATTTTAAATAGAAAAACATAGAAAAATAGTCCTTTCTCAATCTCACTGTTTAGATCTGGATCTGTAGTTTAAAACATATTTTGAATCAATCAATTCTCTGTAATTTCCTATTTGATATGGATTTTAGAAAATCATTGTGTTAGGGACTAAACTGTAATTTGGTAAAAAACTTTAGATCTGGACCTTCATTTCCCTGCTTGTTGAATCCATTGTAAAACTGTTTAAATCCCAAAAATTACTTGAGATTTTACATCTGAGATTACTCTTGAATTAGGATTTTGATTGAGTTTGTTTGATATAATTTTCGATTTGATATGAATTTCTGAAAACTGCCTCTCAATAAAAATCCTTCTGGACCTTTTCGTGATCTCACCAGGGTCTTATTTGTAATTCGATCATTACTTTTTACTGAAATACCAAACCTGTGAAATTCTTCTGTTCTCTCTCTTAGTATTAAATTGTGAATCTTTGTACCAAATTTGAGATCTTGTTTTGCGATCTATATTTTTCTGGAATTTGATTAGTGCCTAAAATACCCTTGTGATCAATCATTTGCATAAATTAGAAAATTGTATTTTTGAAAGTGAAATTCTGATCAGTACTTTGTGAACTTTAGATAATGATTGTGACAAAATTTCAAAGTCTCTGGATCAGTAGAAATAATTCTTGAATTGCAATTTCGATTATACGCAAAATTTTCTTGGAACGAACCTATACTTAGTATTTGTTATAAATTATTTTGATTAACTCGTGAAATTGAATTACCACATTTAAACGACCTGTTTTACGTGTTATCACTTTGCCGACCGTAACTACCACTTGTTCCAATTTTCCCATGTCGGATAACATCAGATTTATGCAATGAGCTGCACATGGAGACCAGTAAAGTGTAGGAAATTCTCGCTCTAACAACTTTCCTGCATTCAAATTAGATTTAAATTGAATTGTTAGTATTTACAAAAAATAATTATTTCATATGACATATTGAATGACGAACAAAAATATACCCGCAGTGACATAGTTTCTCGCATTATCAGTGACCATGTGCACAACATTATCAGGACCAACAAATTCCACAACTGATTTGAACAATTTGAATAACACTTCTGCAGTCTTAGAAACATCTGTTGCATCAACGGATTTCAAAAAAACCGTTCCCTTCGGGCATTGCACCAAAAAATTAATCAGCGTTCTTCTCTTTTGATCTGTCCAGCCATCTGCCATCACCGTACAACCGGTCTCCCTCCAAATATCGCGAAATCCTGCCACAAAATTCTTTACTTCTTGAACATTCTTCTCGAGAAAATGTCCACGAATATCATACATGTTCGGTCCGCGATAGCCCGGTCCAAAACTAGCAACCGCATCCAACATCGGCTGGTAATATTTGGAGTTGACCGTATTAAAAGCCACACCCGCATCAATCAGCCACTTTGAAATAGCTAAATCGACCTTCTCTTTGGCTTCATTGGTTTGCAAAACACTTCTGATTGATGGTTGTGCTCCCGGTGTTGTTCTGGGCATGAAATAATCACCTATGCCGAGCGTCATGCGACTACTTGGTTGACCGCGACTCGCACTACCTTTTCCCTTGGAGCTAGAAGTTGCCGACAAATTGACTACTTCTTGAACTTCATTGTTTTCGTTGAGAGGTTGATCATCGTCGTCTATATCGTGTGCCCTCTTCCTTTTGCTAGAAATATCGCCAAGGCTTTGTTGCATTTGATAACGAACATCGGCAGGCACCTTTTTGCATGGTTCGCAGTCTCCTCTTACGCAAGCTAGGTGCTTCTTAAACCTATTTATGCCACCTCCTCTAAATTTAGTCGTACAGTGCCCGGAGATTATGGTTTTGACTTTGCCATCAATAATTTCTTGAGTGCAGTGCCCCCAAGCCGGATCTTTTTTGTCTCTTGCCGTGGTTCTTGGAGAAGAAGGTCGTAATGATCCATTTTCATCTGGATTGGCTGCCGACATTGTCTTTCAAAATCACTACAAATTAAAAAAAACATAATTAATAAAAATATAACATGACTCAAAACAGTACAAAGTTTTATAGGGGTATGAATGATATTTTATAGGGACAATTGAGAAATTAAGGATTCAAAAGACTGTCTAATGAAGTTATACTCGTACCAATAAACAATAATGATTCAAAATTGACTGTTTAAACAATAAACGAATTGGAGATGAAGGGATACTACTAATGAATAAACAATAAACGAAAATTAGAGATTGATTTCGTACCAAAACAGTAGTGCAGGGGTATTGATTTCGTACCAGTGAATTGGAGATTCTTGAGTTGACTTCAAATTGAATCGATTTCGAACGAGATGAGAAAATAAGCGAGAAATTTGTTGCAAAGATGTGTGAATCTGTATTCTTCGAAATTGTGAATCAAAACTCTCTCAAATAAAAAAATGTGAAGGAAAGAGGCATAAATGGTGAAAGATACACATTGTTAGAGAAAGAAATCAGGACAAATAAATCGTATGGGAAGAATCTGGATTTAGAGAAAGAAATCAATCCAAAATCTGAACGAAATAAGGACAAAAATCAGGGAAGAATCTGGATTTAGAGAAAGAAATAAGAATAAGATAAGTGGGAAATCGTATGGGTTGGGTTGGGAAATAAATCGTATGCATTATGAATCTTTCATTGTGAAAGACAAAAAAAACAACCGGGCGGTTTTTTTTGGTCAGACCAATCCGTTTTATTCATTTTAACCGTCCGGTTCAAGCTGGTTTATCCGGTTCGTGTGTATTTACGGTCTGTTGAGTGAACCAACCCGTTTTCTACTCCGGGTCGGGTTTTTCTGGGTGAACCGGCCGGTTCGGTCCGGTTTTTAAAACAAGGCAATAAGCAATGCCAATAATTTGAACAATCTGGCGCAAATTGCGGGAGTTTTCCAAGTTGGATATAGTCATTGTACATTTTTTTTTTTTTTTTGATTTAAAACCCGTAGGTATATTATATAAATTAGAAAAACTATGACAGCATGACCTATTACAAGAGCTAGTCAATTGACTTAGCTTGACAACATAGCAGGATAACATAACTATCTTAAATAACTAGAAAAAGCGAAAATACAAGATAACGTTAAGGCCAGCTAAAAGTGAACTACAAGAGGGGTCAGCCCCACAACCTAGGTAATGCTAACTGAACTGTGAGTATTCACAGCAGGCATGGGATAGGATACAAGTGACCTACCGTATGTGCCTTAGTTAACCTAGCATATTTAGCTAGTTTATCAGCCTCGTCGTTATCAGTTCGATTGATAT
Organism: Luzula sylvatica; assembly: GCA_946800325.1. Classification (NCBI taxonomy): domain Eukaryota; kingdom Viridiplantae; phylum Streptophyta; class Magnoliopsida; order Poales; family Juncaceae; genus Luzula; species Luzula sylvatica. The sequence goes on from OX326960.1 coordinate 69,148,643, forward strand.
GAAGAAAAATAAAAGAGGGAAAGGTTCTAGCAGTACTCCATGTTTCCCATAGTAATTTGGCGAACAGCCAGTTTGTAGGTAGAGGTAGTTTGCAGTCTGAGAGGGCGGTTACGATGTCGGAGGAGTCAGATATGAAGGTACAGCATTGCACGTTCATTTTTATGGCTTGTTTAATGGCTTTATGGATCGCTATTAGTTCCATGTGGGCCGCATCAAGACCTGGCCCATGATCCGCTTCATAAAATATCAATAGGCTATTTACTTTGTATAAGAAACTCCATCCCCCATGTCCATCTTTCCAGGATCCATCACACCAAAAAATGGAGCCAGAGTGATCGGGTGGTTTGGGGTGGAGAGTGGGAGATTTTGATGGAACCAATGCCAGAGAGTGAAGAGTTGACAGGTAGTTTCCGCTTTTTATGGCAGAGGTTATGGAAGGTTTAGCTTTATTGAAAACGAGATTATTTCTGGCATTCCATGTCGTATATATGTAATTCATGGCCTTTGAGAAGGATACTATGGGTAATGATTTGAAAAGGTAAGAGATAATATCAATAGGGTTACCGTTAATGGTGTCAATCTGGATTCCAATGGAGAAAAGAATCGCCCTCATGAACGGACATTCCTTCAGGAAGTGGACTGTGTCTTCGAAGGATAAGCAAAAGGGGCATGAAGGATCTATATATGGGATAATGCATCCGAGTTTGGCGTTAAGGGGTAGGCATTCAGAGAGTAGTCGCCAAACGAAGAGTCGTACTTTAGGAATTAAGAAATTCCATGTCCAGATTTCTTTCCATATGGGGTGGGGCTCAGAATTGATTTGGGTAAAGGATTTGTAGCAATCTTTTACCGTGAAGATACCCTTTTTCGATTTTGACCAAATCAGTTGATCCTCCACGTTTTCTAGGTTACCATTTATGGGTCCCATTGCCAAAATTTCATTAGCCGCCCCGTATCCAAATAGGGGTATTATTTCGTGGATATCCCATGAATTGTTTGCACTGTTGAATAGATCGGAGACTTTCAGTGAAGAAGTATTTGATTGAGGGGGTTGTTCCAGCCATCTTGGGAACCAGGGTTCATAGATGGCGTTACAGGCTTGGCCGTTACAAATAATCCATTTTATATCATCTCTCATCAATGGTTGTAAAGTGATTATTGATCTCCAAAAACTGGAGGGTCTCGAAGAGAGATGACCTTGCCAAAAATGGTTTTTAGAGAGATATTTATCTCTAATTAACTGCACCCATTGTGTAGAATGGTTAGAGGCTATTTTCCATACATTTTTGCACATGAGGGCTTTGTTGAAGGCCTGCAAATCTCTAAATCCAAGCCCACCATGTTCCTTCGATTTTGTCAAGTTCTGCCAGCTCATTAATGGTAGGAAATTACCATTAATTCTCCCCCACCAGAAGCGTCTAATGATACTCGTAATATCTCGGATTGTTGAGACTGGAAGTATGGCAGAGGACATGGAGTAGACCGGTATGGATTCCATCACCGATCGGATCATGATCATTTTCCCTGCATAAGATAAGTGTTTGGATTTCCAGCCCGTTAACTTTGATTGGATCTTTGTGATTAGGTCATTAAATTGGGCAGGACTAGAAGTATTTATCGGGTTTCCCAGATATTTTTCGTTTTGGCTGGCAATTTGAACAGGCCATATGGCTATTATGGAATCAATTAGTGGTTGAGGACAATTTTTACTAAACCACAGTTTAGTCTTGTTTATGGCGAGTTGTTGACCTGAATAGGAACCAAAAACCTCTAATTGGGTAAGAAAAGCTTGAATGGAGCTGATGCTAGCTTGTCCCATAATTATCAGGTCGTCGGCGTACATGCTGTGCGTAATTGGGTTTGCAGAGGGAGTAATTTTTAGGCCTCTTATACCTCCGTTTAGAGATTCATATTCGAACATGAAAGATAAAAGGTTCATACATAGAATGAATATAAACGGCGATAGGGAACAACCTTGTTTGATTCCTCTTTGGGGTTTGAAAAAACCGTCTGATTGGCCATTTATGGAGATTGAGAAAGAGGCTGATGAGATGCACATCATGATCCATTTTACAAACCGAGCTGGAAAACCGTAAGCCTGTAGCATATCTTGTATGAAGTTCCATTCTAGTCGATCAAAAGCCTTTGCAAGATCGGCTTTCGCGGTAAATGATGGTTCGTGAAATCTTTTATTACCAAAGGAGTGTATAATTTCTCTTAGTAATATGGTGTTGTCAGAAATATCTTTGTTTGTTTGGAAAGCTGATTGGAATTTCAAGATCAGTTTAGAGAGAAGAGGTTTTATTCTTGAGGCCAGAACCTTGGAAATTATTTTATATTGTATGTTACATAGGCTAATGGGTCGGTAGTGAGATACCTCAGATGGTTGATCGCATTTAGAAATTAAGATTAGATTGGTTTGTCCAAAATTTTTAGGAATCTTGTCTTGTTGGAAAAAATTCTTGGTATCATTTAGGATTGAGTCTCCAAATTTGTACCACATTTTTTGTAAGAAATGGGCCGAGATACCATCGGGCCCGGGGCTACTGTTTGAGGCGATAGAGAATAACGCATTGTGGATCTCTGAATTTGATGGTGGGGATTGTAGCTTAATTTTTTCACTCCCATCGATAATGGATAGGCTTGCTAATATGGCTGGGCTTATTGAGGTAGTCATGGGTGTTGTTGTTTGGGCCGTATAGATGAGTTTGAAATGATCCACAAATGCTTTAGTTATATCCTTCCTTGTAGAGATCCATGTACCAGATGGAAGTTGGAGAGATTTAATTTCATTTCGCCTGTGCTTGATAGTAGCAGTGTTGTGAAAAAAGGAGGTATTACGATCGCCTTCGAGGAACCATTTGGTTTTTGAACGTTGGTGCCAGTAAGATTCTAGAGCCGCGAGATTTCTATTGTATAGTGATTGTAAGAGAGTTTCCATGGAGTTTCTGTAATGCGATGGAGGGAGGGATTGCAGGGTTAGCATTTGTGTTTCAATATTTGAAATTGATGCAGTAGGGTGGGGTTGAGATTTATTCCAATTAACGATCTTAGTCTTGAGGTCTGGAAGAGTATTTGACCAGGAGTCAGACGAATTAGTAGGGATTGAGTTTATAAATTGGTTAAAAGATAGATCGTTGTGCCACCAATTTTCTGTTTTGAATTTCTTCAATGAATGGGATGTTTTGGGCAATGTTTGTATAAGAATGGGGTTATGGTCACCTTTTAGACAGGGTAGATGAAAGTTTCTGGCTTTTGGATAGGTAGTAGACCAGCCAGAAGTAACGAGAGCCCTATCTAGGCGTTCATTAATTTGTTGATCATATGCTCGTCTATTAGACCAGGTATAGGCCGGACCTACGAAACCGAGATCAATCAAATCATTTTCAGAAATGAATTTATTGAATTCCGAGTTATTTTTGGAGAGGTTTCTTTTACCACCCCATTTCTCGTTTAGGTTTGTTATGGCATTAAAATCACCAGTAATTAAAGTAACTGGATGAGTATTTAGGAAGTCTTTAATTTTATTCCATATTTGCTTGTTTCCTTTTCTTTTAGGGTCTCCGTAGATGCATACTAGGTGCCAGGTTAAAGCCGGAGGGTTTTCAATAATTTCAGCAAACAGGATATTTTTAGAAGAGTATAGGATAGAGAGTTTTATTGAATTATCCCACAGTAACCATAGTCCACCAGCCCGCCGTGCTGATGAAGACACTATGTGATAATTCATGAGGGGAAGAGTAATAATTCGAGAAATTGCTGCTTGTTTTGTACACCGAGTCTCTGAGATAAAAGCAATTTTTGACTCGGAGGTGTGGAGGTATCGGCGGAGATGTGAAACTGCGGGGCCTCCACTACCCTGGCAGTTCCACGCCAAAATTTTCATATAAGTGGGGGCGACGAATTATAGCTCGTCGCCTTGGCCTTCTTGGATTGGTGAATGATGCTGCTGGAAGCATGGTTATGGGTAGTGAGATTCTCCGTCTTAGAAGACGAGCTATCCAGTATAAAATGGGAGAGAGTATTTGTATTTGTGCCACTTGGAGTTTGAAGCTGTCGTTTGAGTGGGGGTTTTGTGGATTTTGGATCTTTGTCGTAAACTTGGTCATTTGTTCTCGGCAGAGATGCAAAAGCAGTCATCCATTTCCCCCTTCGACCTTGGAGTATGAGTTCAATTTTATTCTTGGTAGTTTGATCAGCGGTTATGGATAGAGTTAAGAGTCTATTCATATCATGACATGTCGATATGTCATGACCTAATTTACCGCAGAAGAGGCAGATTCTGTTGACACGCTCGTAGAGTAGGTATGCAGTCATAGAGTTACCATTTGGAAGATTAACATTTATCTTGTCCTTCAGTGGCATATTGGGATTTATCGAAACCCTAATTTTGAAGAAAAAGCGACCACTGACAAAAGAGCAAGTAGGGGGGGAGATTGGGGGGCCAACTTCATGAGCTAGAATCGCCATTCCAGCCTCATTTAAAGCCTCACGGGGTATCCCGTGGAATTGTACCCAGATGGGAATAGCGTTGTGTACAGGGTCTTGTAGTTCTTCCTCGTTCATGACCTGCTTTATAAGGATTATGTCTTGTCGATAAGACCAAGGACCTTGAGAGAGGACTTTTTCTAGGTCCTCTAGAAGTTGGAATTCTATCAAAAAAGTATTTTGCCTGAGGGGGGTAACGGTGGTCTGAGGATGGATGTTCCAAGCTCTTAGCGTTGACGGTGTAAAATTAGACTCGAAAACTGGTTTATCCGAAAGGATATGTGCCACAGCAGTCAACAACCAATTTCTGGTCGGAATGGCAGAGGTTGGGAGTGAAATGATGGATGATGAGGCTCCGTCGGTTGTAGCCATAGCCATGAATTTGTTGAGGAATGCTTCATCCGAGAGTTTGAGAGATTGTTCCATTATGCTGGGAGGAGTAGTTGCGAGGGAAGGAGAAGAGAGAGAGTAGTGTGAGGAAGAAGGTGAAAATTGTTTGCTGAGATATTTTTGTTGTAGAGAGAGAGAGTTTTGGCTATTTTCTTGAAAAGAAATGATCTTAGTGGGGGAATTTTTGTTTCGTAGTGGAGGAGGGGTGTATTTTTCAAATAAAATATCTTTTGGTGATTGAGCTGGCTTCTCTGTATTGGTTAGAGAAAAAGCATTTGATTTTTGTCTTAGGCACACGTGTTCGCTTATGATTTGCTCTTCCACTTTTTTGGAAAAGTGTACGTTGGCAGCCGTCAGATGGCATGCGTTTGCAGGGAATCGATTCTTCTTGTAACGCTCAGATTCATTGTGGATGGTTGGAGTTTTGGGGCCCGAGTAATGAGCTGGTTGAAATATTGAGGTTTGATGTGTTATATGTGGGAGGGGATTTAGTGTAACTTTGTGGGTCCTTTGATTTTTGAATTTTGTGTGGCTTATAGAGATGGTGGATTCTGTGTGGTGGGTGGTATTTGGGAATCGAGTATGACCGTCTAAGGCCGCCGCCGGACTTGCATTAGTTTCCGGTGCTAAGTTCCATACTTCTTCTAGTTGAGGAATTACTAGGTTAGGGATAGGAGGATTTTGCTGAGGCTGATCGTTATCATCGATCTGATGGCCATGAAGTATGGGCAGCTCAGGAGGAGGAGGTTGGTTAAAATTTTGCTGAATTGGAGCAATTCGGCGTATGAGTACCACGCAATCAGTCCAGGATCCATCATGACCAATAGCTAGTCTGTCCGGGATGAGCTGGATATGGGGACTGATAATTACGATCTTTAGAGAGGTTTTGTCTTCGCCGGAGATATTCCCTGGGCAAGTCGCTATGAGCGTACCGAAGGAAGAAGTGGCCTCTTTAAAATAAATCGGATGCCAGTAGTCAATTGGGAATCCTTTGATTTCAATCCAAAAACGAAATTGGGGGAATAAGCTCTTCGAGTTGATGAAGTCGGACCAGTGCGAGGTTATGAGGTTAAGAGATGCCCAGTATTCATCATCATTGATAGGAATTTCTGAGTTTAGCCATGGTGGTAGTTTCATCAGGTAGTGAGATCGAGGTAACCGAGATATGCTATAGTCACTTATTGTACCACCATAGCGTCTTTGAAACCAGAGTTGGACGGTGTGCATTGGAGGAATGAAGGATGGGTTTGAAGTGTTGATGAGGACGCTTGATTGGAGATCATTGAGGATCAATTGGTGGGGTTCTCTGTTAGAGAGGAAGCAGTATTGTCTTGAGAGCTGTATGTGAGGTGTGGGAAAGTTCATCGTAGATTTTTAGGGAGAGGAGTGAGGTGTAGAAGAAGAGGTTTTTAGGGTGTTTGTTTCAGAGTTTCAAACAAGGTCTCATCAGGTTTTGTCGGAGAGTTTTCATCAGAGTTCATCAGAGTTCATCAGAGGTGTGGGAAAGTTCCCATCGCAAGCAAGGCCCTTCAAAAAGTATAAAAACTACAAAAAGGTCCTAGTCAAGTTCATCCAACTACAAGCCAAAGCGTACACACAGACACTGTTTGTGGAACTGCCGAGCGGAGAAATCGAGATAACGTCGGAGAGAGAGAGAGAGAGAGGTGGTGAGATTTTAAGCAATGGCGTCTGTGGCGTGCACGCCGGCGCTCAGCAGCGTCCGTCTCTCCGTGCCGCCGAGATCTCTTCTGCAAGTTCGCTCTCCTTCCGCCGAGATTCAAATTCAACATATATAGTCATTGTACATTGATGCATATATCCCATAGTTCCTTGAAGATTTTGCATGAAGGTCCCTTTGAAAAGTAAAATTACAAAACTATATCAAATCTTATTTAAATAACTTCATGTACATTCCCGAAAGTTTGGAGAATTCATTTGTCCTCGCATTGAAATTTTGAGGCATATTTTAGTGAAAGCCCCTGCATTTTGCACATATTGCAAAAATACCCTGGAAAAAGAAGACAGCTATATTCTTGAGAAATTACAAACCATTGATGTCCAAATTTTTTTTTGAAGATCCAAATTTGTTTGGGCCGACTTTTTCATGTGCATCCCTACGAGACCTCAAAAATATCATATCTACTCCGAAATGTGAAATATTATGAACTTCACTACAAAACCAATCAGTTCCTAATTCCATGACTTTTTTGTCACTCAATACATATAAAATTGGACCTTCCTTCAATTTCTTATTTTTTGGATAAATTTTTTTTGAAGGTTTGTGAATTAAACCGCATACCTTCTAAATCGGTTGAAAAGACGCCATATGAGATGTGATCCGGAAAGCCTCCGGTGTTGTCTTTTATTCGGATATGGGGATGTCAAGTTTACGTCCGAAAATTAATGTCGGACAAACTAGATCCAAAATCTGAGAAGTGTATATTTGTTGGATATCCAAAAGAAACTCGAGGTTATTATTTTTACAATCCTGACGAAAATAAGATTTTTTTCGCTCGAAGAGGTACCTTCTTGGAGGAGGAATTTATATCTCAAAGAGTTATAGGAAATAAAATAGACCTCGATGAAGTTGGAGATCCAGAAATTAACACATAACCGATGAACATTGACCCGATTCCGTCAAATGTTGAGGATCCGGAGTCAAGTGCACAAGGAGTGATTCGTAGATCAGATAGGATTCGTCATGAGCCTATACGATATGGTTTTATCGTAGCAAATGATGATGAAATCGAATTCATAGATGATGAACCGACATCTTATTGCGAGGCTATGACAAACAAGGATTCCAAAAAGTGGCAAACTGCCATGAATTCTGAGATTTAATCCATGTACGATAATCAAGTTTGGAACTTGATTGATTCACCTCCCGGGGTTAAACCAGCGGGATGCAAGTGGGTCTTCAAGAAGAAGACCGACATGGATGGGAATGTAAACACTTACAAAGCACGGCTTGTGGCGAAAGGTTTCAAACAAATTCATGGTGTAGACTATGAAGAAACGTTTTCTCCTGTGGCAATGCTTAAATCCATACAGATCTTACTTGCTATCTCTGCGTATTATGACTACGATATTTGGCAAATGAATGTCAAAACCGCATTCCTTAACGGGAACTTAGAAGAGGATGTGTACATGACACAGCCCGAGGGTTTTGTCGATTTAATGAATCCGGATAAAATGTGCAAGTTGCAACGATCCATTTATGGATTGAAGCAAGCTTCTCGGAGTTGGAACATACGTTTCAATGAAGTTATAAGCGAATATAATTTCGTGAAAAACATAGAGGAACCTTGTGTATACAAGAATGTTAGTGGGAGCCGCGTCGTATTTCTTATACTATATGTAGACGACATCTTGATCATATGAAACGACATTCCGATGCTTACGGATGTTAAGAAGTATTTAAATACTCGTTTCGCTACGAAAGATTTGGGCGAGACCGCTTATATATTAGGCGTGAGAATTTATAGAGATAGATCCAAGAAGTTACTCGGCTTGAGTCAAAGCACGTACATCGACAAAGTGTTGAAACGGTTTTCAATGCAAGATTCGAAGAAAGAACTTCTTCCAATGTCGAGTGGCATATCGTATTCTAAAGCTCAATATCCGACATCGAGCAAGGATAAGAATGCGATGAGTATTGTACCACACGCTTCGGCGGTTGGATCAATTATGTATGCCATGATTTGTACGCGCCCCGATGTGTCCTATGAATTGAGCGTCGTTTCGTGTTACCAATCTAATCCAGGGGATATGCATTGGATAGCAGTTAAGAACATCCTTAAGTACTTACGAAGAACTAAGGATCAATTCCTAATTTATGGTGGAAAGACATCCGGGTTGGTTGTTAATGGATATACCGACGCCAGTTTCCAAACATGTATCGATGACTTTCGATCACAAAGTGGATACGTGTTTTGTCTAAATGGTGGAGCGGTAGTATGGAAGAGTTCCAAACAACCCACGATAGCAGACTCTACAACTGAATCGGAGTATATTGCGGCTTCGGAAGGAGCAAAGGAGGCGGTATGGATCAAGAAGTTTGTGTCCGAACTTGGAGTAGTCCCGAGTATCTCGGAACCTGTGGTTGTGTATTGCGACAATAAAGGAGCAATAGCACAGTCCAAGGAACCGATGGCACATCATCGCTCCAAACAAATACTCAGAAAATTTCACTTGATCCGTGAGATTTTAAAACGAAAGGATGTGATCATAGAAAATATTGATACTGACAGGAATGTTGCGGACCCGTTTACTAAGCCACTCTCGCAAGCTAAGCACGATTACCATGCGAAAGATATATATGTTTGAGATACCTAGAGGAGGAAGAGAGTAGTTAGTTATCTAAAACGATAGTTTCGTAGGACGAGATTAGTCTAATAGATTAGTAAACGTTGTATCACCCCAAACTTATCTTATATTAATGCAATTTCGAAATTTTAAAATTTTTCGTTTGCATTTACCTTATATGAAAACTGTGTACGGGTTGTGTATTTTGATTACATGAACCCTAATTTGAACTTGTGTGGACGTCGGCATAATACGTGATTATGTGCAGCGAAACCGTCACATTTAAAGTTTCATTTCTAAACATCCCTAGTCATGATTCAGTTTGCTTAAGAGTGAAGCATTTATTATAAGATAATAGACTGAAGATGTACACTAGTACGTTAGCCGAGGAGATGATTATGTTTTGCTAATCATAGGACAAAAATGTTTGTCGAATCGGGAACGTAGATATATGCTAGGTGACATATATTGGATATGACCGAAGCCGCGAGACCATGACATGGTTTAGTCATTATGGATGGACTTGCGACGAGTAGGGTATTAGGTTCTTCATACTTGAGGGGATCATTGATTGCGTTACGTGCGTAACACAATATTTTGATATGATCTTACGCTCACCGTAACAGGGAGTCAAAACGGTCATCATTGGGTATTGTCCGAAACACGGAATTCAATGTGAGTCTCCAAGATAGGAATTGTTTATTCCGAAAGGAAGAGATATCTCTTAGGCGACTCGATAAATTGATTAACGAAAACTACGGCCGTAGTCAATGATATTAACGGTTAATATCGATTGAAATTATTAAATCAGTTCGGAATCGAGGAATAAGTATAGCTAATCAAAATATAAGGATGACTACCACCATGCATTTTGATTAACGGATATCGCAAACAAGAGAACTAATAACCGCTATTCGAGATAGGCACAATGATCACAATCATTTTTCGTTTTAACATGGATAGCCATGATGGAGTGACTAGATCCCGCTCATGGGCTTGTAGGCGTTGGAAACAGCCTACTACCATCTTTAAACTAACCTACATGGTCACACAACGAGTCGTACTAAGTCGGGTTTGATTATAAAATTGGCACATCATATGTGCGTAGCTTGGTATTTTGATACGCGAGCTATATTCTCTAAAATCGTGCATATTGGATATGCATGAGTACCTTTTAGGTAGATCTGAAATTGAGTGGGAGACTGAAGGAAATACAGTTTCGGATCAACCGTAAAAGTGCACACAAGGATGAACGAATGTAATTGTACATTTGTGGTCATAACTTTCAGTAGGAAAATCCAATTTGAATGGTTCAAATTGGGTTAGGTAGATAATAAGATTATCTATAACCTTCATATAGAAATATATTTCATATGAACGAAGTATCATTGTCGTTTCTATGAAATACCGAAAGGGTGCAACAGTATGACATACAGTTAGTAAAACTGTCATAACTTTTGCATACGAACACCAATTGGGCCAGGCCAAATTGGGTTGGGTAGATAATAAGATTATCTACAACTTTCGTGTAGGTTGATTTTCTGTCAGAGAAATTTACCAACTTTGTATGGACATAATACTGAATATGTTCATGCAGTTTTCTGTGTGAAAGGGTGTATATTGGATATACATTTTTTTTTGCCCATCCTAATCCTATATGATATAAATAGGATTTTTCTCTCTCATATCAGTCAGTCCAATCATTCTAATTAAGAACACTATCCAGAATATTGAGAGCCACCTTTCATAGAGCGAAAGTGTGCGAAGAGAGAGAACCGAGAAAAAGGAGTTTTTCTCGGTATAGAGAATCAATCAAATCGAGGAAGTTCGCCGGTGCTTCGTCTAGGCAGTTGCATCCGTGACCGACGTTTTCCGACTCAAGGTGGATACACGTAGAGGAGCGACACTTGTGACTCTGCGGTTGTGATCGATCCGGATGAACGTTAATCGTCAATGAGCGGTGAAAGACGCGTAGTGTGGGACGCGCGGATTGTCACAAACGTGACAGGATAAGAAGGCATAGCGATCAACCTTTCGAGTGCAATCAATTTTGCACCGGTATGAATCTATCCTTCTTATTGCATCTTACCCTCGAAGTCATGGCGTGATCTCGGATTTTGGGAACAGAACCGGGCCTTCATATTCGCTGCGCGGGCCCGGGGACGGGATAAATTCCCTACAATACATACATACATACATACATACATACATGCATGCATACATACATACATGCATACATGCATACATACATGCATGCATGGATACATCCATACATCCATACATACATACGTACGTACCTACGTACGTACGTACATACGTACATACATGCATGCATGCATACATACATACATGCATACATAGATACATACATACGTACGTACGTACATACATAAATAAATATATACGTACGTACGTGCATACATACATACATACATACATACATACATACGTACGTACGTAGATACATACATACGTACGTACGTAATACGTACGTACATACTTACATACGTAGATACATACATATGTACGTACGTACGTACGTGCATACTAGGTACGTACGTTCCTACATACGTACGTACGTACATACATACATACATACATACGAATCCACAAACTGAAGTATGGCATGAAAGACTCAAACCAACTATGCTACCTCATGTTTGAGATAAATTTTAGTGTTTAATATATTTAATATATTTAATGAATCAACAGTAAAAAGAAATTATTCAATATAGAAGCGGGATCAAATCCGAGACCTCTAGCTTGGCGTGAAACAGTTAAACCAAATGGTCTAACTCTCGTTCGTGATGTGATTCAGTGTTTAATATATTTTGTTAGTTATATACTTAACTTATTTAATTACCCCGAAGATTTTATTAGCAAAATATAAACTTGCATTACCTCAACCAGATTCTCTCTCCTAATTAATGAAAAAAATGATGGTTTCTTTACCCCCTCTCGCGGTTTATGACAAGGATGTCCGCTCTCCCCTTTTCTTTTCATTCTTGGCACAGAACTACTCTCGCGCATTCTCGACTCATTTCTTTCTTCTGGCCGACTTAATGGTATAAAACTAGCTTACTCAAGTCCGGTCTTAACATACTCCCTATACACGGACGATTTAATGATGTATGGAGAGGCATCAAGAAGGGAAGTTACAAATCTTTTGGAAGCATTAAAATTGTATGGAATGGTCTCAGGGCAAGCGGTTAATCCGACGAAGTCTAAAATCTGGTTTACTGTAAACACCCCATTAAACATTCAAACCGAGGTCACATCTCTCTTACAGGCTCAACCAGCAAATAGGGTAGAAAAGTATTTAGGGACGTTTCTAGTTCAAGGTAGAAGAACACGAGTTTCGGACTTCGATTATATTATTCAGAAATTTCAGGGCCGGCTGGCCAGTTGGAAAAGCAAAATCCTGTTACGTGCTGGAAAGTTGATTCTAATCAAAGCGGTTTTGGAGTCTTTCCCGGTATATTATATGTCCACTGATCTCTTCCCAAAAGGCGTGGCAAAAAAATTAACCTCTCTTATTAAGAAATTCTGGTGGGGCACGAAAGAAAATAATCACTACATGGCTTGGTGTCGATGGACAGAAATTACCAAACCGAAAATCTTGAGGGGGTGGGTATTAGAGATCTAGAATGTCTAAATAAGGCGTTATTACCAAAATGTATGTGGAGACTTATTTTGGGAGAGGAGACCGTGTGCAGAGGCGGATCTTAGTGAGGGCCGCGGGGGGCGGTCGCCCCTCCAAAATTTTCGCTGAATAATATATATATATATCTAGTGATTCAGTGTATTTTATCAGTATAACAGTGTAAAATTTACTGTTTGCTCCCCCAAAAAAATCACACAACGTAATTTCAGAATCAATTTTTCATTTTGCCCCTCCCAACGAATCTTGTCAAGATCCGCCACTGACCGTGTGGAACTTTGGAGACTTATTAACAAAAGCGATAGGTCTGCCATGGTTCTCACTATGGAATAATTTCATACCCAAAACTATAGCACAAAAAGAGTTAAGAGTGGCGGAACTTTGGGACTCGGTTTCGGGGAGTTGGTGTACTGAAAATATTGAGAACGTATTTCCTGGATTAAACCCAAATGTTATCGCTGGAGTTCCATATCAGCCGGTACGTGATTCTATGATTGATGACGAACTGATATGGGTGGACTCACGAAACGGTATTCTAAGCGTAAAGGAGAGCTACAATGTATTTCAAGCAACTAAATTAGGGATCCCACAACCACTAGCAGGTTATAGATGTCATAATGCGCTAGTGTATGACGCAATATGGAAATCGAAACGGGTTCTGCCTGAAATTAGAGTTTTTGGCTGGCGATTTCTCAAAGGGGCTCTCCCTACTCTCACTGCCCTTAGTAAGCGCGTAACAAGTATTTCGCCTATGTGCCCAATCTGCCAAGCGGAGCTGGAAACCCACATACACATGGCTTTCCTTTGTTCCCATGCATGCCCCACTTGGAATTTGAGCACCTTATCTCCAAATTTCAACTGAATTTCTCAAGCTGCTGATGCCACCATGGTCGAGTTGTTTTCAGAAGCGCCGCCGACAAATTGGCCTCTTTTCCTCTCCATTATTTGGGAAATATGGAATACTCGTAATCACTTTATCTTAAAAAAAAATGCAAACCCAACGACGACTCTAGAACGAGCCCGTACCACTCTGGCCCAAGGAGATATGCAAGTCGCCGGAGCTCTCTCATTAGGAGACCATGACCTGAATAATACACTACAATTGTTTGACCTATATATATGGTCAGATTATTCCTTGGATCCTCAGGGAAATTCGGCAACAGCTTTTATAATTAGAGATGATAGAGGGCAGCTAGTAATGGTTGGTTCGCACGCAGCCTGAACATGCCATATGAGACATTCTCCAAGGAGAATTCATGAGCTTACTTAGGGTACTTCAATTCTTGGCATATAATCACACTAATAAATCAAGCACTTTCTACCTAGATAATCAGGAAGTGGTCTTGACAATGTGATCGAGTATGATATTATCCTAACCTCTTGGCTAGCAATTCAAAATACGAGGGATTGTGCACTATGGAAGTATTAGGTATTGTCGTCACATCTGGATTGCGAATTTGGCAAGGATACTCGGTTTCAAGCATCTGGATCCTTCCTTTCCACAAATAACATACTGAGGCACGACCTAGATATGCTTCACTCCTACACTAATGCCTAGTTGGATTAGGTATTGTCGTCACATCTAATTTCAGTGTGTGTTTACTTTACTTCATTTGTATTAGCGTTGCTGGGCGCTATTCCAAGCTATTAAATAAAATACCTACGGGTTTGTTGCAAAAAAAAAAAAATATATATTTTAATCAACAGTAAAAATAATGTTAAGCGGAATTGAGCGTGACGTGAAACAGTTTAACCAACTGCGCTATCTCAAGTTTGTGATATTACTCATTGTTTGATACATTTATTGAGTTGCGCCACGTGTCGGCACAGGATTCTTTATTGAAGAGTATTTAATTAGATGACAGAATAATAACAATAAGAGTGAAAACAAAATATATATTATTTCTCATTTTATTGAATCAAATATATATTTTCAGGACGATTATAACAATTGACTAGTATTATGTATGTATTTTACTATCAATTTGGTAATTTATCATTCTCTATTCTGCGAGTATTGTGTATATTCTCTCGTAACAGTATTGACAAATTAAGGGAGTAACAGTTTACAAAGATTTATGCATTTTTCTTTTACACACGTTGGACAACAAAAATAGAAACTATTTAACCAAATAATAGTATATGTACACAATTATATAAAGCAAAGAAGAAAAGACAAGCATTTGACACATACAAAATTTTGCAAACGAAATGAACTGCATAATCACAACCGTCTAGAAGACATCATGCCCGCATTAGTATTCCTATCAATAATAAGAAATATAATTTAATAAGGAGAAAATAATAGCTCAAAAAAAAACATTACCAATATACCTAGAAGATCATGTACGCAAATTAGCCCCAAAAACTATCAAAATACAAAAGGAAATTCCACCACATTATTCATCGTGCTCATCTGTAACAATCAAGAACAAAAAAAATAAATATGCAAGAAATTAATCAAATATACCCCTCCAAAATGTAAAATATAACGGTACGTACCAGTTCATTTTAATTCAGGAGCATAAGGAGCAGGACAAGGCGACACGGTATGATCAGGCAAATCATTAATTAATTCATTCGTAGCGTTAATGCATGCATGTAACATTTTCTTCTCTACGATTACTAGCTTTGTCGCCACCCTTTTCTTGGGATCCAAGCTTTCATCATTCAACTAAATAATTATAATAATTAATTAAACATTAATTATGCTAGAATTTTTTAATTTTTTTTTTTACATTTATTTATTACCATGTTTTCGTCCTCATTTAAAGTAGTTGGATAACGAGCCAAACGAGATTTGAAGTAGGAAATTAGTTGATCCAAAACAGCTCGTTCCATACACGGACTCACCTACAATATTAAGCACAAAATAAATAAAACTGAAAAAAAAATTAATAAAATAAGTGACATTAAATACAGGACAGGTGGCGCCTTGAGAAGAGATCACAGAGTTCATTTCGGCTGTATCTGATATGTAACCTAGTCTTATATAAGGAAGCATTTCCAATATGGCTTCTTTTTCTCTTCCGACATGAACCTGATAAAAATAAATAAATTAATGAATTTTATTTTAAAGGATTAAAAAATAATTGAAATTTTGTACCTGAAAAACTTGAACTGCAACTTTGCCGTTTCTCTGAGCAACCATTCTCTTTTCTTGGTATTGAGGATCGTCAGTATTTAATGACGCCTAAAAAAATATAGAAACAAAATATAAGACTAAAATAATACTTTCCATTAAAAAGAAATAATATTAAGTATAATAGGCGACCTCAATAACAAGACGATCATATGGATTATCTTCGTCCACAAATCCATAATTTAAAAGCAGTCTCGAATTCGGTTGGGGCCCACACCTGTATCAAATTAAATACATATATTTAATTTTCAACAAAATATAAATATATAAACAAGGAAGAATGAGAGAATTGTACCAAACTACAATAGGGTCTCCAGATTTATAAGGACGATCTACAATTAATTGCACGGAATCATTTTGAGCCGTTAACATTGCCTTGCAATTGCTCTTGTACGTTAACAATGGTGGCCCCATTGGTACTAGCACAAACCTTCTCGCCAAACTAACTTTCTATTCTCCAATAAAATTAAAAAAAAAAATTAAAATTAAACTATTTATTTTATAAATAAAATAGAATAATGAGTTATTTGTTACCTGCAGATGTACGACGCAAGATTGAACTGCAACGAAAGCCTGCTTGAATATCTCGAAAGAAAATGCTTCGGTTGGTATATCAAATGGGTATTGCTGCGTATTAAAAAAAAAAAAATTAAAGATAAATTAATAATATTATTTGTGGAGAATTAAAGATAAAAAAAGATAACCTTGAATAACGAGCCAGCCATGAACCAAACAGTATCGAGCTCATCATACTCTCTCCTTATTCCTTCTGCCCTCTCAAGAACTTCATTCTAAAAGACATAATTTTTCAATATATTTAAACTAATTTTGTCATTAAAAATAAAATAAAAATAATTAGTATATTTACTCTAGTAGGGCTCCCGTTTAGATAAGCGAGTTCAGATTCGGACCATAAAAGGGGCGATTCGACAGCTAATTGGCCACGTCCACGTTGTCTATCTAATTCTTTAATAAAAGGGTACCAAAATGATCTTTTTCCTTGTTTTTTCTCGTACATTAAGTATAGTGCCAAACAAGCCAGCTCTGAGAGTTTGTTCGTTGTGAGCAGTTCAGCTGCAATGAAGAGGGGGTATTTTGGTCTTTTAGCTAAGAGAATAGCTTTGATAGTGGGAAGTAATTTGATTTCGAGTGAGAGATATATTACCAACAGTCTCGTTTCCTAGTACACGATCTAGTGTCACTACTAACGAACTAGGCACTGAAAATGCCACATCTCCAGCCTGAAATCACGAAATTGAAATCTCATGAGAAAATAATAATATAACAAGTACTAGAGGAAGATTTGGTATCCCAAATCAATCAAAATTGGCATGAATTAAGCACAGAAAACGTCAATTGAAAACAAAAATAACAAAATTCCACTGACCTGAAGATCCTCGCTGGCTGCAACATAGCGAATTGGACGATGCTTGTGAACTTTACAATCTCTCTCCTTCAGCACGACCTTACAAGGGGGCAACCCATTCAAATTCAACCATGAACTCAGATCTGAAATCTCGGATGTATGTGAACTTCCTTCTTCTCTTTGTGACCCAGCGATCAACGCCTCAGCACGGCAACACAATAACAGGCTACGTCGATTAATTTTCCCTGATTTGGAGAAGGAAGCGCTGTGCCTGCGTCGAGTAGAGAGAGAACGGGGCACGTGAGAACCGGAAGAGAGTGAACTGCAGAAACGAGGGCTGAGAAGATGAGCTACGTCCATTGATGATGAAAGCTCGAGCTAGGGTTTAAGCATTTGCGAGTGGAGTGTTGGCTTGTGAGAGAAGAGAAGAGATACCGTTGAGGAGGAAATCTGGATTGGGGCAATCCGGAGGCGACGATTAGCTACGATTCTCTCCAGTTTTGACGAACTGGAGTGGTATAACAGAAGCCCAGACTTGTAAGGAAAAATGATAATCACCTGCAATATTGGTCGGACTACACAAACAATATATCATATCAAGCCCAATAATCAGTGAAAAAAGAGAAATTATGGAGAAACCTCTTAATTTTTGTGAATAATTTAGAAAGTCTCACATTTTAAATATTTTATCTATTTCGAGTAAAAGTTAGCAGTACTAGCCAATGTTTTTAAAATCGGACCGGACATCGACCCGATCGAGGATCGGGTCACTGGTTCATTGGTCGGACCGGTGGATCAACCGGTTCATTTGCTGGTTTGAAAATGTAATAAATATCATTATATTTAATGACTTAAATTTCAAATATTACGCATAAAAAAATTACATAGTTCAATCCAATTATTCTCCCATACTAAAAATACGAAATTTGATACTCAAGTAACTTACAAATACCAAATATAAATTATAAAGTTCATTTAACATAATTAAAAAAAATTAATGCTCAATCAAAAGTCCAATGATGAACTATGAACTATTATGTCTTCCTGACTTGTATGATCATTTTCAACCGCATTTCCTATTGTCTCTTCGCGGACAGTACCATCATTTGCATCAGATGTACTCATGTTGACAGTTGTACTTGTGTTGGTTGTTATGTGTTGCTCCTCAACTTCATCCTCAAAATCTAGATCATCTAAATTCAATTCTGGATAAATTAAAACATATACAAAAACTTGTAAATGTAATAATATAATAATTTAAAAAATTTGGTGGTATAATGCCCGCATATAATAGCTTTGACTTTGTTGTCAACAATATCTTGAGTGCCCCCAAGCGGGATCTTTTTTGCCTCTTGTCACGATTCTTTGAGAAGAAGGTTCTAACGATCCATTTTCATCGGGATTGGTTGCCGGCATCGCTCTTTGGTATCCCTGAAAATTTGCAAAAAAAGTTTATAAAAAAATTAATAAGACATATATGGAATTTTTGGCAGTACATATTAAATTATTGTACAAAAAATTTGATGAATAACTAATTAAATTTCTAGTCTAGTTAATGAACTAAGAATTCATAAAGACTAAAGAGTAATTAAAACATGATGAACATTGTTTACTGAGTTTAAAACTATGATATTTTTTTGTCAATTCATGGGTATTTTAACAAGAAAACATGGATTGACTTCAAAGTTCAAATTCGATATACACAGCTTAACAGGGAAGAAAGAATTGTGTACACAGTAATGGATATTTTTTCACTTGATGGACACTTCAGATAGATATTCTTTCACCAGTAATGGATATTA
The DNA here is from genome assembly GCA_946800325.1 of Luzula sylvatica. Lineage (NCBI taxonomy): Eukaryota > Viridiplantae > Streptophyta > Magnoliopsida > Poales > Juncaceae > Luzula > Luzula sylvatica. The sequence goes on from OX326960.1 coordinate 69,167,797, forward strand.
GACTTCAAATTTCGTAGCACAGCTTAACAGGGTTATTAGCGAAATTTCTTCAACTCGCAAGACACTCCTATTTCGTACCACATAATTGTGAGAAATAGTTCAACTTCTAAATCTAAATAACGATACAAAACAAAGAGAGAAAGAATTCGGAGGCAGTTTGATGGAATGGAAACAAAATCTTCAGGGAAATAAGGAAAATAATCACATTTTGCAAGGAAAGAAATAAGATAAAAAAAAAAATATGTTGGGAAAGAAGAGATGAAATAAACCGGCCGATTTTTTCTGGGTCTAGCGGTCCGGTTTTTACACTAAATCCCGCCGATTATAGCCGGTTTGTTCGGTTCTTATACATTTCTGGTCTATTACATGAACCAACCCGGTTTTCTCTCCGGGTACGGTTTTTTGGGCGAACCGGCCGGTCCGGGCCGGTTTTAAAAACACTGGTACTAGCAATAACACGCGCAACAATTGCGCGGAACTTCATACATTTTTTTATATTGTTTTGTATAATTTGTTTAAATAGAATTTGTGCGGGTACGTTTAAACTCAATTATACAATCATGATATGTCTGCAAATATATTAATGTCAATAAATGCATTATAATTAATAAAAGTTAATGAAATTTGTCTGTCATACATATGTGCATTATAATTAATAAGGGTCCATGAAATTGATTCATCATTATAAATCCACACAAAATAAATAAAATATAATATGTTATAATTCAAACAAAATTAAAATTTCAAAACGAATAAAAGAAAACCTCGAATAATACACATAAAACCGAAATATATATTTAAAATGTTATTCATTAACATAAAAAATATTATTTTTTTTTAAAAAAGAACACAATTGTAAATTATATCATAAGAAATAAACAATTGAGCCATAGTTTTATACGGGGATTATATATGGAGCCCAAATAACACAAAAATAACATCCTTGATGAAGCGGCAAGAGAGAATTAAGTAGGTTGATTAGTATTATTGATTGACTCAATTAACGATTTAATTATCCGTTTAATTGAATTGACACGTCAATTAACATTTACTAATATTAACATATTATAAATTATTGATGTGTTAATCAAACGCGTCAATTAACATTTAATTGAGTCAATTAGAAATGTTAATCAATTCAATTTGTCACATCATCAAGGATATAGTGATGAGTTTATGAACCAATTATATTTTTCTTGCATACATGGGTATAATTTGAGTTGCAATAGAAACAAAACAAAAACAAAAAAACACGTGACAAGGTCTTGTGATATGTTCTAAATTATAACTATTGATTCATATGATGCTAGTATTTTTGCACAAAAATATATCTCTGTCGGTACTATTTATTTAAATTTAATTTTGTTAATATCTCTTAGTAGTTTTTATTATTTAAAAATGTCTCTCTAATTTTTTTTATAAAATTAGACTAATATTAGCTTTTTTTCCAGCACAATTGCATTGAAATCTTCGATATTCTCACGATTTATTTTTGTCTAAAATATAATAATAGGTTTTCACACATTATTTCTTATTTTTTATCAAATTATTCGGACATGTGATTTTTTTATGAATGGTGCGGTTGGGTTTTTCTTTATAAATGAGCGAGTATTGAATTGCTTAAAAGATGGATTTGTGGAACAATTCAGACGATCCTCGCTCTAAGATTTGTTCATTTTTTCATACAACATCTATCCAGAAATAACTACGATAAAAAAACACGTTGTATAAAATTATGAATATTTTATAACCTAGAAAAGGATGACATTACATAACTTGTAATGATAGGAGAAATATAAGAATTACACTCTCTCGCCATTGTTTTTTGGGAAATTTTGAATCGTACACACAATTAGTATAAGATTTAGCAAAATAGACACACAAAAATTGGAAATTTGTAAAATGACTATGTCGACGTTTGAAAAGTTGAAGGATTGAATAATTGTCGACTTTTGAAATGTTAGACATTTTAACTCGGATAATTCCTTCTAATAAAGTCATTCATGTAAAGGCAATTAAAAAATCAGTAATTAATTTGTCATCTTCTTACTTTGGTCCATATAGAAAAAAAATAATAGTACATAGGGAGGCAAGACAAACTATAATACTACCATATATCATACCATACACTACTAGTGTGGCAAAAAATACATATCCTATATTGTATTTTTCCTTTTAAAATAAGTGACTCGATTCGAAAAAAGCCGCTCGACCCGTCCGAACTCGAACTCGATCCGTCCGAAATCGAACTCGATCCGATCCGAACCGAAAAAGTTAAAAAATTAACGTCGAAATCGAATGATCGGAATTCGAAATGTATTAGAGATAAATTAATGTCGAAATCTGAATTCGGATCAGATCCATTTCATTTTTCGGGTCGAGTCGCATTTTATTAGGGATGGGTATTCGATTGAACCGAACCAAACCGAACCGAATAAGGCTAAACAAACCGAACCGAACAAGATTCAAACCGAACCGAACCGAATAAAATTTGAACTGATTTAAAACCGAACCAAATAAACCGAATTTCTTATTCGGTTTATTCGGTTGAACTGAATAAATAACTTTATAATGATAAAATTAAAATCTTATTTAGCAAAAAAATATATAAAAACAAATCATATAAAATATACTTACGTTATTTCCAATTTTACAATATGAATTTTTTTTTAAAAATGAACATAATAAAAAACGTAAAAATAATATTAATTCGATCGGTTCGGTTTAATCAATTTTGAAGATACCAAAACCGAACCGTATCGAATAAACCGAATAATATCAATTTTTAAACCGAACCGAATAAACCGGAAAACCGAACTGATTAAATCGAATTCAACATGTTCGGTTCGGTTCCAAATAAATCGAACTATTTGTCCACCCCTAATTATATAGCTTGATAAGAATTTGTGATTTAGAAAAAAATAAACTTTCATACTTTTTTGAAATCTTTATTTACTAATGTATGGTAATATAATTTTTGTTGTGACTTTTTGCCGTATACGAACAAAAGTAAAATGGTGATAAATTAGTTACCGACCTTTAATTGTTTTTACAAAGAGATAATTAGGTTAATAGTGCCCAACGATTTCAAAAGTCGAGAGTTATTTCATCTCTCGACTTTTCAAATGTCGACGATGTTATTTTGTAAATTTTCAAACTTCTATGTCTATTTTGCTAAATTTTATACTTACAATATCTAGGATTCAAAATTTCCCTTGTTTTTTTACTTGGAATGTTTATTAAATATGCAGAAGAGCTCAACACTTCAAAAGTTGGCCGATTTTCACCCTCTCGTCATTTCAAAAATCGACAGTGTTATATTCAAAATTATCAAACTATCATGACTATTTTCAACAAAAAAAAAAATTTGGGCACATAGTTGAAAATTTTCCTAATATATTTACATTTACTTTAGGCTTTTTTGCATATGCCACCGTGATCACAGAGGAAAATAAATATTGAGGAAAATATTCGGAGCCAGAGATACAAAAGAATCTATTTTAGATAATATCATATGTATGTTGTTTGTTTATTTTTTTGCTCATTAACAATATTTATCGGGCACAATACAGCAACACATATGTTCTAAGGAGTGATGATATGCAATTTTTTTAGAATTCATCAACATAATTGATGTGCTAACATGTTTATTAAATGTTAGTAGTAAATTATGACAAATTAATTTGTGTTATTTCATATCAAATGAGAGAAATAAAATGTCAATTATTTCACATATCAGTTTATGCATTTAATATTTCTAATGAATTTGTTTATGATTATTTATAATTAATTAAATATAATTTTACAAGTTTGAAAAATAAATTATTGGACTGAACTAAATCCCCGTTTAACATCTGTTAAACATATGCACGTGATATTTTTTTTACCGTTTTACACCTACACTGTTTAACATGTGTTAAATCGGTAAGAAGTCTAATAATTTCCAAATCTAGAGCAATTATTCAAATTTTTATCAAAATTTGAAAATTCCAAAATACTCTTTTTTTAATCATGGAATGTTATTAGAAAATTGTCACCTATTAATTTATTTTCCATATTTTTTTTAATTAATCTACGAAACTGACACCATTCTAAATTAATGTTATATTACAATTTTAAGTACTTTCTCGTAAACACTGCATCCCCTCTTCTCACCAAACGAAACATATCTCTCACTCTATCACTCCGTTGTACCCTTTCTCCAAAATAAATTTTATTTTAAAATATTTTTTCGACTAGTTGTTTCCTTCTCAAATTTAGAAAATAATAATCAATATATTAATATAAATATAATTTTTTTATTAAATAATGTATCCAATAATTGAGAATATAATTATTTCATTAAATAATGTATCGAATATATATTATTCGTTCCGGACCTGAGTGTCTGTGTTTTCCATAATATTATATATTATAATTTATCCAATATATATTATTCGTTCCCGTCTTAATACATATCTTTTCATGAGTATATATAAATATAAATATTTTTATTCATAAATAATGGAGAAATATAATTATTTCATTAAATAATATTTATTTTAGTTCATAATTATGAATTTATAGATTGTTATTGATATTTTTGTTGTCTTAATCATATTCCGAAATTTAAGTTTTTGTTATTTGTTTTAAAAAAATAAAATTCTGAAAGAACGTATTGTATAGCATACATGTATTATACTTGTTTGTAAGAAAAAATATATATATAATACGTGAATTATTGGTCGGGTTAGGTACATCAACGTTGATATGTATATTATTCATAACATGCAATTGTTCGTAAATTATACGTGTATAATTTGCGAACCGATCAATTATGAGAGAAAATATGGATCTAAATCTTTAATTATTTGTAATTTTGATAGATTAATTAAAAGATAAGATGAACAAATTAATAGATGAGAATTTTTTAAATACATTCCATAATTAAAAATATATATTTTTTGAGAATTTCGATAGAAATATAGACAAGCGTGAAACGATTCAATGATTGACAATGCATGAACAAAAAATGAGAAAATATGTCTGTATTTTCACTTATTAAATACATAAATGTTTTAGGATTTACTACATATTAAATCCCATTGAACACATTAATTGTCATGCCAAACGGGAACATATATACTCTGTCTTGTCCCAACACTGATACACTCAAAACCAATCTTTCTTGTCAAATAATGACAACAACATTAGAGTCCCCTTCCTCCATGATACCTCCTCCGTCCATGGATCCACACAGCGGATTCGACTCCGCAACCAAGACCTTCCATAGTCTCCGTCCCTACGTTCCCCTCCCTTCACCTTCAGTTCCTCTCTCCTTCCCTCAATGCATGCTCTCTCTCCTCCCCTCTCCTCTTCCTTCTCACCCTGCTCTGCTCGATCCTTCCAATGGCCAAACCATTTCTTTCCCCCAACTCCTCTTTCAAATTGAAGCACTAACTTCTAATCTATCTTCCCAATTGTCCATCTCCAAAGGAGATGTAGTCTTTGTTCTATCTCCTTCTCGATTAGATATACCGATTCTTTACTTATCACTTCTCTCGCTTGGCGCGATTGTTTCTCCGGCCAATCCCGCATTGACACCTCACGAGATCTCTTCCCTGATTAAACTATCCAAACCAGTTATAGCATTTGCCACATCATCAAATGTTGCTAAGCTTCCATCCAACCTCCCTACCGTCTTCCTCGACTCTCTTCGATTCGAATCTTTTTTGAGATCTACAAGTTCGAAAATTCAGAGAGATCGGGTCGATATATGGCAATCTGATGTGGCAGTTATACAGTATTCTTCGGGAACTACCGGTCGATTCAAGGCTGCGGCCATACCTCATAGGAGCTTAATTGCCATGACGGCTGGTTTTTATGCATTAAAACCCACAGATCATCAGGTATAGATATTCTTTTACTAACTAGACCCTGTAAAAATATCAACATAACATGCAATTAGAAACATACCCCTTCAAAAATTAAAATGTACATCCTAGTTCAATTGTGTGCGGGGCAGTGATATTTAGTTTAATAAGCTCAACGTTCTATTTCGTAATAATTTATGTACCTATATAAAAGCCGGTTACCAAAAAATGTGCTTATATTACTGTCACCTCCTTCAAAATTTAAATATCATATCCACCAGATTAGATGATAATTTTTTAAATAGGGAAACTGGAGTAGGTATGGGTACCCAATACTTGGTAATTATATATTTAAGATCATACTTGTATAATTATTATTAATAAAAATCATATACACGGGACTTTATTCCATTCTATTATTTTTTTTAAAAGAAATAAGCTCAGCTATGTTTTTACAGGGACATATATGATATTTACGTTTTGTAGGTGGTGACGTAATATTATCACATCATTAGGTATATAAATGAGGACGAAATGATATCGGGTTTTTAAAATTCGATTTAGATTAGTTTTGAAATATTTGTTAAAATAGAATTATTTTTGGTTTTACTAGAAGGTCACGGGCAAAAATACTCCTAATATAATATCAGTACTAATAAATGAACAAATAATAATAACAATAGAAGTTAATTCAATACTTTTCTCCCCTAAAAACTTCTATGTATAAAACGAGAAATAATGTTTACCCTTTTAATATCAAGGTGGCCCTCCTCGCTGCGCCTATGTTTCACACCATGGGGTTCTTCTTCCCGCTCAAAGGAATCGCATTGGCTGAAACAACTATAATCATGACTGACCTAAGAGCTACCGTAGATCAATTGATTCGAACGGCCGAGAAGTATAAAGTAACCAGGATGACGAGTGCGCCGCCTGTGGTGGTAGCGATGGCAAAAGGAAATGAGGTTGCCGGACGAGACCTGACGAAGTTGCAAACTGTGGTTTGTGGCGGAGCGCCGTTGCATGTCACAATGGCACGACGGTTCCACGAGAGGTTCCCGCATGTGTTGCTAGCGCAGGTATACGAGTTTCGCAGGCAGTACATAATTAATTTCATTCAACCATCAAATTGTTTATGTCCGACCGAATCACTATCATTTTAGAGATATTATGATTATAATTATCAAAGTAATTTGGAGATCCAATTTAATCACACATTAATATGGAATTTATTGAAAATCTTCAATTAGGGGTATGGTTCGACAGAATGTGGCGGAATATCGAGGATGATTAGCTATGAAGAAAGCTGTCATTTTAAATCGGCAGGCCGCCTTAGTGAAAATGTTGTGGCCAAAATTGTCGATCCTGAATCTGGCGAGGCCTTGTCGGTTGACCAAGCTGGAGAGATCTGGATCAAAAGTCCAGCCTGCATGACTGGTACGATAATAAATAATAAATAATATTTTATGTTGTGTGTGGAAAACTTAGTTATTCCAAACACGTATAATGCATGGATTTTTTAAATAAATTAAAATATGCATGTTTTGTGAACTTATTTCAACTGTGAGGATTAAGACAACCTTCTTTTTTTTACAAAAGAAAATTCAGGAAGCTTTTTTTTTTCAAAAGAAAATTCACGCCGGATAATCCGAATATGTACATTTTTTTAAAAAGTAAAAACTGCGAAATTCTGGCAAAAGAAAAATTAGGATTTGAATTATTCGAATTAGATAATTTCGAACTAGGAAACTTGATCAGTTAATTTAATGAATACATATTATAAGAAAACTCAAATTTTGAGATACTTCACTTATTTGTCAATATTGTTGTGCCAGTTATTTTGTTAAATTGGTATGGTAAAATATAATTTATGCTTATATTTTTGCCGGATTTTTCTTGCCAAATATTTTACAAACATCATTCATACACGAATACAATATTTGCTAATCACGTTTTTAAGGCGTACTTTTCAATGAAAACATACAAATCCAAATTATACACGAACATATGTCACAATATATCCCTAATTAGTAATTACCAATGATTTAAATTGCGGCGCAATTGCGCCGCCATACCGCAAATCGCAATAAATATTTACAAAACGCAATGCCGCAACGTAGTAAATTGCGCCGCAATATGCCGCAATATCGCCGCAAAATCGCGCAATATCGGTAATCATATGTAAATTACAGTCCAAGCGCAATAGACCGCTATATCGCAATTTAAAACATTGGTAATTACTGAGCATGATTTAATATGGTAGTAGTTGCATTATTGGATTACATGCCAACTAACGAATAAGACCGGCTCTCCCTATATTCTTTTAATTAGAAAAAAATACTGCCCCACTTTTTCTCTAATAATAAATATTATAGTTGTTATTTCCAACAAAAGCATAAGAAGATTCTTCACTTCACTTTGATATTATTTTTCTTCAAATTAGGTGTTTTTTTGTGAAGGAAATCTTCAAAAGTTGTTATTTTTCTTCAAATTAGGTCTTGTCCTGTTATTCAAATCAATGAAAAAATAGCTGATGCTATGGCATCTTCATCACTTTTAACAATTTTTAGTGTTTCTTTTTTCGTCCCTTCTTGGTTTATTCGGTGTTCGTTTCTCTCTCAGCTACAAAGACTTAATTGGGCTGCTACAGAGGCTAATTTGAGGCATGAATCATGGAACTTAATGTTAACTTAGGCTTTTATTTGGGATATCACAGGCTAATGTGAGACAAAAAACATACAAATTATGAAATTAAGGATAATTGAGGCCTAATTGTACAATTTTGTGACTTGGGACTAACTACTTCTTAGAAAAAGGAAACTAAACTAGCATGTATTTTTACTTAGTTCATATAATATTAATTAAATTTATATATAGTTTTAAATAAATCTAAACAGGATATATTGGAGATGAGGAAGCAAATGCAGCAACATTTGACTCGGAAGGTTGGTTGAAAACCGGCGATCTTTGTTACATTGATAAAAATGGTTTTGTTCATGTTGTGGATAGGCTGAAAGAATTGATCAAGTACAAAGCATATCAGGTATATATTTGCAACTTTTACTTAACTGAAGGATTAGAGTTATTTCATTCCGATCATAGATTTTCGTAATTAAATCAATTAGGTGCATATTTTTTGTAAAATAGATTTAAATATTTTAGCTTAGAATTATTTGACCGATTTGATAGGTTCCACCCGCAGAGTTGGAGCATGTGCTTCAATCTCTACCTGAAATTGCCGATGTTGCTGTAATGCCGTAAGTTTTTTAAATACTCCTCCAAATTTTGTTGATCTCTTTTTTGTTGTAGTTCTTTGCTCATTTTTCTTTGTGACAGTTTCATACTGCAAAGAAAAAAAGATTTATGTTCTCAATTTTGATTTATGAGTTTATTGTGTTTTCTGCCATACAAATACCGTTTGCATAAGACACTATTACAAACGATAACATCAAGTACATTGACTTAATTGGACCTATTAGGTCCCTAAATTATTGTATTATAAATTCCTTCGTAGCCGCGTTTGTCCATATAGGCCCATCGCTAGATCTTTTTCCGACCTCTGTCGCTAAAGATGTACATATTGGTCGTTTATTGACAAATAATTGGTCCCTAAATTTTGTTATTCACTAATAATAGTTTGTTACGAAATATTAACAATGACAAATATTAAGTCGCAAATGCATGATTTTGTCTACCAAACTTTGATCAAATTATTAAGTTAGTTTTTTTTTGTTGCTATCAATACATGATTAACAATATACAATTTTAATGTTCCCCATATCATAATTACAATCAAATGATGCTGATAAACTCAATTTAAGACAAAATAACTTAGTTTTGTCATTTGTTATGAAATACTCATTTTCATAATACTCGGGAATGTTATTTTGACGTTTATTTTTTTATGAGATGTTTTACTTGTTACTATATATTGCATATTAAATTATTGTAGATTTCCTCACGAAGAAGCAGGGCAAATTCCAGTGGCGCTGGTGGTGAGACGCGAAGGAAGCACTCTTAACGAAATTGAAATAATTAATTATGTTGCTGAGCAGGTAGTTAAAAATATATTATTTACTTTTCGTCCAAAACTAAATTTTTTGAACATGATTAAAATTAGCATTCCCGTGAAACATACCACGTTTTTATGAAGTAATGTGATTCTTATTGAATAGACGAGATATTTTTCCTTGCATTTGTTACTTGACATCAGAGGCGGATCACTGTAAGGGGCGGAGGGGTCAATGCCCCCCCCCCCCCCCCACACACACACACACAACCCCCAACCCGTAAGGATTTTCGGTGAAAATTGTATTATGCCATTCTAAAGTGTAAATATGTATCCCCCCACCCCCCCACACACACACACACAAAGTTTTGTGTAGTGTAATTTTAATAGTTATTTTTTACTCCCCCCTCTCTCTAATAAATTTTGTCAAGATCCGTCAATGTTTGATGGAACATGCAATTCCTTAGCTCGCATATAATATACTTTTATCCGACCAAACTTTGTGACATTGGATGCACAATTGTTTTGTCCTTATTTATTTATTTATTTATTTTGAATGACGAAACATGGTATTTGTAGGTTGCGCCATACAAGAAGATCCGCAAGGTTGTTTTTGTCGATAAAATACCAAGATCGCCGGCTGGGAAGATTTTGAGGAGGGAATTGTCGTATTCTTTGCTTCATTCTAGATTGTGAATAGCGATCTCAGTTGTATAATTTCTTGGATGAAGTCTAGGTTGAATTTATAAATTATTCAGTATTGCTATAATCTCAATAATCCCAGAATTCCCTTTCGATTGTTGATAATTTCTCCATATTATTTTGCAATTGTCAGATTTGACTTGCATAGTGTTTACGATAGAGAATACAATCCTTTCAAGTCATCTAGGGGCTGTTTGGCACGTTGGAATTTTGATTGGAATTGGTTTTTATATCTCCTCATTTACTAATTCTTTGTTTGGACTTTGGAGCAAGTTTTTAAGTGGAATCATGAAATCCAGGTATATTCTCACAAGCTAATATACCCGCAAAGTTTAACTCCCCAAAATGTTAGAATATCAAGATGATGAAAAAGTTGGTATCAATCTTATGCACGCTCATGTATGTATATTTTATTTATATCTCAAATTTAATTATTTTGAGTGAAAGTTTGGCTGCAACTTAATAATAATAAAATTAAATTTTTCGAGTACAATTATATAGTTATTATATAATAATAAAACAATTATATTATTATATTATTATATTCATATAATTAATATAATATTATGTATATTATTATAATATCATATACTATTTATATTATAATAAAGAAATTATATTATTATATTCACATGATTAATTTAATAATATGTATATCATTATAATAATATATAATATTTTTATTATAAGAAAAATATTATAATTATTATATTCATATAATTAAATAATTTTATATATATTATTACAATAACATAAAAATATTATATTACAATTATTATATCTTTATAATTAAAATGATATTATATATATTGTTCTAATAATAATAATAATAATAATAATAATAATAATAATATTACATGAAAATAATGTAATATGATAATAATAGAACATTACATTTAATAACAATTTTTACATAATATAGATATAATACCAATTTTTAACTGAATGAATATAATATTATATATTATTATAAGAACATAACATTATTATATTATAATTATTATCTCAGTATTATTAAAATAATCATATATATTATTTTTGTAATATATAATAATTATATTATATATATTAATATAATACTATTATTATATGAATAAATATAATATTATAATAATATCGTAACGATATATTTAATTACAAATTTTTACATATTATAGATAATAATGACAATTTAATATTATATATCTATTTTTTTTATCAATTTGAATGAAATATTTTTTCTACATTTTCAATAACAAAATTCCATTATTTTGTAAACAACCAAACAAAGAATTATATTTTTCAGCATTTTATAATTTGGGCATCCAAACAAACTGTGGAATTACTAATTCCAGAACTTTTTACTCCTCCACCTTATAATCCAATTCCACTCTACTAATTCCGCTTGCCAAACGGAGAGATGTTTGATATGCAAGAAATGAGGAAAACTAAACAAGTAATCTAAGGCATTTGAGAGGAGATAATATAAGCATAACTTTTGATGGATAATGAGTTATTTGTTCTTATGCTTTCATTTTAGAATGATGTTTAGTAAGATGGTAGGATAAAATTTTGGATAATGTTAAATTTAATAAAAAAAAATCTTGAATTGATACTCTTTTGATGTTTTAAGTGAAGTTTGTTAAAATGAAAATGTTGATTGGAAACTAAATATAATATACATAATAAAATAAAATTATATATATTAACATTAAATTAAAACTATACTTAGTTATATATATTTGTTCTTATCCTTTTTTTATGCATCTCTCTGTCTTCCTCTGCCCTTTATTTCGAATGATGGACCTTACGCCATTCACAATTGCTATGTCCATAACTGTATTGCATCGCTTTGTCTCGGTCTCTGTCGTCTTTGATCACTTTCCCTAGCAGCTATATATGCAAATTCATCGTAACCAACATTAATTTTGCAAATTGGAATATTTTAGATTATATACATAAAAAATTCCCACCTGTTCTTTCCACTACGTTGTTGGCTCTTCTGGCAATTTATCATAATAATTAGGAAAATTTCAAAAAAACTCTTAATTTTCTTTGGATATTTTAAAAATCCCTCACTTTTGGGATACTCCGAAAAACTTCTTCTGATCAAAATCCTGTTTTCAAATACTCTATAGGGAGGTTAAAATTAAATATGAATGGTGTTAACTATATTTTGGACCAAAATATCATTCTATTTTATTTAGTAATTAAAACAAAATCTTTTATTGATTTTAAAAAATTTCACAAATATTTGTTAATGTATAATAATTTTAAAAAATAATTATTACATTTTATATTTATATAATTTTAATATTTCATGTATTATTTTTTCATGAAAAACTAACATCAAATAATAATAAAAGAAACACCTTGTAACATATTGGTAGAAAATATATGTTTAACAACAATTACTTTATGTTAGTTTCAGAATTTTTTTAAAAAACAATAATGTATAAGTATGAAATATTAAAATTATATAAATATAACAAATGGTAATTATTTCTTGAAAATTATTATATGTTTAAAAAATTACAAATTTTTTTAAAACAAATAAAAAATAACAAAAGAATATTTTTTAATTACTAACTGAAAATAAAAAGTTATTTTGGTCCAAAAAATATTTAACATCATTCAAAATCAATTTTAACTCTAATACAGTTATTTGATGACAAGTTTTGTTAGAGAAATTTTTATGAAGTATAAAAAAAGTGATGGACTTTTTAAAATATCCCTAAAAAATTAGAGATTTTTTTGAAATTTTTCCTAACAATTATTTACTTTTTCGCTTTGATATATTAAAATATTTTTTTACTAAAGGCTTTTATCATATGTATTGTTTGAACATAGAGGGAGAGGGACCAAAGAGGTTATATACGGTGCCTTCAAAACCTATCCAAATATTTTATACGAGGTTAACATGTTAATTAATATTTATTAATTATTAATATTAACATATTAAAATAAATTAGCGTGTCAATTCATTTATAATTGAAATGCTAATTCATGGTTGGCTCCAAACAAAGGCCAGCAAGATCCGGGTCTGAGGTTTGAAAAATTATTGGGTCCATATTTTTTTTTTCGGTACTTGAATATAGAAAATTATGTTTTAACTGTTAGAACAGCTAATCTTTCAAGTTCGTGAATAATTGTATTTGATTTTTTCTGTGTTAATCACTATTACAATCAGGATTAATATATAGTGCTAAGAACCCTTAGGTTCAACGATCTGAACACACTCAGCCGTTGGATCTACCTAACTCAACATCAAGAATTGAACCGAACCGGTCGAATTCGGTTTTTCAGTTTATTTGGTTCGTTTCGATTCAAAAATTGATATTATTCGGTTTATTCGATTCGGTTCGGCTTCAGTTTTTTTAAAACCGATTAAACCGAACCGACCGAATTAGTATTAGTTTTCATGTTTCTTATTATGTTCATTTTCAAAAATTGATATTTCATATTGTAAAATTAGAAATAATATAATTATATTTTATATGATTTATTTTTATATTTTTTTGTTAAATAAAATTTGAATTTTATCATTATATAACTTATTATTCGGTTCAACCGAACAAACCGAATAAGAAATTCGGTTTAATCGGTTCGATTTTAAATCGGTTCAAAATTTATTCGGTTCGGTTCGATTTGAATCTAGTTCGCTTCGGTTTGAATATATTTGACCTTAATCGGTTCGGTTCCACGGAATGCCCACAAATTGCATTTATCAACTACTATTACAAAAGCCCAAATCTAAAGCTACTGTAAAATCCCATTTGAATTATAGAATATAAAAGCCCATCATAAATTGAAGCTTTTTAGAGCCAGAATGTTTTATTTGAATTATCGCATCCTCAGCAGTTCTTCATGACTGGAGAACACCAGTTTTCGTCTTCTTCAATTGGATACTCTTACATTCTATGTTGCACGGAAACGGATACGGGTAGCGTATCCGATACGATACGAATACGGCAATACAACAATTTTCATAAAATCACGGATACGGATACGGCTATATAATTATTAGTTTAATATATTTATATTATATATAATTAATAAATTAAATAATAAATTAATAATAATTTTAAATTAAATATCATGACAATAAATAATATCAACCAAACAATACAAGTATGATAAAACTATCATAAATTTGTTCTAGAAATATTTTAGAACTAATCTAGAAGTATTCTAAAAGTATCCTATAATTTATTTAAAAATATTATGGGTCAAATTATATAATGGGCCGAAATAGAGTATTCAAGCCGTATCCTGGACGTATCCCCAGCCATATCATGTCGTATCCCCGCCGTATCCGAAAAAAATAAATATTAAAGTATTCGGATATGCCACGTGACGTATCTGATACGAATCCAAACCGTATCGCAGCTTTATCCGTATCGGATACGCGTATCCTCAGGATATTTCTGTATTTTTGAAGTATCCGCGTAAAAGAGCTTACATTAACTCTTGTTCTTGCGGTTTAATGGTGGACGTATGAATTGGAAAAATAAAAAATTTAGAGAAGAAAGTGAGATGATGTGATCAGTGTGTTGCTCCCGGGTCGGGTCGGGTCCCTAGCACACACGGGTTGCACGGACACGGGTTTAGACGGGCACGGGTGCACGGGTTTGGACGGGTTTCGACGGGCGGGTTTCGACGGGTGCATTTGGAGGGACGGGGAAAACCCGCCCTTAGACCCGGCGGGCGAGACGGGTCCCGGGCGGGACGGGCGGGTTGACGGGCGGAATAAATTGAAATATTCAAAAAAAAAAAATTTAAAAATGTGAATAAAAATATAAAAATATTTGGTTAACAATTTTTATTCGAAATAAAAATATGCAACTAATTTTTGACAAGAAAAAAAATTTCAATATGAAAAAAAGTTGAAAAAAAGTTACTCTCCTCCTTTATTCCGGGCTTGAGACCGGCTATGTTACTAATTTACCATGTTAAAAAAATAACATAGGCGGAGTTCTAACATAGGCTATGTTACTAATTTACTAATTTACCATGAAAAAAAATTGAAAAAAAGTTACTCTCCTCCTTTATTTGGTGAACAGTGATTTTAACCGTTACACAGTAAAAGCTTTCAACGGGTCGGGCGGGTGCACGGGCGGGTCGGGTTACACAGTAACGGGTTTGCCAAACGGGCGGGTTTACACGGGTCTAGTGATAACCATTGGTTGAAACCCTCCCTTGGACCCGTACCCGTTGACCCGCCGGGTTTCAACCCGTTTGCCAAACGGGCGGGACGGGCGGGCCAAAATCCCGGTCGGGTCGGGTCGGGCGGGACCCTAACGGGTTTTGACATAACACTAGATGTGATTAAATGAGACATAACCACAACTTGGATCTCTTGAAGACATAAATACATACATTTTGTGTGTTCAAATTTATACAATAGTTAAAATAAGGCTATACAATACATGATATCAAACATTCATAGAAAATTTGAAAATAAAACCTCACATATTTTCCTTTCCGAAATATATACTTTTTTTTATCTATTTTGAAACAGTCCAGTTAAAATAAAGCTATACAATACAATGAGACAAATCTATTTTGAAACAGTCCAATATCAAATTTTTTAATTTTTTTAATTTTTTTTTTACGTTTTTCATATTAAATTTATGTTAACCTATCAAAAAATATTAATTAATTTTTTTTAAAAAAAATAATATATAGGAATTCTTTTTTTTTTTTTTTTTTGCTTCAATATAGGAATTCTTTTCTAAGTTGGCCTCGAATCATATAAAATTCAGTGTGCACCTCATCAAAAAAATTATGTACAGAATAAAATTCAGGACCCGCCCTGTGTTAATCAACCAACTAAATCTCCTTTCCGCCTCATCAAAAATATTATATGAGATTCGGAGGGTAATATAATCTTTGCGATATTTACATATTTACCCTTTGTTAAACTTAAAATTATATATTTACCCTCCTTAAAATTAAAATATCATATTTACCCTTTCATAAATCTAAAATATCATATTTGCCCAAAAATTAAAAACCATCTAATTTCTCCGTTAAACTTAACGGTCAACATTTAAAATTACTATTTTACCCTTTGCATATTTACTCTTCTAAAAATCCAAAATATTGAATTTACCTCTTTAAAAATAAAAATAGCATAATAAGGTACATACCCTTACTCACTCGACAAGAAGAAATCAGATCCTACAATTTAATAATATTTTTTTGTTATGATTATATTTTTGCAATGAATCTGTATTTTTTACATTTTTGTTTTTTCCATTTGATATTGGTAGAATGATTATTTTTTGGAATTTTATTGATGTATTTTTTGTGTTTATATTGTTATCTATGAGATTACATTGTTATATTATTTGGGTAAATATGATATTTTTATTTTTAAAAAGATAAATATGATATTTTGGATTTTTAGAAGGGTAAATATGTAAAGGATAAAATAGTTGACCGTTAATTTTAACGGAGAAATTTGATGGTTTTTAATTTTTGGGTAAATATGATATTTTAAATTTATGAAAGATAAATATGATATTTTAATTTTAAGAAGGGTAAAAATGTAATTTCAAATTTAAGAAAGGGTAAATATGTAAATCCCCCTATATCTTTTGGGGACAAAATGAGTGAAGAAAATATTTGGGACAGAGACAAGAATATTTTTTTATGGTGCCACCAGATTTCCACTCCATTAAGAATAATTGTTCTAACACAAAGGCACTCTTAACAAATCTTTCTTCTCAAATAATGGCAACATCAGACTCTCCTTCCTCCATGATACCTCCTCCGTCCATGGATCCTCACAGCGGTTTCGACTCCTTAACCAAGATCTTCCATAGTCTCCGTCCCTACGTTCCCCTCCCTTCACCTTCAGTTCCTCTCTCCTTCCCTCAATTCATGCTATCTCTCCTCCCCTCTCCTCTTCCTTCTCACCCTGCTCTGCTCGATCCTTCCAATGGCCAAACCATTTCTTTCCCCCAACTCCTCTTTCAAATTGAAACACTAACTTCTAATCTCTCATCCCAATTGTCTATCTCAAAAGGAGATGTAGTCTTTATTCTATCTCCTTCTCGAATAGATATACCGATTCTTTACTTGTCACTTCTTTCGATTGGCGCAATACTTTCTCCGGCCAATCCCGCATTGACACCTCACGAGATCTCTTCCCTGATTAAACTATCCAAACCAGTTATTGCATTTGCCACATCATCAAATGTTTCTAAGCTTCCATCCAACCTTCCTACCGTCCTCCTCGACTCTCCTCGATTCAAATCTTTTTCGAAACCTACAAATTCAAAAGTTAAGAGAGATCAGGTTGATATATGGCAATCTGATGTGGCAGTTATACAGTATTCTTCGGGAACTACGGGTCGATTCAAGGCTGCAGCCATACCTCATAGGAGCTTCATTGCCATGACTGCTGGTTTTTATGCATTAGAAAATTCAAAACACACGGATCATCAGGTATCACAGATTTTTTTTGGAAATTAACGAGATTAAAAAATCAATTTACGTTGTTTCGCCATCTAAGAAGGCAAAAACACATTTTTTTTATATTTTTTCACTGTTTTTATTGGGTGGAAATTGACGACTCTCACAGTGGAAAAATATTAAAAAAAAAATGTGTTTCGCTATTCAAGATGGCGAAACAGCCTGAATTGTTTTTTTTGACCGTTGACCTTATTAATATTTTTTGATTCAGTTTAACAAGCAAAAATAGTTTTAGTATGTTTCGTCATATTAGATGGCGAAATAGTTAGTTCTTGCAAATTTATTCAAACGAAAATTAATTTTGCAAAAAAAAAAAAATGTTATTCGACAAAAGAAAATCCGTTGTTTTGGTAATCTGCTACTTTAATGTTTATATTGGTATATAAGTTACGACCAAAATGGAGTATTGGGCCAGTTCCCGTCATTCTTTAATCTAAAATTAATAACAATGATAATATAATATCAATACTAATAAATGAATAAATAATAATAACAACAATAAAGAGTTAATTCAATATTTTTCTCCCCTCAGTATTACTGTATATAAAAAGAGAAATGATTTTGACCCTTTCAATATGAAGGTGGCCCTCCTCTCTGCGCCTATGTTTCACATTCTGGGATTATGCTTCCCGCTCAAAATAATTGCCATGGCTCAAACAGCTGTAATCATGACTGATCTAAGAGCTACCACGGATCAATGGATTCGCACGGTCGAGAAGTATAAAGTAACCCGGATGACGAGTGCGCCTACAATGGTAGTAGCGATGGCAAAAGGAAATGAGGTGGTTGGACGAGACTTGACAAAGTTGCAAATAGTCGTTTGTGGCGGAGCACCGTTGCATGACACAATGGCACGACGATTCCAGGAGAGATTCCCGCATGTGTTGCTAGCGCAGGTATGTAAAATTGTATAATTCTTTCATAAATTTCTTTTTCATATGCAATACCCCCACCCTCCCACCAGGGACGGCTCAAGCTTTTTAAAGGCTCTCGGCAAAAAAAAAATTACCGGGGCTTTTTGAATCCATAAAATCTAACAAATCTAAAATTTATATAATTAAATAGACTAACTAACATAATTTTATAATTAAAAATAAATTTAATAACATTTGCGAATAAAAATTAAAAGAAAACATCATTATAACATAATATCATTTAAAATCAACACCGACATTCGAACAAAATCCTTTCACAACAACACATTACCATTCAAAGAAAAGACACATAAAAAAATGTTGTCAATTAAAATTTCAAACATAATAAGAACACAAATTCAAAAAATATTCCCTGAAATAAAAAGGACACATACAAGTTTATACAATACAAATATCAAATCTGCATTCTTTAGTCAAACAGTAATTAAATCTTAAATTTGCACATGAAAAGAAAATGAAATTTCCTATGTAAATTTATATTTAAAAGCTGTCAATTAAAATATTGATTAATCAAATCTTACAATAGCAAATGGAGTAGTAATTGACTAATAACTAGAGAAAAAAAATTAAATAGATAAAAAATCCGAATCGTGTAATTAACTAGACAAGCTTCATTGAACCACCTGGAATTCAAAGAAACCAAAATAGGTAGTAGTATATTTTTTTTCGAAACTTTAATTGCACTGAAATCAAATATCTACAAATTCAATGATAAATTGCATTGGGAAAAAGGAAAAATCCGTGAGTAGACAAGGGAATAAGCTTTATGCCTTTGTTTAAATTGAAATAAAAAAAGAAAGATCACAAATTGCCAAGAAAACAATGAAAAATTCAATTGGAAAGAAAGCGAATAGTTAGTAGTATATCTTTTTTTGAAACTTTAATTGGAAAGAAACCAAAATATCATTAGAAATATTAATGGAATGAAAAACTTTACAAAAAATCTCAATACCGAGTAAGAAAGAAGGAAAGTTACTGTCTTTCTTGATGCGGATTTAACTGAAAAAATATCCAATATAACCCAAATCAATAAACATGTATATTATAGCATGTATATATGGGGCCTTGTAAATTTTGGGGCTCTCAACCATGGCCTACATGGCCTACATGGTTGAGCCGGCCCTGCCTCCCACCCCCCTAAAAGTTTCTCGGGTTTTCCCGTGTTACTTAGAAGAACATTCGTTTAACACGTTAGTGTTACGGGTAAGTGGTAGGGGATTTTAATAGAGCAGGTTCATCACTATTTTCTTTTTAGTATAGTGATTCGGACACAAACATTTTTATGGATGCAGAAAATAAAAGAAAAAGAAAAAGAAATCACAATTTATAAGGAATTAGCGTCGTGCGATCATCAAAAGTGTTCATGTCTACATCACCAAAAAAAAATTAGATATTAATTGTAGGGGTTATATATGCAGCCCCCGTAACTCACTCAAACACCATTGATGAGGTGACAAAGTATGTTTAGTTGAATTGATTATTACTCTTAATTGAATGAATTAACGAGTTAATTGACCGTTTAGTTTAATTAATATGTCAATTAACATGTAGTAATATTAACATATTAAAATGAATTGACGTGTCAATTAAACATGTCAATTAATCATTAATTAGGATGTTAATTAATCCACTTTGCTATCTCATTAAGGGGATTGGGATGAGTTTAGGGGAGGGCCAGTATATTTTTCCTTAATTGTATTGATGAAGTGATATTTTGTCACTAATTACCGAATATGATGTTAAATGAATAAGTGATGAGCGAAATCAATTTGGTTTTACACATGAGTATTTGTTTAATAAGTGGATGCCAAATGAATATATTAAATGAATAAATAGACACATAAAATATTTTACTTCCATACATGTTTTTTTGTTTTAATTGTTTGGTTTACAATTAATTGCTAACACATACATTAATATGGAGAAATTTAGAGGGAACATGTATAGTTTTTTTTTTAGGGAAATTTTACTTTGCCCCCAAAATGTCTTGAATTTTTCCCCCAAATAGTAATCCATGATTAATTCATGGATTAGTATTTTGGATTAACGATTAATTCATAATTATTTATTTTTAATTACTTCGAATTAATCATCAATTGATATGGACATTAATTATATATTAAAATTTTAATAATCATGAATTAATCGTTAATCCAAAATACTAATTCATGAATATTTTTATAATACATGTCAGAACATGGTACTGTTTGGGTGGAGCAAAAACCAGATGTGGGGTAGAAACTAGAAAAATCATATTGAGGCAATTTATGCACGAGAAAATATATTGTGCTTCCTCATCTCATCCAACATTCTTAATGAAGTGGATATGAAAAGTTAATTGGATTAACTAATATTTTAATTAAGAGTTAATTAGTACGTTTAACTGGCACGTCAATTTAATTTAATATGTTAATACTAGTACATGTTAGTTGACATGTCAATTTAATTAAACGGTGAATTAAACCGTTAATTCATTCAAGTAAAAATATTAATCAATTCAACAAAAACACACTTTGTCGTCTCGTCAAGAGTATTTGAGTGAGTTATATTCACGAATAATATATATCTAAAGCATTCGGTGCTAGCAAGATTGGCTAGCTGCTTACGCTTCTCAAATACTCTAATCCTAATCCACTTGTCCATTCTTTGTAACGGGGACACCATATATAACCCCATTTATGCTGCCCTCAATTTCACATAACTTTATGTATATACTAATTAACATAACTAATTAGAATAACAACTAACAGATTACACATAATTAACATATAAAGTATATTAAATAATACACATTAAATATTTTATATGTTAATTATATAATACATGTTAATTGATTACAATGTGATATGTTAATTAAAGTGTTAATTATTCATGTTAATTATGATGTAGATGATGTTTTGGTGAAATCCTAGCCTCCTAGAGCAAGATAAAGTTTCCTTATTATATTTTAGTAGTTTCTTGAATTTGACTTGGTAGGTTTTCATTTTCTTAGTGAAATTAGTATTAGTATTATTGAATATTTACTTAACAATAATAATTATATTATCAGCCGAAGAAAATCTTATATAAGAAAATAATATATATTACATTATAATAAAACATATACTAAAACAATCTAATAGTTCAATTATATATTTGTAAATTGGTTTAAATGAAAAGGAAATTAATATTATTCATTTGAGGGAAAATATTGCTCTGTCGATTTAACGTTCAGAAAATTAGACCAAATCACGCTTATATGGTAAAATGAGTTGGGACGCAAATCCAACGCCAATAATTCGTGGTTCGTGAATTTATCGGGAGAATAATTCTGTGATCAGGTGTTTGGGAATTGTGTCCGGTGTGCTACCAAAGGCATTTTTGTAGGGGGTTTACTTACTAAATAAATATACTCCAACACCCGTACTAGCGCGCAATTTTTCGTATATATTTATCGGGAGAATATATTTTTCGTATATATTTTTATGTACTATCTTATCATATGATTTACTTACTACATAATTTTTTTCATCTACACAGCATCGATTGGGTACTTAACAGAGTTAAGCAACATGTGCCACATATTAACATGTATTAATTGACATAATTAATAATTAATATATTAATTATCTTCGATATGTTAATTATCCAATCAAGAATGTGTAGGTGGAATTTGAGGACAAAGTAAAACTTATGTTATTTCAATAGTTCTGATTTGTAGTTTCAACAGACATCCAATTTAAAACAGACTTTTCTGATATACATGGTCAATGTTATGATAATGTTGACGGAACTGTTTCCAAAATTAGGTGATTTGGGGACATCCAATTTAATCACACATATTAATATTAATTTGGAAGAACTCACTCTATTTATTGAAAATTTTGAATTAGGGGTTAGGATCAACAGAATGTGGTGGGATATCGAGGATGATTGGCCGTGAAGAAAGCTGTCATTTGAAATCGGCAGGTCGCCTAAATGAAAATGTTATGGCCAAAATTGTCGATCCTGAAACTGGCGAGGCATTGTCGGTTGGCCAAGCCGGAGAACTATGGATCAAAAGCCCGACCTGTATGACTGGTAATATAATCAATTATTTCATAATATTTGATGTTGTGTGTGTGGTGGTGGATGGGCACCGGCAGATCTTCACCGTAAATATTGAATGAGACAAAAAAATATTTCCTACATATTAAACGGTTAAACCTATTCAAAGTTATAATACAGTACATTATAATATATTATAATTTTTAAAAAACAAGAGGAGGGAGGTAAACCTTTTTATGGCGGAATGTTCAACTCAAAAAAAATACAAAACTCAAATTATACATGAACATATGTCCTACCTATCCCGAATTATTGAATATGGTCTAAAATCGTAGTAGTTGCCCCACTTTTTCTCTAATTATATTGGAGTCGTTGTTTTTCAACAAAAGCATTATAAGATTCCTTCACTTCAGTTTGATGCTATTTTCTTTAATTTTTGTGGTGTGTTATTATTTAGACCAATGATTAAGTACCTAACGCTTTGGTATCATTATCTCTTTTAACACTTTTTATTGTTTCTTTTTTCATCTCCTCGTGGTTTATTTTGAGGCTAATTTGAGGCATCAATCATGGAATTTCATGTTAACTGAGGCTTTTAATTGGGCTAACACAGCCTGTGATCTGTGAGACATATATCATACAACTCTTTGTTTTTGTTTTGTGTTGAAGAAATCATACAAATTAAGCATAATCGAGGCATAATTAAGTATAGTTTGTGACTTGAGACTAACTAGTGCTTAATGGACAAAAAGGAAACGGTTAATCTCATACTAATACTGTACTAATATTGTACCGGTGTAAGCAAGTATCGGTATATATATAAACTAAAAATATATATATCTACAATAGAAAAATTATAAATAAACAAGTATATTTCTAAAAAAATAAAATAAAAAATAAACGAGTAGTAAAGTCCTGATCAAATTTCTTACAAAAAAAACTAAACCAGCATGTGTTGTTACCTGGTTCATATATTAATCAAAGGGGTCATGTACACCAAATTGCCCCACAACATCCTCAATTACCTAATTAACCACTTAATTAACGTGGTAATAAATACCCACCCAAATTAACAATTACCTAATTAACCACTTAATTGTTAATTCGGCGTTCCTTGTTAATTACCATGTTAATTAGGGAAAGGATGATGTGGTGAAATCTGTTGTAGGAGTATAATTTCCCTTAATCAAATTTATATGTGGTTTTAAATAAATCTAAACAGGGTATATTGGAGATGAGGACGCAAATGCAGAAACATTTGACTCGGAAGGTTGGTTGAAAACCGGCGATCTTTGTTACATTGATAAGAATGGTTTTGTTCATGTTGTGGATAGGCTGAAAGAGTTGATCAAGTACAAAGCATATCAGGTATATATTTGCAATTTTTACTTGACTAAAGAATTATAGTTATTTCATTTTTTTATTATAGATTTTCGTAATTAAACCAATTAGGTGCATATTTTTTGTAAAATAAATTCAATTTTTTTAGCTTAAAGCTATTTGACTGATTTGATAGGTTCCGCCCGCAGAGTTAGAGCACGTTCTTCAATCTCTACCTGAAATTGCCGACGTTGCTGTAATGCCGTAAGTTTTTAAAAATACTCCAAATTTTGTTGATTTTTTTTGCTTCAGTTCTTTGCTCATTTTGCTTTGTGACAGTTTCATAGTGCAAAGAGATATAGATTTATCTTCTCAATTTTGATTATTATCTGGGTTTATTGTGTTTTCCTCCATACGAATACCGTTTGTTTGCACAAGACACTTACTAAAAATGATTTTTGCTATCAAGCACATTAACCTAATTGGCCATATTTGGTCACAATGCATGATTTTTATCGCATAATAAAATTAGCTTTGTTTTTGCTACCAATACTTGATCACCAATATGAAATTCAAATGTTCCCCATATCGTAATTACAATCAAATGATGCCGATAAAATCAATTGAAGACAAAATAACTTAGCGCCGCCTTTTGTTATGAAATACTAATTTTCATAATACTCTGGAATGTCATTTTGAAGTTTAATTTTCTATGAGATGCCTTACTTATTACTATATATTGCCCATTAAATTATCGTAGCTTTCCTCACGAAGAAGCGGGGCAAATTCCAGTGGCGCTGGTGGTGAGACGCGAAGGAAGCACTCTTAGCGAAATTGAAATAATTAATTATGTTGCTAAGCAGGTAGTTGAAAATATATTATTTACTTCTCATCCGGAACTCAAAATTTCAACACGAACGTTAAAACTTACCAATGCAAGTCCCTGTGAAACATACCACATTATTATAAAGTAATGCTCTTTTTTATTGAATAGAAAAGATTTTTTTCGTCGCAATAAACCTTGAACATACAAATTTTTACTTCACATGCAATATACTTCTTATCCAACTAAAAGTGGCATTGGACATACCATTTTTTTGTTCTTATAAATTTGTTAATTTTGAATGACGAAATATGGTATTTGTAGGTTGCACCATATAAGAAGATCCGCAAGGTTATTTTTGTCGATAAAATACCAAGATCACCGGCTGGGAAGATTTTGAGGAGGGAATTATCAAATTCTTTGCTACATTCTAGATTGTGAATACTGATCTCAATTGCGTAACTTCTTGAATGAATTATTGGTCGAATTTAAAATTGTTCAATATTGCGGGAATTTGTGCTATAATTTCAATAATCTAAGACTTCCCTTTTCATCGTTGATAATTTCTGTATAATAGTTTGTGATTGTTAGATTTGATTTTTTACGATAAACAATACAATCCTCTTCATCTACGAGGAAAACTAAACAATTTTCTATCAAATTTACCCACACTTTTATTTTTTACCCATATTTAAGCCAAACCACATTATCATGATTATTGACCATTATATTTTGTGACTACGATGCAAAACAACTCGTCTGGATATTATGTTGCATCACTCAAGATCTAATTAATTACATAGTTCGTTGAGGGGGGAAAGAATTACAAATTGGTAAAAATGTTTGCTTGTATAAAGATACAATTTGAATTTAGGGTTTAGGGTTTAACACAACACAACTCAATCAAAAAGAGTTAAAAACTTTACCCTTCTTTTAATACTACCAAACCTATCATACCCAATACCGATTTTACTATGCATCAACTTGATCGCCAGGTCAGCATTTCCCGCTTTTCGAAGCGAATTAATCATGACCGTTCTAACCCTTCCTGGAATCTCCCGTCCTTTACCAACGATTTCATCAGCCATTTTACACGCCTGTTTAATTCTCCCAACTTTGCACAAAACATTTAACATTTCTTCATACGCATTTTCAGGCACTACTCCCATAGGGGCTAATTCGTCCAATATTTTACAAGCTCGATTGAATTTTCCTGAAAGACAAAGACCAATCGAGAGAACCCTAAACGAGGCTAAAGTTGGAGTAATGCCTTTATCTATCATATTATTCCATAGTTTTAATGATTCTTCGTTTCTATGTTGTTTGAATAAACCATCTATTAGGATTGTGTACGTGTATACTGTAGGGGCACAACCGTCTTTTTCCATTCTATTGAAATGTTCCAAAGCATCGTTTATTTTACCAGATTTGACAAGAGCATCTATTAGTGCGTTGTAACAGTACGAATCGGGCATAAATCCCTTATCGAGCATTTCATCGAATAGTTTCTCTGCATGTTCAACCAACCCAGCTTTTCCAAATCCATCAATCAGGCTAGCATACAGGAATACGTTTACATTAACGCCTCTTTGAGTTTGACAAGATTTAAAAATTTCCATGGCTTCATCTAACTTACCAGCCTTGCACAAACAGTTTATCACTACACCATAAGTGACTTCGTCTGGTACGAACCCATGAGTTTTCATTCCCTCGAACAAGGACATGGCTTGATCCACTCTCCCACATTTGGCAAGCGAGTCGATAAGAGCAGTATATATAACCGCATTGGGTTTAAAACCTTTCGCGATCATTTTATCAAACACCTTCAGTGCCTCGAAAGGTTTGCTTTCTTTGCATAATCCTGTTATGACTAAACTATGTGCATGAGGGGGTATCTCTAAACCTCTCTCTTCCATCTCATGGTATAATGATATACACTCATGAAATGAATTATCTGCATAGTGGCACTGCATGAGAGACATATATGTGATTGTATCGGGCAAAACTCCAATTTTTTCGTTCATGTCTGTAAAGAGCAGAACGGCCTTTTGGGTTTGTTGGGTCTTTGAATAACCTTTGATTATGGTATTGTAAGAGAATATATCTGGGATTATATTTGAATCTTGCTGTTCTTGCATGGTTTCAAACACCTTTTCAGCCGAATCGACAAAGCCCGAGTTAACCAAACCATCCATCAAACAGTTGTAGTGCATCGCCGAAGGGTTCAATCCATTGTTCTTCATCTCTCGCCAGATCCATAACAATTCTTCCACCAGGCCAACAAGCCCTAAATTCTTTATTAATGAAGCTGAGGCCGGTTCGTTCAGTCTCAGACCAAGGCTTCGCATTTCATCGAACAACTGTTGGGTCTGATACTTGGCATCTTTTACTGATTCAGGTGAAGACGAAAAAGCATGAATCAGAGAGACATATGAGTCGAGCATGGAGTTGTGAAACTCAGGGGAGTTTTGGTCATTTTGATGGTGTCGTACGGCCCAACGGAAGAACTGGATAGCAGTGTAGGGGCTGGAAAGGAGAGGACGGTCACGAAGGATTTGAGATGTGAAAGACGGGGAAAGGTGGAGGAGGTGGGTTTCGCAGTAAGAATCCAGTTCCAATTCTAAGGAATGAGATTCGGAATTGAGAATAACAGTTAGTATCCGAGAAAGCCATGGTGATTTGGTCGTGTTGTGTGGAGTGGTAGAAAGGTCGGAGAGGTTGATGGTGGGACGAATCAATTCTGGAGGGGGGAGTTCGCCGTTATCATTGCCATTGCCATTCCATTTCGTATATGAAGTGGAAAAGGATGGACGGTGGTGGAGTTGGATTAATGCTTGTACTGATTTGTGCTTGGTGTTGTTTAGAGAGATGAGGCGACGCAATGCCTTCGTCTCTCTTTGCAGAAGTCCTCTCATTCTCGTATATGAAGTGGAAAAGGATTTCTTCTCATTGCCACTGATTTGTGCTTGGCGTTGAAAGACAAAGAGCCTGCCTGTTTGATTCGATTGATTCGAGGGATTCCGAGGGAGATGTATTCTACAATCCTAATTAGTTTCAAATCCTTTGTTAGATTTTTTTAAAGCATGATATACTTAAGCAGGAATTAGAAGAAAAAAGTTGGACTTTTGACCCATGCACATGATCCGATTAATCAACTCAAAAAATTGGATTTTTGACACTTCATAAACAAAAACAAAAAATTGGGCTTTGGACACATGCACATGATCCAATTAATCAACTAAAAAAAGTTGGGCTTTTGACACTCAATAAACAAAGAAAAAAATTGGGCTTTTGACACATGCACATGATTCAATTAATCAACTCAAAAAATTGGGTTTTTGACACTTAATAAACAAAAAAAAAGTAGGGTTTTTGACACATGCACATGATCCAATTAATCAACTCAAAAAATTGGGATTTTGACACTTAATAAACAAAGAAAAAAGTTAGGCTTTTGACATATGTACATGATTCAATTAATCAACTCAAAAAAAATGGGTTTTTGACACTTAATAAACAAAAAAAAAAGTTGGGCTTTTGACCCATGCATATGATCCAAATAATCTACTCAAAAAAATTGGGTTTTTGACACTTAATAAACAAAGGAAAAAGTTGAGTTCTTGACACATGCACATGATCCAATTAATCAACTCAAAAAAATTGGCTTTTGACACTTAATAAACAAAGAAAAAATTGGACTTTTAATCAACTCAAAAATTTGGGCTTTTGACACTTAATAAACAAAGAAAAAAGTTGGGCTTTTGACACATGCACATGATCCAATTAATGAACTAAAAAAAATAAAAAAAAAGCTTAGACATAATAGCCTCATCTTTACCTTGGTCGTGAAAATGAAGGTAGGCGGTGAAGTTCGAGAATGAAACTCAAGTGGTTCGAGGTGATTAATGATGATGAGAGTTGGCGTTCAGTGTGTGTGTGTGTGTGTGTGTGTGTGTGTGTGTGTGTGTGTGTGGGGGGGGGGGGGGGGGGGGGGGGGGGGGGGGGGGGGGGATTTTTTTGACAAATAACATTGTAAAAAGTCCAATTTGTAAAAATAACATCGGTATTTTTCAATTTGCAAAACTAGCTCTTTCGCCAGGCAGTCTGGCAAAAGAGAAAGCATTATCGCCAGGTAAGCTCGCGAAAGAGCTTAAGCATCAAATTATGTTTGTTAAGAGTAAATTATGTTTGTTAAGAGGGGTCTAAAGGTAATCAGTGCTTGAATGGATGAAAAATCCTGAATTTGTTGTCTTTCGTCGGGGCCTCCTCACAATATATTTTTGTAAAATGAAACGTTGTAATATTTTTGCTATAAGTTATATTAGCAATATTTGAACTTTAGTTTCAAAAATGTGTCAAGTATATTCACTTGAATTTTTCTTTTTATTTTGGCATTCATATTAATATAATTCATACATAATATTTTTATTTGAATTTATGAACATGTTATGTAAGAAAAAATAATGCAAAATAACACATATAAACATTTAAATAATTAAATTTAAATAGTTATTATTTTTATAAAAACTATGATAGTTAAAATCTTATATTACTAACTATGTTATATTTGTGTTTTTGTTTTCCATGACTTTCATGTGAAATTTTCAAAATTTAACATAGATGAAAATACATATTTTACCTATTAAAATATTAATAACTTCTTAAATTTAGAAACATGTTTCGAATATTATTGTTATTTAAGTTATAAATTTAAATAACAATAATATTTTTTGATATTATTTCATTTTTAATACAATGTTGTGTATAAGTTTTATTGTTATGTTTATTAATAAAAAAAATTACCAGTATCGTATGATTAATTATGTGTATTGAGTATATTGGTTGTATTGTTTAATGTTTTTTATATTTATATCGCTTGAACTATTGTGAGCTGCAATGATATCATTTTGTGGTTGTTTTCGGTAAATTGTTTTGCTTATATATGTATTAAAATTTGATTAAAAATGAGTTATTTTCTACCATAACATAATATAATTGTAAAATATATTTTCTTGATTATAATTAAATTAGATATATAACATGAATAATTTTACTTTATTATAATATTGTCACTATCATCATAAAAATTATCATCCGTATAAAAATAAAAATGTAATTACCATGCTCGCTGCGTAGCGCGAGTATTCTCCTAATTATCTATAATTTATATCTCCATTTGATCCATAATAATTAATTCTCCATAATAGATATGATTATTTAATAATTAATATGATTAAATTAGTCATTTAAATATATTTTCGTGTAGCAAATAAACCGTACAACTATTTCCCGTAGGAACCACTAGCCTAATATTAAACATGCCAAAATAATTAAATATATAAATATTATAATTAATAAAATTATATCTGTCCCCTTTACAATCTCTCACAATACTTGATGTGTTGGTCAAAATTTAATTAACATAACTTAATGCTAAATTCAATTTAATATATGACACACAATAAATTCGTAAATTCATGTGGTAAATCTAGCATACTAAAAATATTTATTGTACATAAATTAATTGCATTTCTTATTTGTTCAATTATTTTTTTACTATGCGTGCATCCATTTTACATGTGTTAAACGGTGAATTAATTCAATCTCAAATGATTTATTTTCCAATTTTACGAAGTTAGAGTTAATTGAATATGAATGATGATAAACAATGTTATTTGATATATTAAGTGCATTGATGATGTGTGAAATGATGGATTTAACACATGTTAAATGATGTAAGCGGGTCATATACACTCGTTTAACACATGTTAAAATGTCAATTAATCGAGTGCAATCATTTTTTCTTTATTTATCGAATTAATTATAAATGGTGGTGAACAAACTCAATAAAAACATTAAATGCATTAATGATGTGATAAACATTAAATTAACACTTAATTCGCTCTCATCATATATAAGATGATACAAACAAAAAAATTAATGATTCATTACTAGTATTATTGCAAACGTCAACGTATCAAGGATTTGAATGGATTGTAAGGGGGATGAATATCGTCATTAATAAAATAATAAAAATATTACCTAATGACGTATCGCATTCTAAATTTTTTTTACTTTAATGTCTCGCCGTATATGTGTAGGATGTGATCTATGCATTTGTATATGTGCAACATAGATATAGCTTCTGGTGTTGAGGTAGTTAATTCAAAAAAAAAATCACATAAGCTTCTAACTTAACAGTACTTGTAAAATAGTGATATACTCTTTCGAATTTTAAATTACTGTCATTTCCTAGTTGCGCAAAAAAAAAGGAAGACAAAAAAAAAACACATTCTAATATTACTAGGATAATCAAATCTCTTAATATGCACACTAAACCACAAAAATGTATTTTCCACATTAAATAATATCAATAAATATCATATTAACAATTCTTTTATATGAGCCTATCTTGCTCAAAAACAAAAACAAAAAGGGAAAAAAAACTGGAGACACTGCTATATAGCAGAATTAGCATAGCAGGGAAATTGCACAAACCTGTTTTACTCATAAAATAAAATAAAAATAATAATAACATATTTATAACCATTAGAGACATAAAGAATAAAGTAATTAATACGTCAATTCTTGCAAAGGCGGTATATTCTCAGCGGCAAAAAACATCACATGCGCCATTTGCTCATCATCATGATCAAACAAAACCTTTTGCACCATTAAGTTAGGATAAGGACTCCTCTTCAAAAACCTCGCGACATTTCCCCTCTCTCCCGCATCAATACAGACCACATTATCCTCTTGTACCACCATCATCTCTCCTACGTACTCGCAAACAAAAGTCCCAATCGATATCGATCCAAGCGACCTCACCCCCCATTCTCCTCCCGCCTTTTTGAATATCTCTAATCGATATATAATCTCGTTTTGACTAACTCGGTTCGGGCACGAAGGCGGACACTTGCAAGCAGGCCCACACTCGTAAATCACCCTTTTTTCCGCCACAATTGTACTGTTTAAAATGAACGGGATTTCCCCTCCGTTTTTCACGGCGCAAGAGCATTTAAAATTGGCGCAATTGCCTTTACAATGACACCCTTTCGGGAGAGTCTTCACGTACGAAGATGGGTATATGTTATTCGTTATGTAAATAAACTTTGGTGGTTTCTCATTGTCTATGGTGTTAATCGCGCATATAGGAATCTTCTCCTTTCTTTGAGAGATATCTCCTATACAAAGACCCTCTCTCACTCTAGATTTCTTTAGTTCTGCAACCACGTTGAAACCGATATCGGCTTGACCTTCATTCCTTTTTAGTATGAACTTAAAAACTTTAGTGGTATACTTGTTCTCATCGATCTCGTGTAAATGGTCTACGTACTGATAATTATCAACCATATAAAGACCATCATAAAAAAATGTCATCACGGGCTTACTCGTATCGCTTGTATTCAACCCATGAATGACCCGTACCGGCGTTTTCAATTTGTAACTATTCATAAGGGCCAAGTTTCCCTTCTCGAGCTTCTGATCCTCGGGTT
This sequence comes from Luzula sylvatica, assembly GCA_946800325.1. NCBI lineage: Eukaryota > Viridiplantae > Streptophyta > Magnoliopsida > Poales > Juncaceae > Luzula > Luzula sylvatica. Next base: position 69,200,418 of record OX326960.1, read on the forward strand.
TCGTCTTCTGGCCTTTCTTGCCAGTTGGTTTACCACCAGCGCCAATATAAATTAACTTCTGATAAGTGCATTGTTCGTCAGAATAACCGCCTGAGGAGACGATACTCGTGGCCACGCGGACCCCCTTAAAATCGGTCCAGTCGATACCGGCCTGAGGAGGGCGGTGTAGACCGATCAAATGGAGTTCGGCTCTGTAACGAAACTCATCTCCCACTTGTACACCCGGTACGGGTCCCAAGATTGCTTTCTCGAGGTTATTGTATAAAGCTGATTCCTTGACCACATTTGCAGATCTCAGATCTAACCTACCAGATTCCTCGTTTTGCGACATTTTTCTGTACACCGTGTGGAAGAGTTTTAAGAGCTGTCTGATTTTGCTGCGTGCATCTGAGAGTTCATGTTCTTCGTTTGAACTCAGGGGATTTGGGATTCCTTCTTTGTATACAATCAGTGCTGTGGAACTTGGGATTCTTTGTTCGACTAACTTGGCTTTGTTTTTATTTGATTTTCTTTCTGCAAGAAAGCGTTTTGAGGGAGCCCTCACTGATTTCCTTGCGGTTTTGCGAAGGGAAACTCGCGAGTTTATAGTTGCTCTGCTTGTAAAATCATACAATGCAGCGTTATCTTCTTCTTCGTCTCTGTTTCCTCTCAGTGGAGCAGGAGTATCGATATACATGTACGGATTGGTCTCTAGAATCGTTGGTATCTCCTTCGCATTCTCTGAGAGAGATGAATTCGATTTTGGCTTCTCATTTTCACAATCATAACCGATCATGTTCTCATCCTGTTTTTTCCACAAAACAATTTGATTGCAAACCGTGGCATTCGCTGGCTGGCTGTTTTCATGATTATTTGTTTCGATTTCGATTTGTTTAGCATTTAAACACCGATTCAAATCTAAATTAGTTCCAAAACCAGGAGGGAATTCACGATTTGCGAAAACATCCCTTCTTTTATATGGTGGATAAACTGTTGATTTCATCGATCGTTTAGTACTCGAACCGTCATTTACCACCACAATCGCATTCTGGACCTCAACAATCCCTGATTTCTCATTCTCCAGTATCTCTGGTTCGCTACGATTCTCAACGTTTGCCTCGGAAATGTTTGGATCTTTTGGATGAGAGGGTTGGGATTGATCGGAGGGAGCTGAAGGGGGAGAAAAGGGGCCGCAGCCAGGGGGCCACTCACGGACGGCAAAGACGTCCCCGCGTTTGAGATTGCGGGCGGATGGGGCCTCGTAAATCTTCCTTGGCGCTGGATACTCCATCGGACTGGATCGCCGGATTCTCCGGAAAGAACGGTTCTTGGCGATTGTTTAGTGGCGGGAAGCAAGTGATAAAGACGAAACTAAGATTAGGATGTTATATGATAGTTTTCCTTTTCTTTTCTCCTTTTAATTTTTCCTCTTTTAGAGTTAACTAGATAATACTTGAATTTTTGCAAAAAAAAAAAGATAATACTTGAATTTTCTGAAACAGCTTTATTTGGACGATGTTAATTATATTTTATATTGTATAAATTATGATGGCAAAAAGATTTTTTTTATCAAATAATAATATTAGTATTAGTATCACTGTATAGTAATATATGAGATATAATATTGACATATTTACAATTTTGTATCACGGTATAGTAATAATATTTTTTATTGTATAACAAAATTTTACGGTAAAACATAACAACAAATAATATCATTGTTGTTAACAGTATTTCATACAATATTCAAATATAAAAATAATGAATCGTACGACGCAATAATGGATTATTAATTATATAATATTAACAATTTTGTATTGATTCAAAATACAATGCAAATTATAAATAATGTCAAACTTAATAATTAAAGTAATTTAGTAAATAATATCAAAATTTAATTTAGCATAAATATAAACATAATTTATTTAATATCATATGTTATTTTCAAAATTTATATTTTTAAAAATAACATTACTATTTGATAGGTATTTATAAGTTTAAGAAGTTATTTAAAGATATAATTTTTTTTTTATTTTAATATTAACTTAGTTTGAGAAAAAAAAATTATATTATATAAAAATTTTATAGTTATCAGTTTTCTAAAAATAAATAATAATACTTCAATTCTATTATGTAAATATATTTTTTTGTATCGTATTTTTTTACATAATATTTTAAAATTTTAAATTATTGAAAACAATATGTAGAAATTATGTTAATATGGATGTCAAAGTCAAAAAGAAAATCAAAACGAATATATTTAGTGGATTTTAAAATTAGAATTCTGAAAATAATATTAATATATTAATATACGCGGTATGTTTTATAATATTATATATTAATTTATTAGTATTTTTGATACATAAATTTTTCATCTTTCATGCATTAACATTTGATCATGTAATCTTGTGCGAAATGATAAATAATTTAATAGATTTAGTCTAATCTAAACATAATCAATAATAATAATGCATGTCATCAATATACGATGACGTGAGATTCTAATGGTTAAAAACATGTTGTAAAATAAATGAAACATAAATTGCAACAATATGTAGAAATTATGTTAATATGGATGTCAAAGTCAAAAAGAAAATCAAAACGAATATATTTAGTGGATTTTAAAATTAGAATTCTGAAAATAATATTAAAATATTAATATATGTTGTATGTGATATGTTTTATAATATTATATATCAATTTATTAGTATTTTTTATACATAAATTTTTCATCTTTCATTGCATTAACATTTGATCATGTAATCTTGTGCGAAATGATAAATAATTTAATAGATGTAGTCTAGTCTAAATATAACCAATAATAATAATGCATGTCATCAATATACAATGATGTGTGATTCTAAAAATGGTTAAAAACGTGTTGTAAAATAAATGAAACATAAATTGCAACAAAAAAAATATGACTATAAAAAGATAAATGATTAATCAATGGTATAAATTTTTCCACATTTCATAATTTAATGGTTGAAATGAATGTGACGATGTGACATAAGGAGGTTGCATAAATATGTCTAAAATAAGAAAGTAGGTAAATTATAACTGTAATTCATTTTATTCGGTTCTTGTTAATTTGTTCTTTATGAAGGTTCTCAGGGAAATAAAAATTGGAACATTTAATTGATTGGTTAAGTGATTGCGAATTAAAACCGTTAACCTTTAGTCAGAAAAAATTGGATTATATGATTGCAAATTACATTCAGTACAAAAAGATAATTCATTATTAATATCTTTAACAAGACAGAACAAATTAAGAAAATTGGATTACTTTCATCATTGTTAAGAAGATGAAACAGTTAACGAGTTAATATTATAATTCTAATTCATCATTACAAAGATAGAAAACAAAAATTCTGTCTTTATGATAGACGAGAAAATAACAATATATCAGAGATCAAATTATTTTATAACCCCTTAATGTATCATTATCTCAAAAGATATATTATTTGGGACATTCTTATCTTAAAAATAGTTTTGGATCCTAATATGAATTTTCTAATTCAATCCCTCATAAAAAATTAAAAATAATAACCTCCCACAATATTTTACATATCAAAGATCCACTGTCATAATCGACATATTAATATTTTTATCACTTTATTATAAAAGTATAATGGACAATAACATAATAAATAAATATTTTATATAAAAGTTCAACATTGAAATAATCGACATGTTATTTTGCTGATACGGTTTTACTTCTATTTTCCTTACATCAACGAGCAATCCGCAAGTCATGTTTCCTTTTTCTTTAATATTAAGCTTTGTTGATCAATTTGGCGACGACATCAGCAAGAGATTTCTCATCTCTGACAAATTGGGCCCACCTGGCATTAATCCTAACCTTCTCGAGACTCTGCTTCAATGCCCTCTCAAATGTCGGCTTTGTTCTACTCGCAAAGAACTCTTCTATCTCTTCTGCCTTCTCATATGATTTGAACTTCAAACAAAAAAATACATACACAATAAGATGTTTTATTTCGCAAATATATGGGAAAGAAATATACACAATAAGATGTTTTGGGGTTATTACCGGAGCGACAATGCAATCGATAAAGTCAGAAATAAGAGAACTCGATGCCCAATTCTTCGATATATATTCCCAATTTTCCTTCACGAATAAAGAAAACATATAAATATTCCATTTCATCAAAATTTATCATAAAAAGAATATACCTTCAACCATTGCCACGCAGCTTCTCGACCTTCCGTGCTAATCCCTAGCAAATAAAACGAATCTTGCTTACGAACCTCGTCAGTAAATATCAAATTTAATGAATCAATGACTACGCTCGTATCAGTACAATTCGACAAGGTTCCTAATGAAAAATAAATAAATGTGTCAAAAAAAGGTTTAATATTTGCGAATTTCAAATTGAATTTTGAAAAAGGTAAGAAAAAAGAAGCATACCTAAAACACGCACTTTTTCGTGGCTTTCGGTACTCTCTCTATATACTTTCAAAAGGGATTCATATCCTGATTTATCCGATGCGCTCACTCTTTGCATTACTGCCAAATACGCAGGCTAAAATAAAATTAAACAAAATTACAATTGTTAATTACTTGTAAGAAAATGAAAAGTAATAAATACATAATTAATAAAAATAGTATTAACCTTTTTGGTATCAGGAAGAAGAATGGAGGATTTTCGATCGTTTAAGAAAATGTGAAAGCGTCTTATTCCTTCATTAATGGTGCTTTCGTGGCCTAGTCTGACAAGTGCATTCAATAATAGGGATCTAAGCATCATGTCCAAGTGGCTCTCTCCTTCCTTTGCATCCCATCCTAACCTCCTAATATAAATATACTCAAAAAATAAGTAAATTATTTCATTTTAAAAATATTTGTTAAAAGAAGAAAAAAAAAAATATTATACTCTGCGGGTGATTGAAGAAGGTTGATTAAAAACAGTTTAATATCTTTAGATAAATCTGGAGTTGCATCTACAACCAGTCTTGCTACTGCAAGACAAATCTGTATATATACATATAATTATTATATATTATATTTATAGAACACAATTTTGATAAAATAAATTATATTATTTGTAGATAGATAAGAAAAAAAGAAAGTAAAACATACATCAATGACTGGAGAAAGGACTGTACAATCGGACTCTCCAGCATAAGCATTTAATAGAGTAAGTAGCGATGATAAGTTTTCTTTACGTGCCACACACAGAGCATGTGCATCGTCGATGACCCCTTCAGAAAAAAAATTCAAAAATAAAAATAAAAATAGATTCACTACATTGAAGAATCAAGAGGAATTTATTCAAGTACCGATTTTATCCATTAAAGAGAGTTTGTTAGCCTGAATGGCATATCGAAGTCCAGCAGCGAGTTCATCATCGTATTTAACTCGATAAAATCCAGTTTGATTTGTATTTAGCTTTAACCAAAAGCTTTCATTTTCATTTGAAACTATGTCATTTATATCAAAATTATCCGATTTTGATTTCAATATAAATTTCTTCTGAGTCTCAAAAGAAGATCCGCTTAATGTTATGGGGATGATCCACGAGCCGGCTCCCGACGATCCATCTAACAAAAATTGCTCCTGAAAATAAATAAAATAAAAGCTCGAAATGAATAATTGAAATGGGAATATTTATTTGTAAGATAAAATATAAACCTGATGAAGTTGCAATTGTGATGCTTTGAGATTCGTGTAAACAACAGGATAGCCTTGTTGTTTAGTCCAAGAACTCATCAATTCCGTCACTGGTTCTCCTGATTCTTCTTCTAATACCGCCCATAAATCTTCTGTTTTAGCATTTGTGTATGCATATTTCTTTATATACGATGCCAATGCTTTCTGATAAAAAATAATAAAAAATATCAGATAATGTTGAAAGGGACATTATATTAGAATTATTTTAATTATTACCTGAAAGAGATTTGCACCGAGATAGCTATGAAGCATGCGAATAACAGAGGCACCCTTTGAATAACTTATAGAGTCGAATATTGCGTCTACTTCGTGTGCATGGTTTACCTCCACCTTCAAAATTACAAAAAAAACACATAATTTTTTGTTTTATTATTATTTTGAAATTTTGAATGTTTATTTATTTATTTATTTATTTATACCTCGATAGGATGGGATTCAGAAAGAGCATCCATACGCATACCATCCGAGGTCTCGTCAAGAAATTGGGTCCATATTTTCCATTCTGGGAATATCGCATCCACAGCCCAATAACTCACCTAATTTTTCATTTAATACATACATCATTAATTCATTATATTATTAAACCAAGATATAAATAAACAATATATTAACTAGATATTATAAATTTATAATTCATACCCAAGAGGCGAATCCTTCGTTGAGCCACAAGTGAGTCCACCACTCCATGGTCACAAGGTTTCCAAACCATTGGTGTGCCAACTCATGTGCCACCGTCACCGCCACCTGTACAATTAATTAATTAATTAATTAATTAATTAATTGGTATTCTATAATAATAAATTATAGTACGAGTACACGTACGCCTTGCTTGTTAGACGCAGAGGATAATAGTTCATCATAAAGCAATGCAACATCTCTATAAGTCACCAATCCATAATTCTCCATTGCTCCCGGTGAAAAATCAGGAATCGCAACCATATCCAATTTTGGAAGTGGATAAGGCACCCCAAAATAACTAATATAATAATAATATTATTATTAATAATAATAATAATAATAATAATAAATAAGGAAGGAAGACTTACTCTTTGTATAAATCGAGGGATTTGGTAGCGACATCCAAAGCAAACTTGCCTTGCTGGCTCTTGCCGACTTGAGTGTACACACGAACTTTCGTACGGTCTTGTGTAAAGCTTTCGAGATATTCGAAATGACCAATGACTAATGCGACGAGATAAGTTGACATGAGAGGCGACTCCTCATAATTTAAAGTTTTCGTTAGTCCTTCATTGCTTACTTTTTCTTCTAGAACAGGCATGTTCGATAATGCTACTAGCTCACTCGGCACCTCCAATGAGATTTTGAATTTAGCCTGATAAATGAATAAATATATGTAATTAATAATTATGCATTTATACAAGTTTTAATTTGAGAATAGGAGAAAGAAGGACCTTGAAAGAGGGTTCGTCCCAACAAGGGAAGCAGCGCCTTGCATCCACGGACTCGAATTGGGTCACTGCCATATTCTTCACGTCACCTCGGTACTCGTATTTACTGCAAAAATGTAATTTATACTAATATAGCAACAACAAAAAAAACAAAAAAAAAAAAAAAACAGTGGTACCTTCTGTAGAAACCCTTCATTTGGTCATTGAGGGTGCCGGTGAATCCAATTTTGAGAACAGATTCACCAACTGGAAGCGCTGAATTGAATTCGAGCACCAAAATCTCATCTTCCTCCACCAGAATGATGTTTGAGGGTTTGATCTCCTACCAATTTAACCTCTCGAAAGTCAATTTTACCTTCTTAATAATTCAAATTTAATTCTTGATGAAAACATTAGCAAACCAGATTGGAATGAAGCGAGACGGAGTCCTTATCGACAATAAGATCGGCCGAGTTAAGAACGAGAAATCTTGTTTCAGAAAGCACATCAAGGGTGACAGCAGCGAATCCGGAGAACTCGCACGAAGATAAATCGGGCTTCAGAAAAATGTGGTAACTTTTGGGCTCCGCGAATTTGGGTAGGCGAGCTTGCGCCTTGAAGCACTCCGTGCTCTGTTGGTTCGCCATTAGAGCCTCTCAATTTGTGAATTTTGTACAAAAAAAGGAAAATAATTGGAAAATTGCGAACTCAGATTTGAAATTCACTAAATTCTCCGACAAGAAATAGTTTCGTGAACTTAAAGTTCGATTACAACTCTGATCAAAAGTAAAACAACTAAACCGGGTTCACCGTACACCAGAAGTCAAGATAAGCACATGCCAGTCACATGATGGTCCACCCTACACCAGAGCTAACTCTTATTTAATAGTGAAAATTTGGGAAAATTAACATTTTTACATTATTTATCACACACTAGTCCTCAGTTCGTGACAACATTTCTTCCATTTAAACCTTGTATCCAGGTTTAAAGGAGAACTCGCATTTCCCGCGTTATTGCGCGGGATTGTTTAGCTTTGTTTCGTTATGATTTTAGCCTTGTTGATTGTATTGTTGGCATAAAATTATCATTAATACAAAAATCGATATGAATCTGATTCGTTTAAACATAAGAACAAATTATACTCGAAATTCCGCACCAACAAGTTCTCTTTGAAAAGACAATTTCTATCTCTTATCTTCCTTTTGTGCAATGCAAAAGAAACTATTGAAGTCGATGCATGTACCGAAGGCCGAAGCACAACAGATAACACATACCATCGTGAGGTGCTCGCAAGAAAAGATTTCAGTTCGCTCCAATATTCTCTTCGCCAGTTCGTCATCGAGTATAAAATCATGTTGTATTGAAAAAATAATTCGAACAGAAACAAAAAATAATTAGCATTCTGCACAAACTAACCTGCACAACACACGCAATGGACATTTTTGGAATATGTAATTCTTTCCGTTAGTCGAAACATATAAATTTAATATTATGTTAATCCACATTGAAAAAAATAACCAATAAAGAATATAAATATCTAAATTTATAATATACAAAAGACATTATAGACATTCAACAATATACATAATTGTGGATTATAAATGTTATTTTACTTTTTGATGTTAAAGAGTTGGAATTTTAGTTTGTTTTTTATTAATATTATTATTTTTTTTAATTTGATGTTTTTATTAATAAAATATAAAGAAAATGAATTCAATATGAATTTTTGTAAGATTTCGAACAAATATCGAACGAATCGAACTATTCGGAATATTAACGAACCGTACCGAACAATGTTCGATAAGTTTCGAAGCGAACTCGAACATGTTTTGGCTCATTAGAGTTCGGTTCGCTAACAGTCCTAGTGTGGTGGCTAGGGTAGGAGAGGGCTCCTTTTATAGCACCAGTGGAGGCAGGCGCCACCTCCTACATTTGCAAAATATCCTAAAAAACCTAGCAAACCCGTAACTAAATCAAACAATAGCAAATTATGTGAATAAACCTAGTCCAAGGTAAACTTGTACTATGCGTTCGAACAGATGAGAAGTGGTGTTCGAATGCATAGTGTATATTCTGCAAAATTTTCTATTTTGCCTTGTTTTTGCTATTGTTTGTTGTAGGTTAAATCATTTCACATATATGTATGTGTACATTTGGAATCAATTCTATAGCAGTATCAAGATCATTGAGGTTTTCATGTGATCTTCAAATAATCTTCATATCTTCAAATGATCTTCGTATTTTCGGTTATGTGATCTTCATGTAATTTTCAAGATATATCATCCTCGATTAATTCCTGTATAACTCCTTGATCTAGATCTTGTAATCTTTGGTAACTTCATGATCTTGTATGTCATATATTTGTATGTACTGTATTTGTTTACTACATACTCAAGCAAATTGTTATTAACTCAATATTATTTTGAACAACATCAAACAATCCAAAAGATACGACACCGATATGTTTTCGATATGATTATTTAATATTTAAATTGAACGCATATGATTATGATACGACGATATGTTTTTTATACGGCTGGATACAAGAACAGATACATCTGACCCAATTTTTTTGTTAGCTCAACATAAAAATACTCGATGTTATTACTATTCAGTAATCTTTTTATGACATTTTTTGCCTTTTTCATGAGATAACAAAATAAACTATATAACATCTTGATTTTCTTATAATTTATCTAAATATGTATTTAATTTTATTAAAATAATATTAAATAATGTATATATAAGACATATAGTATCTTAGACTTTTTGAAAATTATTGTATCGCCGTATCCGTATCAGATATGATACGACGTTGATGTTATTTTTAACCTTTTCCGATATTATTTATATTTTGATTCTTCCATGTATCTTACAATTAGATGTTATAATTTGTTGATTGTTTGAGAGTTGGTATTCATCTTTGGTTTTAATTGTCGTTAGTTGACCGACCTCACAAAAAATATATAATAAACAAATAAAGATATTATCATAATATATGTTATCATTCGAATATATATAATGGACATCCAATATATTTAAAAAGTGTATAATGTATATATAATAACCGAAATAAGCACAGATATAAAAATAAATATATATAGACATATAAAAATAAATATATATAGATAAATAAAAAGATATAAAATTGGACATTTAGACGGTACTTTTACGGACGTGAAAATCATTTCTTATTTTGATTAAAAAGAGAAAAAAAAATGTATTATTGGTCCAAAAATAAATATGGATGGGGTGTTAACTTTGAATTGTTCGTAGCGGTATAAAAAAGAATACATTTGCAAACTTAGGAATCTAATAAGTAATATAAAATATATATTCAGAAAAAAATTAGGAGATCTTTTTGAAAATTTTCCCATTAATTACTGATATGAAGACCAAAGTCCAGATTACTTATATGAGCAAAAAAAAAAAAAATTCAGACTACTTAAGAACACAAACATTACAATCCATCCATTGTTGCCTAAAAATATGCAATTCTCAATTAAAAATAGTTTCTACATCAAGACAAAATAACCAACAACTCAGTTAATAAAAAAAAAAAGAACAAAATAACCAACAAATCTAAAAAAATTGCCAATTTTTTAATAATGGACTAATGGTAGTAACTCAAATCGATATACTATTGGGAATTCCACGTCCCGTCACACCAGGACCAGACGTAGGAAGCAAAAGCTCATAAGGCGGGACCCCCGCCCCGCTCCTATTCTTCAAACTCAAATCCTTATTCCTCTTATTAATTATCTCTTCAATCTCCTCCAGCCTCGACGAGAATTTCTCAAACAAATTCAAAACATGCTTGTCGTTGATCCAGTGCATGTGGGCCCCACTTTCCTGGCCGAGATACTCCTCGTCAAGTGAGTGAGTTGAGAGTGTATCTTGAACCGCCATTATTTGAGTCGCTTGAAGCTGAGATGGAACGGATGAGAGGAACGTGCGTTGAGGATTCATCAAGAATTTCTCGTACTCGGAGTCCCCTAATAGAAAACAAAAATTATTGTTTGTAGGGAAATTTTTCAAAAAACCCTACCTTTTTAGATTCCCTAAAAAATTCCCTATATTTTTTGCTTTTTCAACCCCCAACCCCCCACCACCCCACCACCACCACACACACACACACCCCATGTTATATGTTTTTGGGAATAAATGATGGGAGTTGAAAATTATGTCAAAACTATTTTGTACGATTATGTTTAAAAAATGAAGATAATGATGAAAATTAATATAAACTGGTGTAAAATAATACTATATATTTTTCAACAGTTACTCCATATTTTTTGCATTTTATATAATATTGTAGATATTAATATATTGTTTTTAAAATCATGGGGTTTTAAATTTAAATAACGAGTACAAAAAGTTAGGGGTGTTTTTCTACTAATTGCAAAAGTTGAGGGATTTTCAGGGAATTTTTCATAAAATTCAGGAAAGTTAGGGGGTTTTGGAAATCTTCCCTTGTTTGTAAATATCCAATAAAGTTTAAAATTTTTAAGCTCACCTTCTTGTGGAATTAATTTCTTCATTAAAGTTGGTCGATTGGGCATGTAGCCACCAAACGGGTATTGCCCGAAATTAATGGCTGCATGTTGTCCAGACGCAATCCAAATCATTATAGTCAAAATCTCGATCAAATCATCTTTGTTATTTAACTTGGGCCACCATGACTCGTCTTTCTTATCAGCATGGCCTTCATTTTTGATCTCGTTCCACCAAGCCTCGAGTTCCTTATCAGATGATATCGAATTTGAATCGGTGTAAAAGTGATTTACATAACCTTTGATCCAGTCTTCTATTGCCGACCATATTAAAAGGCCATCTGATGCATATGGATAGTCTTCTAAGACGAGTTTAACTCCGCATGGTTTTGATGGATCCTCAATTGCCATTCCTCTGAAAAGTTAAGGCATATGAAGTAAATTTTGTTAATATAAGTAAGTGTTAATTATTTCCCAATTGATTATGCCTTATTTCACGCCATAGTTTAACCCAATTTTTACCTCAATAATTCTAAATTGTGCAATTAAGATAAATCTACCCAATTTTGCATTAATGGGCTTTAGAAGTTTATGTTAAACACAATTTATACCTAATTAAGTTGCAAAAACAAAAGATAGACGAAACATATAATCGATAAAACAAAAACCAACAAAATACTCAGTTCATAAGGGCCAAAATTAATCTAAAACTATTTATTGTAGAGACTAAGGCAGCTCGTTTTACCTTCTTATTAAATCCTTTGGTAGAGCTTCCATGTCGAATCTCCATGTAGCCTTATACGCAGCTGAACTGAGCTCCATTGAGTACTTTCCAGGACTGAAACAACGCTCAATGATTCCGCCTCCATTAATCAAACTTTGCCGAGCCAACGCATTGATCTCCATTGTGTATCTCATGTGTGGATGAAGGAGCTTGAAAATTGGGTGCATGGAACTTAATTGTCTATGAGCTGCAATTATGTATGGTTCCATGCTAGCATGAGTTCTCAACCTACAATATCGAAATCCACTTAAGATTCAAATAAAAAGGTGATTCTATGGTTGACCCTTTTAAATAGGATATTTTGCGTATTTGTGATTTAAAAGATATACTTGTTCGTACCAGTGGTTTACGAGTTGATGCACACCGGCATCATTGGTACACACATGAGCTTTGGCCAATTTCCAAATCCAACTAGTTGTCGCTTCGTGGCCATGAACATATACCTTCTTATTTGAAGGATTTGAGGTGCTAGGAGGTAAGCTAAGCTCAATCGCAATTGGTCGAAGTATTCCCATTCGCGTGTAAAAGAATATTGTCCTTGAAGCATATATCTTTGCGCCCTTTAATGAGTTGATCTTTTTAACGTACGGTAAAAGGAGATCATGGTAGTCGAGTATAAACAGCCTGTTATTCTCCATAGCCTACCATAGATAAACAAACATTGATTGAGCTTTAAGTGGAATTTAGTTTAGGAATGAAATTTCACTCGGAAGCCTACCATAGATAAACAAAAATTGATCGAGCTTTTATGTGGGATTTAGTTGAGGAATGAGATTTCAAAACTATATTCAATATCTCTTGCACAAGGATTTTAACTTTGGTCCAAAATTGTTTATTTTGCGTGGAACTTAACGTATAAGCACATTTCTCGTTACCTCTTCAACGCTCATCTCATTTAGCTCATGGTCCAAAATTTCCTTTGTTATTGCTGACTCTGGTGGGCCATAGACTGCAGGGTCCAAATTGCTCTTAATTGGGAATTCCTTCAGAAAAAAAAAATCCACGAACATTACAGTTTCGAAGAGCAAAAATCATTCATATGAACAATGAAAATGAATGACCTCAAAAATTATACAAGTTTGAATAAATATGGAAATTATATACCGTTAATCTTCGAATATCAACTGGATTAACTCCAGCTACGGCCTGACGAGCAAACTCATTGTCCCGCAACCAAGAAAATCTGTCCCCTGTAAATAAAGAATTAAAGTATTTTTTTTATAATTTTTTTTATTTTAAATCTCCAAATATAGACATGGATTCAACTAGAACCCACTATTTTGTAGCTTTTTAAAATACTTTTGTTGGCTTTGAGATAAAAAAAAAAAAAAAAAAACTATTAGTCTTTGGTAGATATATTTACATGTCAAAATTATTGTCAACATGAACTTCTTGATTAGACTCTAAATAAATTACTTGATATAATAGAAGGGGTATCATATTTCATCACTTTTTCACCCATGGACATGAAATTCTTAATCATTGAAGGAAGCAAAAGCCTATCCACGATATTTTGATCCTCGGTTTGAATCATAAACCCGTCTTTATATAATTTATCGATATCAGAGAAGCATTGAAATTGGCTATCAGATTTAGAAAAGGCCGCCACCAAAGCAGGTATGAGATTGTGAAATAATGCTTTCATTTCTCCCGCAGAAAATGTGTTCTCTTTTATCTCCTCGAAAGTTTCGTCTCTTGGTACGTATACAGGATGTGGCTTCTCTATTCTCTTCTCATTCGTTGGATCTGTTTCAATTACTCGAAAAAGATTAGTTATTCAAGGATATACTATAAATGAATTATATGAGATAAATTATATGCAAAATTTCTGTATTGTATCAATTTTTTATTCGTATAGCTAGAGTTCTTGAGTGCTTTTTTAATAATACAATTTGGTTAAACGATTTTGGCTAATGGTTGAATATGCGTAATTATTTTGGACCGGTATGTCACTTTGGAAGTGAAGATCGAAATATTATGTACCTGATTTACTTGCCATTCTACCGGTACGCAACCTTCTCGGATAAGGAGTCTCTAATCCTCCAAGTACCGGTCTAGCAAGATCGTCACTCTTATCAGGATTACCCAAGTCATTATAAGGGGCATAATCGTAAATTCTTTCATGTTTATTCCTCTCTCCTTTCCCGTTTCCACGAAGGCTAATCAAGTCATCTTTCCTCAGGTCCCTAAGCCCGCTAGGGGTTTCGGAAGGTAAATACGCCTGTTAAAAAAATTTAACTTGTATAAGACAAAAATTGTTCTATATTTAGTGATTTTAATAATTTTGTAAAATCGAAGAGATTTTTTACCTGATTAGTGAATAAAACCCTGGTTTCTGGGTTATCTGCAACCGAATGAATCCATGAATTTACCGGGAATATTACAGGCTTATCGCTAAATCCATGAATAACAATCTCCATGAGGAAGAACTCTTTTTTGTGAAGATTTGTTATGATTATTGCACCGGTTCGACCAAAATCTGAAGAAACTGTGAAATTTGCAGCATAGTCAACTATGTAAGGGTGATCTGACGGCCTCGGCAAAAACCCTCGTACTGATTCCACAGAGCTTCTCTTTCCAACCTTGGTTTCTAGAATAACCCAGAATGAAAAAAAGAAGTAATTAATTATAAACGTGATTTCATGTATATACCCTTCCAAAACCTCATAATGTCAACTTTATTTAACTCTAGATTGCTGAATTTAATGCGATTAAGATAAAAAATAAGGGATATAACTGTGATCAATACTACACAATTACAATGCTAAAAAAAAAGAAATTCAAATAAATCATGATTGATCATACCAGTATCAATGTCTTCGCTGACAAGCTGGACAGTGATCCCTTTGCCCATCCCATTAACGAAATACTCCCACCCATGCCCAATCTTATCGACCAGTTTCTCCTTGATCTTATTTTTCACCTTGAGAACCGCCTTTAATTCAGTCACGTCCTTCAAAACCTCTTTCTCGTTCTTCTTCAACTTGGGCAATTTTGGTTGCGGCATTTCAGGGCGTTTCAGGCCGGCTTTGACACTGGTACGCCATACACGTACCGGCCGGCGCCGAATCGGAACCAAATGATGCCATTGATTAGGGTTGAAAGTGAGCGTGATTTGTGAGTGAAAGGTTGATTGTGAGAGCATGGCGAAGAAGAAAGAGTCCAGTCAACTGAGAGAAGAGCTCTGGGTGTAGGAGCAGAGAGAGCTTTGCAAAAAAGGCAAGTTATTAGTTTAAGAAGAAGAAAAGGTGTCTTTGTTAACAAGCCCCGCGTTTCCTCAACTCATTTTTTCTTTGAAATGATATTTTATTTTCCTCTCATTGAAATATATGTTGAGCTGATAAATGAAATGTTATCGTCTGTTAGTGAGAGAATAAAAAGAGAAATGTAGTAAATATTGGGGACTTGTTACAGTTTGGAAGACAGGACGATGTAGATCCAAAAATAAATGATTGTTATTGTTGTTTGTCGTGTTGGATCTGTGTGGCGGGTTGTGAAAAAAATTGAAAGAAAAGATAAAAGTCGTAAAAGTAGATTTTGTTAAAGCTGAAATGTTAGATGACATGAATATAATGTTAAAAGTTATTTCAGCAATTTAGTCAATAGTTGTTCGATTGAAATTGATTTAAGTTTTTTTGAAAATAATTTGTTCATAATTGTTTTGTTGATCGTTCATAAAAAAATTACATACGTTTCAAGTTTCGAATATATATATTTTTAAAAAGATATATTATTTAATGCGAAATTTGACATCGTCACTTGCACTCATGTTATCTTGGTGTAATGATAAATTATTGCTTTATTTATTATTCGTTCGTGAATAATAGATAAGACTATAGTACTCTCATGGTCCAATCGCACGAGAGAGATGACGTGGTAGAAGTGTTAAAGTGATGAACAATCATATAACACTCGTAAAGAAATGAAAAGAAAGATTAAAAAACGTGATTGATGATTAAAAGAAAAATTAAAATTACATATAATTATAATTTAATAATACAAACAAAAAAAAAACATTACGAAAGAAGATATCAAGTAAAGGAAAAATAAAGATTATAACTATAATAGTCTCTTTAGAAAATAAAAAATATATTTAATAGTCTAATTATATTTCCGTCTAATTAAAAAAAATACATTTTATAATCTTAATTATAATTTAATAGTCTCTTTAGAAAATAAAAAATAATTCTAATTTAATAATAATTAGGATTATAACTATAATTGTCTAATTATATTTAATTTACAAGTAAAGGAAAAAAATATTTCACATAATAAATAATATTATAAATAAAAAAAATTGTAAATGACAGGAAAATATCATATTACCATAAACTGTTCAAATTTGTGCGTATGACACAGTATTTTCGTCTAATTTGTGCGTATGACAGGAAAATATACATCGTAGAAATGTAATATTTTCGGCTCACATGATTATCATGAAACGCAAACATAAGAATATGATTTTTCACGTACAACAAGTTTGCGCATATGACACAGTATTCCTAAATAATTGTTCAAATTTGTCGACCCATCACAGAAACTGCCACGCGGCAGTGGTACGAAGAAGACGCACTCGGCAATAAAGGTTGCAACCAGTCCCCCACACTCCCCCCCCCACGTGTTTTCTATGATCACGTGGAAAACGAAGGCCTACTAACTATTTATCCAATTTATCCAATACAATAAAAGTATGAATCCAGAGTTAAAAGACTTTTTGTTTTTGTCGCTTTAATCGAGCAACGATCCGGGCATGCGAATCTAACAAAACTCAATTCATCTTTTACAAAATGTGCATATTTTCTTCATAATAGTTTTACTTGGGTTCTTCATAAATTGATCACACAAAAAATATCATCTCTTCGGAGATAAGATGTAAGTTACTTTATTGTATATATATTATTTCATATATACTATTAATATATTATTTCGTTGTATATATATATATATATATATATATATATATATATATATATATATAAATGTTTGCTATGGAGAATCCAAAAAAAAAAATCCAAAAAAAAATTCACGTAGACAAAATATACTAATGATATTAGCAAAATATATTATTTAGATGAACAAAATATATTGTTGAATCCAACATGTTAACATGACAAAAATTAAGAATAAAATAATATATTTTCAACAGTATATTTTTTGCTATATACAAAAATATATTTTGCTAATTTCAATAGTATATTTTGGTCCTTGGATTATTTTTGTGTATTCTTTTTAGCATATATATATATATATATATATATATATATATATATATAAGGGAGGCTAACCTAATTAATTAAGTACCAAATATTTGGTACATAATTTTTTTAACCATTGAATTTACATTGAGATTTGTGCATTTAATGATGTGCACAAAATTTCATGATCATCATGAAAAAACAAAACCTCAATGCAAATCAAATGGTTAAAAATAATTAGGTACCAAATCTTTGGTACGTAATTAATTAGGTTAAACTCTCTCTCTCTCTCTCTTTATATATATATATTAAAATGTTAAATGAGTGAATAGAGTGCGTGGCCTACGGGTTTGTAATAAAAAAAAATAAAAAATAAAAAAGAGATTGTGTTTGGAAGGGGGACTTTGAGCCCTCTCCGAATTTACTCAAAAAAAAAGTATATATATAGGGCTAGGTTCAATGGCCAACATTTTTGTGTGAACAACGCAGCCAACAACGTTTATTTCTCAAAATCTAAATATTAAAATCAAATTTTAACCGTATAGATATGATCTATATCATCTAGATAGGTCGTAGAATAAATTTTGCATCATTTTCATTTTTCTATCTTGTAAAATCGATAACGTACTTTCACAACCGTCCATTTTGGTAAAATTTTGGATTTTCATGAAGGAAAACTCGAAACAAAATAAAATTTTATCCTAAGCCTATTCATATAATTTAAATCAAATCCAATGCACAAAAAAAATTCGAATTTTGAACTTTGTTTTATGATGAATCATGTCGTAAATATTATGGACCATCAATATCTTTACGTATCATGATGGATATGATAAAAAAATTATGTTCCATGAAATTGAATATATGACATTCTCAAGTGATATAGATTATATCTATGCGGTTAAAATTTTATTTGCATGTATAGTTTTTCAGAAATAAACGTTGTTGGTCGCGTTGGTCACACAAGAGTGTTGGTCATTGAACCGAGTCCATATACGAAACAAGAAGTGCAGTCTGCTTTCCTAAAATCTCATATTGTTATAATTCTATTAAGTATGACAACAATATATCTATCATAATTTATGAAATTTATTGCCCGTAAATAATATTTATAATATATCAATATTTAAAATTAACGATTTATATAGCATTGAGTAAAACACTTAAGTATTAAAGGGTCAACACCTATGATGTATGGATACGGATACATATATCATATCTGACAGGATACGGATACGACGATACGAAAATTATCAAAAACACATAGGATATGATACGTCTATTATATATAATATTTATTAATTATAATTTATATATTTAATATTTTTTATATATTATATTTTTGACATAAAATATATTAAAAATTTGTACATAAATAACATTCTATCAAGTAAAAGTTTATTATATCTAATTATTTATTTATATGTATTACTCAACGATTTAAATTTAAATTTTTGTTTTTCAAATATAATTATTCATATGTCATGTGAATAAATTATCGAAGAAGTATCTGACAATTATTGGATAGTATCGAAGAAGTATCTGATATTGTTTTGAAATAAAATATTCGAATACGTCATGTAAAGTATCCGATACGTATCCGACGAATATCGGGCGAGTATCGATATCCGATATGATACGGCTTGATTTTTGAAGTATCATATAACATAAGTTGTCATTTAAAAAATAATTTAACTTGATTTATATTTTTCCTGATAAACACAAACCCATAATTTCGAAGCATTAAAGTTTATTCTTGTCATAAACATTATTAACATCAAAGCAAACTATACATAGTAGTGTTTTTGTCCTCACTCTATAGTATTTAATATTTTTATAATTTAACAATAGAATATTATATTTTAGACAAACATATACTTTTACCATTAATATACAATAATATATGATGTTTCTAGTATCTCCCAACAATTAATAAACAATTATGTAATTTCTCACGTCCAATTAATTACGTATATTTATTACAAAAGAGAAATAAACAACATGTGTTAATTATTAAATATTGCTAAAAATTTGAAGAATAAAATTGTGTAAATTGTGTGCGAATCTTTTTTAGAAGAATCTGTTATGTTATTGCCATGTGAACATTGCATCAATTTGAAGCGTCCAAACTTAACGATTGAATTTATTAAAGAAAATAAAAATAATAGAGCTCAAGAATATTAGTTTAAATGTCTGTTCAAATTCAATTTGACTTTTTCAAAACAATACATATTTACTAATGATATTTTTCTAGTATGACTAGGACAATAACTCACGTTTCGCTGCGAAATTTGTTATGTAACAAATCAACGTGCTTTATTACGAATTTTCCTCTTTTGATTTTACTTCTCTTGGTAATTATAAAAAAAAAGCCATAACTAAATAATACAAAAGTATATAAAAGAAAATTTTTAAACACAAACTTGAAAGATAAATAGCTATTTTACAATTATAAAACACATACTTAAAAGACAAACCAGATAATTAATAAACTTTCACCATATTATAATTAGTATAATTCTATACTTTTCCCTGGCTCCTGGTTGAGCCACGTCACCAGGGGCCTTTTTGTAAAAAAAATAATAATTTACATTTTGGTCATTTTTTATTTACATTTTGGTCCTTTTATTTCGAAAAATTACACTTTGGTCCATTTTTATTTACATTTTGATCCTCCAAGTTAAAAAAAAATACATTTTGGTCCAGGGAGCTCTTTGTAAGAAAAATTCTAATTTACATATTGGTCCTTTTTTTATTACATTTTGGTCCTTTTTAGTTGAAAAAACTATATTTTGGTCCTTTTTATTTTTGTTTTGGTCCTTTCAAGTTTAAAATATTACATTTTGGTACTTCATATTTACATCTTGATCCTCTTTTATTTACACATTTTAATTCGAAAAAAAAAATTAATTCACATTTTGGTCCTTTTTAATTTACATTTTGGTCATTTTCAGTTTGAAAAATTACATTTCGATCCTTCTCAGTTTGAAAATTCCACAACACCACACAAATCGAATCACTGGCCAATACAACGCTGCCGAAAAATAAATACAGAAAAAGCACAAATCATAAAAAAAAACAAATCAACGTGCCCCGCGCAATTGCGCGGGGTTATAGCTAGTAGATTATAATATAACTAGCATTACCCCCGCGCAATTGCGCGGAGCTGTTCGGGTTTATAAGTAATGTAGTTGAAAAAAATTGTTGTTCATTTTGTGTATGTGACTTTCTTTTTGTAATCATTATTATATGTGTAATTTAGTGTGTTGTGTGCGAGTGAAATTTTGTAGAAAAAATCATTTGAATATTTTAAGAGCCGGATTTCTTGAATAATTCAAACGGTTATTGCTAAAAAAATTATCTATATTTTATACTTCATAAGTAAAATAAGGAAAAAGAACGAATGAGTCGTCATGAAATTTATTAAGAACATAATAGTTCAGAAAACATTGCTGAAAAAAAGAGTGTTTTTAATTTCACAAATCCTTAATTTCGCAACATATTTAGCACAAATATTTTTCGTCCTTTGTGTGGTCAGCCAACAACAAAGTTTGACGATGTCATCGCTAACCGTTTCGTTCGAACCTTTAATTTAAATTATGTCATGATTATTCGCACATCCATGATTTGGTATATTTTTAACCCCCTAATTTTTTTTGGATATTATAAAAAATTCTCTGTCTTTTCGTAAATTCCAAAAAAAAAACACTCTTTACCAAACTTTTATTTTAAAATACTCCTTATGGATGATATTAATTTTTTTTTTCCCAAAATACCCTCCAAATCTCATATGTAATAATTAAAACTTATTTTTGTTATTTTTTATTAATTTTAAGAAAATTCATAAACACTTCTTAACACGTAGTGATTTAAAAAAATTTAAATTATTACATATTTTGTTTATATAATTTTAATATTACATTCTTTATTCATAAAAAAACTAACATTAAATGATAATAAATAAACATCTTGCAAATATATTCATAGAAAATATCTATTTAAACATCTATTTTTTATTTTAGTTTTCTTTTTATGTATTTTTTAATAGTTTTGTGATATTTTATTTTTAAATATTTGCAAGATGTTCTTTTATTAATATTGTTCAACTTATTATAATTTTATTTTAGTTTTTCAAGAAAAATAATACAGGACCAAAATGTAAATTTTAAAACTTCGAAGGACCAAAATGCAAATATAAAGGACCAAAATGTGAAAATAGGACCAATTTGAGGCCCCTGGACTAAAATGTAAATTTCGAAACTTCGAAGGGCCAAAATGCAAATATAAAGGACCAAAATGTAAAAAAAAAGGACCAAAATGTAATTTTTTTCGAAAAAAGGACCAATTTATAAATAAAAAAGGACCAAAATATAAAAAAAATATTTTTTTTTACAAATAGGCCCCTGGTGACGTGGCTGCACCAGACAAGAAAAATAATAAAGGACCAAAATGTAAATTTTAAAACTTCGAAGGACCAAAATGCAAATATAAAGGACCAAAATGTGAAAAAAGGACCAAAATATAATTTTTTTTAAAAAATAGGACCAATTTGAGGCCCCTGGACTAAAATGTAAATTTCAAAACTTCGAAGGACCAAAATGCAAAAACAAAGGACCAAAATGTAATTTTTTTCGAAAAAGGACTAATTTGTAAATAAAAAAGGACCAAAATATAAATTTTAAAACTTCGAAGGGCCAAAATGCAAATATAAAGGACCAAAATGTAATTTTTGTTTCGAAAAAAGGACCAAAATATAAAAAAAAAAAAAATTGTTTACAAATAGGCCCATGGTGACGTGGCTGCACCTAGTGTTCTGTCAAAACCCGTTAGGGTCCCGCCCGACCCGACCCGCCCGGGATTTTGACCCGCCCGTCCCGCCCGTTTGGCAAACGGGTTGAAACCCGGCGGGTCAACGGGTACGGGTCCAAGGGAGGGTTTCAACCAATGGTTACCACTAGACCCGTGTAAACCCGCCCGTTTGGCAAACCCGTTACTGTGTAACCCGACCCGCCCGTGCACCCGCCCGACCCGTTGAAAGCTTTTTTTCTAATTATTCAATATTATTATACGTCATCTAAATATTTACTAACAAAAAAAAAGTTAGAACTCCGCCTATGTTATTTTTTTAACATGGTAAATTAGTAACATAGCCGGTCTCAAGCCCGGAATAAAGGAGGAGAGTAACTTTTTTTCAACTTTTTTTCATATTGAAATTTTTTTTCTTGTAAAAAATTAGTTGCATATTTTTATTTCGAATAAAAATTGTTAACCAAATATTTTTATATTTTTATTCACATTTTTAAAATTTATTTTTTTGAATATTTCAATTTATTCCGCCCGTCAACCCGCCCGTCCCGCCCGGGACCCGTCTCGCCCGCCGGGTCTAAGGGCGGGTTTTCCCCGTCCCTCCAAATGCACCCGTCCAAACCCGCCCGTCCAAACCCGTCCAAACCCGTGCTCCCGTGCCCGTCTAAACCCGTGCCCGTGCAACCCGTGTGTGCTAGGGACCCGACCCGACCCGGGAGCAACACACTAGCTGCACCAGGTAAGAAAAATAATAAAGGACCAAAATGTAAATTTTAAAACTTCGAAGGACCAAAATGCAAATATAAAGGACCAAAATGTGAAAAAAGGACCAAAATATAATTTTTTTTAAAAAATAGGACCAATTTGAGGCCCCTGGACTAATATGTAAATTTCAAAACTTCGAAGGGCCAAAATGCAAATATAAAGGACCAAAATGTAAAAAAAAAGACAAAAATGTAAGTTTTTTTCGAAAAAAGAACTAATTTGTAAATAAAAAAATACCAAAATGTAAAAAAAAAATTTTTACAAATAGGCCCCTGATGACGTGGCTGCACTAGGAGGCAGCAAATTCCCTTGCATTATATATTAGATAGATATGGAGAAGACAATCTGAATGAGTGAAGTGACGTGGTTACTGGTTGGAGACTCTAACACATAACTTTTTGACTATCTAAGTATGATGACTCGGACTCAAAAGAAAAGAATACTATTTAGGTATGGCTTAGTAAAGACATCATCAAAAGACATTGATTAAGAACACTCATTGAGGATGAACAAAATTTCATGTGTAGTGATGCACTTCCCCCAACTCTCCCCCACACCTCTTGATGTGTCATCGTAACGCTTAACACCACTATGGTTTAACATCTGAATTATGATTTAACATCTTAATTTATAGTTTAACATCATAATGAAGATGTTAAACTACAAATTAAGATGTTAAATCATAATTAAGATGTTAAATTTGAAGGTGTTAAGCCTTATGCCAACACATCAAGAGGTGTGGGGAGGGTAAGTGGGGAGGTCCAACTTTTTCCTTTTTAAAATTACTTTGGTTTCCTTGTGACATAATAACCAAGCAAACATATTTTTTTAGTTTTTCCATGAATGCTTCCAATTTTTCAGGGAATTTTCAAGATTGAAAAATTGAATTTAATCAATCATAAAGCTGCATAATTTCTCAGTCCAGCCTACAGAGTCTATATTGTGTAGTACAATTCTGCAATTCAACTATATTAAAAGAAATATGAAATAAATCAAACAATATTGATGAAACTAAATAACAAATGCAGAAATAAAATGATATTGACCACAATTTCTCACAGCATTTATAGTCACCATTTCTTGCAATTTCATCGTCTCTGGTCAAAAAATGTGAAATGGTTCATTACATTCTGCAATTAGACATTTATGCACAACGAACCCTAATTTACGTGTAAAGAACCTTGAGATTTTTATTTATTTAGATAAAATTTGTGAAAGCCAAAATTAACTAATTATTATAATTACTTACCAAGTAACTTTTTTCCCATCTCCAAGCTGCACAGCCTCATTAAAATCAACTGTACCATCCCGAGTGATATAGCACCTATCGAGAAATGAACTAATTATTTGCAACTGAGTACTATAGACGAAGAGGAAATTTTTCGAATCTAATTATACATGCCGCAGGAAGCTAATCTGTAGAACTAAACAAATTAATTACCAGAATTAAACAAAAAAATGAAGGATTAAATGAAGAATTTAAGATGACCTCTAAATTTGAAAATTTGATCAGGAGAAGAAAGAAATTCATCGGCCTTCTTCTCCTCCTAAATTACAAAGTTTCCGAACTTCATCGGAAACGGGCAATTAAAACGTAAACCCTAAACTCGATATATGATATTGTTTGATGGAGTGAATCTTTCTCTAGTAATTATAGTATTTCTCGGTTGCTCTATTATCCATTTGAAATTTAAATCGCCAAAGTAGTTTTATGGTAATTATAGCATTTTTTCTGTTACAATGAACTAATAAAATAGCAACGATATGTAATGTTCAAAACAGGAAAAAAAATTTGATGAAAAATTAAGTAGTAAAAAGAAACTGTACCTTTTTTCCGTACCGAAAATCACGCTTTGGCAAAAAATGGAGAGGCAAATTGAAATTGCAAGGACATTCGATTAGAAGAAACAATTACGATGGACCTTCAACCAAATTTTTAAGAATTAAGAATAAGATAAACATATCAAAAGTTGCTGACATTCATACTTGGGAAGGGGTAATTATGCAATTTTATACTTGTATGTACTAATATGAAAATTTGCCAAAGAAAATTCAGCACAAACCTGTAGGAGTAGAACTACAAGCACCAATTGCACCATTTGATATTAAAGAGTGAATAGACTGCCAAAAGTTTACAACATTAAAGTGTGAAATATAGTAACAATTCAAGAATTGACAAAAATTAGGATACTCGAAACATTAATTCAAGTAATTACGCCTTAATTTGACCTAAGTTGTTATAAATTTGAAGGAAACTAACCTTTTTAGCAATATTTTGAGCAAGTTTATTATCCAGCCCCTCTCTAGAAGTACCAGATTCGTCTCAACCTGTAAAATATTTACAAATATGTATTTAGGCCCTTGCACCATTCAATATTTACTAACTATTCAGACCAACTGCAGAATCGACCGAGATCAGTAGGAGAACAAATAAATGACCAAATAAATGAGATATATCAAGACACTCGTAACAAAATAGCAATTCAATTCAAGTACAAAACTTATACATACATAGATTTTGAGCTCGTCCTGGAGCGAACTGAATCCATCTTCTAAGTGTTTCAAAACCTCGTATATCAAAAAAGAAAAAGACTATTAACGACCTCGCCTTTCGTTCTTGCCTCCTGGCGCAGAAGAAGAAAGAAAACCATAAACCCACTGCTTACCGCCGAAATTCTCTAGGAGCTAACAAATCCACCAGGCACCATTAAAATGCACCGGCCACCAACTATTCTGCAGCCGCATGCAGCTTTCTGCCGCAAAAATTGAGCCGTGACTTTGTTGTGCCTTCGTTGAGAGACCATGTGAAGAGCCCTGTATGAACAGGGTGCCTTGGCGAGGGAGAGAGAGGGGCGAGCGAGCGAGAGAGGAGACGGTGTGAGAGCGGGGCTGTGAGGGACAGGCGGTGGAGATGCATTTAGATAAGGAAGGGTCGGATAGGAAGAAACGTGGCCTGCTCAAGAGTCAAGTTATCAGAAAATTAATGGGAGGGCAGATTCACAAATAATTAAATCAAAATGACGAAAGTTTACGTGAATTAAACGAGGGAGCACAACTCGACAATCTACGCAAGAAGGACGAAATCATGAAGATACACAATTCAAGGCACGTGAAAAACGCAACTCACGAAATACAAGAAGATATATCGAGACGTGAAGATGAAAACAGGATAATGCAAGAAGACACGAAAAATTTGGACACTCATGATACGATCACGATGCCAAGAATTTCACGAGTTGGATCTTCGTAAAACACCAAAATCCATAGATTTTCCTAATCCATTTAATATTGTAATTGAGTTCATGCAATTACTTATAAATTAATTAAACCCAAATAATATATATTCAGTTCGGGAGCAAACATGTTTATCATACAAAGTATCCTAAAGAATTAAGAACATAATATATCATAATATTTCGATACACAAAAAATCATACAATAATGTCGTTGTAGCCTCATTCACTTCCTTCTTCATATGTGACTTTTTCTTTCTTTCCTCGTATCTTTGTTTCTCCATTTGATACGAGCTAAAAAAATTCATACACAACACAACCTATATATAAGAGAAAACCCGAACTTCTTTTTCTTCCGGACCTCAGACCCAACCTTGTTGGCATGTGCCTGGAGCCGACTGTGCCTACATTACCTTAAAAAAAATAATGTAGACTCGTCTGGCGATATACTTGGCTGAAACTCGGCTACATGGCCGAGCCCGACTTGACTCGGACGAGTTTCTTTTACTCGGCCGAGTGAATGAACCTTGGCAAAACTTCACTGAGAATTCTTCATCCAGTCCGTCCGTTAACGAACGGAAGTAATGTACTTACAATGTCAATATTTTGATAAAAAAGAAAATATATGATTTTTAATAAACCGATAGCTATATCCTTTGTTGATTAATTTGTATCCACAATTGAACAATTTCAAACAAGAAATCATATAAGGCTACAACTTCACTCGAGTCAAGAAATGGAACACGAAAAACAGTGACAATTATAAATCATTAAATCATATAATGGGTCAAATGTATTAAAGAAGTGGGCATTAGTTAGGTTTATGATACTTTGATCTAGAAACCTTAATCCTAAATTTATATTTTTGATTGTTATATTCATTGAATTTGGTGGAGTTCTATTTGATTTGGAATTTAGGTAATTATGTCATGTGTAAATTTCAAATGATATTATCTTTATTCTTAATTCTATCATATAATTAAATTATAAATAATTCATACCACAACAAGTCAAACATAAAACTTCGTATTTTACAAACAAAACATTCACAACCAAATACCAAATAAAGTACATTATTTATTACTTTAAATGCATTATTTTTGAGTTTCCACCAACCAAACTTAAAAACAATCAAAACAACAAGTTTTCTTTATTAGTTATTACAAAAAATCTTTCACATTAAAACCTTTAAAAGAGGAAATAATTTCTCGAAAGTGGTATTGAGGACGCGGGTTCGCACTTAAGAACCTCTCCATCTGCCGTAACGGTATAAGTTTCGGGATCCACTTCTATTTTCGGTAACGCGTCGTTTAATTTCATGTCAAGTTTCGTTAACTTTCTAACATTACAAACCGCTTCGATTCTCTTTTCTAGCCCGTATTTTCTCGCAATATTCGACTCTTTTGCAGCCTGTCACAAAATAAAATGTTGAATTTATTTTCTTTATTAAATAATAAATAATATTAACAATAAGACTCGCCTTGCTGACAAACGCAATGGAATGAGCGCTTCCAGCCTTTCCGAATGCACCGAACATTGGTCTCATCATCACCTATATTTTTGTAATAATTTAATTTTGATAAATTATTCAATTTTAGAAATATCTTTACATACAGGCTCAGGAGTAGGAATGCTAGCATTAGGATCGCCCATATTAGCCCACGCAATTACGCCGCCTTTGATAACCATCTCCGGTTTTGCACCGAAAAACGAAGGCGTCCACACCACCAGATCAGCAAACTTCCCTACCTACGAATAATCAAAAAAAAAAAAAAAAAAAAAAATTAATTAACGATATTAAATTATCTTATTCAATATTATAACATACCTCAATGGACCCGACAAGGTGTGAAAATCCATTAGCAATGGCAGGATTAATAGTATATTTCGCAATATATCTCTTTATACGAAAATTATCATTATCAGAACCACTCGGCTCGGTCAATCTCCCTCTCTGCACCTTCATCTTATGAGCCGTTTGCCACGTCCTAATTATCACCTAATATTATACAAAAAAAAACACAATTATAACTCGAGGGGTACAAACGATATTTCACATATTCTTACCTCGCCAACACGACCCATAGCTTGAGAATCAGAAGAAATAATACTAATCGCACCCATATCGTGCAATATATCCTCGGCCGCGATCGTCTCGGCTCGAATTCTCGATTCGGCAAAGGCTACGTCTTCTGGAATGTTCTTGTCGAGATGATGACACACCAACTATATTTACAAGGGTAAATTTGATATTTTGAATTTTTTGAAGGGTTTATAAATGAGATTTTTTGTACCAGCATGTCGAGGTGCTCGTCCACGGTGTTGGAAGTGAAAGGACGCGTAGGATTTGTCGAAGATGGTAACACGTTTTTTACGCCACATACTTTTATTATATCTGGCGCGTGTCCTCCGCCAGCTCCTTCACTGTTAATTAATTAATTAATTAAAATATTATTAATTTATTACCAATTTTAATTTATTTTATTTTACCTGTGGTAAGTATGAATGGTTCGGTCCTTGAAGGCTGCGATAGTGTGCTCAACACAACCCGATTCGTTCAAGGTATCGGTGTGGATATTCACCTGTATGTACAAAGTTACCAAGGTTATACATGATATTTTAATGCTTATAGGGGTATATATGAAATAAATAAATAAATAAAAGTTTACTTGAATATCGAAATTATCCGCTACAGATAAACAATTATCTATCGCAGCAGGAGTACTTCCCCAATCTTCATGCAATTTCAAACCCATTGCTCCAGCTTCGATTATCTCTATTAATCCTTCTGGTTTTGCAGTATTACCCTAAAATATTTTTAAATTATATTTAAATAAAAAATAGATAATATTTTTATTTATTTTTGGAGAAATTACTTTGCCGGTAAATCCAAGATTGAGAGGAATATTATCAGTGGATTGAAGCATGAATTGCATGTGAAATGGTGAAGGAGTACAAGTCGTTGCTCGTGTCCCCTCTGCCGGCCCGGTCCCGCCTCCTATTAAAGTCGTAATACCTGAAAATAAATAGTAATTATTTATTTATGAAATTAAAAAAAAATGAATTTATAAATAGAAAAAAAAGATATTAAATATACCACTTGCAATGGCCTCTTGTGCAAGCTGTGGACATATAAAATGTACATGACAATCTATTCCACCGGCGGTTACAATCCTTCCTTCTCCTGCAATTACTTCAGTATTCACCTGCAATTATTTTTTTAAAATTAATTAATATTCCTTCAAATATAATAAATAAATAAATAAATAGAAATATTTAATTATTTACCCCAACAATCATATTATCATGTACACCATCCATAACATCAGGATTACCAGCTTTTCCAACACAAACAATTATTCCATCTTTAATACCAATATCGGCTTTATAAATCCCAGTATAATCAATAATGACCGCATTAGTTATGACCGTATCCAAGCACGCTGAGCTGGCGTACCCACTTGCTTGTCCCATTCCGTCTCTTAATACTTTGCCTCCCCCAAAAACGCACTCGTCACCGTATAAAGTAAAATCGTTCTCGATTTCCGCGTACAACTCGGTGTCCCCTAATCGTATCTTGTCTCCTTTTGTTGGTCCATACATATTCGCGTATTTTTCGCGGGAAATACTGCATTCGAGGTTCGAATTCGAACCATCGATGATTCCTTCCCTGCGAAAAATTAGAAAAAATAAAATTAATTAATTAATTTTTTAATTAAAGATAAGGTTTTGGGGTTTTTTAACCTAGCGGATAGTTCGTCTTCGTGTCCAATATTAAATGAGATTAAATTATTCATGATATTATCGAGTTTTGAAAAATCAACGGGTCCATCTGCGAAATTATTTCCTCCTCGAATTACTTTTTTGCCCCCGATACTTACAAGAGTTACGTATTTTGCATCGCCAGGCTGAAGAAGGGATAAAATTGTAAAATTAGAAAATAATAGGAAAGGAAATGATAATGGTACATGATTGGTACGTACCTCGAAGCGTGTGGCGGTACCAGCTGGTATGTTGAGTCGCATTCCATAAGCCTTTCTTCGATCAAAAACCAAGTATGGATTTACTTCTATAAAGTTATAGTGACTCCCAATCTGCAAAAAAACGAAAAATTATGGTCTAGCACTATAAAATTTAAAATATCAAATATACCCCCGTAAAATATGTGAAAAGTTAAAAGAACCTGAACAGGCCTATCGGCCTTGTTAACGACTTTCAGTTTAATTGCTTTGCGTCCCAAATTAAGGACGATATTTCCAGATTTGGGGATTAATTCACCAGGAAATATATCGTCTTCGATACCAGTGAATTTTTCGAGTGAAGGAACTACAGAAAAAAGAGGAATGTCATCGAGATTTTGAAACCTAAGTTTTTGAGTTATGAGATTATATGATAGTGAATTGTAATCATTTGCATATTAAATATTAATTAACCTGGAAGAAAAGAACCATGTAATGCTAGCTCTAAATTTCCATTATCGCTTGCAATTGGATCGTGTACAGTAATTAATTTCGTTCCATCCAAGAATGTTCCTTCGACCTGAAAATTAAAATATTACAATTATACCCTACAAAATGTGAAATATCATGTTTTGCAGGGGTATCTGTGATATTTTAAAATTTTCAGGGCGTGAAATTAGAAGGAAATATAACCTGAACGGTATGCAGAAGGTTCGGGACTGCTGAAAGAACTTGCCTCCTGAAAATTTGGGTAATTTAGATAATAAAAAGAATAAATCTGTGCAATTAATTAATCTTACACTACAAATTAAAACCAATTAAGACTTGTTTAATCCTCAGTTATGCTTCAATTGTGTAAGTAAGCCTCAATTCTTTCCAATTTAACCCTCGATTTAATTTTTTTTTTTTTTGAGAAATAACCCTCGATTTAATCGAGTTAAGACTTGTGATTTTGTCAAATTGTGCAGTACAGATAAATCAACCCAATAAAGCAAAAAAAATATTGTACCTGCCCAGTAATTGTTTTCCAATGTCCATTAAGTCTGTCACACTTTTGTCGCCATCTCGAACAAATTCCAAAATCTATCAAATTTTGGAAGATTTTAAATCTAATTCAGAGTTACAATTTACAAAATCGAGAACAATACTTAAAAAAAACTAAGATTCGAACAATACTTGAGTAGCTATAAGAGCTACGGTCTCAGTGTAGTTGAGTCTGAGGCCTCGAGCGAGTCTCTTCTGTGCAAGGAATCCAGCATTATGTAGCCCCAATTTCTCTACCTCCCTCGGTACCAGCTTCATTTTCTAGAATCTACTCTCTCTTTCGACTTCAGTTCCTTGATTCCGAATTGCTCACTGTAATACAAATCCGTAAAAAATTGTTAATTTGCCAAAGAAGTGTTTTATTTATACACTGAAGTAATGAACACAAGCTATTCGACGAAATGCCTCGTTCAACCTCAAGCAAGTGGAACCAACCCAGTGACATGCGTGGTGAAGAAGAAAAATAATCGATGAAAAAGAAAAGGAGCTTGAGTGGTTTGTTTAGCTGAGTGGGCAAGTAACCATGGACATTGATGAATCTGAGAATCTCTGAGATAGAATGGTCGTGCTGCAATGACTTTTTGAGAGAGAAGAAGATGCAACGAAGAAAGTCGTCGGGGCGGGGGGAGGTGTCGGATAGCGAGATTCGGTAGTGAATACGCAAGCATTTTGTCTGTATGTCCACACGGCGAGTTCTAGTTCGTCTGAACGCCGTGAGAAATTTAATCAGCGATAGATTCTTAGTCCAGCCTAGCAAACTCTTTTTTTTCCTTCTCTTGGGCCTGATAGTAGATACTTGGCTAAATTTTGAGACTGACTGGTCCAAAAGAACAATATTGAATATTCCTTGAATATAGATTAAGCATGACAAAAAAAAATAGTATATATAACAAAAAAAATATATATTTGACTATAATTAATGCATATAATGTAAAGAAATATGTATGGGATAATAATAATATATAGGAGGATTTTTCAAAAATATCATAATTTTTTTGGAAAACAATTACTATAGTAGAAAAAATATAAATCTAGAATATCCCTTCTTCAAGAAACCAAATAAATATAATTTATCTTCAAATCTTCAAATATCAAGACGGAGTATCTCATTAATACATTAATCCAAATTAATTACATTGTATCTACAATATTATATATTATTATAAATAATAATTATTATATGAATAAAATATAATAATATAGCAGTCCATTTCATTTTGAAAATTTCCTAGAAAGTGAACTGAACTATTTTTTGTCGCTGTGTGGTGTTAATTTTAACATTTTTCATCCAACTATAATTTTTTTGACCAAAATACCACTCATTCAATTATTTTTATTTTTATTTTATTCAATAATAAATATAATAAAAATATTTTTCGACATAATATTGCGTGTTATATATTTCAACGCTACCTTATTAAATAAAAATGATCACTTTTATTATAAATATGTAAATGACAATAATATAACACATGAACATTATATAGAAACATAATTAGGGGCAAGACGGGGACGAGCACCCACCTCTAGAGAAAAAAAATGCACGGATATTTATTGACTCGGGCCCACATATCGTTCAGTCTGTGTCGTGTTACGAATAATATATGTATTGATGTTTTCGTACCTAACATGATTGATGCGTTGTTTTAAACGCACACGTATTGTCATATAATACATTAAAAATTACATATTTTTAAAATAAAAATAAATAAATAAACTTCGAATAAGAATTAAGGCAACAAAAATATCCATAGCAATCCAAAAATTTAAGACTTTTAACTAAAATAAAAATTATTTAATAAAATAATGATATTTTTTAATTATTTATGAATAAAAAAGTTTGCATTCATGTAGTTTTATATGCCGAACTATTGTATCCGTATTGTGCAAAATAAGTCTAACTATATACGAATGGCTTACGAAATAGCAGCGTACTCTGTTTTATTTATCTGACTTGAAAAACGTATGCGCAAATTATTAATGTATCATAAACAACTAAATATTTGCGCCCATTTATATATATTATTTTAATTAATAATGAATTGGGCCCACATAATTAAAGCCCCAAATATTTTATATACCGATTAATAAAGTTAACAAAGCGGCGGTTATTCGCATTGAAATGTACCACCTTCTTTCTCATGCATGGAGGATATCGCATTTAAATCACCAATGATACACACAAGAATATAAGGATCCGATAGTTCGTTTTCAATGTCGGCCCAAATAGCCAGGTTATTGGTTTTGTGTGGGTCTCCATACACACAAAGTAATTTTCATTGGCGATGCGATGTGGGATCCGTAATAGAAGCAAAAATATAGTAGAAACATTTTGATATAACTTGAACTTGTACATCTTGCATCCACAATAACCATAACCTCCCGCGGAACCAATAGACGGAACAACCTCTACCTTTGAAAGCATTAAATTCTTGACACGACTAAAACAATTTGCTAAATTACATCGAGTTTCGGAAATAAATGCGATTAGTGAGTTGTTGCTTTGGAGGTACCGATGAAGCATCGAGATTGTTGCGCGGCCTCCACTCCCGCAACAATTCCATGAAAATATCTCTATTACTTGATGGGCGGCGGAACAAGGCCCGTCGCCGATTTTACCCTTTTCAAAGAGAGAGGGCGGAATTGAGATGATCGCCATTAAAAATACCGCAATTTATGCAATTTCGCTGTTGAATTCGAACCAATTTCTGCAGTTTCTGCAATTCCAGCAATTCTGCAATTTCTCTGCAATTTCAATTTCTGTCAATTTCTCTGCAATTTGGCACCAATTCCTGCAATTTCTGTAATTTCTCTGCAATTTGCTGTCAATTTCTGCAATTTCTCTGCAATTCGCTGTCAATTTCTGCAATTTCGCTGTAGATTTCGAACCAATTTCGCTTTCAATTTCGAACCAAATTCGCTGTCAATTTCTGCAATTTCGCTGTCAATTTCGAACCAAATTCGCTGTCAATTTCGAATCAAATTCTGTCAATTTCGCTGTCAAATTTGTATCCCCTTTTAGAAATTCTTATCCCTTTTTCGAAATTCAGTCAATTTCGATTAAAAAAAACAGCGAAAAATCGAAACCCTAGTTTTGATACCGCCCCGATCGTCGGAATCGGCGCTCCTCTTTCATTAATCGGAAACTGCACTGTCAGGGATCGTCGGAATCGTCGGAAGAGGAGATCGGAGAGAAAATCGCACAAGGTGCACTGTCAACTATTAACTATCACTGTCAACTATCAACTATCGCACAAGGTGCACAAGGAGATCGGAAGAGAAGGGATCAACTCATGGCGGAACTTTGGTGGAGACTCGTGACTCGTGAGAAGGGTGAGATAGAAAAAAATGATATATATATATATAATAAATATAATTACATTGTATCTACAATATTATATATTATTATAAATAATTATTATTATATGAATAAAATATAATAATATAGCAGCCCATTTCATTTTGAAAATTTCCTAGAAAGTGAACTGAATTATTTTTTATCGCTATGTGGAGTTAATTTTAACATTTTCATCCAAATATAAATTTTTTTGACTAAAATACCACTCATTCAATTATTTTTATTTTTATTTTATTCAATAATAAATATAATAAAAATATTTTTCGACATAATATTGCGTGTTATATATTTCAACGCTACCTTATTAAATAAAAATGATCACTTTATTATAAATATGTAAATGACAATAATATAACACATGAACATTATATAGAAACATAATTAGGGGCAAGACGGGGACGAGCACCCACCTCTAGAGAAAAAAAATGCACGGATATTTATTGACTCGGGCCCACATATCGTTTAGTCTGTGTCGTGTTACGAATAATATATGTATTGACGTTTTCGTACCTAACATGATTAATGCGTTTTTTTTTAAACGCACGTATTGTCATATAATACATTAAAAATCACATATTTTTAAAATAAAAATAAATAAATAAACTTCGAATAAGAATTAAGGCAACAAAAATATCCATAGCAATCCAAACATTTAAGATTTTTAACTAAAATGAAAATTATTTAATAAAATAAAGATATTTTTTAATTATTTATGAATAAAACAGTTTGCATTCATGTAGTTTTATATGCCGAACTATTGTATTCGTATTGTGCAAAATAAGTCTAACTATATACGAATGGCTTAATTAACGAAATAGCAGCGTATTCTTTTTTATTTGTCCGACTTGAAAAACGTACGTGCAAATTATTAATGTATCATAAACAACTAAATATCTGCGCCCATTTATATATATTATTTTAATTAATAATGAATTGGGCCCACATAATTAAAGCCCAAATATTTTATATACCGTAGTCACCATCGTCATCGCAACCAAGTAACAAAGCAAATCGAGGTATAGCTCTGGATTTACTAACTAGTGTAGAGAAATTGAAAAAGCTTTGGCAATGGTGGGCGTCGACGCCGATCCGATCGCACTCGACCTCGTCGATTTTCTCAATTCTTCCCCCACTGCTTTTCACGCCGTCGGTAATTTACTTCTACCTCTAACTCGGTACTTGTGGTTCCGATCAAACGTTTAAGGGTTTGTTTGGATCTACGACTATTTCATAAAGCAGGATAGATATTTTCTAGGGTATATGGTCTTGAAATTGCAATTACTAAATCCTACAAGTATAAGGAAGTGTAGAATTTAGATAAAGTTTGTTGTTTGGATGCTAATTAAGAAAGTTGTAGAAAATCAATATAATTACTGAATAATTACAATTAATCAATATAATTTATTCATTCCATTAATAGATGAGTCTAAGAAGAGATTGAAGGAAGCTGGATTTGTACAGATCTCAGAAAGGGAAGAATGGAATCTCGAAAATGGTGGCAAATACTTCTTTACTAGAAATCACTCTACCATCATCGCCTTTGCTATTGGCAAAAAGTACGTAGCATTAATCCTCATTTCTTTTAAATATTAATAATGTTCTGAAAATACTAACTTATATATATTTTTCTATCATTTTATAGCTACGTTGCTGGAAATGGATTCCATATTGTTGGAGCTCATACTGATAGCCCGTGCCTCAAAGTCAAACCCGTCTCGAAGGTTTTGTACTTTCTAGTAATTAATTGAAACAATTTTATTTTATTTTTTATTTTTTATTTTTTTGAATATTTAGGTTATAAAAGGAGGGTATGTAGAAGTGGGGGTACAAACATATGGAGGAGGATTATGGTACACATGGTTTGACCGAGACTTGACTCTCGCGGGACGAGTAATCATTAAAGAAAATAAAAATGGAAATACTTCATATTCACATAAACTCGTCAGAGTTCAAGAGCCAATCATGCGAATCCCTACTTTGGCCATCCATTTGGATAGGTACTTGCTTTTTGTATTTTAATTAATTAATTAGTTAATTAATTATGGGGTGATTTATTTAGTCTAATTTGGTACTATTTATGATTTTTTTTTTACTTGTAGGAATGTGAATTCAGAAGGATTCAAAATTAATACGCAAAATCATCTCTTACCTATGTTAGCCACTTCTATCAAGGTTATTTTCATTTCTTTATCTTTCATTTTTTTTATCCACACACACACACACACACTAATAATTTGACTTTCTTGAAATTCTTGAAGGCTGAAATTGAAAAAGTAGCAGAATCAAATGAGACGAAAACTACAAATCCTTCGAAACATCATTCCTTACTATTACAGGTACATTATAATTTATTAATTAACTAATTAATTTATTTATTTAGTTACTTATCGGTTCAATACAGCTCATCGCCAAAGAAGCAAGTTGCGAGCCAGAAGAAATTTCCGAATTTGAATTACAAGTTTGCGATACGCAACCGAGTATTATAGGAGGTGCGAAGAAAGAATTCATTTTCTCTGGCCGGCTCGATAATCTCTGCATGTCCTTTTGCTCTCTCAAAGTAAAATAGAATATCATCGCCCAAAGCGAAATATCACTCCATTTAATTATTCTAAAATTTATTATATTTCAGGGGTTGATAGACTCGACGAATGGAGACGATTCGCTCGAGAACGAACCCAACGTGAGAATGGTGGCTTTGTTCGACCATGAAGAAGTCGGGTCCGACTCGGCTCAAGGTGCCGGTTCGCCAGCCTTGCTCGATTCTCTCTCTAGAATCACTCATTTCTTCAGCCCTTCTGGCTCCAAGGTGAATCTTTTATCTTTTGCACGAATCTCGATGCGGATTTTTAGAAAATATATATTTGGTACTTTTTGCAGTTGTTAGAAAAGGCTATTCAGAAAAGCTTTGTTGTGTCTGCTGACATGGCGCACGCTTTGCACCCTAATTATATGGTATTAATCTATTTATCCCCTTGTAATTGTTATTATTGCCAAAATTAAATTTATTGAATTATTTATTTTATTTTTGGAAAGGACAAACACGAGGACAACCATCAACCAAAATTACACGGTGGGCTCGTGATAAAGCACAATGCAAATCAACGATACGCAACGAATGCCATCACTTCATTCATCTTCAGAGAAATTGCAGAACGGCACAATTTACCCATACAAGTAATAATAATAATATCATTTATTCGATTTATTTATTTATTTTTTTAAATATAATTTTTTGTTGCGTAGGATTTTGTGGTGAGGAATGACACGGCATGTGGATCGACGATCGGTCCGATTCTAGCAAGCGGTATGGGAATCCGAACCGTGGATGTGGGAGCTCCACAGCTGTCGATGCACAGTATCAGAGAAATGTGTGCCGTTGATGATGTGAGACATTCTTACGAGCATTTCAAAGCGTATTTTAACGAGTTCTCCGAGTTGGATTCTAAGATCAAAGTCGACTTTTAGGGTTTTTGTTTTCGTGCTTTAGCAAAAATGAAATAATGATCTCGTGGATTTTAAATGACTATTTGTTAAATAAATTTGGGAAGTTGGATTTAATGGAAGTAGAGTATTGAAGTTGGTTTTACCGTTTCTCAATTTATTAAATTTGGTATATCTTGTTGTTTCGCCGTGTAGTTTTTGAATTAATATTCCTTTTGAAAACCCCAATTACCAGTAAAATAATATTATTATTCAGGAAAAATTCAGGAAAAAATACGGTTGCAAATTATTAAAGGCAAATGTGCTTTTTTTGTAGTTCATTACATATATATTTTATTATAATTACTTTTAAGTGTAACAAAAACAAGTGACATTTACAAAAATAGATTATACACCTTTGGGTAATCATGTAAATAGTATGCAATGATAATGCATAGTGTGTGCTTCACTTTACTTAATAAAATCAATATTGACACAAAAATTCATGAAGAATAAAATATAAATAAATCTCCACGCAAAATTCATGAAACAACTTCAAATATGAGGAATAAATAGATCATTCTGGAGCAAAAAGAAATTATATCTTTTCACTCATTTCTTAAATTTATTTGCGATTTTAATCAGGGAGAAAACTTGTTATGCGATAGGCTATTGGAGAAGACTAAATTCGAAAACCTTAACATCGACCCTTAGATTTGCGGGACTAACTCGCGAGTACGATGAAAAATAATAATTAATCATAATATTATATTTTTCAACGACTTTTCTGAACTAAGAGTATGCCACGTCATTTTCTCAATTAATAATTTTCCTATAAAAAATATTTCCCTCGCACGAGCACGCTACGCCTTCTTCTCAATTAAAATATCATTTAATCCCAACAATTACATCAGAGATGGTTCGTGAAGGGGAGAGAGGGTTTGTCTGAGATAGATGGTGTTTTTAAAATAAATAAAACGATTTGTTAGAGAGAAAGGACCGTTCGCCAAATATTTCCTAGTCCAACGAACTTCCTATGCGATTGACAAAAGAATTTTGTAGGGTCAAGGGTCTGGGCTCTGGGTTGATGGGTTAGTCTAAAAGGGATAATAGGTTTAATATTTATCGAACGGATATTTTAATGTCGTGTGTTCAAAAGGATAATTTGATGGATTAATTAAAATTTGATAATTTAATTATATTTATATTTTAAATGTTGTTAAACTTAACGGTTCGGATATATTTGATAATTTTTAGGTTTTAATTGAATAAAATTGATATATTTTTAATTCTATAAGGATAAATTTGATAGTAATTATCTTTAGCAAGGATAAATATGATATTAACATTTGAAGAGAGAGGAATAAATATGTAATTTAAGTGCTCATTAGGAATATATTAAAAATTGGAGAATTTTTAAATAACCCCCAACTTTTTGGAATATTAAAAAAAAAACCTCGCCTTTTGGATATTTAAAAAAATATCCATCAAAATAAAATTTTGTTTTCAAATGCCTTCTAGTTCTAGAGGTGTTAAAGTTAACTTTTAATGATGTTAAATTTTTTTGGACCAAAATGTCCTTTTATTTTGAAATATTTAATTTTAGTAAATAATGTTTAGTAAATTCTTATTATTTACAAAAAAAGCATAAATATTGAATAATAAATTAATTACATATTAGTCATATAATCATATATCATCTCATATATTTATAATACCATACAACATTTTGCATATAATTTATTTAACAGGTAACAAATAATAAATGTATAATTAATTAACATTTATTAACATAATAATTAATTATTAATTATTATATTAGTCAATATAAATAATAAAGAATATCTTGAAATTATTAAAAAGACATATACAAAATAAACGTGAATTAAAACAATCTATTAACAAGTTAATTTTTTGCGAAGATATTTTATAGGTGCTGTAATTTTTTATCTTCTCCAAGATTTTCACCGAACAATTTACCCACCCCCTTATTTTGCACTTATCTTTGAGCCTCCTCATGAAGCCACATCATCATTCTTATCTTGATTATTAACCATTAGATTGTGTGATGTGGTTTTATCATATGCATTAATATTATATTTGATCATTTAAGACATAAATTTTGTATTATTATTTTTAAATATTAATTTGAACCATTAGATGTAGTGATGTGGTTTAATCTCAATCACTAATTTTTTGTTAGATTTTTTGAAGATCATATTTTGTGTAGTCATTTATGTGTTATTATTTTACACCATGTTTTAAGCATTCTTAGAAAGCCACATCATCCTACATTAATGATGTGTCATATTATTATTGGTTAGAAATATATTAGACCAAATCTAATCAATTGTTTAACATTTCACATAAAATTACATGATCAAATGTGAATGCAATGGAATATGAAAAATTTATATATGAAATACTAATAATTTAATATGTAATATTATAAAAAATACAACATATATTAGTATTATTTTGGAAATTTAATTTTATAAACCCATCAAATGCATTCATTTTATTTTTCTCTTTATTTTGACATCCATATTAGCATAGTTCATTTTCATAATTTAAATTTGTAAGGATATTATGTAAGAAAATACAATGCAAAAAGACACATATTTACAAAATATATTTTTAAGAATTTTATTTGCATAATAAAAAATTTAGGTATTATTATTTATTTCTTAAAAAAATATAACAATAATAATCTCATATAATACTAAGTAGATTATATTTGTGTTTTTAAGCAAACAAAACTTTTTAAAAAAATAATAGAATTAAAAAAAAGTTTATCCATCTAAATAATTTTTTAAACTTATAAACACATATCAAATTGTATTGTTGTTTTACAAAATGTAAAATAAAAAGAAATCATATGATATAAAATAATTTGTATTTATGTTTATTATAAATTAAATTTTGATATTATTTATTAAATTACTTCCACTATTAAGTTTTTATATTATTTTATATTTTTCATTGCATTTTGAATCAATAAAAATTATTACTACTATATAATTAGTAATGTGTTACTACATATGTTGTATGATTCATTATTTAATATTTGATATTGTATGAAATATTGTGAATAATGATATAATATTTGTTGTTATGATTTTCGTAAAATTTTATTATATATTATTATATAACGACACTAATATAAGTATTATTATTTGATTAAAAAAAATGTTTGCTATCATAATATAAAATAATTGTAAAATATATGAATAATCATAGATAAATGAATTCAAATAACTTTATTTAAGATGATAGTATTAATATTATCATACAAATATATAATTGTATTACAATGAAAAACATAATTTACATGCTCGCCGCGTAGCGCGAGTATTCTCCTAGTGTATATTACGAGCGAGTGTATTTTATCAGTATAATAGTGAAAATTTTACAGTTTGTCTCCTTAATTTTTTTTTTACGATGTAATTTCTTCAGTAGATATTTTTTATCTGGTCTCCGAGAAACCTCGTCAAGATTAGGGATGTCAATGGGTCGGGTAAAACCCTAACCCGAACGGATAAACCCCGAACGGGGCGGGTATTACCCGAAAAAAAATACCCGCGGGTCGGGTATTACCCGAAAACAAAATACCCGGTCCGGGTTCGGGTTGGATTCGGGCGGAGTACTACCCGCCCCGTGGGTAACCCGAACACGTACCCGAAAATTACCCGAACATACCCGAAAATGAAATTACGTGTTTACCCTTGCAA
Organism: Luzula sylvatica; assembly: GCA_946800325.1. Lineage (NCBI taxonomy): Eukaryota > Viridiplantae > Streptophyta > Magnoliopsida > Poales > Juncaceae > Luzula > Luzula sylvatica. Next base: position 69,242,266 of record OX326960.1, read on the forward strand.
ATTTACCCTTCAAACCCTAAAATAAAATAAAACCCTACACATCTACAGCCGCCAGAAACCCTACACGTCTGAGTCGTCTCCTTCTCCACCTTCAATGAACCGTGAGGCAAACCAGGTCGCCACGTCGCCTGAGTCGTCTACTTCTCGCTCTTTCTCCTCCAGCGTCGCCACGTCACCACGTCGCCACGTCGCCAGCGTCGCTAGAGGCAAACCAGGTCGCCACGTCGCCAGGGTCGCGTCGCGGTCGAGAGTCGCCAACTCCAAGCCCAATCGCCACCCCAATCGCTGAAAGAGAGAGAAAGAGGTCGCGGAAAGAGAGAGAGAGGGGTCGCGTCGCGGAAAGAGAGGGAGAAAGGTCGCAGAAATAAAAAAGAAAGATAAATTTTCGGGTAACGGATAATACCCGCGGGTTCGGGTTCTGATACAGATTTTTACCCGCGAGTATTTTGGATTCGGGTTCGGATAATACCCGAAATTTCGGGTTCGGATATGAAAAATGCTTATCCAAACCCGACCCGCCCCGTTGACATCCCTAGTCAAGATCCGCCAGCCTATAAATTATAATATCCCAGCCTCAAAGTTCATTTTCCAGAATTCAATTTCCCAGAATCGGAATCTAAGTTCTCTCAAAAACTAGAGAATGGACTTCTTTAGTGGGCTCCGCATACCAGTGACTCCGTAAGTACCATAATTGAATAAGCTGCCTTCTTTTCCCCCAAAACCCTTGAAGCTCGTCGAAAAACCCCAACTTCCATGGCGGTGGTGCTGCCTATACTGGAATACGAGGACAAGATAGTAGAGACGGTGGAAGCAAACTCAGTAGCGGTGATAATCGGTGAAACTGGCTCCGGAAAGAGCACGCAACTCTCTCAGATTCTTCACCGCCGTGGTTACACTCGCAATGGCATTATCGCCGTTACCCAGCCTCGTCGGGTCGCAGCCGTCTCTGTCTCCAGGTATGATCAGAAATCATGTAATCGTGTATGGATTATGAACTTCTTTGTTGATTTTGAGGTAATTTGGGGGTGATTAAGCGAACAATTGCAACTATTTACCGGTTAATTAACCATAATTGATCTCGAGTTGTTACTTTTGCCCAATTCATCCCAGTGCGATCGAATTACTCATCAATTTACCCCTCAATTATGCAATTATGTCCCGATAATGTAACTGTTTTGAATGTTATTTTAGGAGGGTTTCTCAGGAACTTGGTGTCGTACTAGGAGAAGAGGTCGGTTATGCTATTCGGTTCGAGGACAGAACCTCTGACAGAACTCGCATCAAGTAAGCATTCTATTTCGTTTTCGTCATTTATTTTCCAAATTATTTTATATAATAAATCAACAATTTCAATTTCTCAGATACTTAACAGATGGTTGCCTATTACGCGAAAGTTTATCAAATCCAGAATTAACCCAATATTCCGTTATTATTTTAGACGAAGCTCACGAACGAAGTCTCAACACGTAAATTACACACACTCTCTCCCAAATCTACCCACATTCATAGTTTCTTAATTTTCTTAATTTTAATTTTTAATTTTATTTTGTTATAACACAGAGATATTCTATTGGGGCTAATGAAAAGGTTGATAAAAAGACGCGCTTCGAATTTGAAGGTTTTAATCACTTCTGCCACCCTGGATGGGGTAAAAGTCTCAGAATTTTTTTCGGGCTGCCCGGTTTTGAACGTACCTGGTACCTTATTTCCAGTTGAGAAATTGTACAGCTCAGAGCGGCCCAAGAACTTTCTAGAATCTTCCCTCAAAACCGCCCTTGGTTCACACTTTTTTTTAAACATTTTAACATTATTATATTTCTTTTGTACTTTTTTCTGACGCGTGTGTGTTTTGATTGATAGATATACATGTCAAGGAGCCACCTGGCGATGTACTCATTTTTATGACAGGAAAGGTTCGTCTTTTTGTTCGTAATTATTTTTGTGGTTTGATTTTTAATTTAATTAAATAAAATAATTTGTTAATATTACAGGATGATATAGACAAAATGGTTTCGAAATTGGAAGAAAGAATTCAAAATTTGGAGGAAGGTTCGGTTTTGGATGCATTGGTTCTCCCTCTTCACGGCTCTTTACCTCCCGAAATGCAGGTAAGTAATTTATTCAAACCTATTAAATATTATTCATGATTTTTTAAATTTTTTAAATAATTTTTTATTAGATACGAGTATTTTCAGAGGCACCGCAAAATTGCAGGAGATTTATCGTGGCTACAAATATTGCTGAAACTTCTTTGACTGTTGATGGTGTTGTGTAAGCCACTTAAATCTCCAGTTATGTTTTCCTTCTATTTTCTGGACCGAATAATTAATTATGAAAAAAAATATTATTATACAATAAGTTAATAACATGAATATATTTAATCAGGTACGTGATCGATTCTGGATTTGTGAAGCAAAAACAATACAACCCTTCGTCAGGAATGTATTCTCTGGACGTCGTTCAGATAAGCAGGTACGGTACCAAAATTCTCTATTTATTTCTCAAAAGTTTGTAAGTTTATGAACTGGTACGATACGGTACGGTACGCAGAGTACAGGCGGATCAGAGAGCTGGACGAGCAGGGAGAACACGGCCTGGAAAATGTTATCGATTATATCCATTGAAGGCATATAATGAAGATCTTCTAGAAGCTACCGTACCAGAAATACAAAGATCTGATCTTGCTTCGAGTGTTTTGTACCTCAAATCGCTCAATCTTCATGATATTGATATTCTCGAGTTTGATTTCCTCGACGCCCCTTCACGTAAGAAATAAATAAATATTTAAATTCAAAATTTTATGTTTATTTAGTATTTAGTTTTTAATTTATTTATGTAGGTGAATCTTTGGAAGATGCGCTTAGACAATTGTATCTTATTGATGCTATCGATGAAAATGGAAAAATTACAAATATTGGTCGTACTATGGCTGGTAATTATTTCTTAAATTTTTTTATTCGAAAAAAATAAAATATATTTATTTATTTATGTTTTGTTTGTACAGAGTTGCCACTAGAACCTTCTCTATCGAGAACACTAATTTCTGCAAATGAATTGGGATGTTTATCTCAAGCATTGACTGTGGCAGCCACTCTCTCTGCAGAAATTACCTTACGTCGAAATCCAGCGTAATTTTAATAAATTTTAATTTATTAAAATATTATTAAAATGATTTATTGCAATTCTTGATATATTTTTATAATGTGTAGTAAAGGGAAGGAAGTTAAGAGAAAAAGAGAATACGAACTTCCTGACGGGTCTGGCTGGGGGGACCATATTCAATTGCTTCAGATTTATGAATCTTGGGACCGATTTAATTATGATCGAAATTGGTGCATGGATCATGATTTACAGGTCCCATTTGAATCAATTAATTTAATATTTTTCGTGTATATTATTAAAACTTCTAAGTTTGATGTATTTATATGAGATATATTATAGGTGAGGAGCATGAATTTCAGCAGAGACGTCAGAAAACAATTATGTCAAATCGTACAAAAAATCGCCAAAGGTAAATATAATTTGCAATTATTTTATTGAAGTGATAATTGATATACTTGTTGCATGGTAAACGGCAGGTCCAATGGATGTAGAGTCGGGGATAAAGCAAGGAAAAAGAGAAAATGATTATAAAAGATTGAGGAGAGCTTTATGCGTAGGATATGGAAATCAGTTAGCAGAGAGAATGTTACATCATAATGGATATCGAACCGTTGGTTACAGATCCCAACTCGTCCAGGTATTAATACATTTTGATATTTTGTATGTTTTTGAAAGGGTAAATATGATATTTTTTTTTTTTAGGTGCATCCATCTTCGGTGCTAGAAGCAGACGAAAACGGGCATTTACCAGATTATGTGGTGTATCATGAATTGATAAACACGACTAGGCCGTTCATGCGGAATTTATGTGCAGTTGAGATGAAGTGGGTTCTCCCCATCTTGAAGAAATTAGAGAAAATCAACATTAATAAATTAAGGTATTTATTTTGCTCTTTTTTTTAGAGATAGTTTAATGCTTGATTTTTAGCTGGATTTTAACAAAATTTGTTTTGAATAAAATAGTGGGGGATCGAGCAATATTAAAGAATCGCAAGAAATTAAAGAGAATTTCACGAATTTGGCGAAGGAGGAGACTGAGAACAAGCAATCTGACGTGGACAGTAAAATACAAGCAGCTCGAGATCGTTATCTTTCTCGAAAAGGAAAGAAATAATTTAATATGCCAACTTGTTAAATTATTGAGGAAGCAATTTGATTCTTTTTTTTGTTCAAGGGTACCATCAAATTAGTTTTAAACTTGCGATTAGTTCATATGTACACTATATTTAATTTGTTCGTCATGACATCAAATTCTACCTAGTCATTTTTGGGCATCGCAACATGTATAACGAAAGTAAAAGAATATATTATGTACCGATAATAGTTTATATTATCATTTAAATATCCATAAATATTCAAAATAATAAAAAAAGTTATAGATGAAATAGAATGAGATACAAAATGGTTAGGACAGTATAATATAGGCTATAATAATGATACTCAGAACTGAATGCAAATTAATAAGGCTAGAGAATACACGAAACCAAACCACGCAACGGGGCCGTGAACGTGACGTGGACGTTCGGGACATAGAGAAAGAATCCACGTCAAACGCAGAAATTCGAAATTGTAAAAAACTCAAAAATTCTAAAACCAGATCTGAGATTGTGGTTTGGGGAGGAAACGAGAGAGAAACCTCGCCGAACGACTCCATTGTTTCCCGTCGACTCCTTCTTCTCTCTCTACCTGTCACGCGCTAACCTCTTCTTTCTCTCTCCAATCTCTCTCTCTCTCTCTCTCTCGCTCGCTCGCTCGCTCTTTTCCCCTTGCGAGATCTTCTCTCTCTCTCATACAAAGAAGACTTCTCTCTAACCCCGGAGCAAGATCCTCGTGCACCAGGGTCCTTAATTGGTACCGATTGTGGTTGTTACGGCTTCTACCAGCCGTACCAATAGCTTCCTTCTTCCATTTTTGCTCAGTAGTTTCCTTCATCAGTTTTGCTCAGGTACACATGATTTTTATAGATTCGAGCCTTTTCTTGTATGCGGAGTATAATTGGGATTAAAATTGATTGATTATGAAGTAATTGTCAGTACTTCCTAAAATTTTAATAGTAAGAAACGTGAATGAACCATTGATGGACATTTCATATAAATCCTATCTTTAGAGATACTTTTTCCCTTTTTCTTTTTCTTCCTTTCACTACTTACAAAATTACATTTTTTTTAAGTTATATGAGAGATTTTAAATGACAATTCATATACATCCAATTTATAGAAGTAATTTCATTTATCAATTGGTACAATACATGCACACATAAGAAACATTTACGATATCCAAATTTACAAACTATTTCCGAATACACAAGACCTGATTGTTTTGTATTAATTTTCTTTCTTTTCTTTTTTAGAAGATTTTTTGCTTCGCCTTGTCAATTAGTAATATGTTGAGCTCTGCTATTCGTGCTCAGTCTCATCTTGGAATTAACTCCATTGATGCGGTAATTAATTATATTCTTATCATCATATTAAAATGACAAAAAAATAACATATCAAAATCTATTTGTCGAAGCTAATCCTAATTTACTTTCCTCTAATTTTATCTAGGGTTTTGAATCTAGAACCATGCTTGGATTTTGTGAAACTATTATTCCCCCTTCTCCAACTCCTCCCAATATCAACGAATTGAGCCCCACTTGCAGGCCAAGTGGGCCTCGCAACATAAGCCCGTCTCGTCAGAAAGCTATCAAAACCAAACCGCGCGGTCTAGACGAAGAGACCAATCCCTTAACCACTTTCCCCAAAACCCTAATTACAGAAATCCAACTGGACGACTCCATTTGGGCTCATCTCCCAGAGGATTTACAGACCGAAATCCTCGCACGGGTTCCACCTTTTCTTTTATTCAAATTTAAACCCGTATGCAAGAGATGGAACTCAATTCTTCAAGATTCGAGCTTCATTTCGGCCCATTCTAGGGTTTTGTCTCACGGACCGTGCCTTTTGACTTTTTGTCGAAACCCTAATTTTCAATTATCGGTCATGAGCTTGCCTTTGAAGACTTGGTTCAAGATTCCATGTGGGTTTTTACCTGATTGGGTCTTTTGGCTCGTTGGATCCTCATGCGGGTTGGTTTGTTTTACTGGGTTTGACGGGTTGGTTTTCAAAGTAATTATTTGCAACCCGTTAACCCAAACATGTCGTGTTTTGCCTAGCATGCATCATAATCACCAAAGACAAATTATTTTGGTGAAAAACAAAACCGATTCGAATTTTAGGGTCATAGCCGCGAGTGATATTTGTGGGGACAAAACCGTACCAACCGAGGTGTACGATTCTCGTACCGACCAATGGACGGTACATCAATCCATGCCTTCGGTGAGTCTTTGTTCCTCCAAAATGGCGTTTTGCGACTCGAGACTTTATCTCGAAACCCTAAATCCAATTGGGTTAATGGTTTATCGGGTCGAAATGGGTAAATGGGATTATATACCTGCTAAGTTTCCTCGATCCTTATTAGACGGGTATTTGGTACCGGGTGCAGAAAAAAGATTGTTTCTAGTGGGTCGAATCGGGCTTTATAGCACGTTACAAAGCATGAAGATTTGGGAATTGGATCATGCGAAGAATTCGTGGGTGGAAATTACGAGAATGCCCCCGAAACATTTCAGAGCGCTATTGAGGCTTTCGGCGGAGAGATTCGAGTGTTTTGGACAGGATAATTTGATTTGTTTTACTTCGTGGAATCAAGGAAAAGGGCTTTTGTACGACGTGGATAAGAAAACTTGGTCTTGGATTGCGGGCTGTGCGATCCAATTGTGTAATAGCCAAGTTTGCTTTTACGAACCCAGATTCGATGCTTCGGTTTCGTTTTTGAAAAATTAGGGTTTCGTGCCGAGGAGAATTGAGCGCAAAATGGGTTTCGAAATTTACATTGTTTTTTAGTAGGTAGAGTATATAGCACATTTGAACTGTTATTTCTGAGACCATTCTTTGTATAAAAGCTTTTTTTTTCCTTTGTTTTTGTTTTTGAAATTAGTGTACTTAGGATTTTTAGCTGTTCTTTAATTAAATTCTTTGTATGAGTGTTGTTTTTGATAATCTTGGACCTCTTTTGTTTTACTAGTTCAAAATAGTTACTGAAAAATTGAAATTGAAATTCGTTATTTATCACTGAAAAATTGAAATTCGTTCCCTGTTGATTATCAAAACGAACTTTGCAACCTAAGCCTTTCATTAGTTGAATATATATTATGGGAACAAGTTGCCAAAAACAAATTACGGGCAAATATGATACTAGTTGAATATATATTATGAAGTCCTTTTTGTGCCTACGGGCTTTAATAAATAAAAAAAAAAAAAAAAATCATAACATTTTGGATAATTATACCATGCCCCTCAAATTGTCCCCAACATCCTCTATTTCATCAATTAACAACTAATTAACGTGATATTTAATAAATATATATTTTTATTAACGATTAATTGAAATTGATTAAGAATTGTTAATTCATACGTACTTTAATTATATACCAGTTAACCGTTAATTGAGTGTATTTTTAAAGGATGGTGGGGGGAAACTCTGGGGCATCATATATGGCCTCTTAACATTTTTATAGCGGTTTAAGTTAGGTGATTTTTGCGATGTCATGGTTTTCTAGTGTATTGAAGTCCACAGTTTCTACCCCACACAAGATCCTGAATCGGAGTAGATGAGAAGACTTGGTTGGTGGAGGAACATTTTTCAAAGTTTGTTGTAATGTAAATATATTGTCATATAATTATTTCTTTCAAAGTTTATGATTCTAGAATAGCATGATATTGATAATCTATGTCTTTTGTTGTGTAGACATATGTGTCGTTGGCTCGAAAGAAGAGCATAACTAGATAAGCAATAAGCTAATTATCGGAAATTTTAAATTCAAATCCTACAAGTCGAGATACTTGTATTTTCGGTGGTGCTTATCGGTATTTTTTTTTTTTTATGAATATAAGATGATTTATTATTTATTGAGGATCGTTCCCCTTCATGGTCTAAAAATAATAATAAACACATAACAAAATATTATATATAAATAAGAATGTTTTGTCATTCAAATACGAATAATGAACATTCAAATTTTTTATAAAAAATACAACGTATATATGAAAATTTATAATAAACACACATATAAATCTAGTGAATATATGAAAAAAAAAAATATAAATTTGATGAGCAACATTTAGATGAAAATTAACACGTGGTAAAAATAATTTCTCTATTTTTATTTTACAATAAATTAGACCATACTAATATGGACGGAACATTAACATGTTTTATGACTCAAATAAGAAGTAAATTAATGATGAATTAAAATTTGATTAGATTTCTAAATTCAGAATAAATTAATGATAAATAATAATATTGTCAAAAATAATTATTTTATCTCAACCTTGACATTTTTCGGACTTGTCGATTATAACAAGGAAATACGAAGTCAATTTGAATATAAATTAGTAACATATCATTCACAAGGCAAACGATTTATCTATGTTTGAGAATTCGATTGTAAACATGTTTTAGGTGGATTAAGGTGCATGTCAACAATGTTGATGACCCTCTACAAAAAATAACCGTGATAACCTTTTTAGTTTTCTAGTCCAATATTTGGTCTAACTAACAGTTTGATCGACTCCAAGAAATTTGAGTAACTAGATCTACATATTTGAAAAAATTAATAGCGTAAATATATATTACATCTAAATTAGTCTCAAACTAAGCTTTGATTAAATAACTTCTAATCCTCATGTGCGAATTATGCAATTCTAATTGAAAAATCTAATCAAACTTAAGGATAATTCAACTCAAATATTTGAAATCATGCCATCAAATTTAAAACTATTTCATATAAAAATAAAAAAATACTCAAAATAGAATAAACCGAGAACAAACACTTCTAAATACATAAGAATATTCAATTTTATGTTCCAAACTTCAATACAAAAACAAGATAGAATGATGAAGAAAAAATATTCAAATTTTATTTGAAGATTATAGGGATGATATTTGCAAGACTTTTTTTGCCAGATAATAAAATTAACGTGGCCTAATGATAATTTCATAAAGAAAATTATCACAATAATTATCAATGACTAGTTATTAGTTCACTAAAAAAATGTTAGAATGTTCAATAAACATAAAAAAAACGAAATATTAAATAAATGTGATGTGATAATGTTAATAAAATAAAAATAAGTCAACTATGTAATTGAGAGCTATTTGTATTTTTTAATTATATAATGCAAACATATTTTTACATGAATTTAACATTGAATCTAAATCTAATAACATTGAATAATAGAATTTATTTTTAATTTTTATATTATCCACCTACTCATGTAAAATATTTAAATATGAAAAACTAAATCTCAAGTAAACTTGCAAACAAATAACATTGCATATATTGCATTCATTTTAGAGCTCAATATTTTCTAAAACCAAAAAATTTATGCCACACAAGATCTGACATTGAAAACCCTAACAGTATCCTATCCGTATTTTGTTCCGGCGGAACAATATATCGTGCCTCGCTCAAGGAATGCCTAAATAGGACAACAAATCCCATCTCTCGAGTCTCACTAACAAATTTTGCTCTTTTTCTTTTCCCATTTGGTCTCTAATTAAGACAGAGAAAAAAAGTGATAAAAATGGCGAATTTAGAGGATGTGCCTTCGGTGGAGATGATGACGGAGCTGCTTCGTCGCATGAAGTGCTCGTCTAAGCCTGACAAACGCCTCATTCTTATTGGTATTTGCTCTTTTTTTTTCTAGATTCGATCAGTGTTTATATGTTCGATAGGCTTTGGATTTGAATCTATCTTTTGTGTTATATGGAGATCCGTGTTGGTTGTCTCTTTTTTGATGCATATACTGTTGCCACAACTAAAATCTGCCGCTCCGAATTGAGCTGCAAACATTTTGTTTTGTGAAATAGAGATCTGTACTGCTCTTGATCGAAATGTTTTGAATTCTGGTTTTCAAACGAAGACAGCTGGAAAATGGAGCTATTTTTTATTTATTTAATTTGGATCATTTTCAGAAAAAGCACAATTTTGAGCTATTTTATTAGTTTTATTGTAACCTTTTTGCTTTTATCCAACACAAAATGGAGCCCAATTCGCATACAATTTGAGCCGTTTTTCAGAAACTTAAAATTATAATATTTTTCCAGCTAATCTGAACCAATTTCTGACAAAATAGGGCTTCTGTTCACCCATTTATTCGAAATTTCGTTTTTGCATGTCATAGCTGACAACTTTTAAATCTGCGCAAATTGGAGCTTTCACCAACAAAATGTAAATAAATTTTTATCTAATGATTTTTTCGTTCTTTTTCATAGGTCCACCTGGATCTGGAAAGGGCACACAGTCACCGCTCATCAAAGACGAATTTTGCCTCTGCCACTTGGCAACTGGTGACATGTTGAGAGCCGCAGTTCGTGCTCAGACCCCTCTTGGCATCAAAGCCAAAGCTGCAATGGAATCCGTAATTACTTTCATCGATAATTACCATTACATCAAAAGGGTATATTAGTAATTAGTAATTATATTTAATTTTGGATTTTCTTTTTTTGGTACAGGGCGAACTTGTCTCAGATGATTTGGTCGTTGGAATCATCGACGAAGCGATTAAAAAACCTTCTTGCCAAAAGGGTTTCATCCTCGATGGCTTCCCTCGAACAGTTGTTCAGGCCCAAAAGGTAAAAACCAAAAAAATTATGGTCCTATTTTTTGAAAAAAAAAGTTTGAAAAATCTAAATTGAGTTTGTTTTAATTTTTGAAAAATGAAATAGCTCGATGAAATGTTGGAAAATCGTGGTGTGAAAGTGGACAAGGTATTGAATTTCGCAATCGACGATTCGATTTTGGAAGAGAGGATTACTGGCCGTTGGATCCATGCCAGTAGTGGCCGAAGTTATCATACCAAATACGCCCCTCCTAAAGTTCTTGGCGTCGATGATGTAAGCATATAAACTACTATCCTGATGTACTGGAGATCTCCAGTAGTTATTTACAAATTTTTATTTATTTTGTTTTTGTTTTTGAAAGGTTACTGGAGAGCCCTTGATGCAAAGGAAAGACGACACTGCTGAGGTTCTCAAATCCAGGCTTGAATCCTTCCACCGACAAACCGAACCTGTACTTTCTCTCTCTCTCTATATATATCCAATTTTGTAGCTATATGTGAAATCAAGATTTGTTTAGGACTAATTTGCAAAATCGTTAATTTTTTTTAGGTGATTGATTACTACTCTAAGAAAGGCATGGTTGCTAATCTCCATGCGGAGAAGCCGCCAAAAGAAGTGACTTCCGAGGTTCAGAAAGCTCTCTCTTAATTTCTATGAAACATAATTGTGTTGTAACCGAAATATCCCTAATTTGAGGGGGTGTTAAGAGTTCTTTTCTTAGTTCGATAATTTGACTTTGGGGTTTTGAACCCTCCATATCCTCTTAACTTTTAAGACTTTTAAACCAACTCTTTTTTGGAGATTTTGAGAGAATTTCTGCGGATTTAATTGGAAAAATAAGAGATTTTTGCTCGTTATGTTCGTTCTGCTTTTCTTGACAACAAATTTCATATATATATAGAGTATCGTTTGTACAAATAATCATAACATGAAATGTACACCTGAGAATCTCTAAATATCATATGTACAAATACAGAATAGAAAATATCATGTATACCCTTACAGAATGTAGTTTATACGCGTATTTATTTGTGATATTTTGAGGGGTATATGTGATATTTTGAGGTTTTGCACGATGCAAGTGAAACTCCGCATATAATTAAATAGCAACCATTTCTCTATTAGGAGATTTCTCGCCATTTCGGTCCACGGCGATCCTTGGATCTTGCCTATACACGTATTTATTTGCCCAACACGCGTAGTTCACAAAGGATAGTAACCCAACAATAGAGAGAAACCAATAGAACTTATCAAGGTGACTACGGTTCAAATTCGATCCATCGAGCCACCCTTTTCCATTACCATCCCTAGTAGCTTTATTTACCACTTGAATGAAGACAGTACCCACCCAAGCAGCAATCCCCAAAATGCAGAAGAAAATCGACGTACCGATGGATTTCATACCAATCGATGCTTCGCCATAGAAAAATTCCAACAAGCCCACGAACGAAGTCACGTCCATAACCCCGATAAAAAAGAATTGAAACCCTAACCAAAATACCGACATGGGCGTGCCGGTACTCGAGTCGATCAAACCGTGTTCTATCGCGATGCTTTTTCTTTTCATCTCTACTAATGCTGCCACGACCGTGGCTAATGTTGCAATTGCGAATCCTATGCCGACACGTTGCAAATGAGTTATTCCCCCAACATAGCCGGTTATGCGTCGCAAAAGGGGAACAATGGCAATATCGTAAATTACTAGGATTACAATTTGAAAAATTGTTGGTACAAGGAAGAGGCTTGCCGGCGAGATGTGGATTTTACCTAGTTGCGTGTTCATGGTACTACCTTGTTGAACCGTGAAGGTCAGGAGTAGAGGGACAGGTAAGTAACATATCATCGAACTAAGGAATATTGGAAGCATTCGAAGGATTATTTTGATTTCTTCGACTTGAGTGGTGCTACAAAAGGACCACGCATTTTTATTGCCATTGTCTATTGAAGCCTTATCGAGAAACCTATGATAGATAAAAGAAGCCAAATTAGTGTTGGTTGGCACCACGGCTACACCAGACTTGTTCTTACTTTAATTAATTAATTTGATTAATTAATTGGATAGAGAAACACCAAATGATTGACTTAACTCGAATCCTCGTGTTCTGGAAAAAACTTCCTTTGCGCTTGTTTCTCTCGAGGCTACTCGTTCCGGTTCTCCAAAGTATTCTGCTAAATGAAGTTTTCTATTTTTGAATGCAACTACAAATACCTGAAATACAGAAAGGTTGCCAATTCATGTTTTTTGAAGGGGTATATGCGATATTATGATATTTTGTAGTTGTATAGATGAAATTCCGCCGTCAATTAATGATTTTACTACCTGCATAATTCGAGTAAGTGGACTTCCACTCGGTATTTGATTGCGATAAAACGGGAAACCGCAAGCCACCACAATCAACCCTGCAAGGACAATAAGTGCGGAAACTGCGAAACCAATGTCCCACCCTTTGTTATTCTCTATCCAAACGATAAATAATAGCCCTAAAAGACCGCCCAAAGAGATAGAAAATGTGAACCAATTGAAGAAGCTAGTTTTACGCCTTTGTTCGACGATGTCGTCATCGTCAAATTGATCCCCTCCTAACGATGCAAGGCAAGCCCTCATTCCACCTTCTCCGATGGTGACTATGTAAAGGCTCGTGTAGAAAAGAGTGGCGTTCGGACCGTGAACTTGTTCGCAATTGGTGAATTCTTTGTCGGTATCGCATTGTGGGGGGCGTAAAGATGATATATGGGCTTGCAGAGCTAGTAATCCATATCCCTAAAAAAAAATAGAATTCTGTTTACTGCGTATGGTAATTAATGAGAAGATATTTGAAGGAAAAATATATTTTGCTCCCATATAATGAACACATAATTAACATATGAAGTAAGTAACTAACATATAATTAACATGTATATGTTAATTATTTATATAATTACCCTCGGAGGATGAGTGAGTCAAATTCAAACTAATAATTGGTGGAGCCAATGAAAATTAAATTTAAAACCATTGAACCGTTGAAATAGTTGGCCAAGACAAGTATAATAAAAGAGATTATATATGGAGCTCTCGTAACACACAAAAACATCATGGATAAGATGACAAAAGAGAATTAAGTAGATTGCTTGATACGTCAATTGTCATTTATTAATATTAACATATTATAAATTATTATCGTATTAATTAAACGTATCAATTAATATTTAATCAAGTCAATTATAGATGTTAATAATTTATGATATGTTAATATTAATAAATGTTAATTGACATGTCAATTCAATCGTTAATCGAGTCAACTAATGATACTAATCAATTCACTTATTTAAACGTATCAATTAATATTTAATCGAGTCAACTATAAATACTAATCAATCCATTTATATTTAAAAAGGAAATCTCATCTTTTTCTGAATTATATTTATTCTTTTTTGGGAAAAAACCAATTATATTTATTAAATTATCCTTAGCCAAGACAAGTATAATTGGGTCAAATTATCGTTGAAAAAGTTGTCGTCTCATTAGGTCAAGTTGGGCAACCTCTTTCATAATTCACGGACGGTAGCCTTACCCACCCCACCACTGTTATTCTAACCTACTCAAATTTGTCCTTTCCCATAAGAAAACTCCTAATTTTCTTTTAATATTTAAAAAGCCTCCTCATTTTTGAGATATTTCAAAAAAATCCATCAAAACAATTTCTTTTGGACCATTTTTTTTTTGTAATATTAAATTTATTATTTTTTTTTTGCTATTTTTACTATTTAAAAAATCCACAATATTTTTTTAACATATAATAACTATAAAAAAAAGAAATGAAATTATAAGCAATATTCATTTCATTTTGATATTTTATTCATATTAAAAAAAAAATTAACAACAATATAAAAAATTTCAGCACCTAAAAAATAATTTCGCAAAAAATAACTTTTTAGCATCTTGTGTTAATGTAAACTCACTTTTTATATAAACTTTTAATAATTTCTAGATATTTTTTGATATTGATTGATATAATAATTAATTATTATGTTATTAAATGTTAATTACATATTTGAGCAATTATTTAAGTTGGATGTAGTTGATTACTTTATATTAGAGCATATTCTAAATATATGATCTAATATATCATTCATATAATACTAAACTAATTTATTATTAATTATATTTTTTTATTATTTGTTACTGGTTAAATAAATTCTATGTCAAATGATGCATGCTTTTGTTAATATATGAGCTGATATATAATTATAAGCTAATGTATAATTAATTTAATTATTAAATGTTTATGACTTTTTTAAAATTATAACAAATTACTAAATATTATTTATTAAAGTTAAATATTACAAAAATAAAAGGTTATTTTGGTCCCATTTTCTTTTGAACACCATACAAAGTTACTTAACACCTCTAGAGGTATTTGAAAATTTGAAAATAATTGTTTGTTTTGTGGAGATTTTTTTGGAGTATCTCAAAAGTGAGGATTTTTTTTTAAATATGAAAAAAATGTTAGGGGTCTTTCAAGAATTTCCCATTAATATATATTGAGAGTCAAAACTTTGTTATCTACAACTTTATTTCTTGCCAAATATAAATCTTTTAAGAAAATAAAAAAAAAACAGTCAAAATACCTTCAAAAATTGTCATGATTGAACTAGTTTCTCGAGGGAAACTAGAATTCAAATTTTAAAAGAAAACATCCAAATTATGTTGATAATATCACATACTCGCTTTAATATAATGGGAAGATTAGGTTTTTATATGAGAAATTGAAACTTCAAACTTGGAGTAGTTTATGTAACAAAGACATCAAATTAGACAAAGAACTTGATTGATTGTATTTGAGTATTTATTTACCAAGACTTCCAAGGGACCAAAAATGAGCATGGTGGTGAATCTCTTGACATACGAGTCTGAAACAAAAGCTCCGACTAAAGAGAACATACACATGGCCGCCACGAAGTTCGTAACCACAGTCGAAGAGCTCGCAACTCCCATGTGCATTGTTCCATGAAGATATCCCACCAAGTTCATCATGTTCGCGATATTCGCCGTGTTTGTTACCACAACCAATACTACCAAATCCAAGATAAACACATATTATTCTCATACATACATACATATTATTCATCATGCTAATTTAGCGTATTGTTTACCGTAGAGAAAGAGGGAAGCTCTCACGCCACCATGTCTTTTTTTGTTAACTTGGTTTCCTCTCCAATCTACGAGGCCTTCCACAGTCATGGTTTGGTTTAGTTAACTTGTAGAAAAACTTGGCTTCAAAAGTTTTGCTAGGATCTCCTCCTTTGTTTTGAAGGTCTGCGACCAGAAGAATGATGTATGGTCATTAAATATATAGATTAGTTCAGATAGGGACCCCCCATGTTTGCATTATTCGGATGTGCAAGTTTTTTATTATATGTATTATTTATTGGCAAATTAGCATGGAAAATTATACATGTCCCCTCTAAAATCTCCATGCTAATGTATATATTTACAATTAGTGTGATAAATCATATCATATAAATGAGATAACAAATTGTATGATTTCTACGGCATAACCTCTATCCAAGATCTTAACTCCGTCTCTGATAGACACATCTCTTTCTTTGTCAAAGATCTCCGTCGTCTCGTTCACTTTGCCACGATCTCTATCCGACCTAACCCAAATTCCAACCAAATCTCTTCAAGTACCTCTTGGTTTTGGACGACGCATGGAAAATTTACGACTCAATCGGCATACAATTTTCTTATAAATCCCGGAATAATATTCTCGTGGAACATTCATTTATGGAGGATTAAAGCACCTAGAAAAGTACGTTTTTTCGGTTGGCTAGCAATTCACGATAGAATCTTAGCGGCCATTAATTTGGAAAAAAGAGGTTGGCCAAATAACGAGGGGTGCTCTTTGTGTGCGCAACATAGGGAAGATGTTAATCATCTACTTTTATCTTGCCCATATTCATCTCGAGTTTGGACCGCCGTAGCCGATATGTTCAACCTCCCTACTTTAAGACCGGTTGAGGACCTCGTCTAATTTTGGGTGAGCAACAAAAAGAAAGGAGACAAGAATCATAACTCTAAATGGGGCACGGTGTGGTTGGCGACAATGTGGAATCTTTGGAAGGAAAGAAATAGAAGAATTTTCTCCTTCAAAGCCGCCTCGACTCCCTTTCTAGCAATGATGATTTCTGACGATGCGATCAAATGGGATGATAATTGTTGATTTCTAACCAAGTTTTAATGCATCGTGTTATTAGGATAACACATACGTGTATCAATATGATAGCATGAGAATGTAGGATGTGGGGCAAATTTATTTTGCTCTTTTCTTTTTTCTTTTTTTCTTTTTGAAAATTTTGGTTGTAATGTTTTCGAATTGCTTTATTTAATGCAAAATTCGAGCGAGGCAATCGCTTGCCTCCTCCGTCAAAAAAAAAAAAAACAAATTGTATGATACTAGATTATTGTATGTGTTCACGCAGGTTCACATATATATAGATCAAATTCATTTCTCATCTATTCAATTAATACTAAAAATCGAAATGTCGTCAATACAATGATGAGATTGTAAGTGACTTTGTATCACTACTCAATTAACATTTGTTT
Organism: Luzula sylvatica; assembly: GCA_946800325.1. Lineage (NCBI taxonomy): Eukaryota > Viridiplantae > Streptophyta > Magnoliopsida > Poales > Juncaceae > Luzula > Luzula sylvatica. The sequence continues at coordinate 69,259,619 of OX326960.1, forward strand.
GCCAATGATTTCTTTAGGCCATTTATTGTGCCCCACTCCTCTATAGTTTCCCCAAAACTTTCCAGAATTATGAATTAATCATTAATGATCCAAATAATTAACAAAAATACATATCATTAACAGTTAATTAATATATTATTAAAATACATATACATTAACAATTCTTAATTAATACCCGTTAATAATTAATGGGGTGTACTTTTGTTAATCATCTATACCATTTTAGATAGTGATTCGGACATGAACGGTTTTTTTATGGTCGTATTAAATTAATTCCCGTAACAATAAAACTTGTTCCTGTTCCAATCACCATTTCATCATTTCTATTAAGACATGAATATTTTTAATGATTGCAGGAATTAATTTTCTGCAACCATCAAAATCATTTCTGTCCGAATCACTACATGTACAAATTTGGGAAAATGGAGAGGAAATGGAGGGGCACGATAAAATTTCCCTATTATTTATCAGCCAATGCAATTTTTTTTAAAAAAAGAAACAATATATACTTGTTTCTCCTAAATTCTTTTACACTAATTGATGCATCTACATTTAGTGACAATCAAATAAATAAAACAAAAATACATGTAAAACTAAATATTTTTTGTATGTTCACTTATTTATCATATCTCATTTAACAGATATCATGTGTCAAATGGATCTATTTATTAATTTATCATTAAAGGATTTAATATTAAATGATAAAATATCACTTCATATCGCCGTTACAAAAATAGTCAACTTTTCTATTTTGGATGTATACAATATCGTATCATCAAGACTTGTGTTAATCTGCGGTTGTGGATTGTCGGCAAGATAAATAATTTGAATTTGAATTTCAATAAAATTTGAAGATTTCTGTAAGCCAAAGAATCATCAGTTAGGGAGGTAAAATGAATTCATATACTAATAATTCGGGATGTAAATTGAATTCATATACTTTTTTATTGATAAATTTGTTATTGTTTCCCGCTCCATTAAATATTCAAAATGACATTTATTTTTGTTAAATGAAGATTATTTGTTATTTATTTATTGATGTCAATATTTATTGAATACATGACATATCATTTATTATGTTGTGCACTCAACTATTTGATTTATTGATTCATTAAGAAGCGAGACAAACTTAAACCAACACAAAACTTCAAATATTTACCTCATTATTAAAATTTTAAAGCCGTAACTTCCTATCCAAATCACACTTGATCAAGTGGCCTAAACTTTTAGAAAATGATAAACAACATAATGCTGCAAATATCATAATTACCTCCTTATTAAAGCTTCAAATCCATTGCTAATTACTATTAACATTTATGTTTGAAACAAATCGAAAAAACATTTGTGTTTGAAGGTTGTTTTTGAATTAATGGTATACATGTGTAGTTAGGGATGTAAATGGTGCGGATATTGTCTGAACCGACTTGAACCGTATTCGAAAAATATCTGAATTCGAAAAAAAATATCCGGATCCGATCGGATCCGGATATTTTTAATCGGATCCGAATCCGGATCCGATTTTCGGTTTTAGTGTCGGTTCCGGATCCGAATCCGGATATTATCCGGATGCGGATATTTTTCCGGATCCGGTACTCGGATCCGGATTCGGGTATCCGGATTCGGATCCGAATCGGGATATTATATTTTTTTTCATGTGTCTTGTTCCATATTAGTTGGAAAAAATATAGATAATTAATAATTTTTGGATGATTTAAAATCTCAATCATAAAATTAAGTTTAAATTTGTTGACGTCGTAAATTATGCATATATATAATTAAAAAATATATTATATTATGATATAACAGTATCCGTTTTAATATCTGAAAAAATTCGTATCCGTATTCTTATCCGACAATATCCGAACCGTATCCGTATCCGGATCCGGGTTGATCCATATCCGAAAAAATATGGAACAATTAATACATTGCATTATATTCTAACAGAATTAGTGCATGTATTGTACAAATAAGAGATTTTGAGAGATTTTGAGAGAATTATACTTATGTATAAAGTTGGAAGAAATGAAGTTCATACATGAGGCCACGTCATCAGGGGTTTTTTTTGTAAAAAAAATATTTTTTAAATTTACATTTTGGTCCTTTTTAGTTAAAAAAATTATACTTATGTATAAAGTTGGAAGAAATGAAGCTCATACATGAGGCCACGTCATCAGGGGTTTTTTTGTAAAAAAAATATTTTTTAAATTTACATTTTGGTCCTTTTTAGTTTAAAAATTATATTTTGGTCCTTTTTATTTACATTTTGGTCCTTTTTACTTTAAAAATTTACATTTTAGTCCTTTTTATTTATATTTTGATCCTCTTTTATTTACATTTCAGTCCTTTTTTACATTTTTGAATTTACATTTTGGTCCTTTTTATTTATATTTTGGTCCTTTTTAATTTAAGTTTATATTTTGGTCCTTTTTTATTTACATTTTAGCCCTTTTTTACATTTTAATTTATATTTCGGTCCTTTTTATTTATAAGTTGGTCTTTTTTAGTTTTAATTTACATTTTATATATGTATAATGTTAAGAAAATTTCTCTCATTTGGTTGCTCCATGTCATCAAATTTTAATAATTTACATATGTACATGTTATTTTTTAATAATGTTAATAAAGTCCTAAATTTTGGTACCATATAATAATTTTAAAAAAGTTATTATATTTTTTATTTACATAATTTTAACATTTTGACCTTTGCATTTTTTCTTTGCAAAACTAACATAAAATAATAATAAAACGAACAACAATATTACAAAAACACATTCCAAATATTTGAAAAATAAAATATCATGAAACTATTAAAGAAATAAATAAAAAGAGAATGAAAATAAAAAAAACCAGATGTTTAAACCGATATTTTTCTATCAATATATTTTTAAGATGTTTATTTATTATTGTTTATTTTATTATTACCCGATGTTATTTTTTCAAACATAATAAATGAAATATTAAAATTATATAAACTCAATTTGTAATTATTATATATTTTTTGTAATCACTGCATATTAAAAATGTTTATGAATTTTCTTAAAAGTAATAAAATTAATAAAAAATAATAAAAACATATTTTTAATTATTAAATTTGAAAATAGAAGGGTATTTTTGTCCGTTTGTTTTTAAGATCATTCATAAGAGTATTAGGAAATAAAAGTTTGGTAGAGGATCAGTTTTTTTGAAATTTACAAAAAGATAGATTTTTTTTATGCGTGTACAATCAGATAAAAAAAATGTAGAATCTAATTACGTATTGAGAAAAATAAAATCATGACAGACTGAAGACCTCCGCGCAATTGTGCGGGGAGAAAACTAGTTTGAGAGAATTTTGAGAGAATTTCTGCAGATTTAAATGGAAAAATAAGAGTTTTTTGCTCGTTATGTTCGTTCTGCTTTTCTTGACAACAAATTTCATATATATAGAGTATCGTTTGTACAAATAATCATAACTTGAAATGTACACCTGAGAATCTCTAAATATCATATGTACCCATACAGAATAGAAAATATTATGTATACCCTTACAGAGTGTAGTTTATACGCATATTTATTTGTGATATTTTAAGGGGTATATGTGATATTTTGAGGTTTTGCACGATGCAAGTGAAACTCCGCATATAATTAAATACCAACCATTTCTATATTAGGAGATTTCTCGCCATTTCGGTCAACGGCGATCCTTGGATCTTGCCTATACGCGTATTTATTTGTCCAGTACGCGTAGTTCACAAAGGATAGTAACCCAACAATAGAGAGAAACCAATAGAACTTATCAAGGTGACTACGGTTCAAATTCGATCCATCGAGCCAGCCTTTTCCATTACCATTCCTAGTAGCTTTATTTACCACTTGAATGAAGACAGTACCCATCCAAGCAGCAATCCCCAGAATGCAGAAGAAAATCGACGTACCGATGGATTTCATACCAATCGATGCTTCGCTATAGAAAAATTCCAACAAGCCCACGAACGAAGTCACGTCTATAACCCCGATAAAAAAGAATTGAAACCCTAACCAAAATACCGACATGGGCGTGCCGGTACTCGAGTCGATCAAACCGTGTTCTATCGCGATGCTTTTTCTTTTCATCTCTACTAACGCTGCCACGACCGTGGCTAATGTTGCAAATGCGAATCCTATGCCGACACGTTGCAAATGAGTTATTCCTCCAACATAGCCGGTTATGCGTCGCAAAAGGGGCACAATGGCAATATCATAAATTACTAGGATTACAATTTGAAAGATTGTTGGTACAAGGAAGAGGCTTGCCGGCGAGATGTAGATTTTACCTAGTTGCGTGTTCATGGTACTACCTTGTTGAACCGTGAAGGTCACGAGTAGAGGGACAGGTAAGAAACATATGATCGAACTAAGGAATATTGGAAGCATTCGAAGGATTATTTTGATTTCTTCGACTTGAGTTGTGCTACAAAAGGACCACAGATTTTTATTGCCATTGTCTACTGAAGCCTTATCGAGAAACCTGTGATAGATAAAAGAAGTCAAATTAGTGTTGGTTGGCACCACGGCTATGCCAGACTTGTTCTTACTTTAATTAATTAATTTGATTAATTTTATAGAATTATAACCAGTAATTAAATATTGAACTAAAGTTTCTATGCATTGGAAACACCAAATGATTAACTTAACTCGAATCCTCGTGTTCTGGAAAAAACTTCCTTTGCGCTTGTTTCTCCCGAGGCTACTCGTTCCGGTTCTCCAAAGTATTCTGCTAAAGGAAGTTTTCTATTTTTGAATGCAACCACAAATACCTGAAATACAGAAAGGTTGTCAATTCATGTTTTTTGAAGGGGTATATGCGATATTATGTGATTTTGTAGTTGTATAGATGAAATTCCTCCGTCAATTAATGATTTTACTACCAGCATAATTCGAGTAAGCGGACTTCCACTCGGTATTTGATTGCGATAAAATGGGAAACCGCAAGCCACCACAATCAATCCTGCAAGGACAATAAGTGCGCAAACTGCGAAACCAATGTCCCACCCTTTGTTATTCTCTATCCAAACGATAAATAATAGCCCTAATAGACTGCCCAAAGAGATAGAAAATGTGAACCAATTGAAGAAGCTAGTTTTACGCCTTTGTTCGACGATGTCGTCATCGTCAAATTGATCCCCTCCTAACGATGCAAGGCAAGCCCTCATTCCACCTTCTCCGATGGTGACTATGTAAAGGCTTGCGTAGAAAAGAGTGGCGTTTGAACCGTGAATTTGTTCGCAATTGGTGAATTCTTTGTCGGCGTCGCATTGTGGGGGGCGCAAAGACGATATATGAGCTTGCAGAGCTAGTAATCCATATCCCTAAAAAAAATAGAATTCTGTTTACTTTGTACAGTAATGAATGAGAAGATATTTGAAGGAAAAATATATTTTGTTCCCATATAATGAACACATAATTGACATATGAAGTAAGAAACTAACAAATAATATAATAACTAGGAGAATACTCGCGCTACGCAGCGAGAATATTAATTATATTTTTCATGGTAATACAAAGTACATATAAGTATAATAATATTGATAATACAATTTCATAATATAATTATTTTAACTAATTTATCTATGATTATGTATATGATTTACAATTATTTTACATTCCGATGAAAACAAGTTTCATTTTCTTCATCAAATAGTAATACTTATATTATTGTCATTATATAATAATAATATATAAGGTATAACACGATTTTACAAAAAAAAAACATAACAACACATATTATATCATTGTTGTTCACAATATTTCATACACTATCAAATATAAAATTAATGAATCATACAACATACGTAGTAACATATCATTAATTATATAGTACTAACAATTTGTTATCGATTAAAAATGCAAAGAAGGTTATAAATAATATATCAAACTCAATAGTGAAAGTAATATAATACACAATATAAAAAATAATTTAGCAGAAACATAAATAACTTTATATCACATGATCTTTTAAAATTTTTTATTTTTAAAAATAACATTATTATATTATTTGATAAGTGTTTATAAATTTAAGAAATTATTTCGATGGATAAACTTTTTTATTTTCATTATTTTTCAAAAGGATTAATATTAAATTTGTTTGATTATAATTTTTAAAAATAAAAATTAATGTTAAAATTTTATTATGTAAATAAATACTAAAATTTATTTTGTAAAAAAACACTTTTTGCAATGCATTTTTTGCATTCTATTTTTACAAATTAAAATTATGGAAAATGATGTGTATGAACTATGTTAATATGGATGTCAAAATAAATAGAAAATTAAAACGAATATATTTGATGAATTTTTAAAATTAAAATTCTAAAAATAATACAACTATGTGTGTTATGTTTATAAAATCACATAGTAAGTTATTAGTATTACATATATAAACTTTTCATCTTCCATTGCATTCACATTTGATCATGTAATCTTATGTGAAATGGTAAACAATTGAATACACTCAGTTTAATATGAACCTAACCAATAATAATAGTCCACATAATTAATTTATGATGATGTGGCTTTCTAAGAATCCTTAAAATATAGTGTAAAATAAGGGACACTTGAATGGCTACAAAGAAAAATATTTATAAAAAATCAATGATTAATCAATGGTCTAAATTTTGCCACATATCATAATCTAATGGTTAAAAAAAAGTGATGAAAAAATAATGATGTGGCACAAGAAAATTGCACAAAGTTGGGTTCAAAATAAAGGTGTTGTAAATTATTTATATAATTACCCTCAGAGGATGAGTGAGTCAAATTCAAACTAATAATTGGGGGAGCCAATGAAAATTAAATTTAAAACCATTGAACCGTTGAAATAGTTGGCCAAGACAAGTATAATAAAAGGGGTTATATATGGAGCCCCCATAACACACAAAAACATCTTCGATGAAATGACAAAATAGAATTAAGTGAATTGATTATTATCATTAATTGACTCGATTAACGATTGAATTGACCGTTTAATTGAATTGACATGTCAATTAACATTTATTAATATTAACATATTATAAATTATTATCGTATTAATTAAACGTATCAATTAATATTTAATCAAGTCAATTAGAGATGCTAATAATTTATGATATGTTAATATTAATAAATGTTAATTGACATGTCAATTCAATTAAACGGTCAATTCAATCGGTAATCGAATCAATTAATAATACTAATCAATCCACTTATTTAAACGTATCAATTAATATTTAATCGAGTCAATTATAAATACTAATCAATCTATTTTACTATCTCATCAAGGATATTGAGATGAGTTTAGAGTACCAAGTATATCTTTCCATAATAAATAATAAAAGGACATCTATAAACATCTCATTTTTTTCTGAATCATATTTATTATTTTTGAGAAAAAATCAATTATATATATTAAATTATCCTTAGCCAAGACAAGTATAATTGGGTCAAATATTTATTAAATTATCGTTGAAAAAATTGTCAAGTTGGCCAACTTCTTCCATAATTCGCTTTTGTTTTTTTTTCACATTCACGGACGGTACACACTCCTATTATTCTAACCTACTCAAATTTGTCCTTTCCCATAAGAAAACTCCTATTTTTTTTTTTAATATTTAAAAAAGCCTCCTCATTTTTGAGATTTTCAAAAAAATCCATCAAAACATTTATTTTCTAAAATACTCCACATAAGTGTTAAAGTTTTTGTATGGTATTAAAATTTTTTTGGACCAAATATTTTTTTTAATTTTGTAATTTTAAATTTATTAAATCATTTTTGCTATTTTTACTATTTAAAAAAATCCACAATATTTTTTTAACATATAATAACTATAAAAAAAACTAATGAAATTATAAGCAATATTCATTTCATTTTGATATTTTATTGATCATATTAAAAAAAAAACTAGCAACGATATAAAAAATTTCAGCACCTAAAAAATAGTTTGGCAAAACAATAACTTTTTAACAGCTTGTTTTAATGTACATTAACTTTTTATATATGCCTTTAATAATATCTAGATATTTTTTGATATTGATGGATATAATAATTATTTATTATGTTATTAAATATTAATTACATATTTGAACAATTATTTAAATTGGATGTAGTTGATTACGTTAAACTTTATGTTAGAGCATATTCTAAATGTATGATCTAATATATCATTCATATAATACTAAATTAATTTTTTATTAATTATATTTTTTATTATTTGTTACTGGTTAAATAATTTATATGTCAAATGATGTATGATTTTGTTAATATATGAGCTGATATATAATTAGGAGCTAATATATAATTAATTTATTATTAAATATTTATGAATTTTTTAAAATTATAAAAAATTACTAAACATTATTTATTAAAGTTAAATATTACAAAAATAAAGGATTATTTTGATCCAAATATTTTTGAACACCAAACAAAGTTACTTAACACCTCTTGGGGTATTTGAAAAGAATTGTTTGTTTTGGGGAGATCTTTTTGGAGTATCCATAACTTCATTTCTTGCCCATTAATATATATCGGGAGTCAAAACTTTGTTATCCATAACTTCATTTCTTGCCAAATACAAATCTTATAAGCAAATTAAAAAGAAATCAGTCAAACTACCTTCAAAAATTGTTATGATTGAACTAGTTTCTTCCGAGAAAAAACTACAATTCAAAATTTAAAAGAAAACTTCCAAATTATGTTGATAATATCTCATACTCGCTTTAATATAACGGGAGAAACTTCAATCTTGGAGTAGTTTATGTAACAAAGACATCAAATTAGACAAAGAACTTGATTGTATTTGAGTATTTACTTACCAAGACTTCCAAGGGACCAAAAATGAGTATGGTGGTGAATCTCTTGACATACGAGTCCGAAACAAAAGCTCCGACTAAAGAGAACATAGACATGGCGGCCATGAAGTTCGTAACTACAGTCGAAGAGCTCGCAACTCCCATGTGCATGCTTCCATGAAGATATCCCACCAAGTTCATCATGTTCGCGATATTCGCCGTGTTTGTTACCACAACCAATACTACCAAATCCAAGATAAACACATATTATTCTCATACATATATAAATATTATTCATCATGTTAATTTAGAGTATTGTTTACCGTAGAGAAAGAGGGAAGCTCTGACACCACCATGTCTTTTTTTGTTAACTTGGTTTCCTCTCCAATCTACGAGGCCTTCCATAGTCATGGTTTGGTTTAGTTAACTTGTAGAAAAACTTGGCTTCAAAAGTTTTGCTAGGATCTCCTCGTTACCAGAATGATGTACATGGTCATTAAATATAGATTAGTTCAGATAGGAATAGGAACCCCCCCATGTTTGCATTATTCGGATGTGTAAGTTTTTGACTAGATGTATTATTTATTGCCAAATATTGGCAAATTAGCATGGAAAATTATACATGTCCCCTCTAATATATATTTACAATTTACAATTAGTGTGATAAATCATATAAATGAGACAACAAAATGTATGATACTAGATTATTGTACGTGATAAATCAAATTCATTTAATATTAAAAATCGAAATGTCCTCAATAGAATGATGAGATTGTAAGGGACTTTGTATCACTACTCAATTAATATTTACAATTAGTTTGCAAATGTTTTCTTTAGGCCATTTATTGTGCCTCACTAGTTTGTAGTTTCTCCAATTTTTTTTCAGAATTATGAATTAACCGGTAATGACCCAGGTAATTAACAAAAATACATATCATTAACAATTAATTTATATATAATTAAAATACATATACATTAACAATTCTTAATTAATATGCATTAATAATTAATGTGATGTATTTTTGTTAATCATCTATATCATTTTGGATAGTGATTCGGACATGAACGTTTTTATGATCGTAAGAAATTAATTCCTACAACAATAAAACTTGTTCCTGTCCCAATTACCATCTCACTATTTATGATTCGGACATGAATATTTTTGATTGTTGCAGAAATTAATTTTCTGCTACCATCAAAATCGTTCATGTCAGAATCACTACATGTACAATTAACAACTAATTTGTGATTTGGGGAAATGGAGGGGCACGATAAAGTTTCCCTATTATTTTACCCGCCAATGCAATTTTTTTTAAAAAAGAAACAATATATACTTGTTTCCCCTAAATTCTTTTACACTAATTGATGCATCGACATTTAATGATAATCAAATAAATAAAACAAAAATACATGCAAAACTAAATATTTTTGTATGTTCACTTATTTATCATATCTCATTTAACAGATATCATGTGTTAAATGGATTTATTTATTAATTTATCATTAAAGGATTTAATATTAAATGATAAAAATATCACTTTATTTCGCCGTTACAAAAATAATCAACTTTTCTATTTTGGATGTATACAATATCGTATCAGCAAGACTTGTGTTAATCTGCGGTTGTGAATGGTCGGCAGATAAATAATTTGATTTTCAATAAAATTTGAAGGGCGAAGATTTCTGTAAGCCAAATAATCATCACTTAGGGATGTAAAATGAATTCATATACTTTTTTTTATTGATAAATTTATTATTGTTTTCCGTTCCATTCATAAAAAACATTGTTTCCTTAGTCCAGTTGATTGAGTATTCAATTATGGTTATCGTCAAATATTGATGTTAATAATTATCGAATCAATAATTATACTATGCATTGAACCACTTGAATGATTGGTTCATTGACAAATGAGCTATGTTGCACGAATACTTCAAAAAATCAAATTTACCCGTATCGTCGTATCCGTATCATATCCGTATCGTATCCTAAATCATATATAAATTGTCGTATTGCCGTATCCGATACGTGTCGACACGTATCGACGTATCCGTGCAACACAACAAATGAGATATCGTAGAGAATAAACTTAAAACTACACAAAACTGCAAATATTTACCTTATTATTAAAATTTTAAAGCCGGAACTTACTATTCCAATTTACACTTGATGAAGTCACCTAAAATTTTAGAAAATGAGAAAACTACATAAAGCTGCAAATATCAAAATTACCTCATTATTAAAGCTTTAAATCCATTGCTTACTATTCCACATCAAAATTACCTCATTATTTTTTCCAAATAATATTCTCTATTAACATTTGTGTTTGAAGGTTGTTTTTGAATTAATGGTATACATGTGTAGTTCCCTAAAAATATTTAGTAGCTGAGCTCGTTTTTCTGCTGGTAATTATAAATATAAATTATATTCTCTTAATTTAGTTCTACAAATGAAATTTGTCCCATTCAAACCCGCCTCAGTTAATCAAATTTTTTTTTTTTTTTTTTTTTTCCCATTCCTAATATTCAACTTGCTAGGGGCTACACTAAAATTTGTCCCATTCCCGTAGAGATAGAGACTTGTGAACAAGGAAAATAATTTGAGAGTTCGACGAATCTTTAAATAATAAAAAACTTGAGAAAAAAATATTTGGAGTTGGTATTTGTGATTTTGAAAATAAATTTGTTTTCGGAATTTTAGTGAAATAAATATATAAAAATATATTTATCATGATAAATAAAATCATATAACTTTGTATCCTCACATAAATCCCAATCAGAACAATAAATCATGATAAACAAAAAAAAAATAATATAAAAATATCTTACACTAAAAATATTGACACTAGAAGCTATATTTTAGTTAATACATTTAATCAACATAATAATTAATACATTGCATATAATTCACAATTAATTTTATACATAATTAACATTCATTTGATTTCAAAAATTGAATTCAATACTAATTAATTATTATGTTAATTAAGTGCGTTTAGAGAATTCGACCCAGAAATTTTGGGGAAATTAAATATTCTCATTTTGCAATAACAGAATTTTCAAAAATAAAGTAGGAATTTTACTTTGCTCCAAAATTTCCCCGTCGAATTTTCTATCTTCGAATTAACATAATTAATTAACATAATAATTAAAAAAAGCTATCATTTATAATTATTTGATTAATATTGATTTAAATATATAAATTCAAATATGCTAACTAAATTACAATACAAATTTATTTGAATTAATACATATAAATTAGTATCAATTAATTGTTAATTATATATTCTTGAAATTATCATTCTAATTAAAATAAAAAAACAGAAAGTGCGTTGGGAGGAATATTGGGGAAACTTTAAAATTTTACCTTTTTTAAGGCCCATGTACTGAAGAATTAATTACGAATTTTAATTTACCCTAATTTTCCCCAAACACATTCTCTGAATTTTATTTAACAAATTTAATTAGCATGATAACTTTTGAATATATAATTAACAATTAATTTCTATTGATTTGTATATATTAATTCAAATAAATGTTTGTTGTAAGTTAATTAATTACTAATTATTAGATATGCATTAGTTATCATGTTAATTAATAATTTCTAAAATAAATAGTGATGTTGTGATAAAATATGAAGATCTCTACACTCTACTATACTTATTTTTACTGTACATCTAAAATATCCATATCCATATCAATTGTGATTTTGTGAACCACCATTGCATTGATGTTTAAATATAAATCTGGATATTTTTAATGTACATCTAAAATTAGAAATATCAAATTTAACCTTATAACATAAAAAAATATCAAATTTGTCCTAATTGATTTTTATAGTTAAAATTAACAATAAATATCTGAAATTTTACCCATTAACTCTTCTCTCAATCTTTTACCCATTAACAATAAATATCTGAAATTACTTTCTTACCCCTTATCTTTTACACAAGTTACAGAATTAAATATGTGTTGTTGTCTGTTGAGGCGAATCTTCTCTTGCCGAATTTCCTAATTCACTATGCACTGAAAAAATAAATTAAATTATTTTTAAATATAATATTATTTTAAAGGCCCATGGGCCGAGAATTTTTCAAATCATACCAAATTTCCAATTTTCTGAACCATCGCAACAGTTCAATCAAACTTATCCTTTATAAACCGCTCCTTATAACCGCTATTTTTTATTTTTATTCCTCAATTGACTGAATCACGCTAAAAAAATCATCTCTTTCACTCTCTTTTACTCCATTAATCTCTGCCCATTTAATTTTTCAAAATGTCGAAACGATCGAGAGAAAATGCATCATCATCATTATCTTCTTCAAATGATGATATTTCAATATGGATACAACTCATTGATGGTATTTAAATAAACTCAATTGTTTTTGATCTTTCTTTTTCATTTTTTCTAAGCAAATGATCAAAAGATTGACTAAATTATGTATTGTTTTGTTGGTGTAAAGATGCAATGATAGATCCATATTTTCTTGACAACACAAACGATGATATAAGTGACCGTCACAATTACTGTAATTTCATTCCTTCCAAAGATCCAATGCCATTTGAGATTGCTTTAAAGAAGAATACTAATTGTAAGTTAATTACTTGACTCCTCTAAACATGGTAAAATTTAGGGTTTTCTAAATGATAAAATTTTCATATAAGGTTTAGGATATCATTTGTCTTGTAACGGATCATATTTGGTGATTTTGTTTGACCCAAATTAAATCCTTAAATCAAAATTCAATTGGAACCAATCAAATATAGCGTTGAAACTCCCTTTATACTTATTTTTTTAACTTAGTTTTAGCAAATATAGCGTGCGAGGCCTTCTACGACGGAATAAATACTACGTACGAACCAATCAAAGAACATTTGACAAATCCAGGTTTTCATCTGCGTATAGCTTTATTGTTTTAATTTTTTTTATTGGAAGATTTGCAACGTTTACAAATAATTCTGAAATTTCTCTAATGATCTAACTTTTATTGCATACACATACAGTGATCGAAGCATGTAATAACTCACACATCGCATATCGTGCGAACGAATTGATTACTAGGGATTCATCAAGTTATGGTACGTAAATTGTATTGGCTCGTGGTCGTTAACATGAGACAAATAATTCGTGTATGAAATAGAGTACATAAGTTCAATCTTTTTCACCTAATTAGGTTTTTGGTTCATTGTATCAGATGGCATGGATCCTCTCGAGATCGCCGCAATCCAGTACGTAAAGAACCATTGTCAATCCTCGCCATCTAAACAAATGGTATTGATACGAGATGGTACGAAATTGACTGCCAACGACATGAAATGCCTAGTAGCCGAAGATGACAGAGAGAAATGGCTAATTGACGATGTAAGTTATCATATAACTATATACAAAAGACCAAATTATACTTACATTTATACTCATGTTGCATCAAATATTTCATTTTTGCTTAGGTTATTAATTGTTACACAAGAGGACTCGATCAGAGCACCAATTATGTTGAAACCACATTCGGTTGCCAGTGGCTAGTAAGAGTGGGCGAGAACATTCAAGCAAAAGTGAGATCTCAAAGGACATCAAAAAATATGGCAATCCAAGGAGAGTTGTACTTTACATCGCAATTGGTATTTTTCTTTTGAACTTCACATTTTTGTAAAATTCACTTTATATCATTTATGTTAATATTTTATGATAATTCCAATTAGGTCTTCTTTCCGATAAACACTTTGGCACATTGGTACGTCGGAGTTTTGAATGTTCGGCAAAAGGAATTTCAAATCCTTGATTCTTTGCACGAAGGAATTTCGAGTGATTCGTACGACACTGATACATATAATTTGGTAAAGTTGATGAGAAACTCATTATCTTTCATATTATGCAAAACTAAACTGTTACTAAAGTAAAAAAAAAAAATGATTTTGCAGAGATGTGGCATTCAAATGTTTATGACCACTGCACTTGAAAAGTATGAATATTTACGTATACAATGGTCTGGCGTAATTGATGTACCAAGTTGGCCCATTAAAATCATCACCAATATTCCGAAACAACAAGATGGGTAAGAATTTAAAATATTTTTTTGCATGATTTTTTGTTGTTATATTGTATTAACACGTTAAATATACAGACATTCATGTGGGATATTTGCTCTCAAGTACATTCGATTTTGGGATGGAACAAAACTTGCGTGCAATTTCTCTCAGGTAAAATATATTATCGTTATTTTTAGACGCAAATAAATGTATCTTTTCTGTTTATTTTCTAAGTACATAATTTTTTTTACTATGCAGAATGAAATGGATTTATTTAGGAAAAAGATGGTTTTGGAATTATTATTTTCAGAAGCAAATTTGATGCAAGACGTGAAGGGAGATATCCTTAATGGATCCAATTAAGATCCAAATGACTAATTTCATGAATTAGTGGCTTAATGATTTGTTTGTGTTTGGTATTTTTTATTGTGATGTTGAATGTTGGATGTTGTATTTTTTTGTTTAACCAAAAAATACAAAATGCTGCCAAAAACCACTTTAATTCAGCAAAAAAAAGAAAATGAAATTCAGCCAACAAAATATGTGTATTTTATTTTGTTTTGTACGTGTTGCATTTCGATTTGTTTCGTATGTTTCGATTTCAATTTTTACTTTTGTGATAATCTTTGAAAAAGAATATATGAATTTAAATGTGTCCTAGACTTCAATTACGGTGTTTTTTGAGAAAAAAAAACATGAAAATTAAGCATTTTGCACGTATAAAACTTCAATTTTGGTATAATTGGAGAATAAAACATAATTGATTATATTTCATGTGTTATACTTTATTTTTTGAGAAAATATGAATTTTGCATGTGTTGTTTTTCAATTACGATGTTTTTTAGAAAATCCTTAAAAATGTAGTACTTGGTTCGTTTTGCATGTGTTATAATTCAATACACTTTAATCAAATCTTGGGAAAATAATAATAACTTCAACTGTGTTATATTCATCAATAATGGTGTTTCTTTCTATAAAAATAAATGAAAATTAAATATTTTGTTTGTGTAAGATTTCAATTTTAGCACTTTGGAGAAAACAAAAGTAGTTGATCATTTTGCATGTGTTAGACATAAATTTGAATGTTTAATAAGAAACACAATAATTAAGTATTTTGCATGAATTAAGACTTCAAATTTTATTTCTTTTACAATAATCTTAGAAAATTAGTATTTATGTGTTGACCTTCAATTATAGGAATTTTTTGACAAATTTTTAAATTTGAGCATTTTTGTTGTGTTAGACTCCAATCTCGATGTTTTGGGTAATAAACTCCAATCTCGATGTTTTTGCGAAGACCGTCACATTCTATTTTTGTACGATACATTATACTTACTCTAACAATATCAAGCAGAGAAAGATTCATGGCATCGAAACTTTGAACATAACACTATAATTGCCTCTCTGAATTGATTTGTATTGCATGAGTATATATTAAATGAGTATATAATAAATAAACAAAATAAATAAATAAACATTATTAAATACATCAAAAATTATAATTTAACACATATTTTTATTTTATTTATTTTGGTTTGCCAAGTGTCAACATATTATTTTTATGAGAAAATTCAAATTGATATTCCCACTTTTGAAAATAATATATAGAAAATCTACAGTGAAATTTAAATACTTGTCAAATTTAGCTAATGCGGATTTGGAACTTATAATCAATTTAGTCGAAAAAATAATCGAAAATTGGATTGATCGAAGTATTCGGAAAATAGGCGATGATTAAATATAGGAACTGGCTAAATAAAAAGTAATTTAACCTCACCCTAACGATAACGGTCTCAAACAAAAATTCAAATATTAATAACGGCTCTTTTACGATGTCAATACTTACATCGGTCATTAATTCAAAACGTTGGCGCCACAAGTTGCTTGCGCGCCTCTTTTACCGAACTTCGCTCAAAATATAAATTTTACACAATAATCAACATACTTAGAAATACAATACAAAATAATACAATAATACATTTCATAAATTCTTAATTAGACATGCTTATCATACTAACTAGAAAATATTAATATGATTTACTACAAATGTAAATATATAACGTACTAAATTAATGACACGACTTATTATTATTGACCGATTCATTGTTTAATATTACAATCTTATTAATTTTATTTCAGTGGCCTGGTCTACGCATTAAATATCCACTTCCATCTCCACAAATACTGAAATTTCTTTTGCTCTCACCCACAGAGAAAAACAGAAGAGAGGAGAGAAGAATACCCAAATTTAAGCCAAATAATGGTAATGAAAACCGTGAAGAAAGAACCAAGCTTCAATTCAACCCATAATCCTAACCCTAAGTTGGGAAAGCCCTCTTCCTCAAGCTATGCATCCATTTCTCCGTCGATCACTCGAACCAGGGACGACAAGGCGACCTTTCTGCACCGGCAGGAGGTGATCCGACGTCGTTTGTCCCGGCTCCGCCAATTGTCTTCTGTTTACAAGCGCCATTACTGGTCTCTAATCGAACAATTAAGAACCAAGCATAGAGATTACTGTTGGGAATATGGGAAGAACCCATTTGAGAAGGCTAGCGAAGAAGGAGATGAGGGGCAGGAGTCAGGGCTTGAGGAGAGAAAGAAGTGTGCTTTTGGTGGGTGCAAAGCGAAGGCCATGGCTTTGACGGATTACTGTCACCCCCATATTTTGTTTGATCGGAAACAGACTCTTTATAAGCCTTGTAATTTCGTGATTAAGAGGTAAAATACCTTATTTTTTGATCTAATTCTGAATTGTTTCACCTTATCTTCTGATCTAATTTTGAATTGTTGGTTATTTGGTCCAAATACCCCACCCAATTGATATCTATTTCTTTCCCCCCTCCAATAATAGATTTTTAGCCTTGCCTTTTTGTTAGGAATTTTGTTTTTTAAAAAGTATATTTTCCCTGAAAATTTGATTGTTTTTCATTACTTTGATTTCATATTATCTCAATTTTGTATTTTGATACAAATTCCTCCATATTGAGTCTCTTCTGGTTTATCTCAATTTTGTGTTATTTTTATTGACTTACAATGTTGTTTAATTCCTGTTATGTGTGGCTTAAAAATATTAACTCAACTGATTATTGACATACTTGGATGTAAGTTTTTATTTTATTTTTTTATCTTTTTATTTTTGCTCAAATTAAACAGTTAATTAACCCAAAGTAATCACAATAAACCCTAATTTCTACGGTTAATCATGCATGTGCCGAACCTAACTGAACCAGTACCAAAGTTCGTTACTTTATAAGAGAGAAACAAAATACTCGAAAAATATTTTCAAAACAGAGTAAACAATAATGATCGTTATATTTTCTTTTTTTCGATTTAATGATCGTTATATTTTTCAGTTTAATTTTAACATTATTAATTTTGTATTGTTTTTGCAGTACTACACAAGAGTCAATACAATGTAGAAAACCGATTTTAAGGGCTTCAGATCCTTCATTATGTCACATGCATTATCAAAAATCGCAAAAAGGAATTTTACAAGCCCTAAAAAAAATAGGGTTTAATAATAATACTCCCTCTTCAAGCAAAGCCGTACCGAAACTAAGCGTTTTAATTTGCGAGTCCATCCATGAAATTCAAAAGAAAAGAAGAAATTTGGTTAATTCTTCGCAGAATGATAATGAGCCAAATAAGGAATCGGCATGAGATTAGTGCATGATGCAAATTTGTACAAAAAATAATTCATAGTCAAGGATGGGGTCAGAGAGGTGAAAACAGAGTGATCGAAAATAAAAAGAAAAATAAAGAAAATTCAATGAGTGAATAAATTAGAGAACATGAGTTCGTGTAGCTTTGTATGTGTTGTGTTTTGTTGCAAGGTTTTATTGTTCATATATAATGGAGTCGGATTATAAGGAGGAGAAAAAAATTCTAGAATTGGCTAATTTTATAGTTTGTTTGGATGTTTGAGAAACATGATTATGAAAAATATAATTTTATGTTTGGTTGTTTGAAAAAACTGGAATTTTGTTATTATGAATACTTAAATAATATTTTGATTTCAATTGATTCAAGAAATTATTGATTGTTAATCACTGAATAAACAAAATGTATAAATAATTAAAATAATTATGTACAATTTTTGATTAAAATTACTTTATTATCTTAATCCACATAATTTGTTTACAAAATTTTGGAACTTCAAAACACCAAATTCAATGGATATACAATGTACAGAGATTAAAAAAGCAGTATAAAATAACCATCAATTATTATTAAATATATTTTCTACAAAAAAAATGAAAAAAAGAACTAGCAAAAGCAACAAAGCATCATATTCTTGAATGCATACTTAAAATAAAGTCAAACAAATGAAAGGTAAACATTTGATTAACAAATTCTAGTTCCAAACGTTAACCAAACAGATAATCTATACTTTCGCTGATCTTAAAATTCAAATCGCGTCATATTTATTTTAAATGGAAAAGTAAGGCAAATTGGAGATTGATGTTGTTAATTTATTTTAAATAAAGAAACATTGTTATATTTTTTTGAAAAAGATCTGTAAAGTTCAAATCATGTCCTTACAAAATATGAAATATCACGAATACCCTTACAAAACTTACGAAATATCACGTATGCTCCTAGAAAACATAAGAAATATCATGTATTCCCAAAATACTCTTGCTTCAACAAACAAAAGGTAATTTAAGCATTGTCTTCAAATACTAGGAGACGAGATATCGATCATACTTCTTATGTCTACTAAGGGCATTGATGATATTTCAAATTTTGGAGGGTACAAATGTCTGCGCATTACATAAATATTTTTTTCCCAAGAAATTACTTATCATATTGTCCGAAATATTTCCCGCAAATTATTACAAGAACGCTAAGCATCGCCACGTCATCATCAATCTCCTCTTTCTTCTCAATCAATCCAAAACATTTACGCAACAAATTTCTCAACGAAGCGCACGTGTTACCGCTCAAAGGCTCGTCCACAGAAGCACACAGCGCGAAGAGCCACAAACAATCGTGGCTCGAAAGATTCTCCGAAGTCTCCACATTGGCCACGTGGTTGCGGAGAGTCGATGCGCGCGAGAGAGAATCCATTTTGAGAAGATTCGGTATGCTTCGTGAGGTTGATTCTGATTCTTCACTGGAGGTGTCCAGTTGAAATGTTGAATGGAGAGAACGGATGAATCCGGTGAAGAGGGTCGATATGGATTCTTCTATGGAGGTTGTTTCTGGAATTTGGGGGAATGGTTGATTTTGATCCTGATTCATGGAGATCACCAGTTCTGAAATTGACTGGAGAAGAAGCGGTGGAATTAGTAACAAAAATTGTGAAGAATAGAAGTTTTAAATTAACAAACCTTTCTTAAATCGGAGAATTGAGTAAGAAAATAATCCTGCCACTCAATGGAGGGTAAAAGACTCGGAGGGCATTTTGGTAATTCTGGTAATTTGGGCATATATGGCGTTTGTTCGTTGCAAATTTCGCTCAAATTTAGATTCGCGATATTCACATCAGGGATTTGATTTGCTTCCCACCTGCATTTTAAATATTTTGAAGCTTAAATATCTAATCATAAATGGTATGATTCACTGGTACAGTAATTATATCTCAACAAATTTACAAAATAATAAAAATAAAATGAAAAAAGTTACTAACCTGACACGTCTTAAATATTCTAAACCATCGAGAGGTGGACCCGAATCGAAATCTGGTTCCCCTTCAACTAGAAATGCCGGTTTTAATATACCGTCGTATTTATCATCATCGCTGATGTCATAATCTTCGTATTTCGCCGGGCCAAATTGATTTAATTCAACTTCTTCTCCTGAAATTTACAAATACGATATACAAATTCAGTGACCAATAATACCAATTTGCATTATAAACCCAAAAAAATAATAATAACCAATGACTATTTCTTCATGTTTATTCTCCAAATCGAGCCCCTTATTCCGCTGTTTATTCCTGTTTTTATTCTTGTTCCTGTTTCGATTCCGTTTCTTATTCTTCGAATCGGGCTCGAAGATCGAATCGAAGTCTTCTTTGGTCGAGAGTTCGAGCCCCCAATAAACCTGCTCAAATCTTCGAAGCTGATAATCCAACTGCACGAATCTCAAAGCCTCCATTTCCTCCCTGGTATATTTCTTCTTCAAGCCCACCATTTCTTCCTTCTCCTCCTCTTCCAAAACCAAACCCATTACCGGCTTTTCAAATTCCTCTCGTCCTACTTCTTCTTCACTAAGCACCTCCATGAAATTCGAGAGAGGCTATATAGGTTTTGGTTCTATATCGAAGCGGTAAGAACCAAGAAGACGAAGTAAAGAATCCCCTTTTTTGGGCTTGTTTATATTAGGCCCAATTAAGAAATTTTTATTGGGCTAAGCTTTTATATAATGGATTAATAATTTTGAAAAAAATAGGTGTATTATTAAGAAATTATATAAGTTAACGTCATTAATTGGTGATTATGACAAGATGATATGGGGAATAAGAATACAAAAGTGACCAAGGAAAAGGAAATTCTCTATATTGGAGTGGATAACTTTTGATGTATCAAACTAGCATTATATTATACTCTTCCCCATCCATTTCCCCCATATTTCAATCATCTCTCAACTAATCCATCATTAGCAAAGTTAATTAACAATTAATTCATAATTATTAAAAATTTAATAAATAATTAATATCGTTATGGATTAAAGATTAATTAGAAATATTCAATTATTAATAAATATGGATTAACCGTTAATTAAGAGAGAGAGGTAATTAGGAATTAATTGTCTTGGAACTTGTATCATGAAAATGTGGGTGAAATGAGGAGGCATGGTAGAAGGCCTCTATTATATATAGCATATATGTAGAGCCAAGTGTCCAAACTAAAAAGTTATTATCCTTTCTATTCCAGCTAATTAAACTTAGTATCATATCATCATCATCATTGGAATTTTATAGTGTTAACATTGATTTTTTTTTTCACAAATTACCTTCTTTTGTTATTGGTACGTACGACATGAGAATTTGCCAAATAGTGGTTTATAAAGTAATGATATATATACATAAACCGATCACAAATTTGTCACAAATATATAAATTTGTAACAAAAATTAATTAATTGCGTATTCAAAATCAAATACAAACTTATGTATTTATGACAGATTTGTTGTTAGTTTATGTATATGTATAATTACTTTTGTTTTATATTATTTATAATATAAAACAAAAGTAATTATACATACACATAAGTTTATATTTGATTTTTATACATACACATAAATCAACAACAAATTTATCATAAATACATACATTTGTATTTGATTTTTATACATATTTGATTACTTTTTGTCACAAACTTAGACAATTGATTAATTCTTATTACAAAATACCTGAGTAGTCGAACAAGTCATATTTTTTTGCTCCAAAAAATTTCTTACATGCAACATGACAATTCATATGCACTGATTTGTTGGTAAAACATTGATTAATACATCACATCCAATAAGTTTCTGTCAAGTGACGCAATTTGGAAATGAACTGAATTCTTCTTTATAAATGTATGATTTTTTTTTTGTTTGCTTTAATAAAAACTTATTTTCTAATAAAAAAATTCTCATAACCAGAATACGCAACTCGAACTTCTATTTCGATCCGAGCCGAGCTCGAACTGAATTATGTTTGTTCGAACTCGGTTCGTTGCCGGTCCTACAATGAAGTATTTGAAAAGAGAGATGGGTCTCTCACAATATTTATGTAAGTTATGAGGTATTTTAAGAATTAATATATATTCTTTTATATTTTTTTTAGAGGATAACTATCAATATAACTCCTACATTTTGTACAATCTTAGTGAGCACTAATTTAAGTTTTTTTACTCCCTAATCAGTTGGAGCAAATTTTAATCCAATCAAGTGAGACTTTAAGGAAAAACGTTAATTTTGCAAATTCTTCCAAAATAAGGGTATTTTTTTTATTAATTACCTAAAAATAAGTGATATTTGGAAAAGTTACTCCTTTAGAATTCATGCCCTAATGGCTAGATTAAAAACTAAAGCTTCATAATTATTGTACGACTAGTCACTTTGTGCATAAAGCTATCATGCTTTTACATTTATTAATCTAAATTTTGTTGAATCAGATTCATCAAATCAGATTCCAATAGATTATTTCAATCTCTCAAATCGTAGGGTGAATTCATATACTAACAATCTAGAACCGGAAAGCATGGCACTAATATATCTTATGCATTATTATTTTTTACTAGTATATGATCCTATAATTCAAAAAAAAAAAATTCTCTAAAAAAAATTCAAATCTAGTTTTTGAGTAACTTCAAAAAATAAATCCGATTTTCAAATGTCACAAATATGTGGGCATGATCACCTAAGACTAAGAAAGGTCATTTATCTTGTCCCCCATATTTCAGCACCACACCCTCTTTGTCCTGATTAACACGGTGATTAACAAAAAATACATAATTAACGATTAATTGATGATATTGATTAAGAATTGTTAATTCATATGTATCTTGATAATATATTAGTTAAATGTTAATTGTGTGTCCTTCGTTAATCACCATGTTAATTAGAATATAAAGAATGTGTTGGGAAATTCTGGGGACATTATAAATGGGCTCTATTCTAATTATCACTTTTAATTAAAATAATAATTAACAAATAACACATAATTAGGTAACATGTGATATGTAATGATTTAAATTAACAATACTTAATTAATATTAGAAAGTTGTTAATCATTATGTTAATTACAGATGTTAATCAGGATATAGACGGTATGGTGGTGAAATCTGGGGTAAAAGTAAAATTTCCCCAAGACTAACAACACAATATCCATCCATTTGGAATAATAATTTGGAATAATAATGAATATATTTAATTATTTATACTTTGTACCAAATCAAATCTGGCATATCAAAGGTATATCTTCATGGACCATTCTACAAATCATGTTTGGATTAATGGTGGTTTTGATGATGGAGGAGTTACTGATATATATCCGTGGAGTTTTGGGGTTTTGGAGGTGGGAGAAGAGAGGAATGTTTTAGCTTAAGGTAATAACCCAAAATAAGCTAAGCCTCGCTAAATTAGGAGGATTGAATAGTATTCTTAATTGATCCAATTAATTTTTATTTTATTTTAATAGGTTAATATTAATAAATGATAATTGACGAGTCAATTAAATTATAGTTATAGTTGAATTAATTAAATATGTTAATCAATCTATCTAATTGAGTGGTGATGTCACAAGTAATGACATCATCACTATTTTTTGACATTATGAGAGCACTATATAAAATCTTTTTTAATTATTAGCTTTTTTTGTCGATAATTCTTGAATATTATTTTGTTGTATGTCATTTGTGTTATAAATATGAATGTATTAATTATAACTTAATTTGTTATGTGCATAATCATGCATGAGTGTGAAAGGTTGTATTATCACGAAGATGTATGAATATGAAAATGTTCACATTGGAGATTTCAAATTAAAACATTCACAATGGATTAAATGATGGTATGTTCTAAACATGTTTTATGTTGATTATTTATCCAAAACAATTCAGTCCAATAAGAAATAGTTATTTCTCTATATTTCTTGTGTTTTTACCTTTCATTTATAATACGTTATCAGCACGACGTTCTTGAAATTTCAATCGAAGGTAAGTACAATTATATATTTTTTATTTTGTTATTGGTTGATTTTTTTTTTCATGAGTGTTTTTATTCCATTTTTTTTTAACGACTGGGATTATTTTGTCATGGCTCGTGTCGAAATATTTTATGATTTTATGAGCATGACTTATTTCATTCTTTATAACTGATACATATCCATTTTGTAAAGTTTTAACATGTGATAAGTTCAATCTCTTAATTGAGACGTGATATTTCTTTCGAATTTCTTAATTCAAGTTTATTTTACATAATCTAAATTTTTCTTTTCATGACTTTTATGGTCTGGTACAGGGGTTTGTGATTATTCGATTTTTTTTTTGTCTTAGGCGTGGCTATGTGTTTTGTTATGCAAAATCAGATAATTTGTATTATGATGCATAATATTTTTATAATTCGAATTCGAATATTTATATAATTAAAGAAATTATTTTCTATTTGATGAGGTTCTTTTACATTGAGAAATAAAAATAACTGATTCGACTTATTCTTGGAAGTGAATATTGTCTCATAAGAAGACTGATCTCAAAATTAAGATTAACATTGTGATAATGGTAATAAGAATATTGCATAAGAAAAGCATCCAAATATAATTAGTTCGTAATATATGCTTCAAAAATGTAACTTTACAAGATTGTTTTCTTCGAACAATTCAAACCTCTTGAAGAGGAGAAACAAAAAGAATAAAGACTTTGGCGATGAGAATATTATGATCATTAATTCAAAATAATTTTGGATTTCTTTTGTTAATTTACAAAAATATCATGTATAGTATTACAATAAAATATATTGTGATTATGAATATAATCAATGACTCCGGATGAGTTATTGTTTTGATTGTCTCAGAAAAGTTACTATTTTAACTGCTCTGAAAAAGTTGTTATTTATGATTATTCTAGAAGAGTTGTTATTTATGACTATTCTAGAAGAGTTGTTTTGATTGATTTAGAAGAGTTGTTTTAATTCAAAATAATTTTGGATTTCTTTTGTTAATTTACAAAAATATCATGTATAGTATTACAATAAAATATATTGTGATTATGAATATAATCAATGACTCCGGATGAGTTATTGTTTTGATTGTCTCAGAAAAGTTACTATTTTAACTGCTCTGAAAAAGTTGATTACTCTAGAAGAGTTGTTATTTATGACTATTCTAGAAGAGTTGTTTTGATCGATTTAGAAGAGATATTATTTATATTGTTCCGGAAGAGTCATTACGTGAATATAAATATAATTGTTTATTTTTGTGACATACACATGTAATAGCCGAATTGAAATCATGTTGTCATGAACTAGGAATTCATTATATAAAATAAAAACAATTATATGATTTGAAATAATTGCTTAAGCATAGAACATGTTTATCACGGCGATAGTTAAATTAAGACCAACTAATGATCATAAATACTCCTCAAATCTCATTATAACTTGCGAGTGGTTTGGAGCCAATAAATATTCTGTAAAAAATTTAGATATATAATTGATGTGATGATAGCACTACATGCCACACCAAGATGGGTTAAATAAAAAAATTTGGCATATATACTGGATCGATTTATTCTCCAAAATTTGGATATCTTAAACATTTGAACCAGAAGTTCAAACGATATGTATAAACCTGAAGTTCAAATGTATATGTAACTAGAAGTTTACATTCAAGGAAGAAACAATAAAAACATTCTTGAAACTTGAGAAATATTTGATTATAAATGTACAATTCCTTGAAGGAGAAAAATAAATAAATGAATAAGATGACCAAACATGAGTGAAACAGCTCAAGATATAATATGTCATCGAAGTCCCGAAGAACTATAATATGTCATCGAAGTCCCGAAGAACTCCACTAGGTATACTCGTACCTACATTAGTGGGAGAGAAATGAAAACTAGAAATATAATAAATTATATGGAGTGCATCATCAAATTAGATCCTCGAAAAGTAAAGACGAACTAGGAGTTCATAGACAAATTATTTACAATAAATTGCAAATCAATGATTTGATGCAAGAAATTTCCAGTATAAAATACTCATTGTAGTACAATATATTTGGATAATTATAAGTTTGATATACACCTGAAGTGTAGTCGGCCAATCGGTTCCAAAAATACAAATCCAAGGAATAATAAAGAGCATGATAATTTTTTTTTGGGCATAATAGAGATTGTTAATACTTCTAATAAAATATATAATTTTCAAAAGTATATTGAAAAATTAATCAGTAGATGACATGAATAAATAAATTCAGGTACATGACAACATTGAAAATGTTGAATCTATTGAGATCTCAAAGCATGTGTCTACTAGAATAAGATGGAACCGAAATGATACATATTGAGAGATTGCATATGCACTTACAATTGATAATTAATGAAAAAAAGAATCTAGGATTAAATCAACTGAAAAATGTCGACAAATGCTATTATTGACCATAATTGAAATTCACATAAGAAAGTGAAGTTGATGGATCCGGAGTCCGAAAAATACCTTATCATGGTGACGAATTTTTATTTGTATGTAAAATTAGTTTGAATATCCTTGAAGGATACAAAATGTATCATGTATTAATGTCACAGACTATTCATATGCTCATTGGATTACACTATTCATGAACCATGAAGGACTTATAATGTCCGAAGCATATAGTTTTATCTCTTGAGAGATATGTTTGAAGCATAATGAATTAAATAACAAATATCTTTGTCCATATCAATGATCAAAATTGATAGATGCGTAATTATTGCAAATGAATTATATTTTCATTTATGATTATTAGAACTCCTGATGAGATTTAAAAGACAAATTATGGAAATAAAGAATTTGTTATGATACAAATCGGTTATAAATATTTTGTCACGGATTACAAATATGTTTAATATTTCCTAGAATGAATTTTGTTTATCACTAGCAACTAAGATTTTCAAAACAATTAGTGGGTGATATCCAAAACAATACTCGAAATACTAATGTTTTATCTAAGTGTGATTAATAGGGAAACAATATTTACACACATCATGAACCATAACAAGATACATGGAAATCAAACAAGAAGAGTCATACAAGGAGCTATCTAAGACCGGGATCATTCCCGGTTTAATACGTTGAAGAAATATGTAGACGAAGACCGCAATACCGAAGAATCAAACCCGTAGAAGACTCACCAAAAAGCACCGCGAAGAAAATGACGCAAAACTCAATCGGAAAGCTTACAAGACATGAAGATCAACTCCGAAAAATACCAAAAAATACGTGAAGATTCCCGACGAAGACTTGAAGACCCACACGACCCCAAAAAACTTCCTGGCGGACCCTAAGCATACCCTAGAAGTAGTGGATAAAATCTCAAAGTATTTCACGAAATCGAATTTGCAAAAACTCTCTGGAAACAACATAATTACACTATCCATCCGGACGTCAGGTGAGCCGTCCGGATGGTTCATTAGGACGACCTAGTAGCGTTCGGATGGGCCAACCAAACGTCAGGACGCATAATATGGTTTTATCACACACCGTACGGACAACTCATTGAAGCGTCCGGATGGATAATTCATTTTTGGAGCTCATCAGCCTAGACGTGGGGGGCACGCCCGGGGGCGCTCGAACCAACTTGGGGGCGTGATTTGAGGCATATTTGGGGGGGGGGGGGGGGGGGGGGGTTGAATTTGAAATATCCTAAGACTCCTATCTTCTTGGAGCCTTGATTTTAGGCTTGATTTGTGGATGAGGTGCTCCTCCAACCACCTATAAATAGGGGAGCACCCTCCATTCATTCTCATACTTTCAATAGCCAAATTCTTGAAATCTTAGCCACCATTGTTGTGAGAGCTCCATTGTTCGGCTAGATCCAATTTTCAATATGATTTGAGAGTAGCCTTAATCTAGAGAGTGTTCTTTGAGATGAGATAGTGTGGTTGATTGGATAGTTGTTATATCCATTGTTTTGTGGAGCTAGTTTATTGTATAAAGGCTCTACCCCCTTTTTAGGTCTTATAGTAATAGGAACTATTACAAGAGATTGTGACGGCGAGATTATTCCCCGGAAACGTAGGCACCTTTTCGCCGAACTCCCTTATCATATTCGGTGTCATTGCTATCTTTTCTTTATTTTAATTATTCTGATTTATTTTTCTTTTTCTTTTCTTTTGAGGAACTTGAGATTTTCTCATCTTCCACTGTAGTTGTGTGCGAATATAAATCGCCGCACCTATAGTTGTTTGAGTCATCAGTAAGTCACGTATCCATTCGTTGACTA
Source organism: Luzula sylvatica (assembly GCA_946800325.1). NCBI lineage: Eukaryota > Viridiplantae > Streptophyta > Magnoliopsida > Poales > Juncaceae > Luzula > Luzula sylvatica. The sequence goes on from OX326960.1 coordinate 69,288,342, forward strand.
GGATTATTGTGCACCGATTGTGTTATTTATTTTTTCGTTATTTACTTTACCGTATTTATCTTTCCGCACTTTACTTTCGGTATTTACTTACCGTACCGTACTTTCAGTTATATAAATTATATCATTTATTTATTTACATGTACTTTGTTAGTTATCACAACATCTACTCTAAAAGTGAAAAGATTAAATGTGATCGTATAGTTACATAAGTTTGATTAGGTTTAGAAATTTCGGATATATGCATATTCACCCATCCCCTTCTCTAGGCCATCTCGGGACAACACATAGTTATCAAAATATTTGTATCCATGAGGGGGAGAAAATAATACCCAATGCACACTTTTTGTCATTGGTCATGATTTTGTCCCACTGGAGTTTCTTGACAGGGTTTTTAATGAGATATCTTATGTTGCGTATGAAAAATAATAATATTGTATTTTTTTCTTTACTAGGATTTTGGTCCCGTTGGGTTTTACCTGGATTATGCGTACAAAATGAATACATTCAAGGGGGAGTATTATTAGTTATAACTTAATATATTATGTATATGATCATGTATGAGTGTAAAATGTTAGATAGTCCTGAAAATGTATGGATATGAAAAGATACTCACTGGAGACTTGATATTGGATCAAAGGATGTTATGTTCCCTATATAAATATGTTTTATGTTGATTATTTACGCATAACAATTCAGTCCAATAATAAATAGTTTCTCTCTCGATATTTCTTGTGATTTTACCTTTCATTTACAACAACTTGAACATTGTTTTATTACACTTTAAATTGTTTTTGACAAAATTAGCTTGAGAATTAGCAAAATATTTAAATATCAAAGTTTTAGATTTTGTAAGTACTGCAATTTTAATATCTTGTTTGCAATTTCCAGTTAACAACGAAAGTACGAGAATCATCCAGAAAAGTGATGGTTATTGATTTTTTGTGCTCAACTTCAACATTGTTTTTTTTTCAAATTTCAACATTGTTTTTACCAAGTTAGTTTGCGAATTATCAAATTATTCAAATACCAAAATTGAGGATATTTGTAAGTACTACAATTTGGAGACCTGATTGTAATGTTCAACTTCAACATTGTGTTCTATTTCAGGGTTTGTAAGTAGTAAAATTTATCTTTTCTTCGACAATTTTTGAAATAAAAATAGAACACATTTCAACCTGAAAGACACTCACATCAACTTAAAAGAAAGAAAAAAAAACACTTAAACATAAATGACACCCACTTGAATCTAAAAGAAAGAGAAATACTCACTTGAATCTAAACACAATGACATACTTGAACACACTTCCCGTATGATTTATAAGATTTGGAGGATGTGTTTCTTTCATAGTCCATAACCCATTCCAAATGGCGAAACAGACTAAATTATATTTTTTGGATCTTCGATCTCATGAAATAGTTTTTTTTTTTTTTTATCAAATTAACGGTCCAAAAGCAAGTTTAATTTATTTCACCATCTCACCAGATTAAATTATATATATTTTTTTGAATCTTTGATCTCATTAACCATTTTTTTAGCAAGTTAACGGACCAAAAGCAAGTTTAATCTGTTTCACCAGTCCAGATGGTTAAACATATCTGCGTTTCGCCAATTAAGTTGGCGAAACAGTTAGATTTGCAAATTCAAACAGTCTACAATGTTAGTTCTGCAAATAAGAAAAAGACAATGCTTTATATATATATATAAAAAAAAATCCTGAAATTCAAAAGATTGAGTTAATACTAGAACTTATCACCGATTATCAGGTGTGATATTTTAAGCCGTTCGTGTTCAGTAAAAAAATGAAAAGAAAAAATATAAGTGACTATTGTGTAAAAAATATCCACCAATCTTCAGTGTATATGACATTTAAGGGAAGCAAAAGTTAAAACATATATCCTTGTTTAACACAAGTTATAAGCTGCATGACAAAAACAAGATTTATACGTGGGGAAAGCCATTTTTTTTGGGAAATTTTACCCTTCCCCCAATATGCACCACCACATCCTCTATATCCTAATTAGCAAACTTAATTAATTGATAATTAACAAAATACAGTCGATTAACAGTTAATTATTATTAATTATTAATTCATGTATATGTTAAATATATATTAATTAATTATTAATCGAGTGTATCTTGTTAATTACTAGTTAATTAAGTGTGCTAATTAAGGATATAGAGGATGTGATGGTGTATATTGGGGAAGGATAAATGGCCTTTCTTTATTTTTAATATAAGAAAAGGAAGGAAGAAATACTTGACATGCATGCTAGCTAGGATTCGGTGAAGAAGTTTGTATTTCCATCTCTTTTTGACCTTTCATGACAATCATCCATTATTAAACCCAATAGACAGAAGTTTCCAATGGAAGTTTGGACCATGATGACCAGGCAGTTTATCTTTAATTAAATTAGTAATTAATTTAGTAATTAAAGGCATTTAAGAGTTAATTATTCTCACCCTTTGTGTTTCGCGTGTACCAACCTAACACCATTAGCAGAAGAGAGACGATTTTTCATATCGTAGATCCGGAACCAGCTTATTGATGGACAAGTAAATTAAAGTGAATTTGCATAAATAATAACTTTTTTTTGAAGAAAGCATAAATAATAACTTCCAATCACAGAGTGTGATGATACTCATTTTCTTGATGTGTTCGAATGTGAATTAATTGTAGTGATGGATCATGCATATTTTTATGAATGATGATAGTCAACTTCTTTACGATCTACTTAGATGTTGGAAATGTTGACATGTGTATTAATTGTAGTGCTGAACTATGAATATTTTTATTTGAATCATTCTATATATGATGGGAGAGAATTAAATATCAACTGTTTCATACATTATTAATGTATTTAATATTTTTAATGTCATTATTTATCTTCGTGCATTTGTAATAAAATCCAAATTTACTAATATAGAAAATAAGTTATTGAGCTAGACTAATTGGTCATTTACCAAGTGTTAAACGGGTGCATCTGACTCGTTTGAAAAATAATTAATTAAATCTAAATTTACAAATTTGGAAAAAATAAGTATTGGCAGAATTAATCCACCGTTTAACATGTGTTAAACGGATACACATACTCATTTCCACCGTTTCACACCTAACTTAGAGTTTGTTGAAAATTTTAAAAAATAAAACTATCATTCAAATTAACAAAAATATAAAAACGAAAATAAAAATAATAATTTCGCAAAAATCTACAAAATACAAATGAAAGTACTTTGTTTTAAAAAAAAATGAAGATAAAATAAATTAAATATTTGTTAAAAAATATGACTTATGATGTGTAAAATTAAATATAATAAAAAAATTCAGTAATGAATGAATCATTTGTTGTGACCAATTACCGATCTTCATATGACTTCAATCCCGGCAGATGGATCGGGCCAAGCGGTTGCACCAAAGCACGTTCATAAATGGGGAGGCAGCCCATTCGTCGAGACACATTCGGACATCATCAGTTAGTCTCTCCAACTGGCACAACATAAGATGATGAAAATATAGCTCTTTCTATCAAGGCAGGGGATGATCGACGACCGACGGACTGCAGTTGAATGGGTTTGAGAATTGAACGAAGCGGCGTAGAATTGATATTCGCTTAGATCTATAAAACGCCTTTCTTTCCGAATAGATTGAAATGCGCCGTGATTAGCAATTTGAGAAATAACAATTGACACTAAAACTGGAAGTGGCGAGAAAAATAATTAAATAAACCAATTTTTTTTTATTTTAATAATTTGGTTTACCACCTAATAAATGTGGTTCATCATATAATTAATACGGTTTGCCATATATTATGATTTACTATTTAATACAATTTAACATTTAATGTATTTATTATTCGTTGCCAACACATCGATATGTTGAGGAAATATTAGAGAAGACAATTATAATTCTTCGAATCATATATTGCCATGGTATTTCAAGTAAAAAAAGAGTAAATAGAGAAGCCCCGATGATTCTCCATTCATTGATGTCAATGAGATTTGAATCCACAACATCTCACAACATATTTTTTTTTGTATCTCACACACAACTAATTGGGTCATGAGCTCATTGACGGTATTTTAATTAGTTCAAATAGAATTTTGTAGAAGATGATCGAGCTTGTAAATGCTCCAATCTTTCATTGTTTTTATTGATTATTCTTTTTGGCAGTGTCCTATGTGGAATTTGCACTTTTGACATTCTTGCTACAAATATTTAGTATTTTATTGGGAATTTTACTGTTGTAACCATGTTTCAAAACAATATTCACGAAATAACCAAGTTTTGAACATAATTCCCAAAATATCTTTTGCGGGGTACCATTCAGCGCCAGGCGAGCAACCATACCTCGCCTAAGTTTAATTTTGTTTGTTAGTGGCCTGAGAAGTAATTAGAGATTGGCGTAGAACCATACCACGCCTGGCGAGGAACCATAGCTCGCCAGGCCAGGAACCAAACCTTGCCTCCTATTTATTTGTATTTGGGTACTATTTTCAATTGAAAAATAGATATTTGTTCTCAAGTTTTACCGTAACATTATCTATGTTCTAAATTAATATATTTAATTAAAATAATAAGTAGTACATGTTGGCTGTTAACTTAATATAAAATTAATAATTATTCGAATTCATAAATTGGAATAAATTTTACTGAATATTTAATTATATCTTTTAATTAGCACGTAAATTAAATGTAATTGTTTGTAATGGAGATTCGGCAGGTACATTTTGGGTGCAATAATTTTTTTTTCCTTTTTTCAAACGTGTCAGTAGTAACTTTTTAAAAAAAAAATAACTCTCCCCATAATATACCTGCCGAATCCTCCATTACAAACAATTACATTTAATTTACGTGCTAATTAAAAGATATAATTAAATATTCAGTAAAATTTATTCGAATTTATGAATTCGAAGAATTATTAATTTTGTATTAAGTTAACAGTCAGTATGTACTAGTTATTATTTTAATTAAATATACTAATTAGAACAAATAAATATTATGATAAAATGTGGATAATTTCGGTTCGTATATTTAATTAAAATGATAAGCAGTACATGTTAGCTGTTAACTTAATACGTAATTAATAATTGTTCGAATTCGTAAATTTGAATAAATTTTACTGAATATTTAATTATATATCTTAATTATCAACGTAATTGAACGTAATAACTAAATAATGGATAATTCAGCGGGTACATTTTGGAGTAGAATAAATTTTTTATATATTTTTTTCAAACCGTGTCACGTGTAGATATTAAAAAAAAGAAATTTTTTTATTGTACTCCAAAATGTACCCGCCGAATTATCTATTATATAGTTATTACGTTCAATTATATTGATAATTAAGATATATAATTAAATATTCAGTAAAATTTATTCAAATTTACGAATTCGAACCATTATTAATTACGTATTAAGTTAACAGCTAACATGTACTGCTTATCATTTTAATTAAATATACGAACCGAAATTATCCACATTTTATCATAATATTTATTTGTTCTAATTAGTATATTTAATTAAAATAATAACTAGTACATGCTGATTGTTAAATTAATACAAAATTAATAATTCTTCGAATTCATAAATTGGAATAAATTTTACTGAATATTTAATTATATCTTTTAATTAGTACGTAAATTAAATGTAATTGTTTGTAATGGAGGATTCGGCAGGTATATTATGGGGAGAGTTATTTTTTTTTTTTAAAAGTTACTACTGACACGTTCGAAAAAAAGGAAACAAAAATTATTGCACCCAAAATGCACCTGCCGAATCCTCCATTACAAACAATTACATTTAATTTACGTGCTAATTAAAAGATATAATTAAATATTCAGTAAAATTTATTCCAATTTATGAATTCGAATAATTATTAATTTTATATTAAGTTAACAACCAACATGTACTAGTTATTATTTTAATTAAATATATTAATTTAGATCATAGATAATGTTATGGTAAAACTTGAGAACAAATATCAATTTTTCAATTGAAAATAGTACCAAAATACAAATAATTAGGAGGGGAGGTTTGGTTCCTCGCCTGGCCAGCTATGGTTCCTCGCCAGGCGTGGTATGGTTCTACGCCAATCTCTAATTACTTCTCAGGCACTAACAAACAAAATTAAACTTAGGCGAGGTATGGTTGCTCGCCAATCTCGGGAATTTTACTGTTGTAACCATGTTTCAAAATAATATTCACGAAATAACCAAGTTTTGAACAATATTCACGAAATAAATTTTATTATACTCCAAAACATTCAGCGGGTACATTCTTGCTACAAATATTCTTTGCTTCAAATTATTGCTCGTAAATAATTAGTTCTTGAAATCGAACCGACCGAGCCAGCTCGAGTTCGAACTATCAATAGTAATTAATGGTCTCGAGGCAAGTCTAAAACTTACGGACCTAAGGCTGAGTGATCTACCCTTTCAAAAAAAGACAGTGATCCAAAAATTAAATTAGAAACTAGTCCTCACTAAAAAGAATAGTAATTTAGTATCAAAATTCACGAGCATATGAAAATCTAATTATCCTCCTCCTTTCTGAATCGTAGCTCTTGACTCTTTTTGCTTCGACATATACACACATTAAAGGGTTTTTTCGATCAAAGTGACGTTTCTCAGCTGTTCTCATGACTTACACTATTGAGAATGCCTCGAGCCGATTCGATCGAGCCTAACATGTTAATGTTTGATCCATATCAAGCAGTCTGAGATGCAAAAGATATATTGGAACTTATGCATCTAGTTCGAGCTAAGCGAACTCGCATTGATATTAGCTCGGCTTGGCTCGGCTTGTTAATGTTGTCTTGAGTATGAATATGAAATTTCAGTTTCTTACACATATCGCATATATATATATATAGTGTTGGTAAATATATTTAAGGGCGAATTTATGTAGGGCTTAAAGAGTCTTGGCCTCTCCAAAATTTGCAAAAAACAGTACATATGTATAGTATTTTAATATATTTTTATTATTGTAACAGTGTAAATGTGTATGTTTGCCTCTCCTTTCTCTGCAAAAAAAATTATAGTGTCGTTGGTCCCTCCTAATAATAAATGACGTTTTATGATAGATCCATTTTTTTTTATGACAGATACATTTTCAAAAAAACCATTTTGAATATTTGTCAAGTAATAATTATTTTTGTAAGATTTAAATATATATTTATCATTTGATACTATGCAACAACATAAATTACGTATAATTAATTGATAAATAACTAAATATCTTTAAATACTTTTTGAAAAATCTTACGTCATAAAAAAATATGTCTATCATAAAACTCCTCAATATAATATATTTTATCACTATAACAGTGTAAATCCATATGTTTACCTTTCCGAAAAAATTATATTGTTGTTTCGGTAATTCTTTTTTCTCCGGCTTCTTCAAACAATATTTTCAAGATCCGCCACTAATTAAAATTACATTACTAAGACAAATTAATAATTAATAATTAGATTATGACAGTAGAAAATTAACAATGCAATGATTGGGGCATATTAGTTAATAGCGCATCGATCCCTTCGATTTAGGCTTTGGGAGTTAAAAAAAGAGATTTATTAGGCTAAGCTAAGTTTGATTTGATAATTTGGGGCAATTTAATAGAGGATTACTAGTAATCCTTCTGGAATATATTGGTTCCCTTTTCTTTTGGGGAAGAGAATTTAACCATTTGCAAAAAGCATGTAGCCTACGTAGGCTAAGCTCTTAATTAATTAATTCAACTTGTTACAAGGCCCCCAATGTTTTGACCCTTTCACAATAAGTCATTTATTTTTATTTTAAGAAAAAAATATCATTTTTTTAATATTTTTATCAAAATAGTCCATCAAACTTTCAGTTATTTCTCTTGAGCCATTAAATTTAATTTGTCCAAAATAACAAACTATGTTATTTTTTCATTTTTGGATCAAGATGTGAGTCTGATTAGGTAGTATTTTGTAGATTTATTGGGATGTAACAATAATTTAGTCCCATGATAATTGTGATAGAAGAGATTTTGAGTTCAAACTGTACATTCTTGTTAAATTATAAAGTGATGCGATATGGAGAAAAATAATGATGTAAAGGTACAAGGAGAATGAAGGGAAAGGAGGGGAAGTGGGTCTCTTTAGAAACAACGAAGAAATGTAAAGCTAGTACAGAAATAATGAAGAAAGAAAGAACATATTAATTCATGATTTAACACATTAAAAATTAACACATTAATTCATGATTTAACATTTTAATTGGATATTCAATCATAAATTAAGATAAGTTAATCATAAATTAAAATTTTAAATCATGTATTTATATGTTAATTTTTAAGATGTTAAATCATATTCACGTCATTAAGATATTGATGAGAAAGTACTAGAGGTACATCACTACTCAAGAAAGAAAGGTGAAGGCTAATGCCCGTTTTTGGGTACAAATTCAATGAACTGGACTTTTTCGCAATACTGTTGGCTGGTTTTGCTAATGGGAACATTAATTAGCATCTTTTCCTCTTAATTTAATTGGGGTCCAAATTGGAATTTTGAATTTTCTTGTCTTTTTAATATTGCTTACTTGTACGTACACTCAATTGGTGCATGGGCTACATGCATGCTTACATTACTGGTGACACTTGAAAAGCGTTGAATGGATAAGTTCACAGGAAAAAAAAAAAAATTATACTTGTCCACTTTATTTATTCTTTCAATCTATTGATCTGTTGGCAACGTATAATAAATACATTAAATATTAAATTGTATTAAATCATAAATCATAATAGCCGACAAATCGTATTAATTAGGCGATGAATCACATTTATTAGGTGGTAAATCAAATAATTAAAAATTAATTCACAAGATAAGTCATATTTTTTTTAACAAATATTTAATTATTTTATCTTCAATCTTTTTTAAAAACAAAGTATTTTCATTTGTATTTTGTAGTTTTTTTGCGAAATTATTATTTTTATTTTCGTTCTTATATTTTTGTTAATTTGTATGATAATTTTATTTTGTAATTTTTTTGACTAACTCTAATTTATGTGTGAAACGATGAAAATGAGTATGTGTATTCGTTTAACACATGTTAAACGGTGAAAATGAGTCATGTGTATATGTTTAACAGATGTTAAACGATGGATTAATTCTACCCAATACTTATTTTTTCCAAATTGGTAAATTTAGATTTGATTAATTATTTTTCAAACGAGTCATATGCATCCGTTTAACACTTGGTAAATGGTCAATTAGTCTAGCTCAATAACTTATTTTTCACATTAATAAATTTGGATTTAATTATAAATGGATGGTGGTAAACAAGGACAATAAAAATATTAAATGCATTAATAATATGTGCAACAATTGACATTTAATTATCTCTCATATTATATAGGATGGTCCAAACAAAAATATCCATGGTTCATCGCTATAATTAATGCACATGCCAACACATCAATCATATAGATGGATTGTAACGGGGACGAGTATCATCACTACAAAAATCATATCCGAATCCGAACTTGTGTAACGGGTATGCCCGCGGGTATTACCCGTTACCCGAAAATCATCAATAAAAAATTAAAAAAAAAATCTAAAAAATTATTATACAAATACGTAAAATCACTAACAATTTTAAATCACATAAAACAATCAACATGTACAAATACATTAAAAAAATCCAAATATTACAAACAATTAATCCATAAAACATCCAAAATGTTCATCATATTGGTTTTTTTTTGGATATTTTCGGATATTTTTCGGGTCCGGGTTCGGATCGAGTATTTTTTCGGGAATTACCCGCAGGTTCGATTTTATCCGACCCATTGACATATCCCTACCGGAGAGAGAGGAACGCTGAGATATTTGCGCGGAAGGCTCGAATGATAAACCGGGACATTGTTTTCTTTTCTTTTCATATGTAAATTAACGATAAAAAAAATGAACATATTGAGCACAAATTGTGCTTGTTATTTCTTAAAAAAATTTTACACTATAAACATTATATACATTTACTTGAGTAACATTTGGCGTTCTTTATCAAATATTAATTTGGTCTTTAAACTGGCTTCTTTTGACTTACTTTTATAGCTATTACTTGCACTTCATGAAGACGATTCATAGTCAGTGTTACGGCATTCTAGAAGGGGAAATGGTCCTTCAGATTTGGGGTTTATGGTATGTGAATAGGACACGAATCACATCGAAGCTTTGCCCAGTAATTAGTGGTTGCATAGTGTACAAATCAGACTTACTGAACTTAATTCAAATAATTGGAATTTGAAATCCTTAGCCCTACTCTATATTGATACAACTAGCTACTGAATATGAATTTGTATAGGGAAAATATATTATGCCCCCAATCTATTTCAATACCTTTGATGAGGTGGACAAATTGGATTTAACTGGACTGATTAACACTCAAATTAAGGTTAATTAACACGTTAATTGACACGTTAATTTATTTTAACATGTTAATATTAGTACATGTAAATTGACATTTTAATTCAATTATCCGATCAATTAACCCATTAATTCATTCAATTAACGGTCTTAATCAATTCAATTAAACATCTTTGCCCCGACATCAAAGGTGTTCGAGTGAGTTTTGGGGACACCATATATAACCCCATTAGTATCGAAGACCATGCATAGCCATCTATGTAATCAATCATTTTGAACTTATAAAGAGATGGTCACAACTAATGTAATTGTAAATTGTGTAGCTCCAAATCAAATTGGATAGGCATTTTACATTTGCTTTAGTAGCAACATTTTTTTGACTTTGAGGAGCCAAACTGCACCTTGAATCCAAAGAACAAAATCTAATATGATTTGCCGACAATTATATTTATACATTCATCTACGACAAATATATTTGTATCCATGCAAGCATCATCAAAGATATGAATCCATGTGCATGAATGCATGCATAAATGAATCGACGTACTTAATTTTCTCATTGACTTGCACATGTACCCTTTTTTGCATTCATATTCCAAAGCTCCACCGACTCAAGTTCGCTTTTGACTGAACGTGACAGGATCTCATAAAAGGAGAAGAAAAACAATTTATCAAACAAATTGGTATATTTTCTTATGTAATTAGTTCTTATAATATAATTTTTTTTTTAACTTATAAACCCTGATCATTTAACACATTGGCCTTTGAACCCAGATTTAAGAACCAAAATAATTTAGTTGATGTGATATATAGTGGAGACTTATCGAAGTACGGAGAGGACTTATGAGCTTGCTTGTGCCATGAAACTACTAACGCACACAAAGAGAGAGAGAGTCTAGAGTTTTCTCCCCTCGTGGAAAAAATCTGAGATATGAGGAATAATTAATAGGTCAAAAAGAAGGTCGACTTTTTGGGTACTATACGTATCATCCATTCTTTGGTTTCTGGATTTAGAGAATATATGGCGTGGCAGCTTGAGATTTGATTCACTTTTTTACCAATCCTCTGATTATGAGAGAGAGAGAGAGAGAGAGAGAGAGAGAGAGAGAGAGAGAGAGAGAGAGAGAGAGAGAGAGAGAGAGAGAGAGAGAGAGAGAGAGAGAGAGAGAGAGAGAGAGAGAGAGAGAGCTAGAATTTTGAATTTAGGTCATGATGGCAACAGAAAACATTCTATATGTGGAGAAAAGATAGATTCCGAGGGAAGAGGAGAGAACTAGGTTGCTAGGGTTTGGTTTAGGGTTTAGGGCATGAATGCCCATTGCCCAATCATTTATCTTCTCTATATAAATAGACATGTCCCCTTCCCTACCGTTCCATCAACCAAACTAACCATCCACATACATATATCCACACATTTCTATCAATTTCTTTCTCGGATATTGAACATGTCGAGGGACCCGCTTGTCGTTGGCCATGTTGTCGGCGACATTTTGGACCCGTTTTATGCAACGGCATCACTCAAGGTGCTTTTTAACAACAAAGAGATGACGAGTGGGTCCGAGCTGAAGCCTTCTCAGGTGGCCATCGAACCTATGATCGAGATTTACGGCCGAGATACGAGAACTTTCTATACTCTCGTAAGTATTTTTTCTCTCTCTCTAATTCTTCCTCTCTCACAGATATATGCAATGATGAACCATACTAGTATAAAGTGGCATGTCTTAAATACAAAAGCATGCATGTTTGAGGTCAACCTGTGTTTTTTTTTTGTCTTAATAGAATACATTGCATTAACACTACCATTCAAGTCAATGAGTCAACTCTAGTTCATGAACTTGTTAATTTCTAGCTGAGGGCATATACTGTACCCCTCCATTTCCCCAGCCACCCTCGATCCACTAATTAACCATTAATTAGTGGGTTAATTAACCGAATTAATGATTAATCGGATGTATTTTTAATATTAAATAATGTGTAACAATTAATTAATGATTAATCCGAATTAATTAAATGTTAATCAAATGTACTTTTGTTAATTATTATAATAATTAATCATCAATTAATGATTAATTGGTGATACATATGGTTGCGGGGGAACAAGAGGGTATGGTATAATTACCCTTTCTAGTTTACTTGAAAAAAACTAATGTGGGTCCCATGAAAAGTTGGGTACCTTTCACTTCAAAAAATAAGTCCTATACAGTGTACTGATTACACGGACTTTCAAACAAAGAGAAAGAACAAATTCTCTTTTAGTTTTTAAATGTGTCTTACTTGTATAGGAATTGCATTTATTTAGCTCCAATATGGAGAGCATATACCTTGTTAATTAGTTTTCAACTTGGATTAATTAGTATATTATTCTCATTCCTTTTCAAAATTAAAAAGATGAGGGTGCAACTTTTTCTTTATCCACAATTAATTCCCTTCTTTACTTTAGTAATCCTAATGCGTGCATGGATTCTGGAAAAAATAATCATACATAATTAAGAATCTCTTTGTTATAGGTCCAATAGTTTGGTCCCAATTATTTGATGGTTAAAATGAGCTCACTCTCTCAGTGCTCCCTTTCGGCCATAACTCTATGAACATGATGATCTTTTTCTCTCTCTTTAATTAATGTTTCTGCCAAAACTCGTTAGACAAAATCCTTCTTGTGTATGCATCTTATCATAGCTTGCATTACTAAAATAGGAACTACAATTTATGGGGACAAATTCTCCATTTGGACCCATACACGTGTATCAATATTTGGATTTATGATTGTTTAATGATGATTAAATTAAGGATACTTGAAATAACAATGACAAGACTATCTTTTCTTGAATAGGTAATGGTGGACCCGGATTCACCGAGCCCTAGCAACCCAACCAAAAGAGAATATCTCCACTGGTAATTAATATATACTCTTCTTTTTACATTGATACGTGTTTCTGAAATCAACCAGTCGAAATAATCCAATATTATAAGAATAACATAACAAAATTATTAACTCATTGGGTGTTGTTCTTAATCGTTTTTCTTTTCTCGTGGAATGTAGGTTGGTCACAGACATACCATCAACCAATGCAAGCTGTGGTGAGTCACAAATTAGCATCCAATGATTACCTTCTATTTTTGGGATCAAACCTTCATTAGTCTTACTTATTTTACTTTTCTCTTTATATTAAATTACTAATTACTAATAATAATCAGGAAATGAGGTGGTCCCATACGAAAGCCCGAAACCGACGGCAGGAATTCATCGGTTTGTTTTCGTGCTGTTCAAACAGACCGTGAAACAGACCATTTATGCGCCAGGCTGGCGTCCCAATTTCAACACGAGGGATTTCGCGCAATACTACAATCTTGGCCAACCAGTCGCGTCTGCTTTCTTCAACTGTCAAAGGGAGAATGGTTGCGGTGGTAGACGATACATTCGATGATATAGAGTTACATGGTGGAGAGATTAATTGGTCAAAATTCAGAACCATGGGCTATTATTGTATCATTTTAATTATATAGTGATGGAGTGAAGTAACTATATAACTTATGAATTAGTGAATGAAGTTGTAATGGGTCTTGTATGCAAGAAAATATATCAACAAAGAAGTATTATTAATAATTATTAATATTAATAATATGTATAATTTTAAGGAAATTGCCTTCACCACATGATTCCACGTCACCTCATTATTCTAGATCGTCTGATGTGTTGGTAATTTTGATTCATGCATCTGAACAGTTAGTCTCTTGTCTGGACTTGGTCTTCGTACACTAGGATACACTACAAAATGTCTCTCAACTTGGATCATGGTGAACCAAGTTCATTTAATTTTGAACACGATACCTTCTATTTTTCCATGATTGTTGTTGAGGTCAGTGTTCTAAATATCACTGATATGGACCGGTATGTCGGTTTCATATCTCTAATCAGTGCCCCTCCGTTACGATATGTCCCGTATCGGTTGAGTAAATCGGTCGACCGATACATGGGCCGATATGGGCCGATATTGGACCGGTTTGAACCGATTTGGATTTAAAATATAATATATTTTGAATATTATTTTGGGCTTGCGCATCTTTTAACAATATTTTAATTAATATTTTTGGTCCAATTCTTTTTATTTCTTCCGCATTTACACCGATGGTTAATGAACACGATTTTGTGATTTAGTTTATTGTATTATTTATGAATTTTATATTATAATTTTGAATGTATCTTTAGTTTAACTTGAAATTTATGTTGTATTGTTGAATTTTGATTATTAATCATGTAAAATTTTAAATTAGTTTAAGAAACATAATATAAATTAATGTTATAATAATCAATTTAATATATTAATATTAAAAAGTACATAACCGCTATACCACTGATATTTTCCGCTATGAATCCGCTATGTCGGTCATATCTCTTATCGGTGACTGACCGATCTGTAAGCGATATGCGATATCTGTAACATTGGTTGAGGTACGTATTTGGTATAGTGAAATTTGATTGGGTTTATAGTTCCGCCATAAATTGAATTTTCAAAAAGAAAACAGTAACTTCAATGATTTTCAATGCTGAAAATTTCTTATAATTTTAACAAGATTCTGCAAAGTAGCAAATCATTGAAGTTCGTGGTCTCTATTGGCCTCAAATTATCAATTGGTACCAAATCTTCGGCAATTTCAGAGGTATGGTTTTCATTCTGACAATTGAGTAGAATAGAAACCCGAAACTGATAAAATCTACACGGTTACACACTATAAGTTCTTTTTTATTTTAGAACATTTTTCTATATTTTTATTTTATGTTTTAATGATGCTTATTAGATTATACACCAATAGAGTAAGATTACATTTGATCAAAAAAAAGAAGAAGAGTAAGATTACATGAGATGGCATACCGTATCCGTGACATGATGATTGACGTCTGTAAGGACTTTTGAAAAAAAGAATGAAACTTCTAATTATGCAGGGTCTTTTTTGCAAATTTTCATTCGTTAATCGAGTTAGAGTTAATTTTTATCAGGTATTGGTACCGATGGTGGAGAAATTGAGGCTTGTAAGGAAGAGCAAAAAGAGTACATGATGATTGATGATTGATTTTGCACCAACAATTATCGCAAATGGTGAAGAACTGTCAAGATGGGGATAGCAGAGGTACGAGTTGTGGGGATTTGGACATTTTGAAATGGACGGCTTCTATCCAATGTTGTAAAATAAGGAAAACGGTACAGAACGGTTGGGGACCGTAAAACGGGATTACCGTAAAACGGTGAAAAAACAGTGAAAAATGGTAAAAAAACGGTCACCGAAATCGGTAATAATTTAATTAAAATTTATAGATGAAACCAATATAATAATTTAATTTTTTAATAGTAAAAAAACAACATAAACAATATCCAACATAAAACATAACATCAAAACGAATGTTTAACATAAACGTAACATCAAAACGAATGTCCAACAAAACGTAACATCAAAATATATACCGAAATCCAAACATAAACTAAATAGTAAAATCATTCGGGACCGTAAGTAAAAAAAATGATAATTTTATTGGGCGGAAAAAAAATGGGCTGAAAAACGATAAATAATCAAAAGCCCAATTTTTTTGTTGTGAAAAACGAACGTTTTTCGAACCGTAAAACGTTTTTTTTTCATAAAAAATTTTCAAACACGGTAAAAAAACGTTTGACCGTTTTTTCAAACCGTCTTGTAAAAAACGGAACGTTTTTCCACAAAAACATCGTTTTTTCACCGTTTTTCACCGTTTTTACAACAGTGCTTCTATCAAGGTATTCCGAAATTTTATTTACTATTTTTTATACAATTTGTCTTATTTTTATTTACATTGTTTTTGGCATATTTCACTTTTCTATACATTATTGGTTGTCATGTGACATTGTTCTCTTTGAAGTTTGGTTTTTGGTTTTTTCAGGTCGTTCCGGTCAAGGGGGGATTGAGGGTTTATTGCCTATCGGACAATAGCCCTAAAAATACCGCTGCTTTAATCGGAGGCAAGAAAAACGATTGTCAGACGGTGGAGATGAGAAGATTCCTCGGGTAATTTACTTTTTTTAAACAATATTTTATTGCTCATTTGCATATTTTGTGGTCAAATAAATTTGGTTATTAATTTTTAAGTTCTGATTGATTTTAGTTTACTGCATTGAATTGATGTCATTTTTTCTTGAAAATATATCTTTTCTTCTAGGAACCTCAAGGAAGTCTTCGGGAGATCGCTAGAGTTAGCTTTCAAGGTATATTTCTCTCATCTTCTTTTTCAATTTTTAAATCGATATTGTTGCAAAAATGTCCCCATGTTATTCTTTAAACAGGAAAATGTCCCGACACTACACATAGTTCCAAAAAGATCATTCTTAAGATAATTGGCTAAAAACCCTTACATTATTGTTAATTGCAAAAAAATATATCCACTGTGAGTTTTGAGCAACATAGGGTGCTCGTGGCAGAACAATGACGTTCGATAATTTAATTCCGAGTTTTTAGTAAGTAAACAAAAGGATTGGAATAGTATTTTAGATCAGTATTCTCTGAGAGCTTGGCTTTGCATTTCTTTGTTTCGATTTTAAAATAATGATTATGTACACTATGCATGGAATATCTTGCACTGCTCTGCTTTCTATTCATTGATATAGTGTATCTTATGCAAGTGGCACTATGAATATTTGTTAATTGAATATTGTTTGTGACCGTATTTTGTAACTTATGCGAGTGATGCAATTGAAATTTATTCCGCGAAGACATTTCTAACTTATGCTCGAGTTCGGATTGAGCGAGCTCGTCTCATGCTTCAATACAAACAAATGGAGCTCAAAGGTAAAATCATCATCGCAAAATTCACCTTAATTAAGAAAGAATATATATTTATCTCAAATGAAAAATTCTCATTTTGGAGTGCTAGAACAAGAATAAGATCGATCATACACGATTATTTTGATATAAAATTCACAGCTTATCACCACATTCGATCAGTCAAAAGAAAATCACAAACTTATTAAAACGTCAGAAATAAACGCTCTACAATTCATCTCCGATTTTACAAACATGAAAGAACTATTTCTTATTATTATCATCGTCACCGCCAAATTGCGTAGAATTACCATTCCAGAACATATTCCTGTTATCAGACGAATCTCCCTCGTCGTTATCACTTCTAAGAGTGTGTATATTACTTCCAAATGGCCTGGTACCGGTACCAGTAGCGGTACCTGTAACGGTACCCTGTCTAGAGGTGACTGCACTTTGCCCACCTTGTTGAAGAAATGGGGATTCGACATTTGTACCTAAAAGAGAAACAAATATTCAGAAATACCCTTCAACAAATATATCAAATTTACCCTTCGTATTTATCACAAAACTTACTCTCTCTCTGAGATTCAGAATTACTGCCTCCCAAATAAGAAAACGGGTTGAAATAAGAAATAAATTTCCTGGCATAACCAAAATAACTTTCATCATTAGTTTTGTTCGGAATATCTCTGTTAATACTCGCATTGTTCTCAAATGACGATTTTGCCCTCGATGATTGGTGCGGTACAACAATCAACGCCTCTCTGTTCGCAAAATCCAATTCTGACAATGTTCTATCCATATCTGTGATTTGATAAATAATTTGAGAATTATTATTAGAATTTCAAGAAAATCAAGAATTGAATAAAAAACATGATTGGTATCGTTGCCGTTTTCTATTTTCTGTTTTTTTTTTTAAAAACAAAAACGAAAAACATGTTTGGATAATTAGCTCCATTTTTTGTTTTTGTTTCAAATAGCAAATAAAAACAAGATTATGATAACGAGAAAAAAAATGTTTTTTATCTTTTTCTTTTGTTGCAAATAAAAACAAGATTACTGATGTTGAAAACTAGATATTGAACCTGAAAAAGATATATTGATCCTGAAAATAATATATTGTCCCTGAAAACTTTATATGCACAAAATAGTATGTTGACACTGAAAAAAATAAATTAAATGTTTTCTAAAATAATATTTGTCAATTTAAAAATGTATATATTTTTTTTCCAATTTAAAAATGTATATACTTTTTTTATCAAACAATATATTGACACTGGAAATAATATTTTGGTACCGAAAACGGTATACTTGACACTGCACACTCGATATATCGATAACTAAACGGAATATTTACATGAATATTTTCATATTCATACTGAAACATAATATAATAACACTGAAAATAGTATATTGACCTTGGAAATTTTATATTCACTATGAAAACATTTTGTTAACATAAAACTAACATTCAAGATATTCGTTACATGAATGAATTTTGACACTAAAATATTTTGCTCAGTAAACATATGATTAATGTTTCGAAGTAAGAATATTGAATCTAGAAAATTCAAACAAACCTTGTTCGGTGAATACTTTGCGAGGATAAGGAACGGCGAGATCGTAAGATCCAAATCCAACGGTTTGATTCTCGTTCACGAAATTCTTCACGGATCTCAAAGCATTTGATTTGGTCAGCTTCATCTGAAGACTGCTTCCATTCGGCATGCGAATATTAATATGCACATCGTTTGACTTTTCAACCTTCGAAATCGGCACCGATTTTATTTTTTCTTCTTTAATCTCCATTGATGACGAGGGTGCTTTGAGTTTAATGTCTTTTTTGGTAATTTTGTTTGATTCAGACTTTGCAGAGCTGGCAGATATGCTGACATCATCTTTCTTTGGAGATTTTTCCTTTCCTGTGGGCCCCGCTTCTTTCTGGCACAAGATAGAAAAAATAAAGCATTAAAATGGAATTTTTATTTCATGTATAATTTATGTAATAATTGAAGGCTTACTTTGCAAATTGGGTCATTATTTTCTTCGGACTTTGCTGAGCTGGCAGATATGCTGACATCATCTTTCTTTGGAGATTTTTCCTTTCCTGTGGGCCCCACTTCTTTCTGGTACAAGATAGAAAATATAAAGAATTCAAATGGAATTATTATTTTATGCATAATTTATGTAATAGTTCAAGGCTTACTTTGCAAATTGGGTTATTATTTTCTTCACTAACTTTATTATTATCAGAATTTTGAATTTGAGTGGGTGAAGAAGTTGATGGTGTGTCTGACGAGGTGGGCCCAACTTGTGAAGGATTGTTTGTGGCAAGAGCTGCTGTAGCAAATAGTGTTGCTGCTGTCTCCTGCAAGTTATGTTTGAGGGTAAATTTGATATTTTGAACTTTCGGTTTGGGAGTTTAAAAATCAACTGAATTTAATTTATTACCTGAAGGTGGAATTGAGCATAAGATTTCTCTATATTTTCCTTGAGATTCTCTGCACTAACATAACCCTCTAAAAAAATTTGAAAGTTTATTAGAAGACAAAATAAGGAGGAAAAGAATATAAAAGGAAAGTTTATAGGGGTCTTTTTGGAAAATACCATGATGCCAAAGCATAACGCCGTAGTGACCAGTAATGACTGATATGCTTGGGATTGAATTCTGTGGATCTGAATCAAATTAATTAAGGTCACAATAATTCAATTTTAACCAACATATTCCCAAAATACCCTCAATTTTGCAATTAAACAGAAATAAAAAAGATGGTTCGAATAATTCTAAAGCGGTAAAGGATACAAATTGCTGAAAATAGTTTTGCATCGGTACTTCCTTCAATCAAATGCAAGAACACACAATAGCTCGATATAGTTTCATGCACCTACAAATATAATTCATTTCACAAATATAAAGTTATAAACTCTAAACACTGAATAGCAATTAAGCCCAAATAAAACCTCAATTTTGCAAATTAAGCTTTGTATTGCCTCAATTAGCCCTCGATTATGTAATTAAGAGTTAATTAAACTTACATTTTGGTCAACCCATGTCGATTGCTCCAAAAGGACCGAATTTTCATCTTCGCCTAAAATTGCATAAATGTTTGGCATAAGAGAAAAAAAGAGATTTTATGAATTATAACTCTACAAAAAGAAGTAATTGGACTTCAATTTAACAATACAACACATTTAAAAGCAATCCCAATTCAATTATGCAGAAAAAGACAAAAAATCAAAACAAATAAGACCTTAATAACAGTATTAAAATTAAAATCATATAAATTAGTATCGAGTGAAAAATAAGAGAAATAGTAAAGTACCAGAGATATAGACAACAAATAGTTTCTTCTGCTTCTTTGCCTCGTCAATTGCTTCTAGTATCGAACCTTTATATACTAAAGACTGTGTCGGTTTTTCCATTCTTAATCTGGCAATAGAAAGAGAGAAAAAGATCGCCTCAGCACAAGTAATCTATGTTAGTATTCTGATTTTCATATAATTAAAATCAACCAATCGAGCTCAAATCAACTTGAATTGATCATTAACCTAGAAGATAGAAATTAAATAAAACTAACAGTATATAACGAGGTAGATAATATCTAAATGGGAAGACAAAATATTGCTTGCTAAAATTTTACGATTTTTCTCTCGACGGCAAGAACAGTGGATGGATCGAGAGGAGACCACGAAAGAAAAAAGAGAAAGCTACGACTCACGTGAAAAGCACGTCATGTGTCCACTTGATCCCAGTTTGGTCCAATTGAAGAAAATTTATATCTTGATCTCTTATATTTCGATTTGTTCAACTAAATTTTTTATCTTTTTAAATTAGTCAATCAAGTCTGTTATATTTTTAATTTGATTCGATTCAATTCAATACTTTTATCCACTAATCGATGACCGAATCGTTAAATTGTGATATAACATAATTGATGACATGATAATTTATGACAATGTCATATTTGATGACGTGACAACATAAATTACTTTTTAAATAATTGATCTCATATTTAAATAAAATATTTCATATTTCATATTTAAATAAAATAATTTATGTCGTCATATCATTAAATATGACATGTCACGTGTTGTCACATCATCAAATACGCCATGTCATAGGTTGTCACGTCACAATTTAACGATTCAATCATCAATTAATGGACGGAAGGACCTAACTGAATTAACTTAAAAAAGTAAGAAACTTCATTGACCAAATTAAAATATTAGAGACTTGATTGAACTTTGATGAAAGATAAGGTACCAAAGATAAACTTTTTTTCAAAAATAAATTTATAAAGCGCCAACTATTTTAATTTAGGAATTTTTTTGTTCATAGACAAAATAAGTTTGCATTTTCTCAAAAAATACAACATAGTTTGAAAATGAGAGACATAACACTCAATTTTTGAGATGTCGAGAGGTTTAGAATTTCGAGCCATTTATCGCATGTTTAAATCTACTCCTATGAACCCACTAATCCGTCGATCTTTCAAAGATTGAACTGTAGCGGCCACTATTTCAAACCGGACCAAACCGGCCGGTCGGACCTGATTAAAAAAACGGGTTGGGTGTGTTAAAGAATCAGAAATGCATGTAACCCAGCCAAATCGGCTTGAACCGGCCAGTTTTATCAATTAAACCAGGTCAGACTGAACCAGTAAAACCGGCAGGATTAATTCTTCTTTATTCTTTCCGGTGTTCGTGACTCTTCGTGATTTCCCCCCTGATTTTTCTGTGACTTTTCCCCAGTTTTTGAAACAATAATGAAAGAAGGTTGAGATGGAGTTCTTTCCACGAGGGTTCCAGCTTCATTGTCTCTTCTCAGCCTTTGATTTGGTGTTAGAGGCGAAGTTGAAAGAGGAATCATGATCTTTAGATTGACGTGGGGTTCAATGGGAGTTCCTTCCAAGAGCATAGTGGCGTTTGTGCTTTTTATTGGTTTAGTTTGGTCTACTTTCATCACTTGTGCCTGATTTGCATATGCAATGAATATTTAGCTAATATCTTTCAAAATAGATGATTTTTTCTTGATATGTGATATTTTTCTTTCTTTTTATCGGATGAAGCAGTTTAAGCGAGGCTTCTTTTGATTGTCAGACGGTTGTGCAAAAGTAGGATGAGATTGGGGTTGTTGTGGAAGATCAGAAATTCGAGCCAGCGTCAGGGGTTTGACGAGGAATTGTGGGTGACCGCTGGAGCCCTAACGGGTCTAATGGGTCAAGAGGCAAGGCTGTTTTGAGGAAAATATTGGGCTTTAGCGAATTATCAAAGATGGGTTTTAGTAGAAAGAAAATAAAGGCCCAGGTGGAAAAATTGGGTAAGGCAGCCTATGGGCTGCTGTGCGAGTGATTCCGAATGTGCTACAACATTTAAGGATGTTTGGGTCGGTTTTGGCCGCCCCAAATAACCCCCAAAACCGTCCCTAATACAATTTGGGCCGGTTGGCCGTCCCTGATGAACCGATCCTGACAAGTGCGATCCTGACAGGTGGTTCATTTATCGTTTTTGCATGTGCGACCCTGACAAGTTTTACCCTGGCAAGTGCAACCCCCAAAACTGCCCCTAATAAATGTTGTAGTGCTGGAGTCTCCAGTATGTGCAATATTGGAGAGGGGCTTCTTTTACCGTTAGACTGTTCATTTTACGTTGAGTTGTTTTCAGTTAATTTCCAATTTAACGTTAGATTATTACTTCAGTATTTATGTCGAAGAGTTGTAATATTTGGGTTATCGATTTGTAATAGAACTCTTCTATTTCTTAATCAATCTTCTTCTCTTCTCTTTCTATCTTCTCTTCTCTCTATCCCACAGTTCATCCCCAAATTCGATCAAATTGATTGAAATTGGTTTCGTAATTGTTAGAACCCTGATAAATTGATATCAGAGCATCGATCTTTACACAATTCATCTCGAATGAATTACTTCTAGCATCACTAGTTGAATTTTTCCACTCGAATTCCACTGAGTTTGATTGATCCATATCTCACCATGCCTCCTAAAGCAAGACCATCTAACGATGGGAGCGTGGAAGATTTTAACAGCCGTATGGATCATGTCAAAATTGAAGGAAATGCAGTTTTGTATCAACGATAAAAATGTACATATAACGATGAATGAATGTACGCGTTCATGGGAACAACTAAGTGTATAATGAGATTATACATAGCTGAGTTCGAGAGCGTGGTCCTCAAAATCTCCGAAATAGAATACTAACACACATAAATTTCTATTTTTTTTAAAAATTTCTTCAAAATGCAAAAAGTGAAGTCTAACACCTTCAAAACTAATTTATTATCATATTTTCTAAAAATTGTCAAAATTGAAGTTTAACACGAGAAAAATACTCAATTTTCATGTTGTCCTCGAAATACTCCGTAAAAAAAGACTAACACACACAAATTTCTATTTTTTTTTAAATTTCTTCAAAATGCAAAAAGTGAAGTATGACACCTTCAAAACAAATTAATTATCATATTTTCTAAAAAATTGTAAAAATTAAAGTTTAACATGAGAAATATGCTCAATTTTCATATTGTCCTCAAAATACTCTGTACAAGAAGATTAACACACATAAATTTGTATTTTCTAAATATATCTTCAAAATGAAAAAACGAAGTCTAACACGTTCAAAATTAATTAATTATCATATTATCCAAAATATCAAAATTGAAGTGTAACACGAGAAAAATACTCACTTTTCATGTTGTCCTCAAAATACTAAAAAATGAAAGACTAACAAACACAAATTTCTCTTTTTTTTTTAAAAAAAAATTCTTCAAAAATGCAATAAGTGAAGTATAACACCTTCAAAACAAATTAATTAATAATATATTCTAAAAAAATTGTCAAAATTGAAGTATAACACGAGAAATATGCTCAATTTTCATGTTGCCATAAAAATAATCCGTAAAATAAGACTAACACACACAAATTTCTGTTTCTTTATAAAATTTCATCAAAATGCAAATAGTGAAGTCTAACACCTTCAAAACAAATTAATTATCATATTTTCGAAAAATTGTCAAAATTGAAGTATAACAGGAGCAAAATACTCAATTTTCATGTTGTCCACAAAATACGCCGTAAAAGAAGACTAAACAAACAAATTTCTATTTTTTTTCAAAATTTCTTCAAAATGTAAAAAAGTGAAGTATAACACCTTTAAAACAAATTAATTATCATATTTCCTAAAAATTGTAAAAATTGAAGTTTGACATGAGAAATATGCTCAATGTTCACGTTGTCCTCAAAATACTCCGTAAAAGAAGACTAACACACACAAATTTCAATTTTTTTCAATTGTTCTTTCAAAATGCAAAAAGTGAAGTCCCTTCAAAACTAATTAATATATCATATTATTTAAAAATTGTCAAAATTGAAGTTTAACGCGAGAAAAATACTGAATTTTCATGTTGTCCTCAAAATACTCAGTAAAAGAATACTAACAAACAAACATTTCTATTTTTTAATTTTTTTTTCAAAATACAAAAGTGAAGTCTAACACCTTCAAAACAAATTAATTATCATACTATCTAAAAATGTCAAAATTGAAGTCTAACACGAGAAAAATACTCACTTTTCATGTTGTCCTAAAAAAACTCCGTAAAAGAAGACTAACACACACAAAATTATATTTTTTTAAACATTTCTTCAAAATGCAAAAAGTGAAGTCTAACACCTTCAAAACAAATTAATTTTCATATTATCTAAAAATGTCAAAATTGAAGTGTAACACGAGAAAATTACTCACTTTTCATGTAGTCCTCAAAATACTCCGTAAAAGAAGACTAACACACACATATTTTCTATTTTCCTAGAATTTCTTGGAAATGCGATAAGTGAAGTCTAATACCTTTAAAACAAATTAATTATCATATTATCTAAAAAATGTCAAAATTAAAGTGTAACACGAGGAAAATACTGAATTTTCATGTTATCCCCAAAATACTCCGAAACAGATGACTAACACACACAAATTTCTATTTTTTTTTCTAAATATTCTTAAAAATACAAAAACTGAAGTCTAACACCTTCAAAACAAATCAATTATTATATTTTCTAAAAATTGTCAAAATTGAAGTTTAACACGAGCAAAATACTAAATTTTCATATTGTCCTAAAAAAACTCTGTAAAACAAGACTAACACACACAAATTTATATTTTTTAAAAATTTCTTGAAAATGCAAAAACTGAAGTCTAACACCTTCAGAACAAATTAATTATCATATTATCTAAAAATGTCAAAATTAAAGCATAAACGAGAAAAATACTCACTTTTCATGTTGTCGTCAAAAAATACTCCGTAAAAGAAAACTAACACACACAAATTTCTATTTTCCTAAAATTTCTTTGAAATGCGGAAAGTGAAGTCTAATACCTTTAAATAAAATTAATTATCATATTATCTAAAAAATGTCAAAATTGAAGTGTAACACGTTAAAATACTGAATTTTCATGTTGTCCTCAAAATATTGCGAAATAGCTGACTAACACACACAAATTACTATTTTTTTCAAAATATTCTTAAAAATACAAAAACTGAAGTTACCTTCAAAACAAATAAATTATCATATTTTATAAAAATTGTCAAAATTGAAGTTTAACACGAGAAAAATACTAAATTTTCATGTTGTCCTCAAAATAATCCGTAAAAGAAGACCAACATACACAAATTTCTATTTTTTAAAAATTTCTTCAAAATGCAAAAAGTGAAGTCTAACACCTTAAATTTTTTTTAATTATCATATTATCCAAAAATGTCAAAATTGAAATGTAACAGGAGAAAATACCCACTTTTCATGTTGTTCTCAAAATATTCCGAAATAGAAAACTAAAACACACAAATTTCTAATTTAAAAAAAAAAAATCTTATAAATGCTATAAGTGAAGTATAACACCTTCAAAACAAATTAATTATCATATTTTCGAAAAAATGACAAAATAGAAGTATAACACGAGAAATATTCTCAATTTTCATGTTGTCCACCAATTACTCCGTAAAATAAGACTAACACACACAATTTTTATTTTTTTATAAAATTTCTTCAAAATGCAAATAGTGAAGTCTAACACCTACAAAACAAATTAATTATCATATTTTCTAAAAAATTTCAAAATTGAATTATAACACGAGCAAAATAATCAATTTTCATGTTGTACTCAAAATACTCCGTAAAAGAAGATTAACACACACAAATTTCATATATTTTTTAATTTCTTCAAAATGCAAAAAGTGAAGTATAACACAAACACTAAGAAAATTTGTTTTTCGATTCATAACAATCTTTTAATTCTCTGAGGAGTCCAAATGACGTGTTTTTGAGATGGTTTGAATCGAATCTTTTACGACTTAACTATTCACCAAATTGTACAAACACAAAGAAATTTCTCTTTTCGATTCATAGCAATCTTTTTACGCTATGAGGAGTTAAAATAACTTGTTTTTATATCATTTGTATTGTATATTTTACTACATAACTTTTCACCAAATTTTACAAACACTAGGAAAGTTTGTTTTTCGATTCATAACAATCTTTTAATTCTCTAAGGAGTCCAAATAACATGTTTTTTAGATGGTTTGGATCGAATTTTTTACTACTTAACTTTTCACCATGTTGTACAAACACAAAGAAAGTGTTATTTTACGCTTTGAGGAGTTCAAATAACTTGTTTTTAGATCATTTGTATCGTATCTTTTACTACATAACTTTTCACCAAATTTTGCAAACACTAAGAAAGTTTGTTTTTCAATTCATAAAAATATTTTAATTCTCTAAGGAGTCTAAATAACGTGTTTTTGAGATGGTTTGGATCGAATCTTTCACGACTTAACTTTTCTCCAAATTGTACAAACACAAAGAAAGTTTTCTTTTCGGTTAATAGCAATCTTTATACGCTTTGAGGAATTCAAATAACTTGTTTTTAGATCATTTGTATCGTATCTTTCACTACGTAACTTTTCACCAAATTTTATAAACATCAAGAAAGTTTGGTTTTTGATTCATAACGATCTTTTAATTCTCCGAGGAGTCCAAATAACGTGTTTTTGAGATGGTTTGGATCGACTCTTTTACTACTTAACTTTTCATCAAATAGTACAAACACAAAGAAATTTTTCTTTTCGATCCGTAGCAATTTTTTTACGCTTCGAGGAGTTCACATAACTTTTTTTTATCATTAGTATCGTATATTTTTACAACATAACTTTTAACCAAATTTTGCAAACACTAATAAAGTTTGTTTATCGATTCAATGACTTGTTTTTACGCTTTGAGGAGTCCAAATAACGTGTTTTTAGATCATTTGTATCGTATTTTTTACTATATAACTTTTCTCCAAATTTTACAAACACCAAGAAAGTTTGTTTTTCTATTCATAACAATCTTTTATTCTCCCAGGAGTCCAAATAACGTATTTTTGAGATGGTTTGGATCGAATCTTTTACGACTTAACTTTTCATCAAATTGTACAAACCCAAAGAAAGTTTTTTTTTCGATTCATAGCAAAAATTTTACGCATTGAGGAGTTCAAATAACTTGTTTTTAAATAATTTGTATTGTATCTTTTACTACATGACTTTTCACCAAATTTTACAAACACAAATAAAGTTTGTTTTCCGATTCATAACAATCTTTTAATTCTCCGAGGAGTCCAAATAATGTGTTTTTGAGATGGTTTGGATCGAATCTTTTACTACTCAACTTTTCCCCAAATTATACAAACACAAAGAAAGTTTTCTTTTTGATTCATAGCAATATTTTATGCTTTGAGGAGTTCAAATAACTTGTTTTTAGAACATTTTCATCGTATCTTTTACTACATAACTTTTGAAGAAATTTTACAAAAACAATGAAAGTTTGTTTTTCGATTCCATAACTTGTTTTTATGCTTTGAGGAGTCCAAATAACTTGTTTTTAGATCATTTGTATCGTATCATTTACTACTTAACTTTTCACTAAAATTTACAAACACTAAGAAAGTTTGTTTTTCTATTCATAACAATCTTTTAATTCTCTGAGGAGTCGAAATAACACATTTTTGAGATGGTTTGAATCGAATCTTTTACGACTTAACTTTTCACCAAATTGTACATACCCAAAGAAAGTTTTCATTTCGATTCATAGAAATATTTTTACGCTTTAAGGAGTTCAAATAACTTGTTTTTAGATCATTTGTATCGTATCTTTTACTACATAACTTTTCACCAAATTTTACAAACACTAAGAAAGTTTGTTTTTCGATTCATAACAATCTTTTAATTCTCTGAAGAGTCCAAATAACGTGTTTTTGGGATGGTTTGGATCGAATCTTTTACCACTTAATTTTTCACCAAATTGTACATACACAAAGAAAGTTTTATTTTCGATTCATAGCAATCTTTTAACGCTCTGAGGAGTTCAAATAACTTGTTTTTAGATCATTTGTTCCGTATCTTTTACTACATAACTTTTCAAGAAATTTGACAAACACAAAGAAAGTTTGTTTTTCGAATCATAACAATCTTTTAATTCTCCGAGGAGTCCAAATAACGTGTTTTGGAGATGGTTTGGATCGAATCTTTTACTACTTAACTTTTTACCAAATTGCTCAAACACAAAGACATTTTTCTTTTCCATTCATAGCAATCTTTTTACGCTTTGAGGAGTTCAAATGACTTGTTTTTAGATCATTTGTATCGTATCTTTTACTACATAACTTTTCACCAAATTTTATAAACACTAAGAAAGTTTGTTTTTTGATTTAATAACTAGTTTGTATGCTTTGAGGAGTTAAAAGAACGTGTTTTTAGATCATTTGTATCGTATCTTTTACTACAAAACTTTTCACCAAATTTTATAAACACTAAGAAAGTTTGTTTTTCGATTCATAACAATCTTTTAATTCTCTGAGGAGTCCAAATAGCGTGTTTTTGAGATGGTTTGGAACGAATCTTGTACGACTTAACTTTTCGCCAAATTGTACAAACACAAAGAAAGTTTTCTTTTCGATTCATAGCAATCTTTTACGCTTTGAGGAGTTCAAAATGGCTTTGTTTTAGATCATTTGTATCGTATATTTTACTACATAAATTTGCGCCCAATTTTCCAATCACTAAGAAAGTTTGTTTTTCGATTGATGACAATCTTTTAATTCTCTGAGGAGTCCAAATAACGTGTTTTTGAGATGGTTTGGATTGAATATTTCACTACTTAACTTTTCATTAAATTGTACAAACACAAAGAAAATTTTCTTTTCGATTCATAGCAATCTTTTTACGCTTTGAGGAGTTCAAATATCTTGTTTTTTTATTATTTGTATCGTATCTTTTACTACATAACTTTTCACCAAATTTTACAAACACTAAGAAATTTTGGTTTTCGATTCAAAACAATCTTTTAATTCTCTGAGGAGTCCAAATAACGTGTTTTTGAGATGGTTTGGATCAAATCTTTTACTACTTAACTTTTCACCAAATTGTACGACCACAAAGAAAGTTTTCTTTTCGATTCATAGCAATCTTTTTACGTTTTAAGGAGTTCAAATAACTTGTGTTTAGATTATTTGTATCGTATCTTTTACTACATAACTTTTCACCAAATTTTACTACTAAGAAAGTTTGTTTTTCGATTCATAACACAATCTTTTAATTCTCGGAGGAGTCCAAATAACGTGTTTTTGAGATGGTTTGGATCGAATCTTTTACTACTTAACTTTTCACC
Source organism: Luzula sylvatica (assembly GCA_946800325.1). NCBI lineage: Eukaryota > Viridiplantae > Streptophyta > Magnoliopsida > Poales > Juncaceae > Luzula > Luzula sylvatica. The sequence continues at coordinate 69,318,213 of OX326960.1, forward strand.
AAATTGTACAAACACAAAGAAAGTTTTTTTTATCGATTCAATAACTTGTTTTTACACTTTGAGGAGTCCGAATAACGTGTTTTTAGATCATTTGTATCGTATATTTTACTACATAACTTTTCACTAAATTTTACAAACGCTAAGAAAGTTTGCTTTTCTATTCATAACAATCTTTTAATTCTCTGAGAAGTCTAAATAACGTGATTTTGAGATGGTTTGGATCGAATCTTTTACGACTTAACTTTTCACCAAATTGTACAAACACAAAGAAAGTTTTCTTTTCGATTCATAGCAATCTTTTTACGCTTTGAGGAGTTCAAATAACTTGTTTTTAGATCATTTGTATCGTATCTTTTACTACATAAATTTTCACCAAATTTTACAAACACTAAGAAAGTTTGTTTATCGATTCAATAACTTGTTTTTACGCTTTGAGGAGTCCAAATAACGTGTGTTTAGATTATTTGTATCGTATCTTTTACTACATAACTATTCACCAAATTTTGCAAACACTATGAAAGTTTGTTTTTCTATTCATAACAATCTTTTAATTCCCTGAGAAGCCCAAATAACGTGTTTTTGAGATGGTTTGGATCGAATTTTTACGACTTAACTTTTCACCAAATTGTACGAACACAAAGAAAGTTTTATTTTCGATTCATAGCAATCTTTTTACGCTTTGAGGAGTTCAAATAACTTGTTTTTAGATCATTTGTATCATATCTTTTACTACACAACTTTTCACCAAATTTTACAAACACTAAGAAAATTTGTTTTTCGATTCAATAACTTGTTTTTACGCTTTGAGGAGTCCAAATAACATGTTTTTAGATCATTTGTATCGTATCTTTTACTAAATAACTTTTCACCAAATTTTGCAAACACTAAGAAAGTTTTTTTCTATTCATAACAATCTTTTAATTCTCCGAGGAGTCGAAAAGAAAACTTTATTTGTGATTGTACAATTTGGTAAAAAGTTAAGTTATAAAAGATTCGATCCAAACCATCTCAAAAACACGTTATTTGGACTCCTTAGAGAATTAAATGATTGTTATGAATAGAAAAACAAACTTTCTTTGTGTTTGCAAAATTTGGTGAAAATTTATGTTGAAAAAGATACGATACAAATGATCTAAAACACGTTATTTGGAATCCTCAAAGCGTAAAAACAAGTTATTGAATCGATAAAAAAAACTTTCTTCGTGATTGTAAAATTTTGTGAAAAGTTATGTAGTAAAAGATACGATACAAATGATCTAAAAACAAGTTATTTGAACTCCTCAAAGCGTAAAAAGATTGCTATTAATCGGAAAAAAAACTTTCTTTGTGTTTGCACAATTTGGTGAAAAGTTAAGTCGTAAAAGATTCGATCCAAACCATCTCAAAAACACGTTATTTGGACTCCTCGGAGAATTAAAAGATTGTTACGAATCGAAAAAAAAACTTTCTTAGTGTTTGTAAAATTTGGTGGAAAGTTATGTTGTAAAAGATACGATACAAATGATCTAAAAACAAGTTATTTGAACTCATCAAAGCGTAAAAAGATTGCTATGTATCGAAAAGAAAACTTTCTTTGTGTTTGTACAATTTGGTGAAAAGTTAAGTAATAAAAGATTCGATTCAAACCATCTCAAAAACACGTTATTTGGACTCCTCAGAGAATTAAAAGATTGTTATGAAAATAAAAACAAACTTTCTTTGTGTTTGTAAAATTTGGTGAAAAGTTATGTAGTTAAAGATACGATACAAATGATATAAAAACAAGTTATTTCAACTCCTCAAAGCGTAAAAAGATTCCTATGAATCGAAAAAAAACTTTGTTTGTGTTTGTACAATTGGTGAAAAGTCAAGTCGTAAAACATTCGATCCAAACCGTCTCAAAAACTCCTCAGAGAATTAAAAGATTGTTATGAATCGAGAAACAAACTTTCTTAGTGGTTGTAAAATTTGGTGAAAAGTTATGTAGTAAAAGATACGATACAAATGATCTAAAAACACGTTATTTGAACTCCTCAAAGCGTAAAAAGATTACAGTGAATCGAAAAGAAAAATTTTCTTTGTGTTTGTACAATTCGGTAAAAATTTAAGTCGTAAAAGATTCGATCCAAACCATCTCAGAAACACGTTATTTGGATTCCTCCGAGAATTAAAAGATTGTTATGAATCGAAAAACAAACTTTCTTAGTGTTTGTAAAATTTGGTGAAAAGTTATGTAGTAAAAGATACGATTCAAATGATCTCAAAAACACGTTATTTGGACTCCTCGGAGAATTAAAAGATAGTTATGAATAGAAAAACAAACTTTCTTAGTGTTAGCAAGATTTGGCGAAACGTTATGTAGTAAAAGATACGATACAAATGATCTAAAAACACGTTATTTGGACTCCTCAAAGCGTAAAAATAAGTTATTGCATCGATAAACAAATTTTCATAGTGTTTGTAAAATTTGGTGAAAAGTTATGTAGTAAAAGATATGATATAAATGATATAAAAACAAGTTATTTGAACTCATGAAAGCGTAAAAAGATTGCTATGAATCGAAAAGAAAACTTTCTTTGTGTTTGCACAATTTGGTGAAAAGCTAAGTCGTAAAACATTCGATCCAAACCATCTCAAAAACACGTTATTTGGACTCCTCAGAGATTTAAAAGATTGTCATGAATCAAAAAACAAACTTTTTTAGTGTTTGTAAATTTGGTGAAAAGTTATGTAGTAAAAGATACGATACAAATGATCCAAACACAAGTTATTTGAACTCCTCAAAGCGCAAAAAGATTGCTATGAATCGAAAAGGAAAGTTTATTTGTGTTTGTACAATTTGGTGAAAGTTAAGTCGTAAAAGATTCGATCCAAACCATCTCAAAAACACGTTATTTGGACTCCTCAGAGAATTAAAAGATTGTTATGAATCGAAAAACAAACTTTCTTAGTGTTTGCAAAATTTGGTGAAAAGTTACGTAGTAAAAGATACGATACAAATGATCTAAAAACAAGCTATTTGAACTCCTCAAAGCGTAAAAAGATTGCTATGATACGAAAAGAAAACTTTCTTTGTATTTGTACAATTTGGTGAAAAGTTAAGTCATAAAAAATTCGATCCAAACCATCTCAAAAACTCGTTATTTCGACTCCTCGGAGAATTAAAAGATTGTTATGAATAGAAAAACAAACTTTCTTAGTGTTTGTAAAATTTGGTGAAAAGTTATGTAGTTAAAGATACGATACAAATGATCTAAAAACAAGTTATTTGAACTTCTCAAAGCGTAAAAAGATTGCTATGAATCGAAAAAAAACTTTGTTTGTCTTTGTACAATTGGTGAAAAGTTAAGTCGTAAAACTTTCGATCCAAACCATCTAAAAAACAAGTTATTTGGAGTCCTCAAAGAATTAAAAGATTGTTATGAATCGAAAAATAAAATTTCTTAGTGTTTGTAAAATTTGGTGAAAAGTTATGTAGTAAAATATACGATACAAATGATCTAAAAACAAGTTATTTGAACTCATCAAAGCGTTAAAAGATTGCTATGTATCGAAAAGAAAACTTTCTTTGTGTTTGTACAATTTGGTGAAAAGTTAAGTAGTAAAAGAGTCGATCCAAACCATCTCAAAAACACGTTATTTGGACACCTCGGAGAATTAAAAGGTTGTTATGAATACAAAATCAAACTGTCTTAGTGTTTGCAAGATTTGGCGAAAAGTTATGTAGTAAAAGGTACGATACAAATGATCCAAAAAAACGTTATTTGACCTCCTCAAAGCGTAAAAACAAGTTATTGAATCGATAAACAAACTTTCTCAGTGTTTGTAAAATTTTGTGAAAAGTTATGTAGTAAAAGATAGGAAAAAGTCTGAATTTGCCCCCCAACTTTTGCAAAAATGTTCATGGTGCCCCCTCACTTTTTTTTTGCACCTTTTTGCCCCCTAACTTTGTTTAATTTGTTCGTTTTGCACCCTGCCGTCAAATAATGGTGCCCCCTCAGTTAAATCATCGTTAGATCCGTTAAATTTAACCCGATCCATTAAGCAACCCGTTAAGCATAAACCTAGCACACAGTACAGCGTCTCTCTCTCTCTCTACTCACTCGCGCATCGCTCGCTCTCTCTCGCTCGCTCGCTCGCGCAGCATCGCTCCAGCCCTCGCGTCGCTCCAGCCCTCGCGTCGCTCCGCTCCAGCGCCCCGCGTCGCCTCTCAGGAACTCCGCTCCAGCGCCGTGCTCCAGCCAGGTCAGTCCTCTCTCGCTCTCCTAGTCTCTCTCTCGCTCTCCTGGTCTCTCCTGGTCTCTCTCTCTCTCTCTCCTGGTCTCGCCTGGTCTCTCTCTCTCCTGCTCCAGCCAGGCCTGTCCTGTATCTCTCTCTCTTCTGGTCTCTCTTTCCTGGTCTCTCTCTCCTGGTCACTCGCGATTTAGGGTTTCAATTTGGACTTCAATTTCAGATTTAGGGTTTCGATTTAGGGTTTCAATTTCAGATTTAAAATAGGGTTTTAATTTCAATTTAGGGTTTCAATTTAACTTAGGGTTTCAATTTCAGATTTCGATTTCGATTTCAATTTCAATTTCAATTTCAATTTCAATTAGGGTTTTAATTTTCAGATTTAAATTAGGGTTTCAATTTCAATTTCAATTTTCAGATTTAAAATAGGATTTTAATTTCAATTTTCAGATTTAGGGTTTCAAATTAGGGTTTCAATTTCAATTTGAATTTTCAGATTTAAAATAGGGTTTTAATTTCAATTTCAATTTAATTTCAGTTTAATTTATACTGTTAATTAGGGTTTAATTTCTGTTTAATTTAATTTCAGGTTAATTTGATTTAATTTAATTTCAGTATTAATTAGGGTTTAATTTCGGTATTAATTAGGGTTAATTTATAGTGTCAATTAGGGTTCAGGTCAATTAGGGTTAAATTAGGGTTAAATTAGTTTAATTTAATTTCAGTGTTAAATTAGGGTTCAAGTCAATTAGTTTAATTTAAATTAATTTCAGTTTAATTTTAGGTAATGGCGAAAGAAGGATTTTATGTGGTTTTTGTTGGGAGAAGGCCTGGAATTTATGAGAATTGGGCATTGTGCAATGCCCAAGTTTGTGGTTTCTCTCGATCGTCGTTCAAGAAGTATGATTCGTCGAAAGAAGCCGAGCTTGCTTGGTTCCAATACATGAATAGGTACTTCGAACCCAAAGTGGAAATGCACGAGAAAGAAGTCGAGGTGAAATCCGAGGTGAAAGCCGAGGTGAAAGCCGAGGTGAATAATGGTAAATTGTTTATCTTTGGAGCGATGTTTCTTATATTAATTGTAATCTTCAAGTATATGTGATGTTTCAATTTGTATGTTATTTGGATTGTATGTTTGGATTCTATGTTTGAATTGGATGTTTGATTGTATGTTATGTTGGATTGTATGTTTTAATTGTATGTTGGATTGTATGTTAATTTGATTGTATGTTAGTTTTGATGAATTGTAGTTTGAGAGTATATCCAGATTATATGTTAATTTCGACAAACAAATATCCATTATTCATCATAACAGTGAGTATATCCAGCATAATTTTGCCAAGCGAAATTTTTTGCTAAATTTTTGGCGAAATTTTGGCGAATCCATCACAGGGGGGTATTTTGGCGAATCCATCACAGGGGGGTATTTTGGCGAATCCATCACAGGAGGTATTTTTGGCGAAATAAATGAATTCCATACAACATAAATTCGATACAAACTAAATAAATTCGATACAAACTAAATAAATCCGATACAAAATAAATTCGATACAAACTAAATAAATCCGATACAAAATAAATTCGATACAAACTAAATAAATCCGATACAACATAAATTCGATACAACATATAAAACATAAATTAATTCTAAAACATATCGTTCGAAGGTTTCCGATTAGATGATTGCGGCGTTTGGCTTGACGATTGCCCGGAACCACTTCTCGAGGTGTTCGACGCCTACAAAGAATACGAAAACAAATTATACACATTTTTTATACATAAATTGTAAATAATTTAATTTACCTTCGAACAAGTCTTTTTATTGTGCCCGTGTTGACCACATGAAGAACACGTTATTACTTGACCGCCCCGGGACATTTTAGTTTTGCTCGCCGGTTTCGGCACTACACCGGATTCCCTACGAGCATGTTTTTTAGGTCGGCCCGGCATCTTTCTTTTGTGAGGAGGTTTGAGAGGCTCGCGGCCCGTTTTGGGCCAATCTTGCATACCCAATACGGGTAACATAACGTACGAATATGCTATCCGGTGCCTCTCTTTGCTATAACAATCCGAAACATAATTAATCGGATCGTGACCTTTATTGAAAATTGCGCTAACGGCATGCGCACAAGGAATACCCGAGAGATTCCAAACCCTACAAGAACACTTTCGCTCATTCAAATCGACAACGTACGTATTTTCCTTATAATTTCCTTTCACGTCAAATTTTTTTTGAAGTACCTCGTAACCATCAAAACCGTTCCAAATTACTTCACAATCTTTGCTCCGATTTATGCTTGATTCTAATTTTTCGCAAATAACCGGACAAATAATTTTAGGGTAACCACCTCTTTCACTCTCTTTCTCCGAGAATCTTCTCATAATTTTGCGTCTAATACCTTCTAACATGGTTATTATTGGTAGGTGTCTAAATTCTAAAATCCAACTATTGAATGATTCGGTTATATTATTGTCGACACTATCGGAGTTGGACCAATCCTTGAAATATGCACGGCACCAATGTTTCTGGTCGGTTCGGATTAGATCATTTGCCGCTTCCTCGGATTCCTCTCGAATGTACTCCATAATCTCATTGTATTGAGATACGGAATACGACCAAGAACATAACCAAAATAATTTTTTCAAATTCCCTCCCTTATGTTTTTTGGCCCAATTGGCGTAAATGTGCCGTGCGCACATCCGGTGCTCGGCATGGGGTAATGCATTTTTTATTGTCACTTCTAAACCCTACAAAAAAAAATTATAAAATAATTATACAATGAATTTTTTATTTGGCCCAATTTGGTAAAATAATTATAAAATAAATTCATTCATTTACCTTTTGTTGGTCGCTAATTAATACCCATTGATGCCCCATCTCCATTTTCAAATCCATTGCCAACAAGCATAAAAACCAATCCCAAGTTTCCGTATTTTCGACTTCTACAACCGCCCATGCAATAGGAAAAATTTGATCGTTCGCATCTCGCCCGATTGCCTTAAGAATTTGGTATCTTACGGGCCCTTTTGAGAAACATCCATCCAATCCTACTACTTTTCTACATCCATTCAAAAATCCTTTCTTGCACGCACCAAAACAAATATACATTCTTTCAAAATGTAGCGGATCATCGAGTCGTCCACGCGAAGTTTTTATTTTTATGGTGTTATCTCTATCCGACTCGATTAACACTTGTGCATAATCCCAAATTTTCTCATATTCTTCGTAGTAGGTTCCCAAATTTTTTTTCATGACTTCCAATTTAGCCCTACGACATTGACTAACCGTTACATTCACTCTCATGTCTCGCCGAATTGTCGTTTGCATATTTCTTGATTTCCAACTCGGATGCGTTTTGATTCGTTCTTCGTACTTTGTAGCAAGATATGATGAAGTTACCATTGAGCACTTGAACGTAGGCGCGCACGAATGTTCGGGATTAAATGTTCTCACGACGAATTCTTTGGTTTTGGCATCGAGCGAACCGTAAACCACCCAAGGACAATTGGAAAAACTACATTGAGCTCTCACTTTGTTTTTCTCGTTCTTTACCAATTTAATTTCTTTCACATTCTTGACGGCATAATTCCTAATAGCCGCGCGAAAATCCGAAACACTTGGAAAAGTCATCCCAAGTTCGAATTCGGGTGAAACATTGAAATCGGTTTCGACCGGTATCATAAGCAAAGGTTCTTCGGATTCTTCACTATCGCCACTCTCGTTTCCACTCGAAAATTCGCTTTCATCGTCTAGGTTAGTGCAATCAAAAGACGGAACAAAATCGTCGCGTTCATAACCCAAACATGGTTCAATTGGAATAATGCTCCAATCTACAAAAAATAAAACAAAAAATTAGTCAAAAAATAAATTTCATATTCAAAAAATAATGCTCCAATCTTCACTGTCAAATGATACCAAAACTAATCAATCGAATGACTAACCAAAATTAATCAAACTTAATTAAAATTAATCAAACTAACCACCAGGTGCAGGTGCAGAAGAAGAAGGGCTGGAATTTGAGGTCGCCATTTTTTAGGGCTTCGGAGCGACTGGGCGGAGCGGTTGGGCGGAGCTCGAGGGTGAGAGCGGAGCGGAGCTTTAGAGAGCGGCTGGGCGGAGCGGAGCGGAGCTTGAGAGTGGCGAGGGTGGCGCTGGCTGGCGAGGGTGGCGCTGAGAGCTCGAGCGAGAGAGAGAGAGAGAGGAGAGGAGAGGTATTCTAACTGGAGTGAGGGTGAGAGAGAGGAAAGAAGGGGATTTAAGTTACGGGTCGGGTTTGGGTTAACGGGTCTGGTAACGGGTCGGATCCGATTTAACGGAGAATCTAACTGGGGGGTACCATTATTTGACGGTGGGGGGCAACTTGAACATTTTTGCAAAAGTTGGGGGGCAAAAAGGTGCAAAAAAAAAGTGAGGGGGCAACTTGAACATTTTTGCAAAAGTTGGGGGGCAAATTCAGACTTTTTCCTAAAAGATACGATCCAAATGATCTAAAAACAAGTTATTTGAACTCATCAAAGCGTAAAAAGATTGCTATGAATTGAAAAGAAAACTTTCTTTGTGTTTGTACAATTTGGTGAAAAGTTAAGTCGTAAAAGATTCGATCCAAACCATCTCAAAAACACGTTATTTGGACTCCTCCGAGAATTAAAAGATTGTTACGAATCGAAAAACAAACTTTCTTAGTGCTTGTAAAATTTGGTGAAAAGTTATGTAGTAAAAGATATGATACAAATGATCTAAAAACAAGTTATTTGAAATCATCAAAGCGTAAAAAGATTGCTATGTATCGAAAAGAAAACTTTCTTTGTGTTTGTACAATTTGGTGAAAAGTTAAGTAGTAAAAGATTCCATTCAAACCATCTCAGAAACACGTTATTTGGACTCCTCGGAGTATTAAAAGATTGTTATGAAAAGAAAAACAAACTTTCTTTGTGTTTGTAAATTTTGGTGAAAAGTTATGTAGTTAAAGATACGATACAAATGATCTAAAAACAATTTATTTGAACTCCTCAAAGCGTAAAAAGATTGCTATGAATCGAAAAAAAAACTTTGTTTGTGGTTGTACAATTGGTGAAAAGTTAAGTCGTAAAACATTCGATCCAAACCATCTCAAAAACATGTTATTTGGACTCCTCAGAGAATTAAAAGATTGTTATGAATCGAAAAACAAACTTTCTTAGTGGTTGTAAAATTTGGTGAAAAGTTAAGTAGTAAAAGATACGATACAAATGATCTAAAAACACGTTATTTGAACTCCTCAAAGCGTAAAAAGATTGCTATGAATCGAAAAGAAAACTTCCTTTGTGTTTGTACAATTTGGTGAAAAGTTAAGTAGTAAAAGATTCCATTCAAACCATCTCAGAAACACGTTATTTGGACTCCTCGGAGTATTAAAAGATTGTTATGAAAAGAAAAACAAACTTTCTTTGTGTTTGTAAATTTTGGTGAAAAGTTATGTAGTTAAAGATACGATACAAATGATCTAAAAACAATTTATTTGAACTCCTCAAAGCGTAAAAAGATTGCTATGAATCGAAAAAAAAACTTTGTTTGTGGTTGTACAATTGGTGAAAAGTTAAGTCGTAAAACATTCGATCCAAACCATCTCAAAAACATGTTATTTGGACTCCTCAGAGAATTAAAAGATTGTTATGAATCGAAAAACAAACTTTCTTAGTGGTTGTAAAATTTGGTGAAAAGTTAAGTAGTAAAAGATACGATACAAATGATCTAAAGACACGTTATTTGAACTCCTCAAAGCGTAAAAAGATTGCTATGAATCGAAAAGAAAACTTTCTTTGTGTTTGTACAATTTGGTGAAAAGTTAAGTCGTAAAAGATTCGATTCAAACTGTCTGAAAAACACGTTATTTGGACTCCTCAGAGAATTTTAAGATTGTTATGAAAAGAAAAACAAACTTTCTTTGTATTTGTAAAATTTGGTGAAAAGTTATGTAGTTAAAGATACGATACAAATGATCTAAAAACAAGTTATTTGAACTCCTCAAAGCGTAAAAAGATTGCTATGAATCGAAAAAAAACTTTGTTTGTGTTTGTACAATTGGTGAAAAGTTAAGTCGTAAAACATTCGATCCAAACCATCTCAAAAACATGTTATTTGGACTCCTCAGAGAATGAAAAGATTGTTATGAATCGAAAAAAAAACTTTCTTAGTGTTTGTACAATTTGGTGAAAAGTTATGTAGTAAAATATACCATACAAATGATCTAAAAACAAGTTGTTTGAACTCATCAAAGCATAAAAAGATTGCTATGTATCGAAAAGAAAACTTTCTTTGTGTTTGTACAATTTGGTGAAAAGTTAAGTAGTAAAAGATTCGATCCAAACCATCTCAAAAACACGTTATTTGGACTCCTCGGAGAATTAAAAGATTGTTATGAACCGAAAAACAAACTTTCTTAGTGTCTGAAAAATTTGGTGAAAAGTTATGTAGTAAAAGACACGATACAAATAATCTAAAAACAAGCTATTTGAACACCTCAAAGCGTAAAAAGATTGCTATGAATCGAAAAGAAAACTTTCTTTGTGTTTGTACAATTTGGTGAAAAGCTAAGTCGTAAAAAATTCGATCCAAACCATCTCAAAAACACGTTATTTGGACACCTCAGAGATTTAAAAAATTGTTATGAATCGAAAAACAAACTTTTTTAGCGTTTGTAAATTTGGTGAAAAGTTATGTAGTAAAAGATACGATACAAATGATCCAAAAACAAGTTATTTGAACTCCTCAAAGCGCAAAAAGATTGCTATGAATTGAAAAGAAAAGTTTATTTGTGTCTGTAAAATTTGGTGAAAAGTTAAGTCGTAATAGCTTCGATCCAAACCGTCTCAAAAACACGTTATTTGGACTCCTCAGAGAATTAATAGATTGTTATGAATCGAAAAACAAACTTTCTTAGTGTTTGTAAAATTTGGTGAAAAGTTACGTAGTAAAAGATACGATACAAATGATCTAAAAACAAGCTATTTGAACGCCTCAAAGCGTAAAAAGATTGCTATGATACGAAAAGAAAACTTTCTTTGTGTTTGTACAATTTGGTAAAAAGTTAAGTCGTAAAAGATTCGATCCAAACCATCTCACAAACACGTTATTTGGACTCCTCAGAGAATTAAAAGATAGCTAGTTAGTGTGTAGGGGTCGTTACATATTGGTTTATATGAATTCTGGAGCCTATTCGAATAGATTCTCCATTGTCAGTTACACTAGATGATAATTGGATAGAATATGAGAATTTTAAGACGAACTATTCTTTTTTAATTCTTTCTTAATATATGTTATTTTAAGAAAGAAATTCTTGCTGATTGAATCAATTCCATATTGCATCAAAAAGATGAGAAACAAACTTTCTTAGTGTTTGCAAAATTTGGTGAAAAGTTATGTAGTAAAAGATACGATACAAATGATCTAAAACATGTTATTTGGACTCCTCAAAGCGTAAAAACAAGTTATTGAATCGATAAACAAACTTTCTTAGTGTTTGTAAAATTTGGTGAAAAGTTATGTAGTAAAAGATACGATCCAAACGATCTAAAAAAGTTATTTGAACTCCACAAAGGATAACAATATTTCTACGAATCGAAAAGAAAAATTATTTGTGTTTGTACAATTTGGTGAAAAGTTAAGTCGTAAAAGATTTGATCGAAACCATCTCAAAAACTCGTTATTTGGACTCCTCGGAGAATTAAAAGATTGTTAAGAATAGAAAAACAAATTTTCTTAGTGTTTGCAAAATTTGGTGAAAAGTTATGTAGTGAAAGATACGATACAAATGATCTAAAAACACGTTATTTGGACTCCTCAAAGCGTAAAAACAAGTTATTGAATCGATAAACAAACTTTCTTAGTGTTTGTAAAATTTGGTGAAATGTTATGTAGTAAAAGATACGATACAAATGAGATCTAAAAACACGTTATTTGGACTCCTCAAAGCATAAAAAAAAGTTATTGAATCGATAAACAAACTTTCTTAGTGTTTGTAAAATTTGATGAAAAGTTATGTAGTAAAAGATACGATACAAATGATCTAAAAACAAGTTATTTGAACTCCTCAAAGCGTAAAAAGATTGCTATGAATCGAAAAAAAACTTTCTTTGAGTTTGTACTATTTGGTGAAAAGTTAAGTCGTAAAAGATCCGATCCAAACCATCTCAAAAACACGTTATTTGGACTCCTCAGAGAATTAAAAGATTGTTATGAATCGAAAAACAAACTTTCTAAGTGTTTGTAAAATTTGGTGAAAAGTTATGTAGTAAAATATACGATACAAATGATCTAAAAACACACTACAACACAGCACTTAATTTGGGTTGGTTAAAACCATCCCAAAATAATCTCAAAACCGTCCCTAATCAATTTGGGGTCGGTTAACCGTCCTTGAAGCCTCCGACCCTGACAGGGTCGGGCCGTCCCTAACTGTCTTTTGGGTCGGTATATTTTGTGTCAGGCCGTCCCTAAATGAGTTCTGGTCAAAGAGTACACTGCCATCTGCAGAATAAAGGACTGTTGCAGGTTTTGGGACGGGCAGTCCTTATCACAAAAAAGTACGTGCAAGTTTAGGGTCGGTATATTAATATTATATATTATTTATTTCGGAAAATTAAATATTATTTATTAAATATATATTAATATTATATAAAATAATATTATATTATATTATAGATATTAAGTAATATTTATTGTTTATATTACTCACTATATGTATTGTTTGAATTATAAACTTCATTGAACGAGCAAAAAGATTATGAAATTTCCAAAACTTAATCAAATTATTAATAATGAAAGGCCAAATTATTACAACCAACAAATACATCTAATTTCCAATTATTACAAAAGACGACCCTAACCAAGGACATGATTTTCTACCCCTTTTGTTTCGCCTTTAATCCTCTGTCATGATAGCTCTACTTGTGCCCGTCAGTTTCGCCTCACGGTTGATGAACACCTAAACAAGAAAATTGCGTTTGAACTATTTATTAGACATTCTATTGTCATCATACAAACACATTAATTTCATTTACAGCCCTAAAAATTATTAAAGAAAATAATATAATACCTCGTAATTGGGATAGATTTCGCGAATCTAGTCGAGTCCAATTTCTCAGTAAATTCGCGGTTGACACGTTCACCCAATACCCACCTCCAGCCCCTGCGAGACCCTTCTCCGGCCCCTGCGAGACCCACTTCCAACCCCTGCGAGACCCACCTCCTGCCCTGCGAGACCCACTTCCAACCCCTGCGAGACCCACCTCCTGCCCTGCGAGACCCACCTCCATCGCTATAGTAACAAGTATAATCAATTTAAATATTCCAAAATGAATTCAGTGGTGTTCTTATGATTCAATTTTCCAATATAATTCTGAAAAAAGGATAACAAAATGAATCTCATCATTTATCAAATAAATTAATTAATTAATTAATAGAAACAAGGTAAAAAATTTACCCTAAATAACATCAGTAAAACCGTAAAAAACAGTAGAAAAGAGCAAAATTAATAATATCAGTAAAACCGTAAAAAATATTTCAGATGACGATTAAAATATCCAAAATATTTATATATGTTACTGAAAATTTGAGATGACGATTTAATCGAACCTTGTTTATGAATGAAGACTTCTTGCATTTTGCCGTATATTTCTTCTTTGTTAGCGCAATTCTTCGTGCACTCCTTTGCCTTTTTACTATCTTTTTCCTCATGAACTACAAACAATTCAAAAGATTAAATAAAGTTGAATTCAAGTTCAATCATAACAAAACTAAAAATCAATTTCGTATACCTGTCTTTTGAGAACCGCAAGAATTTTAGTATGCATAGGAGACTGAGGCAAAACCTCCATTCGATTGCGGTAGATCAAGATTATTACATGGAGAAATAATGAAACATATTTAATTAAATTATTACGTCGATAATAAAATAGTTAAAAAAAACATAAAAAAAAGAAAATTGAAAACAGTAAAATAATTGAATTATTAAAATACTTCAATATTAAAGTAAAAAAGAATACTAAATATAACTAAATCTGGACAACGCAAGAAGTAAACCTCCATTTGAGTCTTAATTAACACTGATTCAATGGGAAAACAACATATAATCACTAATTTAACCAAGAAAGCAAAAGAGATAATTACCTCCCCGTATGTGAGTCGATCATGAAAGACTTTGTATTTTCCATCCATGGCTGCTAATCTATCCACATCTGGCCCTGAAATGGATTAAAATCATCTATCAGATCAAAATTAGGGCTTCGAAAAGTCGAAATTAGGGCTGTTGCGAGGGATCTTAGCCTTGAAAGAGAAGAGGAAGCTGTCGCCATGGTGGTTGTCGCGACGGAGGTTCTTGGCCTTCTTTCTCTTCACTGTCAGCAGCGTCGTTCGTCCTAGGGTTTCATCTTTGCTCTTTTGCTCCAACACGAGAGAGCACGAGAAAGAGAGAGAGAGAGAGAGAGAGAGAGAGAGAGAGAGATCTCGCACAAAGAGCTTCATGTGTGTGGTATCTGAGAGAGAGAGAGAGAGAGAGATGGCGTGAATGGGAGAGAAGTATTAAAGAAGAGAGAGAGAAAGAGGGCGCATGGGGAAGAGAGGGGGAAGAGAGAGGAGACGTGTGGCAGTGTGTACTGTGGCAGAAAATTAGGGGCGGCCGGTCCCAATCAATGAATTAGGGTCGGTGGGTATCTAGGGTCGGGCCGTCCCTAATAGTTTGGGTCGGTCAGAAGACTTAGGGACGGGTGGTTCCTAATTTTTGGGTCGGTGAACAGGCTAGGGACGGGCTGACACTAAGAAGGTAGGGACGGTACATCCTTTAGGGTCGGGCCGACACAAATGTTTAGGGACAGTTAAACTAGTTTGGGACGGGCCGATGCAAACTTTAGGGACGGACCAACACAAAAATACCGACCCTAACCCTATTTAGGGACGGACAGTCCCAAACTAACCGTCCCTAACTGTTTGGGCCGGTTATTTTAGGGACGGCCAGTCCCAATAGGCCTGATATGTTGTAGTGACAAGTTATTTGAACTCATCAAAGCATAAAAAGATTGCTATGTATCGAAAAGAAAACTTTCTTTGTGTTTGTACAATTTGGTGAAAAGTTAAGTAGTAAAAGATTCGATCCAAACCATCTCAAAAACACGTTATTTGGACTCCTCAGAGAATTAAAAGATTGTTACGAATCGAAAAACAAACTTTCTTAGTGTTTGTAAAATTTGGTGAAAAGTTATGTAGTACAAGATACGATACAAATGATCTAAAAACAAGTTATTTGAAATCATCAAAGCGTAAAAAGATTGCTATTTATCGAAAAGAAAATTTTCTTTGTGTTTGTACAATTTGGTGAAAAGTTAAGTAGTAAAAGATTCGATTCAAACCATCTCAAAAGCACGTTATTTGGACTCCTCGGAGAATTAAAAGATTGTTATGAAAAGAAAAACAAACTTTCTTTGTGTTTGTAAAATTTGGTGAAAAGTTATGTAGTTAAAGATACGATACAAATGATCTAAAAACAAGTTATTTGAACTCCTCAAAGCGTAAAAAGATTGCTATGAATCGAAAAAAAACTTTGTTTGTGTTTGTACAATTGGTGAAAAGTTAAGTCGTAAAACATTCGATCCAAACCGTCTCAAAAACATGTTATTTGAACTCCTCAGAGAATTAAAAGATTGTTATGAATCGAAAAACAAACTTTCTTAGTGGTTGTAAAATTTGGTGAAAAGTTATGTAGTAAAAGATACGATACAAATGATCTAAAAACAGGTTATTTGAACTCCTCAAAGCGTAAAAAGATTGCTATGAATCGAAAAGAAAACTTTTCTTTGTGTTTGTACAATTCGGTGAAAAGTTAAGTCGTAAAAGATTCGATCGAAACCATCTCGAAAACACGTTATTTGGACTCCTCAGAGAATTAAAAGATTGTTATGAATCGATAAACAAACTTTCTTAGTGTTTGTAAAATTTGGTGAAAAGTTATGTAGTAAAAGATACAATATAAATGATCTAAAAACAAGTTATTTGAACTCATCAAAGCGTAAAAATATTGCTATGAATCGAAAAGAAAAACATTTTTTTGTGTTTGTACAATTTGGTGAAAAGCTAAGTAGTAAAAGATTCGATCCAAACCATCTCAAAAACACGTTATTTGGACTCCTGAGAGAATTAAAAGATTGTTATGAATCGAAAAACAAACTTTCTTTGTGTTTGAAAAATTTGGTGAAAAGTTATGTTGTAAAAGATACGATACAAATCATCTAAAAATAAACTATTTGAACACATCAAAGCGTAAAAAGATTGATATGAATCGAAAAGAAAACTTTCTTTGTGTTTGTACAATTTGGTGAAAAGCTATGTCGTAAAAGATTCGATCCAAACCATCTCAAAAATACGTTATTTGGACCCCTCAGAGAATTAAAAGATTGTTATGAATCGAAAAACAAACTTTCTTAGTGTTTGTAAAATTTGGTGAAAAGTTATGTAGTAAATGATACGATACAAATGATCTAAAAACAAGTTATTTTAACTCATCAAAGCGTAAAAAGATTGTTATATATCGAAATGAAAATTTTCTTTTTGTTTGTACAATTTGGTGAAAAGTTAAGTAGTAAAAGATTCGATTCAAACCATCTCAAAAACACGTTATTTGGACTCCTCAGAGAATTAAAAGATTGTTATGAAAAGAAAAACAAAATTTCTTTGTGTTTGTAAAATTTGGTGAAAATTTATGTAGTTAAAGATACGATACAAATGATCTAAAAACAAGTTATTTGAACTACTCAAAGCGTAAAAAAATTGCTAGTATAATGTAACATCGTTTGGTTTTTTGTTTGACTGACAACATTAATGCAAGCTTGTTTATACGGTCATTAGAAGGTCATTCAAAATCAAATCCTAATTCTTTTTAAATCCAGCGTAATTCATTTCAAATTTTCTTCATTTTGTTAAATTTCGAAATTATGGGCTCGCTACTTGTTTTTCTTATTCTTTTGAATAGATAATAAAAAAAACAAAAAAAAATAGTGAAGGAATGGCTCTCCACTTCGCAGCTCATAAGTGTCGCACTTGATGTATCACCGGATTATATCGCCAACTTTTCAGGATTGTATAAAATTGTGAGGCCAAATCATAAGAAGACCTTCTCAATTCGAGATGAGGTAAATTTAATTCGATCCATTTCTACTTTTTTTATGATTAATTTAATTAATTTATATTTTGTTTATTTCAGATTTTGCCCCTGGTTTTTACAGAGAATTATCGAAAATAATAAATAGAAAAGCTGATCAAAATGGATCTGGACAAGATTGTGTACTTGGAATTGAGATTTAGCTCTTGTTTCACTTTGATACCTTCCCGATTTGTAAAAGGCACTTCTAAATTTTACCCCCTTAATCCAAAATCTATTTTCTTAATTATTCAATCTAATTGGTTCCACAATTTGTGTAAATCAGACGTGTGAAAAAAGTTATACATTGCTTATGCAAAATGTAAATGTAGTAAACATTAAGGCCAATGTGCAAAAAGTTATAACTTGTCACACAAATTGGGACTTGTTAAGCGGTGAGATTTCTTTTAAGAATTTATCGAAGTGAGGCTGACATGTTAATTTGTTCCATAATTATTTTTTTTCCTTTTCAGGTTTTTATTATACTGAAAAAAGTAAAAATTTGGTAAAAGTACAAATTGGCGAATTCGCAAATTATGTCTGTTCTCATTTTTGGAATTTTCAGGTGATTTTTATTAATTTAATCATTTCAATTTGTTTGCATTTATTGACCATTTTGAATCATAGGTAATTATTTCGAAAAATTATATTTTAAGGACTAATAGCTCAGTTTGGTTGAGGATTCAAAGTCGGACCCAATTTTCAAAAATAGCATTTATTATTAAGTTGTCGGTACTTTGGATTGTTCGGTGTCAAAGAAAAACCATTTTTTTATTCAAGCGATGTTTATGTTTTGGTGAGTGTCGCTATTCGATTGCGCCCTACTTCTCACGTTAAAATGGAGTCCTAATTCTCTTCTTGGTATTTATACAAAGGGGAGTGTTATGATAGACCTATTTTTTTATCATGGACTCATTTTTAAAAAAAAAAAAAATTCGAATATTTGTGAAATAATGATATTTTTTGTAAGATTCTAGTGTATATTTATCATTTAATATTATTCAAAACATAAATTTTGGAAAATTAATTAATAAATAACTAAAATTCTTAAAATAATTTTTTGAAAATGAGTCTATCATAACACTCACCATAAAAATGCAAATTAATGTTTTTTTATTTCCATTTTTTTCCATATAATTTTGTGGTTTCATTTTGTATTTTTCAGATAAATGTAATCAAAGAAATATATTGAGTAGCTTTTCTTATACGCAGCAGAATCGTTGGTATTTAATGGGGCATTATATTCCGGTAAATAAATGCATACTATAAATTATTTTTTTGTAATATTCTTAAGATTATTTAGTTTACAATTTTATTAAACATTTATACAAGTCAAAATCGAGTATCAATTTCACAAGGGAATGATTCGAGCCATTTAACATACGAAACCCTAAAAATAAGGACAAAATGATTATACATCGCAAGCTCAACGATGCTGCTATGATGGGTTCAGAAATGTCTTGTGTGTGAGGACAAATGTCTTTACCTTTTTTTTTAAGATATTTGAGTATGTGTTTGGAAAGATTTTTATCTTTGATTTACTTAGTATTAGAATATTATAAATATGAAGCCAAATCCACAAGTACAATATTTTTAATTGTAATACTCATTGTGTTTGCATGATGCCTATAAATTTTATGATGAAAATTACAATTTATGAGAAATATAAAATTATAAAATCCGCAGTGAAGCGTGGGTATTATCCTAGTATCAATTAATTGTTAATCAGATGTTATTTTGTTAATGATCATGTTAATTCATCATCAATTAATGGTTAATTGATGATATAGAGGATTTGATGGATAAATGATGGGGATATGGCATAATTGTCCTTAAAAAAAGATAGAGGATGTTTTTGGTGGGGTTTATATATCCAGCCCGGTGGCACTAAAATAATTTTGATGAAGTGACAAATAAGAATTAAATGAGTTAATTAGTATTATTAATTCATTCGATTAGTAATTTAATTGATCGTTTAATTAATTGATCCGTTAATTAATATGTAATAATATAATTTATTAACGTGTCAATTAACAATTAATGAGTCAATTAGAAGGAAGGGATTAATCAACTCACCTAATTATTTTTTGTCACCCATCGTAGACCTTGGGGTAAATTTGGGGAGCAAGTATATTTTGCCTTTTTTATGACATACGGGAACAAAGTAAATTACCTATATAAAGAAAGGGTAATTATATCCTACCCCCTCATTTTCTCCAGATCTCATCTATATCATCAATTAATCATTAATTGGTGATTAATTAGTATGATAATTAAGAAAAATACATCTGATTAATAATTAATTAATCCGGATTAACTATTAATTAACTATTAAATATTATTTAATATTGAAAGTACATTCGATTAACCATTAATTCGGTTAATTAATCCACTAATTAATAAAGAGGGCGATAAGGAAGAACTCAATGGCGATCAGAGGGCGATAAGGGAGAATAAGAGAAAAGCTTGACAGTAGGGATAATGGCAATCTCCCTATTGACGCATCCTTCTTCCTATTTACCGCCTTACAAACAAACCTCCCCCACTTCTACTCACACAAACCAAATCTCTAATACTGGGAACAAAAGCAAATCTTATGCTGATGTTCTTAGATCCACTACAAATGAAGGTAAAAAGGAAAAGAGAGGAAAATGTTTCCGATGCTTAGGGAATGGACACTGGAAAAATGAGTGTAGAGATCCATTCAAATGCATAAAATGTGGAAAAATCGGCCATACTCAAAGGGTATGCACTGAGGTTGAGTTAAAGGAGGAACATACACAGGACAAATACCATCCACGAGATAATTACAAGAACAAGTTTACACAGAAATTAAATCAAACACTTGAAGAGCATGGATACACTGTGTATATTCCGGGGTCCATAGAGAATTTGGGTAAACCCTCGATGTATGATTGGCAAGAGGCTACCATATGTTTGAGGAGAGTACCTGAAAAATGGTGTAATGAAAATCAACTATCAATTTTGATAAGCTCAATTGGGATATTAAAAAGTGTAAAAAGTATAAAAAGTATAAGGGGATATACTCACATGAAAGAGGTTTACATTCAATTATTGATGAGAAAAGAGGAGAAATTGAAAAAATACATACAAATAGAAGATGGATCACATTCTCTCAGAATCTATATAGGTAATATCTGGCAGAGAATTATTCCTCATAGAGAATGGAGACCAATAAACACAAAAAACATACAAAAAGGAGAAAGGAAAAGCAAAGAAATCAAAGAATGGAGAGTAGTAGAGGATAGAAGAAAAAGAGCAAACCCATGCAGAGAATTAATAATCCATAATACTTCACCTCCATTACTGGATACTGATCCAACTCCATTTAACCCAAACAAGGAGGAGGAAGATCTCAATTCCTCCACAAGAGATACTCTGAGGATGGATGAGAATTCTCTAAATGAATATCAAGGCTTTTCTGACTGTTCACAGCCAAAAAATTTAGAGGCATTTCAACAAACAGTTGAGGAGTCCACTTACCAATCGGAATACACAGAATCATATCATCAAGATAATGAAATCCCATATACTCAAGACAATAAACAACAAGCAATGGAAATAATAATACACCAGGATATTTCAATGGAAGAAGTCAGTGAAACTGAAAATTCAGAGAAAGGGGAAGAAAGTGAAAATCAAGAAAATCAGAGAATATTAAGAAGAAGTGAAAGAATTAAAAGCAAAAAAGGAGAAATGTATATCAGTGCCACTGAAAAGGCACAGATAGTACAATACAAAACACTTCCCCATGGAATCAAAAAGAAAAAATATCAAGGAAAAAAAGAAGAGGTAGAGATCTTTGATACATCAAAATTATTCCTAGAGGAGGAAGATGTATATGAAATATTAAAAGCAGTAGGAATTCAAGTCAATCAAGATCTCAAGGATGTAATCATATCATTGGCAAGGGAGAAAGAAACACAAAAACTAATCAATGATCAAGAGGAGGAAAATAATGTCAATGAAGACTAAAAACATAAAAATAATAAATTGGAATGTCAGGGGTCTCAATGCAAAACAGAAAAAGCAAGAAATAAGAGAAAATATTACCTCCAATGCCCCAGATATAGTGTGCTTGCAAGAATCCAAGATCCAAAATTATTCTGCACAAATAAATAAAGAAATCATGGGTAATGTATTAAGCTCATATGAAACCCTAGATGCAAAAGGTACTGCCGGTGGAATAATAATTGCTTGGAATCCAAATTATTTTAATGCAAGTAACTGTAAAAGAAGCAATTATGTTTTAACCATAGAATTGAGATGCAAATGGGATAATTCTGCTATAATTCTATCTAGTGTATATGGTCCTCATACTAATCAGGAGAGAGTAATATTCCTGGAAGAACTAAAAAAAGTAAACCCTAATAATCAAATTCCATGGATATTAATGGGAGATTTCAATATGGTGGCACATATGGATGAAAGGGAAAAGATTGAAAACAGGCATATAAATGAAATAGAATTATTCTCAGAATTTATCAATAACAATAATCTAATAGACTTACCACTTAAAGGGAGAAAATATACATGGTCAAATGTGATGGCTAAAGCCAGATTAGACAGAATATTATTTAATGTACCATGGTCACTTAAATTCCCAAATTCAAATCAAATGGCCATGGCAAACACAAGTTCTGATCATTGCCCTATTATGTATAAAGCAAATACAAACTTCCCTATATTCCAAGGATTTCGATTTGAAAATGCATGGCTAGATAATGAAGAAGCTACTTCTATTATTGAGGAACATCTAAAGGCTGAGGAATCACATACTTTCAAGGAATTGTATAAAAAAATGGAGAAGTTAGGAGTAAAACTGAAAAGATGGGACAATAACAGAAAAAGAGAAAACAGATTGCAATTGGAGAATTGTAAAATCATTATAAAATGGATAGATGAAAAACAAGAAATTAGAGAATTAAATATATATGAAAGCTGGTTAAAGCATATAATAAAAAAAAGATATAAATAAATTATACAAGTCAAAGAGGAATATTGGAGACAAAGGGCTAAACATAGATGGCTAAAAGAGGGGGATTGTAATACCAAGTTCTTTCACAGATATGCCACAATCAAAAAAAATAAACTGATGATTCCAGTATTATATGATACAGAAAATCAAGCTCACACTGATCATAATACCAAGGCAAAAATCTTATTTGAATTTTATAAATCTTTGATAGGAACTGAACCAATTAAGGATCAAAATAATGCAATTATAAATCCTACCATTATTTTCCAACAACAGGGAATTGCTTTGGAAATACTGGATGAACCAATAAGTGAAGCTGAATTAGATGTTGTGATAAAAAGTTGGAAAAAAGAAAAGTCCCCTGGCCCAGAGGGACTAAATGGGGAATTTTATAGAAAATTTTGGGGTTTAATGAAAAAAGAGGTTCTAAACCTTATTACTAACTCAAACCCTAGCTGTGGACTTGGAGGATTTGAAATATCGTATATAGTTTTGATACCTAAAAAAGATGATGCAGGAAATCCAAAGGATTTCAGGCCAATTAGCCTTATTAGTGGAATTCAAAAAATAATTTCTAAAGTGCTGGCTAATAGATTAATGGGGGTTATAGAGGCATTAATACTTCCAAATCAGTTAGGGTTTATAAAAAATAGACTTATCTCTGAATGCTATGTGTATGCCAGAGAAGCAATACACACAGCAAAAATGACAAAAATGCCCTTACTGTTGTTTAAGGCTGACATACAGAAGGCTTTTGATACCCTATCCTGGGATTTTTTAGAAGAGGTTCTAATTGCCAGAAGATTTGGCCAAAAAAGGATAAATTGGATCAAAAATTGGGTGCTAAGAGGTGCAGCAAAAGTCCTATTAAATGGCACTCCAGGAAAATGTGTACATATGAGGAGAGGGGTGAGACAGGGGGACCCACTCTCTCCTCATTTATTCATATTAGCCATAGATACTTTGGCCAGGCTTATGGAGGGATTAGGTCAGAGAGAATTTATTCAAAGACCTATACATGAGAGTAAATTGGCACTATTATATGCAGACGATACTCTATTTCTCATGAAACCAGAATTGATGCAAGCAAAAAGAATGAAATTTGTGCTCAATTCCTTTGCTAATTCATCAGGATTAAAAATAAACTTTGAAAAATCTGAATTCACAATTATCCCAGAAATAAACCAAAATGAAATGCTACAAATAAGGGAGGAATTGGGATGTAATCATGTGGCATTACCGTTCACCTACTTAGGTTACTCTCTCAGTGAGAAGAAACCTAGTAGAGGTGAAATAAAGTCCATAATAGGAAAATTTGGGAAAAAACTAGACGGATGGAAAGGATCACTGTTAAATATAGGTGGCAGGCTAATACTAGTAAATTCAGTATTAACAAGCTTACCTATATACCATTTTATGATTATGAAATTTCCAAAATGGGCCCTAAATGAAATGGATAAATTAAGAAGAAATTTTTTATGGAAGGGTAATGATAATAAAAGATACAATCTGGTAGCATGGAACATGGTATGCAGGCCAAAAGATGCTGGCGGAATGGGGGTAATTGATTTAGAAACCTTTAATAATGCTCTATTACTGAAATGGCTATGGTTTTACTATACTAAAGAAGATGGCTTGCCATGAAAAAACCTAGTATCTAATTTAGGAGAAGAGTTAATTAATGAGAATAAAAATGATAAAGTGTCCTACTTTTGGAAAGATGTGAAAGGGCTGCTAGAGTTTTTTGGGAGAAGTACTAATTTTGAAATAAATAATGGAAAAAATACTAGCTTTTGGTATAATAATTGGGGAAAAGGGATTATGTACCAGAAATTTGCTTGCTTGTTTAGCTTCTCAAGACAGCAATCAGGAACCATCGAGCAATTTAAAGCAAGATCCAACCTCAGAGAAGCCTTCAGAGAGGATCTTTCAGACAGAGCTGAAATTGAATTCAATCAATTGCAAAATTGGGTGAATGAAATTACTTTAAATGAAAATAATGATGTGATCAGATGGAATTGGGATAAATCAAACCTTTATTCTCCAAGAAATGCATATCGTATGCTCAGGAATGGAGTGCTCTTGTGCTCTGATTTAGCTCCAATATGGGACATAAAAATCCCCGCAAGAATCAAGGTTTTTATATGGATTTTAAAGCAAAAAAAGATTCTAACAATCGATAACCTGATGCGAAGAGGATGGAAGATGGCTAATAGATGCTTCCTGTGTAAGAAAGGGGCAGAATCGGCAGATCATTTCAGTAAAGAATGCCCCTTTATCGCAGCCCACTGGCTCGAAGTGTTGAACGAAATGCCATTATTGGAGAGTTTGAGCCCTGAGATAGCGATTATGATGGAGAATTTGAGTTCACGAAAAGAAATCGGAGACTCTAAACAAATCTTCTCGCTGTTTGTATTCGTCATGTGGAGAGAGAGAGAGAGATGTAGGCGAGCTTTCACTGATCACGTATGTGAAGGCCGGGCTCTAGTTGGAGAAGTGATGCGAGAATGGGAAATGGCGGTGAAAATCCTCAGCAGATCTGTGGCGAATTGAGGGGGATACGAGGACGAAAGGAGGTATGAGAGTATGAACCCTAAAGAGATGAGAGCCAAGAAGAAGGGAACTCATCAGATCGAATTTGATTACATTAAAAAACTCTCCACGTCAGTTAAAACTCAATGATTAACTTTATTTACCTATTTTAGAATTCCGTATTACTTAATCATTGTAATGCAATTAAAAAACTTGCGGGGTCATGGTTGTAAATATGTGATTGTTTTAGTTATTTATTTACTCGAGTGGAGGGCTTAGAACCTACCTCGAAATTACTCAAAAAAAAAATCCACTAATTAATAATTAATTAGTGGAATGAGGGTGGGTGGGAGAAATGGAGGGGTAAGTATATGTCCTCATGAGGATATATATGGTGCCCCCCAACATCCTCCATGTATATCATGGATGTTTTAATGGGTTAATTGGATTGATTCAATTAAGAATGATAATCAATCTAATAAAGCATTAAATCAATCGAGGTTGATTTAATGGGTTGATTGGATTGATTAAGCATTAAATCAATACTTAATTAGATTGATTCAATTAAAAAGTATAATCAATCTAATAAAGCATCCTCAATTAACGCATCAATGATGCTTTATTGAGTTTGGGGGCTTCTTATATTTTCCCCTCATATTATATGTCCTCAGAAAGAAACACGCATAGATATTCGGTATGATACGGTTGTCGAAGAAAATGAATAGTCACAGTCAACGTCAACATCGAAAAATAAATATGATTGCTATCCATGAATTATTGTTAAATTATAATTATTTGGTCTTGCTCTCCGATTATCCGATAGCCACTTAGCTTTACTCTTCTGAAAGAAGATAAAAAGAAACACAGGCTTTTTCATCCAATAATGGTGATCTCACTAATGGTAACATTCTTGATCTTATTATACTTTTCTCTAATACCACAAAGCGGTTCAGTCTCATTCACCTTCGATTTCTCAAACCCAACACAAACAGCCATCACAGAAATTACTCGTCAGGGAAACGCCTCCTTCGCTGCAAACTACATTAGCCTTACAGCGGAATCGGTAAACTCAAACCTCTATGGGAGTGTAGGAAGAGCTAGCTACTACCAGCCAGTGCGCTTATGGGACAACATCACCCGCGAGTTAACAAATTTCACGACACGTTTTTCTTTTCTCATACAAATAGCCCAAAACAGTACATCGCCACACGCGGACGGCTTAGCTTTCTTCCTATCTCCATACCCATCGACAATTCCTCTATATTCTTCTGGTGAATACCTCGGCCTTTTCAATAATGGCAGTGCCTTCAATGCTTCGGCTAATCATATGGTCGCGGTTGAGTTCGATACTTTCTGGAACTATTTTGACCCGACTTCGGGTAATCTGTCAGGCCCACACATCGGTATTGATATCAACACGATTAATTCGACTGCGTATTCTTTTATTGACGATTCTGTTTTAGTTGGTGATACCATGATAGCGCAGATCGATTATAACGGTCGGTCAAAACTTTTGAGCCTTCGACTTTGGAAGGAAGCTGATCAGAATGAAAGCTATACTATCAACACAACTGTAGATTTAAGCACTGTGTTACCCAATGATGTAGCAATTGGCTTCTCCGGTACCACTGGATTATATTTCGAGCAGCATCACATCTTCTCATGGTCTTTTAATTCAACACTGGAACCGAATACGAATATTGTGAGCTCACCTGGGCCTAAAGCACAATCTCCCCTATCCCCAGATAAAATAAAAAGACAAAAAAACAGAATAATGTCTGGTCCTGTTTTAGGTGGACTAATCGGATGTATATTTGTTATCCTGATTTTGTTTGCAATTTTGATTGTCCATTTAAGAAAAAAGGGACCGATCAAGAAGATTGAAGAGATAGAGTTTTCGGATCTTGAAGAATCAATGAATAATGAGTTTGAAAAGGGTAGGGGCCCGAAGAGGTATCCGTATAGTGTATTGGCAGCTGCAACAAATGAGTTTGCCGACGATGTGAAGCTTGGGGAAGGCGGATTCGGATCTGTTTACAAAGGTACATTGAAGGATGAAGGAACTCAAGTTGCTATTAAGAGAGTCTCAAAAGACTCGAAACAAGGAAAAAAAGAGTATATCTCCGAGGTCAAGATTATAAGCCAATTGAGGCATCCGAATTTAGTTCAACTCATAGGATGGTGCCATGAAAACAGGGAGTTGTTGCTCGTTTATGAATTGATGCATAATGGAAGTCTCGATAAGCATCTTTATAACACGGAAATTCTCCTAACATGGCCGAAGAGACACAAGATAGCACTAGGATTGGGGTCCACACTTGTCTACCTCCGAGAACTCTCGGTTGTGCATAGGGATATCAAACCAAGTAACATAATGTTAGATTCTAAATTCAATGCTAAGCTAGGTGATTTCGGGCTAGCAAGGCTCGTTGATCACGAGCAAGATTGGCGAGCAACAATACCTGCAGGTACAGCGGGTTATATGGCTCCAGAATATATCCATACCGGATATGCAAGCGCCGAATCCGACATTTATAGTTTCGGAGTCGTGTTGCTAGAGATCACATCCGGAAGAGAGCCCAGACAGATTAGGCTAGTAGAATGGGTTTGGGATCTATACGGGAAAAAGCAACTTCACGAAGCAATTGATAAAAGGCTGAATGGTAAATTTGAATATGAAGAAGTAGAGCGTTTAATGATTGCTGGTTTATGGTGCGCGCATCCAGACTATACGTTACGTCCAACCATCAGACAGGTTATCAATGTTTTGCACTTTGAAGCTCATCTGCCAGTGCTACCTCCGAAAATGCCGGTACCGATGTATGGTCCACCGCCAAATGATGCTAGCCAGCTTTTGTATACCTCGTCTACTGGGACTTCAGGTGGCATGAATTCTTCCTCAAGTGGCTACTCCGCAAATTCGGTAAAATCAGTTCCCTTTTATGCATCTTCGCATTCTTCTTTGCCTGCTAAAGAACAAAATACAATATAGTTTTTTATATATAAAAAAAATAAGATGTAGTTTGTAATCTACTTATTTAATTTCCTATTTCCTATAGTAGTTCATGCTGTTAGTGCATTTATGATGTTTAACTATCGTCTGTTTTTTGTATTTTCTTATGCATTGTCATATTGTAAGTGCTTCAGGAGATATTTATTGACACCGTAATAGTCTTTTTTAATTTATTTTTTATTTTTATTTTTTTATTAATTGTCTGTGCTCTGTGATAGTCAATTGAATTTGAAATGCATATGAAGAGGAAACCTAAGATCAAGGTAAACAAGGCACACAAACATTTAATCAGACAATGCGAAGAGGCAAATTTTCAGTCAGTACTCAGTATACACACTAATTACGAAAGTATATATACATAAATTAATAAAAGTACACAAAGATAAAATACTTAAATAAATGATATTGTGTAAAACTTCAAATTATATTTTTGGTTAATTAAATTTCGATATTATATTGTTCACTGTTATATGTGATATCATGTATAATTTTTATTTTTTTTATCAATAATTTTTTTATTACTATTATATAATTAATTATGGGCATTGAGTATATAGAAAAAAAAATGTATGTATTAGTATTTGATAAATTATATTTTATTCTTGGATAAATTATTATATAATTTTTTATTACTATTTTCGTAAATTATGTTATATCCCAAATTATTATATTCTTGGATTAATGTATGTATTACTATTTGATAGAAAAAAATGAGATGTTTTTTACCATAACATAAGATAATCGTACAATATATATGATTGTACATAAATGAGTTATCTTATTACAATATGATTAGAGTATTGTGTTGTGGAATAGTTTTATTCTAAAATAAATTTATCATTATCATCATAAAAATAATAATTCAAAAAATATATATCATATTAAAATAAAAAATATAAATTAACATAATCACAACTTAGTACCAGTATTATCCTAATTTGTATCGTTAGTGAAAAGAAAAATGGAGGTCCTATTATACAAATTTGTTATCAGAAGGGAAAATGGCACAAAAGCAACATATAAATGAAAATTATACTTTGCCCCACAATGCACTACCAAATCCTGTATATAATAATTACCACACTTAATTAGCATAGTGATTAATAAAGAACACTAGGAGATTACCCACGCTTCGCGGGGGTTTTGTTTCATTTGTTTTACCATACACATAATATATAGTAATGATTTTTCGGAAGCAAATATAAGACTTTATGAAAATAAATATTATATTGATTAAGGAAGTTTGATGATGACAAAATTATTATATTATTTTTTAATATGACACATTGCGAAATATTTATTTAGTACTTTAATGCAACACATACAAAAAATAATAAATATCACTATAAAATAATAAAACAAAATGTGTGGACATAAACAAAAATCAAAACCATATGATATTTTTAATTTTCATATCTAAAATTAAGAATAATGACATTGTAAAAGTTAAAAAAAAAAAATTTGTGTCTGATAATTTTTATGTTTCATGTTTATTATTGAAAAGTATTATATAAGGTAAAGAAATTATTTGTGTTTAGTAAATAAATATCTTTCATTATTTTTATTTTTTTAAAGATTAACATGAAACTGTTTTAAGTAAAAGTACAAATATAACATAATTATTTTAAAAATAATAATAATAATTAGGATGTGCAATTTTTTTCAATTATATTTTTAAAAATAATAATAATTAGAATTACAACTTACAAGTCATTAATGTAATTATATTTTTTTTATATATTTTTTTACATAATTATATTCATAATTTTAAGTTAGAAAAAAATATTGAATATATGATAATAACATACTTAGTAGTATATATGCAATTTTTTTCAATTATAATTTTAAAAATAATAATAATTAGGCTTACAAGTCATTAATGTAATTATATTTATTTTTATATCTTCTTTTACATAATTGTTTTCATAATTTTAAGTTAGAGAAAAATATTAAATATATGATAATATGGATCTCAAAATAAAGATAAAATTCAAGCCAATATATTTATTAATTTTATTAAATTATATTATGAAAATACTAACAATATTTGATGTATGTTTTATGATATTATATATTAATTTATTAATGTTAGATATTTAAACTCTTCACATTATATTTGTATTCACAATTGATCATGTAAAATATTGTGAAAAAATTCAAAATCAAATACTTGTCCAACATGAACCTAACAAATAATATTTTGACACGTCATCAGTGTAAGGTGACGTGGCCTTCTAAAATAAGTTAAAACTATGTGTAAAATAAGGAACACATAAATATCTACAAATAAAACATAATCAAACAAAATCAAAGGTTAATCTATGGTTCATATGTTGTCACATTATCATTATATTAATTGTGATGACGTGACATGAGTTGTGATGAGGTGCCATGAGGAGATTGTATAAAGATGAATAAAAAATAAGGGAGTTGGTAAATTCCATTAACAGTTAATTAATATTAATTGAAAATAGTTAATTCATATATATGAACTATATATTACTTAACTCTTAATTTGAAACAAAACCTGGTTTTCGTGAGGTTTTTAAGAAACATATTTTTAATATTTATTGATTCGGTTTTACTATTTTCAATAAACTCGATTTATATTGAGAAGATGCGTCATTTTATAAAATCGGCTATTGAGTATTAGAACTCCAAATTTACTTGGTTTCTTGGCGTAGATTTTATCGCAAATGGGGAACTGAAGCTAGAATGTCATTTTTGATAACTCAAATGGACAGTCAGCTTTCTTATATCATTAATTAAGGCTAATGATAGAAGTCAAGTCAAGTTTCGATGATGGGACGTGGCAATAACAAAATAACTCGTTTATTTATAAAAACATTCATAAACATGGAGTTTTTATAAATTAGTTTGATATTTTATGTTTTGTAATTAAAAAACAAAATGATTGATGTTAAGCGTTTTATACGAATAAATGTTAGTTTCTGAGAGCATGCACGATCTGACCAATTTGATCGACGGAAAAACAAATGTCAGGTTTGGTGAGAGTGAGGTACCGAAGGGCGTCAACAAGACTATGAGATTTTGTTGCATCAGGGAGAGGAGAGGAGCACCCAAAAAAATAAGTCATAGATTGCAAATATGCTAGGTATTTTTGTATGTCAAATTTCGATGAACAAATCATATATTTTATGTTCTTTAATTTTATGAGAACAAATTTATTTAATTCATCTAAATATTTAAAATATTTTGAAAGTCATATGCTACACAATTTTTTTATATTGTTATATTATTATAGATTTTTTTTCTTATTAGATGGAAAAGATTATTTGTTTCCTATCCAATATTATTTTATGTCAAATATAACTGAACTAGGAAAATACCCGCGACTTCGCTGCGGGGGTTTTCTTTCCTTCTTGATCCCAAGAATTTTGAAAACTTCATTGCGGGTTGTCTTTTCTTATTTTTTGCAAGAATTTGGATATTTCAATTGCTAAAGAAAGTACTCATAACTTCTTATAGTAATCATACTGATAAAAGATTGGAAACCTAACCATGATTAATTTTGCTTATATATATATTTATTTTTGCGTCAGTGCCAAACAATAATTATAAAAAATAGATATAAATATTGATCAATTTAAAAACATTGTAGAATATAATATCGAACAAATTAATAGAATTGCAGTATTTGGTGATTTACACTGATTTTGACAAAAGTGATTTGTTTCAATAGTTGAAACACCTTTTTTCTGACAGGCATATGCCCATTTGATTTGCTTAATATTCTACCAAAGTAGGTAGAGTTTGACGATTTGGAATCTATACACAATTACAAATATGTATGTGCACAAGCAAAAAAACATTCAGTGTACATAATAGACAATTAAGTTTGCTCAAAATATAAAACTTGCCATTACAAAATATTCAACATTATTCTTAGGTTTCATATTACACGGAGAGCCAAAATATCCAAAAGTTATGGCACCTATGCGTTTCATGATTTGCATGCATATCATCATATTGCCTGTTGAATTTTCAATGTTACTCAAAAAATAGGAGAAAAGAAACGAAGTAACATGTGTTTATGAAGAAGGAATAATACATTAATCAGTGGTTACCTGATTTTAATTATTGGAATCTTTAAACCCTTTATAGATTATGTATAGCAAGTTGAGTATTTCCCCTACACAAAGATTATAATATCAGATTTAAAGTCCCCAAAGACTGCAGATATCAAATTTGCCCTTCAAGATAAGATTCGTCGTATTTTCTCTGTAGATAACTAAAAAATATATAAGACTTAATACTTTTGAATGGAATATGCCAAATTTGAAATATTTTGTGTTCTTGAAGAATAAATTTGGAGGGCAATTTTGATATTTTGACTTTGATCTTAATTAGCGTGCAATTTCAGTCCAAAAAGATAAATGAGTAGTGATTCGTACCTTCTCCGTCTACCACCACCTTTGTCATTATGTTGGAATCAATCGTCTTGCATGTAGAACTTCTTGGTACACCTTTACAGCATCTGGCTGATCTTAGATCATTGCTTCCACGCATCGAGTCTCTCAAGGGTGACCTTAAATGCATCAATCACAACAAGAATTGAATAATAAATTGAACCTATAAAGATGCACGGGGACTCTACAAACTTCGACTATAGGCAGCCTGGTCTGCACCGAAATCCATCGTCCGTAATGTGCCTGGTCTGCACCATCCTGACTCTAAAATTTAAAAAGGTCATGACAAATATGTGTGAATGAATTTAAATGGGAATCAAATATCTTTACTCGGAATCTAGCAAATGATTTGCAATAGAATCGGTGGAATAAAACTTGTCCTGTTAGCATCTTTGATGTCTATTTTTGAATGTCAAGAAATTCATGCAAAATCAAAATTTAATTCCGAACTAATACATGTAATTGAGGTTAATTGTGGTTTAACAAATATCTGGATCGAGAGAAATAATTAGGATGGTATTAGAAAAGGAATAGGCTTGAGTAGAATTCCACACTCTCTTGAATAAGATCACATCCGTATAATCTAAATGTGGTCTCCGTCTCTTCATCGCTACCATCTTTTCTCATAATCCACATCATATTTTCTAATAATTGATCACAAATTTTGGAGTAAAATAAAATTTTATACTTATTCCCAACATGTGAACAGTACAACCGATATTTAATTTTTTTTTTTACTTTACTCCAAAACGTATCCGCCGTATTCTCCAATTTGTATTATTGCATTTAATTAACGTGATAATTAGAACATATCATTACAAATTCATTAATATTTATTCAAATTTATGAATTCGAACTAATGTTAATTACGTATTAAGTTAATAGCTAACATGTGCTAGTTATCATGTTAATTATATATATTAACTTAGAACATAGAGCATGTTATGGTAAATTTGAAGAAAAATATCAATTTTTCAATTGAAAATTCCAACAAATATATTAACAACCGGAGTTCCATTCTCCGCCTATGTTAATCGTGACCAATTGTTAATTACTCAACCCAATTGGAAAAGGCGGAGTTCCATTCTTCGCAAAAGACATTTTCCAAATTTACTTTCATACATGATTATTATTGGAATAATCAATAATCAATATATACTTGGTTATTTATGAAAAATTTCCTTAAGTTAAATCATGATGATTTATTATGTTATAAATTTACACTTGAGTTATATTACCAATGGAGAAGAATACAATTTGATTAACAAAAAGTATACAAAGCAGGAAGTAAATCACCGAATTCTTACCGAAGTATGAGGTGGACGTGGGTCCCATCTAATTTCCCTCCCACGTAACAATACCTAGTCTATCTATGAATTTGTGTTATCAATGCTCCCCTCCAGATGGACCAGATCTGGTCGCCCTTCTCCACAACTCCACTCCTTGAGCCCTTCTCTACATCTTGTCGCACCAACTTTCCAGCCTCGCATCTGTGAATTCAGCAAGACGACTTCATGCTCACGCCCAATTTCACAACCTTTCTTGCTCGTGCCCAACTTGACTGCTTGCGCCTCCCTCCCTTTTCTCTAAAATCGACAGATTGCTACGGGTTTAGGCGGCAGATTTAGAGAACTCGCTATTTCTTATCTGAAGGTAGCTATCTATATCCTTTACTGTTACTCACTTATTTTTCTCGTTCCAGAAACACTTTCTTGAAGATTTGAATTTTATTCATGATTTCTGTTATCAGGTTGAAAGGAAATGAGGCAGTGAGATTGATAGGCTTTCTAGCAAAGCTTGAAGGCTTCGCCATGGTTGGATGCTCCAACATAGATGATGAAGGCCTGTTATTTCTCGGCAATGGAAACAACTCATTACTAGGTGGACTCGTATTGTCATGAAATTCAGGAATTGAGTTCTTGTTTTCTTTTTAATCTTATATGTTGTCTTTGATGGCAGAGCATTGATGTGTCGAGGTGCGAGAATGTGACTTCGCATGACTTGTCTGCTTTAGTCAAAGGGCAAAAATATATCAAAAATATCAATTTTGGTGATTGTAATCATGTAAGTCAACTATTACTATTTCATTAGTCTTACTTCATGACACATTACACTCTTTAATTCATATATTTGATTTAAATTTTCAGGAATTAACCTCAAACCAATGCAAATATCTTCAACAAATTGGACTCGGCAAATACAATATCGGACGGAGCACTTCTTTATATTGGCAGTAATTGAAAGAGGCTCGAGTGTCTTCGAAGAGAGTCTTGTAGTTTGATAAGTGAGAAAGGGCTCGATCGGGTTTATACCCCTTTTAATTTCCGGGTATCTCTTTCAGGGGCACATTTGCAAATTAAAAGGGTTCAATTTTTGTATTGGCCATTTATGGATTTATTAAGCATGTATTTGGCCAAATACAATCTCAGGAACTTCACAATTGGAGGTGATTACTCATTTTAGTTATTAAAATTCTTGATTTCACAATAACTTCTCTCTTTTTTTATGCAGTTATGAGATTTTAATTTTAAGCTACAATATTTAACTTCTCTCATAACTCAAAATCACCTCAAGCAATCTGAGAAGCATCACATTAATATTAGGGAGTACAAATTACTTGTTATTCAAGTGAAATGCAATTTTTATTTTTTTTAATTGATGAAATACAAATTATTTGTTATTGCAACTTCATTTTTTTTATTATTGTAAATTTTAATTGATAAATATTGTAATGTATGAATTTGTTTGAACTTAATTGAAGTGTGTTTGTACGTGTCATTTAAACTTAACTGAAGTGTGTTTGTATGTGTCATTTGATAGTGTGTTTGTACGTGTCATGTGATCTCCAGAGCAAAGAAAAAGAAGAATTCCCCCTCCCATTAATTTTAGAATACAAGGGTTTTGGTGAGGCCACGTCACCCGACACTGTTCACTACTGTTTAACCGAGTACTGTTCATCCCGGTTACTGTTCATGTTTTTTTTTTTTTTTTGGAATTTTATTTTATTTGACATATATCTTGTGTTCTAAATAAAATATTTGAATTTTTCATCGTATTAATAAATATAATTGACATATGTCTTGTGTTCTAAATAAAATATTTGAATTTAATAAAATATTACTTGTGACACTATTTATTGCATTTATTGCATAATACTTGTGACACTATTTAATATCAGATTTTTTTTTTTAAATTAACATTTATGAAAATTACTTTTGTTTTATACTTGTAACATTTTAGATAAAATTATTATTTTATGATCATAACACATTTTGAAAAATCGCAGCGAAGCACGAGAAATATTTCTATTTTCTTATCAAATAATATATCAAATAATATATCCCGCAGCGAAATAATATATCAAATAATATATCCCGCAGCGAAGCGCGGGCTATATTCCTAGTCGTCATAAAAGGAACCTGTATTGGATGAGTCTAGAAGAGGAAAGATACAAGGCAAACAAAATTCTACTCTCTATTCCCAACAAATAATTGCTGAGATGGCACACCAAAGAAAATTTGTTTCCACGTAAGGAATCGGGAGCAGTTCGGTGAAATTTGTTTGGGTCTGTATACTTTTTGTTTAACTAATCAAATTTTATATTGGAAGTTGGTGTGCAATTGCATAAATAATCATTAAAAGCTGCCAAAAATAATCAAGATGGGTGATTTATCCGATTTTATAAAGAGAATATATAGTGCCCGACATGGGCCTGCTCGTTAAAGAAGATAGATCCTTAAAGAAAGATAAGTGGATGTTTTTGGTGGGATTTATATATCCAGCTAACACCAAAAATAATCGTCACGATGTGACAAATAATAATTAAATAAGTTGATTAGTGTTATTAATTAATTCGATTAATAATTTATTTTTCGTTTAATTGAATTGACACGTTAATTAATATGTATTAATATAATTATTGACATGTCAATTAATAATTAATTGAGTCAATTAAAAGAACGGAACTAATCAACCCACCTAATCATTTTTGTTACATCATCAATGGCTTCGAGATGAATTTGGGGGCAAGTATATTTTTCCCTTTTTGGTGAGATACGGAAACATAGTAAATTATCTCTATAAAG
This sequence comes from Luzula sylvatica, assembly GCA_946800325.1. NCBI lineage: Eukaryota > Viridiplantae > Streptophyta > Magnoliopsida > Poales > Juncaceae > Luzula > Luzula sylvatica. The sequence continues at coordinate 69,354,647 of OX326960.1, forward strand.
AAACACGCATAGTTCTTTTTTAGAATAAAGAGTATGCTCTAAGTCCTGCTTCTATATTATATTTATTCAAAATAATTATACAATCCTAATAAAAGTTTTGATGGTTATTATTACAGAAATATTAAATTCCCTAATCATAAGAAAATTCTCTAAACTTGGCAGTTTCCGAGAATTATATTTTCTTCATTCTAGGAAAAAAGAAAATAAACCTAATCCTGGATTTGCAAAATCCTCACTCAAACTACAGGAAAATAATTTCCAAAACCGAGAGTATATAAACCCTTTCCTCAATCATGAAGATTCTCTCTCACCTTTTAGCCGCCTTAGTTTGTCGGTATGGTATGGTTGTCGAAGAAAATGAATGGCCACAGTCAACGTCAACGTCGAAAAAATATAATAATCGCTATGCATGAATTATTGTTGGATTATAATTTTTTTATTTTTTATTTCAGGATTATAATTATTTGCTCTTGCTCTCCGATAGCCACTTAGCTTTACTCTTCTGAAAGAAGATAAAAAAGGAAAGAGAGAATTTTTCATCCAATAATGGTGATCTCAATAATGAAAACATTCTTGATCTTATTGTACTTTTCTCTAATACCACAAAGCGGTTCAGTCTCATTCGCCTTCAATTTCTCAAACCCCGTCACAGAAATTACTCGTCAGGGAGACGCCTCCTTCGCTGCAAACTACATTAGCCTTACAACGGAATCGGTAAACTCAAACCTCCATGGGAGTGTAGGAAGAGCTAGCTACTACCAGCCAGTGCCCTTATGGGACAAGATTACCGGTGAGGTAACAAATTTCACGACACGTTTTTCTTTTCTCATACAATTAGCCCAAACCACATCGTCATATAAGAATCACGGGGACGGCTTAGCTTTCTTCCTATCTCCATACCCATCGACAATTCCTCTATATTCTTCTGGTCGATACCTTGGTCTTTTCAATAATGGCAGTGCCTTAAATGCTTCGCTTAATCAGATGGTCGCAGTGGAGTTTGATACTTACTCGAACTTTTTTGACCCGACTTCGGGTAATCTGTCAGGCCCACACATCGGTATTGATATCAACACGATTAATTCGACTGCGTATGCTTTTATAAACGATTCTGTTTTAGTTGGTGATACGATGATAGCGCAGGTCGATTATAATGCTTGGTCAAAAATTTTGAGCCTTCGAATTTGGAAGGAAGCTAATCAGAATGAAAATTATACTATCAACACAACTGTAGATTTAAGCACTGTGCTACCCAGTGATGTAGCAATTGGCTTCGCCGGTGCCACTGGATCAGACTTCGAGCTGCATCACATCTTCTCATGGTCTTTTAATTCAACATTGGAACCGAAAACGAATTTTGTGAGCTCACCTGGGCCTAAAGCACAATCTCCCCTATCCCCAGATAAAATCAAAAGACCAAAAAACAGAATAATGTCTGGTCCTGTTTTAGGTGGACTAATCGGATGTATATTTGTTATCCTGATTTTGTTTGCAATTTTTATTGTCCATTTAAGAAAAAAGGGATCGATCATGAAGATTGAAGAATCAATGGATAATGAATTTGAAAAGGGCAGGGGCCCGAAGAGGTATCCTTATAGTGTATTGGCAACTGCAACAAATGAGTTTGCCGACGATGGGAAGCTTGGGGAAGGTGGATTTGGATCTGTTTACAAAGGTACATTGAAGGATGAAGGAACTCAAGTCGCTATTAAGAGAGTCTCAAAAGACTCGAAACAAGGAAAAAAAGAGTATATTTCCGAGGTCAAGATTATAAGCCAATTGAGGCATCCGAATTTAGTTCAACTCATCGGATGGTGCCATGAAAACGGGGAGTTGTTGCTCGTTTATGAATTGATGCATAATGGTAGTCTCGATAAGCATCTTTATAACACAGAAAGTCTCCTAACATGGCCGCAGAGACACAAGATAGCACTAGGTTTGGGGTCCACACTTATCTACCTCCGAGAACTCTCGGTTGTGCATAGGGATATCAAACCAAGTAACTTAATGTTAAATTCTGAATTCAAAGCTAAACTAGGTGATTTCGGGCTAGCAAGGCTCGTTGATCACGAGCAAGATGGGCGAGCAACAATGCCTGCAGGTACAGTGGGTTATATGGCTCCAGAGTACATCCATACCGGATATGCAAGCGCCGAATCCGACATTTATAGTTTCGGGGTCGTGTTGCTAGAGATCACATCCGGAAGAAAACCCAGACAGAATAGGCTAGTAGAATGGGTTTGGGATCTATACGGGAAAAAACAACTTCACGAAGCAATTGATAAAAGGCTGAATGGCAAATTTGAATATGAAGAAGTAGAGCGTTTAATGATTGTTGGTTTATGGTGCGCACATCCAGACTATATGTTACGGCCAACCATTCGACAGGCTTTCAATGTTTTGCACTTAGAAGCTCATTTGCCAACGCTACCTCCGAAAATGCCGGTACCGATGTATGGTCCACCGCGAAAGGATGCTAGCCAGTTTTTGTATTCCTCGTCTGTTGGGACTTCAGGTGGCATGAATTCTTCCTCAAGTGGCTACACCGCAAATTCGGTAAAATCAGTTCCCTGTTATGCATCTTTGCATTCTTCTTTGCCTGTTAAAGAACAAAATACAATCTAGTTTGTAATCTACTTATTTAATTTCCTCTAGTAGTATGCTGTTCTGTTTTTATATTTCTTATGCATTGCCATATTGTAAGTGCATCAGGAGATACTTTTGAACACCGTAATTGTCTCTTTAATTTAATTTTTTTTTATTAATTTGTTGGAATTTAGGCTTGATTTGTGAATTTAGATTGATAATTTATTTATTTGGAGAGAATAGTGGTGGATCAATAGCAAAGAGTATTCAAAAATACTCAGAAGAGAATTCACGAGAGAGAGAGAGAGAGAAGAGACACAAAGTTGCTTTTTTTCTTTATAATTTATTCTCTGGTCTGGCTACGCACAAAAGAGTTTTATTTATAGAAATTACTATCCATCTCCCATAGACACCCCCACTATTCTAGACACTTCTATTCTATCTAATAGACATATTTATTTGTCTCTAATAAACATCTCATATATTCACACAAATACACTGAATATTATACTGTCCCTAAATTACACATAATATTATTTTAATTAATATATTAAAAACATTAATTTTAATATAATTGTTTGTGTTATGTGATGGTCAATCGAATTTGAATTTGAAATGCACATGAAGAGGAGACCTAAGGTCAAGGTAAACAAGACACAGACTTAAATCAGACGACCGACGCGAAGAGACAAATTTTCAGTCTGTATACACACTAATTAAAAAAAATTGGACCCACGTTCTTAAAAAAAGAGTTCATTATATATGATTGAGTACTATCTGTAATTAATCTGTGAAATCGGGTTATTTTATCTGTGAAGTTGGGTCCATTATCAATTATATGAATCTATCTATTAGGGAATGCGCTTTATTTTATGAAATTGGAGTTACGACGCAGTCAATCAGAAGTTAAGGACTGTAATTGTGTCTCTCTGTTATGTCAAAAGAATTGTAATTGGCTTTAAAAGACTGGAAATTCGTATACAAGATAAGTGTAATTTCATTGGTATTTCAATTTTCTAATTTAGCCACGAGCAAGGGCACAAGTTCAAAGCTTTGATCACGTTTAGATTGGAATTTGTTAGGTATGGAATATACCCAACAATGAAAACACACTAGTCAATTAGTGGAGAACTTAGGGAATGAAGTGGCAATTAAAAGATAATTTCTTTCTGCAGTACTGTGCGAGAGCTCAAGTCTTCTTTGAATAAGTAGTTTAATCAAATCATATATATCCCCAACTTGACTACAATCTATTATATAAATAGATAACCACTCACACCATTAAGGTGTGATTTCCCACTAACTCAATTAATAATTTTTTAGACTCGGTTTCTGATTCTATCATGGACCGAAATACATATTTACACAACTCATAAAAACACACATTTACACAATAACCCTTATATTACATAATTTACTATCATAATCTTATATCATGACAATAGCCACCCCTTAAAACCTTGTTCTACTCAAGGTTTAAACATCGGAAAACGCGTCATGGAGTCGTTAAAATCCGCCCACGTGGAATTTGCGTCCTCCGTCATCAATATCTCACGGTTCTCGTTGAAGCAACTCACTTCTCGTCGAATTTGATTGGAAGGTGTAAACGCATCCAATCAACACCTAAAACAAGTTCGACCGACCCCAAGTCAATTATTCGGACATCAATTCCGAACGAATTTCCTTGTATCTCCCATTGAAACCCGGGATTGATGGAATCACAAGAAATTTTCGACCCTTTCACTACAGGGATCGAGATAGGAGGAATGATTGTTGGAGTCAATCCCAACAATTTGGCAAATCGATAATCTATGAAAAAATACGATGAACCGCTATCGATTAAAATTGAGAATATATTGTTCCCTTTTCTACCCATGAATTTGAGGGTTTGAAGATTCAATTGACCCTCAATTGGCGTAGTCATTATTTTCATAAGCTCGAAATTGTCGAGTTCTTGATAGTATTGCTTGCCATCATCTCTTTGATCCATGACTGCTTCACCTTGTCGCGGTTCATCACCCTCGATCGCTAACACCGCATTTGTATTTCGATTTGGAGGCCGTCCTTTGCACTTGTGTCCCGCCACCCATTTTTCATCACAATGATAGCACTCATTACGCGCGCGTTTTTCGTCTTTGAGTGTCTCCCAAGAATGTCCTGAATTTTTGGCGTAGGTTGGAGCGCGGTTCGTGTGTTGACTATCAAAATTCGATTTTTCGTTCACCAAGACTCGATCTTGCCCATTGTCACTCATGCCTTGCTCTCGGTGAATGGCATTTTCGTAAGCTTCGATCAAATTCCGTGGTCGAGAGAAGACTACGGCGGTTCGCATCTCCTTATTGAGTCCCGCAAGAAAAGCACAACGAAAAAATTCATCATCCAATCTAGGATAACGTCTCAATAACAATCCGCGCAATAAATCAAAATCTCGACGGTAGTCACTTACCGAAACCACTAGGAGTAAGGTTTTGAATATGTAGAAGTCGCCTTAATGTACACTGACGACACAATTTTTGTCATCAAACCGGAAATCCATCAAGTAAAAAGACTGAAATTTATTCTTAATTTCTTTGCGGAACACTCGGGATTAAAAATAAACTATGAAAAGTCAGAGTTTGTGATGATTCATGGCAACAAAGATAGGGTACAAGATATTGAGCAGGAATTGGGATGCCCACATAAGGATCTACCAATGAAGTATTTGGGATATAGCTTGAGTATTAAAAAACCTAAAAGGGAAGAATTCATGAAAATTATCCAAAAAACGAGAGAAAGAATGATGGGATGGGAAGGGAAAATGTTAAGTTTGGGTGGTAGACTAGTATTAATAAACTCCGTGCTCACGGCTATCTTTAAATAGATATAATGCAAAACATTTTGCCCTTCTCTCCTTCGGCCACGTCGCTGTTACTGTTTGGTTGTCTGAATAATACCCCACGCCATGGCTCATTCTTCTCACTTGCACGGTTCAGGAAATAAACCAGCGTCCTAAAACCCTAGCGGAGCGACGGCGAAAAAGGCAGTAAATGCCTGCCAGGACCAAAACCCTAAACCCGAGTGACGATAAAGCCCCATGTTCCCTTTCTCTCTTCATTCACGCTCAAAAGAAGAGAGACGGAGCCGCCGCCGCCAAACCCTACGGACGAAACTGGGACGAAGCGCGACACACGGCGACGAAGACCGCCTCGCGTGTCTCTGGCTATCCAATTTATACCCGCCGCTTCTCTCTGTTTTTGCTTCAATCGTCAAACCCTAGCTTCCGTACTGGCTAGAGATGATGGCCGAGGTAAACCCTAGGATGCTCGCGCTGACGGTAAAGCAAACACTAGGCGGGCGCCAACGACAGGGCTCAAGTGGTGATACTCGATTTTCTTCCTCGGGCGACGAAAGCGAACCCTAGGCGTCGCAGTTGAGTCCATTTTTTTCAGATTTTTTTCGCAGTTTGGATCATTCTTTTTGTGAATTTTTTATTGTTGTATTTGAAAGCTAAAGAACAACAATCGTACGGTATGGAATTACGATCCAATTAGGTTCAATTACAGTATTTCGTGAGTTAATTGCAATTTGCATGTTAATTTGTGCTATTTTGAGACGAAGCATGAGTATTTCATGAGTATGCTTAATTTCAGTTTAGTTGGGGTGTTTTTTGTATTAATTTCATGTCAATTAGGGCTAATTTCATCTGAAATTAATGTGCGATTCTTAATTAGGGCTATTTTGCTCCTTTCCGTCTTGCTGGTCAACCCTAATTCCTCTCACCACGGCGGCGACGATTCTTCCGCCGCATCTACTGGCGATGGGCAAAGTCGAACAACGGTTAAAGAGATGGATGGACGAAAGCAAAAGGAAGTTCAGGAGTGTGTCTCTCTCAGCACACGATGATCCAGGGGACGATTCTGACTTCCCCTAACGATGAGCTGGTTAGTCTTCTGAATTTGAACTTTCTAATTTTTACTTTGGCAAAGTCGTTTGTCTACCTTATTTTGACCAATATTAGATTATGTTTATCATTTTCTAATGTTCTAATTTTTACTTTGGCAAAGTGGTTCTGAATTTCAACTGTAGATTGAAAAAGGGATCATACGCAGCTTTTAGATTTCCAGCGAGAGGAATATAGTTGCGGAGTTTTCGGATTTTCGGTGGAAACATGAATTCTAGGAGGTTAAAAAAATTTCTAATCCAATTTTTAGATTCATTTTTTCTCTGTACATTCTCCTTCGATTTATCAAATTAAATTTTAAGAATTTATTAATTTGAGATTTTTCGAGTGTAGAATTTGGGGCAGAGATTGGAGAGGGAAGCGGTGTCCACTGACGCGTCGGTGAGGCAGTCGATACCGAATGAAGCGATGAGAGCGAGAAAACATAGAAACCAATGCTTCGAAGAAGAGAACTGGAAGTTATTCTGAAAAGTAAGTTTTTTTGGTTCTAATTTGGTATATTTATTAAAAAAAAGTAATTTTTGTGAATAATTTATAATGGTCTATTTTTTGTTTGAATTGAAGGTTTAGTGACGATATTGAATATAAGAAACCAATGCTTCTTCGATATGATGATCCAGTTCAAGACGAGGTAATTTTGTTCAATTTTTAAATTATTTTTGCAAAACAAAGCGTGCATTATTTTTGTATTGCAAAAAAGCCCTCACTTATTACGATACTCAAAATCGCTAAAAAAAACGACAGATAAAACAAAACAAATGTAGATTTTATTTTGCAATTGTCAGTAACATATTGCATGTATGGACTTTTTGCGATTTTGCATAATGCAGGGGCACTTTTGCAAATTACCCATCATTTAAGTTGCTTTATTTATTTATTTATTTTCAGGGGGGTACATTAGATGAAGGTAGTCGTTTTACTGGTGAAATCGAAAAAAACATGAAGAGGTAATTTATTTCTCCAAATTTCCCTATAATTTATTCAATCTTCACTTTTAAATAATAATAATAATTAAACGCAACTTCGAAGGAGAATTTCAAGAGTGTCCACAAAAAAAGCCGCTCTGGAATTAACATCAACGACAATAAAGGACATGTAATGATTTTTTATTATTTGAAATTCAAGTGTTTGGGAATTTTATGAAATTATCGGGTATTTTTGTAATTTTCAGAAATTCATGGGTACCACAGAGAATTTTATGCAACTTAATCTCCTAAATATTTGATTAGTGGATTAATAGTACTAATAAATGATGAATTGTGCAGTTATAGAGGTGCAAGGGAAGGATTATGGTATGCTGAAGGTGGTCGAGACGTGGGGCCCATGTGATGCATCGAGATCTGTGCTCGGTACCTGTCACCTGGATCGTTCGAAAAGGAAAAAAAGAGCGCCAGAAAACCCTACTGGCGACGAAGATGCGATCGGCACCAGGCGGAGACGCGGGCGACGAAGACGCGATTGATGACGGGTTTTTGGCTAACACTTAGGTTATATCGTTGAATAAAAACACCGTAAATCAAACAAGAAACATGTGAATACTAAAGATTGTATAGACTAAGTATGTAAGGATTCGTTCCACAGGGAGCTATTGCGTCAAAATATGATTAAACTTCAGATCTTTAAAATAATTATTTCTAAGTTTCCAAAATTAATGAAAATTTGTTTAGAGAGAGGTCTGAATATTATAAAACTTATCCTAAAATTTCAAATAATTTGGACAACGGAATAAAAAGTTATTAACGAATTACAATCAGGTCTCTAAAAAAACAATCTCTGGAAACAGCAGGTTTTCAGTTTAAGTGACCGTTTTCAAAAATTCATATCAATTCAAATATTTCATGAAATTCAACGATTCAAAAAGTTCCCGAAACTTGAAATCAAGATCTACGCAATGAAAGAATTGGTTTTTAGCAGATTTGGAAGGAGATCGTAAAAATTGACAAGTTTAGAAGGTTTTCAAAACAAGATTCAAGGGCAATCAGGGCAGTAATTTAAATAAGAAAATCGAATTAACAACTAAAATTCTCAAGTTTATTAATCAACACAAGAATTTATTAAAAGAATCACAACCAAAAACTGAAATAAAAGAAAGAAACCACCTAATCAAGCCCTAGAACGCCTAGTGACTTGTGTCGATGCCTTCCCGTCGATCCGGTTGAACGCCAACTCGAGTCTCCGTTTCTTCTCACGCGGATCCTCTTCAATTCGTCGAAGAACGCCTTCCGCACGAATGACCGATCCTTTCCTTGTGTCGAGATGGAGCAAGAACGCCTTAACTCCAATTTCTTCACGTACAACCCTAGGGCGAGAACGCCTCTACCAAAGAGTTGGTCTCGAATTTCACGGTTCTTGGTTGAATCTTGTTTGTTTCTTGGAAGAGTTTGTGGAGAGAGATGGTAGAGAGCTTGCCCCCAAAGGGGAGAGAAAAGGGGGGGGGGGGGGGGAGATCTCTTTGCCCTTGGCCTTAGGGTCTTATTTATAGGCTTGATACTCCTCTTGATTGGAAAGGGTAATTATGGAAGGTTTAGGGGAGCAACAAATCAACTAAGAAGGCAACAAATTAATCTAAAGAAGGCAACAAATTAGCTTGTTGGGGCTTGTGCATGGGCTGAGAGCTGGGGCTAGGCGTGGGCTGTGAGATTTGCCTGCGTGGGCTGTGAATTCTGCCTCTGCGGCCAGGCCCATTGTTGCCCCTGTGCGTTGCAGCAGTTTGGTGATCTTCTTCTTTTGTTTTTGCCTTTGCCGCCTCGATCTTTCACCGAATATATCGATGTGATATATCGTTTTGACTGTCTTCGGCGTGTTGGAGGCAATGGTGCTAACCAAATTCCCAAATTATTCCTCTATCTCCTGAAAATGGGCAAAGAACACATTAGTGTAGAAATATTCATGATGTTTGAAATATGTATCATAAAAGCATAGAATATAACTTCACAAGGGCTAAAATCCCTAAATAAGATTCGTAAAACGTGTTCCATTTGCCTCACATCAAATACCCCCACACTTAAACCCTTGATCGTCCTAGATCAATTGGAGATTTGTAGTTATAATCAATCTAAAGACGAATTGCACTAGATTCTATTAAATTTGTATTCGTCATTTTCAAACGCATTTCATGAACCTATCGATTAAAGTAAAAAATCAAGTTGCTAATGTTTAAGAAAGATAATGGTCAAATAATCAAATCTTAATTGAATAAAAATCGCAATTTCAATAGAGTTTAGAATGAGCAATTCATTTCTATCGGAAAAGGTGATTAAACACTACCGTTCGAATCTTTTCACGCCACAATTCAAAAGAAACCCGATTTCCAAAGTTTTTGAGTCTTCGTTTTGCAAGAATTCCCTTTTCAACCCGTTCGATACGTTGGTACAAGGTTCATACCCGTTTTCAGTCGAATTCCCCACCCACTCCTTCATTTCGTAGAAGTCTTTAACCGAGCGCCCCACTACACCGAAATGCAATGAGGTTACATCCCGGTATTCTATTTTGACCTTCCTTCTATTTTATTATTTTATTCTCATTTTACTTTCTTTCTTTTTTTTTCTTTTTTTTCGGATCGCATTTGTAGAAGGAGTTCCGCGGCACCGGAGTGCAACGAAATTACATCCCGCCTTTTTTCAAGATCCAAGAAGAAGGCGGGTACTATCGACATACTAACGGGTCCCCACGAACGGTTGATTCATTAAGTGTAAGCAAAACTCATTCAAAAACTTTTCAATCGGGTTCTAATTCGAAGATGGGTTCAATTTTCGAAAACTAGTGTGTCACGTAAACCACGAATCCTTAAATTGTCAAAAACTCGTGATAATTGCGAAGTTATTGGTATGGGTTGGAATCCCAATAGATTTCTTCAAATTCGTGACCAAAATTTCCAAAATATTTTGCAACATTCAATTTTGAGAGTAAAAATCGTATTAAAATGAAATTTTGTTTGAAAAACAACGATTTGTTTCAAATGAGGTGGAGAAAAATCTTTTTGTGCAATTTTGTCCTTAGTTGAAAACTAGACGTGCTCCGAGATTTAAGTTTCATCAATTTTCTATTTTATTCGCAGAAAAAGGGAAAAATAATAAATAAAAAAAAATTCCCAATATTTTTCGTTTTAATTTGGGCACATGCAGGTTCAAAGGTTGTGTTACCCCCCCATACTTATGGTTTTACTTGTCCTCAAGTATATGGAATAGAGAATGTAAAAATAGGGTAATGAAAAGATACAACCTTTGATGCGTGGGCTTGCCTCCCTCGCTAGCGCTCTCGTTTATTGGTCTCGAGCTCGACCATGCTGGTGTTACCCTCCTTGAAAGTTGAACGAGGAGCTCACTTGGATCGCTCTTTTTCGACCGCCTCGGAGTGCTCCTTTCGAAACGTTGGAGAATATGGCACTCAAAGCTTGGTTTAATCGTTTTGCGCATGTCAAAATTGGTTCCAAGGGCATCCTTATCTCGCTTCGAATCAATTTGTATACAGGTCTTTGGCGAAGCGGAGTGGTAAGTGGCGTCAGTGTCTCAATGTTATTTGTTTTTCTTGATAAATCTACACAAGGAGAAATTCTTTCATGAGAGGCATCATAGTTCTTATTTGAATTTAAATCGATGCTAAACGGAAAGAATTCACCTTGGAGAGTTGGAGAGTTTTCTTCTTGCTTGGTTTCGTCGTTTGGAGTGAGTTGAACCACCATTTGGAGAGTTGAGTCCACCGACTCCCACTACAACAGATTGGTGTATTACCGACGGGCGTCTATTATTACCGACGGATGGTAGCTGATATTTCTATCTACTTGCGTTAGTCCGTCGCAAAAGACCATTACCGACCGTTATTTTTACCGACGGACCGTAGGCGTAAATTGATATTTATTAGCGACCGCGTTTTCGCCCACAGCCCGTCGCAAAAGACCATTACCGACTGTTGTTTTCTCCCTCAGCCCGTCGGCAAAGCTCATTACCGACCGTAATTTCTCCCTCCGCCCATCGGAAAAGACCTTTCCCTATTATCCTCTTCTTCTTCTTCCAAGACCGTCTCGATGCTTTCTTTGAATCCCCCCACACTTGAACTTTCGCCACCTTCAATTTCTACGTTGTCCTCGCTTGAGCACTCGAAATTAGCATCTCCAAGAGATTCTATCCAATTTCGTATTTCTATCGGGGTTTCCTCATATTGATAAATGAATGTCAAAGTTGACATCAATTTCTCTATCGTTTCTATCAATTCTTCGTCGGAAACTTCGTCTTGAGATTGAGAGGATGGGTCTTGGCATTCGAATTCGAGTTCGCCTTGAGATTCGTCTATGGAAATTATGTCGTTTTCGTATCGGAAAGCTTCGTCGGTGGAATTTGGTGGAATCATTGAGAGGAGTTCGTCTTCTTCCTCTCTCAATTCTTGCTCTTCTAGCTCCAATCGAGCAATTTCTTTCTCTATGAAATCTTGGTCCAACATGGATTCGGGATATCCCCTTTCGATCTTCGCTAGTTGCATCCCTTCCCGAAGCGTTAAAGGTCTCTCTTGATTGTCCATCTTGTACCTTGCAAAAAAAAGAAAAATTCTCACAATGAGTGAAATATCAAGTTCAAATATATCAAATCGATTTCCAATAACACTCAAGATTGCAAGTATGATTTATAATTTCGACTTAAACATTGCTCCCCGGCAGCGGCGCCATTTTGATGACGGGTTTTTGGCTAACACTTAGGTTATATCGTTGAATAAAAACACCGTAAATCAAACAAGAAACATGTGAATACTAAAGATTGTATAGACTAAGTATGTAAGGATTCGTTCCACAGGGAGCTATTGCGTCAAAATATGATTAAACTTCAGATCTTTAAAATAATTATTTCTAAGTTTCCAAAATTAATGAAAATTTGTCTAGAGAGAGGTCTGAATATTATAAAACTTATCCTAAAATTTCAAATAATTTGGACAACGGAATAAAAAGTTATTAACGAATTACAATCAGGTCTCTAAAAAAACAATCTCTGGAAACAGCAGGTTTTCAGTTTAAGTGACCGTTTTCAAAAATTCATATCAATTCAAATATTTCATGAAATTCAACGATTCAAAAAGTTCCCGAAACTAGAAATCAAGATCTACGCAATGAAAGAATTGGTTTTTAGCAGATTTGGAAGGAGATCATAAAAATTGACAAGTTTAGAAGGTTTTCAAAACAAGATTCAAGGGCAATCAGGGCAGTAATTTAAATAAGAAAATCGAATTAACAACTAAAATTCTCAAGTTTATTAATCAACACAAGAATTTATTAAAAGAATCACAACCAAAAACTGAAATAAAAGAAAGAAACCACCTAATCAAGCCCTAGAACGCCTAGTGACTTGTGTCGATGCCTTCCCGTCGATCCGGTTGAACGCCAACTCGAGTCTCCGTTTCTTCTCACGCGGATCCTCTTCAATTCGTCGAAGAACGCCTTCCGCACGAATGACCGATCCTTTCCTTGTGTCGAGATGGAGCAAGAACGCCTTAACTCCAATTTCTTCACGTACAACCCTAGGGCGAGAACGCCTCTACCAAAGAGTTGGTCTCGAATTTCACGGTTCTTGGTTGAATCTTGTTTGTTTCTTGGAAGAGTTTGTGGAGAGAGATGATAGAGAGCTTGCCCCCAAAGGGGAGAGAAAAGGGGGGGGGAGAGATTTCTTTGTCCTTGGCCTTAGGGTCTTATTTATAGGCTTGATACTCCTCTTGATTGGAAAGGGTAATTATGGAAGGTTTAGGGGAGCAACAAATCAACTAAGAAGGCAACAAATTAATCTAAAGAAGGCAACAAATTAGCTTGTTGGGGCTTGTGCATGGGCTGAGAGCTGGGGCTAGGCGTGGGCTGTGAGATTTGCCTGCGTGGGCCGTGAATTCTGCCTCTGCGGCCAGGCCCATTGTTGCCCCTGTGCGTTGCAGCAGTTTGGTGATCTTCTTCTTTTGTTTTTGCCTTTGCCGCCTCGATCTTTCACCGAATATATCGATGTGATATATCGTTTTGACTGTCTTCGGCGTGCCGGAGGCAATGGTGCTGACCAAATTCCCAAATTATTCCTCCATCTCCTGAAAATGGGCAAAGAGCACATTAGTGTAGAAATATTCATGATGTTTGAAATATGTATCATAAAAGCATAGAATATAACTTCACAAGGGCTAAAATCCCTAAATAAGATTCGTAAAACGTGTTCCATTTGCCTCACATCAGCGATCGGCAACAGGCAGAGAGACGCTGGCGACGAAGACGCGATCGAAACCCTAGAGGTACGAAACGCTCGGCACGGCTCTCACTCAGGTCGGGCTTCTCATCTCCCGCTCACCCTGTAACTCTGTTGCCGGCGACTTTTAGCTCCCATTTACTCTCTCTTTACGTTTATTGGCCACTTCACTCCATCGATATTATCGAGGTATGTGTTGCTCATCAATTGATTTTAGTATAATGATTTCTCTACGACTTATCATGGGTTTTAATTTTCTAATTTTTCGTTAGGCATAGCTGCGGCACACAGAAAAAGTATGCTTTAACTATGTTGTAATTAGGAATTTATGTGAGAATTTGTCAGCACATACAAGGTTCGATTTTTGGTTTATTTTTATGAATTTACTATGTTTTGTTCTATTATCTGTGCGATTTTGGGTTTAAGGTAGTAATTTAGTTAGTAACTAGGGTTTATTTATTTATTATATAGTAATGCATTTTTTTTTAAAATTGTAACGTCGAAACCGTAATTACTTCAGATTTTTTTTTTAAACCCTAATCTTAATGCGATTTTGTCACGTGGTACGGTACACACTATTAAATTATTTTTTATGACAGAATTTGTAAATGATTATGTGAATAAATTAATTCATAGGATTTCGTCTATTGTAACAGTTATTCTTTGATTTCCAGATTTTTCGAGGTCTCTTTGGTAATTTCTTGGTTTTTTGTTTTCATTTAGAAATTTGCAAAGACTGTTTTTAAATTTTTCTTTTTTTTTTTTGGCAAATTTAACTAATTTAGAGTTTTTTCTCAAATGTTGATGTTCAAAGAATCACATGAAATACTTTACAAAATTTTTTTTTCATAATTTATCTGCAATTTGCAGCATCTAGATTTATGTTCTTAGCAATTTTTAATAGTTTAGATGGTTTTTCCAATTTTCAGCATTTTTTATTTTTTTTGGAAATTTGTTTACGATATTTGGGGGTTTTGTTGAAAATTTAAGCACTTTTGGGGTTATATATAATTACAGAATATTTGTTTTGGGCAATGGTCATAAATTTCTGTTGTTTATATCTCTATTTCATAATTTTCAGTTTTTGTTTTCCAAATTCGGGCATTTGGGGGATAGTTTGCTCGAATATTTGGGATGTAGAATTAATATCTCATCAATAATTTGACTTCTTTTCGCAAAAATAACATTTGCTAGAATTTTTTGAAAAATAACATTTGTTATAATTTTTTGGGTCGAATTTTTAGCATATATTTACAAATTACATCATTTCTTTACACATTCCATTACACGACACTTGGTTGTTCAAAATTGGATGCTGGCACGAAACATGTGCAAACAACATGCTTGCTCCATTCAGCAGTTTTGATGGTACGCAGTTTTTCTGGTACGAACCAATGGTACGAAGCTCAATTTGATTTTTTTCTTAATTAGTTCTTTGTTCTTCGTAATTCCGAGGTTGTTTTCAAATTTTCATATTTAAGGGCATAATTAGTATTTTCAATTGTGAAAGGGGCATTATTGGAACATCTCTGCATGTGCTTGAAGATGCTCAATCAAACGGTATTTTTACAAATTAACCCTTTCTCTTTTTCATAATTAATTTTTTGTTCTTTTTCGTAATTACGAGGTTGTTCTCACATTTCCATATTTTAAGGTATATATTTCGCATTTCGATTTTACAAGGATATGTTTCAAATTTTCAGGTTTTCGATGGGCATAATTGATATTTTCGATTGTGATAGGGGTATTTTTGAAACTTTTATGGAGGTGCTGGAAGATGTTCGATTCAATGGTATTTACTATTTTTACAAAATAGCCCTTTCTCTTTTTCTTAATGAGTACTTTGTTCTTCTTCGTAAGGTTGTTTTGATATTTTCATATTTTATGGTATATAGTTCGGATTTCAGATTTTACAAGGATGCCTTCGAAATTTTCAGTTTTGCGATGGGATACTATTTGGTCAAGGAAATGCCCCTCCTCTTCCTTACGAGTGCAAAGATCCTGATGTCGTCTCTTTCGGATCCGGCACAGATTCCTTCCCGGTAATTTCCAAGAAAACACAAATTTACAAAAATGCCCTTACATTAATGAAAATTACAAAAGAAAGTATATAATGTTTTTTTAGGATTTTTTTAACACGTTGGGTAGGAGATGAGCATGCACAATAATAATTACTTCGCGCAGAGCAACGATTCCACTGAAATTATGATTCGGCCACATCAGCAAGTGACGTCAGTGTATAATAATGATGACCCGGGAATAAAAATAAGGATGAGAAGGTGCAAATTTTGATAATAATATTAATGATCATAATAATTATTCTGAATGGCAGAGAGAAGTTCCTAGAAGGCTGTGTCGTGTCTCCAAACAAAATTGAAAATTGGATCTGTTTCTTGCCCTACTTGCCAAGAAGAAAAATCTTCAGAGGTTTCAATTTTTTATAGTAATATTATTGTTTTATTTTGATTATTTTTCTTCAAAGTAATTAAATTGAAATGTAATATTATTATTTTGATAAAGAAGAATCTTGCGAGGTTTTCAAAAAATAATTGCTCACTGAAATCAGGTCTTCCTATTGAACGATTATATGATTTGAATGAAAATTAATTGATAGCTTTTTTGTCGTAATGTATATGAGATCATCTTGGCAGTAGGATCCATACCAAAGAAAGCATGGCTCGAATTATACTATATGTATATGAACATCGAAATAAGTATCTATTAGATAAATATACAATACACAAACTATATAATATAATTAGAAAAATATAAATATACATAAAAATACAAACACAAATACAAATACATAAACGAAATAGAAATGCCAATACGAATACCAAATACAATTACGGCACACAAATACGAAATACATAAACAAATAAAAAAAATACATATACGAGCACGGAATACGACTACAAATACGGACACAAATACCAATATGATTATCAACTACGAAGTAAAAAATATGAAATACGATATACGAAATACAAATATGAATAAGAATAAGAATAACAGCATGAAGGGGAGACACAAATACGATTACGAATACTAATTCGAAAAATGTAAAAACAAATAGGAATATCAATAACAAAGGCAATAACAATACGAACTAGAAAATAACAAAACAAATATAACGATATAGATACAAATGAAAATACAAATACAATAACGTAATACAAATACAAAATATAAATACGCAATACAAATACGAATTATCACTAAAATTACGAATGACAAATACGAAGACGAACACAAAAAGAAGAACGAAATTTATAATATTTTTTTGTTTATTTTCTTGATTTTCTCTATGATGTAAAGAAAATCAACTAATTTTGAAGAAAAAATCGTTTGAATCGCTCAAGGCAACCGGCCCTTGAACGATTCAACCGATTCTTGCTTTAAAAGTTATCAAAATCATGATTTACTGAAGCAAACGAACCCTAAATCCTAAACTCTAAACAAATGCGGAATACAAATATGAATTACATATACAAATACGAAATACCAACACGAGTAGGAAATACGGAAAAAATAAAATATGAATTACATATACAAATACGAAATACCAACACGAGTAGGAAATACGAAAAAAATAAAATATGAATTACATATACAAATACGAAATACCAACACGAGTAGGAAATACGGAAAAAATAAAATATGAATATGTATACAAATACGAACATGAACATAAACACGAACAATAATACTAATACGATTAGCAATTAAGAATTACGAATAACGAACAATGAATTACGCAGTACGAAATCACACAAATACAAATACAAAATAAGAATACTAATACGAATACACGAATAAGAATAATACACGAATACAAATACACGAATACGAATATACCGACACGAGTGCGGATATGAATACGAAATACATATACAAATACAAGTAAAATACAAACAATTCGGTGTATTTCAGAAATGAGGACATGTTAATCATAATCATCATCGTCGGCATCATCATTATTATCATCAAGCTGCGGATACAAATTACAAAACACAAAAGAGCGAAAAAATACAAATACAAATAGACATAAAAAAATACAAACACAAGTACGAATATCAAATACAATTATGAAATACAAATACAAAATACATATGCAGATACGAAATACCAACACGAGTACGAAATACGAAATATGATACGGATACGAACACAAACATATGCATGAACACAAATACTAATACAATTAGGAATTAAGAATTACGAATAACGAATAACGAATTACGAAATACGGAATCACACAAATACAAATATGAAATATGAATAACAATACAAATATGTGAATAAGAATGATACACGAATACAAATAGATGAATACGAATAAACGAACACGAACACGAATGCGAATATGAATATGAAATACAAATAGAAATACAAGTAAAAATACGAACATTTCGATATATTTCGGAAACGAGGACATGTTAATTACAACAAACAATTTGATTGCACATCAAAAAACAATTGCACATGTTATTAGACGACAAGACCCATTCCCAAACACGACAATTACAGAGAAACTAAAAACAATCCATGAATACAAAATACTAATAAAAAGTAAAAAATAAAATAAAAATACACATAAACTGAAATACGAATACGAATACACGAGTAAACGAATACGAATCCACGGACACGAGCGCGAATATGAATAGGAAACACGAATACGAAATACTAATAATTGATAAATAAAAATAAAAATACGAATACGAATGTACATAAATTAAAATACGAATACGAAATGTGAGATGTCAAAATGAAAAATCAATATGAGGACGAAATATCAATACAAAATATGAAAATGAATACGAATACGAATACAATTATTAATTAGGACTTACTAATTATGAATTATCCCTAAATCCTAAACCCTAAACTCCAAACCCTATAACCTAAAGACTAAAGCGTAAAGTCTAAAGCCCAAATCCTAGACCCTAGACCCTAAATCCTAAATCCTAAACCCTAAATCATAAGTCCTAAACCGTAAATACGAAATGCGAAATATGAAATAAAAAGTGAGAATATACGAAACACCAATACAACTAAAAACACAAATGCAAATTTTGAAATACGAAGTAAGAATATACGAAAGACGAATATAAAATACAAACACGAACAAAAATACAAACACAGGAACACATTTGTCAATGATGTATATAAAATAAATAAATTTTGAAGCAAGAACCGTTTAAATCGTTCAAGATGACCGGCTCTTGAACGATTCAAGCGGTTCTTGATTTAGAATTTATAAAAATCATGATTTACTGAGGCAAACGTCCCGTCGTAGCATATTTTATGTCGTGGTGAAAGTGTTTGTTTTTTTAACGCATTTTACTGCATTATTTTTGAATATTTGAATTAATTCAAACTAGATATTATTGTAATTTATCTCATTATTAAAATTTGGGTAATGTGATGCACTATTCTTTTTGGTTAAATATTCACACTTTTTGTATTTCTTCTTTCCATAATACATACAGTGCATCTATAATTCATTGATATACATGTTATATACAACGCAGGAAAATATTTTTATAATATCAATCTTGCATTGTCATCATATATGATTCATCGGAGAAATACCCAAAACAAAAAAATCAGAAGAAACTAGGATTTAACACCGAACCCGCGCAATAGCGCGGGTACCACGCTAGTACCTATTTATTTTCTAATGGCCTATAAATTTCCTAAGTGGGTTATGCAAGAGATCGATAAAATTAGGAAGAATTTTCTTTGGAGGGGGAATAAAGAAAAAGGACTAAACCTAATTGCATGGGACAAGGTCTGCATACCCAAAAATGCAGGCGGATTGGGTGTTATCGATTTGGATACATTTAATAAATCCCTCATGACGAAATGGATCTGGAAGTTCTTTAATAATAAGGAAGGATTGGATTGGCAGTCCTTGGTGAGTAAATTACACAAAGAAGATTGGTCCAACCCTAATTATAAAAATGACTCGTACTTTTGGAAAGAGGTCAAGAAACACTATAATTATTTTAGCCATAATGCCGAGATAGTTCTGGGAAATGGAAAGAGAACCAGTCTTTGGTTCAGCGATTGGGGCTTTGGATACCCAAGCACCAGCTTTGAGAGCCTATTTAGTTTTTCGGAATTAAGAAACCTAACAGTGGCACAAACCAAAAACATAAGATGGGAAGAGTTGTTCAGAGAAGAAAGATCAGTAAAAGCTAACCAAGACCTGATAAAACTACAAAACCTTCTAAATCAAGTTGATTTAACAGATAAGGAGGATAAATACGTATGGAAATTAGATAAAAAAAGGTTCTTTCTCAACAAAAAGTACGTATAAATCCCTGGTAACAGGAGTCCTATCGCACAGCGATCTAAAATTCATATGGGATGCGAAAGTACAACTTAAGATGAAAGTGTTTGCATGGTTATTTAAGCAAAATAGAGTGGCTACGATCGATAATCTAAATATTAGAGGAATAGTCATACCTAATCGATGCCCTCTGTGCAGACGAGACTGGGAATCAGTTCTCCATTTGGAGAAAAATTGCCCTTTTGTTCAATTGGCTTGGAATCAGTACCGATCTGGCTCCAATCAAGAGAACGTCCTTGCTGAAACCCTTACAGACTCTATGGCAAAGCTCTTCCTGGGAAATTCGTCGAAATCCGAAAAGAATCAGACTTTAATCTTCCTCTTCGTCATTTGGCGAGATCGGTGCAGAAAAGTCTTTACGGAAGACACCAGGGGGTCAGTCGAGGTAGTGAAAGAGGTGGCGGATGAATGGACGATGGCCAGAAGAGTAAGAGAGAGAATCAAAAAGAGGGTGGCGGCCGAGCGGTAAGAGACGGAAAGGAACCGTCGATGAGAAGGGTTGGAAGAAAACCCTAGAAGAGAAGGAGATCGGAGGAAGCGAGACATGGCAGGCGCACGGGGGAGATAGAGAGTGACAGCACAAAGTAGCTCGGGACAGTGGATGGCGATAGAAGTGGTAGTTTGCGGAGCGGGTTTGGAAGCGCAAAGGGATCGGGTAGAACAAGCCCGCATCCACGTGCGATGGTAGTCGCTCGGATAGGGGATGTTATTTCTTTTTCTTTTTTTTCTTTTTTCTTTCTCTTTTTATATGTATGTGAACCAGTTATGTAACTCTTAAATCCATCATATCTATAATATATATAATGCAAGGGGATTTGCTGTCTCCTGGTGCAGCCACGTCACCAGGGGCCTATTTGTAAAAACATTTTGGTCCTTTTTTATTTACAAATTAGTCCTTTTTTCGAAACATTTTTACATTTTGGTCCTTTTTATTTTACATTTTGGTCCTTTAGATTTCACCAGGGGCCTATTTATAAAAAAAAAAAAATTTGGTCCAGGCTCCTCTTTGTAAAAATAATTTATTTACATTTTGGTCCTTTTCTGAAAAAAATACATTTTGGTCCTTTTTATTTACAATTTGGTCCTTTTTTATTTGTATTTTGGTCTTTTTTATTTACATTAAGTCGTTTCAAGTTTTAAAAATTAAACTTTGGTCCAGGGGCCTCTTTGTAAAAAATTTATTTATATTTTGGTCCTTTTTATTTATATTTTTGTCCTTTTTAGTTGAAAAAACTACATTTTGGTTCTTTCTATTTACATTTTTGTCCTTTTCAGTTTAGAAACTTACATTTTGGTCCTTCATATTTACATCTTCATCCTCTTTTATTTACATATCGGTCCTTTTTTACATTTTTGAATTTACATTATAGTCATTTTTATTTATGTCTTGGTCCTTTTCAGTTTTACTTCACACTTTGGTACTTTTTATTAACATTTTGGTCCTTTTTAATTTAAATTTCGGTCCTTTTTTACATTATTAATAATTCCTCTCATCTCATGCGTCCACATCAACACCTTATTATGCCTCCCTATCACCACTTTACTTGAAAAATTTTCAAAAGACTCTTTAAATTTTTAGATATTGTAAAAAAAAATTAATTTACATATGTATTCATTTAAAAAAAAAAATGTTTTTTTAATTTTAAAAAATTCTTAAACTTTTTGTAATACATAATAATTAAAAAAAAATTACTATATGTTATGTGTTATATAATTTTAATATTTCATTCATTACAAATATTCGACTTATGTATTTTTTTTTTTTAAAACTAAAATAAAATTATAATAAGTTGAACAATATTAATAAAAGAACATCTTGCAAATATTTAAAAATAAAATATCACAAAACTATTAAAAAATACATAAAAGGAAAACTAAAATAAAAAGTAGATGTTTAAATAGATATTTTCTATGAATATATTTGCAAGATGTTTATTTATTATTATTTAATGTTAGTTTTTTATGAATAAAGAATGGAATATTAAAATTATATAAACAAAATATGTAATAATTTAAATTTTGTTAAATCACTACATATTAAGAAGTGTTTATGAATTTTCTTAAAATAAATAAAAAATAACAAAAATAAGTTTTAATTATTACATATGAGATTTGGAGGATATTTTGGAAAAAAAAAATTAATATCATCCATAAGAGTATTTTAAAATAAAAATTTGGTAAAGAGTTTTTTTTTTGGAGTTTACGAGAAGATAGAGGATTTTTTACAATATCCAAAAAAAATTAGGGGGTTAAAAATATACCAAATCACGGATGTGCTAATAATCATGACATAATTTAAATTAAAGTTTCGAACGAAACGGTTAGCGATGACATCGTGAAACTTTGTTGTTGGCCGACCACACAAAGGGCGAAAAATATTTGTGCTAAATATGTAGCGAAATTAAGGATTTGTGAAATTAAGAACACTCTTTTTTTCGGCAATGTTTTCTGATCTATTAGGTTCTTAATAAATTTCATGACGACTCATTCGTTCTTTTTCCTTATTTTGCTTATGAAGTATAAAATATAGATAATTTTTTTAGCAATAACCGTTTGAATTATTCAAGAAATCCGGCTCTTAAAATATTCAAACGATTTTTGCTACAAAATTTCACTCGCACACAACACACTAAATTACACATATAATAATGATTACAAAAAGAAAGTCACATACACAAAATGAACAACAATTTTCTTCAACTACATTACTTATAAACCCGAACAACCCCGCGCAATTGCGCGGGGGTAAGGCTAGTATATATAAAAAGTTCATTGGATGGGAGACCTCTCGAGCCCCTTCCAATTTTTCAAAAAAAGTATTAAAATGAAAAATGTAATTAACATAATTACAACTTAGTACTAGTATTATCCTAATTTGTATAGTTAGGGAAAAGAAAAATTGAGATCTTATTTTGCAAATTTGTTATTTTTGTTATTTATTTTTTGATGAAAGGCCTGTGGGCTCATGCAAATTTGTTATTTATTTTATTTTATTTTTGATTGAAGCCCGTGGGCTTATGCAAAATTTTTGAGATCCTATTATGCAAATTTATTATCAGAAGAGAAAGAAATGGATATATAAATGTTTTTTCAAAACAAAAAATAAAAAAAATTTAACAGATCCATAATTAATTTTGACCCCATAGACGGTTATTTTTTTTTTTTAATAGTAAGCAATTGCCTACTAGAGATGATATATTAATAAATAAAAAGTTATGTACAAACTATTTACAATGAAAATATGCGTAGCTATGGCCTATTACAGTTTTCAACTCATGCTTGGGCGTCTAACATAACCCTATTAATAGTGATCTCGGTACTTGGTGGTTTATCATCGAAAATTTTCTCATTTCTAGATTTCCATATATTCCAGAGGGAAGCCAGTCCCCATAGACGGTTATTTGAAAATAAAATTTTGGTAGAGAAATTTTTTGGAGTTTTCAATAAGATAAGAGATTTTTTGAAAATTTTCCTTAATTAAATATTTTTTGTTAATGAATTAACAATTAATTAAGAGTGTTAATTAAGATAGAGAGGATGTGTATGTGGTGGTGAATTGTGGGGACAGCAGATAAATAACGCGCCTTACGAAAGCTCTCTTTCCCTTTCTCACTCTCGCTCCTCTTGTTTACAAACAAACACGCTTTTAGTTTTATTACTTATCGTTTCACTCCTTTTCCCTCAAATCGTTTATATAACAAGTTAACGACCATCCAAATTATCTCACAACCCTCCATTTGAAACCAAACTCGTTTCCCTTCCGCGTGCTCTCCAACTAAATCCTTTCTGTTGTCCATTATTTGTCCACTATCCCTCATTGTTTTGTTCCTATATACACACCATTCAATCGGATATTGAAATCGATATCTCAAACAAGCCCTTCAGGAAGAAAGAGAGATATATCTAACGGGAAAAACTCGAAGATGGTTTGCATGGTTTCTCGTCAGGGCAGAGAGCTCCAGAGATACACCCCCGCCGGAGGCCGGCTCGTTGTCGGGTTCGTACAAATCTCTTATCTTTCGAATTTAGTTTCCCAATTTATGAAATTTGGGTTGAAATTGAAACTAAACTTTTCATTATTTCTCTGAACAGATGCATACCGTACAAGCTAAAGGAAGAAAACCCAATTGGGTGCTGCATTGACCAGAACATCGAAGTTCTCGTGATTAGTTCGCAAAAAGGGCATGGCATGATGTTTCCCAAGGTAAATTTCCATTTTTCTTTAAAAATTATCCCAACTGAATCCTTAATCATCATCAATTTGATCTAATGAAAATGATTCGACAGGGTGGTTGGGAACTCGATGAAACCATTAACGAAGCAGTAATGCGCGAAGCCTTAGAAGAAGCAGGTGTTTGGGGAACCCTAGAGGAAGAATTAGGAAATTATAAATACATTAGTAAGAGGTACAATACCGAATATCATGGCATTATGTACGGTCTGAAAGTAACTACAGAGCTCGGTCAATGGCCTGAGATGAACGCGAGAAAGAGAAGATGGGTCTCTGTTCAAGAAGCCAGAGAAGGTTGCGAAACCAAATGGATGCGAGAAGCTCTAGAAGTATTGATATCGCGTCTCAGTCCACTTCCTTTGAATGAGAAGATCGAAGCCAAGTTGTAATCGCGTGAATGAATCGGTCTCAACTCTTAATTAGTTCACTAATTATGACTAATCCCCGTAATTAAATCTTAATTTGGCGGCGCAATTTGAGCTCGTGAAAATTTAAAATGGTTCTAATTGAGGTCATGTGAGTGAGGAGATTTCATTTCACCTCTTGATGGGAGGTTAACAACCAAAGTAAATGGAAGTGCAACATTTGTTTGCATAAGAGATATAAATCGGAGTAAATCAATTCAATCGCTTCTCACAGCCTCGCCATTTGTAAAAAGAGAAAAAAGATCGTATTATTAGAAGGATCTGCAATTTTCATGTTGATTCTTGAGGTGATTTGTGGGGATCATACTTCCCACCTTGTTCAAGAGGGAATCGAGGCTAGAAAGATAAAAAAAAAATAGTAGAAAATTGGCCCTGAAATGTACGAATTCATGTTGGAATTGATCGTTGTAATCTAATTTAACGATAATAATTATGCTCATTTATTTGGTTCATTTAGTAATTATTTTTGTGAATTAATTGGGTTATTTTTTTTTCTTGAAAACTTTAAATAGTCTACAAACTTTTACTTTTCGGGCTTATTGATGGAGGCGGGCGGATCTTGGAATGATTTCTTGAAGAAACGGATAAAAAATAATTACTGAAATTACAAGACAAAATATTATGAAAGATCCAAACATTAAAATTTATATTTTATATGGGTGATTCTATGGTAGAACCTTTTGTTCAATTCTTATACAAATTAACAAGGATATTTGGAGTATTTTCAATATTCCAATTTAAATAATAATTAATGAAATACTCGAATAGGAAACTAATTTGATTGAGAACATCTAATTAATTATAAATTTCTAAAATACCCTTTTCAAAAAGTTCTACCATAGAATCATCCTAATAAAATATATTTAATCACTAGATTTTCCGCTGGAAATTTTGTAAGAGGCCAAAAAACCTTTCAATCTCGAATTATGGTATGGTATAAACCAAACACAAATACCACACAAATATTTAAATTAATGTTTGATTTGAGACTTGCACATAAATAATTTCTCCTTGTTTGGTGCAATCTCATGTTGATATATCTTTCTCGAATTCAAATATTATAATTGACAAATTGTTTTGAAAAGAATAGTTAAAATTTAAAAATGAAAGTAGAAGTGGAACTTGAGTCCACTCTATTATTTTTCAAAAAATAAACTGAAAAAATCAAATTGCATATATTATGAATTCACGATGGGTATTAGAGAAGGAAGAATATGATTTCACCCCCTCCCTCCTTCCATGAAATCAAGAATGAATGTATTAAAAAAGGAAGAAAATGATTTTGGTAGTTTTAAAACTAGTAATTATAATAAAATTATTTATATCATAAAAAATTGGAGTGGTGTAGTGATACAATTTTGAATCACTTTTTCAGAATTAAACATAGTGCAAATTAGGTCGTGCATGGAGGTTGTTGCCTTGTTGGAACTGAAAAACATTGAGAAAGTGTGATTAAGAAACTAATTTGGTTGAATTGCACTAAGCAGAGAAACGATATTTAGTTATACCTTAATAATTTACAATCTGGATATTTTATATGAATTGGACTTATTCGCCGATGACCATCTATAATAATTCTCCAAATTTAGCAAATAATTGAGCATTCATGTGAATTGTATATTTTGTATCTTTATTTTTTTGAGTTTACACTTTGTATCTTATTACTTAATATTATTCATCATAAAGATAGTACAAATAGTAATATTAATAATATTACGATATATTATTGATCGTTTGACTTGTTTCAGAATAGTTGTGAGGAATCATGCTGACTAGTAATGCCCATTTATATAACAAGTAAAGTCTAGTTGACTTGCAAATATACATATTAAATATTAATTAGCATATGTCATGATCAATTATTATTGTCAAAATATACGTTTTCAATGCTTTCATACACCCATCGCACTCCATGTGAACAAACCGACCAGTAACGTGTCATTATTTCCATCACTAATAAATAATAACACATCAACATTTCATCATAACCGACTAGTTGACTTGGTTTGATAGAGAAGGAGAAGGGAAATGAATGAAAAAGAAATGGACATTTCAAATAACGTATCATGACGAAAAAATTATGTTTAGAAAAAAAATATTATTTCCAAAAATATCATATTTTAAATTTTTTTGATGTTAAAATATATTATATTTTGAAATTTTACGTTATCATACTTTTAGAAATTAATTTGTTGTATTAATATAAATTATTTTAAATATAAAAATATAATATTTTGATGTTAAGATATATTCTCTATTTACATTTTCTTCTTCTCTTTCCGAACCAAGTACGGATAGGATAATCATTTGAAACTAATTTGTTCCGAATACATTTCGAACAAATTCGAGATGAGCCCAAAAAGCTTGAACTAACACCGACCCAGCCTTTGTTCGGCATGAATTAAGCTCGAGTTTAAAATATCAAAATATCTATTATTACATATAAATGTACATTTCTTGAAGTAGCCAAGTTGTACAAGATTATTTGGGAAATAACCAGCCCGTGGAGTTAATTTGGGAAATAACCAAAGGCGGAGTGGGTAACTCCGCCACATCTAAAACTGGCGGAGTTACCGATTAGCTCGGAATGATTCTAAAAATTGATCGTCCCTTAATGAATATCGTTTGGCATTTTGCTACGAGGAGTGGAAGTATTGGTTGCAACAGATTAACTAAGACTTTCGTAATGAGTTTGATTGGCATGGAAACGATGCTAATGGACATGTAGTCCCTTGACGATTGATTTATTAATTTTTTCTAGAGTATAAATCTTGGAATAATTTATATATTTGATTTTTTATGATGTCCCGTGCGTTTTGGAGAAACTCAGCCATCCTCCGTCTGAGCTGCAAGCTTTCATCGTCGGTAAAAATTCTTCGTAGATACGCCATAGACGATATTTGACTCTGTATATTTGGAATTGAGTAGGAGACCCGCCTTGTCGACAGTAGTTCTGGGCCCATCAATTCTTTACAGAAGTCGGTGAAAACTTCATTGATTAATACCTGTTCTGAGATAACATAATTCTGGATTCGAATTTCTTTGATTACATTTTGATAATGCCTAGCCGAGACGATGGAGTGAAAATATTAGGTGTTATTGTCCCTCATTTTTAGCCAATTACATGAATTCCATCGTTGTTGCCATTTATCCTCTTATGTTAATGACAAAGAACATGCATTTTTTCTATGTAATAGCCTAGTCTCTTCAATAGAATCTAGGATTTGTATACATGCTTTGCACCTACTCAAATTTGAGTCCATGTATTTAAATGTTTGAATGGACCACGTCCTGAGTTTTGTAAGGGAACATGTAAGTTTCAATTATCAGTCACAATTTTTTGGTATTGAGACTATTGATGATGTCTCATCCAAAACCTTTCAAATTTGAAGAAAGTAGCCTATGGACTCATGACCCAGTGGTTAGGTATGAGACACAAAAATCTTATGTTGTAAGAGGTTTTGGATTCGAGTCCCATTGGCATCAATGGATGGAGGACCACCGAGCCTTCTCCATTTACTCGTTTTTTTAATTTGAAGGAAGTAGATTTAAGATCAATCAAATGATATTGGAATTTTAGTGGGATATGGACAAAGAACTGTTGCGGAAGGAGATATTGAATGTTGAGAGTAGTGGTGGAGAAGATTTCAGAGTTTTTTTAAGAGTAGGAATATATGAGTAATTATACACAACATGTTTTCGCAACATGATTGACAGAAGAATGATGAAGTGTAGGATGTGGATTGAATTAAGTTAAAATATTTTATGGTGTGAATATAATATCTAATGTAGGATCAACATTCTGCTGTAAGAACATGTTATGTAGAATTACACAGAAATATAGATTTCGAGTTTAAAGTCAGGTAGTATTGTATGATGTGGAGGTCTTTGAGATAATAATTGCGAAAATAAATAAACTACAATAAAATGGTAATATGAAGCCATTTTGGTACCCAATCAAATTCCTTAAATTAATTATCCTCATTGTGGTGCTTACTCTCCTACAGAAAATCTGGCAGCAAGGCAAATTATTCGATGAATTAACTAATCAGAATATGCACTTTTTATAAAATAATATGTACTTATCACGGTTGGGTTTAATTTTGATTCCAGAAAATTGATTCAACCTAACAGTCTTGGATAAAATATGAAATGATTCCAAAATTAAGTAAAAAGGAACAAATAATTAATATAGAGGAGATATTACTATTTTTTCCTTCTGATTCCATATGAGAGAATTTAACAAGGGCAATTATATGATACATTCATTTTTTAAACGGATCATTAATATGTAATTGAAATAATTCTTCAATTATCGTTTTTAATTGAATATGATTTGAAAAAATAAATCACCTCGCATTAAAATATTAGAGACTTAACTAAACTTTGGATGAAACACTAGGAACCAAAAATAAAAGAAATTCTAACATGTAAGGTACGTCTCGGATTTTCTCCGCGTCAAATCTACCGGGCGGTCGGACCTGAAATTCGAGCAGGGCCTATATTTATTTATTTAATAAATCCGAAAACAACATTTACATGTGTGTCTATTCAATATAATATATTTTCTGATTTGAAACCTTTTTCCTCGTCAGAGTGAGCCTTGGTTTTAAAAATTATGTTTCTCTATTTTTTTCATTGGAAAATGATTCTGTTTAATTTGTTTTGATTTTGCTCTTTAATATTCTCTGTAGTATAGGGAATGTGGCCCAGTTTCCATAAGCCCAATTGTATGGACGAAAATAATTCGATATTATTTTTATATTTCTCAATTTTGTACTTTCCAACAAACATTAACAAATTAAAATTGCAACGAAGAAATAGTATTGCCCAGGACAAAAGCCTATAATGAACAAAATTGTAAATTGTAGCCATGTTCTCTAAGCCCAATTATTACACTAATATTTGGTGCAGTAAGCAAACGAATTAGCAATACGCCTAGACAGGACGAGCTATACATAATTTCTTGGGATACAATTTAGTATCATCAAGAAAGTTGGGTTGAGAGCGAGGGACACATTATATTTTTCCTGATATTTTTTCTTTCAATTTAATAAAGAAAATTTAAAATTTGTGAAACGATTCATATCCTAATTGATTGAGTATGAGACAAAAAAAAATTCATATATTGTAAAAAATTGTGAGTTCAATTTTTATTGATATCAATGGATGGAGGATACACGAGCATTCTCATATATGCAGACTACTTCGGTGACCACCTTAAGCAATTGCCAGCATAAACACCCGAAAAAGCCCCATATATTTAAACTTCTTAACCTGAATAAAATTATTAGTCCCATACTTCTGAACCCATCTTTTTCTTGCCCATCGTCAATCTCCACTAAGCATCGCCAGTACTCTCCACTCACCCCCCAAAACACACACACACAGACTCACTCACTCACTCACCCACACATCATGTCCAACATTTCTCTCTTCTTCATCTTCGCAATTTCGATACTCCTCGCCGAAGCCTCAGAAGACTACAATGGATTCGTCTATGCAGGCTGCTCAGAGCAACACTATGATCCCGGCTCATCTTATGAATCATCGGTCAACTCAATCCTCACATCTCTCTCAAACGCAGCCTCGTTCACCACTTATACCAACATCACTTCTCCGGCCTCCTCTACCTTCGTATGCGGACTACTTCAGTGTCGTTCTGATCTTCCAACCTCATTTTGCGAATCTTGTGTTCACGATGCCATTTCAAGGTATAAATATGTCACAATAATCGAGTATTTTTATTGTTGGACGACATTGACGAATAGTTAATTAGTTCTCTATCAACAAAATATCATTTCCTTCTACAACTGAGACTTTATATCTTGTAAAAGAACACTTAAGTAGGAATCTAAGTTTTTAATACTTTATTTTTTTTGAAATTAATGTTTTTTCATGATAATCTTAATGACAATTCTATGATACATAACTTTGAAAAAAAAATATTATGACTTATCTCAATACGAATCTAATAATTAAAAAAATCATAAGCACCGAGTCCTCTTATACTTAATTAATTATCTTAGACATCCTCTAAATATATCATCATGATTGAATAATTATAATAAATAAAACATCAAACTTATTATTCTTTTCGTTTCATACATAAGGCTTTCGACATTGTGTCCATCGGCGGAGGGGGCTGCCGTGCAGTTGCGTTCTTGCTTTCTGAAATATGGAAATGACTCTTTCCTTGGAAGGCAAGACACATCGGTGTTGTATAAGAATTGTGGGGCTTCATCACCCAACGGCGGTTATAACGGTGCAGATTTTCCTGGAATGCGTGAGGCTGCATTAGGTGCATTGGTGGCTTCGGCCGCCCCTCCTGCTGGCGGATCATATCGTATTGGCGGAGCTGGCTATGTTCAAGTATTTTTCTCTGATTTATTTTGTAATTTGTCCAAATACATCATAGAACTTCTGAAGCCAATTCATATGCACCCTATTATAATAGAATGCTCGACTTTCATCCACAACGAGGCTAATAATCCTCTCGTCTAAACGTTATATATGCAACATGATCCACTTCTGTTTTTTTCTTTATGTGCAGGCCATGTCACAGTGTGTCGGGGATCTAAGTGCGAAGGAGTGCTCAGATTGTGTTGGTGTATCTGTTGCACAACTCAAGACCGAATGTAATTACGCATCGACAGGCGAAGTTTACTTGGGCAAGTGCTATGCGAGGTTCTGGGCTACGAATTCGAATTCGGCGTACACCAATACGGTGTTCCCTTCGGGCAGTCCTTCTCATGGTATGTTCTTGCTTATGTTAATATTGCTTAAAATTCTCGATTTGATTTAGGATTTTGTAGTTGTATGGATGACTCACTCTTTTCTAATTGTGCTATATGGTGAAATAAAATAATGTAATGTTAAATAAGAAATATTATGTCTATATATTTACAGTTGTTTCTGTAATTGTATAAACAATAGAAATTATAAATTTTGCAATTGATATGGCACAAGTACAACACGAATATAAATTAGGATCTACAAAAGTGAATATTCCGTATCATTTTAAAGTAAAGGCTTATTTGTCTTTATTTTGGATAAAGGTAAAAACAACACATAAAGCTGACTTTCTAATTAGGTCTCGGTGTTATCATGGCTGGACCATCTTTTTGATAAAAAAAAGTAGATTTCTTAGTTACCAAGTATTTTTTGCTACCCATGTAAGGAGAACTAAATAATTTATATTAATACTTTATTATTGTAATTGAACTTAAAAATATTATATTATATGTTAATTGAATTGGATGATAACATTTAACACAAAAAGGTATGTCGTCTTTCATTTACTCACTCAGTCAAAATTAAGTAAAAAATACACATACTGTGAACATCTATGTTGCACGGATACGGATACGGGTAGCGTATCCGATACGATACGGATACGGCAATTTTCAAAAAATCACGGATACGGATACGGCTATATAATTATTAGTTTAATATTTTTATATTATATATAATTAATAAATTAGTAATAAATTAAATAAAAAATTAATAATATTTTTAAATTAAATATCATGACAATAAATAATATCAACCAAACAATACAATTATCATAAAACTATCATAAACTTGTTCTAGAAATATTTTAGAACTAATTTAGAAATATCCTAAAAGTATCCTATATAATTTATTTAAAAATATTATGGACCAAAATATATAATGGGCCGAAGTATCCTAAATGGAGTATCCCAGCCGTATCCTGGACGTATCCCCAGCCGTATCCTGCCGTATCCCCGCCGTATCCGAAAAAAATAAATATTAAAATATTCGGATAAGCCACGTGGCGTATCCGATACGTATCCGAGCCGTATCGCACCCGTATCCGTATCGGATACGCGTATCCTCAGGATACTTCTGCATTTTTGAAGTATCCGCGTAACACAGGTGAACATTCTATTTTACCTTATTTCAACTTTTTGTGTCTAATTCAATACAATTGAACAAATTATGCTAAGGGTTATTTATTAGCAAGACAGATATATTTATGAACAGTATGAGAAAATTTACTAACACTGCCAAATGTTAAATAGTTTAGTTTAGAACAATATACAAGAAAGCTTGGTAACTCTTTCCACTATTCTCTCCTACTTTTCCCTCGTAATTGAATATCCTCCTAGACTTTTATGTTAAAATATCCTGAAAAGCAAAAAGAAATTATCAAAAGATCGTTAATAAATTTTTTTATCAAAAGATCCTTTTTATTTTTTAATTTGTGTGACCATAGTCTCAGAGATGATGGCCACCTTTATTTGCTAGTATATCCTCTAGCTCTCTGAACTTCTAATTTATTTTTCAAAAATGGTACATTTTCTAATAAATGATACTAATTTTTCTATCTGTAGGTAGTCAATCTGGCAAAACGCTGATAATTATTATCGGAGTTATGATTGCGATTGCGATTATAATCGTCGCCCTCTCTTTCTTCAGAAGAGCCAGTGCCGGTACGCCATTTCTACCAAGGCATTAAATATTGATGAAAATAATTGGTATAAAATTAATTAACCCATTCATCTCCATCTCGTAATTGCAGGTAAATAAATCTACAAAGATATGTTATGACTTTTGCTTGGAGAGCTTTTGAGTTCAGTGTAGCTTTTGCTTTTTTATCTTTTTAATTGGAGGCCTTTTTTGAAAAGTGGAGAGTGTATTAGGGGCCATTCTATGAAGTACTGAATATTCCAACATGTACATTATTGAATAGATCTCATTTCTGTATTATTACTATTATTTAGTATATGAGAAGTGAAAAGGTTGTACAATTAAAATAAATACATAGATTGTATTAAATTTCTTATTTTTTTGTATTTCTTCTATTTCAATTTTCTAATAAGTTTCTTCATCGTACAAACGATTATCTATGAAACAACTGAAATTTTGTTATCGCCGAGGAAACTAGTTTTTATTTATTTCACAACATATATGCATAATATTGATCCTTTTATACCAATAATACTCGCCATCTTTCTTTAAGATCATCCAATGAATTATAAAAAATAACAAACAAATTATGAAAAATGGTTATATTAATCTTAATTTTTTTAATGTTTCATTCGATTATTTTAAAGGAGGTGCTGATTATTATTGCTCCATATTGTCAATGACCCATAACCCAGTTGGTTGAGTGTTTGACACAATAAAATCGTATGTTGTAGAGGTCATGAGTTCAATATATATTGCTCCATATACCATATAGTTCCAAGATGTTGGTATTCATATGACAGAGTTGTGTTATATGCATTTTTTTCAGAACAAAAGAATTTCACTCTTACGTGAAGTTCCAGATCATTAAATTAGCAATTGAAACAAAATATAAGGGTTAACTAAAACAAAATCAATATAGACATACATAACCATACAAGTATTCTATTGTACAATTATTACAACTTGAAGTGCTTTAAGTTGCAATTAAATTTTTGTGACAATACAATCTATTACATTTAATCGATGTGCTTTTCGGTATTTACAGCACGAAATTATGCGAACACAAAAATACGGCACGCAAAAGACAATCATATGCATGTCTGAAGATCCCAGCTAGAGTGGCAAATATCCCAATAGAAATTATATGCAATCAACAACCAGGTTGTATTGGTAGCGGATTCACTTTGCCACTCGAGCTGTATAAATACCTCGGACTTGTATTCGATAATTCATTGGCTTATTCCGATAATATTGTTTCAGCATCGTTATGAGAGACGAGATATATTTTCTGGCCATCTGAAATCATGTCGACATCTATTATGCGGGCCCCTTCTTCTGACAACAATCTTGTTCCAGAGCATTTAAGTTGTTGCTGACTCGATTGAATCAAATCCTCAATCGAGCGTGGAATCCAAAGCACCACCCCTTCTTTTCTCTTTTTTTTGGGCTC
Organism: Luzula sylvatica; assembly: GCA_946800325.1. Lineage (NCBI taxonomy): Eukaryota > Viridiplantae > Streptophyta > Magnoliopsida > Poales > Juncaceae > Luzula > Luzula sylvatica. The sequence continues at coordinate 69,389,275 of OX326960.1, forward strand.
CCATGGATGGAACGGAAATATTGAGCATCTCTTCGGATGAATTTTATCTGCATGGATTAAATTAATTCATACATGATTAAGGGTGTAAACGGAGCGGATACAATCGAATAAAAGTAATACCGTATCTGTATCTGTATCCGTTTCATTTTTCCGGACACAGAAATTTAGGGATACAATTTTATTATCCGCACCGTGTAATAAAATTAGGGACAAAATTTAGTAATTTACCTTGAATTTCTTCAGCGCGTTTTGGAAATTTCGAGAGCTCTTCAGCTCTAGCTTGTTCTAACAACAACATCAAGGATTTACTTCCACATTTCCTTCCTTCATCCAAAGGTGTAGTTCCCCATCTACAACACATTCAAATTTGTTGTTGATATCATAAATTCATAAATAAAAAATTTGAAAATATATACCTATCGGTGGCGAAAACACTGGCGCCAGCTTCTAGAAGCATCTTGGCAATAAGATAAAGCCCCTCAGCGGCAGCTATATGAAGAGGCGTTCTATGATCGTAATCTTTAGAATTTGGATCGCCACCATAAGTTATAACTCTTCTCACGAAGTCTGAGTCTCCTTTGGCGACAGATGTACACAAGTGGCTTCCTGCGTCCTTAAGATTCAATGTTGCCCCTTTGTCGAATAATAGTTGTGCCACTCTATCATGGCCTTGCTTTACCGCCTCTAATAATGGCGTGTTCCCAAATTTATCTGATAATTCAACAATTAGTTTCTGATGTTATCATATAATTTCTCATTTCCATATTTAGTTGTGTTTTAAGGGTGTATCTGTGATTTTCATGATTTTTAGGAGATTTGATATTTTGAGGTCTTGTATGGGTGATATTGTGAAAAAGTACCAGGAAGATTCATATCGGCTCCTTCACGGATGAGGAAAGAGACTATATCGTCATATCCTTTTGATGCTGCGAGATGCTGATAAAACAATAAATTATTATATAAGTTAATTAATTTTGTTAATTAAGTAAATTAACATAGAGAAATAACAAAAATGCATGAATTTTTTCGGGTTAATGGAGTACCAGTGCGGAGCGTGTATCATAATCAGTTTTTCCCGGATTAGCTCCTGCGCGAATCAAACCTTTTAATTGATATAAATCTCCATAAAAAGCGGCACAATTCATTCTCAATGCCAGCTCAGCTTCTTGTCTCCCTATATGAAATGTTATATCCGTCTCTAACTGTTTGATTCTCGATCCAGATTCGCTTCCCTACGTACCAAATACAAAATGATTAAAAATCAAAATCACTTATATTTATTTTCAAAATAAAATAATATAATGCTGATTTACTTCTGAGAGATTGCTTAAGATGGTACGGCCATCAACAAAATATATCTCTACAATATTCGTGAATAATTGTTTGTCGAGTCGTAAGAGTCTGACAAGCTCGCAAACCCTAACAGAATAAGGCTGAGGGATATTGCAGAGAATTGCAATTTCTCCGAACGAACTGTTCGGTTCGAATTGCATGATTGTCTCTTCTGTCCCGTCTTCCGCAATTCCAATCGCTTCCTAAAATTCAAATGTATACATTACATTCATGATTTCATATAAATGGAAAGAAATTAATATATACAAAATTGGAGATATTTATTATTTACCAGCATCCCATGGCATACAAAGTAGAGCTGATCGACTGCACTGCCTTGCTCTAATATCACTTCTCCGGGTAAGAAGAATTCTTCTTGTAGCCTTATCACCTAAGAAAAATTCACAAGTACATTTAGACATGTTTAAAAGCATGAGAAAATAAATAAATGAACTCACAATCTGTTGAATGAATTCGGGCGAGCATCCTTTAAACAGAGGAACATTTTCTATATACGGCTTGTATAATCTTTGCGAAATCTACAAAGAATAATTCATAACACAAAATTTAGAATATAAAGTATATAAAAAACTACTAATAATTAGTTTTCTATTATCTAAAAAAACCTTAGAGCGAATCGAAACGGGAATATCCTGAAGAGCAGAAGCTTCGGTATAGCTGCTCTCATACTGCAATCTCAAATGTCCTTTAATTTGGTCTCTTATATCTTTACCGAGTCTATTTCTATTCATATACTTTATAACTTCCTTCATTTTGTCTCTGAATCTCTCCGTCTTCGACCCTTTAACTATTAAAGCGGTCATGTTACCAATAAGATAAGCTCCCAAAATCATATCGAATGACACAAATATCATTATGAATACCATTTCTCTGACATTCACCGCATGTATGTCTCCATATCCTGTATAAAAAATAATAAAAGAATGTAGCCATTAAAAGAAATTTTAATTTTTTTTACACGTACCTACTGTGGCCATAGTGACAATGGCGAAATACAAAGAGGTCAAGTATCTTGTAGTGAGATCGATTTCTCTGAAATGGGCATATTTGTAATCTCCTAAAGTTAAACTTCCAATCCAAGTATGGCCTTCTCTCGACTCTGGAAGAGTCGTGGCTAAATAGTAGAAAATACATGCTGCGGTATGCGTAACGTATAATTCTACAAGAATAAGTTTGACTATTCTCGTGAACAGATAATTTATACGTATATCCTTTTCGAGTTCTTTTAAGAATTCCTCCACTTTTAGAACCCGAGTTAAACGGATCCACAGGAGATACCTCACTTCTTCTTTGCTTCCACTTATCTGTGTATTAGAAGAGAAATCAATATTGTTTGTAATATGGTTATTTAATTAATTTGGTTTAATTAGAGATGATACGAGACCTTGTAAATGTAATCCCATGGAAGGCAACCAAGAACGTCTAAAATTAAGGTTGATTTCAAATACCTGTATTTATATGAAACAAAATAGTAAAATTAAGGTTGATTACAAACTCGAGAGAGATTAAATGGTTTAGTACCGAACGGCGATGGGGCCAGGTTTGGAGATCAAACGATAAGTATTTGGGTCGTGAAAAGCAACGAAGAACCTGACGATGATGTCAGCGAGGAAAGCCAACTGTCCAGCTATGTCGAGAATGAAAAGGTTTCTCCGAAGGCCTCTGAAGAAGCCGAACTCCATTGGGGTGAAGAAGGAAGAGTACACCGCCCATACTAATATGAACCTGGTCCACAGTTTGTACCATCTGTATCACGTTGCAGTCATTAATTACTCAAGTGCAAATTATAAATACTATAGAAGAAAACATGCGAATATTGAAGTTATATGATATATTGCCCTCTATTAAAATAAGCTATTGATGAGCGTGGCAAGATTGTGGTTATGATTTTGTTAAAATAATACTGGAAGTTCTTTCATTATGGTCCAACAAATATAGAATGGACAACAAAAATCATGTATAAATATTAAATAGTATCTTATTAATAAAAAATAAGAGCTTAACGAGCACATTTCGTGCATCGGGGCTCTCTTAAAAAAACCCGGACCTGACTGGCAGTTGGACTGTAAATAACCAGAACCTGCCAAATCCTTCAACCGCACTATTCAAATCCTTCAATACAATTTGATCCTTTTTTTGAAGAAATTCAATCCAATTTGATCCTTTTTGGACTTGCGTTTCTGAACAGAAAAAACAAGTACCTCAAAAGTTTTGGCACTTTGATTGAATGTAGGTACTTCGCATTGGCTCTTTCATCTTAGACTCTTCACATTGGCTCCAATTTTCACAACATGACTTGGTTCGCTCCTTCAGTTAGTATTATTGTTATGTGTTATTCAAATTTTCTAAATCTTTTTGGTTTTACAATAAAATTGGTGGATTTAGTTATTTCATATTTGTGCCAGTTTGACCTTTCATCAATGCCAGTATCTCCAAAATTGGTGAAATAATGCCAGTTTGGCCTTTAAACCAATCATAGAACAGTTTAAGATTTGAATATCAAAAGTTTTTCCATTCAGTTCTTAAATGTTTTACACCATTGTCATCTCATGTTTTACATTATTGTAGTCTCGGTCCAGTTTAGTCATGAGTTTGAAAAGAACTACAGGTTCAATTTGAACACAGTATAATGGCAAACTGGTATTTACTATGAAGTAGAATATTTTTTCATCTTTGCAATTAATTTAATTTATTTGCAATTACAAAAGATAAAAAAAAAAACTAGCTTATCTTAAATATGTAGGCTTGTTATTCTTTATATAATTAATTATTTAGAAAGAGATCAGCGGTTCAACTGGTTGATCCGCAGGTTCGACCAGTAAACCAAATTGCCAAATTGATCATAATAGGACGGATCTCAATAGGGATGATCATGGGTCGCCCAACAGTATATATAACCGTGTTAAATATAACATAGAGAATGAGGTGGTCAAATATTGGGCAAAGATCAAGATTTCGCCACCCATTATGTATTATTTAATTAACACGTATAAGTGACATGGTAATTTAAAGAACCATATAATTAATAATTAATTAATATTAATTCAAATAAACATTAATTATATATTAACTAATTTGCTAATTACATGATATGTGTTTGTTATCATGTTAATTAAATACATAAACTAAGATGTAAATAATATTATGGTATATTCTGAGAAAAGTACTGACTAAATGTGAAGAATTGTTCACCGGATTTAATTTTCTCAAAACTTACAAATCAGCCTAAATTATATTTTTTTAATCTAACTAATTATTGGATTTTTTAAATCCGATTAAAATTAATTTGAAATATCTTTGAAAACGATATTATTTCTCAATTTTTTTTATCCATACGAGTTCACATACAAGAAATTCTTCATTCGAAATTTTTAAGAAGTTCAAACTAAAAATATTTAGTGTCGCTAGTCCAGTTGATTAAGCATGAAACACATAAAATCAAGAATGATTATACCATGTCCTTCAAATCTCCAACATCATCTATATCACTAATTAATAATTAATTAACATTATAATTAACAAAAAATATTTTATTAACGATTAATTGATATTGAATAAGAATTATTAATTCATATGTACTTTAATTATATATCAGTTAATCATTAATGAAATATCTTTATGTTAATTATCTTGTTAATTAAATATTAATTAATGATATAGAGGATGTTGGGGGAAATTTGAGGAGCATCTATATGAAGCTCTAAATTAATATATTTTTGAGAGATCGTGGATTAAAGTCTTGGTTAGGACAGACGAAAAAAAATCCGAAATGTTGGGGATTAAAGTCATGTTTATATAAAAAAAAAAAAAAAAACTCGCTAATCGTGATGTACATATTTAATTTATTAATACAAAATGAGTGTGGGTTAACCCACCTCATAGAAAATTCAAAAAATAAGGTCATGTTTATAATGAACCAAGTGGTTGGTTTGACGAGGTTCAAGTTGAACCAAGTAATTGTATTTGTCACAATCAATCACCAACACAAACACAACAACTGGCCCTCGTATCCCCGAGATTGTTCTGCACGTTATGCACTTATATTTTAATTTTAATTTTCAAAAATCCATTACGACCGTCTACAGAATCAACGAATATACACTACCGTCAAAATAATGATTTTCTACGACATGTATTTGTACCCATAAAATAACTATTAACTGAATCGTCACGCTATACGGAGTAAAAGATATATGTATTTGTATCTATCTGCCAGGCTAGCTATCCTATCACTCTTAACACACGAAACAGCTTATTTTGTCGTATAATTGATATGAACACCCCTCTTATATAGTTATAATATAATCATCATGATTATCTGGTGTATCTTCCTCGATTAGTGTAATCACTAATCACCCCTAACAAACACCTACTTATCTCTTCATTAATCTACTTATAATTCTCTTATTTCAGATAATAACTCTAATAATTATTTTATTTTAACTAATATACTTTAATCTAGTTACCACTGGTATTATTATTACTAGAAAATATATTATTGAGTCGAAATTAGCAAATTTTCAACTACTAATTGTAGACAATGTGAAACACAATAATTTCTATCTTTGAATTTTCAAATTAGTTGGAGCCGTCCGTACTGAATAACTATGGATTTGGTATGGATAGAAAAAAAAAGAGAAAACAGAGTAGAGATCGAACATGAAAATCGACAAGAAATGAGAAGATTAATTACTTGTTATCGGGATGAATGATGTAAGGATGTAGATTATTGCGATCAAGGCCTGATCGCCGGCGAAACAGGCGGAGTCCGACACTCGATCCGAACAGAGAAAGACTACTGCTGCCTCTTGATGACTGGGCTCTATCCGCCACCACTTCGTCCACCACATACTCTTCCTCCACCTCCTCTTCTTCCTTCTTCTTCGTCCTTCCCAGCATCTCCAATCACGATCGGATTTCTCGTGGTGCTGTTGTGCACGAGTCACGAGAGAATGGCCTTTTAATCTTTTATGTTTTTGTTTTACTGCTTTTATTTTTTTAAATCGGAAGGATGGAGGGGAAGGGATTTTATAGAGGAGACGAAATAAAACGATAAATGATAATTATTAATTGATAAATAAACGTCAAAATATTTTTTATTATCACCAGTTTAAAACACTGGAGACGTCCATTTATAAGGCTTTTTGGGATAAAACATCTCCGTAACGGTATTTTGAATAATAAAATAATAAAAACAGAAACTTGATTATATGATTTTGCATTTAAACACACAAACCCATCACAAACGAGATACAAACGCTTAAATTTGTGATATTAATTAATTATATATATCACAAATCAATCACAAAATGAAATATTTGTGTTATATTTGTGATTAATTTATGCGTTTTGTTACTTCAAATTATATTTAATTATTTCAAACAATATTAGTTTTACTAATGATTTAATCTAAATATGATTAATACGAATTGATGTTCAAAATAATCAAGATCAAAAGAAGACTTCAAGATACACAAAACACTACATCGAGATCATGCAATCATCTCAAGATCAACGGGTAGTTTGATCTTGCTCTAGTATTTGCATCAGATTTTTTGCATATGAACTCCAAATTTGATAAATTAAGACTTGTTGGAAAGCTAGGAACAAAGACTACAACTTTCATATTCAACTCGAAGTATTATACATCTTATTCAAGCAAATTTATGTGTATCAAGTCATTATTTCATGTTCACAAACATACATCTTATTTGATGTTATTTGATGTTCAAAAATTATTTTCGGAATCTGAGAGTTCGGATTTTTCCTCAACTCTCCAATAATTGCTGCTGAATATTAATCTATAATTTATATAACAAATTAACTAACATGATTAAGTAAGGTTAAGCGAGAGATTATGCATAGTTTACTAGCAATTTGGGGATAAAACTTTAGGACTCCTAAACTTATGCAAAAACCAAAGTTTGAGAGTCCGAAAATATTATAGACGTAAATAATTTTAATTTACAAACTTGTTTTTTCTGAATAAATTTTGATAACGTGTGTATTGTTCGCTTTTTTTCCCTAAAATTAATGGTCTACTCAACCTAAATTGCAAAATAGCTCATTTTTTTCTTAAAAACTGGAATTATTCAGCCAAATATATTCTTACCAAAAGTTAACATTGGTTTTTATTATTAAAAGATGTTTGTTTGTATGTGTGGATCAACTACCTAGGATTTCTCAAAATGAGAGGGGCTTTTTCAGTTTTTGTAATTGTGACAATCTAGGGTATTTTTCAAAAATTAACCTGCAATGTTGAACTTCTGTTCTTTTTTATGGTGCTAATGCATAAAATCGGTTATGGTCACAAACAAATTTAATGGTGCTAATGCATTATAGAACCGGTCATTGTCAACAAGCAAAACCTGGTGAACATGTGTGGTTCTTATAATTTACCTAAGTTGGATTCCATTACCTTTAAGCAATGTTGTCTCCTCCACAAACTTCACAATATTTCTTTTATGCAACTTTAAATTTACAGGTAGGAAATTATTAAGTTTGGTTTATTCGATTCGGTTTATATCGGTTCAATTTTAATTAGGTTCGGTTTTATTTTAGTTCGGTTCGATATAAATTGGTTTGATATTATTCGATTCGAATCGACGGAATATTCATTTTCGGATATTCATAAATGACGTTTAACGTGAATTGCTACAATTTAAACTATTTGGACAAAAAAATGAACGGTTTTATTTAATTTTTTGTTTTGTTTTTGCAAAGCATCCTTAGTTCTCAGTGTCGTTGTTGATAATCTATCTCAAATTAGCCGAAAAGTAACTCAGTAGCAGCGTGTAAAACATAACGAACCAAGAAGCATCCTTGAAAAATATTTGCACCACAATAAATATTTATATTAAAATTTTGGTTATAACGCCAAAAATATCAAAATAAATAAATAAATCCTAGGAGCATTGCCTAAAATTGTTAGGTCAATTGATTTTATGTTGCAAATATGAAATCCCGAACGATAAACTTAAAACACTATCAAACCTTCAAAGAGTTTTATGTAATCAGAACTTGATAAATTCGTTTTACTTAAATCTATAAAGTACGTATGAGCCATTTTTCTACGAGCACTAATAAGCAAAAAAATATGGCATACATTTGTTTCCTCTAATGGTCATATTTTCACTCAATTAAACGATGTTCGTTAGTACAAAATGTTTATTTACAATAACGAGGTTATATACTATGTTGTGCGGATACTTCAAAAAATAAACCGTACCCGTATCGGATACGGATACGCCACCGATACGGCACTGATACGTATCCGATACGCCACGTGGCGTATCAGACTATTTTAGTATATAAATGTGAACCGATACGATTCCGATACGGCATGATACGTTTCCGATACGGTACGATACGTTTTCGATACGCCTGAAAACGGTTCCGATACGGCTGACTCATTGTTTTTTGTTTTTTGTCCAATATAAAAATACCCAATACTTTTACTATTCAATAGTATTTTACATCACGTATATTTTTTTTTACTTATTCATAAAATATCCAAATCGATAGTACAACATCTTGATTTTTATAATAATTTAATAAAATGATTTAAATATATATTTAATTATATTAAAATAATATTAAATTATATACATATATAACGTATCGTACCCTAGAGTTTTAAAAAATTGGCATATTGCCGTATCCGTATCCGTATCGTATCGTATACGATACTCGTACCCGTATCCATGCAACATAGGTTATATATATCCCCCCCGAACCCACACCCACACCACACACACAAAAAAATTACTCTTGACGTTCTTGATGTGACACTTAAATGTGGTTAATTCAAATGATTAACACATTCAATTAAGGGAATTTTTTGTTGTTAGACAAGCAAAGAATTAGGGATGTTCATTCGGTCGGTTCGGTTCAAACCGAACCGAATAAGGTCAAACCGATTTAAACCGAACCGAATAAAATTCAAACCGAATCAAACCGTTTAACACTTGAACCGATTTGAAACCGAACCGAATAAGAAACATTATAATTTTAAAATAAAAAAAATTACTAAAAAGTTTATATTTTATTTATCAAAAAGATATAAATTAATATTATAAATATAATTATATTAATTTACAACAATATTATATGATTTTTGTTATATTTAAACATTAACATATTAAAAAATATATAAAAATTGGATGTTATTCGGTCGGTTCGGTTTAATCGGTTTTCAAAATTTCAAAACCGAACCGAACCAAATAAAGCAAACAATACCATTTTTTAAACCAAACCGAACTAAATAGTCCGAAAAACCGAACCAATTAAACCGAATTCGACCGGTTTGGTTCGGTATCTGAATAAACCGAACCGTTTGAACACCCCTACAAAGAATGGTAATTACAAAAAGAGCTATGGAAATTCTAAAATTATAAATAACACTCTCGATCTTTGAAAGGTCGAGAAGTGTTTGGAATTGTTTTTCCATCTATATATTACCCCAAATTGTACTCTTGTTTATCACCAAGATTCATATTATTTAAGAAAATAAATATTACAATAAAAATTATATTTATAGGTTAAATCATAAAAAAATCATAATTTTAAAAAAAAATGTGCCTATTAAAAGTATTTCATATTTTTAAAATGATATTGCTAAAAATATTTTAAAGTATAAGTATGATTTGAGAAAATATGTTTAATCACTAAATCATACAAAATCATATTAGTTTTTAAAAATTGTGTGTCTGCTAAAATATTTTATATTTTATAAGATGATATATCTAAAAGTATTATATTTTGCAAATATGATCATATTTTCCAAATAAATACTATATTTACGTATAATATGATATTATCACTGTTGGTTCAAATTTCTTAGGATTTGATTATCTCAAAATAATGTCGATACTACTAATCAATTTGCGTAAGTGACATTTGTAGAGATAAAAGACGTAGCCCCCAAAAGGATCAAAAGAAGAATCAAGACGTACAAGAACAATCAAGAGCGATAAAGAATCAAGACATCGATGATCACGTCGAAGATTTCGCAAGTTGGGATATCAAATCATCATCTCAAATAACCAATATGTATCCCTAAACTTGTCTTTGGAATAATTAAACTCTAGAAAATAAGTTGGTTATATTCAAAACAATACAAAACTAAAGTATACATGCCTTAAGTCATGGTGCGTCGTGACGCACAATATCATGTGTCATGACGGACCTACATGTTACACTTAGTTTCTCTTATAGTGCGTCATGACGCAAGAAATCAAGCGTCGCGACGCACCAAGGGAAAAATGTGACTTGAGTTGTGTAGCATCACGACGGACAATATTATGCGTCGTGACGCAACCACGTGTCAATTAGAGTATCCTTGTACAGTCCGTCATGACGGACTCAACAAGCGTCATGACGGACGACTTGAGAAAAGTCCCGGAGGAGGTTCGTTACAACGAACCATTCAAGGGTTCTAACGGACCTTCAAGTACACAGGCTTCCGTCACGACGTACCACAGCAAGCGTCATGACGACAGACTCTAATTTGGAATATATTTAATGTAACGGCTAGTTTGTAAAGGAAATACAGTTTTGGATCAACGGTAAAAGTGTACATATAAGGATATATGAACATGGATGTTCATGGGTTTGATTAAATGCATAATAAGATTGTGCAAAGTTAAGTTCCAGAGAGTGGTTCGTTCGAACTAACCTCGAGTCCATTCGAACAGACCGCTACGTGTCTAAAATGGTTTTATACATAATCATTCCAGAGAGTGTCTGTTCGAACGAATCTTGTAGTTCGTTCGAACGGATGACTACGAATGTAATTATAGAATTAACACAGAAAAGAGACAGAGAGTATACGTTCGAACGAACCATGGTGTTCGTTCGAACGGACCTCTTCGGGTATAAAAATGGTTTTTATACTTACTCATGACAGAAGCTGTGCGTTCGAACGAACTGCATGTTGCGTTCGAACGAACTGCATGTTGCGTTCGAACGAACATGCTGCCGGAAGTGTATATTGGATATACACAACATTTGACCCAATCCTTATCCTATTTTAGTATAAATAGGATGTTTCTCTCTCTGAAGAAATAGTTCATTCAGTCCAGAATTTAGAGAGACTCTTATCAAGGTGTTGAAAGAGTGCGAAGAGAAAGAGAGAAAGAGAAAAGAGGAGAAAAGAATTTTTTCCGTCTAGAGAATCGAAATCAATCAAGCAAGTTTGCCGGTGCATCGTCTAGGCAATTGCACTCGCGACCGAAGTGCTACGACTCACGGTGGATACGGGTAGATGAGCGACACTTGTGGCTCTTCATTGTGATAAAACCGAAGGAGTGAAAGGTTGTGGAAGCGTGTGGGCATGGGACGCACGAAGACAACCGGAGACGTGTCAAGACGGTAGGAGACGTGTGGTATGGGACGCACGGGCTAGTCACCAACGTGACACCGAAGAAGAGAAGGATGCGAGCGATCAACCCGTCGTGCGTGATCAATTTCACGCGGGTAATCGACTATCCTACTTTGCATCGTACCCTCGATATCGAAGCGTGATCGCGGGATTTGGGAACCGGACCGGGCCTTCATATCCACTATGCGGGCCCGGAAATGGGATAACTCCCTTCAGTGGTATCAGAGCGAACGCCGTCGATTCGAGGGTCGAATCATAGTCGTATAAGAGTTATACGCACGTGTGTAAAAGTTACGCACGTTTGCATGATGCTGGATATTTAGAAGTTTAATTTTTTGTTAAAATCACAAGTGGAATTCACTAGAGATCAATCATGAGATGATTAAGAGTATCTAGGAATGATCGTGAAAATGTTTCATGATTTATCGTTTTGGAAACGAGCGAAAATGGCAAAAAAAAAAAAAAAAAACTGTATGAAAACAGGGTTTTCGGGGCCTCCAGGGGCCAGTTCGTTCGAACGGACTGGCCCAGTTCGTTGGAACGGACACACGGGAATGCGAGGATGCCACCAGGGGTCTTGAAAGACAGTGAAAGTTCGTTCAAACGGACTGGGAGTTCGTTCCAACGAATTGCCCCTGGTTGGCAGAATGTTGTTTTTGTTTTCGCGATAACTTTGGCTACGAAACTCGAAAATTTAAGTTCTTTATATCGATAGAATCGGCATCACTCATACTTGCATATAAAATGATTATTGAAGGTTAATAATCAATCAAATCTTGTGATGGTGATATAATATGATTATGCCACGTATACAAAGATGAAAGTCATGATCCCTCATAATATTTAAGTCGTGGAAATGCCTTCCATATCAACAACCATCGAAATTGGTATCACAATGTGTGTGTTGTTAGGCCTTCGTCATGCACACATGTTGTCGGTATCAATGGGTGGCAAGCGTTAATTGGGGACTAACGTGTTGTTAGGCCTTCGTCATGCACGTGAGTAGTCCACTTGAACGATACGTTTGATATGGTTGTGACTTAACCGTCCAAGCCAATCCGATTGCAGTTCGGGACATAGTTAGAATGCACACACGGAATTGGGATTGTATATGATACGATTCATCACCGAAATTCTATAAAAGTTGAAGAGTCGTATTTGATACGATTGGATTTTATCCTACCTAAATAAGCGAGATCCCACCCGATAGGCCTTCGTCACTTGTGGGAGTATTGCAAAATATGGATCTTGGGTGTTATGGACCTGGAGTCCCATATCGGTATGAGGGTTACTGATTCGAAAAAAAATAACACATTTATTTATTCATCATGTAAGCATATAGATTAAGTACGCACGGTTAGGAGCTTAATCTTCATCATACAATTAGAGTCATATTTTCTAGCAACACCAAATATATCGATAAGATCGATATGATAGATGACTTTTGGGTCGGAATTACCGTAGTAAACCTTGATAGTTAAAGAATAGTTCTTAGACTTAAAGGAACGTGTTGGACACAGAGATGGTAAATTCGGGGTTCGAGGCTTTGGCTTTAGAGAAAGCCGAGTTCGATAAACTTAAGAAGGAATCGAACGATATTACGTGCCTTGTGGTGGCATGTATAGACGCAAATTTTCAAAATTGTTTTGAGAATTCGGGTGTATACGAAAGTAAAACACAACGCTCAAGAAATAGTTTCAAGAGCTAGAGCGTGTTGAATTGTTCAATACGGCTCAATGAGTTGGTTAACTTTTAGATGCCTTACGGGTCTTTGATTAACACTCATGTGTTGATGGTACGAGATTTGATCTTCGTGACCGAATATCATATGCATTCGATAGATAAGTAGATCCCTAAAATTGCATGAGATGCAACATAAATTGAATCGGAGATGCTTCGAGCATCCGGGGAATTCTAAGCACAGAGATGCGTGGATGTCCTTCTAATTCAAGGGCGGGATCGAAAGAAATAAAAGTCGAAGGATATTTTGGGAAAATGTTTTCCAAACAGAAAGTTCGGACAAGGAGTTGTTCAAACAAAAACTCAAAGAACGGTGAAATCCGAGGAGGATTAAACCTAGAAGTTGATTGCTTCTTTTGGCATTGCCGTCTTGGCCATATGAACGAGAAACGCGTATCTTGATTCCATGAGATGAATTGCTAGAATCATTCGAATTAGATTCGATTGATTAATGCGATACTTATTTATTAGGCAAGATGACAAAGGGCATCATTCTCCAAAGGTTGGAGAAAGATCCAACGAATGATTGGAAATTACATTTAGATGTAAATGATCCGATAAGTTCCGAGGCAAGAGGCACTACAACATATCTGTCCATTTGGGACAGGGAAAAACCGTCCCAATAAGGCCCCAAACCGTCCCAATAACCTTTTTGGGACGGTTGGCCAACCCAAACGCACTGTACCAATTAAGGGCGTACGTAACTAGGACGGGTCGTCCCAAAAAGCTTATTGAGATGGTTTTGTTTGGGACGGGCTATCCCAATAAGGTGCATGATGTGACAGAGTGCAGGTCAGTACGTGACAGGCTTTTTGCGACGGCCCGTCCCTATTATTTTTGCGACGGCCCGTCGGTAATGATGGGAAAATCCGTCGGTATTGATTTTTGCGACTGGCCGTCGGTACTATTATTTTTGCGACGGGTCCGTCGGTAGTAATAATTTCAAGTTTTGAATTTGTAAGGCGGGAGGCATTTGAAAATTTGTACCTACCGCCCGTCGGTACTATTATATTACTATTATTTATTATATAATATATTATTTATAATCTTTATTTTATACAATTATTATTTATCATATACAATTGTTACACATAGTTAAACACTCAAACACTCAAACACAAATGTAAACACTCAAAACACAAATGTAAACATTCAAGTACATTAATCCTAAACATGAATTCACAAATATTAATCCAATAAAAGAATTATATAACGAACAAATTATATAACAAACAGAATTAAAGCATAATTATATAACAATTATTAAGCCTAAGCAATAAGTAACCTACACATAAATAATTATAACAGATGCGAGTTTTCCGACACGACTTCACCTTTCTCCAAGCAATTAATAAGTAACCTACACATAAATAATTATACAACAAACATAATTAATATATAAATTAAAACATAATTACATAAACTTAAAAAAAAAACAGTTTAAAAAAGAATTAAAAAAGAATTACATACACTTAAAAAAAAAAGAATTAAGCAATATAAATTAAAACAGAATTAAAAAAAAACAGGGAACAAAATACACTAAATTTTTTAAAATATAATAGAAAAAACATAATAAAAGACCCAAAAAAAAACAGATATGTTTGTAAAATAATCACAGAAAACATATTTGAGTATAAAAACAACCAAAAGAATCACAGTAAACGAATTACATAAACTTAAGAAAAACAGTTAAACAAAACAGAAATGAAAAAAACCTAAAAACGCGAAAACCGTTTAATTAAGAATGTTAAAAAACCTAAAAATACATACTGACAAGAGAAACCCTAAAAGCCTTAACTCGATTTTTTTTAAAAATAACAGGATTTAAAACCCTAAAAGTACTTAAAACTCTAAAAAATTTAGAAACCCTAAAAGCTCCAAATAATAAAACAATGAGATAAAATTATATACCATGATCTAGCAAGAGAACCAATGTCCACGGCCACAACCAAAGCTCGAGAGAGTACCAATGTCCACGGCCACCACCAAAACTCGAACTCCAACTCCACCGAAAGCACCCTGACAACCACGAAAGCTCCAAATGAGCTCCCTGGCAACACACTGACCACCACCAAAGCTCCTAAGGTCGAACTCCAACTCCTTAGTCCTGCAGAACACTCAAAGCTCGAAAGAAGAATGGAAAGAAAAGAAGAAGAGAGGAATGAAAAGAAAGAAAATGAGAAGAGGGGGCTGTAAGGGCGGGGCAGGGGGCTGTGGAGGAGGGGAAGAAGAGGGGCGGGGCTGTGTGGAGAGAGGAGGGGAAGAAGAGGGGCGGGGCTGTGTGGAGAGAGGAGGGGAAGAGGGGTGAATGAGGGTAAAGAGAGAGAGAAGGGGGCCAGCGGGGTTAAATAAATGTGTATAACTTAACCGACGGCCCGTGGGAGTCTTATCAGCGACGGGGCGACCCAACAACATTACCGACGGTCATTTAATAATACCGACGGTTTTTTTAAATTGCCGTATGTGATTCCATCGCAGAATTTTCAAAAAAATTTAGCTACGGGCCGTCGGTAATAAAAACCGACGCTAATAGAAAATAACGTCAGCCCGTCGCTGATAACACCATCTGTTGGGACGGTATGTGCATTGGGACGGGCTGTAGGAAACCTTTTTGGGACGGTTTTGTGTATTGGGACGGGCCGTCACAGATGTTTGGGACGGTTTTTTATTATTGGGACGGCTTGTACCAATTTTGGGACGGTATTTGGGACGGCCCGTTCCTATTCTGACAGAATTTTGGGACGGCCCGTCCCAAATGGACAGATATGTTGTAGTGAGGAGGCTATCGGTATTTTGTTACGTTTACGGACGGTTAAAGTAGATACGGTAATATCTATTTAATGCGTGCCGAAACAGAGACTTTTGAAAGGTTCAAAGAGTTTAAAAAACGAAATACAAAATTGACTAAGCAAGAAAATCAAAGCCCTTTGATAGGATCAAAGAGGCAACTATTTGAGCTACGCACTTCGATAGGATCGAGGAGGCGATATTTGAGTTATGAGTATTGATGATAATTTATGATTGAAAAACAAACTTTCTTAATGTTTGTAAAATTTGGTGAAAAGTTATTTAAAAAAAGATATGATACAAGTGATCTAAAAACATGTTGTTTGAACTCCTCAAAACGAAAAAAGATAGCTATGAATCGAAAAGAAAACTTTCTTAGTGTTTGTACAATTTGTTGAAAAGTTACGTAGTAAAAGATTCGATCCAAACCATCTCAGAAACACGTTATTTGGGCTCCTTAAAGTGTTATAAGATTGTTATGAACCGAAAAACAAACTTTCTTAGTGTTTGTAAAATTTGGTGAAAAGTTATGGAGTAAATGATATGATACAAATATCTAAAAACACGTTATCTGAACTCCTCAAAACGAAAAAAGATTGCTATGAATCGAAAAGAAAACTTTCTTAGTGTTTGTACAATTTGGTGAGAACTTACGTAGTAAAAGATTTGATCCAAACCATCTAAAAAACACGTTATTTGTGCTTCTTAGAGCGTTATTAGATTGTTATGAATCGAAAAACAAACTTTCTTAGTGTTTGTAAAATTAGGTGAAAAGTTATGTAATAAAAGATACGATACAAATGATCTAAAAACACGTTATTTGAACTCCTCAAAACTTAAAAAGATTGCTATGAATCGAAAAGAAAACTTTCTTAGTGCTTGTATAATTTTGTGAAAAGTTACGTAGTAAACGATTCGATCCAAACCATCTCAAAGACACGTTATTTGGGGTCCACGGATCGTTTAATGATTGTTACAAATCGGAAAACAAACTTTCTGTTTCACGATTATCTTCATTTCGAAACATTGAGATGTATTCGAAAAAAGGAAATGAACGCATGTTGGACATGGTTCGATAAATGATAAGTCAAACGGATCTCCCAAAAATGTTTTGGGGATACACCCTTAAGACAGCGGCACTAATGAATGGTTGCATATAAGATATTGACCATAAACCTTCTAATCGGTACAAAAGACGCCATATGAGATATGGATCGGAACGGTTCCGAAGTTGTCATTTGTACATATTTGAGGATGTGAGTATATTTCGAAATTTGTTTCAGTTAAACTCAATCCCAAATCTAAAAATTATTCGTTTATCATATATCCTTAAGGAAACTAAAGGGTTTTAGTTCTAACGTCCCGACGAAAATAAGATTTTCGTGGCTCGAAGAGATGCCTTCTTGGAGGAGGACATAATGCGCACAAGTTTGGAACTTGATGCCATTTATCTCTGCGCGGGCTGGTGGGAGTAGAATAAATCTCGAAAAAGTTCGAGATCTGAAAATGAACATTGTGCCGATGAAAGTTGACATGACTTCATCAATAGTTGATGAACACAAGTCGAACACACAAAAGAATTTTTCGTAGATTTAGTAGGCTATATCATAAGCTGGTAAATACGGATTTATCGTGGCTAATGATGATAGATCGAAATCATATGATGATTCGATATCCTACAATGATGCTATGAAAAGTAACGGTTCCACATGACAATGTGTCATGAAATATGAGATTGAATACGTGTACGTTATCAAGTTTGGAACTTGATTCAATCACTTTCCGGATTAGACCCGTGAAATGTGAATGGGTTTTCAAGGTGAAGAACCTACATGGATAGAAATTTGCATCTATGCAAAGTGAGGCTCGTAGCGAAGAGTTTCAAGTATTTCTTAGTCGGACTATGAAGAAACGTTTTCGCATGTTGCCATGCTTTCACATTCTCGAAATTCTGCTTGCCATGGTCGCGTATTATGACTATGTGATGTGGCAAAATGGATATCAAAACCGAATTTCTTCATAGAAATTTTATGAAAGGTCGTGTACTTGACACAACTTTCCGGTTTTGTCGATTCATAAGAATCGGGGATAGGATAAGCATGCTTTAACGATCCATATGATGGATTAGAGAAAGAAACCTTCTCGGAATTAGAATATTCGTTTTGACGAAGTTATAAAATGTTATAACATTGTCGGAACGAATGAAATTTTTGTGTACACATGAAGGTTAGTGGGAGCCGCGTTATATTTCTTGTAACGACAAAGGATTTAGACGAGACCGCTTATGAATTAAGCGTGAAGATCCATATGATAGATCAAAGAAGTTACTCGTTCTATATTAGCACACGTATATCGACATATGGTTGAAAATGGTTTTCAACATATAACTCCTTGGAGGAGTTAAATCGAAATGTCGAATGACAGAATTTTTTTATTGTGGTAATATATTTTTCAACATATATTTATTGTGTTAATATAACAACTTAATCATGTTTCAATATTCTCATATATTAATAATACTTAAAAATTACTTCTAATATTTTTTCATTTTAAAAATTAATTTGTAAAAATTAGTTTTATTCTAAATATAAATAATTATGATATTTCAGATTTCGTAATGATATAACATTTTTAATAGGCACACATTTTAAAAAAAATATATAGTTTTGTAAGATATAAGATTTAAATATAATATTCATGGTAATATATATTTTTAGAATAATTTAGAATATTTCTCAATTTTTATAATTTTTGCAAATATTAATTATATTTTAGAATATTGCCGGGTTAATTCTTTGAATTAGTAATGAGTCTAGCATTACATTTAATTATTAATTAGTAGAAAACGCAAATATTTAAAATATAATTCATATTTATAAATATTAAGAAAATGACAAAATAATTAGAAATATTTTGAAATAATATAAAAAGTTAATATTTAAACTAATTTTTGTTATTTTCAGATTATGGTGATTAATTAAATTTTAATATTAACACAATGAACATATAATTTATACTTATACTTAAATGTAATAATTTCTTGTGGTATTTTCGAGTTGTGTCTATTTATTTATTTAGATTATTGTGAGTAGTGTTTACTTATCTATTCAAATTATTGTGCTTGATTAATTTGTAAATTAACACAATGAAAATATAATCCATATTTTAGGGGAGGTTGTATTGCGATGTATCTCTACTTCTTGTAAATTTGAGAGGAGCTTGAGTCGGAGGAAAATAGAGAAACAATGTAAATCGACTTGCAGTAGTTTGATAAATTATATCAAACCAAACAACAAAAAATAGACTAATACAGTATTTCGACTTACTAACTCACAGAGTTACTGCAAAACAAACATGCCCTTAATCATTCTAATTGACCATCTTTGAATGTCAAATCAAACTTGTTGGAGTGAGTTTTGGGGCACGATAAAATTTCCCATAAAATAACGGAGCCTCTGCCTCTGATATAAATGATGTGACCCAATTTTAAAATATTAATTATCAATTTTTAAAAGAAAAATCTTTTGAGAGTCTGAGACGTTCGAAATAATTTATATTTTTTCTTTAAAAGAAAAAAAAGTATATACAAGTAAAAAAATCCGATAGTTCGCAGATTCCAAATTGACTACCTTCTTCTGATTTTAATTTTTGATTGTCAAAGTTTAAAGCCAATTAACATCAAAACAAGTGGCTTATAAAAAAAGTTAAAACAAGTGGAGCATCCATATGTCATTCTTGTCTATTTTGTCTACGTTATTTCAATTTTTATTTTTTTGTGAGATCACAAAAATGTTTGTAACTAAATTTGTATAACTACGTTTTTATTTAGCTTGTTTTCTTCAACATACAACACAACTTATAGCTTAAATTCCGGAGTAATGCTACGTAACATAATTGAGTAAGCATAGACACGTATGAAATCTTATCCAATCACATTACGCCACATAAGAAAATACAACACCAACAAGACATCATATTTCTGTCATGTTGTGAAAATATATTGTTAATATTTCTTCTAAATTCCGCCAAAACAACAAAATGTTATTAGTCTAATTACTTGAAATTTTATATCCAGTGTTGTTTGTTGTTTACAAAATAAATAATTCATTTATTTATTGCCGTCTAATATTTAATCTGTTTTAAATTAATCAACTATATAAATACGTCGTTATATCCTTCCAAACGTTTTGAAGTTTTAAACTGGTTTTCTTATATAAGTTATATGTACATAATTTTCTTCTAAACAATGATTTTTCATAAGTCCTCTATAAAATAGTTAAATAAAAATTCTAAAAATTTGTACTGGTCAATGTTACAACATATCGCTTACAGATCAGTCGATGACCGATAAACAATATAACCGAATCATATCGGTCTATATCAGATATATACCGATTTTGTATTTTTTTAATATTAAATATATTATATTAAATACATTTTTATAACATTTATTAATATTAAATTTCTAAAATTATTTTAAAATTCTACATGATTAATATTCAAAATTCAACAATACAAAATAAATTTCAAGTTCATTAAAAATACATCCAAACTTATAACATAAAATTCATAAATAATACAATAAATTAAATCACAAAATCATGCCTGATGGTAGAGCCGTGGAGGTTGAGCCTTGAATTTTGCATTCATAATTGGAGTAGAGTCCCTAGTCTTGCAACAGAGAAGAAAAAAAAAGAATTCATATATAAGACATATTTTAATGTTAATAATGATCCGGGCCAAAATTTTCATGTTAAAAATAAGTTGTGATCCAAGTCCATATCGGTCCATATCGGTCTATATATCGGTTGACCGATTTACTCAATTGATATGGAGCATATCGTAACAGGAGCCAGCATTGGCGGCCCAAAAAGGCCGAGTGACAACGCACAAGTGTTTTCTCTTTAGGAAGTCGATTGCCTCAACCAACTCAATTAGATAACTAGTTATCCCCGCTGCACGTCCCTGAACTTTCAGAAAGCAGATAATCAATTCCTTGGTCGTCGCTTGGTCCATATCACCGATTTTTAAATGCCGGTAATAGTTAATTAGGATGTACATGTGTGCTGGAAAGAAAATGTCACAAAAACCAAGTCTCTTTTCATCATACCAAATTTTGATAGACGTATTCTCCTTTATTCTTGTCTAACTATTATAAGTAACTAGCTTTATCCCCGCGCAATTGCGCGGGATTTTTTTATATAATTATTTAAATAGAATTAACGCGTGTGCTAATTAACGCGCATGCATTTGAACTAAATTAATCTAATCATGACATATTTGCAAATATCATGATGTCAATAGATGCATAAGGTTCATGAAATTAGTCTATCACGGATATTATTTTCTAATATAATTTGTATAAATAGCATTTGTTCAGGTGCTTCTAAAATCGATTAATATAATCAGGACATATTCGCAAATTTTAATATGTATGTAAAATAGGAAAAAAAGACCAAATGTAAAAGAAGACCAAAATATAAAATAAGGAAAAAGAATCAAAATGTAAAAAAGGACCGAAATGTAAATTAAAAAGGACCAAAATATAAATAAAAAGGACCAAAATATAAATTAAAACTAAAAAGGACCAAAATGTAAATTAAAATGTAAAAAAGGCCGAAATTTAAATAAAAAAGGACCAAAATGTTAATAAAAAGGACCAAAATGTAAACTAAAACTAAAAAGGACCAAAATATAAATAAAAATGACTAAAATGTAAATTCAAAAATGTAAAAAAGGACCGAAATGTTAATAAAAGAGCACCAAAATGTAAATAAAAAGGACCAAAATGTAAATTTTTTAACTAAAAAGGAGCAAAATGTAAATTAAAAAATATTTTTTTTACACAAATACCCCTGGTGACGTGGAAGCACAGAATTCTTGCAATTCTCTCTACTTTATACATAACATATAATAAGTAATATATTTTTGTAAATCCTCTCTCTCAATCCTAACTTAATTATTACTTGGGAAAATTTGTTTCCTAGACATAATAGCTTTCGAATTAACCAAAAGAGCTAACAAAATTTGAAAATTTAGGAAATAACACTCTCGACTTTTGAAAACCTATCAACTTTTGAAAATCGAGAGGATGAAAAGCTACCGACTTTTGAAAAGTCGAACGAATTTAATTACCATTAATTCCTACATTTTGCTAATTATTTGACTAAAACATATCAAACAAGGTTTCGACTTTTGAAAAGTCGAACACAAGCCTTGAACTTTTCAAATGTTGAGAGCATCTAAAATTCGATGAAGTATTCGACTTTCAAAGATCAAAAAATTTACTTATATATACAACCCCCTGTCTCTCTCACTTCCATCTTCTCCCCTTCCATTGTAGAAATTGCTTGGTTCTGTTATTTCTTGATAAATCTGATATCTCTTCATTTTCAAGGTGTATTTATTATTTTATTTTTTTGTATTGAATGTATTTATTTATATGTTGTAGTACAATATGCCAAATGATTATTTAAACTTGGTTCTATATTGGAACATAACCGTTAATTTGAACGGTTCGATTTGCCGTTACGAAGGTGGTAACCGGAAATGATAAATATGCCCGCTTATAGTACATATAAGGCCAAATTTCATATGTACCCTTACGAAACCCCATAATTTCATATATACCCCTGCAAAACGTTAAATATCATGAATACCTCTACAAAACTACTAAAATTTCATGGATACCCTTTTTATTAGATTTAGGTTAACTATTCGTTAAGATTGTCGCTAATTTTTGCTTTTCCAATTTTACTCCCTATGTAAATATGGAATAATATTTATGTTGGAAAAATCGAAAAAACACCAATTAGCGGCAATCTTCAAGAATAGTTAACCAAAATCTAACAAAAAGGGCATATGTGAAATTTTAATAGTTTTGTAGGGGTATTTATGATATTTCACGATTTACAGGGTTATACGTGAAATTATGGGGTTTTATAGGGGTACATATGAAATTTGGCCTACATATAATGACCTTAAATATTTAATTTATCAGAATATCGAAATAAATTTTGCAAATATACGATTTAATAATAAAATATAATTGGCTTTTTGGTGATGGAACTGGTGATGTTATCGACATCACTCATGACCATAGCCTTTCAATGATGACAACAAATCTTCAGAACAAAACGATTAAATTGTTTGTAAAACTCATTCCAAACAATTATTATCCAAATCCAACTTCGTGTTATGGTGTTAATTACAATCCTTACCAAAAATAGTAGCCAACCAAATATAACGGGTCCTTCACAATCATCGTACCAAACGTCCAAAAAGCCGATTTATTCGAACCAACCAATTGTTGATCAACTGAATGAGGATTCTAACGGAGATATTGATGAAACGAACAAGAGTCGAAATCAAAGGATGATGCGGAGAAAACTTATGGTCCAGAAGCGGATATCGAGGAGGTAATGAATGCGAGAAATGATAATTCGGATGGAATGAATATTGATGAAGGGTTGTCGGATGTTTTCGAAAATGACGAATGGATAGAAGAAAAGGTGTGTGAAGTGAAGCAAATACAGTTACATATCAACTAGTAGATTGTATCCATGAGGGTAGATGAACGAACATGTTTGTCGAAACGGTTGGATGCATAATACGATTGTGCAGATCTGACAGAAATTACATAGTCCGTCATGACGCACCATATGGTCCGTCATGACGCACACTAGTGTATTTCTGTGCAGACCAATATGTGAGTATAGCGTTGTGACGCACCATCCAGTGTGTCATGACGCAGGTGCGTCATGACGGACTGTCTTGTCCGTCATGACGGAGCACATGTGTAACGGCTAGATCCAGTACTCGTGACCCATGCGTCATGACGCACCATATTGTGCGTCATGACGCACTGTGATCCAAATTCTGGATTAGCAGTTTTGATACTCATTAATCATGATATTAATGCAGGGATTTAATATAAGGTATTGATCCTTCTTCTTGAAGGAAATACAGTTTTGGATCAATGTAAAAGTGTACATATAAGGATGTATGAACATGAATGTTCATGGGTTTGATTAAATGCATAATAGGATTATGCAAAGATAAGTTCCTGAAAGTGGTTCGTTCGAACGAACCATCGGGTGCGTTCGAACGGACCGCTACGTGTATAGAATTGTTTAATACACAATCATTCCAGAGACTTTGCGTCCGAACGAATCTTAGTGTTCATTCGAACGGATGACTACGAATGTAATTTGGAATTAACACTGAAATGAGACAGAGAGTATGCGCTCGAATGAACTATAATGTTCGTTCGAACGGACCTCTTCGGGTATAAAAAGGAGTTTTTATACATACTCGTGACAGAAACTGTTCATTCAAACGAACTGCATGGTGCGTTCGAACGAACATGATGCTGGAAGTGTATATTGGATATACACAATCTTTGACCCAATCCTTATCCTATTTTAGTATAAATAGGATGTTTCTCTCGCTATTATTCAGTCCAATCCAGTTAATCATTCTATCAAGGAGTCGAAAGAGTGCGAAGAAAGAGAGAAAGAGAAGAGAGGAGAAAAGAGTTTTCTCCGTCTAGAGAATCGAAAGCAATCAAGCTAGTTCGCCAGTGCATCGTCAAGGCAGTTGCACCCGCGACCGAGGTGCTACGACTTACGGTGGATACGAGTAGAGGAGCGATACTTGTGGCTCTTCATTGTGATCAAACCTAAGGAGTGAAAGGGTGTGGAAGCGTGTGGGCATGGGACGCACGAAGACAACCGGAGACGTGTCAAAATGGTGGGAGACGTGTGGTATGGGACGCACGGGCTAGTCACCAACGTGACATCGAAGAAGAGAATGACGCATGAAAACTGTGTGCGGGTTGTGTAATATGATTACACGAACCCTGATTTGAACTTGTGTGGACGTTGGCATAATACGTGATTATGTGCAGCGAAACCGTCACACCTAAAGTTTCATTTCTAAACATCCCTATGTTGGGTTATCTACACCCCATCGAGTCCGCGCAGCGGATAATTATTGGACTCGACGGAGTACAAATCCCCGAGATCTCATCTACGATTTGTTTATCAAATTGCCTATAACTAATATAACGTAAATCTAATAAACGTAATATTTGTACCTAGAGAAATTGATCGCTTACGAAGGGTTTGTCGCTGCGAAGCCTTCACTTCCATTCACGTCGCATCTTTTCGTTCGCACCTTTTCGCTCGTACCGGTTCGTCCCACGCCCAAACTGGTCGTCTTTCTCCGTTCGTCTTCTCGTCGGTTGATGAACTTAACTCGTTAGTACGCAAACGTAGACGTACCTTTACTCGTATCCACCGCGAAACGGGAGTCGTCGGATAATCACGAAACTGCCTAGACGCCTCGTAATCACTCTTGCTTAAACTCTTGCCGGAATCAATGGAGAATTCCGGCGAAGTATTCTCTCTCTTAATTACTGGATTAATTAGTGGAAATTATGGTTTCTTAGATTGATTTGATTGAGTAAGATTAGGGTTCTATTTATAGAATAACTCGTATTCCTTTACCAGTAAATATACACTCTTTAATCAATCAAATGATACTTTTATATGCATGAAAGGACAAGTTTCTAGAAGATTTGATCAAAAGATGTGTCTCCTGCAGAATCAGCAGACACACTTTCACTAAACTGGAATTTCGACCGACTTAGGTCCGTAATTAATAGGAACTTTCTGAACGAAACTTCTAGATGATCTTATCACCTTTCCAACAAATCTGAGCCTATCCAATTTGGATATTCAGTCCGAAAGTTATGCTAGTTTTAGTAAACGTTCGCGTCCTTTCGTCGAACTGCCGCAACCTTTCGTGTATTTCATTAGAATGAACGTCCTACGTTATTCAAATATTTTTCCACTGAATATGAAAGTTGTAGATAATCCAATTATCTAACTTATGAGAGTTGAATCATCCAAATCGGTGTTTGTATGCCAAAGTTATGTCCGTGTTAGTAAAACTGTTCCAAACATATTTTTCCTAAAATCTTATCTTATCAATATAATTATGTATATCATGTATACATATGTGCATCTAATACATATGTTATATTTCTATGAACTACCATGTTCATATATCCTTATACGTACGATTTTACCGTAGATGTGAAACTGCATTTCCTTCAGTCTCCCACTCAATTTTATATCTACGTAAAACGTACTATACATATCATATATATATGTATAATTTTTAGCGAGTTATCCTATATACTTATTGTTCAAGCCCGACTTGTCTCATTTCTATGTGTGACCGTGTAGGTTCAACTTAACGATGGCCGTAAACTTATGCCTAAGTCTTACAAGCTTATGAGCGGGATCTAGTCACTCCATCATAGCTACCCATGTTAAATTGAATTTAAATGACTTTCATCATTTCTACCTAATCTCGATATACGATTTTGGTTCTCTTGTTCGCGATATCCGTCAATGACGAGGCATGGTGATAGTCATCTCCTTTATGTAATTGACTTAATGTTTTTCCGATTTCTCATGAATCAATTTAACAATCGATCAATATCAATTTGTGCACATGTTAATTTAATTCAATCGGTGGCCAACAAAATATCTATTTCTTTCGAAATGAACAATTCCTATCTTGATAATCACATTAATATTCATATTTCGGGACACACCCAATGATAGCCTTATTACCCATTTACGGAATAATGTTAACTATATCAAAGTATGCAACTACGTATAAAAATTAATCAAGTGTTATCTCAAGTATGAAGCTACCAAAACCTATTCGTTGCGATTCATTTTTAATGACTAAACCATGTTATGAATTCGCACCTTTTGGTCAAGTCCATACATATCAACTATATGTAACTATATTTCCGATTTGACACGCTCTTTTGTCAATGATTAGTAAAGCTGAATCATCACCTCGGCAAACATACTAATCATGTTAGTCTATAATCATATAATAGAATATATTTAACTCATTAAATATCCTAATCATAAATAGGGACAATTTCGAAATATATACTCTTATTAAATTTCGTTTTAAATAACTTTTATTTTAAGTATTTAATATATGACGTCTTTACTTAGTAAATCTTATTATACTAAACGCTCATATTTCGAGATATAAATCTAGATTAATATAACTAATTATATAACCCCACCCACAAGTTAAAATAAAGCTAAATTGTAGAATAAACAAAACTAAATATTTTATTAAATCAAAATAAAAAGTTTTTACATTTATTGATTACATTTATTCATAGAACTAATAATACATCGTTTACGAAATTACTAAGGAATATTGGGATGAGATAGCTAATATAATCCCTAATTCAATTCCTCCTCTAGATATCTTAAACCAATGTTGCAAGTATGCCTATCATGCTTGGCTTCAGCTAATGGTTTCGTAAACGGGTCCGCCACGTTGTCGTCAGTATTAATTTTCATTATGGCAACTTCCTTGCGTTGCAAAATTTCACGAATCAAATGAAACTTCCGGAGAATATGTTTAGAACGGTGATGTGGTCTAGGTTCTTTAGCTTGAGCGATCACACCCGAATTGTCGCAGTATACGCCAATGGGTTTCATAATGATTGGGACTACTCCAAGTTCCAGGATGAATTTACGCATCCAAACCGCTTCTTTTCCTGCTTCCGAAGCTGCGATATGTTCCGCTTCTGTAATGGAATCAGCTATCGTAGGTTGTTTGGAACTCTTCCAAACTACCGCACCGCCATTTAGGCAAAACACATAACCTGATTGAGACCTAAAGTCATCAATACATGTTTGAAAACTAGCGTCGGTATATCCTTTAACGATTAGCTCTTCACTAGTACCACCATACACGAGAAAGAGATCCTTTGTTCTACGTAAGTATTTAAGGATAGATTTAACCGCAATCCAATGTGCTTCACCAGGATTCGATTGATAGCGTGAAACAACGCTTAAGGCAAATGATACGTCTGGACGAGTACATATCATGGCATACATGATGGATCCTACCGCCGAAGCGTATGGAACATCAGACATTAATTTCTTATCTTCAATCGATGTCGAACATTGATTTTTCGAGAAATTAATACCATGCGACATAGGTATAAATCCCTTCTTGGAATTTTCCATTGCAAATTTATGCAATACCTTGTCAATATACGTACTTTGACTTAAACCAAGGAGTCTTTTAGATCTATCTCTATAGATTTTTACGCCTAATATATAATCCGCCTCGCCTAAGTCTTTCATAGCGAAACGACTCGTTAAATATTTTTTTAACTTCTGTAAGCATCGGAATATCGTTTCCTGTGAGCAATATATCGTCCACATAAAGAACAAGAAACACAATACGGCTCCCACTTACCTTCTTGTATACACAAGGTTCATCTACGTTTTTGATAAAATTATACTCGCTTATAACTTCATCAAATCGTATATTCCAACTTCGAGATGCTTGTTTCAATCCATAAATGGATCGTTGTAACTTACAAACTTTATTCGCATCTTTTGGATCGATAAAACCTTCGGGTTGTGTCATGTACACATCCTCTATTAAATTTCCGTTAAGAAATGCGGTTTTAACGTCCATTTGCCATATCTCATAATCATAGTATGCAGCTATAGCAAGTAGTATGCGAATAGACTTAAGCATGGCTACCGGCGAAAACGTTTCATCATAGTCAATACCATGGATTTGTTTGAAACCTTTCGCGACAAGCCGTGCTTTGTAAGTTTGCACCTTTCCATCCATATCGGTTTTCTTCTTGAAAACCCATTTACATCCAACGGGTGTGACCCCTGGAGGTTTATCTATCAAGTTCCAAACTTGATTATCATACATGGACTGGATTTCTGATTTCATGGCTTCGAGCCATTTGTTGGAATCTATACCTTTAATCGCATCTTTGTAGGATTTCGGTTCATCATCAATGAACTCGATGTCGCCATTATCAGTTATGATAAAACCATATCATTCAGGTTCATGGCGAATCCTACTAGATCGACGAGAAGGTACAATGACTTGTGTACTTGATTCAGCTACGTCAACATTTGACGGTTCTGAATCAATCATCGTCGGTTCAACTTCTATTTCGGTATCTCGAATTTCATCAAGATCTATTTTTGCTCCTCCATTGTGCGAAGAGATAAAGTCCTCCTCTAAGAAGACACATCTTCGTGCCACGAAAACTTTATTTTCTGCTGGATTGTAAAAATAGTATCCTCTTGTTTCTTTAGGATAACCGACAAATAGACATTTGTCTGATTTGGGATCGAGCTTGTCAGAAATCATTCTTTGGACATATGCTTCGCATCGCCAGATTTTAATAAAAGACAATAATGGAGTTTTTCCATGCCATAGCTCATATGGTGTCTTTTCAACCGACTTTGAAGGTAAGCGATTTATCAAATAAGCCGCAGTCAAAAGTGCATATCCCCAAAACGATTTTGGAAGACTAGTTTGACTCATCATTGATCGAACCATATCTAATAGGGTACGATTTCTCCTTTCAGATACGCCATTCCATTGTGGTGTGCCAGGTGGAGTAAGTTGTGAAACAATTCCACAACCTTTTAAATGATCGTCAAACTCATAGCTCAAATACTCGCCTCCTCGATCAGATCGAAGAGCTTTGATTTTCTTGCCAAGCTGGTTCTCTACTTCATTTTGGAATTCTTTGAACTTTTCAAAAGATTCTGATTTAAGGCGCATTAAATAGACATAGCCATATCTACTATAATCGTCAGTAAATGTGATGAAGTAACGATAACCTCCTCTTGCCTCGTTGCTCATTGGACCACATACATCTGAATGTATTAGTTCTAATAGCTCCGTGGACCGTTGACCTTTCTTCGAAAACAGCACTTTTTTTATTTTGCCAAGTAAATATGATTCGCATTTCCCATATGAATCAAATTCAAATGAGTCGAGTAAACCATCTTTATGGAGTTTCGAGATGCGTTTCTCATTTATATAACCTAAACGACAATGCCAAAAGTAAGTTTGATTACCAACTTTAGGATTATTCCGAGATTCATTCACGTTATAGATGGATTTATTAAATTTATCTAAATCTAACACATAAAGACCATTCTCAATAACTACATTAGCATAAATATTATTGTCTTTACATATCACAAATTCATCATTCCTAATAACAAATTCATAGCCATCATTCGCTAATTTAGACACGCTTATTATATTTTTACATAAACTAGGTACATAAAATCATTTATTTAATACTATATTAAATCCACTTGGTAATGCTAGATCCACTTCTCCTATTGCAAAAGCCGCAACCTTTGCTCCATTTCCAACGCGGAGATCTACATCACCAGACTTCAATCTTCTACTATTTCTTAGGATCTGCACATTACGACAAATATGAGTTCCACAACCAGTATCTAATACCCAATTATTCATAGTAGAAATATTAATTTCTATAACAGACATACCTGCGGTACCGGCCGCTACGGCTTTCCCTTTGTTCTTCCTCGACTCTTCGAGAAATACCTTGCAGTTGCGGCGCCAATTGCCCGTCTTTTCACAATGAAAACATTTATCATCGTCCTGTTTCTTCTTCTTCTCGGATTTCCCTTTGTTATTTAGTTTCGGCTTCTTCTTAGAGCCCGAACCTGATGTACCTTTTGAGTTGTTTATTTTACGATTTCCCGATTGAATCATTAAGACATCATTCGATCCGCCGCGGTTTTTAGGACCCGTCGTAATAATTTCCGATTCATAATTCTTCAGCATCCCATGTAATTCGGGGATCGTCTTGTTCATCGAATGCATGTGATAGTTCGTCACGAATGAGGAAAATGTCGGCGGTAATGAACAAAGGATCAAATCCTGTTGCAATGTTGTCGAGATTACTTCGTCGAATTTCTCTAGACGGTCTAGGAAATCCTGCATCTTTAGCATATGCGTGCTAACTGACGACCCTGGTGCCATTCTACAATTAACCAAACCTTTAAGAGTATTGAACCGTTCAAGTCTCTTTTTCTCCTGGAACATTTCAAGGAGACGTTTGTTTATCGTATATGCATCGGAGTCTTCGAACTTATTTTGAAAACTCGCATCCATACATGCTAACATAAGGCATGTTACATTATTCGATTTGCCTTTGAGTACTTTCAACTCTGCCTTTTGAGCTTCTGTTGGATTAGCCACTTCCACTATTGGCGTTTCTAATACACTTATTAGATCTTCATGCCTTAGAACGATTCGAAGGTTACGGTGCCAATCCAGAAAATTCCTACCAACAAGTTTCTCTTTCTCCAATAACGATCGAATCGATATGGAACTGGTATTGTTACTAGACATGATTTCTAAAACATAATAATGATTAATTAATTAACTGTGCGTATTAATTATATATGCTTTATTTAATAGGGTTATTTGTGTCACTTTTATCAAAACAATCACCCTCATGATCGATTCGGGATTCATAATCCGATAACACATTGAGAACCATATATTACAATCCTCCCACAAGTGACGAAGGCATATCGAGTGGGATCTCGTTATTTAGGTAGGATCATATCCAATCGCATCATATGGTACTCTCAAACTTTATGAAATTTCAGTATTTAAATTATATCGTATGTAATTCAAAATTCCGTGTGTGTATTTCAACTATGTCTTATCCAATTAATCCGATTAACTTGAATATCTAAACTAAAACCATACTAAACGTATCAACTAGTTTAAATTTAAACATGCCTGACGAAGGCCCAATCCACATTTGAATTATACTAAAGCTTATTGTCCTATTGAACTACGCGTATACGCATGCCTGACGAAGGCCCAATCCACACGTATATTTGTAAACAAACATGACAACTGTTTATATGGGAGACATCTAGTTAGTTTATAATTACGCAAAATTCTATCATTTCAAATTTCGCTGTGAGGGATTTGTTGTGTCATACATCAACTTACTAGGTTTTATATTCACAAGGTTTTCATGTATTAAATTGAATTATAAAAATAAAATTCTAAAGTTTTGTAGTCAAATAAGGAATTCTTTGTTCGTTTCGAAGCAAAACTATTTTCAAGACATTAAATGGTACCAGTAATTATCCTATAATATTTTACCATTCGATTACTTGTGAATTTGACTTTAAAATGTTATTTTAGGTTTCAATTTTGGGAAAATTTACTAAAATGACCCTACATATGATCTTAATCATTTTTCTTGCGATTTGATAACGCAAACCGTATGACGTTCGCTCTGATACCACTGTTGGGTTATCTACACCCCCATCGAGTCCGCGCAGCGGATAATTATTGGACTCGACGGAGTACAAATCTCCGAGATCTCATCTACGATTTGATGGTTAATTCTAACCTAGAGGGGGGTAAATTTGGCAATCTAGCTTACGCTTAGTTTAGATTTAAACCTAATTTACGGTGCGGAATAAATAATAATTTAGATGATAGAGATGATACCGTACAAACACTTTAACACAAGATGTTTGTTTACGAAGTTCGGTAGGTGGTTGCTTTGTAGCTTTAACTCACCCTTTACTCGCTTAATTGACCGACTCAATTATTTGCGAGTACCTACGTCTCCGGGAATGCCTTGTGCCTCTTTTTGGCTTTCGATTGAATTCCAACTCAACTCGATTACAAGGATTTGCCTAGATCGATTTACATGCTTCTATCGATCTATAGCTAAGGCTCTTTACACTTTGTTGCACTAGCCTATTACACTTTTTCACTAATCGAGCTACAACGTGATCGGTCACGTGAGTGGGATACGATTAGTGGAGAATATCGAAAGTAGATCAACGATCTAAAGAGGTTTCTCAAGCTATCAATGGATATAGATAACCACAGCTTAGGGTTTCTCTCTTTTTAGGTTTGAATGTTTGAAAGTCAAGAAGTGAGAGAGAGAGACCCATGAAGGATTCTATTTATACTCTCTATAGAAATCCTTCAGAAAACTTGTAGTGCGTTCGAACGCATAAAGTCCGTTCAGAACGCACTTGTAGTTTGCACTAGCCGTTTCAAAATAACGTGCAAGTACATCTTGGGTCCGTTCGAACGGACAATGTCCGTTCGTAACGGACTCAATTATACATAGCATTTTGCGTTCACAGGAACAAGAGTCCGTTCAACGCACTGAAAAGTGGGTGAACGGATTCCAGGTTGTCCGTTCGAACGCACATGTGTGTTCGTTCGAACGCACACATCCCTGTTACATTTTTCCGTTCACAGGAAGGATTGTCCGTTCAACGCACTCAGAAGGTGGGTGAACGGATTCTAATTGTCCGTTCGAACGGACATGATTGTTCGTTCGAACGTACACATCCCTGTGACACGTTTGGTTCTAATCAAGGTTTAAAGTTTTGATATGTGGCAAGTCCGTTCTGAACGGACTTTGAGTTCGTTCAGAACGCACTTCCTGCCTGACTGAACTCTTTGTTATTTTGAACATGATTTTACTTGAGTTCTACTAGGTTTGTACCTATGGTTTATTTGTGGCGTATCCCACTCACGGAAGGCTTCAACATCTTGATTCTTGATGTATTCCAATGGCCTTCCTTGTGTTCTTCTTTTCTTGTTTATCTTGAGACTTCATGTCCTGATTCTTGATGTAATCCAATGAAATCCTCCTTCACAAGTCCTCCTTCATCTTCGTATTGTACCTATGTTATCCTGCACTTTTCTATGATGTATACATTAGTAATGACAGTGTTTTGAAATAATCAAACTATCAGGAAATTTGAACCAACAAACTCCCCCTTTTGATTAATTTCAAAACACTGTCGGTTTGGAGAGTTTCACCATTTAGTTGAGAACTTTCCGTACGATCGTTTCTCCCCCATTTTGAAAGAGATCAAAAGGGCCAATGAGACTTCATCAACGGAAGGCTCCCCCTAAATGCGAGCTCCCCCTCAAAGAATGAATTGATGAATGTATGAGCTCGTAAATATGATCAAATTCTTTTGTTTTGAATGATGACAATCTTCTCAAATTTAGCAGATTTAAGGAAAATAAAACAATTTTTGTGTGTGTGCGTTCCGAACGGAAAAAGTGGTGCGTTCGAACGCACTTGCATCTAGACTGATAGGTTAGATGAAAAAAAAACAAAATAGATGCAACAGTTGATAATACTCCGACTGACACTAAAGCAAATTAATTCAGTTCAAGGCATGACACATGCCGATACAAACACACCTAACATACGCTGTTCAGCGATACAAACCCAACAAACGCAATTTCTCACACACACGCATGTCATACAAAAATAAACACGACAACACAACACACTTATGACACCGCCGGTGATTACATCTCGTTGGGACCGGGGTAAGGGTTCGGGTCGGGATGATAGCTTGGACCGGACGCAAAGAAGTCGTCGACGTTGAATGTTCCCGAATGGGAGTCCGACGGATTCGCGGTGGGATGAGATGGTGGAGGAGGATTGTCTTGTTCTCGAGGTTCCGGGTAGGACCCGAAACGGTTTTCAAGATAACAGGTAAGGTCGGAAAATTGACGTTCTACCCTCTCGAGCATCCTTGTCTCGGAAACTTGCATGCCCTCTCGAATTTCATTTCGAATCCCTCGTTCATGTCGCTCCATACGCTTATTCATTGCCTCTAACAACGACGTTATGTGAGCGAACCGCCTTTCGTCCCTTTCCATCGGGACGTTCGAACTTCTTACACTCTCCCTCCTCTCACGTGTTCGAGCCCGGTTTTCACTTCCCTGGTCGGATTGAGCGTCACCCTCCAACCAACGGGTAGGATTTGGAGGAAGGTGGAACGCTCCCTCTTCATCTGGGTGATCGATAATCCATTCATGAGCTTGTGCCGAATACCGAAACCTTTGACGCAGAAGGTTTAATTTTGACGCGAGGTTGATCGGTGGTTCAGGTCGGAAATCCCAATCTTCCACCGGGATCGAGACTCCTTGGAGGTTCAACATTCGAGCGATCAACGTTCCGTAGGGTAACGATGCATTCCTTAGGTTCATGGCGCTTTCCATGTGGCTTAATATGAGATAAGGCACATGGACGGGTAGTTGGTCCTCGTACCACATGCGATATAAAAACAAGATATTTCGATCTTCGAGGTTTGCTCTCAATTTTGCAACAGGAGCGAGAATGTTATTACCAATTATCCAGACGAATATTTCAGGAGCGGCCAAGTGTGACACTGCTGATTGTGATGCGTATCTATTCGTGACCACTTCTTCATGGTTTCGAACCCTTCGGTTTCAATTTTCCCCCAGCGGTCGTTGTACACCTTCTCTCCATCATCTTTGAGCCCGAACAAGTCGCACAAATTCTGCACCGAGATTACGACTTCCTCACCGAGAATAAAAGAGGTTATCTTATCTTGGGCATGATCGAAAATGGCGTTTGCATAGAATAGCCGAGTGATGATCTCATACGACCTCTCGTTGAGACGCGCAAGGTTTGCAAATCCCCATTTTCGCTCGATTTCCTCGATCTTGTCGGAAAGAATAGAACAATTTCGTGGAAACTCGTAATAGTAAGATTTTGAGAGGGGTCTCCTTACCACAACGCTATTGAAGAGGAGTCCGGCTTCCGGATTTCGAAAGAGATAATCGTTATTTGGATTGGCGAAATCGTAATCTGCTTGCATTCGTGCGCTGTGATTAGGCCTGTTGGCTGGCGTGCCCCTCTTCATGCGGACAATCGATGGAGGCGGTGGTATTTCTTGAGCTTTCGAGCTTTCTCCTGTTCTCTTCTTTTCCTTGGATTTCCCTTTTGATATGAGGCTTCGATTTGCATCCATGAAATCAAGCTTTTGAGAGAGAAGAGAAGGAGTTTTTGGAAAGAGAGAGAAATGGTTCAAACGAATGAGTTTTTGAAGGAGCTTTTGAGAGAGAAGATAAGGGCAAGGGTTTTAAGAATGTAAATCGCGTCCCTTTAAGTTTCTTCGTACGAGAAGATGAACCATCGGGTCCATTGATGATGTTCGGTTGCATTCAGATGGAGAGTAAATACGACGAGTCCGTTCGAACAGACATTCATGTGCGTTCGAACGCACACGCTTCTGGGTACGCTGCTGTCTCGTCTCTCGGGTCTGGTGTAGGGAAAGGCCGACTAACTCTCCTTCTCTCTCTTGGTTGAAGGCATGTTTATCTCTCTATGTTTACTTAAGTTATATTTAAATTTAAATTTAGGTTTAATTAGGTTTAAAATTTTTGAATCTTGATTTTACATACGGATTTTAAATTGGATTTTTAGGCTTAAATAAAAAAAAATTAGGAATTTTGAATCTGTTTTATATTTGTTTTTGTTATTTTAAATATGGATTTTTAGTGTTTGTAGACTTAAAATATGGAATTTGAATCTGTTTTGAGTATTTTAAATCTGGATTTTTTTTTAATCTTAATTCTTTAAAAATCTGTTCTAAATTAATTTTTACATCTATTATTTTTAAATTTGTTAATTATGTTTTTTGAAATCTGTTTAATGTTATTATTATTTTAGGAAACTTGGATTTTGGACTTGGATTATTTTAGGAAACTTGGCAATTAATTAATCAACTCCGGACCAAGGTTAATAATAGTTCAATTTTTATAATTTATTTGATGATATTGTATGTGTGAAAAATGCGTAGTTTATATCTTAGTTTGGATTTAGGATTTTAGAGTTATTTGGATGTAGTAGAAAAATATTAGCTTTAGATTAGGTTTTAATTGTTGTTTGGATGTAGTACTTTATTTGTTGCGAGTATAATTTATGGTTATATATTGTTGAGTTATGAAATTTTTAATATATTTTTGATTACCAAAAAATATAAAAATAATAGGTATTAAATTATATTAAATATATCTCTAATATGTTTATGAAATTTCCAACATATATTTAAAAATATTTCTAATATGGTTATTTCAAAATTTAATTAATTTTATGTAACAAAAAAATATACTTAATTTAAAATTATGAATTATATTTCCCAATAGACATTTGTTATGTAATGACTGGATATTTGTTTCTTTATCTCGTTATATTTATTATTTTGGAAGAGAGGCCTCAAACTCTCTCCAAATTTACTCAAAAAATAAATTAAAAAATAATATAATTAGATCTTATATCTTAGTAAATTAACAAATTTGGTCACGTATGATATTAAAACAAAAATATGTATTATTGGATGTTATAGAAACAGAATTAAGACAGTTTTTTGAAATATATTATGATATTATTTTGTATTACAAATTTGTATTACATCCAAACAAATCTTTAGTTAATAGTATTTCAAATAATTAATCTTCGGAGACCTCATTATTTAATTATTTATTAATATTAATAGTACAAATTTAATATTATTTAATTATTTATTAAAATAAATTTATTATTATTTAATTATATTATTAATATAAATTTAATATTATTTAATTATTTATTAAAATAAATTTATTATTTTTTAATTATTTATTTATATTATTAATATAAATTTAATATTATTTAATTATTTATTAATATTAATAGTACAAATTTAATATTATTTAATTATTTATTAAAATAAATTTATTATTATTTATTTATATTATTAATATAAATTTAATATTATTTAATTATTTATTATTATTATAAATATTAAAATATTAATAATACAAATTTAATATTATTTAATTATTTATTATTTTTTAATTATTTATTTATATTATTAATATAAATTTAATATTATTTAATTATTTATTAATATTAATAATACAAATTTATTATTATTTAATTATATATTATGTAATTATTTATTTATATTATTAATATAAATTTAATAGAAATAGTGACATCAGAGTTCTGCGACGGCCCGCCGGAGAAGACTTCTGCGACGGCCCGCCGGAGAAGACTTCTGCGACGGCCCGCCGGAGAAGTCATCTGCGACGGCCCGCCGGAGAAAACTGCTGCGACGGCCCGCCGGAGAATACTTCTGCGACAGCCCGCCGGAGAAGGCAAACCGTCGGAAAAAGTGACATCAGCGACGGCCCGTCGGAAATAGTGACATTAGCGACGCCCCTTTCAGCGACGGGAGATCAGCGACGGGTTGCCGTCGGTAAAACTTTCAGCGACGGTTTTTGGGAGTATCAGCGACGGTTTTTACCGTCGCTGATACGCAGATCTGTTGTAGTGTATGCAGAAAAAGCATATTAAGGGAAGGGTCTATGTGTTCTATAAATAGAACCCTTCCCTCATTCTCTCACATGATCTCAACGAATATATTTTCCCAATCAAAAGAGAGAATCCTAGCTTTAAATCTTGAGCTTAATCATCTTAACATTCTTAGAGATTATTAGATCCAATTTCGAATCCACTACAAAACGATTCCCAACTTGCGTGACCGATCACGACTAGTTCGTTAGTAGTAAATTGTAATAGGCTAGTTACTAATTGTAAAACCCGCCATTGATCGATAAATTCGTGTAAATCGATCAAGGCAAACCTTGTAATTGTTTGAGTTGGGTATTCAATCGAAAGCCGGAAATGCGCAAGGGAACCCCGGAGACATAGATACTTGCAATCAATCGAGTCGGTCGATTGAGCAAGTAGCCGGTGAGTTAAATCTACAAAGCAACCACCTACCGAACTCCGTAAACAAATATCGCGTGTTATTTGTTTCGGTATTGTATTTCTTTCTCTAATTTATTTACGCTTCCGCACAAAATTGTAATTGTATCCATTACCGCAAAAATTGGACCGTAGGACTTCCTATTCACTCCCCTCTAGGTCTAAATTATACAACAGGTTTAATGGTCATCTTCGAAATAATAACAAAAATGTTAGGGGATTTTTGGAGGAACCCAAAAATATAGGGGGTTTTGAGTGAATCTAAAAAGATATGGGGGTTTTCATAATTTCCAAAAAAATTAGGGATTTTTTGAAGAATTTTCCTTATATTAATATATGGATTAAATATAAAAAATATATATATAAATCAATGTATGGATAAAATATAATATTATATTAATATAATAGTACATTTAATATTTTTATATTAATTATATTATAACAATAAAATAATTATATTCATTTATATATAATATAATATTATATATATTGTACTGATATATAATAGTTATATATATCGTTCATGAAATTATATATATGTTATAATATTATATTATTATTATATAATTGTTAATATTGTAGTAATTATATTAGAATAATAAAATAATTGTATCAATTATAATATATATTAATAGATAAAATATAATAATATAAAATAAAATAAAGGTACATTTAATATTTTTGTATTATTGTAATATTATTACTATTTAATTGCTAATGTTATATCAATTATATTAATTATACCTTATAATATTATAAAAATACATTCAATATTTTTATATTATTATTATATTTTTTTAATGGTATCCCACAAGCGATCGTTTTTGTTACTGATACCTGATTTTTTTTATGCCAATGGAGATCGAATCCACAACCTCTCACAATATATGATTTTTTGTACCTCACACTCAACCAACTAGGATATGAACTCATTGGCATATTATTATTATTATTATTAGTATGCATATAATATATTATTATTATTATTATTATTATTGTTATTATTATTATTTGTATTGCAATAAGGAACCGGAAGGAACAGAGGATTGACAGTTCATATTATTTTTTCCATCAAACTATTATTATTATAATGATAATATAATAATATTATTACAATAATACAATAATATAATGTTATAATAATATTATTATTATTTTTTATTTTTAATGAATTTACATTTCCAATAAGAAAATTAGAAATTTAAAAGAACCAAACAAAAAATTATATTTTCCAATATCTTACAATTTGGACATCCAAAAAAACTACAAAAATATTAAACCGAAACATTTTACCCTTTCACCTTGTAATCCGATTCCCCTCTACTAATTCCACTTGCCAAACGAAACGGCCCCTTAAGAAAATTAAAGTGACATGATTAAAGCAATATTCGAACATATAATGTATTATTCTTGTCTTGTATTTAAAATATTATGTTAAATATGTATTAGTCATATGTTAATTATTGATTCAATA
Source organism: Luzula sylvatica (assembly GCA_946800325.1). Lineage (NCBI taxonomy): Eukaryota > Viridiplantae > Streptophyta > Magnoliopsida > Poales > Juncaceae > Luzula > Luzula sylvatica. The sequence continues at coordinate 69,429,520 of OX326960.1, forward strand.
TTTACTGTGTAGAATGTGAATAAACTATATTGCACGGATACGGATACGGGTATCGTATCCGACACGATACGAATACGGACAATTTTCTAAAAAAACATAGGATCCAATACGTCTATTATATATAATATTTTATTATTTTTTAATTTTAATTTATATATTAAAATTTTTTATATATTATATATTTGACATAAAATAAAATAAAAATTTGTTTTTCCAAAAATAACTTCGTACTAAGTAAATATTTATTTTATTTAGTTATTTACTTATGTATTACTCATTTATTTCGATTTCAATTTTTATTTATATTTTTCAAATAGATTTTTAATACGTTAGAAGTATTCGAGAAGTATCCGTTATTATTTTTAAATAAAATATTCGGATACGTCACGTGGAGTATCCGGTACGTATCCGACGAGTATCCGACAAGTATCGATATCCGATACGATACGGGTTGATTTTCGAAGTATCCGCGCAACATAGAGAATAAGGACTTTCAAAAGAGTCCCGTTAAGATATTAACAAAAGTAAGAGGATTTTTGAAAAGATCTTTATCTTCTTATAGTTAAAAGTCGAAGTGCATAAAGACACAACCGAGAACAAAAAAAATCTCAATCTACAGAGTTATAATATTATTATAATACTTTAAAAGTTAATCAAGTACTGCTAATCTCAAATTGTGGCCACGAATTGTACGCCTAATCCACAGCCACATGTTTTTTGGGTCATTTCTCTCTCAAAATCATTAAAATATCAACCTTCAAAATGTAGAGAATCAAACAAATCTTATGTTAGGCCTCATTTCTCTAAAATTTATCAACTAGAATTCTCATTTTTCAGAACTCAGAAGTAATAATTATGTTAAAACTTTTACTTATTTGTTGAAATACATATAATTTAATAACTATGTATGTTCATCAAATTATAATTTAACAAAAATATATAATACTTTAAACTCAACGATTCAAAATTAGTTATGATACGTTCATATGTGTGTGTGTTCTATTCTAATTATCAATGTTTTAAGTTACGATGTAACGGTTCGTAGCGTTTAAAATAAGATTTATTAGTGATTTATGTTATTGTGTTATATAATCGTGCTATAACATTTTTTTGATATATAACATTGGTTTTGGTAAATTTTGCAAAAATAATAACAGTCTTATTCAGTCTGTAAAAATAGCATTTTTGTCGGCGGCTCGATTAGCAAAAATAGATTTTTTTCGAAAATAACAGACTTAATCTTCACGGACCACTTGTCACAGTTTAATCCGTTGGTGGCCGAACTACGTAATATTTATAGATAATTTTGACGAGACAATATGTAAATGAATATGTACAATCGGCTGAATGTGTTGGCCTAATTTCTTATATTATAAATAGAATGTTGTATTTGATATTTTGGCAGTCATATCATAACATTAAATTATTTCTTCATAATATATCTATGATTGATCATGACTGGAAATAACATCAATGTACGCGTAATAATATCCGCAAAGAGACAGACAAATCTAATTTGATTGTGTCATTTGCAACCGAAATATTTTTCGATACTGTACAAAAATTGATTTCTCCGACAGCAATTGTGAAAACATAAAAATATTATAGTCCGCTTGATAACGGGTTTTTGGCTAACACTTAGGTTATATCATTGAATAAAAATACCGTAAATCAAACAAGAAACATGTGAATACTAAAGATTGTATAGACTAAGTATGTAAAGATTCGTTCCACAGGGAGCTATTGCGTCAAAATATGATTAAACTTCAGATCGTTAAAATAATTATTTCTAAGTTTCCAAAATTAATGAAAGTTTGTCTAGAGAGAGGTCTGAATATTATGAAATTTATCCTAAAATTTCAAACAATTTGGACAACGGAATAAAAAGTTTTTAACGAATTATAATCAGGTCTCTAAAAAACAATCTCTGGAAACAGCAGGTTTTCAGTTTACGTGACAGTTTTCAAAAATTCATATCAATTCAAATATTTCATGAAATTCAATGATTCAAAAAGTTCCCGAAACTAGAAATCAAGATCTACGCAATGAAAGAATTGGTTTTTAGCAGATTTGGAAGGAGATCGTGAAAATTGACAAGTTTAGAAGGTTTTAAAAACAAGATTCAAGTGCAATCAAGGCAGTAATTTAAATAAGAAAATCGAATTAACAACTAAAATTCTCAAGTTTATTAATCAACACAAGAATTTATTAAAAGAATCATAACCAAAAACTGAAATAAAAGAAAGAAACCACCTAATCAAGCCCCAGAACGCCTAGTGACTTGTGTCGATGCCTTCCCGTCGATCCGGTTGAACGCCAACTCGAGTCTCCGTTTCTTCTCACGCGGATCCTCTTCAATTCGTCGAAGAACGCCTTCCGCACGAATGACCGATCCTTTCCTTGTGTCGAGATGGAGCAAGAACGCCTTAACTCCAATTTCTTCACGTACAACCCAGAACGCCTCTACCAAAGAGTTGGTCTTGAATTTCACGGTTCTTGGTTGAATCTTGTTTGTTTCTTGGAAGAGTTTGTGGAGAGAGATGGTAGAGAGCTTGCCCCCAAAGGGGAGAGAAAAGGGGGGGGGGGGGGGGGGGGGGGGAGAGAGGATTTGTCCTTGGCCTTAGGGTCTTATTTATAGGCTTCATGGTGTCTTCTGATTGGTTGAGGGAGAAATTGAAGGTTTTGGGGAGTAACAAATCAACTAAGAAGGCAACAAATCAATCTAAAGGAGGCCACAAATCAATCTAAAGAAGGCAACAAATTAGCTTGTTGGGGCTTGTGCATGGGCTGAGAGCTGGGGCTAGGCGTGGGCTGTGAGATTTGCCTGCGTGGGCTGTGAATTTTGGCTCTGCGGCCAGGCCCTGTGCGTTGCAGCAGTTTGGTGATCTTCTTCTTTTGTTTTTGCCTTTCCCGCCTCGATCTTTCACCGAATATATCGATGTGATATATCGTTTTGACTGTCTTCAGCGTGCCGGAGGCAATGGTGCTGATCAAATTCCCAAATTATTCCTCTATCTCCTGAAAATGGGCAAAGAACACATCAGTGTAGAAATATTCATGATGTTTGAAATATGTATCATAAAAGCATAGAATATAACTTCACAAGGGCTAAAATCCCTAAATAAGACTCGTAAAACGCGTTCCATTTGCCTCACATCACCGCTACAACGCTATTTATAACATCGATTAAAAATCAAATAAAAAAAACTTCACTATTTCTTATTTTGCAAAAATACAAAGTGTAGGAGAAAAATTATAAAATTGTAGAATTGACATTCCAGAGACCAGCATCCAGGGAGCTCCACGTACTTCAACTTCAAAGTCCAATCTTTATCTCTTCTTCCTCGTCACAAAACTCACCTCCCTTCCCCACCAATCACCCACCGCTCTTCTTTAGATTTCTCTCTCTCTCTCTCTCTCTCTCTCTCTCTCTCTCTTCCCCATTTTCATGGTTCCTAGACAACCCAATACATAAATCGAACCAAACCCAAGATGAAAATCCAGTGCGATGTGTGTGAGAAAGCGGCGGCAACGTTGATTTGTTGTGCCGACGAAGCGGCGCTCTGTGCGAGCTGCGACGTCGAGATTCACGCGGCCAATAAACTCGCCAGCAAGCATCAGAGGCTTCTTCTCGAGTGTGTCCCCAATAAGCTCCCCAGATGTGATATATGCCAGGTTACTACTTTGTTTAACAGATGAAGATCTATATAACTTTGTTTAAAGTATAAATATACCTAACAAATTTCAGATCTTGCAAAGACCTTGATTTAAATTAATATTTAATTAATTAATGATATAGTATGATTCTCCAATCATTTATCTTGGAATTTATATCAATAACTAGTATTATTTACCAATATTCATGGTGATTTGGGTAATTAGTCTTTGATTATTTAAAAAGGTGTTAACTTTTGCTTTTAATTATCTCTCGAATATAGGAAAAGGTAGCCTTCATATTTTGCATAGAGGACAGAGCACTCTTCTGCCGAGAATGCGACGAGAACATTCACATACCCAACACGCTCAACGGGACCCACCAGCGCCACCTCGCAACTGGAATCCGAGTCGGTCTAAATTCCATTTCGACCATCAAAGACTCGGACCAGCCTGCTGATAACTTCGAGCCACCTATGAGCAATATTAAAGTGCCACTCAATGAGAATAAACCGATGATGGCGCCACATGTCGCGTCCTCATTCGTCCCCTCTTGGCCTGTCGAGGATTTCCTCCAACTCTCTGATTACGAGTCTAGTGACAAGGTTAGCATTACAAATTACAATTACAATCTTGTTCAAATTAGTAGATTATAAGTAGTTCGAATATAATTACTAATTTTTCTTTTTCTTATTTTAGTATCAAAAAGGATCGCCACTTGGATTCGGAGAATTAGACTGGTTTTCTGACATTGGGGTCCTCCAAGAACAACAAATTCTGACGAAGGGTTCGCTTGCGGAAGTGCCTGAATTCCGGGGCCCACACTCCCAATCAAGTAATAATCACAGCAATTATTCTTCGTCTTTATACAAACCGTTCAAATCGGCATCGAGCATGCCTTTCAAGAAACCAAGAATCGAGATTTGTTCTGACGATGAAGAGTTCTTTGTCGTACCTGATCTCGGTTGATAATAGAGAGGTCAAGAGGGTTTGTTGATTAATTAATCAATATAGGTTTGTATGGTTAATTAATGGTTGATATGTAATATACTTGTGTTTATGCGACTTGCATGGGAGGGAGTGTATTATATGCGAACTTGCCTTGGATAAAACACGAGATTTTCGTACAATGTTTTGTATTGTTATGTATGGATTGTTTTTAACTTGTTATTATTTAGAATTATTGTTGTGGTTTGTTTCTAGGAGTTGTTTTGCAAGTTAGGGTTGCTTTTTATAAAGTTCGCAAAATAACTATTTTATCCATTTTTTTTGTTAACTATCGTCAGTTGAATTGGCGGAAAATAATTCCTCAATGACCTATTGAATTGAGGACTTTAAGCTAAATGTTCAAAATGGCATTTCAAATTGACAAAGCTTTTGCGATTTTAAAATCGTCGATTGTTTTCGCAGTAATGCTATAATTACGAACAAAAAAGATAAAATCATATTTTTATGAACTTTATAGAAAGCAACCTTAATTTGCAAAACAACTTGTTTTTAGTGTATTGTTATTTGATTCTCAAAAACTAAATTTCAATCGTAAAGGAGGAACAAAAAAAGATTCACTTTCGAACATAAGGATTTGAACTTGTTTCAAAATATTGCAAATCATAAGAAATTTGAAGATTGGCTTCAAAAAGGGTATTAGAAAGCACAACATGCTGAACTTCAATCTCTGTGGACTTGTTAGCTAAAATGACGAGATATTTTGTTGTTCAATTAAATTGTATTAGCAAAAATCTAGTAATGAATTTAATTTATCATGTATGTTTGATGGTATTTGCAGGGTTGGTTACGTGGTTATTCGAAAAGCCCTATACATGTTCAATATGTTCATTTTTTTTATTAATAACAAACGAAGAGAGCTTACACAATATATATATATATATATTTTTTTGCAGAAAGGCTCTTGGGCTATGTACATTGACACTTAACATAATGTGATTACAAGAGCATAATAGAACATGTCATAAAATAAATGACTTTTATACAAAATAATATGAAGTCTAACTAATCTGAGTGATCGGGTCTGATGAGTCTTCTTTGCTCCACGCGTGCCCGTTTGGCTAGCATGTCTGCCTCTATATTCTTTTTCCCGGGTATAAAGTGGAATCGCCAACCATTGTTCTTCATGGCCAATTGTCGACATTCTTGAATGTGGACATAAGCACGCCAATCTACTTCAAGATGATGATTATTCATTGTTTGGATGAGAAGCGAGTTATCCGAGAAAATAACGCAATTTAAAATACTCATGAGATTTAACTTCTTTAAAGCATTAAGACAAGCTATTATTTCGGAGCTTACACAAAAATAATTAAATCAAAATTGGAGATAATAAGATATATTTATATATATTGTTGGTAAATCATGATCGTATCATTCAAAGTTTGGTACATGTCATATTTCCAACATATCATGTCACTTTGGTGCTTTCGTTAGTTTCCATTAATAACTAATAAGGTCTAGTTTCTTTCCATGCGAAAAAAAAGAACTATTTATTATTGAAGAATAAACATTGTTGAATAATAACTATTAAATCACAACCCCCAACAAGATTCTTAAAATCATATCAATAAACACAAATATAGTGGTATTAACTATTAACACAAATAAACTTGTTATGATCTAACTTCATACACAACATACTTGTCCAAACAAAAAATATAACTTTTATAAGGACATCAGACAAAACTATCTTATATTAACAAGAATTACTAAAACATGGACTTAATTACTAAACAGTGCTTCCTCTAATCCATCCCATATTTTGCAAGAATTTCAACCAGCATGTCCCTTGAAAGAGGCTTCAGAAAAAATACAAAAGAAAAGAAAATAATATCAATGTTAATAAGAAGTATCAAACAATCAAATTATCCAGACATCAATTTTTCATTTCTCTTTGTTCAAGTTTCTGTTTGAGAGTTTTTCTTCAATACACCAAGCTTTTCTCCACCCTTAATTTAGTTGAATCCATGGACTCTTATGAACTTGATGAACCGGTTGATTTGATTCAGCCGGTTATAATTAGTAATCAGTAGGTAAAATTTTCCAAAAAAAATTTGATGGAAGGGTATAACCGTAATTTTAGTGAAGACTAGGTCAAACTCTCTCCTTCCTTCTCTCTCCCGTCTACCTCTCCTTTTTCATTTTCTTTCTCTCGTTTTATTCCTCAGATATCTCTCTATTTCCCTGATTTCTCAACAAGACGACCAAACTTAAAGAGTTGCAGTTTCTAAGAATTAGTGGGACGAAGTTTGTCATCAATCTCTCTTCACCGGCAGATATTGACGAATTATTGGCAAGAACCCTAAATCTAAGAATCACTAACGAAAGCCTCAGTTATCTTTTAATGATGAACCATGTACAGTTTTTATATGCTAGATTAATTAGATACTAAACTAAATTACCTTTTTCCCGAAATTACTACTGAATTGGATTCTTTTCTCAACTGTTCTGAAATTACTTGTATGTACTTTACTTGAAATTATATTTGAAGTATTGTTCATAATTTTTTAGCGTTTTCAGATTTTTTTTTTTGTTTAATCTGAATGATTTTGTTATTTCTATATTTTACGGTTACTTGGTTCTCCGAGAGGGATAGAGAATTTCTTTTTGGTGCTTCAGTTTTTATTTTTTCTTTTAAGCAATTTTCAGATTTTTTTTGTGATTGTTATGCGATTCTAATAAATAATTAAATATGATAATTGTATTTTGAATCCCCACTCAATTGACATTCCAAATATCAAATATGTAATGAACCCAAAATAAATGAATCACAATTTAAGTAGTAAATCATGAAATAATTGTAATTACCAAATAAAATTATGTCATATATTTGAAATATAATTCAATGTTACAATATGTGTTTCTGTCCAAAATCTAAAATAGAAAAAATACTGTTCATTACATAAATGATATAAATGCGAAAATATTAAGTAGTGTGGATAATATTTCAAACAAATTAATTAATGTCTAATTGAAAAGAGTGATGATACTCATTCTCGTACAATTCATCTAGATGTTTGATGTGTTGTCATGTGTATTTATTATAGTGATGAATCATGAATATTTTTATTCCGACCATCATATATAAGATGAGGGATAATTAAAAGTCAAATGTTTCATAAATTGTTAATGTATTTAATGTTTTCTTATTGTTCTTGTTTATTAGCATCAATTTGTAATTAAATCCAAATTTAGTAATATGAAAAAAAAGTCATTGAACCGGACTAATTGATCATTTAACAAATGTTAAACGGGTGCATATGACTCGTTTAAAAAATAATTAATTAAATCTAAATATACAAGTTTGGTAAGAATTAATATTGGGCAAAATTAATCCACCATTTAATGCGCGTTAAACAAATACAAATGACTCATTTTTATCATTTAACATGTGTTAAACTAATACACGGACTCATTCCACCGTTTCACACCTAAATTACGGTTTGTCGGAAATTTTACAAAATAAAACTATCATAAAAATTAACAAAAATATAAGAAAGAAAATAAAAATAATAATTTCGCAAAAATCTACAAAATGAAAATGAAAATACTTTGTATTTAAATTTTGTTGAGGAAAAAATAAATAAATATTTGTTTAAAAACAACATGACTTATCATGTGTCAAATTAAATATAATAAAAAAAATTAAATAAACCAATTTTTATTTAATAATTTGATTTACCATCTAAAAATGTGGTAGTTCAACACCTAATTAATGTGATTTCCCATCTATTATGATTTATAATTTAGTACAATCTAGCATTTAATACATTTATTATCCGGTGCCAATACATCAATAGGTTGAGAGGATATCATATGTAAATGTTAAAAATATGTAACATGATGTAAACAAGAAATATATACAAAATAAATACATAAATGAATTTAATTAGTATTAGTAGATAAAAACAGCATAAACAAAATAAAAGACTAATGAGAAATTTTCAAAAAAAAAACTAACTTTTTTGACATTTCGAAAAAGACTTCACCTTCTTCAAAATTTAAAAAAACTCTCTCCCAAACTTTTCATTTTCTTTTAACTTCCTATCATCAAATTCTCATTATATTAATTTAATTAAAATGTTATATTTTTCTAAATGACCAAATTACCATTCAAGCAATTTTGTTATTCTTAATAATAATAAGAAATGATAAATAATAACTACCAATCCTTTATGGAAATAAAAATAAATTTAAAAATTTAATAATAATAAATAATTTATTAATAGTAATAGTAGTAATAATTTTTGGAAATAATAATAACAATACAAATTTCTGGAAAATAAAAAAATATATTTTAAATAATATTTTATTTCAAGAAATTAAAAATAGTTACACAATTAGAAATATAATACTATCTTAGTATTTAGTTTTAATGTGTATTCTTTACTCATCGTATTAGCTGCTAAAATCGAACTAGATTTTGACATCAAACTAGCCACTGAAATTAAAACTAACTACAATACATATGCTTTGGTAAAAAATAATATTTTTGCAACTATTTTTTATTAACAACTATTGAGAATAACTAATGATAAAAAATTAAATGACTGTTTACATATATTCATCTGATTACTTGCATGATTTTAAATGTAGTGTCACGCAAATATTCCAAACATATTAAATGCACTCATTTTCCAAAAAAATTAATGGACAAAATATAAAGTGGAGCCTTCCAAGAATGCTTTTGAATAATTGTATTAACCGGTTGCATTGTATCATGCTCATAAAACCCTTGTTCGATTTAAGGGTCAGGATTAAATCTGTCAAAAAATTACATAAATCTTTTGGTGTATGGAAGACTTGCTCTTCTCTGTTTGAATTTTGGTTTATGCAAAATGGAATTTTTGGGTTTGTTTGGTTTTAAATCAGTATTTTAAATGAATTTTGGGCTGAACTATCTCAGAAGGGCCCAACTAGATTTTATCATACATACTTGTAAATTTGCTTATAATCAAATTTCAATAGTAAAGCAAAAAATCAATTAAATTTTTCCTTATTAAAATTAATTAACTTATACCTTAGGATGGAATTCATTGGCCCCAGCTTGAATAAATAGATCTTGATCGGATTGGAGGCTATCGCTCGACAAAGCAATTATAGGTGTCGTCACTCCGAGTACTCTAAGTTTTCTCGTTGCCTGAAAATCGAAAGCAAAAATAAATCAAAATCAGAATTAGAATCGGGTAAACATTTCGCTAATATATACGCGAGACTTAGGTACTTCGCATTCGGTATACAAAATATTCTACATGAAATTATGATAATCAACTTAAACATGTATATATAATCAAATTTAATTACCTCATGGCCATCCATGATAGGCATTTGTTTATCCATTAGTATAAGATCATAAATCCTTCCTTTTTTTTGGATCAAATCCACTGCCTCTTTGCCATTCTCTGCCTCTTCCAATTCTACATTAAACTTTTGCACCAATCCTCTCACAATCATCTACAAAAATATAATATTCACAAATTAAACATAGCTAAAACTACATTCAGTTTATTTCCAAATTAAATTGAGACTAACCCGATTCATCGGCACATCTTCTACCAGAAGAATCCTTGTTTTCGCCATGGCTAAAACTACATTCAGTTTATTTCCAACTCTTCCTGCATCAATATATATTATATATATAGCCATGCAAATGCTATCACTATATTCTCTAATTTAGTATACCTAATATAATTTGCTGAACATACCATTTATTTGTCTCCTTTTGTAGCGGGTCTGAGATCGACTCAGTGACTTCCTTACACCGAGTTTTGCGCTCGCTGGTGTTCAGAATTCAGATATATTATTATTATTTTCACTTAAATTGTGGAAAAATAGAAATCAAATATTTGCTATTCTAGAAAAGAGATAGACAATGCACTGAATCTTGCTTAATTATTCACAATGTCATTTTCTCCTTTCTATATATCATGCAGTTGAGAGGGAAGTAGAAATAGAAAACTAAATTGCCATTGTAGGAAAGAGATGATAAGGAGAGATAAACTTTTGACTTGGTTGGTACCTGTTTGCTAAAATAACCGGTACAGACTCATAAACATAACATGCACCGAATCATCTTGTTTATACATTTTCATTGCGAGCCAGAAATCGAAGACCAATTATAGCTAAGAAAGATACAAATGAGAAGAGCTGTAACTTTTTGACTTAAAAACTGTACCAGTATGCCATATGCACTGAATCTATGTGGGCCAGGTACAAGATCTCATTGTAATAGTAATACTGGATATTTTTCTCTCTTAATGAAATGGAGAAAAATAGTTTGGAAGAGACGAAACTCACCTTGTTTTATCTTCGCCATTGATCCACTTGTCACTGATTCAATGGCCATTAACTTCTTTCTATTTCTTCTTCACAGAATCCTTGGAGAAAGATCAACCAATAATAATATATATTGGATTCTTTTGTTGTGTGTGTGTGTGTGTGTGTGTGTGTGTTGTGTGTGTGCTGTGTGTGGTGGGTTAAATTTCAGCGGGTCAGTATTTGTATGTAAACACAGTACGAGTAAATCCCCACGAGGATTTGGTGTATCAAGAGCTCTTTCTCTCTTCCATTGTTCGAACGAATTTTTCAAAAGATTTGCTATTATATTATCTGTCAGAGAGATTCAAGTGTACTTTTTACAGAGTTCGACTGTGCCAACTTGGATTTTGTATGATTCTACTCGTGTGTATACTCGTCTGCTCGCTTTATTTAGACTCCTCATTCAAAGGGGGCTACTAACAAACACCAAACTAAATTGCCCCGTTGTTTTAGATTTGTGTCCACGATTTATGTCATACGCAGAACTGGCCATAATTATTTGTATATAATGAACATTTACAAATTTAGAGCATATATATATTAGTATGGTTATCTTGCTTGTAAATTTTTTAGTTTATGATGTGTATAAATAATTAATTAAGATTACATATAAAAACATTAAACCGATGGCGGATCTTGATAAAAAATTTAGGAGACGAATAAAGAATAACTACTAAAATTACACAACCAATTTCTTTGGAAGGATAAACAATATAATTTACATTTTTGTACAAATAAAATATATTAAATCACTAGCCGTATATATTTTTATCACATTACTAATTATATACATTTTGTACTGATAATATTTCGGTTGAAGATTTTAAAATCCAAAACTACAATGAACGCCGACCATGTTTCAATTTATCTTTGATAAATTGATATATTAAATTCTTTAATTCATGAAAGATGTATGGTTTAATAGATATTAATTGTTCGAAAAAGAACAACAAAACGTCACTTTTGAATTTACGTCGTGATTTTGATGAATGCTAATATTTTCTTTCTACAATGAATATTCAATAATTAAATAATAGTTTGGACTTTCACTTCTAACTAAAACATATCATCATTTTAATATTTGAGTTTTTTTAAATTTTGTAGAAAGGTAATAATCCAGGGTCCTTGAACATGTTAAAATATTAATTCATTTTCTTTGTGGATAAAAAACTGATATTAATTATAATCACTTAATGAACAAGTTTCGAGAAGGCCGACTCGTAATGTCAGTAAAATAGTTAATTCAACATTTCTCTAGATGTCTTCGTGTTATAACTTATAAGTCGGTTGATCATTGTATACTAAAGTTACCGACTATTTAAATTATAAATGTGGTCGAAAAATATATAACATAATCATAATAGAATGCAACCAAATTATAAAGAAAGATGTAAAGGGATAAATAGTTAGACAGAAAGAGAGAAACAAGATAGAGTAATAGAGTTTTGTAAAATACAAAAGTTTTGTTATAAATCTGTTTTTTATATTTTTATTTTTGCGTAAAATACAACAAAATGATAGGTATTGAATTCTAACTTCTAATAAATCTGGGCCAACAAAATCATATTAATTCATGAAAATATTTATCTATTAGTTATTAGTATAATCTAATCCACATATTGATTAATTGAGTTAGAATATTAACATAACGAACAAATATATCACGTAAATATAAAATTTATGAAGTTTCGGAATATTATTTTGTTGGACATTTTGTTGTTTGAAAATAAGATAAAATTATCAATAACATTAGCCCCAAAGTAAATTTTGATGTGAAATCTACCCTGCACATTACACAATTCGGAGCTCCCAAGCAAAGCACAAGAATAAAGTAACGGCTGTTAAGTTTATCCAACTCTGACACGTGGCAGAAGGCCGTATAGGAATGCTGAGACGTTTATTTGACTCGTCCCAAACCAATGAGGCAATGACCCTTCAATAAGTTGACACGTGTCGAATCTAACGGAGGTTAATTGGTGGTGACTGGTCAGAATGTTTGTTTTTTGTTGAAATTGACTGGTGATAATGTTGAAATGTGGACTAAGATCACGTCCGTACATGAAATCTGTCCTGCGGACTTTTAGGGTCTTTCTCTCACCCTCCAGTTGTAATCTATACTCTATTTATCCATTTTTGTTTGCCACGAGCAATCAATGACTAGGACTGTGAGTCTCAAAAATTACATATTTCGTTTTAAGAATATTTATTTATACCAATAAAAATATCGATAAGTCATCTAAAGTTTGCTAATTTAAACGATTAGTTATTCATCCAAACTTTAAGAAAACATGGATTCAATATTCGGCGAGGTCGATTTCTCGAAAATATGTGAGAGACGAAAATTTAAATCGAAAAAATACGAACCAGTCTGTCATGAATACCCATATACACTCATTAAAACAATGTTCTTAAAAGAATTGAGAAGAAGAAAAACTCTTAAAATATCATGAATACCCATATACACTCATTAAAATAATGTTCTTAAAAGAATTGAGAAAAAAAAAACTCTTAAAATATCATGAATACCCATATACACTCATTAAAATATCAGCAGTGCACTTAGCCAATGTTGTAAAATACGGGAAACGATACGGAACGGTCGGGGACCGTAAAACGGTGAAAAAACGATGAAAAAAGTTACCGAAATCGATAATAATTTAATTAAAATTTATAGATAAAATCAAAAAAATATATAATAATTTAATTTTTTAATAACAAAAAAAATAACAAACAATATCCAACATCAAATCCAAACATAAACTAAATAGTAAAATCATTAACCTAATTCGGGACCAAATTCGTCGGAATTGATCCCTCGACGAATTCCACAATCTCCTCATCCTCGACCGAATCACTCGAAATAAATTCCTCGTCATTGCCTTCCTCGTCGGAATTGAATCAATTAGACTAAACATTGATTAAGCATAGATTAAGCATAAATTAAGCACCACAAATTCTAAACATAGATTAATCAAGAGAGAATAATCGATTCAATCGATTCTGCGGCCAGTCGAAAATCGAAATCCATCCCTGCGAAAATCGAAATTACCTCAGCGGGCCAGCCAGTCGAGGCTTCAATCGAAATTACCCCAACACAGATTCGAGAGAGAGAGAAGAGTACATGTGTCCTGTGCTGACATCGAGCGAGGCGAGAGAGAGAGCAAGAGGCTCGATCTATTCTGACTTCGAGAGGGACTTCGAGTCTCGAGAGGGCTGCAACCTTTCGCCGCGAGAGATAGAGAGCAAGCAAAGCTTCGAGCGAGAGAGAGCAAGCGAGGACTGCGAGGCGATCGGTTCAACTTCTGACTTCGAGCGAGCGAGAGAGAGAGAGAGAGAGAGAGAGAGAGAGAGAGAGAGAGAGAGATGAGGCCGCGAGCAGTGAGGACTGAGGAGAGTGAGAGAGACGAAGTCACGAGAGTCTGAGGAGTGGGCTGTGTACAAATTACAAAAAAATGGGCTGTCTACAATTTAAATAAAATAAAAAAATTATGGGGTCGAAAAAACAAGTGGGCTGAAATTTTTGTTGTGAAAAACGACCGTTTTTCGGTCCGAAAAAACGTTTTTCGCCAAAAAAAAACGGTCAAACACATAAAAAAACGTTTCACCGTTTTTCCAACCGTCTTGTAAAAAACGGAACGTTTTTCCACCGAAACACCGTTTTTTCACCGTTTTTCGCCGTTTTTTACAACACTGCACTCAGCACTCATCATTAGCAATCTGCCATCGTCTAATACTTATAATTATTTTTTCTATATTTAATCATTTAATTTGAATTACGAATTAAATTATACTCTTAACTAATATTATAAATTATTTAAAATAAAACATTCTTAAATATTCTCTTGATTCCTTTTTGCTAAAAGCAATACTATTCTCAAATTTATTGACAATATAGGAAGTGCTACTATATTAATGTAGGAGTATAAAAGTAAAAAAAAAATTAAACAGAAAAATTACCACGTCTATATCGAAAATACAAATTCAAGAATATCCATGATATTTGTATAGTTTTACATTGAATTCCACATTTTTGCGAGATACACATGAAATTATAATGTTTCTGTAGAGGAACATATGGAATTCTATCAGTTAAAAACGTGTATTGTGAGAAATTACAAAATTCATTGCAAGTGTGGAGGTAAATGCTGCTATTATTATCTTAATCGTATCCGAAAAAATATTCGGATACAAAAAGAAAATATCCGGATCCGAATCCGATATTCGGTTGTAGTGTCGGATCCGGATTATTTACCAAAAAAATTCATAAAATAATTCTACACTCTAAGGTCTTTCATGTAGTTCAATTTTCTGACATGTTGTACTAATTTTAATAAAGCATACGGTACAGTGCAATGTAAGGTCATTTCTAGACCTTTAAGAAAAAGATACATGAACTCAACAAATACAACAATTTAAATGACTCCAAACTACAACAATAAAAAGATTCATGAAATCTAATAAATTAAATTTCAAACCCACATTAAAACCGATAAATTTTACAAACTCTAGACATTACGTCCTAATCCCTAACCATTACGGGGGGATAAAAAATTTAGGGCCGTCGTGTAAGCTATTTCATTTCCATCTCCATCCAATCGGGGAAGGATATAAAATGGGGACGGATTGCGGATGTACCAACCGTTCACGTGAGGGTGCAATCCGTATTCCCTCCTCAATCTTTGTGGAGTGAGTATGTGTTCGGTCCTTATTGGGCGCAAAAACATATTAACGACGGACAAATCTATCATGAAATGTATAGATATCCTTGTGATTAAAATTCCATAATGCAAAGGTAAGAAATTCAGTAAAACTGATTTCATGTGGGTTTTCATGATATACGGGATGTTGATTCGTTTGTCCAAATGCCATACATGACGTAGTAAGTGAGCATTCAAAAGATTTATTACGTACATTTATTGGGGAACAACAATGCGGTGAATTATGTCGAACATGGCATGAATACTTGGGTACAAAAAATTGGGAGTCACAAACTCTCCGTCCCTAGTTACATGCCTCATTATTTTTCGCTCTTCTCGTAAGTGAATACTAGAGCTACGAAGGGAATTCACACCGGTATATTCCTCCTCTCCTAAATCTACCAAAATGAACAAATCCTCTAACAAATCTTGTGACACCACGATTCCCTTTCCAAATAGATAAGAGCTAAAATTTCCATCATCATCCAACGTCCAGTTGTCATAAAAAAAAACGTACTATGGTTTCGTAGTAGGGATCATTGACATGTATGATGTCATTCATATTTCAATGATTAAGACATGGTTGTAATTTCGAAGTGATAAAATTAATGTGTAGATTTGATTCCAGCCATATTATCACGAAACAAATATCGATTTGTAATGTCTTCGAGATTGTAGCTGTTAGATCCCATGAAATGACAGAAATAAGATGAAATAAAAATAAATAACTACAACAAGAGGAAGATGAACAAGAATAAAAATATGAAGAAAATGAACAAGTTTGCAACTCTTTTAATAGAACTAAATTTTTTACTTAATTATCATATGTACCATAAAGTCTAAATCCTATGCCTAATTTCAGAAATCCTATAACATTTAATTATTTTTTTTGTTTTTTATGACAGTGTCAAGTCTTGTCATACTTTGCTTTTCAGAAAAATAAAAATTCTCTCCTATATACAATGAATTTTGACACCTATCATCTTCAATCAAATTTTTTTTTTGGGACCATTAAAAAAAATATGGATTATTTTACATATTAAAAATTAATTCAATAAATCAATATAATTAACATCATCAAAATATCAACAAAATTATATTTAACATAACAAATTATCAACAATCAATCAAATAATTAATTTAATTAACATCACAATTATAACATACAAACCAAAAAAATTTAACATCATAAAAAAAAACATAACAAAAAATGGCGGGCTTTCAAACAACGCCAGGCAGGCTATCATATCGCGCCTGGCGTAATATCAAACTGCGTCTTTTGTTTAAACCTATCAAATATCTTAATTATCTATTATTTCCATTAAGTATGCAAATGAAAAAAGGCGCTAAGCCATACTCCTCAAAAGACATTTTTCAAATTTCGTTCCATGCATGGTTATTATTGGAATATTCTTTCTTAACTTGGTCACTTATGAAAAATTTCGTAAAGAAAAGGTCCAACATCTAAATCAGAAACTCTTCAAGCAACAAAATAAAAATCAAATAAAAATAATGACAATTTTTTATAGTTTGAAAATTCGTATGTCAAATGGTTCGGCTAAAATCAATATTATATTTTGGCGCTATAATTAAAAAATTTCAAAATTGTAACTAAATAAAACGTATTTTTTTATTTAAATAAAACATAATCCATGAATCATGAATATTTTTTGTTTCATTTTTTATTTGTGATATACTAATGTGACTTGAATAATTGATCTTTGATATTTCGTGATATACACTTTGTGGCTAGACTAAATGGTCATTGATAAATAAGAAATATCTCATAGTACTAACTTTTTTCTGATTGTGTTTTTTGTCAGTTAATTAGGTTGAATAATTTTGAATTGCATTATCTATTAAGTTTTGATGATCTATTTGTATCAAATTCAAAGCTTTTATCAGTATTATGTAATCAACCCATTCTAATAGCAAAAGAAGAAACCAACGCTAATAATTAAAACTCCAAAAAAAGAAAACAAAAGAAAATAAGAAATAATACAAGAATAAATAATTAACAATAATCATCATTCATGAACCAACATAAACCTTATTAATTTATTTCAAATTATCAATCAAATCTCAATTATTTCTACCATTTCCATAATCAATATAAACAAGTCAAACAGATTAGGAAATAATACCATAAAAAAGATATATTGACCATGCACGATCCAAGTCGACGAACCAACATTACGTGTCTAATAGGACTTTTCAAAGATCAAATCTTTTTCCCTAATTAATCCTCTAAAACAAACCAATTAACTAGAATTCAAATTATGAAATTCAAACCAACAAATTTGGAATTTGTCAACCCAAAGCCGCGAATCCTCCGCCTCGCATCATCATCTTGAATTCCTTGAAATTCACCATGCCATCTCCATCTTTGTCGACCTTAGTAATCATCTTCTTGCAATCCTCAATGGTCCTTCCCTGTTTCAACCCTAAAGAATTAAGAACAGACCTTAATTCCTCGACGGTAATGAACCCATCACCGTTCTGATCAAACACTTTGAACGCCTCCATGATATCTTCCTCCTCGTCGTCTCCATCGTCCATGATTGCAGCGTAGAGCGTACCGAATTCGTCTATATCGACACACCCATCGCCATTAACGTCGATTTTATCGATCATGGCTGTCAATTCATTTTCAGGAATGTGGATCCCAAGGTTCTGAAGAGAATCGAAGAGTTCCTTCTTCGTAATCGAGCCATCACCATCTCGATCAAACATTTGGAACACACGTTTGAGCTCTGCCTTGTCTGTCATGGTTAAGTAATCTCGACTGAACTTAGAATACGGACTTAGAAAGACTGGAACTATAAATACGGAAGATTTTGGATAGGGTTTTTGGGTTGATTGATTGTTGAAGAATGGTCAAGGTTCAAGAATGGCGGTTCTGAGTAGCAATTTTCAGATTATCTCTTCGGTATGGAATTGGGGAAGTTCAACAGTTGAGAGAGAAAACAGTTGAGAGAGAAGAAGAGAGAGGAGAAGAGATGGAGTATTTTATGCTATGTTAATCACGTCTAAAGTCACGCGGAATAATAAATTTTACGAGGGTATCAGTGAAAAATAAAATACTTAAAAGGGTATAAATGTAAAAGCTCCGAGAAAGCGCGTTGAAGGACCAGCTAATAACTTTTTCCTGCCGTTAGATGTGGATCTGAGATTCTAATAATAACTATTATATTTATTTCAAAATAATATAACCGTCGGATTTACGCTGAGGACACGTGGAAGAAATCTGATGGCTGGGTTTTAACGGCTATGAATCTTTGAACCCCCCCATGTGCTAACAGCTTATAAAAATGTGTTATTTAAGCAATGTTTGATTATTAATTGGACTGATTATCTCCATTTATTTTAACTGGAGATTTATTAGTTGGTTGTTTGGAATTATTCCAGTTTTTTTATACTGGAGATGAACTGGATATTTAATCGCTTTCTATTGTTAGGTAATTAGGGAAAATGTCAATATCTTAGATTCTATTTTACTAACATTCCTATAATAATTAAAATTGATTTTACATATATATATTCTTATAACAATCCTTAATATCATATTAATTTTTCCACACTTCTTTTTTTCAAAAATATAATAACATATTAATTCATTCAACAGTCTTTTCTTGTTTATTGTTTTTTTTTTTTTTTTAAATAAAACAAAATTGTTCGAATAATTAGTTTGGTTTTTTTTTGTTTAAATAGTGAAGAATAAAACAAAACTTTGAAAACAGCAAAAATATGTTCACGGTTTTTATTTAATTTTTTTTGCAAATTGAATTAATATATTGATTAAACCCTGGAAATATCTTTTGATATTCGGTTAAATATTTTTTTAAAATATGTTTTAAGTGCTAAAAAGTTTGTCTGTTAAAAAGTATTTTAAACTGTTTGCATTTAAAAGATATTCAAAAAATGGCTGCCTATTAAAAATATATTAGATTTACATAATTATATGTCTAAAATTAAATGTATTTTTTGTTGTATTTCGAATGACTAACTATAAAAAAGAATTATGTATTTGCACGGAAAATGTATATTGATTTATAAAATATAAACATCAGATTTATTCTGTAAAATATTACATGATGTTCTTTTTCGCCCATATAACAAAATATGAATGACATGACAAAACCGAAGGTATTTATTTTTTTGAAGGATTGGCGGGAGCGATACGCTCTCGATCCATTCTTTTTTATAAAAAGGTAAATGTAACCGAAGGTATTTATTTAACGATTTCTTTCAAATATTACATTTTAATACCTAATTTTTAGAAATAAATAGAAGGTTCTAATTGTTTGGATGAGAATGACGGAAAAGATTATTTTTTGCCACAAAACTCATGACACTCATGTAGAAATCAGTCTTCAACACAATAATTCAATAAATGCATGTCTAGTTGTTCATACAAAAAAAATGAATAGTGAGATTAGTTTTTCAGGAGCATAAATAATTGTCCACATGAAGTTTTTATCAAAACAATAATAGTAACAATAATATATAACAATAATATAGCAAAGTTCATGAGCTTTAAAAGGGAAATAAGTAAATTAATAATTAATTATTACGCAATACTTGGTGTTGCTGAAGTTAGATATTGGAGGATAAACCAATGAACACAAAAGAAAACAATAAGTACTATGGTTGCTAAGTTTTTGAAGTGCTCAATTAGGCATTCATGATAGTTTTGAACATGAACATAGATAGTACATACTGCAAAAGAAGAAAAATAGTTTCAATTTTGAGAGTTCAATTTGAAATAATTTTTGCTGTTTCTAAATATAAAATTATATATTAAAAAATCTGAATTATAATCATATTTTATATTATATGAAATTTAGTCTTGTATACCGTATTATTTTGTACATAATAATTCTAATATTTAAAAATTTCATTTTGATTTTATTTAGTTACATGGACATACTACATACTGCAACAACAACAAAAGAAGTTTGAATTTTGGAAATTTGATTTGAAATAAAATTATATCTTGCTGTTTCTAAATATAAATGATATATTAAAAAATCTGAATGCAATTATAATCATATTTATACGAAGCTCTAGTATTGCGTACTCTATTATTTTGTTGTGGGGCCGGCCATGCCTTTTCACAATATATAATAGTGATTTTTAGTTTTGCTTAGTTGTTCAATAATTGATTTCCTTTCAATAACTAAAACCTATTTTTTTATTGTTTCTTATTGCACGTATAAGTGCAATGATTTCAAGTATCAACACATAATGTAATATATACGAATTTTGTTGAATTGTAATGTTTAGGTATACTGTAAAATATTTTTTGTTTGATTATTATATTTCTCTCATAAAAACAAACACAAACATTTCTTTCGATAATACTTTATAGGAGAGTTCTATGATAGGCTCATTCTTTTTTTTATCATGGACTCATTTTCCAAAAAAATATTTCGAATATTTATTAAATAATGATTTTTTTGTTTTGTAAGATTCAACTGTATATACAGGACCGGTCCAGACGATTCGGTTGCCCTAGCCCACAGTGTCGACGGTCCAATATATTAATTTGAGATGTTTCCCTTGTCTTTGCCGGCACCTTTGTATTTTTGAACAAACTTAATTCTTATTCCCGTCTTTAATTTTTTCTGTCTTTGTCCCGTGGGGAGAGACCCATGTTGAGAATGAAATAGCAATAAAAAAAAATACAAGGAAAAAATACATAAAATGAATATTTAGCTTATAAAATACTTTTTACATTCATTACAACAAAAAATAAGAAAATTAACTGACTTGAGATGAAGAAAACATCCAGATAAGCACATCAGAGGCAAGTGAAAAAAATGAAGAAAACATTGACAACAGATTGCTAAAAATGCGTTATGTTTTATATTATTTCAAAAGAATTTTCTTATAAATAAGAAGATTAAGAAGAGTTCCACCCCATATAATTCGATAATGAATAAACAATTCCAAATTACAAAAATAAATTTGCCAATCTAATATAATATTAATATTTTTTTGCATAAATATATTTCATCATTTTAATAACCCATGATTGAAAAAATAATCTTCTTCAATTTTGTAAAATATGTTTTCTTAATTAATTCATCATACTTAAATTTATCTAAAATTCATTTCAATTTAAATCATAAACATTGAAATAATTTGTCTTGAGATATGAAAATTTGCAAATAAATTTTAATTTTATTTTAATTAAATAAATTATGTCTTTGCATACTAATATTTCATTATTTTTTAAGAGGAAAAAGATGGATATTAACATGATTGTTTTTTCTTTTTCAACAAGAATATTTTATGTTTTATCTTGAAAATTGTATATGCTTTGATAATATTAATTGTCCATATTTAATTGAATCAGATATTATACAACTATATACTGTACAATGTGTGTGTGTGTGTTTTTACATATAACAACAAGTAATAGAAATTTAACTACTTACACATAACACAATATAACTTTATGTCTACATAAAATCTTACTTATAACATTTTTCTTCATCATAATTTCCTGCACAACAACCGAGACCCTTCTTTCTTCAACAGTTTCTTCTTCCCCCCAACTCTATTTTTCCATTGATACTTGGATTTCCTTTTTCTAGCTTACCAAGATATATTACTAGATCTCAACAATGGTTGCCACTACTCAAGTCATTGCCCTAGTCCGGGGGCTTGCGGGGCTTGCCCCGGGGCCGGCACTGTGTATATATATCATTTGATTTGATGTTATATAAAACATAAATCTTGTATAATTAATTAATAAATAGTTAAAATTCTTAAAATATTTTTTTGAAAAATAATTCATGATAAAAAAAAATGAGCATATCATAAAACTTTCCTACTTTATATATATATATATATATATATATATATATATATATATATATATATAAAAGAGAACTCGAGAATTAGTAAATGTTGATTCGCAATCTATTTGTGTGATTTGAATTAAATTCAATTACGAAAAGTCGAATTTTTTTAATTAATCATATAGTAAAATATTCCAGTCAGACAATTTTCTTCCATGTTGTCATAAAAATGATAGATATGTTTATTGTCTTATTATGCCGAAACTAATATATGAATTATTAACACAAAATTTAATTACTTTTTAATTCTAAAACTAAAACACTTTCTTTATAAAGAATGATAATAAAGAACTGTTTAAAAAACATACAATATGCAAGTTGCCGAAAAAGACATGAATGAAGCAATGAATGAATGAATGTTTTGATAGGACATTTAATCTAGGGTTTAGGGTTTAGGCCCTGTTCGCTAGTGCAGTTTTCTTTCTCGGATTGGGGAGTTTCTAATGATTTGACAGTTTTGAAATTTGGAGTGTTCGGTTGAGTAGTAGGATTTGAAGTTTTGGGTTTCAAAACTTCGAAAACCAAGGAAATCAAGTGTTAATGTATGGGTTTCAAAACTTACCTAATATTGGATTTTTGAAAACTAACAATGATTATGCAATTATAATAAAATATATATTGAGTTATATATTTTTATTTTTTATAGCTAATCTTGCTAAATGTCATATTTAATTTTATTCATGGTATTAAAATTTAGTTGTATAGAAAAATAATATTCTCTAAATAATAGTTTTATTAAAAAAATAATATTTTCTAAAGATTATTGGTATTAAAGAAATAATATTCTCTAAAAATTTGTTCTATTAAAAAAATAATTATAATAATACATAATGAAATTGTATTTAGAAAATAATAATAATAATAATAATAATAATGTATTTAGAAATTAATAATAATAATAAGATCATGGAATATTTTATTCATTTCCTACATATTTTCATCAAATTAATAATAATAATAATAATAATAATAATAATAATAATAATAATAATAATAATAATAATAACGTATTTAGAGATTAATAGTAATAATAAATAATAAGTGTAATAATAATAAATATAACAATAATAATAATATATTTAGAAATTAATAATAGTAATAATAATAGTAATAATAGTAATAATAATAATAATAATATTAATAAATTTATTTAAAACTAATAGTAACAACAACAACAACAACAACAATAATAATAATAATAATAATAATAATAATAATGTATTTAGAAATTAATAATAATAATAAGATCATGGAATATTTTATTAATTTCCTACATATTTTCATCAAATTAATAATAATAATAATAATGTATTTAGAGATTAATAGTAATAATAAATAATAATAAGTGTAATAATAATAATAATAATATATTTAGAAATTATTAATAATAATAATAATAATAATAATAATAATAATAATAATAATAATAATAATAATAATAATAATAATAATAATAAATTCATTTAAAACTAATAGTAACAACAACAATAATAATAATAATAAATGCATTTAAAACTAATAGTAACAACAACAACAACAATAATAATAATAATAATGTATTTAGCAATTAATAATATTTTGATATAATTAAGAATAAGTTTGATAGTTATAAAATTTCATTAGAAACAATACAATTATAGGATATTTTATTCATTTCCTACATATAATCGTATTATTTTCATCAAACACCTTTTAAGCATCCTACCCTCATAGTTTTTGGATTTTCCTGTTATCATAGTTTCCTGATATTCATATATCGGTTTCCAGCTACTACGAGTTTCCTGCTGCTACACAAAACTGACCTAGCAAACACGCCTCACCTATGTTGCACGGATACGGGTACGGGTATCGTATCCGATACGATACGGATACGGCGATACGGCAATTTTTGAAAAATCACGGATACGGATACGGCTATATAGTTATTATTTTAATATATTTATATTATATATAATAAATTAATTAAATAATATTTTTAAATTAAATATCATGACAATAAAAAAAATCAACATAACAATACAAGTATCATAAAATTATCTTAAATTATTTTAGAAGTATCCTAAAACTAGTTTTAGAAGTATCCTAGAAGTATCCTAGAAGTATCATATACAAATTATTTAAAAATATTATGGGCTAAAACATATATTGAGCCGAAGTATCATAAATGGAGTATCCCAGCCGTATCCTAAACGTATCCCAGCCGTATCCTGCCGTATCCTGTCGTATCCCCGCCGTATCCGAAAAAAAATAATATTAAAAAATTCGGATACTCCACGTGGCGTATCCGATACGTATCGCAGCCGTATCGCACCCGTATCCGTATCGGATACCCGTATCCTCAGGATACTTCGGCGTTTTTGGAGTATCCGCGTAACATAGCGCCTCACACATAGGGTTTAGGGAGAAACGAAACTCTCACACATGAAAGCAAGAAGCACAACTCACCTATGTTGCACGGATACGGGTACGGGTATCGTATCCGATACGATACGGATACGGCGATACGGCAATTTTTGAAAAATCACGGATACGGATACGGCTATATAGTTATTATTTTAATATATTTATATTATATATAATAAATAAATTAAATAATATTTTTAAATTAAATATCATGACAATAAAAAAAATCAACATAACAATACTAGTATCATAAAATTATCTTAAATTATTTTAGAAGTATCCTAGAAGTATCCTAGAAGTATCATATACAAATTATTTAAAAATATTATGGGCCAAAACATATATTGGGCCGAAGTATCCTAAATGGAGTATCCCAGCCGTATCCTAAACGTATCCCAGCCGTATCCTGCCGTATCCCCGCCGTATCCGAAAAAAAATAATATTAAAAAATTCGGATACTCCACGTGGCGTATCCGATACGTATCGCAGCCGTATCGCACCCGTATCCGTATCGGATACCCGTATCCGTATCGGATACCCGTATCCTCAGGATACTTCGGCGTTTTTGGAGTATCCGCGTAACATAGCAACTCACTTTACGTTTAGAGAGAAAGAAGAGAGGTGGTAGTAAAAACTTCAATACGGGTATTTTGGTCATATTATATTTGTATTTGTTGATTTAAATATTTTTGAAGTGTTCAAAATATGATCAGTTTAACGATAATTCAATTTGTTTGGATCAATTTGATACAAATGCAAATTTTGTTTGGTAAGGGTAAATTTGATATTTGCGAATTAGATTTAGAAGGGATCAATTTTATTTTTTCACAGAAAACTTATGACAAAACCATGCAAAAACCAGTCCTTACAATAAGATTTATAAGCCTTTTTTTGGAGTAATTATACTCATTTTTAGCTAGATAAATCATGTTTTTCGAAAATTTTAGATCCCATAAATTTTTTGACCCGAAGCACGGGTCTCTTGGTCTATAGCTGGGGCCAGGCCTGATTATTGTACAAGTCCAAAACGTATAATTATGTATGTAATATTGTACAAGCCAAAACACATAATCTTTTCAGTAATTATCAAAATTTCTTCTCTTATGTAGAAATTATTTTGTCTTTCCTTTAAAATTTGTAGATAGTGGGACTAAAGTTACTAAGAAAAACATCATCTATTTTATTTTATTTTTTTTTAATTATGGGCTAACACTATTACTTGTATGTTTGTGATCATTTTTTTTAATGTGGGCCTATTTTTATTTGATGATAATTTTGCATATATATCCAAAATAAATTACAAAGCACAAATTATCTTATATTTAATTGCAAAATTAGTAAATATTATATTTAGGTCATTAAAAAAAAATCATTGAATCATTAATAAATATAGCATTAGTTAAACCATTAATATTTTTTTTAATAAATATTGTATTAGTTTTGTATTCGAGAAACTTTTGTGATGAAATTAATATAATATTAATATATAATTAGTCTCGTTATTTTTTTTGTTTAAGGCTCCCACAAACGCCGGGCCGACCCTGCTTGCACCCCATCACCTCGTGATCGATTGTGCCGCAGAAGTTGCAGACTCTCGTTAGATTTTCATACACGAGTTAGACCGTGATTTTTTCTCCATACGCCAGTTCAGCCTCCACTCTATCTTTGAGCGCTTGATTGGTTGGTAGTCTAACTCGAACCTTATAGAATTTCCTGCTATGTATAAAGCCACGCGCCGGCTCAGACATGACTACCAACTGTCCCCATCTATCTCTTTTATGCCCATGTCAGTTAATGCCTCAAATTTCATACAATGGAGCTGTAGCCAACACTCCATTTCTTTAAAATCCTCATCTTCAAGCTCCTTTTCAAAGTTAACCTTCTTAACTATCACCACATCCTGGCGGTACGATCAGGGGTTTCTCTCGATTACTCTTCCCTTTCCTCCTCATCTTTCATCTCCACCATAAAAATATTCCTTCCCATATCCGTGAAGATCTCCCGATAAACATTTTAGGCTCTAATTGTTGGGAAATCAGCGACTCCATCATCGATCTGGGCGTATGAATATGGAAAAATTGACAACGATACCATACCAAAATGATGGTGGATGAAGGGTTACATCCTTTCTTCCGTCTTTCTCTCCACGTCTTGATATCCATCGTGAGTCACGTGTGTCGCTCATCTACTCGTATCCACTGTGAATTATGGTCTATCGGTTATAGACGTGCCTTCCTAGACGACACATGTGCAAACTTGCTTAATCTCGATTTAGAATTTCTCTAATGGAGAAAAACACTTTCTCCCTTTCTCACTTTCACGTTCACACTCTTTTAATAAGTGTTAGAATTGTTAGAATGAATATAGACTGAACCATTATCTCATGAGAGAGAAAAAAAATCTTATATGTATATGCTAACTAGAATCCACAAAAAGAATCCACAAATGAATCCAAAAAATCAAAGATAAATATATGTAGACACGGAGGGACTTTTTTATAATTTTGTAAGACCAAAAATAATTCAAGTACAAACGGAGGGTCTCTTTCGCTAAATTAAATATTATATTTACTAAATTTAAGAATGAATTTTGTTGAACTAAAATGTATATTTTTCTTAACTAAATAATATATTTTGCTGAACTTAATAGTATATTTTGTTTAATTCTAAATTAAACTTTGAAAATTTCAAGAGGATAGTTTCGTTAAATTCAAGAATATATTTTGTCACAATCAATAGTATATTTTGTTGCATTCAACAGTATATTTTGTTATATTTAAGAATATAATTTGCTAAATTCAATAATATATTGTACTGAATTTTAAGAGTATATTTTATTACATTCAACAATATATTTTATCACATTTAAGAGTATTTTTATTAAATTCAATAATATATTATACGAAATTCAACAATATATTTTGGTACATTCAACTGTATATTTTTTGCTACATTTAAGTATATTTTGTTTAATTCAAATATTTTTTTCTTAAATTCAAAAATATAATTTGCTATTCAAATATTTTTTGCTTAAATTCAAAAATATAATTTGCTATTTGAACACATGTGACTACCTTTTTTGCTGCACAACATGGGGCTCTGACTTATCTAAAAATAAAAAGTAACATTTTAAAAGTTCAAAAAGTTATTTGTGTCATGTAGATTTTATCTTTCATGTTTATTATTGAAAAAATATTGTACAAGTTAAATAAGTTATTTGTATTTGGTACATTAATATCTTTATTTTTATTAATTTTTTTAAAGATTAACACGCATTTTTGAGCAAAAATACAAATATAGCATACTTAGTAGTATGTACAATTTTGTAAATTATAGTTTTAAAAATATCAATAATTAAATTTACATGTCCCTAATGTAATTATACTTACTTTTGTATTGTGTTTTGTTATATACTTGTTTTCATAATTTTAAGTTCGAGAAAAAATATTGGATATGATAATATGTATTTCTAAATAAAGATAAAATTCAAGTAAATATAGTTTAAAAAATATTAATATTTGATGTACGTTGTATGATATTATATATTAATTTATTAGTGTTAAATATTTCAACTTTTCACATTCCAATTGAATTCACATTTGTCATGTAAAATAAGGTAAAATGATTCAAAATTAAATACAGCTAGTCCAACATGAACCAAACGAATAATATTTTGACAAATCATCTATGTAAGGTGATGTGACCTTCTAAAATTACTCAAAATTATGTGTAAAATAAGGGACACATAAAAGTCAACAAATAAAACACAATTATAAAAAATCAATGGTTAATCCATGGTTCATATTTTGCCACATATCACAATCTAAAGGTTCAAATGATTATTATGTTGTGGCAGGGGGAGATTGCACAAAAATATGTCTAAAATAAGGGGGTGACATTATATATTAATTTATTAGTGTTCGACAACTAAATTTTTCACATTCCAATTGAATTCACATTTGATCATGTAACATAATGTGAAATGATTCAAAATTAAATACAACCGGTCTAACATGAACCAAACGAATAATATTTTGACACATCATCAATGTAAGGTGATGTGGCGTTCCTAAATTGCTCAAAACTATTATTATGTGGCAGGAGAATATTGCAAAAATATAGGTCTAAAATAAAGGAGTTGGTAAATAATGGATGTTTATTTTTGTTTTAATTACTAAAAATAAGTAAGAACACAAAATACCACTAATATAATTTCACAAAGATTTCTCCTAACATTTATTGTATTTTTTTTTTACTCCATTCTCCACTCTTCTCCAAACTCATCATATTTAAACTGATATTCTTCATTGTTACACAAAAAAATGTTCTCAATACGCAATATATACATAATGAAAAAAAAATTAAAATCGGATCTTCCAAATTTTCGGATCCGATATGCCTTGGCCAAGGACGTGCCGTCAGGACAGGCCCACAATGTTGGCCCACAAGACATTTGTCAAACGTCATCATTTTTATAAGGCCATCTTTTATATATTTTTATAAGATACTAGCATGACCCCCGCGCAATTGCGCGGGGTTGTTCGGGTTTATAAGTAATGTAGTTGAAGAAAATTGTTGTCGTGAATTTCTTTTTGTAATCATTATTATATGTGTAATTTAGTGTGTTGTGTGCGAGTGAAATTTTGTAGCAAAAATCGTTTGAATATTTTAAGAGCCGGATTTCTTGAATAATTCAAACGGTTATTGCTAAAAAAATTATCTATATTTTATACATCATAAGCAAAATAAGGAAAAAGAACGAATGAGTCGTCATGAAATTTATTAATAACCTAATAAATCAGAAAACATTGCTGAAAAAAAGAGTGTTCTTAATTTCACAAATCCTTAATTTCGCTACATATTTAGCACAAATATTTTTCGCCCTTTCTGTGGTCGGCCAACAACAAAGTTTCACGATGTCATCGCTAACCGTTTCGTTCGAACCTTTAATTTAAATTATGTCATGATTATTCGCACATCCGTGATTTGGTATATTTTTAATCCCCTAATTTTTTTTGGATATTGTAAAAAATCCTCTATCTTTTCGTAAACTCCAAAAAAAAAATTCTTTACCAAACTTTTATTTTAAAATACTCCTTATGGATGATATTAATTTTTTTTTTTTCAAAATACCTTCCAAATCTCATATGTAATAATTAAAACTTATTTTTGTTATTTTTTATTAATTTTAAGAAAATTCATAAACACTTCTTAACATATAGTGATTTAAAAAAATTTAAATTATTACATATTTTGTTTATATAGTTTTAATATTCCATTCTTTATTCATAAAAAAACTAACATTAAATAATAATAAATAAACATCTTGCAAATATATTCATAGAAAATATCTATTTAAACATCTACTTTTTATTTTAGTTTTTCTTTTATGTATTTTTTAATAGTTTTGTGATATTTTATTTTTAAATATTTGCAAGATGTTCTTTTATTAATATTGTTCAACTTATTATAATTTTATTTTAGTTTTTCAAGAAAAATAATACATAAGTTGAATATTTGTAATGAATGAAATATTAAAATTATATAACATATAACATATAGTAATTTTTTTTTAATTATTATGTATTAAAAAAAGTTTAAGAATTTTTTTAAATTAAAAAAGCATTTTTTTTTAAATGAATACATATGTAAATTAATTTTTTTGTACAATATCTAAAAATTTAAGGAGTCTTTTGAAAAAATTTCATGTAAAGTGGTGATAGGGAGGCATAATAAGGTGTTGATGTGGACGCATGAGATGAGAGAAATTATTAATAATGTAAAAAATGACCGAAATTTAAATTAAAAAGGACCAAAATGTTAATAAAAAGTACTAAAGTGTGAAGTAAAACTGAAAAGGACCAAGATATAAATAAAAATGACTATACTATAAATTCAAAAATGTAAAAAAGGATGAAGATGTAAATATTAAGGACCAAAATGTAAGTTTCTAAACTCAAAAGGACAAAAATGTAAATAGAAAGGATCAAAATATAGTTTTTTCAACTAAAAAGGACCAAAATGTAAATAAAAATAACCAAAATATAAATAAATTTTTTACAAAGAGGCCCCTGGACCAAAGTTTAATTTTTCAAACTTGAAAGGACTAAATGTAAATAAAAAGGACCAAAATTCAAATAAAAAAGGACCAAAATGTAAATAAAAAGGACCAAAATGTATTTTTTTTTCAGAAAAGTACCAAAATGTAAATAAATTATTTTTACAAAGAGGCCCCTGGACCAAAATGTAAATTTGAAAACTTCGAAGGATCAAAAAGCAAATATAAAGGACCAAAATGTGGAAAAAAGGACCAAAATGTAATTTAAAAAAAAAAATAGGACCAATTTGAGACCCCTGGACTAAAATGTAAATTTCAAAACTTCAAAGGACCAAAAAGCAAATATAAAGGACAAAAATGTAAGAAAAAAGGACCAAAATGTAAATTTTTTTCAAAAAAAGGACCAATTTGTAAATAAAAAAGGACCAAAATGTAAAAAAAATATTTTTTTTTACGAATAGGCCCCTGGTGACGTGGCTGCACCAGGGGGCTGCAAATCCCCTTGAATTAGTATATAGTATAGATTAGACAAAGCCTATTTTTTCTGACCCGAGAGAGAGAGAGAGAGAAAAAGAGGGAAGAACATGCAGGATCCAAATTTTTTCAAATTCATATGTTGCTGCGTAAATGCATTGGTCTCGAGAGTTCTTCAAGAAGCTGTTGAAGATTTTTTTTTGTTATTTTGTTCTCTCCTTCTAGCTGCAGAAAATTAATATGGGAGATAACAAACTATCTGGTATGAAAATTACCGACATGGTTAGTATCGGAACTGATAAATGCATTAAGCGTCATGATTGGTACTGGTACCAGCATTTATGCTAAATGGGAGAGAAGTATTACATCAAAAGGAGCCGATAATGTTTGTAGAATTATTATATGATTTGTTCGAAATTTGTGAATTATGTTGTCTACATATGAACTCACGATCAATGCAGCCTCAACCTAACTCATATAAAAAGTTACTTCAATTACATGTTAGTATTAAATATAAACAAAATTATTTATAAAAATGAAATATACCTTTCGGAGAGAGACGTATTCGCCGTGTTGAAGCTTGACAATATCTTATTTGCGGTCAATGATTTGGAGGCACCCCTCAGGATAAAACCGCCCCACGTCACCAGTGTAGAACCATGTCATTCCTCTTTCATCAATAACCTATTTAACAAAAATTATATTTATTAGGATAACTAATTTGCATAATTTTATTTTTGAAGAGATAGTAATATTAACCTTGTAGACCACGTCGATTTTATCTTTGTTTTCAAAGCACCCAGAAGTAACACAAGGACCGCCAGTAATGATTTTGCCTCTTGGCATTGGCGTATCCGTAATTAAATACCCTCCTTCGGGCCAATCAATCAGCTGAAAAATAAAATGTTAAAAACCCCAAACCCTAATTAATGCAAAAACTTAAACCCTAATATATCAACTTGCCTTAACATATGCGCAAGGGAGAGGAGCGCCAACACGGCGCACTGATGAGTCATCACGTTCAAAATACGAACCGCCAGCCCAACTCTCCGGCAACCCATATCCTTGTCCTATTGGTACCCTGCAGTCATTTATAAAATACATCAAATTTACGCCTTCTATACAAAAAAAAGATTGTTACATACGTACCCAAGACAAATGTTGATAAAACGTTCAGTATCGGCAGAGAGAGAGGCAACGCCAGACACTAAAAATCGAATTTTCCCACCTAAAATCGCACGAACTTTTTTTAAAAGTATAAAATCCCATAAAATCCGCTCAATTCCCCACGGTTCGAACGAACTCCCATTTATGGCTGATAATCTCCTGTTATATGATATTTCGAATAGTTTCTTAGCCATTGCTCCCTTTGCATCCACATAAAAGAACAAGTTAACTTTTAGGTATATATTTGATATTTTACTATTTTAGTTATTGAAAGAAGAGAGTTACGTTTTTGCGGACGCCATCGCGAACACGATCGAGAATGGCAGGGACAACTGTCATTAAAGTGGGTTGCAAAGCGGAAGCGTCGCCTTTGGTTCCTTTTTTAATCTTATTGGATGTATCCGTTAGTGTTCCCGGAGAACCGTATCCAATTGCACTCCCAACAGCCCACATCAAAGACTACAATTACATCAACAAAAAAATAAATAGATTTAATCACTACACCCTAAACCCTAAATAGATTGAATCACGAACCTCGGCGGCAATTTCGAGAATATGAGCAAGCGGTAGGTACGCTAGGTACACGTCCTTTCTCCCAAGACTTGGTATGATTGTCTTCACAGCCGAAACCGTGGCTAATACATTCTTATGTGTCAGCATTACTCCCTAATTGAGAAAAAAATATTCAAAATAATTAATTAGGGCTAATTAAAAATTATTAGGGTTTATATTTGTACCTTAGTTCCACCAGTGCTGCCACTTTTATACATAATAACAGCAGTATCAGAATCGAGAGGCATGTTAGGCTCGACAGGGTTTTCAAGTCCTAGTTTTTGGACTTCTTCGAAGGATTTCAGTTCCCAGTTTGTAGTGTTTTCGGCTAAAGAAACCTCAGACGAAATCCCTTCGTCGTTTACGTAAATTACGCGCTTTACAGTTTCAAGTTGGTTACGCATGTCTATGAGTTTCTTCAATTCTTTTTGGCCACATATCACGGTTGTCACCTCAGTCTTGAAAAAGGAGAATTTTGATATAAATTAGTTTGGGAATGAATATATGAAATTATGAAATGTGTTAAATAAATTATAAATGGAAAAAAACCTCGTTTAATGAATGGCAAAGTGCACCTTCACCCGAGGAGGCGTAAATAGTGACCACTGTAACACTCTGTCTAAAGCAACCCTAATTTTAAAAATGAATAAATAAATTATAGTTAGTATTGAAATTACATGAAATATTATAAATAAAAAGTACCTGAAGTGTAATTTGCCATTCAGCCCTTGTATCTGCGAAAATGGCAGCTCGTTCCTCCTTTTTATGACCCAAGTGGACTAAACCAGAAGAGAAATTATACACAGATTTAAAGGCCTCACCATAAGTAATCCATTCATAATCTCCCAAGTGTAATTTCTCAAAAGATCTCCCATCTGAGGACTTGTCGAATTCTCTAGCAATGAGTTTTCTTGTTCCGAAGAGGGGCATGTATGCAAATTGCCTGCATGATTGTTCGAATAATGCAGCTAGGGTTTCGATTCCTTCCCCCCATTGGGTCTCGACTTGGGATTCGAATCGGGTATCCATTCATAAGAGGGTTTCGAATCGGGCATTTCTTTTTGGAGTTGAAGAGGAAAAACAAGAGGACTGGTATGAAGAGACCAACGAGGTATGGGTTCATTGCTTCTCGTACCTGCAAATTTGAGGTATTAATTTGCAGAAATGCATTTGAGGTATTGAGGGGGGAATCTGAATTTCATAGTTTTAATTCTGACTCTGATGGCCACAAAGTTGGTCACACCATGAACTTGAGGTTCATAGATTTGTTTGATCAAATGAGGTCCATACATGATAATCATGATATAGACCTTAACTTACCTTGCCGAGAAATTGGATTGTAGTGGGAGATGCTTCAATTTTGTCAAAACTTCCGAATTAAACATTAAAGGTTTACAATTGCACGTCCTATATATGAGTTTTGAATTTGTAAAAATAACTATTCGATGAAACACATGACCACACATAATTATCAATAATAACTAAATATGATTATTATTCATTAAAAAAAAAACTAAATATGATTATTAACAGGGCCGCCCCATGTTTCGAGTCCAAATTTTAGTTTTTTTATCTTAGTTTTTGTTATTTGTTATTGATTGAATTTGTTTGGCATTTTAAGTGTTGTGTGAATTAGTATGAATTGTTCTGGTGACATTTTTGTTCTGTGATTCACAATACTTGGAAATTTCAAACTTGTATTAGAAATTAGAATTACGTAGTGCATACATTGTTTGGTCGATTGTGCTAGTTTGTTTCATTTTCTGTAATTGTTTATGTTCGTAATAATTTGATTCCATTTTATTCAAATTAAGTCCATTCAAACCCACAAAAATAAAACAATACACAACAATTATAAAAAAAGAAACATTGGGTCTTTTTTTTTTTCTGTCCTTCCACGCTTCATTTTTCCTTGCCGTTCGATCTAGGGTTCTCTCTCCGCGAGCATATACTCCTTGCTCTCTTTACAGATGACTGGGGTTCGAAACCCCCTCAACGCATCATTTTATTTCAAAATCGGTTTGTATAGAAAAAAATCTAACCTACAAATATATATAAGGGAAATTTTCAAAAAACCCCCTATCTTTTTTGGATATTTTAAAAAACCCCCTATCTTTTTGGATACTCCAAAAAATCCTCTACCAAACTTTTATTTTCAAATACCCCCTATGTGGTTAAAATTAACTATGTATGGTGTTAAATATTTTTTTATGACCAAAATACCCTTTTATTAAGTGTGGGAGCGGTGGTGGTGTAGTTTCGTTGGGCATTGTCGAGGGTTTTAGAGGCATAGGCAATCACATGCGGGTCCTTCCCAATCCTTTGGCCGAGTACCGCTCCCACACTTGTGTCGCTTGCGTCACACATGATTTCGAATGGTAGCTCCCAATTTGGCGACTTGATGATTGGCGCGGAGCAAAGCTTCTCTTTCAAATCGTCGAAGGATCTCTTGCACTTTTCCCCGAACTCGAATTTTTCGTCTTTCTTCAATAGTTGGCACATTGGTTGGGCGAGCTTGGAGAAATCTTTGATGAATCGACGATAGAACCCCGCGTGGCCGAGAAAGGATCGCACGTCTTTCACCGTCTTTGGATATGGAAGTGTCTTGATTACGTCGATTTTCGCCTTGTCGACTTCCATTCCTTTCTCCGAGATCAAATGACCTAGTACAATTCCATTGCTCACCATGAAGTGGCATTTCTCAAAATTTAAGACAAGGTTAGCTTCGATGCACTTTTCGAGTATTTGTGACAAGTGGCTTAAACATGATTCGAATGAGTCACCAAACACCGAAAAGTCATCCATAAAGACTTCTATAAATTTGGAAATATAATCGGAAAAAATAGAAAGCATACACCTTTGGAAAGTACCCGGAGCATTACATAGCCCGAATGGCATGCGTCGGTACGCGAAGGTACCAAACGGGCACGTGAATGTGGTCTTCTCTTGATCTTCGGGTGCGACCGGTATTTGGAAGTAGCCCGAAAATCCATCGAGGAAGCAATATAATGGATTTCCCGCGAGTCTTTCTAGCATTTGATCGATGAATGGAAGCGGGAAGTGGTCCTTTTTCGTCGCTTTATTGAGCTTTCGGTAATCGATGCAAACTCGCCACCCGTTTTGAACTCGAGTTGGTACTTGATCGCCTTCATCGTTCTCAACAATTGTCATCCCCGTTTTCTTCGGTACCACGTGTATGGGCGAGATCCATTTCGAGTCGGTGATGGGGTAAATGATCCCCGCATCTAACAACTTGATCACCTCTTTTTTTACCACTTCCATCATAGGCGGATTGAGCCGCCTTTGAGGTTCGCGCGATGGTTTTGCTTCGTCCTCGAGAAGGATTCGGTGTGTGCACATGGAGCGGGAGATGCCCGGAATGTCGGAGAGTGTCCACCCGAAAGCCTTCTTATTCCTTTTGAGCACTTCGAGGAGTTTTTCTTCTTGCTCCCTTGTTAGATTCGAGGCGATTATCACCGGCAAAGTTTCCGCTTCATCCAAAAACACGTATTTTAGTCCAAAAGGTAATGATTTTAGATCTAACCTTGGAGCTTGTTCGGTGGAAGGTGGAGTTCTCTTCATCGGAATCTCGAGGTGTCTTAGAAAGAGTGCTTGATCTATGCTTTGTTCTTCTTCCAAATCCGGCTCGATCTCGAATGTAGGATTGTCATATCCTTCAAATTCTTCGAATAGTGGGTTCGAGCTCTGTTGGTTAATTCTAACCTAGAGGGGGGTAAATTTGGCAATCTAACTTATACTTAGTTTAGATTTAAACCTAATTTACGGTGCGGAATAAATAATAATTTAGATGATAAAGATGATACCGTACAAACACTTTGACACAAGATGTTTGTTTACGAAGTTCGGTAGGTGGTTGCTTTGTAGCTTTAACTCACCCTTTACTCGCTTAATTGACCGACTCAATTATTTGCGAGTACCTACGTCTCCGGGAATGCCTTGTGCCTCTTTTTGGCTTTCGATTGAATTCCAACTCAACTCGATTACAAGGATTTGCCTAGATCGATTTACACGCTTCTATCGATCTATAGCTTAGGCTCTTTACACTTTGTTGCACTAGCCTATTACACTTTTTCACTAATCGAGCTACAACGTGATCGGTCACGTGAGTGGGATACGATTAGTGGAGAATATCGAAAGTAGATCAATGATCTAAAGA
This sequence comes from Luzula sylvatica, assembly GCA_946800325.1. Lineage (NCBI taxonomy): Eukaryota > Viridiplantae > Streptophyta > Magnoliopsida > Poales > Juncaceae > Luzula > Luzula sylvatica. Next base: position 69,466,896 of record OX326960.1, read on the forward strand.
GGTTTCTCAAGCTATCAATGGATATAGATAATCACAGCTTAGGGTTTCTCTCTTTTTAGGTTTTAATGTTTGAAAATGAAGAGTTGGGAGAGAGAGACCCATGAAGGATTCTATTTATACTCTCTATAGAAATCCTTCAGAAAACTTGCAGTGCGTTCGAACGCATTACAGTTCGTTCAGAACGCACTTGAAGTTTGCACTAGCCGTTTCAAAATAACGTGCAAGTACATCTTGGGTCCGTTCGAACGTACAATGTCCGTTCTTAACGGACTCAATTATACATAGCATTTTGCGTTCACAGGAACAAGAGTCCGTTCAACGCACTTAAAAGTGGGTGAACGGATTCCAGGTTGTCCGTTCGAACGCACATGGATGTTAGTTCGAACGCACACATTCCTGTGACATTTTCCGTTCACAAGAAGGATTGTCCGTTCAACGCACTCAGAAGGTGTTTGAACGGATTCTAATCATCCGTTCGAACGGACATGATTCTTCGTTCGAACGCACACATCCCTGTGACACGTTTGATTCTAATCAAGCTTTTTAAGTTTTGATATTTAGCAAGTCCGTTCTGAACGGACTTTGAGTTCGTTCAGAACGCACTTCCTGCTTGACTGAACTCTTTGTTATTTTGAACATGATTTTACTTGAGTTCTACTAGGTTTGTACCTATGGTTTATTTGTGGCGTATCCCACTCACGGAAGGCTTCAACATCTTGAGTCTTGATGTATTCCAATGGCCTTCCATGTTTTCTTCTTTTCTTGTTTATCTTGAGACTTCATGTCTTGATTCTTGATGTAATCCAATGAAGTCCTCCTTCACAAGTCCTCCTTCATCTTCGTATCGTACCTATGTTATCCTGCACTTTTCTGGATGTAAACATTAGTAATGACAGTGTTTTGAAATAATCAAACTATCAGGAAATTTGAACCAACAAACTCCCCCTTTTGATTAATTTCAAAACACTGTCGGTTTGGAGAGTTTCACCATTTAGTTGAGAACTTTCCGTACGATCGTTTCTCCCCCATTTTGAAAGAGATCAAAAGGGCCAAGGAGACTTCAAAAACGGAAGGCTCCCCCTAAATGCGAGCTCCCCCTCAAAGAATGAATTGATGAATGTATGAGCTCGTAAGTATGATCAAATTCTTTTGTTTTGGAATGATGACAATCCTTTCAAAATTTAGCAGATTTTCAATAAAATAAAACAGTTTTAGTGTGCGTTCCGAACGGAAAAAGTAATGCGTTCGAACGCACTTGCTTCTGGACTAATAGGTTATATACACAAAAAAAATCCAAAATAGATGCAGCAGTTTAAACTGACAATATGACCATAAAACAAAATAGGATAATACAATAAATGCGCAAGTTTATGCTACTGACATAATACCATAATTATTCATCAAACATACTTACTCAATAGACCTAATTGTTCAATCACACCGACACACATCAAAGTTTTTATAAGTTCTCACATACTCTCATGTATACTCAATACTTTAGACATGACATAACATAATATAATACGACACAACACACATCAAAACCAAGGTTGATCACACTTTATTTGGCTCAGGTTAGGAATTAAGGGTGCGTTCCGAACCTGTTCTCAAGATGAACGTAAAGATCGGCAAATTGACGATCCACGTTCTCAAGCATTCGTGCTTCAGATACACGAAACGCATCATGCATTGCTCTTCCGTGTTCCTCCATGCGCTCATCCATTTCGTCGAGCATCTCCTTCACATAGTCAAACCTCTTATCATCCCGTTCCGTTTGGGCATTTGAGGATTCCCCCTTTCCCACATTCCGCTTTCGTTTGGGAGCCGGTTCTTCACCGCTTTCATCGGTATTGGTTGGGTTGACGTTGTCCTCTTCCTCGTCCAAGGTGTTGCCCTTCGTCCACCGGGTAGGATCGCGGGGAAGATGATACGCCACCGCATCCTTTGCGGAGTCAATAATCCATCCTCGGATGCTCGGCGAATACTTATACCCAAACCGTCGGAGGTTTGCATCGGATGCGAGGTTGATTGGTGATTTCGGACGAAAATCCCAATCGCTCAGTGGTATCTCAATGCCTTGGAGTTCCATCATACGAGCAATCAATGTTCCGTATGGCAAGGACGCGTTCTTGTGACTCATCACACTTTCCATGTGGCTTGTGATGAGAAAGGGCACGTGGATGGGTAGTTGATCCTTGTACCACATGCGATGCAAGAGTATAATATCCCGCTGTTCGAGATTCATCTTAAATTTTTCTGAGGGAGTGAGAATGTTATTACCGATGGCCCAGATAAACTGTTCATGTGCGGCCAAGTGAGATGCCCCTTGCCCAGGTTTGATACCCGTGATGGCAGCTTCGAGTCTCGCCTTGCGAGTGTCGTAGATTTTCTCTCCGCCGTCCCTTAGTCCGAGCAAAACATTCAAGTTTTTGATAGAGATTTCGACATCTTCACCGAGGATGTATGACGTTACCTTTTCTTCGTCACGGTGGAATTCAGCGTTTGCGTAAAATAGTCGCGTGATTACATCATGCGATTTGACGTTTAGGTATGCTAAATTTGCGAATCCCCATGTACGTTCGATTTCTTCGACTTTGTCGAGGAGGTGATGTATGTTTGGCGGAAACTCATAGTAGTAGCATGGAGCAATTGGTCTCTTGGATACCCATTCATGGAAGAGGATACCAGCCTCCTGAGTCCGAAACAGATGCTCGTTGTTTGGGTCAGAGAAGTCATAGTCACGTTGAAGGCGTTCTTCAAGAGTAGGCTTCTTTGCCACTTGCTTCATTCTTCTTTGAGCGTTCGAACTCTCGCCTACTGTCTTCTTTCCCTTTGCCTTGGCTTTCGATCTCGAGTTTGAGGCGTCCATGGCTGTTGGTGAAGGTTTTAGTTTATTTTTGAGAGAGAGAGAGTTTTTGGAAGAGAAACAAGGAGAGAGAATGAAAATAAAAAGGGTGCTAAGTAACTGAAGAGATCTTGTCCCTTCAAGTCGCGCCGTAAGGGAAAAAAAAAAGTGCCATCACATCCATTGAATGCAGTCGGTTGCATGTGGACGAAGAGTTATTACGACGAGTCCGTCTGAACGCACTTCTCAAGTTCGTTGGAACGCATTCATGTCTGAGAAGAGGCGCTATTTTGGGTTTTTAAGTTGCATCTAGGAAGTTGTTACGTCCGTTCGAACGGACTCCTATGTGAGTTCGAACGTACACACAACTGAGAAGAGGCGCCAGAATATGAAACGGCGCGAGTGTAAGGGTTTGAAGTAGGTTCGCTGAATGAGGCATGTGCGTTCGAACGCATTAGTTTGTTCGTTCGAACGCACTGAACACTGTTGATACTAAGAGTCGGTGCCAAAGTATGATCCGGCGCCATAATCCTATAATTCATTTTTCCGTTCGGAACGCATTCAGTTGTACGTTCGAACGCACTTAATCCTGGTAAGAAAATTAGATGGCGCCACAGTTTAGCTGACTTTGGGTCTCATAGTTCAGTCATCCGTTGGGAATGCATTTTAATCCGTTCGACCGGACTTGAGACTGCTAAGAGTGTATTTGGTGACTTCCTTTGTCCGTTCCTAACGCACATATCTTTCGTTCGAACGGACTGGTTCCTGAAGTGTGATCACTGGACTGATATCGTTATTTATTTATCGAGACAAGTGTTCTAATGTACTCCTCTATTAACACATGTGATGTATCTACATAATACTCGACTAGTTTGGCTAGAATTCAATTTAGCCCATTTCCTATACTCCCCTTACATATTTGGTTTTCAGGTGAGGGATACTAAGGAGTATAGTGTTTCAAATTTAGGCTTAAGCCCTAGGCGGTCCTATACCAAACGACGTAGAGGGACCCATCGAGTGACGATCTTTACGCATCCATATTGAGTTTGACGTTAATTTTGGATTGCGAAGGTCACAACTTGTTGAGACATGACCCGTTTTGCAACAATAGTTACAAAATGCTACGGTGGGCTTATTTGTGGGTGTGGTGCTTTTCACAAAATAGTCCGAGAGTTGATTCGGATTACTTCTCTTAGGATTTATCGATTTTGGCATTTGATAAAGGTTATTTGATTTCAATTTAGTTTGCTTAAAATTATTTTGTTTAAATTGTTTATGTGTGTTGGTGAAATGTTTGGGAGACCCTTGTTGATATGACGCTTCGGTGTAGTTTGTCACTTCATAGAAATATCCATTTGGTCCCCTTTTGAACAAGCAATCGGTTCTTCCCAAATTAGTATGTCTAGATTGTGAAGTTTGTGTATAATGATTTTTCTTATAATTATTATTGACACGCTTAGGTTGTTCATTTTTAGCATATTTACCTTTGTTGTAGTCATGGTACATGAAAGCATTTCCATGACTACTTAATTTATTGTTTTCCCATTTAGATTTTTGATTTTGAGATATTGAAAAATCGGGTTTATTACCGTTATTTTTCTTATATCCTAAACCGGATTTGTCATTTGGCTTTTGTCCTATCAATGACAATCTTAAAACATCATCCAATGAAGGAGGACTCAATGCAATATTTGCACAAGCCTTCTTCAGTGATTCATTTTCAACTTTAAGAGTTTGAATTTCGACTTTTAGATGAGAAATCTCACCTTTTAGGGTTTGACACTCACACTTTGAAAAACCTTTAAATTCATTTATTTGAGTTTTATATGCCAAAATGGATAGCTCAAGAGAAGCTACCTTATCCTTGAGAGCTTGTGTTGAGCTCTCAAGTTTACCCTCATTTAGTTGAGAGTTCCCTTCATCTCTAAGAAACTCGTCACACGAGTCGAGTTCTAGTTTGAATGCGGGAGAAAATTTAGACTTATGTATTGATTCTATGTCATGCAGAGAGTATGTACGTACCTCATGACATTGGTCATGTGTTGAGCAGGTATTAGGAGTGGATGGTTCCGAGTCCACATCCATGGGCGTGTGATATGTAGTAGTTAGACCTCGTTCAATACGAATAGATTTGATGGCCGCTTCCACTGCGCTCATTAGTGGAGGATCGATCCTTACCATGAGTGCACGGTTTGAGGTGTGTCGACTTGACGGACCCTCCGGGTCGGATGATGAGCTTGACCCGTCCGTTTCTCCCCATCTACAATCGATGTTAGCTTTATATGCCTTTTTCTTATTGATTTCTTTACCTTTGTAGTTTTGACGATTTTCTCGCCCCTTGTCCTCGTATCTTCTTTCGTATCGGGGCTCTCGCCTTTCCCGATCCTTGTTGTCCTCATCCTTTTTGATCCACCTCGAATTTTCGGGATGGAGGGTCCAACATGACTCCATCATGTGTCCAATTTTCTTGCACCAAAAGCAATGGAGCTTTAGCCCCTTTTGTTTCCGATTCTCGTTGAATCGCTTCTCGTCCCTTTGCCACTCTAAGAGTCGCAACGTGAGATCATCCATTTCATTGTCGTCATTGCTTGCATTCACGGCGGGCAAAGCTACGGTTTTGGAGTGAGGAGAGGGTATGTAGATTCCTTGTTCTTCATTGAGTTGCTTGAGTCGAATCTCGAAGTTTCGGAATTGACTTACCAATTCTTCAGGCGTGAGGTCTTGTGAAGCTACCGCTGTACCTAAAGCTACACGTAAAGATTCCCAACTACGGGGCATAGATTGAAGTAATCTAGCAATAATTCTATCATCAGTAAGAGGTGCATTTTGGGTGGCATAGCGAGTTTTTAGTACATTGATTTTTGCCCAGATCTTATCAACGGACTCTCCCTCAATCATTCGGAGATTGTTGAATTCTTGTTCAAGTCCGATGATATTAGTTCTTCTCATTTGAGATGTGCCCTCGTATCTCTCATTGAGCATACGCCACATTTCATATGAGTTATCACAATGATCAACTAGCGATCCGATAGAACTAATTACATTGTTTAGTATTAAGTTTTGAGCGTAAATGTCATTAGTTCTATCTTCCCTAGTTTGAGAAGGGTAGGTTACATTTCCGTCCTTGTCAACCTCTTGGGCCAAGACAAAGCCTCGTAACACTACCTTGTCAAGTCCTTGGAGAGCGAATGCATTTAGAATGCATTTCTTCCAAGAACTCCAATTGGTTCCATCTAATTCACGTGAGTTTGATATATTTGATTTGGGTACAGTATTTATCGGATTTATCGATGAGTTTTGTACAATAGGATTGATTTCGGTCATTTGATCGTTAAGTACAAGTTATCCCTAATATTCAAAGAGATGGTTAGTACCTTGCTCTGATACCAATTGTTGGTTAATTCTAACCTAGAGGGGGGTAAATTTGGCAATCTAACTTATACTTAGTTTAGATTTAAACCTAATTTACGGTGCGGAATAAATAATAATTTAGATGATAAAGATGATACCGTACAAACACTTTGACACAAGATGTTTGTTTACGAAGTTCGGTAGGTGGTTGCTTTGTAGCTTTAACTCACCCTTTACTCGCTTAATTGACCGACTCAATTATTTGCGAGTACCTACGTCTCCGGGAATGCCTTGTGCCTCTTTTTGGCTTTCGATTGAATTCCAACTCAACTCGATTACAAGGATTTGCCTAGATCGATTTACACGCTTCTATCGATCTATAGCTTAGGCTCTTTACACTTTGTTGCACTAGCCTATTACACTTTTTCACTAATCGAGCTACAACGTGATCGGTCACGTGAGTGGGATACGATTAGTGGAGAATATCGAAAGTAGATCAATGATCTAAAGAGGTTTCTCAAGCTATCAATGGATATAGATAATCACAGCTTAGGGTTTCTCTCTTTTTAGGTTTTAATGTTTGAAAATGAAGAGTTGGGAGAGAGAGACCCATGAAGGATTCTATTTATACTCTCTATAGAAATCCTTCAGAAAACTTGCAGTGCGTTCGAACGCATTACAGTTCGTTCAGAACGCACTTGAAGTTTGCACTAGCCGTTTCAAAATAACGTGCAAGTACATCTTGGGTCCGTTCGAACGTACAATGTCCGTTCGTAACGGACTCAATTATACATAGCATTTTGCGTTCACAGGAACAAGAGTCCGTTCAACGCACTTAAAAGTGGGTGAACGGATTCCAGGTTGTCCGTTCGAACGCACATGGATGTTAGTTCGAACGCACACATTCCTGTGACATTTTCCGTTCACAGGAAGGATTGTCCGTTCAACGCACTCAGAAGGTGTTTGAACGGATTCTAATCATCCGTTCGAACGGACATGATTCTTCGTTCGAACGCACACATCCCTGTGACACGTTTGATTCTAATCAAGCTTTTTAAGTTTTGATATTTAGCAAGTCCGTTCTGAACGGACTTTGAGTTCGTTCAGAACGCACTTCCTGCTTGACTGAACTCTTTGTTATTTTGAACATGATTTTACTTGAGTTCTACTAGGTTTGTACTTATGGTTTATTTGTGGCGTATCCCACTCACGGAAGGCTTCAACATCTTGAGTCTTGATGTATTCCAATGGCCTTCCATGTTTTCTTCTTTTCTTGTTTATCTTGAGACTTCATGTCTTGATTCTTGATGTAATCCAATGAAGTCCTCCTTCACAAGTCCTCCTTCATCTTCGTATCGTACCTATGTTATCCTGCACTTTTCTGGATGTAAACATTAGTAATGACAGTGTTTTGAAATAATCAAACTATCAGGAAATTTGAATCAAACGTTGAGGAATTGCTAATTGTGACGGATTGTCCGCGGATGAAGGAGTTATGTAGTAAAAGACAAACGTTGAGGAACTCCTGAAAACGTTAAAATCTTGTTTTGAATCGAAAAACAAACTTTATTAGTGTTTGTGAAATTTGGTGAAAAGTTATGTAGTAAAAGATACGATACAAATGATCTAAAAACACTTTATTTGAGCTCCTCAAAGCGTTAAAATCTTGTTTTGAATCGAAAAACAAACTTTCTTAGTGTTTGTGAAATTTGGTGAAAAGTTATGTAGTAAAAGATACGATACAAATGATCTAAAAACATGTTATTTGAGCTCCTCAAAGCGTTAAAAGTTTGTTTTGAATAGAAAAACAAACCTTATTAGTGTTTGTGAAATTTGGTAAAAAGTTATGTAGTAAAAGATAGGATACAAATGATCTAAAAACACGTTATTTGAACTCCTCAAAACGTTAAAATCTTGTTTTGAATCGGGAAACAAACTTTCTTAGTGTTTGTGAAATTTGGTGAAAAGTTATGCAGGAAAAGATACGATACAAATGATCTAAAAACACGTTATTTGAACTCCTCAAAGCGTTAAAAGTGTGTTTTTAATCGAAAAAAAACTTTCTTAGTGTTTCTAAAATTAGGTGAAAAGTTATGTAGTAAAAGATACGATACAAATGATCTAAAAACACGTTATTTGAACTCCTCAAAGCGTTAAAATCTTGTTTTGAATCGGAAAACAAAGTTTCTTAGTGTTTGTGAAATTTGGTGAAAAGTTATGTAGTAAAAGATACGATACAAATGATCTAAAAACATGTTATTTGAGCTCCTCAAAGCGTTAAAATCTTGTTTTGAATCGAAAAACAAACTTACATAGTGTTTGTGAAATTTGGTGAAAAGTTATGCAGGAAAAGATATGATACAAATGATCTAAAAACACGTTATTTGAACTCCTCAAAGCGTTAAAATCTTGTTTTGAATCGAAAAACAAACTTTCTTAGTGTTTGTGAAATTTGGTGAAAAGTTATGTAGTAAAAGATATGATACAAATGATCTAAAACACGTTATTTGAACTCCTCAAAACGTTAAAATCTGGTTTTGAATCGAAAAACAAACTTTCTTAGTCTTTGTGAAATTTGATGAAAAGTTATGTAGTAAAAGATACGATACAAATGATCTAAAAACACGTTATTTGAACTCATAAAAGCGTTAAAATCTTGTTTTGAATCGAAAAACAAACTTTCTTAGTGTTTGTGAAATTTTGTGAAATGTTATGTAGTAAAAGATACGATACAAATGATCTACAAACACGTTATTTGAACTCCTCAAAGCGTTAAAATCTTGTTTTGAATCGAAAAACAAACTTTCTTAGTGTTTGTGAAATTTGGTGAAAAGTTATGTAGTAAAAGATACGATACAAATGATCTAAAAACATGTTATTTGAGCTCCTCAAAGCGTTAAAAGTTTGTTTTGAATAGAAAAACAAACTTTCTTAGTGTTTGTGAAATTTGGTGAAAAGTTTTGTAGTAAAAGATACGATACAAATGATCTAGAAACACGTTATTTGAACTCCTCAAAGCGTTAAAATGTTGTTCTGAATCGGGAAACAAACTTTCTTAGTGTTTGTGAAATTTGGTGAAAAGTTATGCTGTAAAAGATACGATACAAATGATCTAAAAACATGTTATTTGAGCTCCTCAAAGCGTTCAAGTCTTGTTTTGAATCGAAAAACAAACTTTCATAGTGTTTGTGAAATTTGGTGAAAAGTTATGTAGTAAAAGACACGATACAAATGATCTAAAAATACGTTATTTGAACTCCTCAAAGCGTTAAAAACTTGTTTTGAATCGAAAAACAAACTTTCTTTGTGTTTGTGAAATTTGGTGAATAGTTATGTAGTAAAATATACGATACAAATGATCTAAAAACACGTTATTTGAGCTCCTCAAAGCATTAAAATCTTGTTTTGAATTGAAAAACAAACTTTATTAGTGTTTGTGAAATTTGGTGAAAAGTTATGTAGTAAAAGATACGATACAAATGATCTAAAAACACGTTATTTGAACTCCTCAAAGCGTTAAAATCTTGTTTTGAATCGAAAAACACACTTTCTTAGTGTTTGTGAAATTTGGTGAAAAGTTATGTAGTAAAAGATACGATACAAATTTTCTAAAAACATGTTATTTGAACTCCTCAAAGCGTTAAAATCTTGTTTTGAATCGAAAAACAAACTTTCTTAGTGTTTGTGAAATTTGGTGAAAAGTGATGTAGTAAAATATACGATACAAATGATCTAAAAACACGTTATTTGAACTCCTCAAAGCGTTAAAATCTTGTTTTGAATCGAAAAACAAACTTTATTAGTGTTTGTGAAATTTGGTTAAAAGTTATGTAGTAAAAGATACGATACAAATGATCTAAAAACACGTTATTTGAACTCCTCAAAGCGTTAAAATCTTGTTTTGAATCGAAAAACAAACTTTCTTAGTGTTTGTGAAATTTGGTGAAAAGTTATGTAGTAAAATATACGATACAAATGATCTAAAAACAAGTTATTTGAGCTCCTCAAAGTTTGTTTTGAATCGAAAAACAAACTTTATTAGTGTTTGTGAAATTTGGTGAAAAGTTATGTAGTAAAAGATACGAATCAAATGATCTAAAAACACGTTATTTGAACTCCTCAAAGCGTTAAAATCTTGTTATGAATCTAAAAATACGTTATTTGAACTCTCTCTCTCTCTCTCTCTCTCTCTCTCTCTCTCTCTCTCTCTCTCTCTCTCTTTCCCTCTTAAGCAAGTCCAAGAACCTTCAAGAACACGCAAGATTAGCAAATACGAACGATAATTCTCTAAGATCGATCACCGACTTGAAGCTTACTTCATTCGGTGAATTGGTCTACACTTCGACGAAGATCGAGTTGTGGGGTTTTGGGTTGGAGCTTTCTTCATCCGAATCCACGCAAGCAAGGAGTCAAGCTTACTCTATTCCACTCGGGAGCTTTCTTCCAATTGGACTCCTTGCAAATCTCGAGTTCACTCAACCGGTACGGAGCTTTCTTCGATCGGCAAGTGAATCGGTACGAAAGGAACGAGTTGTGCGAGGTGACTAGCTTTCTACGCATCTCGAACAACGGAGAAGGCATCCAAGACGAGACTCGAAGCTTACTTCATCTCTCTAGGTGTTTTCTTTCCTTTCTTGAAATTCTTGTAGTTTAAATTCGAATTGGATTTGTGTAAAGAATTCTTAGTTTAATGAATCTTTAGTTCTTGTTACTTGAATCAAATCCTTGTTTGTGTTTTTACTTGATCTTTTGCTTTTAATTACTGCCTTGAAATTAGTACAAATTTCCATTAATTCAATCCCAAAACAACCCCTCAATTCATAGCTCAAATCAATTTGCAAATTTGAAATCCAGAACAAGTTCCGTTGTAACGGAACCCAACTTGCGTTGTGACGGACTTTTCGGTTTGTACCTGACTTTCAGTCTGTTGGTTGAACGGACAATCCTTCCTGAGTAATTGGCTGCCATGAGCTCTAGCAACTTCTTAATTTCTTCGAGATGCTTGTTAGAGATACTTCCCCCCGCGGATGCGTTGAGGAATTGGCTCTCCGAGTAGCCGAGACCGTTAATGAATTGTTCGTAGAGGTATTGCGGTTCCACACTATGGCTTGGGCATTCTTCTTTCAAGCGCATGAAACGATCGTAGTATTCATGGAATGCTTCGTTCGGTTTTTGCGTCATTGCCAAAAGTTCTCGCCTTATAGCCGCCAATCGAGAGGCCGAATAGTACCTCTCCTTGAAGAGGTTTGCTACTTCGTTGAATGCGAGAGGGCCTCTAAGTGTGTAGAACCAATCCTTTGGTCCTTCACCTAATGAGTAAGGAAAAAGAAGAAGAAGAATGTCACTAAAAGCTTCATAATTCGAATATATGTTTAGTTGAATTTTGAAATCCTGTAAGTGTTTATGAGGGTTTTCCGTGGCTTTTCCGTGAAAAATAGGCAATGAGCCTATAATGCTCGGATCCGCTTTGAAATTCGGTATATTGGGCCTAATAAAATTATAATTATCCTCCACATTTCTAGGTGCTACTAACTCTCTCAAGGTTTTTGGCCTTGGAGCTCTTGGTTCATCATCCATATTGAAAATTAAAGGAGTAGAGAGAGAAGAAAAAGTTTGATTTTGAGTTTGAGGCTCTTCTTGATTTTCTTGTGTCGGTTCCTTTCCCTTTTTAGAGCTCTTATTCCTTCTTTCGATTTCTTTGACAAATGGAAGTAATTCGCCTTTTCACGATCTTGTGTTGTGCATAAAGCTTTCTTCCTTCACCTAGATTGTCACAAAAGAAACAATGAAGTGAGTGAACAAATTTATGAATTTAAATCTCAAATTTCGATCTAAAATATTGACTTAAACACCGCTCCCCGGCAGCGGCGCCATTTGATGAGCGGGTTTTTGGCGTGTTTTATGTCGTTGTGTTAAAACCCCGAACAATCAACAAAATTTGTAATATATGTTTGTACAGTGGCAAATGTATAGATTCGTTCCACGGGGAGCAATTGCGTTAAAATTTGGATCAAAAATGGACTAGAATTAACAAAGAAAATTCACAGAAGGCAGTCCGTTACAACGGAAGTAGGTTCCGTTACAACGGACATTAGGGTAATGCTAACGCAGGAATTGATATGAAAGTCCGTTACAACGGAGAAAGTTCCGTTACAACGGAAAGAGGTAGTCCGTTATAACGGATAGGAGTAGCGTTATAACGGATTGGTTGATCCGTTACAACGCACTAGTATGACTGCCCTTGAGTATTATTCCTCACAAGTCCGTTACAACGGACATGAAATTGTGTTATAACAGAGTACCAACAGACTGAAAGTCAGGTACAAACCGAAAAGTCCGTCACAACGCAAGTTGGGTTCCGTTACAACGGAACTTGTTCTGGATTTCAAATTTGCAAATTGATTTGAGCTATGAATTGAGGGGTTGTTTTGGGATTGAATTAATGGAAATTTGTACTAATTTCAAGGCAGTAATTAAAAGCAAAAGATCAAGTAAAAACACAAACAAGGATTTGATTCAAGTAACAAGAACTAAAGATTCATTAAACTAAGAATTCTTTACACAAATCCAATTCGAATTTAAACTACAAGAATTTCAAGAAAGGAAAGAAAACACCTAGAGAGATGAAGTAAGCTTCGAGTCTCGTCTTGGATGCCTTCTCCGTTGTTCGAGATGCGTAGAAAGCTAGTCACCTCGCACAACTCGTTCCTTTCGTACCGATTCACTTGCCGATCGAAGAAAGCTCCGTACCGGTTGAGTGAACTCGAGATTTGCAAGGAGTCCAATTGGAAGAAAGCTCCCGAGTGGAATAGAGTAAGCTTGACTCCTTGCTTGCGTGGATTCGGATGAAGAAAGCTCCAACCCAAAACCCCACAACTCGATCTTCGTCGAAGTGTAGACCAATTCACCGAATGAAGTAAGCTTCAAGTCGGTGATCGATCTTAGAGAATTATCGTTCGTATTTGCTAATCTTGCGTGTTCTTGAAGGTTCTTGGACTTGCTTAAGAGGGAAGAGAGAGAGAGAGAGAGAGAGAGAGAGAGAGAGAGAGAGAGAGAGAGTTCAAATAACGTATTTTTAGATTCATAACAAGATTTTAACGCTTTGAGGAGTTCAAATAACGTGTTTTTAGATCATTTGATTCGTATCTTTTACTACATAACTTTTCACCAAATTTCACAAACACTAATAAAGTTTGTTTTTCGATTCAAAACAAACTTTGAGGAGCTCAAATAACTTGTTTTTAGATCATTTGTATCGTATATTTTACTACATAACTTTTCACCAAATTTCACAAACACTAAGAAAGTTTGTTTTTCGATTCAAAACAAGATTTTAACGCTTTGAGGAGTTCAAATAACGTGTTTTTAGATCATTTGTATCGTATCTTTTACTACATAACTTTTAACCAAATTTCACAAACACTAATAAAGTTTGTTTTTCGATTCAAAACAAGATTTTAACGCTTTGAGGAGTTCAAATAACGTGTTTTTAGATCATTTGTATCGTATATTTTACTACATCACTTTTCACCAAATTTCACAAACACTAAGAAAGTTTGTTTTTCGATTCAAAACAAGATTTTAACGCTTTGAGGAGTTCAAATAACATGTTTTTAGAAAATTTGTATCGTATCTTTTACTACATAACTTTTCACCAAATTTCACAAACACTAAGAAAGTGTGTTTTTCGATTCAAAACAAGATTTTAACGCTTTGAGGAGTTCAAATAACGTGTTTTTAGATCATTTGTATCGTATCTTTTACTACATAACTTTTCACCAAATTTCACAAACACTAATAAAGTTTGTTTTTCAATTCAAAACAAGATTTTAATGCTTTGAGGAGCTCAAATAACGTGTTTTTAGATCATTTGTATCGTATATTTTACTACATAACTATTCACCAAATTTCACAAACACAAAGAAAGTTTGTTTTTCGATTCAAAACAAGTTTTTAACGCTTTGAGGAGTTCAAATAACGTATTTTTAGATCATTTGTATCGTGTCTTTTACTACATAACTTTTCACCAAATTTCACAAACACTATGAAAGTTTGTTTTTCGATTCAAAACAAGACTTGAACGCTTTGAGGAGCTCAAATAACATGTTTTTAGATCATTTGTATCGTATCTTTTACAGCATAACTTTTCACCAAATTTCACAAACACTAAGAAAGTTTGTTTCCCGATTCAGAACAACATTTTAACGCTTTGAGGAGTTCAAATAACGTGTTTCTAGATCATTTGTATCGTATCTTTTACTACAAAACTTTTCACCAAATTTCACAAACACTAAGAAAGTTTGTTTTTCTATTCAAAACAAACTTTTAACGCTTTGAGGAGCTCAAATAACATGTTTTTAGATCATTTGTATCGTATCTTTTACTACATAACTTTTCACCAAATTTCACAAACACTAAGAAAGTTTGTTTTTCGATTCAAAACAAGATTTTAACGCTTTGAGGAGTTCAAATAACGTGTTTGTAGATCATTTGTATCGTATCTTTTACTACATAACATTTCACAAAATTTCACAAACACTAAGAAAGTTTGTTTTTCGATTCAAAACAAGATTTTAACGCTTTTATGAGTTCAAATAACGTGTTTTTAGATCATTTGTATCGTATCTTTTACTACATAACTTTTCATCAAATTTCACAAAGACTAAGAAAGTTTGTTTTTCGATTCAAAACCAGATTTTAACGTTTTGAGGAGTTCAAATAACGTGTTTTAGATCATTTGTATCATATCTTTTACTACATAACTTTTCACCAAATTTCACAAACACTAAGAAAGTTTGTTTTTCGATTCAAAACAAGATTTTAACGCTTTGAGGAGTTCAAGTAACGTGTTTTTAGATCATTTGTATCATATCTTTTCCTGCATAACTTTTCACCAAATTTCACAAACACTATGTAAGTTTGTTTTTCGATTCAAAACAAGATTTTAACGCTTTGAGGAGCTCAAATAACATGTTTTTAGATCATTTGTATCGTATCTTTTACTACATAACTTTTCACCAAATTTCACAAACACTAAGAAACTTTGTTTTCCGATTCAAAACAAGATTTTAACGCTTTGAGGAGTTCAAATAACGTGTTTTTAGATCATTTGTATCGTATCTTTTACTACATAACTTTTCACCTAATTTTAGAAACACTAAGAAAGTTTTTTTTCGATTAAAAACACACTTTTAACGCTTTGAGGAGTTCAAATAACGTGTTTTTAGATCATTTGTATCGTATCTTTTCCTGCATAACTTTTCACCAAATTTCACAAACACTAAGAAAGTTTGTTTCCCGATTCAAAACAAGATTTTAACGTTTTGAGGAGTTCAAATAACGTGTTTTTAGATCATTTGTATCCTATCTTTTACTACATAACTTTTTACCAAATTTCACAAACACTAATAAGGTTTGTTTTTCTATTCAAAACAAACTTTTAACGCTTTGAGGAGCTCAAATAACATGTTTTTAGATCATTTGTATCGTATCTTTTACTACATAACTTTTCACCAAATTTCACAAACACTAAGAAAGTTTGTTTTTCGATTCAAAACAAGATTTTAACGCTTTGAGGAGCTCAAATAAAGTGTTTTTAGATCATTTGTATCGTATCTTTTACTACATAACTTTTCACCAAATTTCACAAACACTAATAAAGTTTGTTTTTCGATTCAAAACAAGATTTTAACGTTTTCAGGAGTTCAAATAACGTGTTTTTAGATCATTTGTATCGTATCTTTTACTACATAACTTTTCACCAAATTTCACAAACACTAATAAAGTTTGTTTTTCGATTCAAAACAAGATTTTAACGCTTTGAGGAGCTCAAATAACATGTTTTTAGATCATCTGTATCGTATCTTTTACTACATAACTTTTCACCAAATTTCACAAACACTAAGAAAGTTTGTTTTTCTATTCAAAACAAGATTTTAACGCTTTGAGGAGTTCAAATAACGTGTTTTTAGATCATTTGTATCGTATCTTTCACTACATAACTTTTCACCAAATTTCACAAACACTAAGAAAGTTTGTTTTCCGATTCAAAACAAGATTTTAACGCTTTGAAGAGTTCAAATAACGTGTTTTTAGATCATTTGTATCGTATCTTTTACTACATATCTTTTCACCAAATTTCACAAACACTAAGAAAGTTTGTTTTTCGATTCAAAACAAGATTTTAACGTTTTGAGGAGTTCAAATAACGTGTTTTTGGATCATTCGTATCGTATCTTTTACTACATAACTTTTCACCAAATTTCACAAACACTAAGAAAGTTTGTTTTTCGATTCAAAACAAGATTTTAACGCTTTGAGGAGCTCAAATAACGTGTATTTAGATCATTTGTATCCTATCTTTTACTACATAACTTTTCACCAAATTTCACAAACACTAAGAAAGTTTGTTTTTCTATTCAAAACAAGATTTTAACGCTTTGAGGAGTTCAAATAACGTGTTTTTAGATCATTTGTATCGTATCTTTTACTACATCTCTTTTCACCAAATTTCACAAACACTATGAATGTTTGTTTTCCGATTCAAAACAAGATTTTAACGCTTTGAAGAGTTCAAATAACGTGTTTTTAGATCATTTGTATCCTATCTTTTCCTGCATAACTTTTCACCAAATTTCACAAACACTATGAAAGTTTGTTTTTCGATTCAAAACAAGATTTTAACGCTTTGAGGAGTTCAAATAACGTGTTTTTAGATCATTTGTATCGTATCTTTTACTACATAACTTTTCACCAAATTTCTCAAACACTAAGACAGTTTGTTTTCCTATTCAAAACAAACTTTTAACGCTTTGAGGAGCTCTAATATCATGTGTTTAGATCATTTGTATCGTATCTTTTACTACATAACTTTTCACCAAATTTGACAAACACTTAGAAAGTTTGTTTTCCGATTCAAAACAAGATTTTAACGCTTTGAGGAGTTCAAATAACGTGTTTTTAGATCATTTGTATCGTATCTTTTACTACATAACATTTCAGAAAATTTCACAAACACTAAGAAAGTTTGTTTTTCGATTGAAAACAAGATTTTAACGCTTTTAGGAGTTCAAATAACGTGTTTTTAGATCATTTGTATCGTATCTTTTACTGCATAACTTTTCACCAAATTTCACAAACACTAAGAAATTTTGTTTCCCAATTCAAAACAAGATTTTAACGCTTTGAGGAGTTCAAATAACGTGTTTTTAGATCATTTGTATCGTATCTTTTACTACATAACTTTTCACCAAATTTCACAAACACTAAGAAAGTTTGTTTTTCTATTCAAAACAAACTTTTAACGCTTTGATGAGCTCAAATAACATGTTTTTAGATCATTTGTATCGTACATTTTAATACATAACTTTTCACCAAATTTCACAAACACTAAGACAGTTTGTTTTTCGATTCAAAACAAGATTTTAACGTTTTGAGGAGTTCAAATAACGTGTTTTTAGATCATTTGTATCGTATCTTTTACTACATAACTTTTCACCAAATTTCACAAACACTAATAAAGTTTGTTTTTCGATTCAAAACAAGATTTTAATGCTTTGAGGAGCTCAAATAACGTGTTTTTAGATCATTTGTATCGTATCTTTTACTACATAACTTTTCACCAAATTTCACAAACACTAAGAAAGTTTGTTTTTCTATTCAAAACAAGATTTTAACGCTTTGAGGAGTTCAAATAACGTGTTTTTAGATCATTTGTATCATATCTTTTACTACATAACTTTTCACCAAATTTCACAAACACTAAGAAAGTTTGTTTTCCGATTCATAACAAGATTTTAACGCTTTGAAGAGTTCAAATAACGTGTTTTTAGATCATTTGTATCGTATCTTTTACTACATAACTTTTCACCAAATTTCACAAACACTATGAAAGTTTGTTTTTCGATTCAAAACAAGATTTTAACGCTTGGAGGAGCTCAAATAACATGTTTTTAGATCATTTGTATCGTATCTTTTACTACATAACTTTTCACCAAATTTCACAAACACTAAGAAAGTTTGTTTTCCGATTCAAAACAAGATTTTAACGCTTTGAGGAGTTCAAATAACGTGTTTTTAGATCATTTGTATCGTATCTTTTACTACATAACTTTTCACCTAATTTTAGAAACACTATGAAAGTTTGTTTTTCGATTAAAAACACACTTTTAACGCTTTGAGGAGTTCAAATAACGTGTTTTTAGATCATTTGTATCGTATCTTTTCCTGCATAACGTTTCACCAAATTTCACAAACACTAAGAAAGTTTGTTTCCCGATTCAAAACAAGATTTTAAAGCTTTGAGGAGTTCAAATAACGTGTTTTTAGATCATTTGTATCGTATCTTTTACTACATAACTTGTCACCAAATTTCACAAACACTAAGAAAGTATGTTTTTCTATTCAAAACAAACTTTTAACGCTTTGAGGAGCTCAAATAACATGTTTTTAGATCATTTGTATCGTATCTTTTACTACATAACTTTTCACCAAATTTCACAAACACTAAGAAAGTTTGTTTTTCGATTCAAAACAAGATTTTAACGTTTTGAGGAGTTCAAATAACGTGTTTTTAGATCATTCGTATCGTATCTTTTACTACATAACTTTTCACCATATTTGACAAACACTAAGAAAGTTTGTTTTTCGATTCAAAACAAGATTTTAACGCTTTGAGGAGCTCAAATAACGTGTTTTTAGATCATTTGTATCCTATCTTTTACTACATAACTTTTCACCAAATTTCACAAACACTAAGAAAGTTTGTTTTTCTATTCAAAACAAGATTTTAACGCTTTGAGGAGTTCAAATAACGTGTTTTTAGATCATTTGTATCGTATCTTTTACTACATATCTTTTCACCAAATTTCACAAACACTATGAAAGTTTGTTTTCCGATTCAAAACAAGATTTTAATGCTTTGAAGAGTTCAAATAACGTGTTTTTAGATCATTTGTATCGTATCTTTTACTACATTACTTTTCACCAAATTTCACAAACACTATGAAAGTTTGTTTTTCGATTCAAAACAAGATTTTAACGCTTTGAGGAGTTCAAATAACGTGTTTTTAGATCCTTTGTATCGTATCTTTTACTACATAACTTTTCACCAAATTTCACAAACACTAAGACAGTTTGTTTTCCTATTCAAAACAAACTTTTAACGCTTTGAGGAGCTCTAATATCATGTTTTTAGATCATTTGTATCGTATCTTTTACTACATAACTTTTCACCAAATTTGCCAAACACTTAGAAAGTTTGTTTTCCGATTCAAAACAAGATTTTAACGCTTTGAGGAGTTCAAATAACGTGTTTTTAGATCATTTGTATCGTATCTTTTACTACATAACATTTCACAAAATTTCACAAACACTAAGAAAGTTTGTTTTTCGATTCAAAACAAGATTTTAACGCTTTTAGGAGTTCAAATAACGTGTTTTTAGATCATTTGTATCGTATCTTTTACTGCATAACTTTTCACCAAATTTCACAAACACTAAGAAATTTTGTTTCCCGATTCAAAACAAGATTTTAAAGCTTTGAGGAGATCAAATAACGTGTATTTAGATCATTTGTATCGTATCTTTTACTACATAACTTTTCACCAAATTTCACAAACACTAAGAAAGTTTGTTTTTCTATTCAAAACAAACTTTTAACGCTTTGATGAGCTCAAATAACATGTTTTTAGATCATTTGTATCGTATCTTTTACTACATAACTTTTCACCAAATTTCACAAACACTAAGAAAGTTTGTTTTTCGATTCTAAACAAGATTTTAACGTTTTGAGGAGTTCAAATAACGTGTTTTTAGATCATTTGTATCATATCTTTTACTACATAACTTTTCACCAAATTTCGCACACACTAATAAAGTTTGTTTTTTGATTCAAAACAAGATTTTAAAGCTTTGAGGAGTTCAAATAACGTGTTTTTAGATCATTTGTATCGTATCTTTTACTACATAACTTTTCACCAAATTTCACAAACACTAAGAAAGTTTGTTTTTCTATTCAAAACAAGATTTTAAAGCTTTGAGGAGCTCAAATAACGTGTTTTTAGATCATTTGTATCGTATCTTTTACTACATAACTTTTCACCAAATTTCACAAACACTAATAAGGTTTGTTTTTCGATTCAAAACAAGATTTTAACGCTTTGTGGAGCTCAAATAACGTGTTTTTAGATCATTTGTATCGAATCTTTTACTACATAACATTTCACCAAATTTCACAAACACTAAGAAAGTTTGTTTTTCGATTCAAAACAAGATTTTAACGCTTTTAGGAGTTCAAATAACGTGTTTTTAGATCATTTGTATCGTATCTTTTACTGCATAACTTTTCACCAAATTTCACAAACACTAAGAAATTTTGTTTCCCGATTCAAAACAAGATTTTAAAGCTTTGAGGAGTTCAAATAACGTGTATTTAGATCATTTGTATCGTATCTTTTACTACATAACTTTTCACCAAATTTCACAAACACTAAGAAAGTTTGTTTTTCGATTCTAAACAAGATTTTAACGTTTTGAGGAGTTCAAATAACGTGTTTTTAGATCATTTGTATCATATCTTTTACTACATAACTTTTCACCAAATTTCACACACACTAATAAAGTTTGTTTTTTGATTCAAAACAAGATTTTAAAGCTTTGAGGAGCTCAAATAACGTGTGTTTAGATCATTTGTATCCTATCTTTTACTACATAACTTTTCACCAAATTTCACATACACTAAGAAAGTTTGTTTTTCTATTCAAAACAAGATTTTAACGCTTTGAGGAGTTCAAATAACGTGTTTTTAGATCATTTGTATCGTATCTTTTACTACATATCTTTTCACCAAATTTCACAAACAGTTTGAAAGTTTGTTTTCCGATTCAAAACAAGATTTTAACGCTTTGAAGAGTTCAAATAACGTGTTTTTAGATCATTTGTATCGTATCTTTTACTACATAACTTTTCACCAAATGTCACAAACACTATGAAAGTTTGTTTTTCGATTCAAAACAAGATTTTAACGCTTTGAGGAGTTCAAATAACGTGTTTTTAGATCATTTGTATCCTATCTTTTACTACACAACTTTTCACCAAATTTCACAAACACTAAGACAGTTTGTTTTCCTATTCAAAACAAACTTTTAACGCTTTGAGGAACTCTAATATCATGTTTTTAGATCATTTGTATCGTATCTTTTACTACATAACTTTTCACCAAATTTGACAAACACTTAGAAAGTTTGTTTTCCGATTCAAAACAAGATTTTAACGCTTTGATGAGTTCAAATAACATGTTTTTAGATCATTTGTATCGTGTCTTTTACTACATAACTTTTCACCAAATTTCACAAACACTAAGAAAGTTTGTTTTTCGATTCAAAACAAGATTTTAACGCTTTGATGAGTTCAAATAACATGTTTTTAGATCATTTGTATCGTGTCTTTTACTACATAACTTTTCACCAAATTTCACAAACACTATGAAACTTTGTTTTTCGATTCAAAACAAGATTTGAACGCTTTGAGAAGCTCGAATAACATGTTTTTAGATCATTTGTATCGTATCTTTTCCTGCATAACTTTTCACCAAATTTCACAAACACTAAGAAAGTTTGTTTCCCGATTCAAAACAAGATTTTAAAGCTTTGAGGAGTCAAATAACGTGTTTTTAGATAATTTGTATCGTATCTTTTACTACATAACTTTTCACCAAATTTCACAAACACTAAGAAAGTTTGTTTTTCTATTCAAAACAAACTTTTAACGCTTTGAGGAGCTCAAATAACATGTTTTTAGATCATTTGTATCGTATCTTTTACTACATAACTTTTCAACAAATTTCACAAACACTAAGAAAGTTTGTTTTCCGATTCAAAACAAGATTTTAACGCTTTGAAGAGTTCAAATAATGTGTTTTTAGATCATTTGTATCGTATCTTTTACTACATATCTTTTCACCAAATTTCACAAACACTAAGAAAGTTTGTTTTTCGATTCAAAACAAGATTTTAACGTTTTGAGGAGTTCAAATAACGTGTTTTTAGATCATTCGTATCGTATCTTTTACTACATAACTTTTCACCAAATTTCACAAACACTAAGAAAGTTTGTTTTTCGATTCAAAACAAGATTTTAACGCTTTGAGGAGCTCAAATAACGTGTATTTAGATCATTTGTATCCTATCTTTTACTACATAACTTTTCACCAAATTTCACCAACACTATGAAAGTTTGTTTTTCTATTCAAAACAAGATTTTAACGCTTTGAGTAGTTCAAATAACGTGTTTTTAGATCATTTGTATCGTATCTTTTACTACATATCTTTTCACCAAATTTCACAAACACTATGAAAGTTTGTTTTCCGATTCAAAACAAGATTTTAACGCCTTGAAGAGTTCAAATAACGTGTTTTTAGATCATTTGTATCGTATCTTTTCCTGCATAACTTTTCACCAAATTTCACAAACACCATGAAAGTTTGTTTTTCGATTCAAAACAAGATTTTAACGCTTTGAGGAGTTCAAATAACTTGTTTTTAGATCATTTGTATCGTATCTGTTACTACATAACTTTTCACCAAATTTCACAAACACTAAGACAGTTTGTTTTCCTATTCAAAACAAACTTTTAACGCTTTGAGGAGCTCTAATATCATGTTTTTAGATCATTTGTATCGTATCTTTTACTACATAACTTTTCACCAAATTTGACAAACACTTAGAAAGTTTGTTTTCCGATTCAAAACAAGATTTTAACGCTTCGAGGAGTTCAAATAACGTGTTTTTAGATCATTTGTATCGTATCTTTTACTACATAACATTTCACAAAATTTCACAAACACTAAGAAAGTTTGTTTTTCGATTCAAAACAAGATTTTAACGCTTTTAGGAGTTCAAATAACGTGTTTTTAGATCATTTGTATCGTATCTTTTACTGCATAACTTTTCACAAAATTTCACAAACACTAGGAAAGTTTGTTTCCCGATTCAAAACAAGATTTTAACGCTTTGAGGAGTTCAAATAATTTGTTTTTAGATCATTTGTATCGTATCTTTTACTACATAACTTTTCACCAAATTTCACAAACACTAAGAAAGTTTGTTTTTCTATTCAAAACAAACTTTTAACGCTTTGATGAGCTCAAATAACATGTTTTTAGATCATTTGTATCGTATCTTTTACTACATAACTTTTCACCAAATTTCACAAACACTAAGAAACTTTGTTTTTCGATTCAAAACAAGATTTTAACGTTTTGAGGAGTTCAAATACCGTGTTTTTAGATCATTTGTATCGTATCTTTTACTACATAACTTTTCACCAAATTTCACAAACACTAATAAAGTTTGTTTTTCGATTCAAAACAAGATTTTAATGCTTTGAGGAGCTCAAATAACGTGTGTTTAGATCATTTGTATCGTATCTTTTACTACATAACTTTTCACCAAATTTCACAACCACTAAGAAAGTTTGTTTTTCTATTCAAAACAAGATTTTAACGCTTTGAGGAGTTCAAATAACGTGTTTTTAGATCATTTGTATCGTATCTTTTACTACATAACTTTTCACCAAATTTCACAAACACTGAGAAAGTTTGTTTTCCGATTCACAACAAGATTTTAACGCTTTGAAGAGTTCAAATAACGTGTTTTTAGATCATTTGTATCGTATCTTTTACTACATAACTTTTCACCAAATTTCACAAACACTATGAAAGTTTGTTTTTCGATTCAAAACAAGATTTTAACGCTTTGAAGAGCTCAAATAACATGTTTTTAGATCATTTGTATCGTATCTTTTACTACATAACTTTTCACCAAATTTCACAAACACTAAGAAAGTTTGTTTGCCGATTCAAAACAAGATTTTAACGCTTTGAGGAGTTCAAATAACGTGTTTTTAGATCATTTGTATCGTATCTTTTACTACATAACTTTTCACCTAATTTTAGAAACACTATGAAAGTTTGTTTTTCGATTAAAAACACACTTTTAACGCTTTGAGGAGTTCAAATAACGTGTTTTTAGATCATTTGTATCGTATCTTTTACTACATAACTTTTCACCAAATGTCACAAACACTATGAAAGTTTGTTTTTCGATTCAAAACAAGATTTTAACGCTTTGAGGAGTTCAAATAACGTGTTTTTAGATCATTTGTATCCTATCTTTTACTACACAACTTTTCACCAAATTTCACAAACACTAAGACAGTTTGTTTTCGTATTCAAAACAAACTTTTAACGCTTTGAGGAGCTCAAATAACGTGTGTTTAGATCATTTGTATCGTATCTTTTACTACATAACTTTTCACCAAATTTCACAACCACTAAGAAAGTTTGTTTTTCTATTCAAAACAAGATTTTAACGCTTTGAGGAGTTCAAATAACGTGTTTTTAGATCATTCGTATTGTATCTTTTACTACATAACTTTTCACCATATTTCACAAACACTAAGAAAGTTTGTTTTTCGATTCAAAACAAGATTTTAACGCTTTGAGGAGCTCAAATAACGTGTTTTTAGATCATTTGTATCCTATCTTTTACTACATAACTTTTCACAAAATTTCACAAACACTAAGAAAGTTTGTTTTTCTATTCAAAACAAGATTTTAACGCTTTGAGGAGTTCAAATAACGTGTTTTTAGATCATTTGTATCGTATCTTTTACTACATATCTTTTCACCAAATTTCATAAACACTATGAAAGTTTGTTTTCCGATTCAAAACAAGATTTTAACGCTTTGAAGAGTTCAAATAACGTGTTTTTAGATCATTTGTATCGTATCTTTTACTACATAACTTTTCACCAAATGTCACAAACACTATGAAAGTTTGTTTTTCGATTCAAAACAAGATTTTAACGCTTTGAGGAGTTCAAATAACGTGTTTTTAGATCATTTGTATCCTATCTTTTACTACACAACTTTTCACCAAATTTCACAAACACTAAGACAGTTTGTTTTCGTATTCAAAACAAACTTTTAACGCTTTGAGGAGCTTTAATATCATGTTTTTAGATCATTTGTATCGTATCTTTTACTACATAACTTTTCACCAAATTTGACAAACACTTAGAAAGTTTGTTTTCCGATTCAAAAGAAGATTTTAACGCTTTGAGGAGTTCAAATAACGTGTTTTTAGATCATTTGTATCGTATCTTTTACTACATAACATTTCACAAAATTTCACAAACAATAAGAAAGTTTGTTTTTCGATTCAAAACAAGATTCTAACGCTTTTAGGAGCTCAAATAACGTGTTTTTAGATCATTTGTATCGTATCTTTTACTGCATAACTTTTCACCAAATTTCACAAGCACTAAGAAAGTTTGTTTCCCGATTCAAAACAAGATTTTAAAGCTTTGAGGAGTTCAAATAACGTGTTTTTAGATCATTTGTATCGTATCTTTTACTACATAACTTTTCACCAAATTTCACAAACACTAAGAAATTTTTTTTCTATTCAAAACAAACTTTTAACGCTTTGATGAGCTCAAATAACATGTTTTTAGATCATTTGTATCGTATCTTTTACTACAAAACTTTTCACCAAATTTCACAAACACTAAGAAAGTTTGTTTTTCGATTCTAAACAAGATTTTAACGTTTTGAGGAGTTCAAATAACGTGTTTTTAGATTATTTGTATCATATCTTTTACTACATAACTTTTCACCAAATTTCACAAACACTAATAAAGTTTGTTTTTCGATTCAAAACAAGATTTTAATGCTTTGAGGAGCTCAAATAACGTGTTTTTAGATGATTTGTATCGTATCTTTTACTACATAACTTTTCACCAAATTTCACAAACACTAAGAAAGTTTGTTTTTCTATTCAAAACAAGATTTTAACGCTTTGAGGAGTTCAAATAACGTGTTTTTAGATCATTTGTATCGTATCTTTTACTACATAACTTTTCACCAAATTTCACAAACACTAAAAAGTTTGTTTTCCGATTCATAACAAGATTTTAACGCTTTGAAGAGTTCAAATAACGTGTTTTTAGATCATTTGTATCGTATCTTTTACTACATAACTTTTCACCAAATTTCACAAACACTATGAAAGTTTGTTTTTCGATTCAAAACAAGATTTTAACGTTTTGAGGAGCTCAAATATTATGTTTTTAGATCATTTGTATCGTATCTTTTACTACATAACTTTTCACCAAATTTCACAAACACTAAGAAAGTTTGTTTTCCGATTCAAAACAAGATTTTAACGCTTTGAGGAGTTCAAATAACGTGTTTTTAGATCATTTGTATCGTATCTTTTACTACATAACTTTTCACCTAATTATAGAAACACTATGAAAGTTTGTTTTTCGATTAAAAACACACTTTTAACGCTTTGAAGAGTTCAAATAACGTGTTTTTAGATCATTTGTATCGTATCTTTTCCTGCATAACTTTTCACCAAATTTCACAAACACTAAGAAAGTTTGTTTCCCGATTCAAAACAAGATTTTAAAGCTTTGAGGAGTTCAAATAACGTGTTTTTAGATCATTTGTATCGTATCTTTTACTACATAACTTTTCACCAAATTTCACAAACACTAAGAAAGTTCGTTTTTCTATTCAAAACAAACTTTTAACGCTTTGAGGAGCTCAAATAACGTGTTTTTAGATCATTTGTATCGTATCTTTTACTACATAACTTTTCACCAAATTTCACAAACACTAATAAAGATTGTTTTTCGATTCAAAACAAGATTTTAACGCTTTGAGGAGCTCAAATAAAGTGTTTTTAGATCATTTGTATCGTATCTTTTACTACATAACTTTTCACCAAATTTCACAAACACTAAGAAAGTTTGTTTTTCGATTCAAAACAAGATTTTAACGCTTTGAGGAGTTCAAATAACGTGTTTTTAGATCATTTGTATCGTGTCTTTTACTACATAACTTTTCACCAAATTTCACAAACACTATGAAAGTTTTTTTTCGATTCAAAACAAGATTTGAACGCTTTGAGAAGCTCAAATAACATGTTTTTAGATCATTTGTATCGTATCTTTTCCTGCATAAGTTTTCACCAAATTTCACAAACACTATGAAAGTTTGTTTCCCGATTAAAAACAAGATTTTAAAGCTTTGAGGAGTCAAATAACGTGTTTTTAGATCATTTATATCGTATCTTTTACTACATAACTTTTCACCAAATTTCACAAACACTAAGAAAGTTTGTTTTTCGATTCTAAACAAGATTTTAACGTTTTGAGGAGTTCAAATAACGTGTTTTTAGATTATTTGTATCATATCTTTTACTACATAACTTTTCACCAAATTTCACAAACACTAATAAAGTTTGTTTTTCGATTCAAAACAAGATTTTAATGCTTTGAGGAGCTCAAATAACGTGTTTTTAGATGATTTGTATCGTATCTTTTACTACATAACTTTTCACCAAATTTCACAAACACTAAGAAAGTTTGTTTTTCTATTCAAAACAAGATTTTAACGCTTTGAGGAGTTCAAATAACGTGTTTTTAGATCATTTGTATCGTATCTTTTACTACATAACTTTTCACCAAATTTCACAAACACTAAAAAGTTTGTTTTCCGATTCATAACAAGATTTTAACGCTTTGAAGAGTTCAAATAACGTGTTTTTAGATCATTTGTATCGTATCTTTTACTACATAACTTTTCACCAAATTTCACAAACACTATGAAAGTTTGTTTTTCGATTCAAAACAAGATTTTAACGTTTTGAGGAGCTCAAATAATATGTTTTTAGATCATTTGTATCGTATCTTTTACTACATAACTTTTCACCAAATTTCACAAACACTAAGAAAGTTTGTTTTCCGATTCAAAACAAGATTTTAACGCTTTGAGGAGTTCAAATAACGTGTTTTTAGATCATTTGTATCGTATCTTTTACTACATAACTTTTCACCTAATTATAGAAACACTATGAAAGTTTGTTTTTCGATTAAAAACACACTTTTAACGCTTTGAAGAGTTCAAATAACGTGTTTTTAGATCATTTGTATCGTATCTTTTCCTGCATAACTTTTCACCAAATTTCACAAACACTAAGAAAGTTTGTTTCCCGATTCAAAACAAGATTTTAAAGCTTTGAGGAGTTCAAATAACGTGTTTTTAGATCATTTGTATCGTATCTTTTACTACATAACTTTTCACCAAATTTCACAAACACTAAGAAAGTTCGTTTTTCTATTCAAAACAAACTTTTAACGCTTTGAGGAGCTCAAATAACGTGTTTTTAGATCATTTGTATCGTATCTTTTACTACATAACTTTTCACCAAATTTCACAAACACTAATAAAGATTGTTTTTCGATTCAAAACAAGATTTTAACGCTTTGAGGAGCTCAAATAAAGTGTTTTTAGATCATTTGTATCGTATCTTTTACTACATAACTTTTCACCAAATTTCACAAACACTAAGAAAGTTTGTTTTTCGATTCAAAACAAGATTTTAACGCTTTGAGGAGTTCAAATAATGTGTTTTTAGATCATTTGTATCGTGTCTTTTACTACATAACTTTTCACCAAATTTCACAAACACTATGAAAGTTTTTTTTCGATTCAAAACAAGATTTGAACGCTTTGAGAAGCTCAAATAACATGTTTTTAGATCATTTGTATCGTATCTTTTCCTGCATAAGTTTTCACCAAATTTCACAAACACTATGAAAGTTTGTTTCCCGATTAAAAACAAGATTTTAAAGCTTTGAGGAGTCAAATAACGTGTTTTTAGATCATTTATATCGTATCTTTTACTACATAACTTTTCACCAAATTTCACAAACACTAAGAAAGTTTGTTTTTCTATTCAAAACAAACTTTTAACGCTTTGATGAGCTCAAATAACATGTTTTTAGATCATTTGTATCGTATCTTTTACTACAAAACTTTTCACCAAATTTCACAAACACTAAGAAAGTTTGTTTTTCGATTCTAAACAAGATTTTAACGTTTTGAGGAGTTCAAATAACGTGTTTTTAGATCGTTTGTATCATATCTTTTACTACATAACTTTTCACCAAATTTCACAAACACTAATAAAGTTTGTTTTTCGATTCAAAACAAGATTTTAATGCTTTGAGGAGCTCAAATAACGTGTTTTTAGATGATTTGTATCGTATCTTTTACTACATAACTTTTCACCAAATTTCACAAACACTAAGAAAGTTTGTTTTTCTATTCAAAACAAGATTTTAACGCTTTGAGGAGTTCAAATAACGTGTTTTTAGATCATTTGTATCGTATCTTTTACTACATAACTTTTCACCAAATTTCACACACACTAAAAAGTTTGTTTTCCGATTCATAACAATATTTTAACGCTTTGAAGAGTTCAAATAACGTGTTTTTAGATCATTTGTATCGTATCTTTTACTACATAACTTTTCACCAAATTTCACAAACACTATGAAAGTTTGTTTTTCGATTGAAAACAAGATTTTAACGTTTTTCGATTCAAATAACGTGTTTTTAGATCATTTGTATCGTATCTTTTACTACATAACTTTTCACCAAATTTCACAAACACTAAGAAAGTTTGTTTTCCGATTCAAAACAAGATTTTAACGCTTTGAAGAGTTCAAATAACGTGTTTTTAGATCATTTGTATCGTATCTTTTACTACATAACTTTTCACCTAATTTTAGAAACACTATGAAAGTTTGTTTTTCGATTAAAAACACACTTTTAACGCATTGAGTAGTTCAAATAACGTGTTTTTAGATCATTTGTATCGTATCTTTTCCTGCATAACTTTTCACCAAATTTCACAAACACTAAGAAAGTTTGTTTCCCGATTCAAAACAAGATTTTAAAGCTTTGAGGAGTTCAAATAACGTGTTTTTAGATCATTTGTATCGTATCTTTTACTACATAACTTTTCACCAAATTTCACAAACACTAAGAAAGTTCGTTTTTCTATTCAAAACAAACTTTTAACGCTTTGAGGAGCTCAAATAACGTGTTTTTAGATCATTTGTATCGTATCTTTTACTACATAACTTTTCACCAAATTTCACAAACACTAATAAAGATTGTTTTTCGATTCAAAACAAGATTTTAACGCTTTGAGGGGCTCAAATAAAGTGTTTTTAGATCATTTGTATCGTATCTTTTACTACATAACTTTTCACCAAATTTCACAAACACTAAGAACGTTTGTTTTTCGATTCAAAACAAGATTTTAACGCTTTGAGGAGTTCAAATAACGTGTTTTTAGATCATTTGTATCGTGTCTTTTACTACATAACTTTTCACCAAATTTCACAAACACTATGAAAGTTTGTTTTTCGATTCAAAACAAGATTTGAACGCTTTGAGAAGCTCAAATAACATGTTTTTAGATCATTTGTATCGTATCTTTTCCTGCATAACTTTTCACCAAATTTCACAAACACTATGAAAGTTTGTTTCTCGATTCAAAACAAGATTTTAAAGCTTTGAGGAGTCAAATAACGTGTTTTTAGATCATTTGTATTGTATCTTTTACTACATAACTTTTCACCAAATTTCACAAACACTAAGAAAGTTTGTTTTTCTATTCAAAACAAACTTTTAACGCTTTGAGGAGCTCAAATAACATGTTTTTAGATCATTTGTATCGTATCTTTTACTACATAAGTTTTCACCAAATTTCACAAACACTAAGAAAGTTTGTTTTTCGATTCAAAACAAGATTTTAACGTTTTGAGGAGTTCAAATAACGTGTTTTTAGATCATTTGTATCGTATCTTTTACTACATAACTTTTCACCAAATTTCACAAACACTAAGACAGTTTGTTTTTCGATTCAAAACAAGATTTTAACGCTTTGAGGAGCTCAAATAACGTGTTTTTAGATCATTTGTATCGTATCTTTTACTACATAACTTTTCACCAAATTTGACAAACACTAAGAAAGTTTGTTTTTCTATTCAAAACAAGATTTTAACGCTTTGAGGAGTTCAAATAACGTGTTTTTAGATCATTTGTATCGTATCTTTTACTACATATCTTTCCACCAAATTTCACAAACACTATGAAAGTTTGTTTTCCGATTCAAAACAAGATTTGAACGCTTTGAAGAGTTCAAATAACGTGTTTTTAGATCATTTGTATCGTATCTTTTACTACATAACTTTTCACCAAATTTGACAAACACTATGAAAGTTTGTTTTTCGATTCAAAACAAGATTTTAACGCTTTGAGGAGTTCAAATAACGTGTTTTTAGATCATTTGTATCGTATCTTTTACTACATAACTTTTCTCCAAATTTCACAAACACTAAGACAGTTTGTTTTCCTATTCAAAACAAACTTTTAACGCTTTGAGGAGCTCTAATATCATGTTTTTAGATCATTTGTATCGTATCTTTTACTACATAAGTTTTCACCAAATTTGACAAATACTTAGAAAGTTTGTTTTCCGATTCAAAACAAGATTATAACGCTTTGAGGAGTTCAAATAACATGTTTTTAGATCATTTGTATCGTATCTTTTCCTGCATAACTTTTCACCAAATTTCACAAACACTAAGAAAGTTTGTTTCTCGATTCAAAACAAGATTTTAAAGCTTTGAGGAGTTAAAATAACGTGTTTTTAGATCATTTGTATCGTATCTTTTACTACATAACTTTTCACCAAATTTCACAAACACTAAGAAAGTTTGTTTTTCTATTCAAAACAAACTTTTAACTCTTTGAGGAGCTCAAATAACATGTTTTTAGATCATCTGTATCGTATCTTCTACTACATAACTTTTCACCAAATTTCACAAACACTAAGAAAGTTTGTTTTTCGATTCAAAACAAGATTTTAACGCTTTTAGGAGTTAAAATAACGTGTTTTTAGATCATTTGTATCGTATCTTTTACTACATAACTTTTCACCAAATTTCACAAACACTAAGAAAGTTTGTTTTTCGATTCAAAACAAGATTTAACGCTTTGAGGAGTTCAAATAACGTATTTTAGATCATTTGTATCATATCTTTTACTACATAACTTTTCACCAAATTTCACAAACACTAAGAAAGTTTGTTTTTCGATTCAAAACAAGATTTTAACGCTTTGAGGAGTTCAAATAACGTGTTTTTAGATCATTTGTATCGTGTCTTTTACTACATAACGTTTCACCAAATTTCACAAACACTATGAAAGTTTGTTTTTCGATTCAAAACAAGATTTGGACGCTTTGAGGAGCTCAAATAACATGTTTTTAGATCATTTGTATCGTATCTTTTACTGCATAACTTTTCACCAAATTTCACAAACACTAAGAAAGTCTGTTTCCCGATTCAAAACAAGATTTTAAAGCTTTGAGGAGTTCAAATAACGTGTTTTTAGATCATTTGTATCGTATCTTTTACTACATAACTTTTCACCAAATTTCACAAACACTAAGAAAGTTTGTTTTTCTATTCAAAACAAACTTTTAACGCTTTGATGAGCTCAAATAACATGTTTTTAGATCATTTGTATCGTATCTTTTACTACAAAACTTTTCACCAAATTTCACAAACATTAAGAAAGTTTGTTTTTCGATTCTAAACAAGATTTTAACGTTTTGAGGAGTTCAAATAACGTGTTTTTAGATCATTTGTATCATATCTTTTACTACATAACTTTTCACCAAATTTCACAAACACTAATAAAGTTTGTTTTTGATTCAAAACAAGATTTTAATGCTTTGAGGAGCTCAAATAACGTGTTTTTAGATGATTTGTATCGTATCTTTTACTACATAACTTTTCACCAAATTTCTCAAACACTAAGAAAGTTTGTTTTTCTATTCAAAACAAGATTTTAACGCTTTGAGGAGTTCAAATAACGTGTTTTTAGATCATTTGTATCGTATCTTTTACTACATAACTTTTCACAAAATTTCACAAACACTAAAAAGTTTGTTTTCCGATTCATAACAAGATTTTAACGCTTTGAAGAGTTCAAATAACGTGTTTTTAGATCATTTGTATCGTATCTTTTACTACATAACTTTTCACCAAATTTCACAAACACTATGAAAGTTTGTTTTTCGATTCAAAACAAGATTTTAACGTTTTGAGGAGCTCAAATAATATGTTTTTAGATCATTTGTATCGTATCTTTTACTACATAACTTTTCACCAAATTTCACAAACACTAAGAAAGTTTGTTTTCCGATTCAAAACAAGATTTTAACGCTTTGAGGAGTTCAAATAACGTGTTTTTAGATCATTTGTATCGTATCTTTTACTACATAACTTTTCACCTAATTATAGAAACACTATGAAAGTTTGTTTTTCGATTAAAAACACACTTTTAACGCTTTGAAGAGTTCAAATAACGTGTTTTTAGATCATTTGTATCGTATCTTTTCCTGCATAACTTTTCACCAAATTTCACAAACACTAAGAAAGTTTGTTTCCCGATTCAAAACAAGATTTTAAAGCTTTGAGGAGTTCAAATAACGTGTTTTTAGATCATTTGTATCGTATCTTTTACTACATAACTTTTCACCAAATTTCACAAACACTAAGAAAGTTCGTTTTTCTATTCAAAACAAACTTTTAACGCTTTGAGGAGCTCAAATAACGTGTTTTTAGATCATTTGTATCGTATCTTTTACTACATAACTTTTCACCAAATTTCACAAACACTAATAAAGATTGTTTTTCGATTCAAAACAAGACTTTAACGCTTTGAGGAGCTCAAATAAAGTGTTTTTAGATCATTTGTATCGTATCTTTTACTACATAACTTTTCACCAAATTTCACAAACACTAAGAAAGTTTGTTTTTCGATTCAAAACAAGATTTTAACGCTTTGAGGACTTCAAATAACGTGTTTTTAGATCATTTGTATCGTGTCTTTTACTACATAACTTTTCACCAAATTTCACAAACACTATGAAAGTTTTTTTTCGATTCAAAACAAGATTTGAACGCTTTGAGAAGCTCAAATAACATGTTTTTAGATCATTTGTATCGTATCTTTTCCTGCATAAGTTGTCACCAAATTTCACAAACACTATGAAAGTTTGTTTTTCTATTCAAAACAAGATTTTAACGCTTTGAGGAGTTCAAATAACGCGTTTTTAGATCATTTGTATCGTATCTTTTACTACATAACTTTTCACCAAATTTCACACACACTAAAAAGTTTGTTTTCCGATTCATAACAATATTTTAACGCTTTGAAGAGTTCAAATAACGTGTTTTTAGATCATTTGTATCGTATCTTTTACTACATAACTTTTGACCAAATTTCACAAACACTATGAAAGTTTGTTTTTCGATTGAAAACAAGATTTTAACGTTTTTCGATTCAAATAACGTGTTTTTAGATCATTTGTATCGTATCTTTTACTACATAACTTTTCACCAAATTTCACAAACACTAAGAAAGTTTGTTTTCCGATTCAAAACAAGATTTTAACGCTTTGAAGAGTTCAAATAACGTGTTTTTAGATCATTTGTATCGTATCTTTTGCTACATAACTTTTCACCTAATTTTAGAAACACTATGAAAGTTTGTTTTTCGATTAAAAACACACTTTTAACGCTTTGAGGAGTTCAAATAACGTGTTTTTAGATCATTTGTATCGTATCTTTTCCTGCATAACTTTTCACCAAATTTCACAAACACTAAGAAAGTTTGTTTCCCGATTCAAAACAAGATTTTAAAGCTTTGAGGAGTTCAAATAACGTGTTTTTAGATCATTTGTATCGTATCTTTTACTACATAACTTTTCACCAAATTTCACATACACTAAGAAAGTTCGTTTTTCTATTCAAAACAAACTTTTAACGCTTTGAGGAGCTCAAATAACGTGTTTTTAGATCATTTGTATCGTATCTTTTACTACATAATTTTTCACCAAATTTCACAAACACTAATAAAGATTGTTTTTCGATTCAAAACAAGATTTTAACGCTTTGAGGAGCTCAAATAAAGTGTTTTTAGATCATTTGTATCGTATCTTTTACTACATAACTTTTCACCAAATTTCACAAACACTAAGAAAGTTTGTTTTTCGATTCAAAACAAGATTTTAACGCTTTGAGGAGTTCAAATAACGTGTTTTTAGATCATTTGTATCGTGTCTTTTACTACATAACTTTTCACCAAATTTCACAAACACTATGAAAGTTTTTTTTCGATTCAAAACAAGATTTGAACGCTTTGAGAAGCTCAAATAACATGTTTTTAGATCATTTGTATCGTATCTTTTCCTGCATAAGTTTTCACCAAATTTCACAAACACTATGAAAGTTTGTTTCCCGATTCAAAACAAGATTTTAAAGCTTTGAGGAGTCAAATAACGTGTTTTTAGATCATTTGTATCGTATCTTTTACTACATAACTTTTCACCAAATTTCACAAACACTAAGAAAGTTTGTTTTTCTATTCAAAACTAACTTTTAACGCTTTGATGAGCTCAAATAACATGTTTTTAGATCATTTGTATCGTATCTTTTACTACAAAACTTTTCACCAAATTTCACAAACACTAAGAAAGTTTGTTTTTCGATTCTAAACAAGATTTTAACGTTTTGAGGAGTTCAAATAACGTGTTTTTAGATCATTTGTATCATATCTTTTACTACATAACTTTTCACCAAATTTCACAAACACTAATAAAGTTTGTTTTACGATTCAAAACAAGATTTTAATGCTTTGAGGAGCTCAAATAACGTGTTTTTAGATGATTTGTATCGTATCTTTTACTACATAACTTTTCACCAAATTTCACAAACACTAAGAAAGTTTGTTTTTCTATTCAAAACAAGATTTTAACGCTTTGAGGAGTTCAAATAACGTGTTTTTAGATCATTTGTATCGTATCTTTTACTACATAACTTTTCACCAAATTTCACACACACTAAAAAGTTTGTTTTCCGATTCATAACAATATTTTAACGCTTTGAAGAGTTCAAATAACGTGTTTTTAGATCATTTGTATCGTATCTTTTACTACATAACTTTTCACCAAATTTCACAAACACTATGAAAGTTTGTTTTTCGATTGAAAACAAGATTTTAACGTTTTTCGATTCAAATAACGTGTTTTTAGATCATTTGTATCGTATCTTTTACTACATAACTTTTCACCAAATTTCACAAACACTAAGAAAGTTTGTTTTCCGATTCAAAACAAGATTTTAACGCTTTGAAGAGTTCAAATAACGTGTTTTTAGATCATTTGTATCGTATCTTTTGCTACATAACTTTTCACCTAATTTTAGAAACACTATGAAAGTTTGTTTTTCGATTAAAAACACACTTTTAACGCTTTGAGGAGTTCAAATAACGTGTTTTTAGATCATTTGTATCGTATCTTTTCCTGCATAACTTTTCACCAAATTTCACAAACACTAAGAAAGTTTGTTTCCCGATTCAAAACAAGATTTTAAAGCTTTGAGGAGTTCAAATAACGTGTTTTTAGATCATTTGTATCGTATCTTTTACTACATAACTTTTCACCAAATTTGACAAACACTAAGAAAGTTTGTTTTTCTATTCAAAACAAGATTTTAACGCTTTGAGGAGTTCAAATAACGTGTTTTTAGATCATTTGTATCGTATCTTTTACTACATATCTTTCCACCAAATTTCACAAACACTATGAAAGTTTGTTTTCCGATTCAAAACAAGATTTGAACGCTTTGAAGAGTTCAAATAACGTGTTTTTAGATCATTTGTATCGTATCTTTTACTACATAACTTTTCACCAAATTTGACAAACACTATGAAAGTTTGTTTTTCGATTCAAAACAAGATTTTAACGCTTTGAGGAGTTCAAATAACGTGTTTTTAGATCATTTGTATCGTATCTTTTACTACATAACTTTTCTCCAAATTTCACAAACACTAAGACAGTTTGTTTTCCTATTCAAAACAAACTTTTAACGCTTTGAGGAGCTCTAATATCATGTTTTTAGATCATTTGTATCGTATCTTTTACTACATAAGTTTTCACCAAATTTGACAAATACTTAGAAAGTTTGTTTTCCGATTCAAAACAAGATTATAACGCTTTGAGGAGTTCAAATAACATGTTTTTAGATCATTTGTATCGTATCTTTTCCTGCATAACTTTTCACCAAATTTCACAAACACTAAGAAAGTTTGTTTCTCGATTCAAAACAAGATTTTAAAGCTTTGAGGAGTTAAAATAACGTGTTTTTAGATCATTTGTATCGTATCTTTTACTACATAACTTTTCACCAAATTTCACAAACACTAAGAAAGTTTGTTTTTCTATTCAAAACAAACTTTTAACTCTTTGAGGAGCTCAAATAACATGTTTTTAGATCATCTGTATCGTATCTTCTACTACATAACTTTTCACCAAATTTCACAAACACTAAGAAAGTTTGTTTTTCGATTCAAAACAAGATTTTAACGCTTTTAGGAGTTAAAATAACGTGTTTTTAGATCATTTGTATCGTATCTTTTACTACATAACTTTTCACCAAATTTCACAAACACTAAGAAAGTTTGTTTTTCGATTCAAAACAAGATTTAACGCTTTGAGGAGTTCAAATAACGTATTTTAGATCATTTGTATCATATCTTTTACTACATAACTTTTCACCAAATTTCACAAACACTAAGAAAGTTTGTTTTTCGATTCAAAACAAGATTTTAACGCTTTGAGGAGTTCAAATAACGTGTTTTTAGATCATTTGTATCGTGTCTTTTACTACATAACGTTTCACCAAATTTCACAAACACTATGAAAGTTTGTTTTTCGATTCAAAACAAGATTTGGACGCTTTGAGGAGCTCAAATAACATGTTTTTAGATCATTTGTATCGTATCTTTTACTGCATAACTTTTCACCAAATTTCACAAACACTAAGAAAGTCTGTTTCCCGATTCAAAACAAGATTTTAAAGCTTTGAGGAGTTCAAATAACGTGTTTTTAGATCATTTGTATCGTATCTTTTACTACATAACTTTTCACCAAATTTCACAAACACTAAGAAAGTTTGTTTTTCTATTCAAAACAAACTTTTAACGCTTTGATGAGCTCAAATAACATGTTTTTAGATCATTTGTATCGTATCTTTTACTACAAAACTTTTCACCAAATTTCACAAACATTAAGAAAGTTTGTTTTTCGATTCTAAACAAGATTTTAACGTTTTGAGGAGTTCAAATAACGTGTTTTTAGATCATTTGTATCATATCTTTTACTACATAACTTTTCACCAAATTTCACAAACACTAATAAAGTTTGTTTTTGATTCAAAACAAGATTTTAATGCTTTGAGGAGCTCAAATAACGTGTTTTTAGATGATTTGTATCGTATCTTTTACTACATAACTTTTCACCAAATTTCTCAAACACTAAGAAAGTTTGTTTTTCTATTCAAAACAAGATTTTAACGCTTTGAGGAGTTCAAATAACGTGTTTTTAGATCATTTGTATCGTATCTTTTACTACATAACTTTTCACAAAATTTCACAAACACTAAAAAGTTTGTTTTCCGATTCATAACAAGATTTTAACGCTTTGAAGAGTTCAAATAACGTGTTTTTAGATCATTTGTATCGTATCTTTTACTACATAACTTTTCACCAAATTTCACAAACACTATGAAAGTTTGTTTTTCGATTCAAAACAAGATTTTAACGTTTTGAGGAGCTCAAATAATATGTTTTTAGATCATTTGTATCGTATCTTTTACTACATAACTTTTCACCAAATTTCACAAACACTAAGAAAGTTTGTTTTCCGATTCAAAACAAGATTTTAACGCTTTGAGGAGTTCAAATAACGTGTTTTTAGATCATTTGTATCGTATCTTTTACTACATAACTTTTCACCTAATTATAGAAACACTATGAAAGTTTGTTTTTCGATTAAAAACACACTTTTAACGCTTTGAAGAGTTCAAATAACGTGTTTTTAGATCATTTGTATCGTATCTTTTCCTGCATAACTTTTCACCAAATTTCACAAACACTAAGAAAGTTTGTTTCCCGATTCAAAACAAGATTTTAAAGCTTTGAGGAGTTCAAATAACGTGTTTTTAGATCATTTGTATCGTATCTTTTACTACATAACTTTTCACCAAATTTCACAAACACTAAGAAAGTTCGTTTTTCTATTCAAAACAAACTTTTAACGCTTTGAGGAGCTCAAATAACGTGTTTTTAGATCATTTGTATCGTATCTTTTACTACATAACTTTTCACCAAATTTCACAAACACTAATAAAGATTGTTTTTCGATTCAAAACAAGACTTTAACGCTTTGAGGAGCTCAAATAAAGTGTTTTTAGATCATTTGTATCGTATCTTTTACTACATAACTTTTCACCAAATTTCACAAACACTAAGAAAGTTTGTTTTTCGATTCAAAACAAGATTTTAACGCTTTGAGGACTTCAAATAACGTGTTTTTAGATCATTTGTATCGTGTCTTTTACTACATAACTTTTCACCAAATTTCACAAACACTATGAAAGTTTTTTTTCGATTCAAAACAAGATTTGAACGCTTTGAGAAGCTCAAATAACATGTTTTTAGATCATTTGTATCGTATCTTTTCCTGCATAAGTTGTCACCAAATTTCACAAACACTATGAAAGTTTGTTTTTCTATTCAAAACAAGATTTTAACGCTTTGAGGAGTTCAAATAACGCGTTTTTAGATCATTTGTATCGTATCTTTTACTACATAACTTTTCACCAAATTTCACACACACTAAAAAGTTTGTTTTCCGATTCATAACAATATTTTAACGCTTTGAAGAGTTCAAATAACGTGTTTTTAGATCATTTGTATCGTATCTTTTACTACATAACTTTTGACCAAATTTCACAAACACTATGAAAGTTTGTTTTTCGATTGAAAACAAGATTTTAACGTTTTTCGATTCAAATAACGTGTTTTTAGATCATTTGTATCGTATCTTTTACTACATAACTTTTCACCAAATTTCACAAACACTAAGAAAGTTTGTTTTCCGATTCAAAACAAGATTTTAACGCTTTGAAGAGTTCAAATAA
Organism: Luzula sylvatica; assembly: GCA_946800325.1. Taxonomy (NCBI): domain Eukaryota; kingdom Viridiplantae; phylum Streptophyta; class Magnoliopsida; order Poales; family Juncaceae; genus Luzula; species Luzula sylvatica. The sequence continues at coordinate 69,507,074 of OX326960.1, forward strand.
CGTGTTTTTAGATCATTTGTATCGTATCTTTTGCTACATAACTTTTCACCTAATTTTAGAAACACTATGAAAGTTTGTTTTTCGATTAAAAACACACTTTTAACGCTTTGAGGAGTTCAAATAACGTGTTTTTAGATCATTTGTATCGTATCTTTTCCTGCATAACTTTTCACCAAATTTCACAAACACTAAGAAAGTTTGTTTCCCGATTCAAAACAAGATTTTAAAGCTTTGAGGAGTTCAAATAACGTGTTTTTAGATCATTTGTATCGTATCTTTTACTACATAACTTTTCACCAAATTTCACATACACTAAGAAAGTTCGTTTTTCTATTCAAAACAAACTTTTAACGCTTTGAGGAGCTCAAATAACGTGTTTTTAGATCATTTGTATCGTATCTTTTACTACATAATTTTTCACCAAATTTCACAAACACTAATAAAGATTGTTTTTCGATTCAAAACAAGATTTTAACGCTTTGAGGAGCTCAAATAAAGTGTTTTTAGATCATTTGTATCGTATCTTTTACTACATAACTTTTCACCAAATTTCACAAACACTAAGAAAGTTTGTTTTTCGATTCAAAACAAGATTTTAACGCTTTGAGGAGTTCAAATAACGTGTTTTTAGATCATTTGTATCGTGTCTTTTACTACATAACTTTTCACCAAATTTCACAAACACTATGAAAGTTTTTTTTCGATTCAAAACAAGATTTGAACGCTTTGAGAAGCTCAAATAACATGTTTTTAGATCATTTGTATCGTATCTTTTCCTGCATAAGTTTTCACCAAATTTCACAAACACTATGAAAGTTTGTTTCCCGATTCAAAACAAGATTTTAAAGCTTTGAGGAGTCAAATAACGTGTTTTTAGATCATTTGTATCGTATCTTTTACTACATAACTTTTCACCAAATTTCACAAACACTAAGAAAGTTTGTTTTTCTATTCAAAACTAACTTTTAACGCTTTGATGAGCTCAAATAACATGTTTTTAGATCATTTGTATCGTATCTTTTACTACAAAACTTTTCACCAAATTTCACAAACACTAAGAAAGTTTGTTTTTCGATTCTAAACAAGATTTTAACGTTTTGAGGAGTTCAAATAACGTGTTTTTAGATCATTTGTATCATATCTTTTACTACATAACTTTTCACCAAATTTCACAAACACTAATAAAGTTTGTTTTACGATTCAAAACAAGATTTTAATGCTTTGAGGAGCTCAAATAACGTGTTTTTAGATGATTTGTATCGTATCTTTTACTACATAACTTTTCACCAAATTTCACAAACACTAAGAAAGTTTGTTTTTCTATTCAAAACAAGATTTTAACGCTTTGAGGAGTTCAAATAACGTGTTTTTAGATCATTTGTATCGTATCTTTTACTACATAACTTTTCACCAAATTTCACACACACTAAAAAGTTTGTTTTCCGATTCATAACAATATTTTAACGCTTTGAAGAGTTCAAATAACGTGTTTTTAGATCATTTGTATCGTATCTTTTACTACATAACTTTTCACCAAATTTCACAAACACTATGAAAGTTTGTTTTTCGATTGAAAACAAGATTTTAACGTTTTTCGATTCAAATAACGTGTTTTTAGATCATTTGTATCGTATCTTTTACTACATAACTTTTCACCAAATTTCACAAACACTAAGAAAGTTTGTTTTCCGATTCAAAACAAGATTTTAACGCTTTGAAGAGTTCAAATAACGTGTTTTTAGATCATTTGTATCGTATCTTTTGCTACATAACTTTTCACCTAATTTTAGAAACACTATGAAAGTTTGTTTTTCGATTAAAAACACACTTTTAACGCTTTGAGGAGTTCAAATAACGTGTTTTTAGATCATTTGTATCGTATCTTTTCCTGCATAACTTTTCACCAAATTTCACAAACACTGAGAAAGTTTGTTTCCCGATTCAAAACAAGATTTTAAAGCTTTGAGGAGTTCAAATAACGTGTTTTTAGATCATTTGTATCGTATCTTTTACTACATAACTTTTCACCAAATTTCACATACACTAAGAAAGTTCGTTTTTCTATTCAAAACAAACTTTTAACGCTTTGAGGAGCTCAAATAACGTGTTTTTAGATCATTTGTATCGTATCTTTTACTACATAACTTTTCACCAAATTTCACAAACACTAATAAAGATTGTTTTTCGATTCAAAACAAGATTTTAACGCTTTGAGGGGCTCAAATAAAGTGTTTTTAGATCATTTGTATCGTATCTTTTACTACATAACTTTTCACCAAATTTCACAAACACTAAGAACGTTTGTTTTTCCATTCAAAACAAGATTTTAACGCTTTGAGGAGTTCAAATAACGTGTTTTTAGATCATTTGTATCGTGTCTTTTACTACATAACTTTTCACCAAATTTCACAAACACTATGAAAGTTTGTTTTTCGATTCAAAACAAGATTTGAACGCTTTGAGAAGCTCAAATAACATGTTTTTAGATCATTTGTATCGTATCTTTTCCTGCATAACTTTTCACCAAATTTCACAAACACTATGAAAGTTTGTTTCCCGATTCAAAACAAGATTTTAAAGCTTTGAGGAGTCAAATAACGTGTTTTTAGATCATTTGTATTGTATCTTTTACTACATAACTTTTCACCAAATTTCACAAACACTAAGAAAGTTTGTTTTTCTATTCAAAACAAACTTTTAACGCTTTGAGGAGCTCAAATAACATGTTTTTAGATCATTTGTATCGTATCTTTTACTACATAACTTTTCACCAAATTTCACAAACACTAAGAAAGTTTGTTTTTCGATTCAAAACAAGATTTTAACGTTTTGAGGAGTTCAAATAACGTGTTTTTAGATCATTTGTATCGTATCTTTTACTACATAACTTTTCACCAAATTTCACAAACACGAAGACAGTTTGTTTTTCGATTCAAAACAAGATTTTAACGCTTTGAGGAGCTCAAATAACGTGTTTTTAGATCATTTGTATCGTATCTTTTACTACATAACTTTTCACCAAATTTGAGAAACACTAAGAAAGTTTGTTTTTCTATTCAAAACAAGATTTTAACGCTTTGAGGAGTTCAAATAACGTGTTTTTAGATCATTTGTATCGTATCTTTTACTGCATATCTTTCCACCAAATTTCACAAACACTATGAAAGTTTGTTTTCCGATTCAAAACAAGATTTGAACGCTTTGAAGAGTTCAAATAACGTGTTTTTAGATCATTTGTATCGTATCTTTTACTACATAACTTTTCACCAAATTTGACAAACACTATGAAAGTTTGTTTTTCGATTCAAAACAAGATTTTAACGCTTTGAGGAGTTCAAATAACGTGTTTTTAGATCATTTGTATCGTATCTTTTACTACATAACTTTTCTCCAAATTTCACAAACACTAAGACAGTTTGTTTTCCTATTCAAAACAAACTTTTAACGCTTTGAGGAGCTCTAATATCATGTTTTTAGATCATTTGTATCGTATCTTTTACTACATAAGTTTTCACCAAATTTGACAAATACTTAGAAAGTTCGTTTTCCGATTCAAAACAAGATTATAACGCTTTGAGGAGTTCAAATAACATGTTTTTAGATCATTTGTATCGTATCTTTTCCTGCATAACTTTTCACCAAATTTCACAAACACTAAGAAAGTTTGTTTCTCGATTCAAAACAAGATTTTAAAGCTTTGAGGAGTTAAAATAACGTGTTTTTAGATCATTTGTATCGTATCTTTTACTACATAACTTTTCACCAAATTTCACAAACACTAAGAAAGTTTGTTTTTCTATTCAAAACAAACTTTTAACTCTTTGAGGAGCTCAAATAACATGTTTTTAGATCATCTGTATCGTATCTTCTACTACATAACTTTTCACCAAATTTCACAAACACTAAGAAAGTTTGTTTTTCGATTCAAAACAAGATTTTAACGCTTTTAGGAGTTAAAATAACGTGTTTTTAGATCATTTGTATCGTATCTTTTACTACATAACTTTTCACCAAATTTCACAAACACTAAGAAAGTTTGTTTTTCGATTCAAAACAAGATTTAACGCTTTGAGGAGTTCAAATAACGTGTTTTAGATCATTTGTATCATATCTTTTACTATATAACTTTTCACCAAATTTCACAAACACTAAGAAAGTTTGTTTTTCGATTCAAAACAAGATTTTAACGCTTTGAGGAGTTCAAATAACGTGTTTTTAGATCATTTGTATCGTGTCTTTTACTACATAACGTTTCACCAAATTTCACAAACACTATGAAAGTTTGTTTTTCGATTCAAAACAATATTTGAACGCTTTGAGGAGCTCAAATAACATGTTTTTAGATCATTTGTATCGTATCTTTTACTGCATAACTTTTCACCAAATTTCACAAACACTAAGAAAGTCTGTTTCCCGATTCAAAACAAGATTTTAAAGCTTTGAGGAGTTCAAATAACGTGTTTTTAGATCATTTGTATCGTATCTTTTACTACATAACTTTTCACCAAATTTCACAAACACTAAGAAAGTTTGTATTTCTATTCAAAACAAACTTTTAACGCTTTGATGAGCTCAAATAACATGTTTTTAGATCATTTGTATCGTATCTTTTACTACAAAACTTTTCACCAAATTTCACAAACACTAAGAAAGTTTGTTTTTCGATTCTAAACAAGATTTTAACGTTTTGAGGAGTTCAAATAACGTGTTTTTAGATCATTTGTATCATATCTTTTACTACATAACTTTTCACCAAATTTCACAAACACTAATAAAGTTTGTTTTTGATTCAAAACAAGATTTTAATGCTTTGAGGAGCTCAAATAAGGACGTTTCTTCAAGACGAGAAAACAGCTCAATCATCTAGCTTCCTAGCGATTTGAGCATCAATCGTCCACGATCACAAGGAAGGAGTACCTCTAATCACGTTGAAGCTTCCTTCTCGTTTTAGGTGTAATCTTTTCTTTTCTCGAATTTGATGTGTGTAAATATAACTTGTTTGATTCTAAAATTCTTGTTCTTGATCTTTTCTTGATCTTTTCTTTTCTTGATCTTTTTCTCTTTATTTTTCATTTGCTGTATATGCTAGATCTGTTAAAATTTTCATTACGTAGATCTTGATTTCTAGTTTTGGGAACATTTTGAATCGTTGAATTACATTTTGAATCGTTGAATTTCATGAAATATTCGAATTGATATGAGTCTTTGAAATCTGTCACTTAAACTGAAAACCTGCTGTTTCTGTTTTTCAGAGACCTAATTGTAATTCGTTAATAACTTTTTATTCCGTTGTCCAAATTGTTTGAAATTTTAGGATCAATTTGATAATATTCAGAACTCACTGTAGACAAATTTTCATTAATTTTGGAAACTTCGAAATAATTATTTTGATTCATTCTTCGACGCATATACTCCTCGTGGAACGAACTTCTATATTTCCACTATACACATATATTTCCAAACTTGTTGATTGAATTGGTTTTCACATACAACGATATCTCAAATTAAAAGTGATTGAAAACCCGCTCATCAAATGGCGCCGCTGCCGGGGAGTAATGTTTAAGTCAAATTTTGAATCAAACTTGCAATCTAGAGTGATATTTTTAATAGATTTGATACATTTGAACTTGATATTTCACTAATTTCGAAAATTTTCTATTCTTGCAAGGTACACGGAGTAGAGAAAGATGAATCAAGAAAGACCAAGAACGTTTGGAGAATTGCTAACTCAAGAAAGAACTCCAAGAAGATATCCAAAACACATGACGCTTAAAGAAATGATCAATCAAGATATCGACGAATGGGAAGAAAGAAAAGAAGAACGAAGGCTCGGTTTGCTCTCAAGTTCACCCTCAAATCAAAACGATGAATCACGCACCGAGACCCTTTATCAAGATCCCATCTACGAAGCTCGCCAATACGAAAATGAATCCCCATGGGGTCATGAGACACAATCCTATACCGAAAACTACTATCAACTCTCAAAACCCACATACGAACCTTCTCAAAATGAACTCGAATTTCAACATGAATTTGAATGCCATGACCCACCATTTCAATCCCAAAACGAAGATCCAAACGAAGAATTAAAAAGAATGATGGAGGAAATGATGGCGATGATGATATCTTTTAAACAAGAGGTAAATCAAGATGTTGAATATTTGAAACAAGAGATTAAAACCACCTCTCGACGACTCGGAAATATTCAATCCACGCTCAATGATCTAGATCAAAGGGTGACTTGTCTCGAGTTAGAATATTCAAACGAGGAGATTGTGGAGATTGAAGATGACAAGAGTTCAAGTATGGGGGGATTCGATGAAAGTATTGGAACGATCATTGAAGAAGAAAAGGTGTCATTGGATTCGACTCTCCAAAAGACGGTTCAACTCACTCCAATCGATGAAAACGTGCAATTATCAAACGAGCAAGAAGAAAAATCTACAATTCTCCAAGGTGAATTCTTTCCATATATCATCAATTTTAATTCATTTAAGAACTATGATGCTTCTCATGATAGAAATTCACCTTGTGTAGATTTATCAAGGAAGTCAAATACATTCGAGACACTCACGCCTCTTACAACGCCTCTCCAACAAAGGCCTTTAGAAGAAAAGCTTGGACAAATCCAAGATGAAATAAAGAATCTCTTCACGCCAAGTTCAACTTACGCTAAACGAAAAATAATCATGGCAATCGCTCAAGTCTCCAATCTCTTAATGAGGCTGCTCAAAGGCGGTCGTAAAGCTGCTAAAAGCATAAGCGCCTCATATAATCTCGAAATAGGCTAACTTTGGGTGTCTAGCCCAAAGACGTAAAAGAAAGGGCGCTAGTTGGGAGGCAACCCACGCACCAAAAAAAAAAAATTTCAGGTTTTATCTATCCATCTTTTTCCTATTTTAGTCGACATTTTTTTTCGTATCTTTTCGCTTGAGGACAAGCTTGGAAATAAGTGTGGGGGGGATAATATTCGGATTTCCTTTGTATATATTCGCTTTTATTTTTCTTTTATGCTTTTATTTTGCTTTTATGAAAATTGAAAATTTGAAAAATTTTAAAAATTAAAAAATTCTACCACCATTGTATATATCATATTTTAAATCAATTTTTCGTGATCGTCCTCGATTTTTAAGCACTTAAATACTTGTTAAAGAAACGGTTTTTCTCCACGATCAAGTCTAAACAATCACACATCTTCTTAAAAAGAATTTTCACCATCCACTTAAAGAATATTCTTTTTCTCAAATGAATATTAAAGAAAACAATAAACGGTCTTTTATGAGACTAATTTGGGATTCAATCCCGTCTATAATAAGATTTGCTTAAAGAAGTATTTATTTTAAAGGATTTTTATTGTGATTTACGTGGCACACCAATTTTGAATAAGAACCCATTCTTAATTAAGAAATTCTAAAAAGTTTTATTCAACCATTTTTGGTAGTTTTTGCATTAGTTTAAAAATTTGACAACTTACACTTAAGGATCCTAACCGTTCATGGCGACTTATGTTCCAACCAAACGGAATTTTATTGCGCTCGCGATTTTTTCAAAAAGAATTCGCAATGGAGTAAGCCGGGCATGAGCGAACCGTACTCATGATCGGTTCGAAACATTGTGAATTAATATTTTATATAAAAATATTTCAATGAAAGAAGATAGAAAAAAGAAAGAAAAAAAGAAAAAAAAGAAAGAAAAAAAGAAAAAAGAAAAAAAAAAGCAAAAGAAAAGAAAAAAGAAAAGAAAAAAAAGAAAAAAAAAAGAAAAAAAGAAAAGAAAAATATAAAATAATATTTTTGAGCAAAATTTAAGGAAATTTGGTTGGATTTAAGGAGGACCCAAGTACTTACGTACCGAGCGGTTATAAAAGTGAATTACTTACATTTAAGGTCAACTTTTGCAAAAATGAAAAAATTGGTTCTATTAATACTTTTAAAAGATTTTTCCTCTTTAATTATGTGGTGTTACGTTCATTATGTGGTGTTTAACTATCTTTTTCGAGTGAAAATCATTTCTTAATAAATATCTTAAAAATTCGCAAAATCCTCATTATAGAAGTTTGATATTTTGTTCCTCTTGAAATAACATATGATTAAGAGAGTATAAATATTTCTTGTGAAATTCAAATTTATGAGATAGTGTGATTACAATTTCAACAAAACCTCACTTGTATTTTTTGTGCTTAAAATATATTTTATTACGTTTTATTTTGTCGAGGACGACAAAAGCTAAGTGTGGGGGTATTTGATAAGAGGAAAATTAAGCACATTTTTAGTATATAATTTGGGGATTTTAGCTCTTTCAAATGACAACTTTGTGTATATAATTGTTCATATTTATGATTGCAAGAATATTTCTTCACTAAGTGTGTTTTATTGATAATTTTAGGTTTTTGGGCGAAAGTTTTTGGCATTCCAACAGTGTAGTTGTCTTCCTCTCCTCGCGCCGATAAAATCGATATATTATACTGTCCATTTCGGTACACGTACGAAGAAGGAGGCAAGAAATCTACCACACAAAAGTCTACACCAAATTCTATACGAAAACCACTCACACTATAACCACCATTCAGCCCACCTTCCTCACCTACAATTACCAAACTACCCTCAATCCTCTCAACCATCTCTTGACCAATGGGAAGGCTCCAAATACATTATAAATAGACCCCAAGGGCCCTTGGGCAGGATTTGCTTCTCCCCCCCTCTCCCCCGCTCTTCGGAGCACTTTCTCTCTCTCTTTCCAAGCACTCTCAAGAACTCTTAAAGAACCACTCAAGTCCATCAATTCGGGAATTTCCTCTTTCACCGGATTCAAGCCTTCTTCTTTCGGTGAAAAGATTTAGCAAGTCGTAAAAGAGACACTCCTCAATCGGACCCGAAGCTTTCTTCAACCGGGAAGGACGTTTCTTCAAGACGAGAAAACAGCTCAATCATCTAGCTTCCTAGCGATTCGAGCATCAATCGTCCACGATCACAAGGAAGGAGTACCTCTAATCACGTTGAAGCTTCCTTCTCGTTTTAGGTGTAATCTTTTCTTTTCTCGAATTTGATGTGTGTAAATATAACTTGTTTGATTCTAAAATTCTTGTTCTTGATCTTTTCTTGATCTTTTCTTTTCTTGATCTTTTTCTCTTTATTTTTCATTTGCTGTATATGCTAGATCTGTTAAAATTTTCATTACGTAGATCTTGATTTCTAGTTTTGGGAACATTTTGAATCGTTGAATTACATTTTGAATCGTTGAATTTCATGAAATATTCGAATTGATATGAGTCTTTGAAATCTGTCACTTAAACTGAAAACCTGCTGTTTCTGTTTTTCAGAGACCTAATTGTAATTCGTTAATAACTTTTTATTCCGTTGTCCAAATTGTTTGAAATTTTAGGATCAATTTGATAATATTCAGAACTCACAGTAGACAAATTTTCATTAATTTTGGAAACTTCGAAATAATTATTTTGATTCATTCTTCGACGCATATACTCCTCGTGGAACGAACTTCTATATTTCCACTATACACATATATTTCCAAACTTGTTGATTGAATTGGTTTTCACATACAACGATATCTCAAATTAAAAGTGATTGAAAACCCGCTCATCATTTACAAACACTAAGAAAGTTTGTTTTTCTATTCAAAACAAGATTTTAACGCTTTGAGGAGTTCAAATAACGTGTTTTTAGATCATTTGTATCGTATCTTTTACTACATATCTTTTCACCAAATTTCACAAACACTATGAATGTTTCTTTTCCGATTCAAAACAAGATTTTAACGCTTTGAAGAGTTCAAATAACGTGTTTTTAGATCATTTGTATCGTATCTTTTACTACATAACTTTTCACCAAATTTCACAACCACTATGAATGTTTGTTTTTCGATTCAAAACAAGATTTTAACGCTTTGAGGAGTTCAAATAACGTGTTTTTAGATCATTTGTATCGTATCTTTTACTACATAACTTTTCACCAAATTTCACAAACACTAAGACAGTTTGTTTTCCTATTCAAAACAAACTTTTAACGCTTTGAGGAGCTCTAATATCATGTTTTTAGATCATTTGTATCGTATCTTTTACTACATAACTTTTCACCAAATTTGACAAACACTTAGAAAGTTTGTTTTCCGATTCAAAACAAGATTTTAACGTTTTGAGGAGTTCAAATAACATGTTTTTAGATCATTTGTATCGTATCTTTTCCTGCATAACTTTTCACCAAATTTCACAAACACTAAGAAAGTTTGTTTCCCGATTCAAAACAAGATTTTAAAGGTTTGAGGAGTTCAAATAACGTGTTTTTAGATCATTTGTATCGTATCTTTTACTACATAACTTTTCACCAAATTTCACAAACACTAAGAAAGTTTGTTTTTCTATTCAAAACAAACTTTTAACGCTTTGAGGAGCTCAAATAACATGTTTTTAGATCATTTGTATCGTATCTTTTACTACATAACTTTTCACAAAATTTCACAAACACTAAGAAAGTTTGTTTTTCGATTCAAAACAAGATTTTAACGCTTTTAGGAGTTCAAATAACGTGTTTTTAGATCATTTGAATCGTATCTTTTACTGCATAACTTTTCACCAAATTTCACAAACACTAAGAAAGTTTGTTTCCCGATTCAAAACAAGATTTTAAAGCTTTGAGGAGTTCAAATAACGTGTTTTTAGATCATTTGTATCGTATCTTTTACTACATAACTTTTCACCAAATTTCACAAACACTAAGAAAGTTTGTTTTTCTATTCAAAACAAGATTTTAACGCTTTGAGGAGCTCAAATAACATGTTTTTAGATCATTTGTATCGTATCTTTTACTACATAACTTTTCACCAAATTTCACAAACACTAAGAAACCTTGTTTTCCGATTCAAAACAAGATTTTAACGCTTTGAGGAGTTCAAATAACGTGTTTTTAGATCATTTGTATCGTATCTTTTACTACATAACTTTTCACCAAATTTGACAAACACTAAGACAGTTTGTTTTCCTATTCAAAACAAACTTTTAACGTTTTGAGGAGCTCTAATAACGTGTTTTTAGATCATTTGTATCGTATCTTTTACTACATAACTTTTCACCAAATTTGACAAACACTTAGAAAGTTTGTTTTCCGATTCAAAACAAGATTTTAACGCTTTGAGGAGTTCAAATAACGTGTTTTTAGATCATTTGTATCGTATCTTTTACTGCATAACTTTTCACCAAATTTCACAAACACTAAGAAAGTTTGTTTTTCTATTCAAAACAAGATTTTAACGCTTTGAGGAGTTCAAATAACGTGTTTTTAGATCATTTGTATCGTATCTTTTACTACATAACTTTTCACCAAATTTGACAAACACTTAGAAAGTTTGTTTTCCGATTCAAAACAAGATTTTAACGCTTTGAGGAGTTCAAATAACGTGTTTTTAGATCATTTGTATCGTATCTTTTACTGCATAACTTTTCACCAAATTTCACAAACACTAAGAAAGTTTGTTTCCCGATTCAAAACAAGATTTTAAAGCTTTGCAGAGTTCAAATAACGTGTTTTTAGATCATTTGTATCGTATCTTTTACTACATAACTTTTCACCAAATTTCACAACCACTATGAAAGTTTGTTTTTCGATTCAAAACAAGATTTTAACGCTTTGAGGAACTCAAATAACATGTTTTTAGATCATTTGTATCGTATCTTTTACTACATAACTTTTCACCAAATTTCACAAACACTAAGAAAGTTTGTTTTACGATTCAAAACAAGATTTTAATGCTTTGAGGAGTTCAAATAACGTGTTTTTAGATCATTTGTATCGTATCTTTTACTACATAACTTTTCACCTAATTTTAGAAACACTAAGAAAGTTTGTTTTTCGATTAAAAACACACTTTTAACGCTTTGAGGAGCTCAAATAACTTGTTTTTAGATCATTTGTATCGTATCTTTTACTACATAACTTTTCACCAAATTTCACAAACACTAAGAAAGTTAGTTTTTCGATTCAAAACAAGATTTTAACGTTTTGAGGAGTTCTAATAACGTGTTTTTAGATAATTTGTATCGTATATTTTACTACATAACTTTTCACCAAATTTCACAAACACTACGAAATTTTGTTTTTCGATTCAAAACAAGATTTTAACGCTTTGAGGAGCTCATATAACGTGTTTTTAGATCATTTGTGTCCTATCTTTTAGTACATAACTTTTCACCAAATTTTACAAACACTAAGAAAGTTTGTTTTTCGATTCAAAACAAGATTTTAACGCTTTGAGGAGTTCAAATAACGTGTTTTTAGATCATTTGTATCGTGTCTTTTACTACATAACTTTTCACCAAATTTCACAAACACTAAGACAGTTTGTTTTCCTATTCAAAACAAACTTTTAACGCTTTGGGGAGCTCTAATATCATGTTTTTAGATCATTTGTCTCGTATCTTTTACTACATAACTTTTCACCAAATTTGACAAACACTTAGAAAGTTTGTTTTCCGATTCAAAACAAGATTTTAACGCTTTGAGGAGTTCAAATAACATGTTTTTAGATCATTTGTATCGTATCTTTTCCTGCATTACTTTTCACCAAATTTCACAAACACTAAGAAAGTTTGTTTCCCGATTCAAAACAAGATTTTAATGCTTTGAGGAGTTCAAATAACGTGTTTTTAGATCATTTGTATCGTATCTTTTAGTACATAACTTTTCATCGAATTTCACAAACACTAAGAAAGATTGTTTTTCTATTCAAAACAAACTTTTAACGCTTTGAGGAGCTCAAATAACATGTTTTTAGATCATTTGTATCGTATCTTTTACTACATAACTTTTCACCAAATTTCACAAACACTAAGAAAGTTTGTTTTTCGATTCAAAACAAGATTTTAACGTTTTGAGGAGTTCTAATAACGTGTTTTTAGATCATTTGTATCGTATCTTTTACTACATAACTTTTCACCAAATTTCACAAACACTACGAAATTTTGTTTTTCGATTCAAAACAAGATTTTAACGCTTTGAGGAGCTCAAATAACGTGTTTTTAGATCATTTGTATCCTATCTTTTACTAAATAACTTTTCACCAAATTTCACAAACACTAAGAAAGTTTGTTTTTCTATTCAAAACAAGATTTTAACGCTTTGAGGAGTTCAAATAACGTGTTTTTAGATCATTTGTATCGTATCTTTTACTACATAATTTTTCACCAAATTTCACAAACACTATGAAAGTTTGTTTTTCGATTCAAAACAAGATTTTAACGCTTTGAGGAGTTCAAATAACGTGTTTTTAGATCATTTGTATCGTATCTTTTACTACATAACTTTTCACCAAATTTCGCAAACACTAAGACAGTTTGTTTTCCTATTCAAAACAAACTTTTAACGCTTTGAGGAGCTCTAATATCATGTTTTTAAATCATTTGTATCGTATCTTTTACTACATAACTTTTCACCAAATTTGACAAACACTTAGAAAGTTTGTTTTCCGATTCAAAACAAGATTTTAACGCTTTGAGGAGTTCAAATAACGTGTTTTTAGATCATTTGTATCGTATCTTTTACTACATAACATTTCACAAAATTTCACAAACACTAAGAAAGTTCGTTTTTCGATTCAAAACAAGATTTTAACGCTTTTAGGAGTTCAAATAACGTGTTTTTAGATTATTTGAATCGTATCTTTTACTGCATAACTTTTCACCAAATTTCACAAACACTAAGAAAGTTTGTTTCCCGATTCAAAACAAGATTTTAAAGCTTTGAGGAGTTCAAATAACGTGTTTTTAGATCATTTGTATCGTATCTTTTACTACATAACTTTTCACCAAATTTCACAAACACTAAGAAAGTTTGTTTTTCTATTCAAAACAAGATTTTAACGCTTTGAGGAGCTCAAATAACATGTTTTTAGATCATTTGTATCGTATCTTTTACTACATAACTTTTCACCAAATTTCACAAACACTAAGAAAGCTTGTTTTCCGATTCAAAACAAGATTTTAACGCTTTGAGGAGTTCAAATAACGTGTTTTTAGATTATTTGTATCGTATCTTTTACTACATAACTTTTCACCAAATTTCACAAACACTAAGACAGTTTGTTTTCCTATTCAAAACAAACTTTTAACGTTTTGAGGAGCTCTAATATCATGTTTTTAGATCATTTGTATCGTATCTTTTACTACATAACTTTTCACCAAATTTGACAAACACTTAGAAAGTTTGTTTTCCGATTCAAAACAAGATTTTAACGCTTTGAGGAGTTCAAATAACGTGTTTTTAGATTATTTGTATCGTATCTTTTACTGCATAACTTTTCACCAAATTTCACAAACACTAAGAAAGTTTGTTTCCCGATTCAAAACAAGATTTTAAAGCTTTGAAGAGTTCAAATAACGTGTTTTTAGATCATTTGTATCGTATCTTTTACTACATAACTTTTCACCAAATTTCACAAACACTATGAAAGTTTGTTTTTCGATTCAAAACAAGATTTTAACGCTTTGAGGAACTCAAATAACATGTTTTTAGATCATTTGTATCGTATCTTTTACTACATAACTTTTCACCAAATTTCACAAACACTAAGAAAGTTTGTTTTCCGATTCAAAACAAGATTTTAATGATTTGAGGAGTTCAAATAACGTGTTTTTAGATCATTTGTATCGTATCTTTTACTACATAACTTTTCACCTAATTTTAGAAACACTAAGAAAGTTTGTTTTTCGACTAAAAACACACTTTTAACGCTTTGAGGACCTCAAATAACATGTTTTTAGATCATTTGTATCGTATCTTTTACTACATAACTTTTCACCAAATTTCACAAAGACTAAGAAAGTTTGTTTCCCGATTCAAAACAAGATTTTAAAGCTTTGCAGAGTTCAAATAACGTGTTTTTAGATCATTTGTATCGTATCTTTTACTACATAACTTTTCACCAAATTTCACAACCACTATGAAAGTTTGTTTTTCGATTCAAAACAAGATTTTAACGCTTTGAGGAACTCAAATAACATGTTTTTAGATCATTTGTATCGTATCTTTTACTACATAACTTTTCACCAAATTTCACAAACACTAAGAAAGTTTGTTTTACGATTCAAAACAAGATTTTAATGCTTTGAGGAGTTCAAATAACGTGTTTTTAGATCATTTGTATCGTATCTTTTACTACATAACTTTTCACCTAATTTTAGAAACACTAAGAAAGTTTGTTTTTCGATTAAAAACACACTTTTAACGCTTTGAGGAGCTCAAATAACTTGTTTTTAGATCATTTGTATCGTATCTTTTACTACATAACTTTTCACCAAATTTCACAAACACTAAGAAAGTTTGTTTTTCGATTCAAAACAAGATTTTAACGTTTTGAGGAGTTCTAATAACGTGTTTTTAGATAATTTGTATCGTATATTTTACTACATAACTTTTCACCAAATTTCACAAACACTACGAAATTTTGTTTTTCGATTCAAAACAAGATTTTAACGCTTTGAGGAGCTCATATAACGTGTTTTTAGATCATTTGTGTCCTATCTTTTAGTACATAACTTTTCACCAAATTTTACAAACACTAAGAAAGTTTGTTTTTCGATTCAAAACAAGATTTTAACGCTTTGAGGAGTTCAAATAACGTGTTTTTAGATCATTTGTATCGTGTCTTTTACTACATAACTTTTCACCAAATTTCACAAACACTAAGACAGTTTGTTTTCCTATTCAAAACAAACTTTTAACGCTTTGGGGAGCTCTAATATCATGTTTTTAGATCATTTGTCTCGTATCTTTTACTACATAACTTTTCACCAAATTTGACAAACACTTAGAAAGTTTGTTTTCCGATTCAAAACAAGATTTTAACGCTTTGAGGAGTTCAAATAACATGTTTTTAGATCATTTGTATCGTATCTTTTCCTGCATTACTTTTCACCAAATTTCACACACACTAAGAAAGTTTGTTTCCCGATTCAAAACAAGATTTTAATGCTTTGAGGAGTTCAAATAACGTGTTTTTAGATCATTTGTATCGTATCTTTTAGTACATAACTTTTCATCGAATTTCACAAACACTAAGAAAGTTTGTTTTTCTATTCAAAACAAACTTTTAACGCTTTGAGGAGCTCAAATAACATGTTTTTAGATCATTTGTATCGTATCTTTTACTACATAACTTTTCACCAAATTTGACAAACACTAAGAAAGTTTGTTTTTCGATTCAAAACAAGATTTTAACGTTTTGAGGAGTTCAAATAACGTGTTTTTAGATCATTTGTATCGTATCTTTTACTGCATAACTTTTCACCAAATTTCACAAACACTAAGAAAGTTTGTTTCCCGATTCAAAACAAGATTTTAAAGCTTTGCAGAGTTCAAATAACGTGTTTTTAGATCATTTGTATCGTATCTTTTACTACATAACTTTTCACCAAATTTCACAACCACTATGAAAGTTTGTTTTTCGATTCAAAACAAGATTTTAACGCTTTGAGGAACTCAAATAACATGTTTTTAGATCATTTGTATCGTATCTTTTACTACATAACTTTTCACCAAATTTCACAAACACTAAGAAAGTTTGTTTTACGATTCAAAACAAGATTTTAATGCTTTGAGGAGTTCAAATAACGTGTTTTTAGATCATTTGTATCGTATCTTTTACTACATAACTTTTCACCTAATTTTAGAAACACTAAGAAAGTTTGTTTTTCGATTAAAAACACACTTTTAACGCTTTGAGGAGCTCAAATAACTTGTTTTTAGATCATTTGTATCGTATCTTTTACTACATAACTTTTCACCAAATTTCACAAACACTAAGAAAGTTTGTTTTTCGATTCAAAACAAGATTTTAACGTTTTGAGGAGTTCTAATAACGTGTTTTTAGATAATTTGTATCGTATATTTTACTACATAACTTTTCACCAAATTTCACAAACACTACGAAATTTTGTTTTTCGATTCAAAACAAGATTTTAACGCTTTGAGGAGCTCATATAACGTGTTTTTAGATCATTTGTGTCCTATCTTTTAGTACATAACTTTTCACCAAATTTTACAAACACTAAGAAAGTTTGTTTTTCGATTCAAAACAAGATTTTAACGCTTTGAGGAGTTCAAATAACGTGTTTTTAGATCATTTGTATCGTGTCTTTTACTACATAACTTTTCACCAAATTTCACAAACACTAAGACAGTTTGTTTTCCTATTCAAAACAAACTTTTAACGCTTTGGGGAGCTCTAATATCATGTTTTTAGATCATTTGTCTCGTATCTTTTACTACATAACTTTTCACCAAATTTGACAAACACTTAGAAAGTTTGTTTTCCGATTCAAAACAAGATTTTAACGCTTTGAGGAGTTCAAATAACATGTTTTTAGATCATTTGTATCGTATCTTTTCCTGCATTACTTTTCACCAAATTTCACAAACACTAAGAAAGTTTGTTTCCCGATTCAAAACAAGATTTTAATGCTTTGAGGAGTTCAAATAACGTGTTTTTAGATCATTTGTATCGTATCTTTTAGTACATAACTTTTCATCGAATTTCACAAACACTAAGAAAGTTTGTTTTTCTATTCAAAACAAACTTTTAACGCTTTGAGGAGCTCAAATAACATGTTTTTAGATCATTTGTATCGTATCTTTTACTACATAACTTTTCACCAAATTTCAGAAACACTAAGAAAGTTTGTTTTTCGATTCAAAACAAGATTTTAACGTTTTGAGGAGTTCTAATAACGTGTTTTTAGATCATTTGTATCGTATCTTTTACTACATAACTTTTCACCAAATTTCACAAACACTACGAAATTTTGTTTTTCGATTCAAAACAAGATTTTAACGCTTTGAGGAGCTCAAATAACGTGTTTTTAGATCATTTGTATCCTATCTTTTACTAAATAACTTTTCACCAAATTTCACAAACACTAAGAAAGTTTGTTTTTCTATTCAAAACAAGATTTTAACGCTTTGAGGAGTTCAAATAACGTGTTTTTAGATCATTTGTATCGTATCTTTTACTACATAATTTTTCACCAAATTTCACAAACACTATGAAAGTTTGTTTTTCGATTCAAAACAAGATTTTAACGCTTTGAGGAGTTCAAATAACGTGTTTTTAGATCATTTGTATCGTATCTTTTACTACATAACTTTTCACCAAATTTCACAAACACTAAGACAGTTTGTTTTCCTATTCAAAACAAACTTTTAACGCTTTGAGGAGCTCTAATATCATGTTTTTAAATCATTTGTATCGTATATTTTACTACATAACTTTTCACCAAATTTGACAAACACTTAGAAATTTGTTTTCCGATTCAAAACAAGATTTTAACGCTTTGAGGAGTTCAAATAACGTGTTTTTAGATCATTTGTATCGTATCTTTTACTACATAACATTTCACAAAATTTCACAAACACTAAGAAAGTTTGTTTTTCGATTCAAAACAAGATTTTAACGCTTTTAGGAGTTCAAATAACGTGTTTTTAGATTATTTGAATCGTATCTTTTACTGCATAACTTTTCACCAAATTTCACAAACACTAAGAAAGTTTGTTTCCCGATTCAAAACAAGATTTTAAAGCTTTGAGGAGTTCAAATAACGTGTTTTTAGATCATTTGTATCGTATCTTTTACTACATAACTTTTCACCAAATTTCACAAACACTAAGAAAGTTTGTTTTTCTATTCAAAACAAGATTTTAACGCTTTGAGGAGCTCAAATAACATGTTTTTAGATCATTTGTATCGTATCTTTTACTACATAACTTTTCGCCAAATTTCACAAACACTAAGAAAGCTTGTTTTCCGATTCAAAACAAGATTTTAACGCTTTGAGGAGTTCAAATAACGTGTTTTTAGATTATTTGTATCGTATCTTTTACTACATAACTTTTCACCAAATTTCACAAACACTAAGACAGTTTGTTTTCCTATTCAAAACAAACTTTTAACGTTTTGAGGAGCTCTAATATCATGTTTTTAGATCATTTGTATCGTATCTTTTACTACATAACTTTTCACCAAATTTGACAAACACTTAGAAAGTTTGTTTTCCGATTCAAAACAAGATTTTAACGCTTTGAGGAGTTCAAATAACGTGTTTTTAGATCATTTGTATCGTATCTTTTACTGCATAACTTTTCACCAAATTTCACAAACACTAAGAAAGTTTGTTTCCCGATTCAAAACAAGATTTTAAAGCTTTGAAGAGTTCAAATAACGTGTTTTTAGATCATTTGTATCGTATCTTTTACTACATAACTTTTCACCAAATTTCACAAACACTATGAAAGTTTGTTTTTCGATTCAAAACAAGATTTTAACGCTTTGAGGAACTCAAATAACATGTTTTTAGATCATTTGTATCGTATCTTTTACTACATAACTTTTCACCAAATTTCACAAACACTAAGAAAGTTTGTTTTCCGATTCAAAACAAGATTTTAATGATTTGAGGAGTTCAAATAACGTGTTTTTAGATCATTTGTATCGTATCTTTTACTACATAACTTTTCACCTAATTTTAGAAACACTAAGAAAGTTTGTTTTTCGACTAAAAACACACTTTTAACGCTTTGAGGACCTCAAATAACATGTTTTTAGATCATTTGTATCGTATCTTTTACTACATAACTTTTCACCAAATTTCACAAAGACTAAGAAAGTTTGTTTCCCGATTCAAAACAAGATTTTAAAGCTTTGCAGAGTTCAAATAACGTGTTTTTAGATCATTTGTATCGTATCTTTTACTACATAACTTTTCACCAAATTTCACAACCACTATGAAAGTTTGTTTTTCGATTCAAAACAAGATTTTAACGCTTTGAGGAACTCAAATAACATGTTTTTAGATCATTTGTATCGTATCTTTTACTACATAACTTTTCACCAAATTTCACAAACACTAAGAAAGTTTGTTTTACGATTCAAAACAAGATTTTAATGCTTTGAGGAGTTCAAATAACGTGTTTTTAGATCATTTGTATCGTATCTTTTACTACATAACTTTTCACCTAATTTTAGAAACATTAAGAAAGTTTGTTTTTCGATTAAAAACACACTTTTAACGCTTTGAGGAGCTCAAATAACTTGTTTTTAGATCATTTGTATCGTATCTTTTACTACATAACTTTTCACCAAATTTCACAAACACTAAGAAAGTTTGTTTTTCGATTCAAAACAAGATTTTAACGTTTTGAGGAGTTCTAATAACGTGTTTTTAGATAATTTGTATCGTATATTTTACTACATAACTTTTCACCAAATTTCACAAACACTACGAAATTTTGTTTTTCGATTCAAAACAAGATTTTAACGCTTTGAGGAGCTCATATAACGTGTTTTTAGATCATTTGTGTCCTATCTTTTAGTACATAACTTTTCACCAAATTTTACAAACACTAAGAAAGTTTGTTTTTCGATTCAAAACAAGATTTTAACGCTTTGAGGAGTTCAAATAACGTGTTTTTAGATCATTTGTATCGTGTCTTTTACTACATAACTTTTCACCAAATTTCACAAACACTAAGACAGTTTGTTTTCCTATTCAAAACAAACTTTTAACGCTTTGGGGAGCTCTAATATCATGTTTTTAGATCATTTGTCTCGTATCTTTTACTACATAACTTTTCACCAAATTTGACAAACACTTAGAAAGTTTGTTTTCCGATTCAAAACAAGATTTTAACGCTTTGAGGAGTTCAAATAACATGTTTTTAGATCATTTGTATCGTATCTTTTCCTGCATTACTTTTCACCAAATTTCACAAACACTAAGAAAGTTTGTTTCCCGATTCAAAACAAGATTTTAATGCTTTGAGGAGTTCAAATAACGTGTTTTTAGATCATTTGTATCGTATCTTTTAGTACATAACTTTTCATCGAATTTCACAAACACTAAGAAAGTTTGTTTTTCTATTCAAAACAAACTTTTAACGCTTTGAGGAGCTCAAATAACATGTTTTTAGATCATTTGTATCGTATCTTTTACTACATAACTTTTCACCAAATTTCACAAACACTAAGAAAGTTTGTTTTTCGATTCAAAACAAGATTTTAACGTTTTGAGGAGTTCTAATAACGTGTTTTTAGATCATTTGTATCGTATCTTTTACTACATAACTTTTCACCAAATTTCACAAACACTACGAAATTTTGTTTTTCGATTCAAAACAAGATTTTAACGCTTTGAGGAGCTCAAATAACGTGTTTTTAGATCATTTGTATCCTATCTTTTACTAAATAACTTTTCACCAAATTTCACAAACACTAAGAAAGTTTGTTTTTCTATTCAAAACAAGATTTTAACGCTTTGAGGAGTTCAAATAACGTGTTTTTAGATCATTTGTATCGTATCTTTTACTACATAATTTTTCACCAAATTTCACAAACACTATGAAAGTTTGTTTTTCGATTCAAAACAAGATTTTAACGCTTTGAGGAGTTCAAATAACGTGTTTTTAGATCATTTGTATCGTATCTTTTACTACATAACTTTTCACCAAATTTCACAAACACTAAGACAGTTTGTTTTCCTATTCAAAACAAACTTTTAACGCTTTGAGGAGCTCTAATATCATGTTTTTAAATCATTTGTATCGTATCTTTTACTACATAACTTTTCACCAAATTTGACAAACACTTAGAAAGTTTGTTTTCCGATTCAAAACAAGATTTTAACGCTTTGAGGAGTTCAAATAACGTGTTTTTAGATCATTTGTATCGTATCTTTTACTACATAACATTTCACAAAATTTCACAAACACTAAGAAAGTTCGTTTTTCGATTCAAAACAAGATTTTAACGCTTTTAGGAGTTCAAATAACGTGTTTTTAGATTATTTGAATCGTATCTTTTACTGCATAACTTTTCACCAAATTTCACAAACACTAAGAAAGTTTGTTTCCCGATTCAAAACAAGATTTTAAAGCTTTGAGGAGTTCAAATAACGTGTTTTTAGATCATTTGTATCGTATCTTTTACTACATAACTTTTCACCAAATTTCACAAACACTAAGAAAGTTTGTTTTTCTATTCAAAACAAGATTTTAACGCTTTGAGGAGCTCAAATAACATGTTTTTAGATCATTTGTATCGTATCTTTTACTACATAACTTTTCACCAAATTTCACAAACACTAAGAAAGCTTGTTTTCCGATTCAAAACAAGATTTTAACGCTTTGAGGAGTTCAAATAACGTGTTTTTAGATCATTTGTATCGTATCTTTTACTATATAACTTTTCACCAAATTTCACAAACACTAAGACAGTTTGTTTTCCTATTCAAAACAAACTTTTAACGTTTTGAGGAGCTCTAATATCATGTTTTTAGATCATTTGTATCGTATCTTTTACTACATAACTTTTCACCAAATTTGACAAACACTTAGAAAGTTTGTTTTCCGATTCAAAACAAGATTTTAACGCTTTGAGGAGTTCAAATAACGTGTTTTTAGATCATTTGTATCGTATCTTTTACTGCATAACTTTTCACCAAATTTCAGAAACACTAAGAAAGTTTGTTTCCCGATTCAAAACAAGATTTTAAAGCTTTGAAGAGTTCAAATAACGTGTTTTTAGATCATTTGTATCGTATCTTTTACTACATAACTTTTCACCAAATTTCACAAACACTATGAAAGTTTGTTTTTCGATTCAAAACAAGATTTTAACGCTTTGAGGAACTCAAATAACATGTTTTTAGATCATTTGTATCGTATCTTTTACTACATAACTTTTCACCAAATTTCACAAACACTAAGAAAGTTTGTTTTCCGATTCAAAACAAGATTTTAATGATTTGAGGAGTTCAAATAACGTGTTTTTAGATCATTTGTATCGTATCTTTTACTACATAACTTTTCACCTAATTTTAGAAACACTAAGAAAGTTTGTTTTTCGACTAAAAACACACTTTTAACGCTTTGAGGACCTCAAATAACATGTTTTTAGATCATTTGTATCGTATCTTTTACTACATAACTTTTCACCAAATTTCACAAAGACTAAGAAAGTTTGTTTCCCGATTCAAAACAAGATTTTAAAGCTTTGCAGAGTTCAAATAACGTGTTTTTAGATCATTTGTATCGTATCTTTTACTACATAACTTTTCACCAAATTTCACAACCACTATGAAAGTTTGTTTTTCGATTCAAAACAAGATTTTAACGCTTTGAGGAACTCAAATAACATGTTTTTAGATCATTTGTATCGTATCTTTTACTACACAACTTTTCACCAAATTTCACAAACACTAAGAAAGTTTGTTTTACGATTCAAAACAAGATTTTAATGCTTTGAGGAGTTCAAATAACGTGTTTTTAGATCATTTGTATCGTATCTTTTACTACATAACTTTTCACCTAATTTTAGAAACACTAAGAAAGTTTGTTTTTCGATTAAAAACACACTTTTAACGCTTTGAGGAGCTCAAATAACTTGTTTTTAGATCATTTGTATCGTATCTTTTACTACATAACTTTTCACCAAATTTCACAAACACTAAGAAAGTTTGTTTTTCGATTCAAAACAAGATTTTAATGTTTTGAGGAGTTCTAATAACGTGTTTTTAGATCATTTGTATCGTATCTTTTACTACATAACTTTTCACCAAATTTCACAAACACTACGAAATTTTGTTTTTCGATTCAAAACAAGATTTTAACGCTTTGAGGAGCTCAAATAACGTGTTTTTAGATCATTTGTGTCCTATCTTTTAGTACATAACTTTTCACCAAATTTTACAAACACTAAGAAAGTTTGTTTTTCGATTCAAAACAAGATTTTAACGCTTTGAGGAGTTCAAATAACGTGTTTTTAGATCATTTGTATCGTGTCTTTTACTACATAACTTTTCACCAAATTTCACAAACACTATGAAAGTTTGTTTTTCGATTCAAAACAAGATTTTAATGCTTTGAGGAGTTCAAATAACGTGTTTTTAGATCATTTGTATCGTGTCTTTTACTACATAACTTTTCACCAAATTTCACAAACACTAAGACAGTTTGTTTTCCTATTCAAAACAAACTTTTAACGCTTTGGGGAGCTCTAATACCATGTTTTTAGATCATTTGTCTCGTATCTTTTACTACATAACTTTTCACCAAATTTGACAAACACTTAGAAAGTTTGTTTTCCGATTCAAAACAAGATTTTAACGCTTTGAGGAGTTCAAATAACATGTTTTTAGATCATTTGTATCGTATCTTTTCCTGCATTACTTTTCACCAAATTTCACAAACACTAAGAAAGTTTGTTTCCCGATTCAAAACAAGATTTTAATGCTTTGAGGAGTTCAAATAAGGTGTTTTTAGATCATTTGTATCGTATCTTTTAGTACATAACTTTTCACCGAATTTCACAAACACTAAGAAAGTTTGTTTTTCTATTCAAAACAAACTTTTAACGCTTTGAGGAGCTCAAATAACATGTTTTTAGATCATTTGTATCGTATCTTTTACTACATAACTTTTCACCAAATTTCACAAACACTAAGAAAGCTTGTTTTCCGATTCAAAACAAGATTTTAACGCTTTGAGGAGTTCAAATAACGTGTTTTTAGATCATTTGTATCGTATCTTTTACTATATAACTTTTCACCAAATTTCACAAACACTAAGACAGTTTGTTTTCCTATTCAAAACAAACTTTTAACGTTTTGAGGAGCTCTAATATCATGTTTTTAGATCATTTGTATCGTATCTTTTACTACATAACTTTTCACCAAATTTGACAAACACTTAGAAAGTTTGTTTTCCGATTCAAAACAAGATTTTAACGCTTTGAGGAGTTCAAATAACGTGTTTTTAGATCATTTGTATCGTATCTTTTACTGCATAACTTTTCACCAAATTTCAGAAACACTAAGAAAGTTTGTTTCCCGATTCAAAACAAGATTTTAAAGCTTTGAAGAGTTCAAATAACGTGTTTTTAGATCATTTGTATCGTATCTTTTACTACATAACTTTTCACCAAATTTCACAAACACTATGAAAGTTTGTTTTTCGATTCAAAACAAGATTTTAACGCTTTGAGGAACTCAAATAACATGTTTTTAGATCATTTGTATCGTATCTTTTACTACATAACTTTTCACCAAATTTCACAAACACTAAGAAAGTTTGTTTTCCGATTCAAAACAAGATTTTAATGATTTGAGGAGTTCAAATAACGTGTTTTTAGATCATTTGTATCGTATCTTTTACTACATAACTTTTCACCTAATTTTAGAAACACTAAGAAAGTTCGTTTTTCGACTAAAAACACACTTTTAACGCTTTGAGGACCTCAAATAACATGTTTTTAGATCATTTGTATCGTATCTTTTACTACATAACTTTTCACCAAATTTCACAAACACTAAGAAAGTTTGTTTCCCGATTCAAAACAAAATTTTAAAGCTTTGCAGAGTTCAAATAACGTGTTTTTAGATCATTTGTATCGTATCTTTTACTACATAACTTTTCACCAAATTTCACAACCACTATGAAAGTTTGTTTTTCGATTCAAAACAAGATTTTAACGCTTTGAGGAACTCAAATAACATGTTTTTAGATCATTTGTATCTTATCTTTTACTACATAACTTTTCACCAAATTTCACAAACACTAAGAAAGTTTGTTTTACGATTCAAAACAAGATTTTAATGCTTTGAGGAGTTCAAATAACGTGTTTTTAGATCATTTGTATCGTATCTTTTAGTACATAACTTTTCACCGAATTTCACAAACACTAAGAAAGTTTGTTTTTCTATTCAAAACAAACTTTTAACGCTTTGAGGAGCTCAAATAACATGTTTTTAGATCATTTGTATCGTATCTTTTACTACATAACTTTTCACCAAATTTCACAAACACTAAGAAAGTTTGTTTTTCGATTCAAAACAAGATTTTAACGTTTTGAGGAGTTCTAATAACGTGTTTTTAGATCATTTGTATCGTATCTTTTACTACATAACTTTTCACCAAATTTCACAAACACTACGAAATTTTGTTTTTCGATTCAAAACAAGATATTAACGCTTTGAGGAGCTCAAATAACGTGTTTTTAGATCATTTGTATCCTATCTTTTACTACATAACTTTTCACCAAATTTCAGAAACACTAAGAAAGTTTGTTTTTCTATTCAAAACAAGATTTTAACGCTTTGAGGAGTTCAAATAACGTGTTTTTAGATCATTTGTATCGTATCTTTTACTACATAATTTTTCACCAAATTTCACAAACACTATGAAAGTTTGTTTTTCGATTCAAAACAAGATTTTAACGCTTTGAGGAGTTCAAATAACGTGTTTTTAGATCATTTGTATCGTATCTTTTACTACATAACTTTTCACCAAATTTCACAAACACTAAGACAGTTTGTTTTCCTATTCAAAACAAACTTTTAACGCTTTGAGGAGCTCTAATATCATGTTTTTAAATCATTTGTATCGTATCTTTTACTACATAACTTTTCACCAAATTTGACAAACACTTAGAAAGTTTGTTTTCCGATTCAAAACAAGATTTTAACGCTTTGAGGAGTTCAAATAACGTGTTTTTAGATCATTTGTATCGTATCTTTTACTACATAACATTTCACAAAATTTCACAAACACTAAGAAAGTTTGTTTTTCGATTCAAAACAAGATTTTAACGCTTTTAGGAGTTCAAATAATGTGTTTTTAGATTATTTGAATCGTATCTTTTACTGCATAACTTTTCACCAAATTTCACAAACACTAAGAAAGTTTGTTTCCCGATTCAAAACAAGATTTTAAAGCTCTGAGGAGTTCAAATAACGTGTTTTTAGATCATTTGTATCGTATCTTTTACTACATAACTTTTCACCAAATTTCACAAACACTAAGAAAGTTTGTTTTTCTATTCAAAACAAGATTTTAACGCTTTGAGGAGCTCAAATAACATGTTTTTAGATCATTTGTATCGTATCTTTTACTACATAACTTTTCACCAAATTTCACAAACACTAAGAAAGCTTGTTTTCCGATTCAAAACAAGATTTTAACGCTTTGAGGAGTTCAAATAACGTGTTTTTAGATCATTTGTATCGTATCTTTTACTACATAATTTTTCACCAAATTTCACAAACACTAAGACAGTTTGTTTTCCTATTCAAAACAAACTTTTAACGTTTTGAGGAGCTCTAATATCATGTTTTTAGATCATTTGTATCGTATCTTTTACTACATAACTTTTCACCAAATTTGACAAACACTTAGAAAGTTTGTTTTCCGATTCAAAACAAGATTTTAACGCTTTGAGGAGTTCAAATAACGTGTTTTTAGATCATTTGTATCGTATCTTTTACTGCATAACTTTTCACCAAATTTCACAAACACTAAGAAAGTTTGTTTCCCGATTCAAAACAAGATTTTAAAGCTTTGAAGAGTTCAAATAATGTGTTTTTAGATCATTTGTATCGTATCTTTTACTACATAACTTTTCACCAAATTTCACAAACACTATGAAAGTTTGTTTTTCGATTCAAAACAAGATTTTAACGCTTTGAGGAACTCAAATAACATGTTTTTAGATCATTTGTATCGTATCTTTTACTACATGACTTTTCACCAAATTTCACAAACACTAAGAAAGTTTGTTTTCCGATTCAAAACAAGATTTTAATGATTTGAGGAGTTCAAATAACGTGTTTTTAGATCATTTGTATCGTATCTTTTACTACATAACTTTTCACCTAATTTTAGAAACACTAAGAAAGTTCGTTTTTCGACTAAAAACACACTTTTAACGCTTTGAGGACCTCAAATAACATGTTTTTAGATCATTTGTATCGTATCTTTTACTACATAACTTTTCACCAAATTTCACAAACACTAAGAAAGTTTGTTTCCCGATTCAAAACAAAATTTTAAAGCTTTGCAGAGTTCAAATAACGTGTTTTTAGATCATTTGTATCGTATCTTTTACTACATAACTTTTCACCAAATTTCACAACCACTATGAAAGTTTGTTTTTCGATTCAAAACAAGATTTTAACGCTTTGAGGAACTCAAATAACATGTTTTTAGATCATTTGTATCGTATCTTTTACTACATAACTTTTCACCAAATTTCACAAACACTAAGAAAGTTTGTTTTACGATTCAAAACAAGATTTTAATGCTTTGAGGAGTTCAAATAACGTGTTTTTAGATCATTTGTATCGTATCTTTTACTACATAACTTTTCACCTAATTTTAGAAACACTAAGAAAGTTTGTTTTTCGATTGAAAACACACTTTTAACGCTTTGAGGAGCTCAAATAACTTGTTTTTAGATCATTTGTATCGTATCTTTTACTACATAACTTTTCACCAAATTTCACAAACACTAAGAAAGTTTGTTTTCCGATTCAAAACAAGATTTTAATGATTTGAGGAGTTCAAATAACGTGTTTTTAGATCATTTGTATCGTATCTTTTACTACATAACTTTTCACCTAATTTTAGAAACACTAAGAAAGTTTGTTTTTCGACTAAAAACACACTTTTAACGCTTTGAGGACCTCAAATAACATGTTTTTAGATCATTTGTATCGTATCTTTTACTACATAACTTTTCACCAAATTTCACAAACACTAAGAAAGTTTGTTTTTCGATTCAAAACAAGATTTTAACGTTTTGAGGAGTTCTAATAACGTGTTTTTAGATCATTTGTATCGTATCTTTTACTACATAACTTTTCACCAAATTTCACAAACACTACGAAATTTTGTTTTTCGATTCAAAACAAGATTTTAACGCTTTGAGGAGCTCAAATAACGTGTTTTTAGATCATTTGTGTCCTATCTTTTACTACATAACTTTTCACCAAATTTCACAAACACTAAGAAAGTTTGTTTTTCGATTCAAAACAAGATTTTAACGTTTTGAGGAGTTCTAATAACGTGTTTTTAGATCATTTGTATCGTATCTTTTACTACATAACTTTTCACCAAATTTCACAAACACTAAGAAATTTTGTTTTTCGATTCAAAACAAGATTTTAACGCTTTGAGGAGCTCAAATAACGTGTTTTTAGATCATTTGTATCGTATCTTTTACTACATAACTTTTCACCAAATTTCACAAACACTAAGAAAGTTTGTTTTTCTATTCAAAACAAGATTTTAACGCTTTGAGGAGTTCAAATAACGTGTTTTTAGATCATTTGTATCGTATCTTTTACTACATAACTTTTCACCAAATTTCACAAACACTATGAAAGTTTGTTTTTCGATTCAAAACAAGATTTTAACGCTTTGAAGAGTTCAAATAACGTGTTTTTAGATCATTTGTATCGTATCTTTTACTACATAACTTTTCACAAAATTTCACAAACACTAAGACAGTTTGTTTTCCTATTCAAAACAAACTTTTAACGCTTTGAGGAGCTCTAATATCATGTTTTTAGATCATTTGAATCGTATCTTTTACTACATAACTTTTCACCAAATTTGACAAACACTTAGAAAGTTTGTTTTCCGATTCAAAACAAGATTTTAACGCTTTGAGGAGTTCAAATAACGTGTTTTTAGATCATTTGTATCGTATCTTTTACTACATAACATTTCACAAAATTTCACAAACACTAAGAAAGTTTGTTTTTCGATTCAAAACAAGATTTTATCGCTTTTAGGAGTTCAAATAACGTGTTTTTAGATCATTTGAATCGTATCTTTTACTGCATAACTTTTCACCAAATTTCACAAACACTAAGAAAGTTTGTTTCCCGATTCAAAACAAGATTTTAAAGCTTTGAGGAGTTCAAATAACGTGTTTTTAGATCATTTGTATCGTATCTTTTACTACATAACTTTTCACCAAATTTCACAAACACTAAGAAAGTTTGTTTTTCTATTCAAAACAAGATTTTAACGCTTTGAGGAGCTCAAATAACATGTTTTTAGATCATTTGTATCGTATCGTTTACTACATAACTTTTCCCCAAATTTCACAAACACTATGAAAGCTTGTTTTCCGATTCAAAACAAGATTTTAACGCTTTGAGGAGTTCATATAACGTGTTTTTAGATCATTTGTATCGTATCTTTTACTACATAACTTTTCACCAAATTTCACAAACACTAAGACAGTTTGTTTTCCTATTCAAAACAAACTTTTAACGTTTTGAGGAGCTCTAATATCATGTTTTTAGATCATTTGTATCGTATCTTTTACTACATAACTTTTCACCAAATTTGACAAACACTTAGAAAGTTTGTTTTCCGATTCAAAACAAGATTTTAACGCTTTGAGGAGTTCAAATAACGTGTTTTTAGATCATTTGAATCGTATCTTTTACTGCATAACTTTTCACCAAATTTCACAAACACTAAGAAAGTTTGTTTCCCGATTCAAAACAAGATTTTAAAGCTTTGAGGAGTTCAAATAACGTGTTTTTAGATCATTTGTATCGTATCTTTTACTGCATAACTTTTCACCAAATTTCACAAACACTAAGAAAATTTGTTTCCCGATTCAAAACAAGATTTTAAAGCTTCGAAGTGTTCAAATAACGTGTTTTTAGATCATTTGTATCGTATCTTTTACTACATAACTTTTCACCAAATTTCACAAACACTAAGAAAGTTTGTTTTTCGATTCAAAACAAGATTTTAACGCTTTGAGGAGCTCAAATAACGTGTTTTTAGATCATTTGTATCTTATCTTTTACTACATAACTTTTCACCAAATTTCACAAACACTAAGAAAGTTTGTTTTTCTATTCAAAACAAGATTTTAACGCTTTGAGGAGTTCAAATAACGTGTTTTTAGATCATTTGTATCGTATCTTTTACTACTTAACTTTTCACCAAATTTCACAAACACTAAGAAAGTTTGTTTTTCGATTCAAAACAAGATTTTAACGCTTTGAGGAGTTCAAATAACGTGTTTTTAGATCATTTGTATCCTATCTTTTACTACATAACTTTTCACCAAATTTCACAAACACTAAGAAAGTTTGTTTTTCTATTCAAAACAAGATTTTAACGCTTTGATGAGTTCAAATAACGTGTTTTTAGATCATTTGTATCGTATCTTTTACTACATAACTTTTCACCAAATTTCACAAACACTATGAAAGTTTGTTTTTCGATTCAAAACAAGATTTTAACGCTTTGAGGAGTTCAAATAACGTGTTTTTAGATCATTTGTATCGTATCTTTTACTACATAACTTTTCACCAAATTTCACAAACACTAAGACAGTTTGTTTTCCTATTCAAAACAAACTTTTAACGCTTTGAGGAGCTCTAATATCATGTTTTTAGATCATTTGAATCGTATCTTTTACTACATAACTTTTCACCAAATTTCACAAACACTTAGAAAGTTTGTTTTCCGATTCAAAACAAGATTTTAACGCTTTGAGGAGTTCAAATAACGTGTTTTTAGATCATTTGTATCGTATCTTTTACTACATAACATTTCACAAAATTTCACAAACACTAAGAAAGTTTGTTTTTCGATTCAAAACAAGATTTTAACGCTTTTAGGAGTTCAAATAACGTGTTTTTAGATTATTTGAATCGTATCTTTTACTGCATAACTTTTCACCAAATTTCACAAACACTAAGAAAGTTTGTTTCCCGATTCAAAACAAGATTTTAAAGCTTTGAGGAGTTCAAATAACGTGTTTTTAGATCATTTGTATCGTATCTTTTACTACATAACTTTTCACCAAATTTCACTAACACTAAGAAAGTTTGTTTTTCTATTCAAAACAAGATTTTAACGCTTTGAGGAGCTCAAATAACATGTTTTTAGATCATTTGTATCGTATCGTTTACTACATAACTTTTCCCCAAATTTCACAAACACTATGAAAGCTTGTTTTCCGATTCAAAACAAGATTTAAACGCTTTGAGGAGTTCATATAACGTGTTTTTAGATCATTTGTATCGTATCTTTTACTACGTAACTTTTCACCAAATTTCACAAACACTAAGACAGTTTGTTTTCCTATTCAAAACAAACTTTTAACGTTTTGAGGAGGTCTAATGTCATGTTTTTAGATCATTTGTATCGTATCTTTTACTACATAACTTTTCACCAAATTTGACAAACACTTAGAAAGTTTGTTTTCCGATTCAAAACAAGATTTTAACGCTTTGAGGAGTTCAAATAACGTGTTTTTAGATCATTTGTATCGTATCTTTTACTGCATAACTTTTCACCAAATTTCACAAACACTAAGAAAGTTTGTTTCCCGATTCAAAACAAGATTTTAAAGCTTTGAAGAGTTCAAATAACGTGTTTTTAGATCATTTGTATCGTATCTTTTACTACATAACTTTTCACCAAATGTCACAAACACTATGAAAGTTTGTTTTTCGATTCAAAACAAGATTTTAACGCTTTGAGGAACTCAAATAACATGTTTTTAGATCATTTGTATCGTATCTTTTACTACATAACTTTTCACCAAATTTCACAAACACTAAGAAAGTTTGTTTTCCGATTCAAAACAAGATTTTAATGCTTTGAGGAGTTCAAATAACGTGTTTTTAGATCATTTGTATCGTGTCTTTTACTACATAACTTTTCACCTAATTTTAGAAACACTAAGAAAGTTTGTTTTTCGATTAAAAACACACTTTTAACGCTTTGTGGAGTTCAAATAACATGTTTTTAGATCATTTGTATCGTATCTTTTCCTGCATAACTTTTCACCAAATTTCACAAACACTAAGAAAGTTTGTTTCCCGATTCAAAACAAGATTTTAAAGCTTTGAGGAGTTCAAATAACGTGTTTTTAGATCATTTGTATCGTATCTTTTACTGCATAACTTTTCACCAAATTTCACAAACACTAAGAAAGTTTGTTTTTCTATTCAAAACAAACTTTTAACGCTTTGAGGAGCTCAAATAACATGTTTTTAGATTATTTGTATCGTATCTTTTACTACATAACTTTTCACAAAATTTCACAAACACTAAGAAAGTTTGTTTTTCGATTCAAAACAAGATTTTAACGTTTTGAGGAGTTCAAATAACGTGTTTTTAGATCATTTGTATCGTATCTTTTACTACATAACTTTTCACCAAATTTCACAAACACTTAGAAAGTTTGTTTTTCGATTCAAAACAAGATTTTAACGCTTTGAGGAGCTCAAATAACGAGTTTTTAGATCATTTGTATCCTATCTTTTACTACATAACTTTTCACCAAATTTCACAAACACTAAGAAAGTTTGTTTTTCTATTCAAAACAAGATTTTAACGCTTTGAGGAGTTCAAATAACGTGTTTTTGGATCATTTGTATCGTATCTTTTACTACATAACTTTTCACCAAATTTCACAAACACTATGAAAGTTTGTTTTTCGATTCAGAACAAGATTTTAACGCTTTGAGGAGTTCAAATAACGTGTTTTTAGATCATTTGTATCGTATCATTTACTACATAACTTTTCACCAAATTTCACAAACACTAAGACAGTTTGTTTTCCTATTCAAAACAAACTTTTAACGCTTTGAGGAGCTCTAATATCATGTTTTTAGATCATTTGTATCGTATCTTTTACTACATAACTTTTCACCAAATTTGACAAACACTTAGAAAGTTTGTTTTCCGATTCAAAACAAGATTTTAACGCTTTGAAGAGTTCAAATAACGTGTTTTTAGATCATTTGTATCATATCTTTTACTACATAACTTTTCACCAAATTTCACAAACACTAAGAAAGTTTGTCTCGCGATTCAAAACAAGATTTTAAAGCTTTGAGGAGTTCAAATAACGTGTTTTTAGATCATTTGTATCGTATCTTTTACTACATAACGTTTCACCAAATTTCACAAACACTAAGAAAGTTTGTTTTTCGATTCAAAACAAGATTTTAACGTTTTGAGGAGTTCAAATAACGTGTTTTTAGATCATTTGTATCGTATCTTTTACTACATAACTTTTCACCAAATTTCACAAACACTAAGAAAGTTTGTTTTTCGATTCAAAACAAGATTTTAACGCTTTGAGGAGCTCAAATAACGTGTTTTTAGATCATTTGTATCGTATCTTTTACTACATAACTTTTCACCAAATTTCACAAACACTAAGAAAGTTTGTTTTTCGATTCAAAACAAGATTTTAACGCTTTGATGAGCTCAAATAACGTGTTTTTAGATCATTTGTATCCTATCTTTTACTACATAACTTTTCACCAAATTTCACAAACACTATGAAAGTTTGTTTTTCGATTCAAAACAAGGTTTTAACGCTTTGAGGAGCTCAAATAACGTGTTTTTAGATCATTTGTATCGTATCTTTTCCTGCATAACTTTTCACCAAATTTCACAAACACTATGAAAGTTTGTTTTTCGATTCAAAACAAGATTTTAACGCTTTGAGGAGTTCAAATAACGTGTTTTTAGATCATTTGTATCGTATCTTTTACTACATAACTTTTCACCAAATTTCACAAACACTAAGACAGTTTGTTTTCCTATTCAAAACAAACTTTTAACGCTTTGAGGAGCTCTAATATCATGTTTTTAGATCATTTGTATCGTATCTTTTACTACATAACTTTTCACCAAATTTGACAAACACTTAGAAAGTTTGTTTTCCCATTCAAAACAAGATTTTAACGCTTTGAGGAGTTCAAATAACGTGTTTTTAGATCATTTGTATCGTATCTTTTACTACATAACATTTTACAAAATTTCACAAACACTAAGAAAGTTTGTTTTTCGATTCAAAACAAGATTTTAACGCTTTTAGGAGTTCAAATAACGTGTTTTTAGATCATTTGAATCGTATCTTTTACTGCATAATTTTTCACCAAATTTCACAAACACTAAGAAAGTTTGTTTCCCGATTCAAAACAAGATTTTAAAGCTTTGAGGAGTTCAAATAACGTGTTTTTAGATCATTTGTATCGTATCTTTTACTACATAACTTTTCACCAAATTTCACAAACACTAAGAAAGTTTGTTTTTCTATTCAAAACAAGATTTTAACGCTTTGAGGAGTTCAAATAACGTGTTTTTAGATCATTTGTATCGTATCTTTTACTACATAACTTTTCACCAATTTTCACAAACACTATGAAAGTTTATTTTTCGATTCAAAACAAGATTTTTAACGCTTTGAGGAGTTCAAATAACGTGTTTTTAGATCATTTGTATCGTAACTTTTACTACATAACTTTTCACCAAATTTCACAAACACTAAGACAGTTTGTTTTCCTATTCAAAACAAACTTTTAACGCTTTGAGGAGCTCTAATATCATGTTTTTAGATCATTTGTATCGTATCTTTTACTACATAACTTTTCACCAAATTTGACAAACACTTAGAAAGTTTGTTTTCCGATTCAAAACAAGATTTTAACGCTTTGAGGAGTTCAAATAACGTGTTTTTAGATCATTTGTATCATATCTTTTACCTCAAAACATTTCACAAAATTTCACAAACACTAAGAAATTTTGTTTTTCTATTCAAAACAAGATTTTAACGCTTTGAGGAGTTCAAATAACGTGTTTTTAGATCATTTGTATCGTATCTTTTACTACATAACATTTTACAAAATTTCACAAACACTAAGAAAGTTTGTTTTTCGATTCAAAACAAGATTTTAACGCTTTTAGGAGTTCAAATAACGTGTTTTTAGATCATTTGAATCGTATCTTTTACTGCATAACTTTTCACCAAATTTCACAAACACTAAGAAAGTTTGTTTCCCGATTCAAAACAAGATTTTAAAGCTTTGAGGAGTTCAAATAACGTGTTTTTAGATCATTTGTATCGTATCTTTTACTACATAACTTTTCACCAAATTTCACAAACACTAAGAAAGTTTGTTTTTCTATTCAAAACAAGATTTTAATGCTTTGAGGAGTTCAAATAACGTGTTTTTAGATTATTTGTATCGTATCTTTTACTACATAACATTTCACAAAATTTCACAAACACTAAGAAAGTTTGTTTTTCGATTCAAAACAAGATTCACTACTACAAAAAATACAGTTAGGGACAAACGTGTTTAGTCTCTAAAACACGGTTTGGAGTCGCTGTAGATATTTGGGGACTATATATAGTCCCTAAGATTTTGTCATAACAGGCCCGACGCAGCAAATCAGGGTGACAAAAGTTTTTTTGATTTTGGTCCCTGATAATCGCATTTCTTGCGACAAGACTAATTTCCGATTTTTTCATTCATTTTCTGAGGTAGTCCCTGAAAATGAATGTTCTGTGACAAGTTATCGTCGTGAAAAATATGCTTTATGTGACTAACTTTCATCCCCAACTATGGTTGTTCTATGACTAGAATTTGTCTCTGAATATTTCTTTTACGTGACGAATTTTAGTATCTGAATATATATTTTATTTGACTAAATTTTGTCCCGGACTATGTTCTTCTGTGACTAATTGTGACTAATTCTTGCCTCTAAATAATTTTTTTATGTGACAAATTTTAGTCTCTGAATATCTTATTTGTACTATTTTTGGGAATGATATTAGTGCCTGAATATGTTGATATGAGACTGCATTTTGTGACAAAACTAACATTAGTCACAACATAAATATTATATTAATAAAATATGACAATAATATGGTTCCATTTATATTAAATAAAAATATTACTAAAAACACTATCATTTCGTTCTTACAATGTTAATTCTAGTACAACAAAACAACATCTCAAAAAAGCAAGATCCTTACGAAGATATAAGATAATAATATTAGAAATCCTTGTAATCGAATAATCATTTTAGAGAAAGGTCTTGATTGTCTTTTAAACCGGATGAACGAAGCTTCGTAACAATATTTGAGAGTCCTTGATTGTTTTTAGAGGACGGACATCCATCTGGTTCAGGTATTGGACAGTGGAATTATAGCCATGTGAAGCTTCATATGCTCCTTCTAGTACTGGAAAGAAATAAAATTTTAAAATAAAACAATAATCAAATACATGGTGTAAATTGTGAAAGAGTGTATATATCCCCCTGCAATGTCTAAGCAATACAAAATCAATAGCATAACTAACGAAAATTAACCACTACTTTTTTGCAAATATATGCCTGTAATTAAATTTAGTTGTACAAACCCATAACTTATAAATTTAATATACTTGCAATTACCTTACCAAGGAGGGCTCGATTACTGCTTCATCATATAAATAACCGTTGACGATTACATTCAACACGAGACGAGATACTGAAATATGAAAATTAAAGAAAAATCTCATAAAACAAGAAAATATTGCGCACACGTTGATGTGTCATATAAAGCATAATTACAAAAAAAGAAAAAAAGAAATGAAAATTAATGTAATGTAGTGTAATGTAATGTCAAATTAATTTTGTAGAAAAAATAATTCATTTGGGACTCAAAT
Organism: Luzula sylvatica; assembly: GCA_946800325.1. Lineage (NCBI taxonomy): Eukaryota > Viridiplantae > Streptophyta > Magnoliopsida > Poales > Juncaceae > Luzula > Luzula sylvatica. The sequence goes on from OX326960.1 coordinate 69,544,395, forward strand.
TAGAAATCTACCTTTCGAGATCATGATCGTACATTACAAAACTGTCACCACTTGTATGATAGAGTTTATGATCGAGACAACGAATTAAAGGGGCTACATAATTCTCTCACTGACAAGTCAAGACTAACAAAACAAAATGAAAATGAACAAATTATATGTTATTAGGAAAAATGTGCGATAAAAAAGATAAATGATACTTAAGTTGTTTGACCTTTTTCTTGACGATCGTCACCATTTCGTGTAGGATATCTCGCTCTACAATTTGTTGGTGTACTATGTCTTCTCAATTCTTGCTTAGTCTCCAATACCTGTATTTATTTCCTCTACAATTTTCAGTCAAGTCTTGTGGCTCTGGACTACAAAGAGACTAAAATTCAGTTCAATTTTGAGCACCTTGAATAGAATTCCAATACATGCAGTCGGCTTGGCGTACTCGCGGCTTGAGTACCAGCGGCTTGCCAAAATTGAACACCTTGAATAGAACTCCACCATGTGAGACTAAAATTCAGTTTAATTTTAACTCATAAATAATTCAAAGAATCGAAATTGGTACCTCAAAATAATTCGCTCGCATACGAGAAGTGAATCGTTGATACTAATTTAGAGATAGAATGGGATTGAGCTCAAAACCCTAGGAGAGTAATCTCAACAAGGCATCCTAAATTAACACTGAAATATTTTTAGATACTAATTTAGAGATATATAATTCACATGTTTTTTAGCTACCAATTATTGAGAGACAGAAAACATCATATAGAGCAAGGCGAGACAAGGAAAAAAAAATGGAGCAAACCAGAAAAAAGAAGTCGACGAACCAGATTCTCGATGAGAGAAGCTCTCGGATGAGGATAAGCCACGCCATATTGTGAACGAGTCCAGATCGAAGCTAAAGGGCTGGATGGAGAAGAAATATGCTAAGAGGACACATATTAAAATTAGATATAGAGACAAGAGGAGAAATTATCGCTATTCGAGTAAAGAGCAGTAGGTTTTGAGATTGAAAATGGTGGTGGCTAGGGTTTCGCTGCAGCTTTGCTAAGGAGGCAAGGGGAGGAAGAAGAAGGAAGCAAATGAGGCTAGGGTTTCTCTCAGAGGGGAAATTTATTTTTATACCATTCAATTTAGGAATGTAAATCCTGGTTACTAGCTAGAGTCAGGATTTTGGTTTCAATTATTGAGAGCGGGAAAGTTCCCTCCAACATTTGATATAGAAGAAGTAAAAAATGTAGAGGAATACATATTGACATTTCAAAATTTTAATTATGAAATTTTTATTTATAACAAACATAAAATGTATTGATTCAAAAAAATAATTTTCGAAAAATAAATAATAATTAATGCATTTTTTTTAAAACCAAAAGTAATCCATTTAAAAAAAAAAATAATCCATTATTTTCGAAAAATAGAATTAAATGCATTTTTTTATTTTCTTTTTTATTGCATGGGACATCTAATTATTTTTTCATTAAATTTAGAATATAAATATTATCACATATATCCCAATTGATATTCAATGTCATTCAAATTAAAATGACATCATCATATCACATGAACACATATTAAAAAATATATATATATGGCATTTCAAATTTTTAATTATGAAATTTTTATTGATAGTAAACATAAAATATTGAAATTAGGAAAAAATGTATTGATTCAAAAAAATTATTTTCGAAAAATAAATAATGGTTAATGCATTTTCAAAAAACCAAAAATAATCCATTTTTTTAAAAAAAAAATTAATCCATTATTTTTGAAGAATAGAATTAAATTCATTTTTTAATTTTCTTTTTTTTGCATTGGACATCTAATTATTTTTTCATTACATTAAGAATGTAAATATTATCACATATATCCCAATTGATATTCAATCTTATTCAAATAAAGAGGACATCATCATATCACATGGACACATATTAAAAAAAATATACATATGACATTTCAAATTTTTAATTATGAAAATTTTATTTATAATAAACATAAAATATTTAAATTAGGAAAAAATTTATTGATAAAAAAAATTTATTTTCGACAAATAAATAATAATTAATTCATTTTTTTTTAAAAAACCAAAAATAATCCATTTTAAAAAAAGCAAAAATCAATCCATAATTTTGTAAAAATAGAATTAAATGCATTTTCTTTTAATTTTTTTTTTTTTTGCATGGGACATCTAATTATTTTTTCATTAAATTAAGAATGTAAATATTATCACATATATCCCAATTGATATTCAATCTTATTCAAATAAAGATGACATCATCATATCACATGGACACATATTAAAAAAAATATACATATGACATTTCAAATTTTTAATTATGAAAATTTTATTTATAATAAACATAAAATATTTAGATTAGGAAAAAATGTATTGATTAAAAAAAAATTATTTTCGACAAATAAATAATAATTAATTCATTTTTTTAAAAACCAAAAATAATCCTTTTAAAAAAAAAAACAAAAATCAATCCATTATTTTTTAAAAATATAATTAAATGCATTTTTTTTTTTTTTTTTTTTTTTGCATGGGGCATGTAATTATTTATTCATTAAATTTAGAATGGAAATATTATCACATATATCCCAATTGATATTCAATGTCATTCAAATAAAGATGACATCATCATATCACATGGACACATATTAAAAAATACATACATATGACATTTCAAATTTTTAATTATGAAATTTTTATTTATAGTAAACATAAAATATTGAAATTAGGAAAAAAATGTATTGATTCAAAAAAAAAAATTCGAAAAATAAATAATAATTAATGCATTCATTTAGAAACAAAAAATAATCCATTTTTGAAAAAAAAAAAATTAATCCATTATTTTTGAAGAATAGAATTAAATACATTTTTTTTAACTTTTTTTTTTGCAGGGGACATCTAAATTTTTTTTTCATTAAGTTTAGAATGTAAATATTATCATATATATCCCAATTGATATTCAATGCCATTCAAATAAAGATGACATCATCATATCACATGGACACATATTAAAAAATATATACATATGACATTTCAAATTTTTTATTATGAATTTTTTATTTATAATAAAATAAAATATTTAAATTAGGAAAAAATGTATTGATTCATAAATTTATTTTCGAAAAATAAATAATAATTTATGCTTTTTTTTAAAAACCAAAAATAATCCTTTTTTGGAATATATTTCAGAAAACAATTATTTTTTGAATTTTGATTATAGAATGGGTTACATGTAAAAATGCTCCTAATAATAATATCATATTTTTTGTACACGTGAATCGAAAAATTATGAGTTTTTTTTAAGTGTTTATATATAATAAAAATAACAATATAATCATTCATTATTTCTATTACAATTCAAAAGCTGAATTATTAACATCATATTTCCAAAAAATCAGGATGTACGTTAATAAACATAAATTTATAACAAAAAATATGCGCATCAGAACTTCCTCTCTGAGTACCTGAAAAAACAGGTTTGCATTAATCAACATAAATATATATTAAAAAAGGAAATATTGAAAGTTTAGATTTGGTAAATACATTATTACAATTTATTTAGCATTAAGAAGAAATAATGACCATTAACTACACAATCATTATTTACACCAATAATAAGAAAAACTTAATCAAACTTTAAAAACATGATTGTATAAAAATATAAAAAAGATTTGCAAGGAATAACATTAGTCACATATGACATTCAAAATCAATATAAGAAATAACCAAAAATAATAACCTTTATTTACAAGGAAATCTCATAAAAAAGATAAACTTAGTTTTCAAATTAGAAAAATAGTTCAAAATCTGAAAAATAGCCCTACAATTTCATAAATACCTTTGCACAAATTACAAAAAATCAAATATACCTTTAAAATATGAAAATTTCAAAAACGGACTTATATAATCTGAAAATATAAAAAATATAAAAAATCCCCCTCTAAAATATATGAGAATTTAAAAAGACAAAATTTTAATGGGAAATTGCTTAATATGAATTTGGCCAATTAAAAAATGAATCTTTTGTTTAATACTTAACAGCCGTCTCTCTTGGACCACATTGCACAAAATAGGAATTTGGTCGATTAAACCAACATGGACATTTTTCCAATTAACCCCCTGGATTTTCAGAAGTTTCTCTTCCCTTGAGTGCTATGGATTTGCTAACTTTTTTTTGTTTTGGTTCAGTTCTCAAGCATAATTCACAACTTATTCCCTGCATTATATTTATTAACAAGAATTAAATTAAATTTTTGATGTAGAATGATGCACAATGTCTACAAAATAAAAACATAGATGTTATAAACCATAAATCATAAATTAAAAAGAAATACAAGAGATATGGTTCAGGTACCAATGAAATGAGTTTTTTAAGTGAATATCGAAATCTGAAGATACTTCTTAAGAGGAATTTCATCGAACACCTAAGCTTCACAAGGCATAAATTATTATTGCCTAATTCTAAAATTGGAAACAACTATATATGAAACTTTATCAACTATATTTCAGAAATTTCTGACGAGTACACAATATAAATGCTTGATTTAATAATGAACAAAATATAGTGGATGTTTTTTAGAGGAATTTAATCGAATACCTAAATCTTCGACATGTTTCGGCTTGACCTCTTATTGGCAAAGACATATTGCTCTTGATAGAAACTTCAAACCTCCACAAGCTTCAATTCGCAAGCATATCAATCTGTCAACATTAGCAATGATTAATTCGAAATTTCAGAAAATATCCTAAATTTGTAAATTACTTGAAATTGTTTGATGAGTTACAAGAGTAAGAGAAGTACGGTCTAAATCTGAAATTATAATTGCCTTGTTCTGAAATCGAAAACAACTATGTTTGAAAATTTTCTGACGTGTTCACAAATAATAAGTACCTAATTCGAGAAAGTACAAAATATAGTGGTAGTTTATCGAACAAAATCTACAAGTTCTTATGCATCTTCAGGTAATGATACCATGCATCTCATATTAGGCATTTTATCGAACAACTTGGCTACATCCATTGAATTTGAAAGGTCGAAGCAGCCAATCCCAAAATCTCAAATAGACTAAATTAGTAAATAATAATATCAATTAGTACAAAAGACCTCAATTAGACAATCCTAAATATCTAAATTACCCAATTAATCTTAATTTATACTTAAATTATACTAAACTGTGTTTCAGTTTTACCCAAATATACCTCGAGTGTGCGCACATCCTCAATAGGAGAAATTCGGGTCGAGTCAAGGACAGATGCTAGGGTTTAGGAGTCACCACGTGAATGCATGGGGCGCCGCAGATCACAGTGAGGTTAGTTCGTGTCCTAGGGAAATCGTGGATTCGAGACGTCGCTGAAGAGAGAAAGTTGTCGCCACCCCAGGGAGACGTACTGCAGTCTTCTCCTTGAGTCACCATTCGAATCGCTAGAGAGAAGGTAGCGAAGAGAGAGAGAGAGAGAGATGAGAGAGAGAGAGAGACCAACTAGATTAGGGTTGAAGAGGAAAAGGATTCACCGGTAGTGTTTTTTAGTTTGGTCAATCTCTCATCAGATCAATTAGATCAATGGCCCAGATAGGAAGTTTAATGCGGGAAAGTTTGATGTGTGAAAAATTTCACCAATATTTTGATGAAAAATAGAGAGGGAAAGTTCCCTCCAATGTTTTACAAAGTATAAAATAAAAAAAATAGAGATAAAATGTTTCTCCTAATTTTCATTACAAATTAGTTAATTTGAAAATTAAAAATAAAGAGGAAAAAATTTGAATAATACAAACTAATATATTTATCAAATTAAAACTGTAAAATATGTCTAAATTAATTGTAACATTTGTAAAAAAAATGTGTACTTATAACATGTTATACATTCAATATATTTGTCTGTAATCAACGATCAAATTTGGTCCCAATTATTTGACAATTTAAATGTTAATCATTCTGGGACAATATTTTGGTCACAAAATATACTGACATGTAGAATTAATCTTGTTTTGTGACAAATTTAGTAGCAAAAAAAAATATTTGTCCCAATAAATTTTTTCTTTTGGGACAAACATAAATCAGTTGCTAATAATGTCATACTATGACAAAATTAACTTTGTCGCTAAGATTTTCGTAGCTAATAGAACTTTTTGTAGTAGTGATTTTAACGCTTTTAGGAGTTCAAATAACGTGTTTTTAGATCATTTGAATCGTATCTTTTACTGCATAACTTTTCACCAAATTTCACAAACACTAAGAAAGTTTGTTTCCCGATTCAAAACAAGATTTTAAAGCTTTGAGGAGTTCAAATAACGTGTTTTTAGATCATTTGTATCGTATCTTTTACTACATAACTTTTCACCGAATTTCACTAACACTAAGAAAGTTTGTTTTTCTATTCAAAACAAGATTTTAACGCTTTGAGGAGCTCAAATAACATGTTTTTAGATCATTTGTATCGTATCGTTTACTACATAACTTTTCCCCAAATTTCACAAACACTATGAAACCTTGTTTTCCGATTCAAAACAAGATTTTAACGCTTTGAGGAGTTCATCTAACGTGTTTTTAGATCATTTGTATCGTATCTTTTACTACATAACTTTTCACCAAATTTCACAAACACTAAGACAGTTTGTTTTCCTATTCAAAACAAACTTTTAACGTTTTGAGGAGCTCTAATATCATGTTTTTAGATCATTTGTATCGTATCTTTTACTACATAATTTTTCACCAAATTTGACAAACACTTAGAAAGTTTGTTTTCCGATTCAAAACAAGATTTTAACGCTTTGAGGAGTTCAAATAACGTGTTTTTAGCTCATTTGTATCGTATCTTTTACTGCATAACTTTTCACCAAATTTCACAAACACTAAGAAAGTTTGTTTTCCGATTCAAAACAAGATTTTAAAGCTTTGAAGAGTTCAAATAACGTGTTTTTAGATCATTTGTATCGTATCTTTTACTACATAACTTTTCACCAAATTTCACAAACACTATGAAAGTTTGTTTTTCGATTCAAAACAAGATTTTAACGCTTTGAGGAACTCAAATAACATGTTTTTAGATCATTTGTATCGTATCTTTTACTACATAACTTTTCACCAAATTTCACAAACACTAAGAAAGTTTGTTTTCCGATTCAAAACAAGATTTTAATGCTATGAGGATTTCAAATAACGTGTTTTTAGATCATTTGTATCGTGTCTTTTACTACATAACTTTTCACCTAATTTTAGAAACACTAAGAAAGTTTGTTTTTCGATTAAAAACACACTTTTAACGCTTTGTGGAGTTCAAATAACATGTTTTTAGATCATTTGTATCGTATCTTTTCCTGCATAACTTTTCACCAAATTTCACAAACACTAAGAAAGTTTGTTTCCCGATTCAAAACAAGATTTTAAAGCTTTGAGGAGTTCAAATAACGTGTTTTTAGATCATTTGTATCGTATCTTTTACTGCATAACTTTTCACCAAATTTCACAAACACTAAGAAAGTTTGTTTTTCTATTCAAAACAAACTTTTAACGCTTTGAGGAGCTCAAATAACATGTTTTTAGATTATTTGTATCGTATCTTTTACTACAGAACTTTTCACAAAATTTCACAAACACTAAGAAAGTTTGTTTTTCGATTCAAAACAAGATTTTATCGTTTTGAGGAGTTCAAATAACGTGTTTTTAGATCATTTGTATCGTATCTTTTACTACATAACTTTTCACCAAATTTCACAAACACTTAGAAAGTTTGTTTTTCGATTCAAAACAAGATTTTAACGCTTTGAGGAGCTCAAATAACGTGTTTTTAGATCATTTGTATCGTATCTTTTACTACATAACTTTTCACCAAATTTCACAAACACTTAGAAAGTTTGTTTTTCGATTCAAAACAAGATTTTAACGCTTTGAGGAGCTCAAATAACGTGTTTTTAGATCATTTGTATCCTATCTTTTACTACATAACTTTTCACCAAATTTCACAAACACTAAGAAAGTTTGTTTTTCTATTCAAAACAAGATTTTAACGCTTTGAGGAGTTCAAATAACGTGTTTTTAGATCATTTGTATCGTATCTTTTACTACATAACTTTTCACCAAATTTCACAAACACTATGAAAGTTTGTTTTTCGATTCAAAACAAGATTTTAACGTTTTGAGGAGTTCAAATAACGTGTTTTTAGATCATTTGTATCGTATCTTTTACTACTTAACTTTTCACCAAATTTCACAAACACTAAGAAAGTTTGTTTTTCGATTCAAAACAAGATTTTAACGCTTTGAGGAGTTCAAATAACGTGGTTTTAGATCATTTGTATCGTGTCTTTTACTACATAACTTTTCACCAAATTTCACAAACACTATGAAAGTTTGTTTTTCGATTCAAAACAAGATTTTAATGCTTTGAGGAATTCAAATAACGTGTTTTTAGATCATTTGTATCGTGTCTTTTACTACATAACTTTTCACCAAATTTCACAAACACTAAGACAGTTTGTTTTCCTATTCAAAACAAACTTTTAACGCTTTGGGGAGCTCCAATATCATGTTTTTAGATCATTTGTCTCGTATCTTTTACTACATAACTTTTCACCAAATTTCACAAACACTAAGAAAGTTTGTTTCCCGATTCAAAACAAGATTTTAAAGCTTTGAGGAGTTCAAATAACGTGTTTTTAGATCATTTGTATCGTATCTTTTACTACATAACTTTTCACCAAATTTGACAAACACTAAGAAAGTTTGTTTTTCGATTAAAAACAAGATTTTAACGTTTTGAGGAGTTCAAATAACGTGTTTTTAGATCATTTGTATCGTATCTTTTACTACATAACTTTTCACCAAATTTCACAAACACTAAGAAAGTTTGTTTTTCGATTCAAAACAAGATTTTAACGCTTTGAGGAGCTCAAATAACGTGTTTTTAGATCATTTGTATCCTATCTTTTACTACATAACTTTTCACCAAATTTCACAAACACTAAGAAAGTTTGTTTTTCTATTCAAAACAAGATTTTAACGATTTGAGGAGTTCAAATAACGTGTTTTTGGATCATTTGTATCGTATCTTTTACTACATAACTTTTCACCAAATTTCACAAACACTATGAAAGTTTGTTTTTCGATTCAAAACAAGATTTCAACGCTTTGAGGAGTTCAAATGACGTGTTTTTAGATCATTTGTATCGTATCTTTTACTACATAACTTTTCACCAAATTTCACAAACACTAAGACAGTTTCTTTTCCTATTCAAAACAAGCTTTTAACGCTTTGAGGAGCTCTAATATCATGTTTTTAGATCATTTGTATCGTATCTTTTACTACATAACTTTTCACCAAATTTGACAAACACTTAGAAAGTTTGTTTTCCGATTCAAAACAAGATTTTAACGCTTTGAAGAGTTCAAATAACGTGTTTTTAGATCATTTGTATCGTATCTTTTACTACATAACTTTTCGCCAAATTTCACAAACACTAAGAAAGTTTGTTTCCCGATTCAAAACAAGATTTTAAAGCTTTGAGGAGTTCAAATAACGTGTTTTTAGATCATTTGTATCGTATCTTTTACTACATAACTTTTCACCAAATTTCACAAACACTAAGAAAGATTGTTTTTCGATTGAAAACAAGATTTTAACGCTTTGAGGAGCTCAAATAACGTGTTTTTAGATCATTTGTATCCTATCTTTTACTACATAACTTTTCACCAAATTTCACAAACACTAAGAAAGTTTGTTTTTCTATTCAAAACAAGATTTTAACGCTTTGAGGATTTCAAATAACGTGTTTTTAGATCATTTGTATCGTATCTTTTACTACATAACTTTTCACCAAATTTCACAAACACTATGAAAGTTTGTTTTTCGATTCAAAACAAGATTTTAACGCTTTGAGGAGTTCAAATAACGTGTTTTTAGATCATTTGTATCGTATCTTTTACTACTTAACTTTTCACCAAATTTGACAAACACTAAGAAAGTTTGTTTTTCGATTCAAAACAAGATTTTAACGCTTTGAGGAGTTCAAATAACGTGTTTTTAGATCATTTGTATCGTGTCTTTTACTACATAACTTTTCACCAAATTTCACAAACACTATGAAAGTTTGTTTTTCGATTCAAAACAAGATTTTAATGCTTTGAGGAGTTCAAATAACGTGTTTTTAGATCATTTGTATCGTGTCTTTTACGACATAACTTTTCACCAAATTTCACAAACACTAAGACAATTTGTTTTCCTATTCAAAACAAACTTTTAACGCTTTGGGGAGCTCTAATATCATGTTTTTAGATCATTTGTCTCGTATCTTTTACTACGTAACTTTTCACCAAATTTCACAAACACTAAGAAAGTTTGTTTCCCGATTCAAAACAAGATTTTAAAGCTTTGAGGAGTTCAAATAACGTGTTTTTACATCATTTGTATCGTATCTTTTACTACATAACTTTTCACCAAATTTGACAAACACTAAGAAAGTTTGTTTTTCGATTAAAAACAAGATTTTAACGTTTTGAGGAGTTCAAATAACGTGTTTTTAGATCATTTGTATCGTATCTTTTACTACATAACTTTTCACCAAATTTCACAAACACTAAGACAGTTTGTTTTCCTATTCAAAACAAACTTTTAACGCTTTGAGGAGCTCTAATATCATGTTTTTAGATCATTTGTATCGTATCTTTTACTACATAACTTTTCACCAAATTTGACAAACACTTAGAAAGTTTGTTTTCCGATTCAAAACAAGATTTTAACGCTTTGAGGAGTTCAAATAACGTGTTTTTAGATCATTTGTATCGTATCTTTTACTACATAACTTTTCACCAAATTTCACAAACACTAAGAAAGTTTGTTTTTCTATTCAAAACAAGATTTTAATGCTTTGAGGAGTTCAAATAACGTGTTTTTAGATCATTTGTATCGTATCTTTTACTACATAACATTTCACAAAATTTCACAAACACTAAGAAAGTTTGTTTTTCGATTCAAAACAAGATTCACTACTACAAAAAATACAGTTAGGGACAAACGTGTTTAGTCCCTAAAACACGGTTTGGAGTCGCTGTAGATATTTGGGGACTATATATAGTCCCTAAGATTTTGTCATAACAGGCCCGACGCAGCAAATCAGGGTGACAAAAGTTTTTTTGATTTTGGTCCCTGATAATCGCATTTCTTGCGACAAGACTAATTTCCGATTTTTTCATTTTCATTTTCTGAGGTAGTCCCTGAAAATGAATGTTCTGTGACAAGTTATCGTCGTGAAAAATATGCTTTATGTGACTAACTTTCATCCCCAACTATGGTTGTTCTATGACTAGAATTTGTCTCTGAATATTTCTTTTACGTGACGAATTTTAGTATCTGAATATATATTTTATTTGACTAAATTTTGTCCCGGACTATGTTCTTCTGTGACTAATTGTGACTAATTCTTGCCTCTAAATAATTTTTTTATGTGACAAATTTTAGTCTCTGAATATCTTATTTGTACTATTTTTGGGAATGATATTAGTGCCTGAATATGTTGATATGAGACTGCATTTTGTGACAAAACTAACATTAGTCACAACATAAATATTATATTAATAAAATATGACAATAATATGGTTCCATTTATATTAAATAAAAATATTACTAAAAACACTATCATTTCGTTCTTACAATGTTAATTCTAGTACAACAAAACAACATCTCAAAAAAGCAAGATCCTTACGAAGATATAAGATAATAATATTAGAAATCCTTGTAATCGAATAATCATTTTAGAGAAAGGTCTTGATTGTCTTTTAAACCGGATGAACGAAGCTTCGTAACAATATTTGAGAGTCCTTGATTGTTTTTAGAGGACGGACATCCATCTGGTTCAGGTATTGGACAGTGGAATTATAGCCATGTGAAGCTTCATATGCTCCTTCTAGTACTGGAAAGAAATAAAATTTTAAAATAAAACAATAATCAAATACATGGTGTAAATTGTGAAAGAGTGTATATATCCCCCTGCAATGTCTAAGCAATACAAAATCAATAGCATAACTAACGAAAATTAACCACTACTTTTTTGCAAATATATGCCTGTAATTAAATTTAGTTGTACAAACCCATAACTTATAAATTTAATATACTTGCAATTACCTTACCAAGGAGGGCTCGATTACTGCTTCATCATATAAATAACCGTTGACGATTACATTCAACACGAGACGAGATACTGAAATATGAAAATTAAAGAAAAATCTCATAAAACAAGAAAATATTGCGCACACGTTGATGTGTCATATAAAGCATAATTACAAAAAAAGAAAAAAAGAAATGAAAATTAATGTAATGTAGTGTAATGTAATGTCAAATTAATTTTGTAGAAAAAATAATTCATTTGGGACTCAAATTAGAAATCTACCTTTCGAGATCATGATCGTACATTACAAAACTGTCACCACTTGTATGATAGAGTTTATGATCGAGACAACGAATTAAAGGGGCTACATAATTCTCTCACTGACAAGTCAAGACTAACAAAACAAAATGAAAATGAACAAATTATATGTTATTAGGAAAAATGTGCGATAAAAAAGATAAATGATACTTAAGTTGTTTGACCTTTTTCTTGACGATCGTCACCATTTCGTGTAGGATATCTCGCTCTACAATTTGTTGGTGTACTATGTCTTCTCAATTCTTGCTTAGTCTCCAATACCTGTATTTATTTCCTCTACAATTTTCAGTCAAGTCTTGTGGCTCTGGACTACAAAGAGACTAAAATTCAGTTCAATTTTGAGCACCTTGAATAGAATTCCAATACATGCAGTCGGCTTGGCGTACTCGCGGCTTGAGTACCAGCGGCTTGCCAAAATTGAACACCTTGAATAGAACTCCACCATGTGAGACTAAAATTCAGTTTAATTTTAACTCATAAATAATTCAAAGAATCGAAATTGGTACCTCAAAATAATTCGCTCGCATACGAGAAGTGAATCGTTGATACTAATTTAGAGATAGAATGGGATTGAGCTCAAAACCCTAGGAGAGTAATCTCAACAAGGCATCCTAAATTAACACTGAAATATTTTTAGATACTAATTTAGAGATATATAATTCACATGTTTTTTAGCTACCAATTATTGAGAGACAGAAAACATCATATAGAGCAAGGCGAGACAAGGAAAAAAAAATGGAGCAAACCAGAAAAAAGAAGTCGACGAACCAGATTCTCGATGAGAGAAGCTCTCGGATGAGGATAAGCCACGCCATATTGTGAACGAGTCCAGATCGAAGCTAAAGGGCTGGATGGAGAAGAAATATGCTAAGAGGACACATATTAAAATTAGATATAGAGACAAGAGGAGAAATTATCGCTATTCGAGTAAAGAGCAGTAGGTTTTGAGATTGAAAATGGTGGTGGCTAGGGTTTCGCTGCAGCTTTGCTAAGGAGGCAAGGGGAGGAAGAAGAAGGAAGCAAATGAGGCTAGGGTTTCTCTCAGAGGGGAAATTTATTTTTATACCATTCAATTTAGGAATGTAAATCCTGGTTACTAGCTAGAGTCAGGATTTTGGTTTCAATTATTGAGAGCGGGAAAGTTCCCTCCAACATTTGATATAGAAGAAGTAAAAAATGTAGAGGAATACATATTGACATTTCAAAATTTTAATTATGAAATTTTTATTTATAACAAACATAAAATGTATTGATTCAAAAAAATAATTTTCGAAAAATAAATAATAATTAATGCATTTTTTTTAAAACCAAAAGTAATCCATTTAAAAAAAAAAATAATCCATTATTTTCGAAAAATAGAATTAAATGCATTTTTTTATTTTCTTTTTTATTGCATGGGACATCTAATTATTTTTTCATTAAATTTAGAATATAAATATTATCACATATATCCCAATTGATATTCAATGTCATTCAAATTAAAATGACATCATCATATCACATGAACACATATTAAAAAATATATATATATGGCATTTCAAATTTTTAATTATGAAATTTTTATTGATAGTAAACATAAAATATTGAAATTAGGAAAAAATGTATTGATTCAAAAAAATTATTTTCGAAAAATAAATAATGGTTAATGCATTTTCAAAAAACCAAAAATAATCCATTTTTTAAAAAAAAAAATTAATCCATTATTTTTGAAGAATAGAATTAAATTCATTTTTTAATTTTCTTTTTTTTGCATTGGACATCTAATTATTTTTTCATTACATTAAGAATGTAAATATTATCACATATATCCCAATTGATATTCAATCTTATTCAAATAAAGAGGACATCATCATATCACATGGACACATATTAAAAAAAATATACATATGACATTTCAAATTTTTAATTATGAAAATTTTATTTATAATAAACATAAAATATTTAAATTAGGAAAAAATTTATTGATAAAAAAAATTTATTTTCGACAAATAAATAATAATTAATTCATTTTTTTTTAAAAAACCAAAAATAATCCATTTTAAAAAAAGCAAAAATCAATCCATAATTTTGTAAAAATAGAATTAAATGCATTTTCTTTTAATTTTTTTTTTTTTTGCATGGGACATCTAATTATTTTTTCATTAAATTAAGAATGTAAATATTATCACATATATCCCAATTGATATTCAATCTTATTCAAATAAAGATGACATCATCATATCACATGGACACATATTAAAAAAAATATACATATGACATTTCAAATTTTTAATTATGAAAATTTTATTTATAATAAACATAAAATATTTAGATTAGGAAAAAATGTATTGATTAAAAAAAAATTATTTTCGACAAATAAATAATAATTAATTCATTTTTTTAAAAACCAAAAATAATCCTTTTAAAAAAAAAAACAAAAATCAATCCATTATTTTTTAAAAATATAATTAAATGCATTTTTTTTTTTTTTTTTTTTTTTGCATGGGGCATGTAATTATTTATTCATTAAATTTAGAATGGAAATATTATCACATATATCCCAATTGATATTCAATGTCATTCAAATAAAGATGACATCATCATATCACATGGACACATATTAAAAAATACATACATATGACATTTCAAATTTTTAATTATGAAATTTTTATTTATAGTAAACATAAAATATTGAAATTAGGAAAAAAATGTATTGATTCAAAAAAAAAAATTCGAAAAATAAATAATAATTAATGCATTCATTTAGAAACAAAAAATAATCCATTTTTGAAAAAAAAAAAATTAATCCATTATTTTTGAAGAATAGAATTAAATACATTTTTTTTAACTTTTTTTTTTGCAGGGGACATCTAAATTTTTTTTTCATTAAGTTTAGAATGTAAATATTATCATATATATCCCAATTGATATTCAATGCCATTCAAATAAAGATGACATCATCATATCACATGGACACATATTAAAAAATATATACATATGACATTTCAAATTTTTTATTATGAATTTTTTATTTATAATAAAATAAAATATTTAAATTAGGAAAAAATGTATTGATTCATAAATTTATTTTCGAAAAATAAATAATAATTTATGCTTTTTTTTAAAAACCAAAAATAATCCTTTTTTGGAATATATTTCAGAAAACAATTATTTTTTGAATTTTGATTATAGAATGGGTTACATGTAAAAATGCTCCTAATAATAATATCATATTTTTTGTACACGTGAATCGAAAAATTATGAGTTTTTTTTAAGTGTTTATATATAATAAAAATAACAATATAATCATTCATTATTTCTATTACAATTCAAAAGCTGAATTATTAACATCATATTTCCAAAAAATCAGGATGTACGTTAATAAACATAAATGTATAACAAAAAATATGCGCATCAGAACTTCCTCTCTGAGTACCTGAAAAAACAGGTTTGCATTAATCAACATAAATATATATTAAAAAAGGAAATATTGAAAGTTTAGATTTGGTAAATACATTATTACAATTTATTTAGCATTAAGAAGAAATAATGACCATTAACTACACAATCATTATTTACACCAATAATAAGAAAAACTTAATCAAACTTTAAAAACATGATTGTATAAAAATATAAAAAAGATTTGCAAGGAATAACATTAGTCACATATGACATTCAAAATCAATATAAGAAATAACCAAAAATAATAACCTTTATTTACAAGGAAATCTCATAAAAAAGATAAACTTAGTTTTCAAATTAGAAAAATAGTTCAAAATCTGAAAAATAGCCCTACAATTTCATAAATACCTTTGCACAAATTACAAAAAATCAAATATACCTTTAAAATATGAAAATTTCAAAAACGGACTTATATAATCTGAAAATATAAAAAATATAAAAAATCCCCCTCTAAAATATATGAGAATTTAAAAAGACAAAATTTTAATGGGAAATTGCTTAATATGAATTTGGCCAATTAAAAAATGAATCTTTTGTTTAATACTTAACAGCCGTCTCTCTTGGACCACATTGCACAAAATAGGAATTTGGTCGATTAAACCAACATGGACATTTTTCCAATTAACCCCCTGGATTTTCAGAAGTTTCTCTTCCCTTGAGTGCTATGGATTTGCTAACTTTTTTTTGTTTTGGTTCAGTTCTCAAGCATAATTCACAACTTATTCCCTGCATTATATTTATTAACAAGAATTAAATTAAATTTTTGATGTAGAATGATGCACAATGTCTACAAAATAAAAACATAGATGTTATAAACCATAAATCATAAATTAAAAAGAAATACAAGAGATATGGTTCAGGTACCAATGAAATGAGTTTTTTAAGTGAATATCGAAATCTGAAGATACTTCTTAAGAGGAATTTCATCGAACACCTAAGCTTCACAAGGCATAAATTATTATTGCCTAATTCTAAAATTGGAAACAACTATATATGAAACTTTATCAACTATATTTCAGAAATTTCTGACGAGTACACAATATAAATGCTTGATTTAATAATGAACAAAATATAGTGGATGTTTTTTAGAGGAATTTAATCGAATACCTAAATCTTCGACATGTTTCGGCTTGACCTCTTATTGGCAAAGACATATTGCTCTTGATAGAAACTTCAAACCTCCACAAGCTTCAATTCGCAAGCATATCAATCTGTCAACATTAGCAATGATTAATTCGAAATTTCAGAAAATATCCTAAATTTGTAAATTACTTGAAATTGTTTGATGAGTTACAAGAGTAAGAGAAGTACGGTCTAAATCTGAAATTATAATTGCCTTGTTCTGAAATCGAAAACAACTATGTTTGAAAATTTTCTGACGTGTTCACAAATAATAAGTACCTAATTCGAGAAAGTACAAAATATAGTGGTAGTTTATCGAACAAAATCTACAAGTTCTTATGCATCTTCAGGTAATGATACCATGCATCTCATATTAGGCATTTTATCGAACAACTTGGCTACATCCATTGAATTTGAAAGGTCGAAGCAGCCAATCCCAAAATCTCAAATAGACTAAATTAGTAAATAATAATATCAATTAGTACAAAAGACCTCAATTAGACAATCCTAAATATCTAAATTACCCAATTAATCTTAATTTATACTTAAATTATACTAAACTGTGTTTCAGTTTTACCCAAATATACCTCGAGTGTGCGCACATCCTCAATAGGAGAAATTCGGGTCGAGTCAAGGACAGATGCTAGGGTTTAGGAGTCACCACGTGAATGCATGGGGCGCCGCAGATCACAGTGAGGTTAGTTCGTGTCCTAGGGAAATCGTGGATTCGAGACGTCGCTGAAGAGAGAAAGTTGTCGCCACCCCAGGGAGACGTACTGCAGTCTTCTCCTTGAGTCACCATTCGAATCGCTAGAGAGAAGGTAGCGAAGAGAGAGAGAGAGAGAGATGAGAGAGAGAGAGAGACCAACTAGATTAGGGTTGAAGAGGAAAAGGATTCACCGGTAGTGTTTTTTAGTTTGGTCAATCTCTCATCAGATCAATTAGATCAATGGCCCAGATAGGAAGTTTAATGCGGGAAAGTTTGATGTGTGAAAAATTTCACCAATATTTTGATGAAAAATAGAGAGGGAAAGTTCCCTCCAATGTTTTACAAAGTATAAAATAAAAAAAATAGAGATAAAATGTTTCTCCTAATTTTCATTACAAATTAGTTAATTTGAAAATTAAAAATAAAGAGGAAAAAATTTGAATAATACAAACTAATATATTTATCAAATTAAAACTGTAAAATATGTCTAAATTAATTGTAACATTTGTAAAAAAAATGTGTACTTATAACATGTTATACATTCAATATATTTGTCTGTAATCAACGATCAAATTTGGTCCCAATTATTTGACAATTTAAATGTTAATCATTCTGGGACAATATTTTGGTCACAAAATATACTGACATGTAGAATTAATCTTGTTTTGTGACAAATTTAGTAGCAAAAAAAAATATTTGTCCCAATAAATTTTTTCTTTTGGGACAAACATAAATCAGTTGCTAATAATGTCATACTATGACAAAATTAACTTTGTCGCTAAGATTTTCGTAGCTAATAGAACTTTTTGTAGTAGTGATTTTAACGCTTTTAGGAGTTCAAATAACGTGTTTTTAGATCATTTGAATCGTATCTTTTACTGCATAACTTTTCACCAAATTTCACAAACACTAAGAAAGTTTGTTTCCCGATTCAAAACAAGATTTTAAAGCTTTGAGGAGTTCAAATAACGTGTTTTTAGATCATTTGTATCGTATCTTTTACTACATAACTTTTCACCGAATTTCACTAACACTAAGAAAGTTTGTTTTTCTATTCAAAACAAGATTTTAACGCTTTGAGGAGCTCAAATAACATGTTTTTAGATCATTTGTATCGTATCGTTTACTACATAACTTTTCCCCAAATTTCACAAACACTATGAAACCTTGTTTTCCGATTCAAAACAAGATTTTAACGCTTTGAGGAGTTCATCTAACGTGTTTTTAGATCATTTGTATCGTATCTTTTACTACATAACTTTTCACCAAATTTCACAAACACTAAGACAGTTTGTTTTCCTATTCAAAACAAACTTTTAACGTTTTGAGGAGCTCTAATATCATGTTTTTAGATCATTTGTATCGTATCTTTTACTACATAATTTTTCACCAAATTTGACAAACACTTAGAAAGTTTGTTTTCCGATTCAAAACAAGATTTTAACGCTTTGAGGAGTTCAAATAACGTGTTTTTAGCTCATTTGTATCGTATCTTTTACTGCATAACTTTTCACCAAATTTCACAAACACTAAGAAAGTTTGTTTTCCGATTCAAAACAAGATTTTAAAGCTTTGAAGAGTTCAAATAACGTGTTTTTAGATCATTTGTATCGTATCTTTTACTACATAACTTTTCACCAAATTTCACAAACACTATGAAAGTTTGTTTTTCGATTCAAAACAAGATTTTAACGCTTTGAGGAACTCTAATAACATGTTTTTAGATCATTTGTATCGTATCTTTTACTACATAACTTTTCACCAAATTTCACAAACACTAAGAAAGTTTGTTTTCCGATTCAAAACAAGATTTTAATGCTATGAGGATTTCAAATAACGTGTTTTTAGATCATTTGTATCGTGTCTTTTACTACATAACTTTTCACCTAATTTTAGAAACACTAAGAAAGTTTGTTTTTCGATTAAAAACACACTTTTAACGCTTTGTGGAGTTCAAATAACATGTTTTTAGATCATTTGTATCGTATCTTTTCCTGCATAACTTTTCACCAAATTTCACAAACACTAAGAAAGTTTGTTTCCCGATTCAAAACAAGATTTTAAAGCTTTGAGGAGTTCAAATAACGTGTTTTTAGATCATTTGTATCGTATCTTTTACTGCATAACTTTTCACCAAATTTCACAAACACTAAGAAAGTTTGTTTTTCTATTCAAAACAAACTTTTAACGCTTTGAGGAGCTCAAATAACATGTTTTTAGATTATTTGTATCGTATCTTTTACTACAGAACTTTTCACAAAATTTCACAAACACTAAGAAAGTTTGTTTTTCGATTCAAAACAAGATTTTATCGTTTTGAGGAGTTCAAATAACGTGTTTTTAGATCATTTGTATCGTATCTTTTACTACATAACTTTTCACCAAATTTCACAAACACTTAGAAAGTTTGTTTTTCGATTCAAAACAAGATTTTAACGCTTTGAGGAGCTCAAATAACGTGTTTTTAGATCATTTGTATCGTATCTTTTACTACATAACTTTTCACCAAATTTCACAAACACTTAGAAAGTTTGTTTTTCGATTCAAAACAAGATTTTAACGCTTTGAGGAGCTCAAATAACGTGTTTTTAGATCATTTGTATCCTATCTTTTACTACATAACTTTTCACCAAATTTCACAAACACTAAGAAAGTTTGTTTTTCTATTCAAAACAAGATTTTAACGCTTTGAGGAGTTCAAATAACGTGTTTTTAGATCATTTGTATCGTATCTTTTACTACATAACTTTTCACCAAATTTCACAAACACTATGAAAGTTTGTTTTTCGATTCAAAACAAGATTTTAACGCTTTGAGGAGTTCAAATAACGTGTTTTTAGATCATTTGTATCGTATCTTTTACTACTTAACTTTTCACCAAATTTCACAAACACTAAGAAAGTTTGTTTTTCGATTCAAAACAAGATTTTAACGCTTTGAGGAGTTCAAATAACGTGGTTTTAGATCATTTGTATCGTGTCTTTTACTACATAACTTTTCACCAAATTTCACAAACACTATGAAAGTTTGTTTTTCGATTCAAAACAAGATTTTAATGCTTTGAGGAATTCAAATAACGTGTTTTTAGATCATTTGTATCGTGTCTTTTACTACATAACTTTTCACCAAATTTCACAAACACTAAGACAGTTTGTTTTCCTATTCAAAACAAACTTTTAACGCTTTGGGGAGCTCCAATATCATGTTTTTAGATCATTTGTCTCGTATCTTTTACTACATAACTTTTCACCAAATTTCACAAACACTAAGAAAGTTTGTTTCCCGATTCAAAACAAGATTTTAAAGCTTTGAGGAGTTCAAATAACGTGTTTTTAGATCATTTGTATCGTATCTTTTACTACATAACTTTTCACCAAATTTGACAAACACTAAGAAAGTTTGTTTTTCGATTAAAAACAAGATTTTAACGTTTTGAGGAGTTCAAATAACGTGTTTTTAGATCATTTGTATCGTATCTTTTACTACATAACTTTTCACCAAATTTCACAAACACTAAGAAAGTTTGTTTTTCGATTCAAAACAAGATTTTAACGCTTTGAGGAGCTCAAATAACGTGTTTTTAGATCATTTGTATCCTATCTTTTACTACATAACTTTTCACCAAATTTCACAAACACTAAGAAAGTTTGTTTTTCTATTCAAAACAAGATTTTAACGATTTGAGGAGTTCAAATAACGTGTTTTTGGATCATTTGTATCGTATCTTTTACTACATAACTTTTCACCAAATTTCACAAACACTATGAAAGTTTGTTTTTCGATTCAAAACAAGATTTCAACGCTTTGAGGAGTTCAAATGACGTGTTTTTAGATCATTTGTATCGTATCTTTTACTACATAACTTTTCACCAAATTTCACAAACACTAAGACAGTTTCTTTTCCTATTCAAAACAAGCTTTTAACGCTTTGAGGAGCTCTAATATCATGTTTTTAGATCATTTGTATCGTATCTTTTACTACATAACTTTTCACCAAATTTGACAAACACTTAGAAAGTTTGTTTTCCGATTCAAAACAAGATTTTAACGCTTTGAAGAGTTCAAATAACGTGTTTTTAGATCATTTGTATCGTATCTTTTACTACATAACTTTTCGCCAAATTTCACAAACACTAAGAAAGTTTGTTTCCCGATTCAAAACAAGATTTTAAAGCTTTGAGGAGTTCAAATAACGTGTTTTTAGATCATTTGTATCGTATCTTTTACTACATAACTTTTCACCAAATTTCACAAACACTAAGAAAGTTTGTTTTTCGATTGAAAACAAGATTTTAACGCTTTGAGGAGCTCAAATAACGTGTTTTTAGATCATTTGTATACTATCTTTTACTACATAACTTTTCACCAAATTTCACAAACACTAAGAAAGTTTGTTTTTCTATTCAAAACAAGATTTTAACGCTTTGAGGATTTCAAATAACGTGTTTTTAGATCATTTGTATCGTATCTTTTACTACATAACTTTTCACCAAATTTCACAAACACTATGAAAGTTTGTTTTTCGATTCAAAACAAGATTTTAACGCTTTGAGGAGTTCAAATAACGTGTTTTTAGATCATTTGTATCGTATCTTTTACTACTTAACTTTTCACCAAATTTGACAAACACTAAGAAAGTTTGTTTTTCGATTCAAAACAAGATTTTAACGCTTTGAGGAGTTCAAATAACGTGTTTTTAGATCATTTGTATCGTGTCTTTTACTACATAACTTTTCACCAAATTTCACAAACACTATGAAAGTTTGTTTTTCGATTCAAAACAAGATTTTAATGCTTTGAGGAGTTCAAATAACGTGTTTTTAGATCATTTGTATCGTGTCTTTTACGACATAACTTTTCACCAAATTTCACAAACACTAAGACAATTTGTTTTCCTATTCAAAACAAACTTTTAACGCTTTGGGGAGCTCTAATATCATGTTTTTAGATCATTTGTCTCGTATCTTTTACTACGTAACTTTTCACCAAATTTCACAAACACTAAGAAAGTTTGTTTCCCGATTCAAAACAAGATTTTAAAGCTTTGAGGAGTTCAAATAACGTGTTTTTACATCATTTGTATCGTATCTTTTACTACATAACTTTTCACCAAATTTGACAAACACTAAGAAAGTTTGTTTTTCGATTAAAAACAAGATTTTAAAGTTTTGAGGAGTTCAAATAACGTGTTTTTAGATCATTTGTATCGTATCTTTTACTACATAACTTTTCACCAAATTTCACAAACACTAAGACAGTTTGTTTTCCTATTCAAAACAAACTTTTAACGCTTTGAGGAGCTCTAATATCATGTTTTTAGATCATTTGTATCGTATCTTTTACTACATAACTTTTCACCAAATTTGACAAACACTTAGAAAGTTTGTTTTCCGATTCAAAACAAGATTTTAACGCTTTGAGGAGTTCAAATAACGTGTTTTTAGATCATTTGTATCGTATCTTTTACTACAAAACATTTCACAAAATTTCACAAACACTAAGAAATTTTGTTTTTCTATTCAAAACAAGATTTTAACGCTCTGAGGAGTTCAAATAGCGTGTTTTTAGATCATTTGTATCGTATCTTTTACTACATAACTTTTCACCAAATTTCACAAACACTATGAAAGTTTGTTTTTCGATTCAAAACAAGATTTTAACGCTTTGAGGAGTTCAAATAACGTGTTTTTAGATCATTTGTATCGTATCTTTTCCTGCATAACTTTTCACCAAATTTCACAAACACTAAGAAAGTTTGTTTCCCGATTCAAAACAAGATTTTAAAGCTTTGAGGAGTTCAAATAACGTGTTTTTAGATCATTTGTATCGTATCTTTTACTACATAACTTTTCACCAAATTTCACAAACACTAAGAAAGTTTGTTTTTCTATTCAAAACAAGATTTTAACGCTTTGAGGAGCTCAAATAACGTGTTTTTAGATCATTTGTATCCTATCTTTTACTACATGACTTTTCACCAAATTTCACAAACACTAAGAAAGTTTGTTTTTCTATTCAAAACAAGATTTTAAAGCTTTGAGGAGTTCAAATAACGTGTTTTTAGATCATTTGTATCGTATCTTTTACTACATAACTTTTCACCAAATTTCACAAACACTAAGAAAGTTTGTTTTTCGATTCAAAACAAAATTTTAACGCTTTGAGGAGCTCAAATAACGTGTTTTTTGATCATTTGTATCGTATCTTTTACTACATAACTTTTCACCAAATTTCACAAACACTAAGAAAGTTTGTTTTTCTATTCAAAACAAGATTTTAACGCTTTGAGGAGTTCAAATAACGTGTTTTTAGATCATTTGTATCGTATCTTTTACTACATAACTTTTCACCAAATTTCACAAACACTAAGAAAGTTTGTTTTTCTATTCAAAACAAGATTTTAACGCTTTGAGGAGTTCAAATAACGTGTTTTTAGATCATTTGTATCGTAACTTTTACTACATAACTTTTCACCAAATTTCACAAACACTAAGACAGTTTGTTTTCCTATTCAAAACAAACTTTTAACGCTTTGAGGATCTCTAATATCATGTTTTTAGATCATTTGTATCGTATCTTTTACTACATAACTTTTCACCAAATTTGACAAACACTATGAAAGTTTGTTTTTCGATTCAAAACAAGATTTTAACGCTTTGAGGAGTTCAAATAACGTGTTTTTAGATCATTTGTATCGTATCTTTTACTACTTAACTTTTCACCAAATTTGACAAACACTAAGAAAGTTTGTTTTTCGATTCAAAACAAGATTTTAACGCTTTGAGGATTTCAAATAACGTGTTTTTAGATCATTTGTATCGTGTCTTTTACTACATAACTTTTCACCAAATTTCACAAACACTAAGAAAGTTTGTTTTTCTATTCAAAACAAGATTTTAACGCTTTGAGGATTTCAAATAACGTGTTTTTAGATCATTTGTATCGTATCTTTTACTACATAACTTTTCACCAAATTTCACAAACACTATGAAAGTTTGTTTTTCGATTCAAAACAAGATTTTAACGCTTTGAGGAGTTCAAATAACGTGTTTTTAGATCATTTGTATCGTATCTTTTACTACTTAACTTTTCACCAAATTTCACAAACACTAAGAAAGTTTGTTTTTCGATTCAAAACAAGATTTTAACGCTTTGAGGAGTTCAAATAACGTGTTTTTAGATCATTTGTATCGTGTCTTTTACTACATAACTTTTCACCAAATTTCACAAACACTAAGAAAGTTTGTTTTTCTATTCAAAACAAGATTTTAACGCTTTGAGGATTTCAAATAACGTGTTTTTAGATCATTTGTATCGTATCTTTTACTACATAACTTTTCACCAAATTTCACAAACACTATGAAAGTTTGTTTTTCGATTCAAAACAAGATTTTAACGCTTTGAGGAGTTCAAATAACGTGTTTTTAGATCATTTGTATCGTATCTTTTACTACTTAACTTTTCACCAAATTTGACAAACACTAAGAAAGTTTGTTTTTCGATTCAAAACAAGATTTTAACGCTTTGAGGAGTTCAAATAACGTGTTTTTAGATCATTTGTATCGTGTCTTTTACTACATAACTTTTCACCAAATTTCACAAACACTATGAAAGTTTGTTTTTCGATTCAAAACAAGATTTTAATGCTTTGAGGAGTTCAAATAACGTGTTTTTAGATCATTTGTATCGTGTCTTTTACGACATAACTTTTCACCAAATTTCACAAACACTAAGACAATTTGTTTTCCTATTCAAAACAAACTTTTAACGCTTTGGGGAGCTCTAATATCATGTTTTTAGATCATTTGTCTCGTATCTTTTACTACGTAACTTTTCACCAAATTTCACAAACACTAAGAAAGTTTGTTTCCCGATTCAAAACAAGATTTTAAAGCTTTGAGGAGTTCAAATAACGTGTTTTTACATCATTTGTATCGTATCTTTTACTACATAACTTTTCACCAAATTTGACAAACACTAAGAAAGTTTGTTTTTCGATTAAAAACAAGATTTTAACGTTTTGAGGAGTTCAAATTACGTGTATTTAGATCATTTGTATCATATCTTTTACTACATAACTTTTCACCAAATTTCACAAACACTAAGACAGTTTGTTTTCCTATTCAAAACAAACTTTTAACGCTTTGAGGAGCTCTAATATCATGTTTTTAGATCATTTGTATCGTATCTTTTACTACATAACTTTTCACCAAATTTGACAAACACTTAGAAAGTTTGTTTTCCGATTCAAAACAAGATTTTAACGCTTTGAGGAGTTCAAATAACGTGTTTTTAGATCATTTGTATCGTATCTTTTACTACAAAACATTTCACAAAATTTCACAAACACGAAGAAATTTTGTTTTTCTATTCAAAACAAGATTTTAACGCTTTGAGGAGTTCAAATAACGTGTTTTTAGATCATTTGTATCGTATCTTTTACTACATAACTTTTCACCAAATTTCACAAACACTATGAAAGTTTGTTTTTCGATTCAAAACAAGATTTTAACGCTTTGAGGAGTTCAAATAACGTGTTTTTAGATCATTTGTATCGTATCTTTTCCTGCATAACTTTTCACCAAATTTCACAAACACTAAGAAAGTTTGTTTCCCGATTCAAAACAAGATTTTAAAGCTTTGAGGAGTTCAAATAACGTGTTTTTAGATCATTTGTATCGTATCTTTTACTACATAACTTTTCACCAAATTTCACAAACACTAAGAAAGTTTGTTTTTCTATTCAAAACAAGATTTTAACGCTTTGAGGAGCTCAAATAACGTGTTTTTAGATCATTTGTATCCTATCTTTTACTACATAACTTTTCACCAAATTTCACAAACACTAAGAAAGTTTGTTTTTCTATTCAAAACAAGATTTTAAAGCTTTGAGGAGTTCAAATAACGTGTTTTTAGATCATTTGTATCGTATCTTTTACTACATAACTTTTCACCAAATTTCACAAACACTAAGAAAGTTTGTTTTTCTATTCAAAACAAAATTTTAACGCTTTGAGGAGCTCAAATAACGTGTTTTTTGATCATTTGTATCGTATCTTTTACTACATAACTTTTCACCAAATTTCACAAACACTATGAAAGTTTGTTTTTCGATTCAAAACAAGATTTTAACGCTTTGAGGAGTTCAAATAACGTGTTTTTAGATCATTTGTATCGTATCTTTTACTACATAACTTTTCACCAAATTTCACAAACACTAAGAAAGTTTGTTTTTCTATTCAAAACAAGATTTTAACGCTTTGAGGAGTTCAAATAACGTGTTTTTAGATCATTTGTATCGTAACTTTTACTACATAACTTTTCACCAAATTTCACAAACACTAAGACAGTTTGTTTTCCTATTCAAAACAAACTTTTAACGCTTTGAGGAGCTCTAATATCATGTTTTTAGATCATTTCTATCGTATCTTTTACTACATAACTTTTCACCAAATTTCACAAACACTTAGAAAGTTTGTTGTCCGATTCAAAACAAGATTTTAACGCTTTGAGGAGCTCAAATAACGTGTTTTTTGATCATTTGTATCGTATCTTTTACTACATAACTTTTCACCAAATTTCACAAACACTAAGAAATTTTGTTTTTCTATTCAAAACAAGATTTTAACGCTTTGAGGAGTTCAAATAACGTGTTTTTAGATCATTTGAATCGTATCTTTTACTGCATAACTTTTCACCAAATTTCACAAACACTAAGAAAGTTTGTTTCCCGATTCAAAACAAGATTTTAAAGCTTTGAGGAGTTCAAATAACGTGTTTTTAGATCATTTGTATCGTATCTTTTACTACATAACTTTTCACCAAATTTCACAAACACTAAGAAAGTTTGTTTTTCTATTCAAAACAAGATTTTAACGCTTTGAGGAGTTCAAATAACGTGTTTTTAGATCATTTGTATCGTATCTTTTACTACATAACATTTCACAAAATTTCACAAACACTAAGAAAGTTTGTTTTTCGATTCAAAACAAGATTTTAACGCTTTTAGGAGTTCAAATTACGTGTTTTTAGATCATTTGAATCGTATCTTTTACTGCATAAATTTTCACCAAATTTCACAAACACTAAGAAAGTTTGTTTCCCGATTCAAAACAAGATTTTAAAGCTTTGAGGAGTTCAAATAACGTGTTTTTAGATCATTTGTATCGTATCTTTTACTACATAACTTTTCACCGAATTTCACTAACACTAAGAAAGTTTGTTTTTCTATTCAAAACAAGATTTTAACGCTTTGAGGAGCTCAAATAACATGTTTTTAGATCATTTGTATCGTATCGTTTACTACATAACTTTTCCCCAAATTTCACAAACACTATGAAAGCTTGTTTTCCGATTCAAAACAAGATTTTAACGCTTTGAGGAGTTCATATAACGTGTTTTTAGATCATTTGTGTCGTATCTTTTACTACATAACTTTTCACCAAATTTCACAAACACTAAGACAGTTTGTTTTCCTATTCAAAACAAACTTTTAACGTTTTGAGGAGCTCTAATATCATGTTTTTAGATCATTTGTATCGTATCTTTTACTACATAACTTTTCACCAAATTTGACAAACACTTAGAAAGTTTGTTTTCCGATTCAAAACAAGATTTTAACGCTTTGAGGAGTTCAAATAACGTGTTTTTAGATCATTTGTATCGTATCTTTTACTGCATAACTTTTCACCAAATTTCACAAACACTAAGAAAGTTTATTTTCCGATTCAAAACAAGATTTTAAAGCTTTGAAGAGTTCAAATAACGTGTTTTTAGATCATTTGTATCGTATCTTTTACTACATAAGTTTTCACCAAATTTCACAAACACTATGAAAGTTTGTTTTTCGATTCAAAACAAGATTTTAACGCTTTGAGGAACTCAAATAACATGTTTTTAGATCATTTGTATCGTATCTTTTACTACATAACTTTTCACCAAATTTCACAAACACTAAGAAAGTTTGTTTTCCGATTCAAAACAAGATTTTAATGCTTTGAGGATTTCAAATAACGTGTTTTTAGATCATTTGTATCGTGTCTTTTACTACATAACTTTTCACCTAATTTTAGAAACACTAAGAAAGTTTGTTTTTCGATGAAAAACACACTTTTAACGCTTTGTGGAGTTCAAATAACATGTTTTTAGATCATTTGTATCGTATTTTTTCCTGCATAACTTTTCACCAAATTTCACAAACACTAAAAAAGTTTGTTTCCCGATTCAAAACAAGATTTTAAAGCTTTGAGGAGTTCAAATAACGTGTTTTTAGATCATTTGTATCGTATCTTTTACTGCATAACTTTTCACCAAATTTCACAAACACTAAGAAAGTTTGTTTTTCTATTCAAAACAAACTTTTAACGCTTTGAGGAGCTCAAATAACATGTTTTTAGATTATTTGTATCGTATCTTTTACTACATAACTTTTCACAAAATTTCACAAACACTAAGAAAGTTTGTTTTTCGATTCAAAACAAGATTTTAACGTTTTGAGGAGTTCAAATAACGTGTTTTTAGATCATTTGTATCGTATCTTTTACTACATAACTTTTCACCAAATTTCACAAACACTTAGAAAGTTTGTTTTTCGATTCAAAACAAGATTTTAACGCTTTGAGGAGCTCAAATAACGTGTTTTTAGATCATTTGTATCCTATCTTTTACTACATAACTTTTCACCAAATTTCACAAACACTAAGAAAGTTTGTTTTTCTATTGAAAACAAGATTTTAACACTTTGAGGAGTTCAAATAACGTGTTTTTAGATCATTTGTATCGTATCTTTTACTACATAACTTTTCACCAAATTTCACAAACACTATGAAAGTTTGTTTTTCGATTCAAAACAAGATTTTAACGCTTTGAGGAGTTCAAATAACGTGTTTTTAGATCATTTGTATCGTATCTTTTACTACTTAACTTTTCACCAAATTTCACAAACACTAAGAAAGTTTGTTTTTCGATTCAAAACAAGATTTTAACGCTTTGAGGAGTTCAAATAACGTGGTTTTAGATCATTTGTATCGTGTCTTTTACTACATAACTTTTCACCAAATTTCACAAACACTATGAAAGTTTGTTTTTCGATTCAAAACAAGATTTTAATGCTTTGAGGAATTCAAATAACGTGTTTTTAGATCATTTGTATCGTGTCTTTTACTACATAACTTTTCACCAAATTTCACAAACACTAAGACAGTTTGTTTTCCTATTCAAAACAAACTTTTAACGCTTTGGGGAGCTCCAATATCATGTTTTTAGATCATTTGTCTCGTATCTTTTACTACATAACTTTTCACCAAATTTCACAAACACTAAGAAAGTTTGTTTCCCGATTCAAAACAAGATTTTAAAGCTTTGAGGAGTTCAAATAACGTGTTTTTAGATCATTTGTATCGTATCTTTTACTACATAACTTTTCACCAAATTTGACAAACACTAAGAAAGTTTGTTTTTCGATTAAAAACAAGATTTTAACGTTTTGAGGAGTTCAAATAACGTGTTTTTAGATCATTTGTATCGTATCTTTTACTACATAACTTTTCACCAAATTTCACAAACACTAAGAAAGTTTGTTTTTCGATTCAAAACAAGATTTTAACGCTTTGAGGAGCTCAAATAACGTGTTTTTAGATCATTTGTATCCTATCTTTTACTACATAAATTTTCACCAAATTTCACAAACACTAAGAAAGTTTGTTTTTCTATTCAAAACAAGATTTTAACGATTTGAGGAGTTCAAATAACGTGTTTTTGGATCATTTGTATCGTATCTTTTACTACATAACTTTTCACCAAATTTCACAAACACTATGAAAGTTTGTTTTTCTATTCAAAACAAGATTTCAACGCTTTGAGGAGTTCAAATAACGTGTTTTTAGATCATTTGTATCGTATCTTTTACTACATAACTTTTCACCAAATTTCACAAACACTAAGACAGTTTCTTTTCCTATTCAAAACAAACTTTTAACGCTTTGAGGAGCTCTATTATCATGTTTTTAGATCATTTGTATCGTATCTTTTACTACATAACTTTTCACCAAATTTGACAAACACTTAGAAAGTTTGTTTTCCGATTCAAAACAAGATTTTAACGCTTTGAAGAGTTCAAATAACGTATTTTTAGATCATTTGTATCGTATCTTTTACTACATAACTTTTCACCAAATTTCACAAACACTAAGAAAGTTTGTTTCCCGATTCAAAACAAGATTTTAAAGCTTTGAGGAGTTCAAATAACGTGTTTTTAGATCATTTGTATCGTATCTTTTACTACATAACTTTTCACCAAATTTCACAAACACTAAGAAAGTTTGTTTTTCGATTGAAAACAAGATTTTAACGCTTTGAGGAGCTCAAATAACATGTTTTTAGATCATTTGTATCCTATCTTTTACTACATAACTTTTCACCAAATTTCACAAACACTAAGAAAGTTTGATTTTCTATTCAAAACAAGATTTTAACGCTTTGGGGAGCTCTAATATCATGTTTTTAGATCATTTGTCTCGTATCTTTTACTACGTAAGTTTTCACCAAATTTCACAAACACTAAGAAAGTTTGTTTCCCGATTCAAAACAAGATTTTAAAGCTTTGAGGAGTTCAAATAACGTGTTTTTACATCATTTGTATCGTATCTTTTACTACATAACTTTTCACCAAATTTGACAAACACTAAGAAAGTTTGTTTTTCGATTAAAAACAAGATTTTAACGCTTTGAGGAGTTCAAATTACGTGTTTTTAGATCATTTGAATCGTATCTTTTACTGCATAAATTTTCACCAAATTTCACAAACACTAAGAAAGTTTGTTTCCCGATTCAAAACAAGATTTTAAAGCTTTGAGGAGTTCAAATAACGTGTTTTTAGATCATTTGTATCGTATCTTTTACTACATAACTTTTCACCGAATTTCACTAACACTAAGAAAGTTTGTTTTTCTATTCAAAACAAGATTTTAACGCTTTGAGGAGCTCAAATAACATGTTTTTAGATCATTTGTATCGTATCGTTTACTACATAACTTTTCCCCAAATTTCACAAACACTATGAAAGCTTGTTTTCCGATTCAAAACAAGATTTTAACGCTTTGAGGAGTTCATATAACGTGTTTTTAGATCATTTGTATCGTATCTTTTACTACATAACTTTTCACCAAATTTCACAAACACTAAGACAGTTTGTTTTCCTATTCAAAACAAACTTTTAACGTTTTGAGGAGCTCTAATATCATGTTTTTAGATCATTTGTATCGTATCTTTTACTACATAACTTTTCACCAAATTTGACAAACACTTAGAAAGTTTGTTTTCCGATTCAAAACAAGATTTTAACGCTTTGAGGAGTTCAAATAACGTGTTTTTAGATCATTTGTATCGTATCTTTTACTGCATAACTTTTCACCAAATTTCACAAACACTAAGAAAGTTTATTTTCCGATTCAAAACAAGATTTTAAAGCTTTGAAGAGTTCAAATAACGTGTTTTTAGATCATTTGTATCGTATCTTTTACTACATAAGTTTTCACCAAATTTCACAAACACTATGAAAGTTTGTTTTTCGATTCAAAACAAGATTTTAACGCTTTGAGGAACTCAAATAACATGTTTTTAGATCATTTGTATCGTATCTTTTACTACATAACTTTTCACCAAATTTCACAAACACTAAGAAAGTTTGTTTTCCGATTCAAAACAAGATTTTAATACTTTGAGGATTTCAAATAACGTGTTTTTAGATCATTTGTATCGTGTCTTTTACTACATAACTTTTCACCTAATTTTAGAAACACTAAGAAAGTTTGTTTTTCGATTAAAAACACACTTTTAACGCTTTGTGGAGTTCAAATAACATGTTTTTAGATCATTTGTATCGTATTTTTTCCTGCATAACTTTTCACCAAATTTCACAAACACTAAGAAAGTTTGTTTCCCGATTCAAAACAAGATTTTAAAGCTTTGAGGAGTTCAAATAACGTGTTTTTAGATCATTTGTATCGTATCTTTTACTGCATAACTTTTCACCAAATTTCACAAACACTAAGAAAGTTTGTTTTTCTATTCAAAACAAACTTTTAACGCTTTGAGGAGCTCAAATAACATGTTTTTAGATTATTTGTATCGTATCTTTTACTACATAACTTTTCACAAAATTTCACAAACACTAAGAAAGTTTGTTTTTCGATTCAAAACAAGATTTTAACGTTTTGAGGAGTTCAAATAACGTGTTTTTAGATCATTTGTATCGTATCTTTTACTACATAACTTTTCACCAAATTTCACAAACACTAAGAAAGTTTGTTTCCCGATTCAAAACAAGATTTTAAAGCTTTGAGGAGTTCAAATAACGTGTTTTTAGATCATTTGTATCGTATCTTTTACTACATAACTTTTCACCAAATTTCACAAACATTAAGAAAGTTTGTTTTTCGATTGAAAACAAGATTTTAACGCTTTGAGGAGCTCAAATAACGTGTTTTTAGATCATTTGTATCCTATCTTTTACTACATAACTTTTCACCAAATTTCACAAACACTAAGAAAGTTTGATTTTCTATTCAAAACAAGATTTTAACGCTTTGAGGATTTCAAATAACGTGTTTTTAGATCATTTGTATCGTATCTTTTACTACATAACTTTTCACCAAATTTCACAAACACTATGAAAGTTTGTTTTTCGATTCAAAACAAGATTTTAACGCTTTGAGGAGTTCAAATAACGTGTTTTTAGATCATTTGTATCGTATCTTTTACTACTTAACTTTTCACCAAATTTGACAAACACTAAGAAAGTTTGTTTTTTGATTCAAAACAAGATTTTAACGCTTTGAGGAGTTCAAATAACGTGTTTTTAGATCATTTGTATCGTATCTTTTACTACATAACTTTTCACCAAATTTCACAAACACTATGAAAGTTTGTTTTTCGATTCAAAACAAGATTTTAATGCTTTGAGGAGTTCAAATAACGTGTTTTTAGATCATTTGTATCGTGTCTTTTACGACATAACTTTTCACCAAATTTCACAAACACTAAGACAATTTGTTTTCCTATTCAAAACAAACTTTTAACGCTTTGGGGAGCTCTAATATCATGTTTTTAGATCATTTGTCTCGTATCTTTTACTACGTAAGTTTTCACCAAATTTCACAAACACTAAGAAAGTTTGTTTCCCGATTCAAAACAAGATTTTAAAGCTTTGAGGAGTTCAAATAACGTATTTTTACATCATTTGTATCGTATCTTTTACTACATAACTTTTCACCAAATTTGACAAACACTAAGAAAGTTTGTTTTTCGATTAAAAACAAGATTTTAACGTTTTGAGGAGTTCAAATAACGTGTTTTTAGATCATTTGTATCGTATCTTTTACTACATAACTTTTCACCAAATTTCACAAACACTAAGACAGTTTGTTTTCCTATTCAAAACAAACTTTTAACGCTTTGAGGAGCTCTAATATCATGTTTTTAGATCATTTGTATCGTATCTTTTACTACATAACTTTTCACCAAATTTGACAAACACTTAGAAAGTTTGTTTTCCGATTCAAAACAAGATTTTAACGCTTTGAGGAGTTCAAATAACGTGTTTTTAGATCATTTGTATCGTATCTTTTACTACAAAACATTTCACAAAATTTCACAAACACTAAGAAATTTTGTTTTTCTATTCAAAACAAGATTTTAACGCTTTGAGGAGTTCAAATAACGTGTTTTTAGATCATTTGTATCGTATCTTTTACTACATAACTTTTCACCAAATTTCACAAACACTATGAAAGTTCGTTTTTCGATTCAAAACAAGATTTTAACGCTTTGAGGAGTTCAAATAACGTGTTTTTAGATCATTTGTATCGTATCTTTTCCTGCATAACTATTCACCAAATTTCACAAACACTAAGAAAGTTTGTTTCCCGATTCAAAACAAGATTTTAAAGCTTTGAGGAGTTCAAATAACGTGTTTTTAGATCATTTGTATCGTATCTTTTACTACATAACTTTTCACCAAATTTCACAAACACTAAGAAAGTTTGTTTTTCTATTCAAAACAAGATTTTAACGCTTTGAGGAGCTCAAATAACGTGTTTTTAAATCATTTGTATCCTATCTTTTACTACATAACTTTTCACCAAATTTCACAAACACTTAGAAAGTTTGTTTTTCTATTCAAAACAAGATTTTAAAGCTTTGAGGAGTTCAAATAACGTGTTTTTAGATCATTTGTATCGTATCTTTTACTACATAACTTTTCACCAAATTTCACAAACACTAAGAAAGTTTGTTTTTCGATTCAAAACAAAATTTTAACGCTTTGAGGAGCTCAAATAACGTGTTTTTTGATCATTTGTATCGTATCTTTTACTACATAACTTTTCACCAAATTTCACAAACACTAAGAAAGTTTGTTTTTCTATTCAAAACAAGATTTTAACGCTTTGAGGAGTTCAAATAACGTGTTTTTAGATCATTTGTATCGTATCTTTTACTACATAACTTTTCACCAAATTTCACAAACACTAAGAAAGTTTGTTTTTCTATTCAAAACAAGATTTTAACGCTTTGAGGAGTTCAAATAACGTGTTTTTAGATCATTTGTATCGTATCTTTTACTACATAACTTTTCACCAAATTTCACAAACACTAAGAAAGTTTGTTTTTCGATTCAAAACAAAATTTTAACGCTTTGAGGAGCTCAAATAACGTGTTTTTTGATCATTTGTATCGTATCTTTTACTACATAACTTTTCACCAAATTTCACAAACACTAAGAAAGTTTGTTTTTCTATTCAAAACAAGATTTTAACGCTTTGAGGAGTTCAAATAACGTGTTTTTAGATCATTTGTATCGTATCTTTTACTACATAACTTTTCACCAAATTTCACAAACACTATGAAAGTTCGTTTTTCGATTCAAAACAAGATTTTAACGCTTTGGGGAGTTCAAATAACGTGTTTTTAGATCATTTGTATCGTATCTTTTCCTGCATAACTATTCACCAAATTTCACAAACACTAAGAAAGTTTGTTTCCCGATTCAAAACAAGATTTCAAAGCTTTGAGGAGTTCAAATAACGTGTTTTTAGATCATTTGTATCGTATCTTTTACTACATAACTTTTCACCAAATTTCACAAACACTGAGAAATTTGTTTTTCGATTCAAAACAATATTTTAACGTTTTGAGGAGTTCAAATAACGTGTTTTCAGATCATTTGTATCGTATCTTTTACTACATAACTTTTCACCAAATTTCACAAACACTAAGAAAGTTTGTTTTTCGATTCAAAACAAGATTTTAACGCTTTGAGGAGCTCAAATAACGTGTTTTTAGATCATTTGTATCCTATCTTTTTCTACATAACTTTTCACCAAATTTCACAAACACTAAGAAAGTTTGTTTTTCTATTCAAAACAAGGTTTTAACGCTTTGAGGAGTTCAAATAACGTGTTTTTAGATCATTTGTATCGTATCTTTTACTACATAACTTTTCACCAAATTTCACAAACACTATGAAAGTTTGTTTTTCGATTCAAAACAAGATTTTAACGCTTTGAGGAGTTCAAATAACGTGTTTTTAGATCATTTGTATCGTATCTTTTACTACATAACTTTTCACCAAATTTCACAAACACTAAGAAAGTTTGTTTTCCTATTCAAAACAAACTTTTAACGCTTTGAGGAGCTCTAATATCATGTTTTTAGATCATTTGTATCGTATCTTTTAC
Organism: Luzula sylvatica; assembly: GCA_946800325.1. NCBI lineage: Eukaryota > Viridiplantae > Streptophyta > Magnoliopsida > Poales > Juncaceae > Luzula > Luzula sylvatica. The sequence goes on from OX326960.1 coordinate 69,580,814, forward strand.
TACATAACTTTTCATCAAATTTGACAAACACTTAGAAAGTTTGTTTTCCGATTCAAAACAAGATTTTAACGCTTTGAGGAGTTCAAATAACGTGTTTTTAGATCATTTGTATCGTATCTTTTACTACATAACATTTTACAAAATTTCACAAACACTAAGAAAGTTTGTTTTTCGATTCAAAACAAGATTTTAACGCTTTTAGGAGTTCAAATAACGTGTTTTTAGATCATTTGAATCGTATCTTTTACTGCATAAATTTTCACCAAATTTCACAAACACTAAGAAAGTTTGTTTCCCGATTCAAAACAAGATTTTAAAGCTTTGAGGAGTTCAAATAACGTGTTTTTAGATCATTTGTATCGTATCTTTTACTACATAACTTTTCACCAAATTTCACAAACACTAAGAAAGTTTGTTTTTCTATTCAAAACAAGATTTTAACGCTTTGAGGAGCTCAAATAACATGTTTTTAGATCATTTGTATCGTATCTTTTACTACATAACTTTTCATCAAATTTGACAAACACTTAGAAAGTTTGTTTTCCGATTCAAAACAAAATTTTAACGCTTTGAGGAGTTCAAATAACGTGTTTTTAGATCATTTGTATCGTATCTTTTACTACATAACATTTTACAAAATTTCACAAACACTAAGAAAGTTTGTTTTTTGATTCAAAACAAGATTTTAACGCTTTTAGGAGTTCAAATAACGTGTTTTTAGATCATTTGAATCGTATCTTTTACTGCATAAATTTTCACCAAATTTCACAAACACTAAGAAAGTTTGTTTCCCGATTCAAAACAAGATTTTAAAGCTTTGAGGAGTTCAAATAACGTGTTTTTAGATCATTTGTATCGTATCTTTTACTACATAACTTTTCACCAAATTTGACAAACACTTAGAAAGTTTGTTTTCCGATTCAAAACAAGATTTTAACGCTTTGAGGAGTTCAAATAACATGTTTTTAGATCATTTGTATCGTATCTTTTACTACATAACTTTTCACCAAATTTCACAAACACTAAGAAAGTTTGTTTTTCGATTCAAAACAAGATTTTAACGTTTTGAGGAGCTCAAATAACGTGTTTTTAGATCATTTGTATCCTATCTTTTACTACATAACTTTTCACCAAATTTCACAAACACTAAGAAAGTTTGTTTTTCTATTCAAAACAAGATTTTAACGCTTTGAGGAGTTCAAATAACGTGTTTTTGGATCATTTGTATCGTATCTTTTACTACATAACTTTTCACCAAATTTCACAAACACTATGAATGTTTGTTTTTCGATTCAAAACAAGATTTTAACGCTTTGAGGAGTTCAAATAACGTGTTTTTTGATCATTTGTATCGTATCTTTTACTACATAACTTTTCACCAAATTTCACAAACACTAAGACAGTTTGTTTTCCTATTCAAAACAAACTTTTAACGCTTTGAGGAGCTCTAATATCATGTTTTTAGATCATTTGTATCGTATCTTTTACTACATAACTTTTCACCAAATTTGACAAACACTTAGAAAGTTTGTTTTCCGATTCAAAACAAGATTTTAACGCTTTGAAGAGTTCAAATAACGTGTTTTCAGATCATTTGTATCGTATCTTTTACTACATAACTTTTCACCAAATTTCACAAACACTAAGAAAGTTTGTTTCCCGATTCAAAACAAGATTTTAAAGCTTTGAGGAGTTCAAATAACGTGTTTTTAGATCATTTGTATCGTATCTTTTACTACATAACTTTTCACCAAATTTCACAAACACTAAGAAAGTTTGTTTTTCTATTCAAAACAAGATTTTAACGCTTTGAGGAGTTCAAATAACGTGTTTTTAGATCATTTGTATCGTATCTTTTACTACATAACATTTCACAAAATTTCACAAACACTAAGAAAGTTTGTTTTTCGATTCAAAACAAGATTTTAACGCTTTTAGGAGTTCAAATTACGTGTTTTTAGATCATTTGAATCGTATCTTTTACTGCATAAATTTTCACCAAATTTCACAAACACTAAGAAAGTTTGTTTCCCGATTCAAAACAAGATTTTAAAGCTTTGAGGAGTTCAAATAACGTGTTTTTAGATCATTTGTATCGTATCTTTTACTACATAACTTTTCACCGAATTTCACTAACACTAAGAAAGTTTGTTTTTCTATTCAAAACAAGATTTTAACGCTTTGAGGAGCTCAAATAACATGTTTTTAGATCATTTGTATCGTATCGTTTACTACATAACTTTTCCCCAAATTTCACAAACACTATGAAAGCTTGTTTTCCGATTCAAAACAAGATTTTAACGCTTTGAGGAGTTCATATAACGTGTTTTTAGATCATTTGTGTCGTATCTTTTACTACATAACTTTTCACCAAATTTCACAAACACTAAGACAGTTTGTTTTCCTATTCAAAACAAACTTTTAACGTTTTGAGGAGCTCTAATATCATGTTTTTAGATCATTGGTATCGTATCTTTTACTACATAACTTTTCACCAAATTTGACAAACACTTAGAAAGTTTGTTTTCCGATTCAAAACAAGATTTTAACGCTTTGAGGAGTTCAAATAACGTGTTTTTAGATCATTTGTATCGTATCTTTTACTGCATAACTTTTCACCAAATTTCACAAACACTAAGAAAGTTTATTTTCCGATTCAAAACAAGATTTTAAAGCTTTGAAGAGTTCAAATAACGTGTTTTTAGATCATTTGTATCGTATCTTTTACTACATAAGTTTTCACCAAATTTCACAAACACTATGAAAGTTTGTTTTTCGATTCAAAACAAGATTTTAACGCTTTGAGGAACTCAAATAACATGTTTTTAGATCATTTGTATCGTATCTTTTACTACATAACTTTTCACCAAATTTCACAAACACTAAGAAAGTTTGTTTTCCGATTCAAAACAAGATTTTAATGCTTTGAGGATTTCAAATAACGTGTTTTTAGATCATTTGTATCGTGTCTTTTACTACATAACTTTTCACCTAATTTTAGAAACACTAAGAAAGTTTGTTTTTCGATGAAAAACACACTTTTAACGCTTTGTGGAGTTCAAATAACATGTTTTTAGATCATTTGTATCGTATTTTTTCCTGCATAACTTTTCACCAAATTTCACAAACACTAAAAAAGTTTGTTTCCCGATTCAAAACAAGATTTTAAAGCTTTGAGGAGTTCAAATAACGTGTTTTTAGATCATTTGTATCGTATCTTTTACTGCATAACTTTTCACCAAATTTCACAAACACTAAGAAAGTTTGTTTTTCTATTCAAAACAAACTTTTAACGCTTTGAGGAGCTCAAATAACATGTTTTTAGATTATTTGTATCGTATCTTTTACTACATAACTTTTCACAAAATTTCACAAACACTAAGAAAGTTTGTTTTTCGATTCAAAACAAGATTTTAACGTTTTGAGGAGTTCAAATAACGTGTTTTTAGATCATTTGTATCGTATCTTTTACTACATAACTTTTCACCAAATTTCACAAACACTTAGAAAGTTTGTTTTTCGATTCAAAACAAGATTTTAACGCTTTGAGGAGCTCAAATAACGTGTTTTTAGATCATTTGTATCCTATCTTTTACTACATAACTTTTCACCAAATTTCACAAACACTAAGAAAGTTTGTTTTTCTATTGAAAACAAGATTTTAACACTTTGAGGAGTTCAAATAACGTGTTTTTAGATCATTTGTATCGTATCTTTTACTACATAACTTTTCACCAAATTTCACAAACACTATGAAAGTTTGTTTTTCGATTCAAAACAAGATTTTAACGCTTTGAGGAGTTCAAATAACGTGTTTTTAGATCATTTGTATCGTATCTTTTACTACTTAACTTTTCACCAAATTTCACAAACACTAAGAAAGTTTGTTTTTCGATTCAAAACAAGATTTTAACGCTTTGAGGAGTTCAAATAACGTGGTTTTAGATCATTTGTATCGTGTCTTTTACTACATAACTTTTCACCAAATTTCACAAACACTATGAAAGTTTGTTTTTCGATTCAAAACAAGATTTTAATGCTTTGAGGAATTCAAATAACGTGTTTTTAGATCATTTGTATCGTGTCTTTTACTACATAACTTTTCACCAAATTTCACAAACACTAAGACAGTTTGTTTTCCTATTCAAAACAAACTTTTAACGCTTTGGGGAGCTCCAATATCATGTTTTTAGATCATTTGTCTCGTATCTTTTACTACATAACTTTTCACCAAATTTCACAAACACTAAGAAAGTTTGTTTCCCGATTCAAAACAAGATTTTAAAGCTTTGAGGAGTTCAAATAACGTGTTTTTAGATCATTTGTATCGTATCTTTTACTACATAACTTTTCACCAAATTTGACAAACACTAAGAAAGTTTGTTTTTCGATTAAAAACAAGATTTTAACGTTTTGAGGAGTTCAAATAACGTGTTTTTAGATCATTTGTATCGTATCTTTTACTACATAACTTTTCACCAAATTTCACAAACACTAAGAAAGTTTGTTTTTCGATTCAAAACAAGATTTTAACGCTTTGAGGAGCTCAAATAACGTGTTTTTAGATCATTTGTATCCTATCTTTTACTACATAAATTTTCACCAAATTTCACAAACACTAAGAAAGTTTGTTTTTCTATTCAAAACAAGATTTTAACGATTTGAGGAGTTCAAATAACGTGTTTTTGGATCATTTGTATCGTATCTTTTACTACATAACTTTTCACCAAATTTCACAAACACTATGAAAGTTTGTTTTTCTATTCAAAACAAGATTTCAACGCTTTGAGGAGTTCAAATAACGTGTTTTTAGATCATTTGTATCGTATCTTTTACTACATAACTTTTCACCAAATTTCACAAACACTAAGACAGTTTCTTTTCCTATTCAAAACAAACTTTTAACGCTTTGAGGAGCTCTATTATCATGTTTTTAGATCATTTGTATCGTATCTTTTACTACATAACTTTTCACCAAATTTGACAAACACTTAGAAAGTTTGTTTTCCGATTCAAAACAAGATTTTAACGCTTTGAAGAGTTCAAATAACGTATTTTTAGATCATTTGTATCGTATCTTTTACTACATAACTTTTCACCAAATTTCACAAACACTAAGAAAGTTTGTTTCCCGATTCAAAACAAGATTTTAAAGCTTTGAGGAGTTCAAATAACGTGTTTTTAGATCATTTGTATCGTATCTTTTACTACATAACTTTTCACCAAATTTCACAAACACTAAGAAAGTTTGTTTTTCGATTGAAAACAAGATTTTAACGCTTTGAGGAGCTCAAATAACGTGTTTTTAGATCATTTGTATCCTATCTTTTACTACATAACTTTTCACCAAATTTCACAAACACTAAGAAAGTTTGATTTTCTATTCAAAACAAGATTTTAACGCTTTGGGGACCTCTAATATCATGTTTTTAGATCATTTGTCTCGTATCTTTTACTACGTAAGTTTTCACCAAATTTCACAAACACTAAGAAAGTTTGTTTCCCGATTCAAAACAAGATTTTAAAGCTTTGAGGAGTTCAAATAACGTGTTTTTACATCATTTGTATCGTATCTTTTACTACATAACTTTTCACCAAATTTGACAAACACTAAGAAAGTTTGTTTTTCGATTAAAAACAAGATTTTAACGCTTTGAGGAGTTCAAATTACGTGTTTTTAGATCATTTGAATCGTATCTTTTACTGCATAAATTTTCACCAAATTTCACAAACACTAAGAAAGTTTGTTTCCCGATTCAAAACAAGATTTTAAAGCTTTGAGGAGTTCAAATAACGTGTTTTTAGATCATTTGTATCGTATCTTTTACTACATAACTTTTCACCGAATTTCACTAACACTAAGAAAGTTTGTTTTTCTATTCAAAACAAGATTTTAACGCTTTGAGGAGCTCAAATAACATGTTTTTAGATCATTTGTATCGTATCGTTTACTACATAACTTTTCCCCAAATTTCACAAACACTATGAAAGCTTGTTTTCCGATTCAAAACAAGATTTTAACGCTTTGAGGAGTTCATATAACGTGTTTTTAGATCATTTGTATCGTATCTTTTACTACATAACTTTTCACCAAATTTCACAAACACTAAGACAGTTTGTTTTCCTATTCAAAACAAACTTTTAACGTTTTGAGGAGCTCTAATATCATGTTTTTAGATCATTTGTATCGTATCTTTTACTACATAACTTTTCACCAAATTTGACAAACACTTAGAAAGTTTGTTTTCCGATTCAAAACAAGATTTTAACGCTTTGAGGAGTTCAAATAACGTGTTTTTAGATCATTTGTATCGTATCTTTTACTGCATAACTTTTCACCAAATTTCACAAACACTAAGAAAGTTTATTTTCCGATTCAAAACAAGATTTTAAAGCTTTGAAGAGTTCAAATAACGTGTTTTTAGATCATTTGTATCGTATCTTTTACTACATAAGTTTTCACCAAATTTCACAAACACTATGAAAGTTTGTTTTTCGATTCAAAACAAGATTTTAACGCTTTGAGGAACTCAAATAACATGTTTTTAGATCATTTGTATCGTATCTTTTACTACATAACTTTTCACCAAATTTCACAAACACTAAGAAAGTTTGTTTTCCGATTCAAAACAAGATTTTAATGCTTTGAGGATTTCAAATAACGTGTTTTTAGATCATTTGTATCGTGTCTTTTACTACATAACTTTTCACCTAATTTTAGAAACACTAAGAAAGTTTGTTTTTCGATTAAAAACACACTTTTAACGCTTTGTGGAGTTCAAATAACATGTTTTTAGATCATTTGTATCGTATTTTTTCCTGCATAACTTTTCACCAAATTTCACAAACACTAAGAAAGTTTGTTTCCCGATTCAAAACAAGATTTTAAAGCTTTGAGGAGTTCAAATAACGTGTTTTTAGATCATTTGTATCGTATCTTTTACTGCATAACTTTTCACCAAATTTCACAAACACTAAGAAAGTTTGTTTTTCTATTCAAAACAAACTTTTAACGCTTTGAGGAGCTCAAATAACATGTTTTTAGATTATTTGTATCGTATCTTTTACTACATAACTTTTCACAAAATTTCACAAACACTAAGAAAGTTTGTTTTTCGATTCAAAACAAGATTTTAACGTTTTGAGGAGTTCAAATAACGTGTTTTTAGATCATTTGTATCGTATCTTTTACTACATAACTTTTCACCAAATTTCACAAACACTAAGAAAGTTTGTTTCCCGATTCAAAACAAGATTTTAAAGCTTTGAGGAGTTCAAATAACGTGTTTTTAGATCATTTGTATCGTATCTTTTACTACATAACTTTTCACCAAATTTCACAAACATTAAGAAAGTTTGTTTTTCGATTGAAAACAAGATTTTAACGCTTTGAGGAGCTCAAATAACGTGTTTTTAGATCATTTGTATCCTATCTTTTACTACATAACTTTTCACCAAATTTCACAAACACTAAGAAAGTTTGATTTTCTATTCAAAACAAGATTTTAACGCTTTGAGGATTTCAAATAACGTGTTTTTAGATCATTTGTATCGTATCTTTTACTACATAACTTTTCACCAAATTTCACAAACACTATGAAAGTTTGTTTTTCGATTCAAAACAAGATTTTAACGCTTTGAGGAGTTCAAATAACGTGTTTTTAGATCATTTGTATCGTATCTTTTACTACTTAACTTTTCACCAAATTTGACAAACACTAAGAAAGTTTGTTTTTTGATTCAAAACAAGATTTTAACGCTTTGAGGAGTTCAAATAACGTGTTTTTAGATCATTTGTATCGTATCTTTTACTACATAACTTTTCACCAAATTTCACAAACACTATGAAAGTTTGTTTTTCGATTCAAAACAAGATTTTAATGCTTTGAGGAGTTCAAATAACGTGTTTTTAGATCATTTGTATCGTGTCTTTTACGACATAACTTTTCACCAAATTTCACAAACACTAAGACAATTTGTTTTCCTATTCAAAACAAACTTTTAACGCTTTGGGGAGCTCTAATATCATGTTTTTAGATCATTTGTCTCGTATCTTTTACTACGTAAGTTTTCACCAAATTTCACACACACTAAGAAAGTTTGTTTCCCGATTCAAAACAAGATTGTAAAGCTTTGAGGAGTTCAAATAACGTATTTTTACATCATTTGTATCGTATCTTTTACTACATAACTTTTCACCAAATTTGACAAACACTAAGAAAGTTTGTTTTTCGATTAAAAACAAGATTTTAACGTTTTGAGGAGTTCAAATAACGTGTTTTTAGATCATTTGTATCGTATCTTTTACTACATAACTTTTCACCAAATTTCACAAACACTAAGACAGTTTGTTTTCCTATTCAAAACAAACTTTTAACGCTTTGAGGAGCTCTAATATCATGTTTTTAGATCATTTGTATCGTATCTTTTACTACATAACTTTTCACCAAATTTGACAAACACTTAGAAAGTTTGTTTTCCGATTCAAAACAAGATTTTAACACTTTGAGGAGTTCAAATAACGTGTTTTTAGATCATTTGTATCGTATCTTTTACTACAAAACATTTCACAAAATTTCACAAACACTAAGAAATTTTGTTTTTCTATTCAAAACAAGATTTTAACGCTTTGAGGAGTTCAAATAACGTGTTTTTAGATCATTTGTATCGTATCTTTTACTACATAACTTTTCACCAAATTTCACAAACACTATGAAAGTTCGTTTTTCGATTCAAAACAAGATTTTAACGCTTTGAGGAGTTCAAATAACGTGTTTTTAGATCATTTGTATCGTATCTTTTCCTGCATAACTATTCACCAAATTTCACAAACACTAAGAAAGTTTGTTTCCCGATTCAAAACAAGATTTTAAAGCTTTGAGGAGTTCAAATAACGTGTTTTTAGATCATTTGTATCGTATCTTTTACTACATAACTTTTCACCAAATTTCACAAACACTAAGAAAGTTTGTTTTTCTATTCAAAACAAGATTTTAACGCTTTGAGGAGCTCAAATAACGTGTTTTTAAATCATTTGTATCCTATCTTTTACTACATAACTTTTCACCAAATTTCACAAACACTTAGAAAGTTTGTTTTTCTATTCAAAACAAGATTTTAAAGCTTTGAGGAGTTCAAATAACGTGTTTTTAGATCATTTGTATCGTATCTTTTACTACATAACTTTTCACCAAATTTCACAAACACTAAGAAAGTTTGTTTTTCGATTCAAAACAAAATTTTAACGCTTTGAGGAGCTCAAATAACGTGTTTTTTGATCATTTGTATCGTATCTTTTACTACATAACTTTTCACCAAATTTCACAAACACTAAGAAAGTTTGTTTTTCTATTCAAAACAAGATTTTAACGCTTTGAGGAGTTCAAATAACGTGTTTTTAGATCATTTGTATCGTATCTTTTACTACATAACTTTTCACCAAATTTCACAAACACTAAGAAAGTTTGTTTTTCTATTCAAAACAAGATTTTAACGCTTTGAGGAGTTCAAATAACGTGTTTTTAGATCATTTGTATCGTATCTTTTACTACATAACTTTTCACCAAATTTCACAAACACTAAGAAAGTTTGTTTTTCGATTCAAAACAAAATTTTAACGCTTTGAGGAGCTCAAATAACGTGTTTTTCGATCATTTGTATCGTATCTTTTACTACATAACTTTTCATCAAATTTTACAAACACTTAGAAAGTTTGTTTTCCGATTCAAAACAAGATTTTAACGCTTTGAGGAGTTCAAATAACGTGTTTTTAGATCATTTGTATCGTATCTTTTACTACATAACATTTTACAAAATTTCACAAACACTAAGAAAGTTTGTTTTTCGATTCAAAACAAGATTTTAACGCTTTTAGGAGTTCAAATAACGTGTTTTTAGATCATTTGTATCGTATCTTTTACTACATAACTTTTCACCAAATTTCACAAACACTAAGACAGTTTGTTTTCCTATTCAAAACAAACTTTTAACGCTTTGAGGAGCTCTAATATCATGTTTTTAGATCATTTGTATCGTATCTTTTACTACATAACTTTTCATCAAATTTTACAAACACTTAGAAAGTTTGTTTTCCGATTCAAAACAAGATTTTAACGCTTTGAGGAGTTCAAATAACGTGTTTTTAGATCATTTGTATCCTATCTTTTACTACATAACTTTTCACCAAATTTCACAAACACTAAGAAAGTTTGTTTTTCTATTCAAAACAAGATTTTAACACTTTGAGGAGTTCAAATAACGTGTTTTTGGATCATTTGTATCGTATCTTTTACTACATAACTTTTCACCAAATTTCACAAACACTATGAATGTTTGTTTTTCGATTCAAAACAAGATTTTAACGCTTTGAGGAGTTCAAATAACGTGTTTTTTGATCATTTGTATCGTATCTTTTACTACATAACTTTTCACCAAATTTCACAAACACTAAGACAGTTTGTTTTCCTATTCAAAACAAACTTTTAACGCTTTGAGGAGCTCTAATATCATGTTTTTAGATCATTTGTATCGTATCTTTTACTACATAACTTTTCACCAAATTTGACAAACACTTAGAAAGTTTGTTTTCCGATTCAAAACAAGATTTTAACGCTTTGAAGAGTTCAAATAACGTGTTTTTAGATCATTTGTATCGTATCTTTTACTACATAACTTTTCACCAAATTTCACAAACACTAAGAAAGTTTGTTTCCCGATTCAAAACAAGATTTTAAAGCTTTGAGGAGTTCAAATAACGTGTTTTTAGATCATTTGTATCGTATCTTTTACTACATAACGTTTCACCAAATTTCACAAACACTAAGAAAGTTTGTTTTTCGATTCAAAACAAGATTTTAACGTTTTGAGGAGTTCAAATAACGTGTTTTTAGATCATTTGTATAGTATCTTTTACTACATAACTTTTCACCAAATTTCTCAAACACTAAGAAAGTTTGTTTTTCGATTCAAAACAAGATTTTAACGCTTTGAGGAGCTCAAATAACGTGTTTTTAGATCATTTGTATCCTATCTTTTACTACATAACTTTTCACCAAATTTCACAAACACTAAGAAAGTTTGTTTTTCTATTCAAAACAAGATTTTAACGCTTTGAGGAGTTCAAATAACGTGTTTTTAGATCATTTGTATCGTATCTTTTACTACATAACTTTTCACCAAATTTCACAAACACTATGAAAGTTTGTTTTTCGATTCAAAACAAGATTTTAACGCTTTGAGGAGTTCAAATAACGTGTTTTTAGATCATTTGTATCGTATCTTTTACTACATAACTTTTCACCAAATTTCACAAACACTAAGACAATTTGTTTTCCTATTCAAAACAAACTTTTAATGCTTTGAGGAGCTCTAATATCATGTTTTTAGATCATTTGTATCGTATCTTTTACTACATAACTTTTCACCAAATTTGACAAACACTTAGAAAGTTTGTTTTCCGATTCAAAACAAGATTTTAACGCTTTGAAGAGTTCAAATAACGTGTTTTTAGATCATTTGTATCGTATCTTTTACTACATAACTTTTCACCAAATTTCACAAACACTAAGAAAGTTTGTTTCCCGATTCAAAACAAGATTTTAAAGGTTTGAGGAGTTCAAATAACGTGTTTTTAGATCATTTGTATCGTATCTTTTACTACATAACTTTTCACCAAATTTCACAAACACTAAGAAAGTTTGTTTTTCGATTCAAAACAAGATTTTAACGTGTTTTTAGATCATTTGTATCGTATCTTTTACTACATAACTTTTCACCAAATTTCACAAACACTAAGAAAGTTTGTTTTTCGATTCAAAACAAGATTTTAACGCTTTGAGGAGCTCAAATAACGTGTTTTTAGATCATTTGTATCCTATCTTTTACTACATAACTTTTCACCAAATTTCACAAACACTAAGAAAGTTTGTTTTTCTATTCAAAACAAGGTTTTAACCCTTGGAGGAGTTCAAATAACGTGTTTTTAGATCATTTGTGTCGTATCTTTTACTACATAACTTTTCACCAAATTTCACAAACACTATGAAAGTTTGTTTTTCGATTCAAAACAAGATTTTAACGCTCTGAGGAGTTCAAATAACGTGTTTTTAGATCATTTGTATCGTATCTTTTACTACATAACTTTTCACCAAATTTCACAAACACTAAGACAGTTTGTTTTCCTATTCAAAACAAACTTTTAACGCTTTCAGGCGCTCTAATATCATGTTTTTAGATCATTTGTATCGTATCTTTTACTACATAACTTTTCACCAAATTTGACAAACACTTAGAAAGTTTGTTTTCCGATTCAAAACAAGATTTTAACGCTTAGAGGAGTTCAAATAACATGTTTTTAGATCATTTGTATCGTATCTTTTCCTGCATAACTTTTCACCAAATTTCACAAACACTAAGAAAGTTTGTTTCCCGATTCAAAACAAGATTTTAAAGCTTTGAGGAGTTCAAATAACGTGTTTTTAGATCATTTGTATCGTATCTTTTACTACATAACGTTTCACCAAATTTCACAAACACTAAGAAAGTTTGTTTTTCGATTCAAAACAAGATTTTAACGTTTTGAGGAGTTCAAATAACGTGTTTTTAGATCATTTGTATAGTATCTTTTACTACATAACTTTTCACCAAATTTCTCAAACACTAAGAAAGTTTGTTTTTCGATTCAAAACAAGATTTTAACGCTTTGAGGAGCTCAAATAACGTGTTTTTAGATCATTTGTATCCTATCTTTTACTACATAACTTTTCACCAAATTTCACAAACACTAAGAAAGTTTGTTTTTCTATTCAAAACAAGATTTTAACGCTTTGAGGAGTTCAAATAACGTGTTTTTAGATCATTTGTATCGTATCTTTTACTACATAACTTTTCACCAAATTTCACAAACACTATGAAAGTTTGTTTTTCGATTCAAAACAAGATTTTAACGCTTTGAGGAGTTCAAATAACGTGTTTTTAGATCATTTGTATCGTATCTTTTACTACATAACTTTTCACCAAATTTCACAAACACTAAGACAATTTGTTTTCCTATTCAAAACAAACTTTTAATGCTTTGAGGAGCTCTAATATCATGTTTTTAGATCATTTGTATCGTATCTTTTACTACATAACTTTTCACCAAATTTGACAAACACTTAGAAAGTTTGTTTTCCGATTCAAAACAAGATTTTAACGCTTTGAAGAGTTCAAATAACGTGTTTTTAGATCATTTGTATCGTATCTTTTACTACATAACTTTTCACCAAATTTCACAAACACTAAGAAAGTTTGTTTCCCGATTCAAAACAAGATTTTAAAGGTTTGAGGAGTTCAAATAACGTGTTTTTAGATCATTTGTATCGTATCTTTTACTACATAACTTTTCACCAAATTTCACAAACACTAAGAAAGTTTGTTTTTCGATTCAAAACAAGATTTTAACGTGTTTTTAGATCATTTGTATCGTATCTTTTACTACATAACTTTTCACCAAATTTCACAAACACTAAGAAAGTTTGTTTTTCGATTCAAAACAAGATTTTAACGCTTTGAGGAGCTCAAATAACGTGTTTTTAGATCATTTGTATCCTATCTTTTACTACATAACTTTTCACCAAATTTCACAAACACTAAGAAAGTTTGTTTTTCTATTCAAAACAAGGTTTTAACCCTTGGAGGAGTTCAAATAACGTGTTTTTAGATCATTTGTGTCGTATCTTTTACTACATAACTTTTCACCAAATTTCACAAACACTATGAAAGTTTGTTTTTCGATTCAAAACAAGATTTTAACGCTCTGAGGAGTTCAAATAACGTGTTTTTAGATCATTTGTATCGTATCTTTTACTACATAACTTTTCACCAAATTTCACAAACACTAAGACAGTTTGTTTTCCTATTCAAAACAAACTTTTAACGCTTTGAGGCGCTCTAATATCATGTTTTTAGATCATTTGTATCGTATCTTTTACTACATAACTTTTCACCAAATTTGACAAACACTTAGAAAGTTTGTTTTCCGATTCAAAACAAGATTTTAACGCTTAGAGGAGTTCAAATAACATGTTTTTAGATCATTTGTATCGTATCTTTTCCTGCATAACTTTTCACCAAATTTCACAAACACTAAGAAAGTTTGTTTCCCGATTCAAAACAAGATTTTAAACCTTTGAGGAGTTCAAATAACGTGTTTTTAGATCATTTGTATCGTATCTTTTACTACATAACTTTTCACCAAATTTCACAAACACTAAGAAAGTTTGTTTTTCTACTCAAAACAAGATTTTAACGCTTTGAGGAGCTCAAATAACAAGTTTTTAGATCATTTGTATCGTATCTTTTACTACATAACGTTTCACCAAATTTCACAAACACTAAGAAAGCTTGTTTTCCGATTCAAAACAAGATTTTAACGCTTTGAGGAGTTCAAATAACGTGTTTTTAGACCATTTGTATCCTATCTTTTACTACATAACTTTTCACCTAATTTTAGAAACACTAAGAAAGTTTGTTTTTCGATTAAAAACACACTTTTAACGCTTTGAGGAGTTCAAATAACGTGTTTTTAGATCATTTGTATCGTATCTTTTCCTGCATAACTTTTCACCAAATTTCACAAACACAAAGAAAGTTTGTTTCCCGATTCAAAACAATATTTCAAAGCTTTGAGGAGTTCAAATAACGTGTTTTTAGATCATTTGTATCGTATCTTTTACTACATAACTTTTCACCAAATTTCACAAACACTGAGAAATTTGTTTTTCGATTCAAAACAATATTTTAACGTTTTGAGGAGTTCAAATAACGTGTTTTTAGATCATTTGTATCGTATCTTTTACTACATAACTTTTCACCAAATTTCACAAACACTAAGAAAGTTTGTTTTTCGATTCAAAACAAGATTTTAACGCTTTGAGGAGCTCAAATAACGTGTTTTTAGATCATTTGTATCCTATCTTTTACTACATAACTTTTCACCAAATTTCACAAACACTAAGAAAGTTTGTTTTTCTATTCAAAACAAGGTTTTAACGCTTTGAGGAGTTCAAATAACGTGTTTTTAGATCATTTGTATCGTATCTTTTACTACATAACTTTTCACCAAATTTCACAAACACTAAGAAAGTTTGTTTTTCGATTCAAAACAAGATTTTAACGTTTTGAGGAGTTCAAATAACGTGTTTTTAGATCATTTGTATAGTATCTTTTACTACATAACTTTTCACCAAATTTCTCAAACACTAAGAAAGTTTGTTTTCCGATTCAAAACAAGATTTTAACGCTTTGAGGAGCTCAAATAACGTGTTTTTAGATCATTTGTATCCTATCTTTTACTACATAACTTTTCACCAAATTTCACAAACACTAAGAAAGTTTGTTTTTCTATTCAAAACAAGATTTTAACGCTTTGAGGAGTTCAAATAACGTGTTTTTAGATCATTTGTATCGTATCTTTTACTACATAACTTTTCACCAAATTTCACAAACACTATGAAAGTTTGTTTTCCGATTCAAAACAATATTTTAACGCTTTGAGGAGTTCAAATAACGTGTTTTTAGATCATTTGTATCGTATCTTTTACTACATAACTTTTCACCAAATTTCACAAACACTAAGACAATTTGTTTTCCGATTCAAAACAAACTTTTAATGCTTTGAGGAGCTCTAATATCATGTTTTTAGATCATTTGTATCGTATCTTTTACTACATAACTTTTCACCAAATTTGACAAACACTTAGAAAGTTTGTTTTCCGATTCAAAACAAGATTTTAACGCTTTGAAGAGTTCAAATAACGTGTTTTTAGATCATTTGTATCGTATCTTTTACTACATAACTTTTCACCAAATTTCACAAACACTAAGAAAGTTTGTTTCCCGATTCAAAACAAGATTTTAAAGGTTTGAGGAGTTCAAATAACGTGTTTTTAGATCATTTGTATCGTATCTTTTACTACATAACTTTTCACCAAATTTCACAAACACTAAGAAAGTTTGTTTTTCGATTCAAAACAAGATTTTAACGTGTTTTTAGATCATTTGTATCGTATCTTTTACTACATAACTTTTCACCAAATTTCACAAACACTAAGAAAGTTTGTTTTTCGATTCAAAACAAGATTTTAACGCTTTGAGGAGCTCAAATAACGTGTTTTTAGATCATTTGTATCCTATCTTTTACTACATAACTTTTCACCAAATTTCACAAACACTAAGAAAGTTTGTTTTTCTATTCAAAACAAGGTTTTAACCCTTGGAGGAGTTCAAATAACGTGTTTTTAGATCATTTGTGTCGTATCTTTTACTACATAACTTTTCACCAAATTTCACAAACACTATGAAAGTTTGTTTTTCGATTCAAAACAAGATTTTAACGCTCTGAGGAGTTCAAATAACGTGTTTTTAGATCATTTGTATCGTATCTTTTACTACATAACTTTTCACCAAATTTCACAAACACTAAGACAGTTTGTTTTCCTATTCAAAACAAACTTTTAACGCTTTGAGGCGCTCTAATATCATGTTTTTAGATCATTTGTATCGTATCTTTTACTACATAACTTTTCACCAAATTTGACAAACACTTAGAAAGTTTGTTTTCCGATTCAAAACAAGATTTTAACGCTTAGAGGAGTTCAAATAACATGTTTTTAGATCATTTGTATCATATCTTTTCCTGCATAACTTTTCACCAAATTTCACAAACACTAAGAAAGTTTGTTTCCCGATTCAAAACAAGATTTTAAAGCTTTGAGGAGTTCAAATAACGTGTTTTTAGATCATTTGTATCGTATCTTTTACTACATAACTTTTCACCAAATTTCACAAACACTAAGAAAGTTTGTTTTTCTACTCAAAACAAGATTTTAACGCTTTGAGGAGCTCAAATAACAAGTTTTTAGATCATTTGTATCGTATCTTTTACTACATAACTTTTCACCAAATTTCACAAACACTAAGAAAGCTTGTTTTCCGATTCAAAACAAGATTTTAACGCTTTGAGGAGTTCAAATAACGTGTTTTTAGACCATTTGTATCCTATCTTTTACTACATAACTTTTCACCTAATTTTAGAAACACTAAGAAAGTTTGTTTTTCGATTAAAAACACACTTTTAGCGCTTTGGGGAGTTCAAATAACGTGTTTTTAGATCATTTGTATCGTATCTTTTCCTGCATAACTTTTCACCAAATTTCACAAACACTAAGAAAGTTTGTTTCCCGATTCAAAACAATATTTCAAAGCTTTGAGGAGTTCAAATAACGTGTTTTTAGATCATTTGTATCGTATCTTTTACTACATAACTTTTCACCAAATTTCACAAACACTGAGAAATTTGTTTTTCGATTCAAAACAATATTTTAACGTTTTGAGGAGTTCAAATAACGTGTTTTTAGATCATTTGTATCGTATCTTTTACTACATAACTTTTCACCAAATTTCACAAACACTAAGAAAGTTTGTTTTTCCATTCAAAACAAGATTTTAACGCTTTGAGGAGCTCAAATAACGTGTTTTTAGATCATTTGTATCCTATCTTTTACTACATAACTTTTCACCAAATTTCACAAACACTAAGAAAGTTTGTTTTTCTATTCAAAACAAGGTTTTAACGCTTTGAGGAGTTGAAATAACGTGTTTTTAGATCATTTGTATCGTATCTTTTACTACATAACTTTTCACCAAATTTCACAAACACTATGAAAGTTTGTTTTTCGATTCAAAACAAGATTTTAACGCTTTGAGGAGTTCAAATAACGTGTTTTTAGATCATTTGTATCGTATCTTTTACTACATAACTTTTCACCAAATTTCACAAACACTAAGACAGTTTGTTTTCCTATTCAAAACAAACTTTTAACGCTTTGAGGAGCTCTAATATCATGTTTTTAGATCATTTGTATCGTATCTTTTACTACATAACTTTTCATCAAATTTGACAAACACTTAGAAAGTTTGTTTTCCGATTCAAAACAAGATTTTAACGCTTTGAGGAGTTCAAATAACGTGTTTTTAGATCATTTGTATCGTATCTTTTACTACATAACATTTTACAAAATTTCACAAACACTAAGAAAGTTTGTTTTTCGATTCAAAACAAGATTTTAACGCTTTTAGGAGTTCAAATAACGTGTTTTTAGATCATTTGAATCGTATCTTTTACTGCATAAATTTTCACCAAATTTCACAAACACTAAGAAAGTTTGTTTCCCGATTCAAAACAAGATTTTAAAGCTTTGAGGAGTTCAAATAACGTGTTTTTAGATCATTTGTATCGTATCTTTTACTACATAACTTTTCACCAAATTTCACAAACACTAAGAAAGTTTGTTTTTCTATTCAAAACAAGATTTTAACGCTTTGAGGAGCTCAAATAACATGTTTTTAGATCATTTGTATCGTATCTTTTACTACATAACTTTTCATCAAATTTGACAAACACTTAGAAAGTTTGTTTTCCGATTCAAAACAAAATTTTAACGCTTTGAGGAGTTCAAATAACGTGTTTTTAGATCATTTGTATCGTATCTTTTACTACATAACATTTTACAAAATTTCACAAACACTAAGAAAGTTTGTTTTTCGATTCAAAACAAGATTTTAACGCTTTTAGGAGTTCAAATAACGTGTTTTTAGATCATTTGAATCGTATCTTTTACTGCATAAATTTTCACCAAATTTCACAAACACTAAGAAAGTTTGTTTCCCGATTCAAAACAAGATTTTAAAGCTTTGAGGAGTTCAAATAACGTGTTTTTAGATCATTTGTATCGTATCTTTTACTACATAACTTTTCACCAAATTTCACAAACACTAAGAAAGTTTGTTTTTCTATTCAAAACAAGATTTTAACGCTTTGAGGAGTTCAAATAACATGTTTTTAGATCATTTGTATCGTATCTTTTCCTGCATAACTTTTCACCAAATTTCACAAACACTAAGAAAGTTTGTTTCCCGATTCAAAACAAGATTTTAAAGCTTTGAGGAGTTCAAATAACGTGTTTTTAGATCATTTGTATCGTATCTTTTACTACATAACTTTTCACCAAATTTGACAAACACTTAGAAAGTTTGTTTTCCGATTCAAAACAAGATTTTAACGCTTTGAGGAGTTCAAATAACATGTTTTTAGATCATTTGTATCGTATCTTTTACTACATAACTTTTCACCAAATTTCACAAACACTAAGAAAGTTTGTTTTTCGATTCAAAACAAGATTTTAACGCTTTGAGGAGCTCAAATAACGTGTTTTTAGATCATTTGTATCCTATCTTTTACTACATAACTTTTCACCAAATTTCACAAACACTATGAAAGTTTGTTTTTCTATTCAAAACAAGATTTTAAGGCTTTGAGGAGTTCAAATAACGTGTTTTGGGATCATTTGTATCGTATCTTTTACTACATAACTTTTCACCAAATTTCACAAACACTAAGAAAGTTTGTTTCCCGATTCAAAACAAGATTTTAAAGCTTTGAGGAGTTCAAATAACGTGTTTTTAGATCATTTGTATCGTATCTTTTACTACATAACGTTTCACCAAATTTCACAAACACTAAGAAAGTTTGTTTTTCGATTCAAAACAAGATTTTAACGTTTTGAGGAGTTCAAATAACGTGTTTTTAGATTATTTGTATCGTATCTTTTACTACATAACTTTTCACCAAATTTCACAAACACTAAGAAAGTTTGTTTTTCTATTCAAAACAAGATTTTAACGCTTTGAGGAGCTCAAATAACATGTTTTTAGATCATTTGTATCGTATCTTTTACTACATAACTTTTCATCAAATTTGACAAACACTTAGAAAGTTTGTTTTCCAATTCAAAACAAAATTTTAACGCTTTGAGGAGTTCAAATAACGTGTTTTTAGATCATTTGTATCGTATCTTTTACTACATAACATTTTACAAAATTTCACAAACACTAAGAAAGTTTGTTTTTCGATTCAAAACAAGATTTTAACGCTTTTAGGAGTTCAAATAACGTGTTTTTAGATCATTTGAATCGTATCTTTTACTGCATAAATTTTCACCAAATTTCACAAACACTAAGAAAGTTTGTTTCCCTATTCAAAACAAGATTTTAAAGCTTTGAGGAGTTCAAATAACGTGTTTTTAGATCATTTGTATCGTATCTTTTACTACATAACTTTTCACCAAATTTCACAAACACTAAGAAAGTTTGTTTTTCTATTCAAAACAAGATTTTAACGCTTTGAGGAGCTCAAATAACATGTTTTTAGATCATTTGTATCGTATCTTTTACTACATAACTTTTCATCAAATTTGACAAACACTTAGAAAGTTTGTTTTCCGATTCAAAACAAAATTTTAACGCTTTGAGGAGTTCAAATAACGTGTTTTTAGATCATTTGTATCGTATCTTTTACTACATAACATTTTACAAAATTTCACAAACACTAAGAAAGTTTGTTTTTCGATTCAAAACAAGATTTTAACGCTTTTAGGAGTTCAAATAACGTGTTTTTAGATCATTTGAATCGTATCTTTTACTGCATAAATTTTCACCAAATTTCACAAACACTAAGAAAGTTTGTTTCCCTATTCAAAACAAGATTTTAAAGCTTTGAGGAGTTCAAATAACGTGTTTTTAGATCATTTGTATCGTATCTTTTACTACATAACTTTTCACCAAATTTCACAAACACTAAGAAAGTTTGTTTTTCTATTCAAAACAAGATTTTAACGCTTTGAGGAGTTCAAATAACATGTTTTTAGATCATTTGTATCGTATCTTTTCCTGCATAACTTTTCACCAAATTTCACAAACACTAAGAAAGTTTGTTTCCCGATTCAAAACAAGATTTTAAAGCTTTGAGGAGTTCAAATAACGTGTTTTTAGATCATTTGTATCGTATCTTTTACTACATAACTTTTCACCAAATTTGACAAACACTTAGAAAGTTTGTTTTCCGATTCAAAACAAGATTTTAACGCTTTGAGGAGTTCAAATAACATGTTTTTAGATCATTTGTATCGTATCTTTTACTACATAACTTTTCACCAAATTTCACAAACACTAAGAAAGTTTGTTTTTCGATTCAAAACAAGATTTTAACGCTTTGAGGAGCTCAAATAACGTGTTTTTAGATCATTTGTATCCTATCTTTTACTACATAACTTTTCACCAAATTTCACAAACACTAAGAAAGTTTGTTTTTCTATTCAAAACAAGATTTTAACGCTTTGAGGAGTTCAAATAACGTGTTTTGGGATCATTTGTATCGTATCTTTTACTGCATAACTTTTCACCAAATTTCACAAACACTAAGAAAGTTTGTTTCCCGATTCAAAACAAGATTTTAAAGCTTTGAGGAGTTCAAATAACGTGTTTTTAGATCATTTGTATCGTATCTTTTACTACATAACGTTTCACCAAATTTGACAAACACTAAGAAAGTTTGTTTTTCGATTCAAAACAAGATTTTAACGTTTTGAGGAGTTCAAATAACGTGTTTTTAGATTATTTGTATCGTATCTTTTACTACATAACTTTTCACCAAATTTCACAAACACTAAGAAAGTTTGTTTTTCTATTCAAAACAAGATTTTAACGCTTTGAGGAGCTCAAATAACATGTTTTTAGATCATTTGTATCGTATCTTTTACTACATAACTTTTCATCAAATTTGACAAACACTTAGAAAGTTTGTTTTCCGATTCAAAACAAGATTTTAACGCTTTGAGGAGTTCAAATAACGTGTTTTTAGATCATTTGTATCGTATCTTTTACTACATAACATTTTACAAAATTTCACAAACACTAAGAAAGTTTGTTTTTCGATTCAAAACAAGATTTTAACGCTTTTAGGAGTTCAAATAACGTGTTTTTAGATCATTTGAATCGTATCTTTTACTGCATAAATTTTCACCAAATTTCACAAACACTAAGAAAGTTTGTTTCCCGATTCAAAACAAGATTTTAAAGCTTTGAGGAGTTCAAATAACGTGTTTTTAGATCATTTGTATCGTATCTTTTACTACATAACTTTTCACCAAATTTCACAAACACTAAGAAAGTTTGTTTTTCTATTCAAAACAAGATTTTAACGCTTTGAGGAGTTCAAATAACATGTTTTTAGATCATTTGTATCGTATCTTTTCCTGCATAACTTTTCACCAAATTTCACAAACACTAAGAAAGTTTGTTTCCCGATTCAAAACAAGATTTTAAAGCTTTGAGGAGTTCAAATAACGTGTTTTTAGATCATTTGTATCGTATCTTTTACTACATAACTTTTCACCAAATTTGACAAACACTTAGAAAGTTTGTTTTCCGATTCAAAACAAGATTTTAACGCTTTGAGGAGTTCAAATAACATGTTTTTAGATCATTTGTATCGTATCTTTTACTGCATAACTTTTCACCAAATTTCACAAACACTAAGAAAGTTTGTTTTTCGATTCAAAACAAGATTTTAACGCTTTGAGGAGCTCAAATAACGTGTTTTTAGATCATTTGTATCCTATCTTTTAATACATAACTTTTCACCAAATTTCACAAACACTATGAAAGTTTGTTTTTCTATTCAAAACAAGATTTTAACGCTTTGAGGAGTTCAAATAACGTGTTTTCGGATCATTTGTATCGTATCTTTTACTACATAACTTTTCACCAAATTTCACAAACACTATGAATGTTTGTTTTTCGATTCAAAACAAGATTTTAACGCTTTGAGGAGTTCAAATAACGTGTTTTTAGATCATTTGTATCGTATCTTTTACTACATAACTTTTCACCAAATTTCACAAACACTAAGACAGTTTGTTTTCCTATTCAAAACAAACTTTTAACGCTTTGAGGAGCTCTAATATCATGTTTTTAGATCATTTGTATCGTATCTTTTACTACATAACTTTTCATCAAATTTGACAAACACTTAGAAAGTTTGTTTTCCGATTCAAAACAAGATTTTAACGCTTTGAGGAGTTCAAATAACGTGTTTTTAGATCATTTGTATCGTATCTTTTACTACATAACATTTTACAAAATTTCACAAACACTAAGAAAGTTTGTTTTTCGATTCAAAACAAGATTTTAACGCTTTTAGGAGTTCAAATAACGTGTTTTTAGATCATTTGAATCGTATCTTTTACTGCATAAATTTTCACCAAATTTCACAAACACTAAGAATGTTTGTTTTTCGATTCAAAACAAGATTTTAACGCTTTGAGGAGTTCAAATAACGTGTTTTTAGATCATTTGTATCGTATCTTTTACTACATAACTTTTCACCAAATTTCACAAACACTAAGACAGTTTGTTTTCCTATTCAAAACAAACTTTTAACGCTTTGAGGAGCTCTAATATCATGTTTTTAGATCATTTGTATCGTATCTTTTACTACATAACTTTTCATCAAATTTGACAAACACTTAGAAAGTTTGTTTTCCGATTCAAAACAAGATTTTAACGCTTTGAGGAGTTCAAATAACGTGTTTTTAGATCATTTGTATCGTATCTTTTACTACATAACATTTTACAAAATTTCACAAACACTAAGAAAGTTTGTTTTTCGATTCAAAACAAGATTTTAACGCTTTTAGGAGTTCAAATAACGTGTTTTTAGATCATTTGAATCGTATCTTTTACTGCATAAATTTTCACCAAATTTCACAAACACTAAGAAAGTTTGTTTCCCGATTCAAAACAAGATTTTAAAGCTTTGAGGAGTTCAAATAACGTGTTTTTAGATCATTTGTATCGTATCTTTTACTACATAACTTTTCACCAAATTTCACAAACACTAAGAAAGTTTGTTTTTCTATTCAAAACAAGATTTTAACGCTTTGAGGAGTTCAAATAACATGTTTTTAGATTATTTGTATCGTATCTTTTCCTGCATAACTTTTCACCAAATTTCACAAACACTAAGAAAGTTTGTTTCCCGATTCAAAACAAGATTTTAAAGCTTTGAGGAGTTCAAATAACGTGTTTTTAGATCATTTGTATCGTATCTTTTACTACATAACTTTTCACCAAATTTGACAAACACTTAGAAAGTTTGTTTTCCGATTCAAAACAAGATTTTAACGCTTTGAGGAGTTCAAATAACATGTTTTTAGATCATTTGTATCGTATCTTTTACTACATAACTTTTCACCAAATTTCACAAACACTAAGAAAGTTTGTTTTTCGATTCAAAACAAGATTTTAACGCTTTGAGGAGCTCAAATAACGTGTTTTTAGATCATTTGTATCCTATCTTTTACTACATAAATTTTCACCAAATTTCACAAACACTATGAAAGTTTGTTTTTCCATTCAAAACAAGATTTTAACGCTTTGAGGAGTTCAAATAACGTGTTTTTGGATCATTTGTATCGTATCTTTTACTACATAACTTTTCACCAAATTTCACAAACACTATGAATGTTTGTTTTTCGATTCAAAACAAGATTTTAACGCTTTGAGGAGTCCAAATAACGTGTTTTTTGATCATTTGTATCGTATCTTTTACTACATAACTTTTCACCAAATTTCACAAACACTAAGACAGTTTGTTTTCCTATTCAAAACAAACTTTTAACGCTTTGAGGAGCTCTAATATCATGTTTTTAGATCATTTGTATCGTATCTTTTACTACATAACTTTTCACCAAATTTGACAAACACTTAGAAAGTTTGTTTTCCGATTCAAAACAAGATTTTAACGCTTTGAAGAGTTCAAATAACGTGTTTTTAGATCATTTGTATCGTATCTTTTACTACATAACTTTTCACCAAATTTCACAAACACTATGAATGTTTGTTTTTCGATTCAAAACAAGATTTTAACGCTTTGAGGAGTTCAAATAACGTGTTTTTTGATCATTTGTATCGTATCTTTTACTACATAACTTTTCACCAAATTTCACAAACACTAAGACAGTTTGTTTTCCTATTCAAAACAAACTTTTAACGCTTTGAGGAGCTCTAATATCATGTTTTTAGATCATTTGTATCGTATCTTTTACTACATAACTTTTCACCAAATTTGACAAACACTTAGAAAGTTTGTTTTCCGATTCAAAACAAGATTTTAACGCTTTGAAGAGTTCAAATAACGTGTTTTTAGATCATTTGTATCGTATCTTTTACTACATAACTTTTCACCAAATTTCACAAACACTAAGACAGTTTGTTTTCCTATTCAAAACAAACTTTTAACGCTTTGAGGCGCTCTAATATCATGTTTTTAGATCATTTGTATCGTATCTGTTACTACATAACTTTTCACCAAATTTGACAAACACTTAGAAAGTTTGTTTTCCGATTCAAAACAAGATTTTAACGCTTAGAGGAGTTCAAATAACATGTTTTTAGATCATTTGTATCGTATCTTTTCCTGCATAACTTTTCACCAAATTTCACAAACACTAATAAAGTTTGTTTCCCGATTCAAAACAAGATTTTAAAGCTTTGAGGAGTTCAAATAACGTGTTTTTAGATCATTTGTATCGTATCTTTTACTACATAACTTTTCACCAAATTTCACAAACACTAAGAAAGTTTGTTTTTCTACTCAAAACAAGATTTTAACGCTTTGAGGAGCTCAAATAACAAGTTTTTAGATCATTTGTATCGTATCTTTTACTACATAACTTTTCACCAAATTTCACAAACACTAAGAAAGCTTTTTTTCCGATTCAAAACAAGATTTTAACGCTTTGAGGAGTTCAAATAACGTGTTTTTAGACCATTTGTATCCTATCTTTTACTACATAACTTTTCACCTAATTTTAGAAACACTAAGAAAGTTTGTTTTTCGATTAAAAACACACTTTTAACGCTTTGAGGAGTTCAAATAACGTGTTTTTAGATCATTTGTATCGTATCTTTTCCTGCATAACTTTTCACCAAATTTCACAAACACTAAGAAAGTTTGTTTCCCGATTCAAAACAATATTTCAAAGCTTTGAGGAGTTCAAATAACGTGTTTTTAGATCATTTGTATCGTATCTTTTACTACATAACTTTTCACCAAATTTCACAAACACTGAGAAATTTGTTTTTCGATTCAAAACAATATTTTAACGTTTTGAGGAGTTCAAATAACGTGTTTTTAGATCATTTGTATCGTATCTTTTACTACATAACTTTTCACCAAATTTCACAAACACTAAGAAAGTTTGTTTTTCGATTCAAAACAAGATTTTAACGCTTTGAGGAGCTCAAATAACGTGTTTTTAGATCATTTGTATCCTATCTTTTACTACATAACTTTTCACCAAATTTCACAAACACTAAGAAAGTTTGTTTTTCTATTCAAAACAAGGTTTTAACGCTTTGAGGAGTTCAAATAACGTGTTTTTAGATCATTTGTATCGTATCTTTTACTACATAACTTTTCACCAAATTTCACAAACACTATGAAAGTTTGTTTTTCGATTCAAAACAAGATTTTAACGCTTTGAGGAGTTCAAATAACGTGTTTTTAGATCATTTGTATCGTATCTTTTACTACATAACTTTTCACCAAATTTCACAAACACTAAGACAGTTTGTTTTCCTATTCAAAACAAACTTTTAACGCTTTGAGGAGCTCTAATATCATGTTTTTAGATCATTTGTATCGTATCTTTTACTACATAACTTTTCATCAAATTTGACAAACACTTAGAAAGTTTGTTTTCCGATTCAAAACAAGATTTTAACGCTTTGAGGAGTTCAAATAACGTGTTTTTAGATCATTTGTATCGTATCTTTTACTACATAACATTTTACAAAATTTCACAAACACTAAGAAAGTTTGTTTTTCGATTCAAAACAAGATTTTAACGCTTTTAGGAGTTCAAATAACGTGTTTTTAGATCATTTGAATCGTATCTTTTACTGCATAAATTTTCACCAAATTTCACAAACACTAAGAAAGTTTGTTTCCCGATTCAAAACAAGATTTTAAAGCTTTGAGGAGTTCAAATAACGTGTTTTTAGATCATTTGTATCGTATCTTTTACTACATAACTTTTCACCAAATTTCACAAACACTAAGAAAGTTTGTTTTTCTATTCAAAACAAGATTTTAACGCTTTGAGGAGCTCAAATAACATGTTTTTAGATCATTTGTATCGTATCTTTTACTACATAACTTTTCATCAAATTTGACAAACACTTAGAAAGTTTGTTTTCCGATTCAAAACAAAATTTTAACGCTTTGAGGAGTTCAAATAACGTGTTTTTAGATCATTTGTATCGTATCTTTTACTACATAACATTTTACAAAATTTCACAAACACTAAGAAAGTTTGTTTTTCGATTCAAAACAAGATTTTAACGCTTTTAGGAGTTCAAATAACGTGTTTTTAGATCATTTGAATCGTATCTTTTACTGCATAAATTTTCACCAAATTTCACAAACACTAAGAAAGTTTGTTTCCCGATTCAAAACAAGATTTTAAAGCTTTGAGGAGTTCAAATAACGTGTTTTTAGATCATTTGTATCGTATCTTTTACTACATAACTTTTCACCAAATTTCACAAACACTAAGAAAGTTTGTTTTTCTATTCAAAACAAGATTTTAACGATTTGAGGAGTTCAAATAACATGTTTTTAGATTATTTGTATCGTATCTTTTCCTGCATAACTTTTCACCAAATTTCACAAACACTAAGAAAGTTTGTTTCCCGATTCAAAACAAGATTTTAAAGCTTTGAGGAGTTCAAATAACGTGTTTTTAGATCATTTGTATCGTATCTTTTACTACATAACTTTTCACCAAATTTGACAAACACTTAGAAAGTTTGTTTTCCGATTCAAAACAAGATTTTAACGCTTTGAGGAGTTCAAATAACATGTTTTTAGATCATTTGTATCGTATCTTTTACTACATAACTTTTCACCAAATTTCACAAACACTAAGAAAGTTTGTTTTTCCATTCAAAACAAGATTTTAACGCTTTGAGGAGCTCAAATAACGTGTTTTTAGATCATTTGTATCCTATCTTTTACTACATAACTTTTCACCAAATTTCACAAACACTATGAAAGTTTGTTTTTCCATTGAAAACAAGATTTTATCGCTTTGAGGAGTTCAAATAACGTGTTTTTGGATCATTTGTATCGTATCTTTTACTACATAACTTTTCACCAAATTTCACAAACACTATGAATGTTTGTTTTTCGATTCAAAACAAGATTTTAACGCTTTGAGGAGTCCAAATAACGTGTTTTTTGATCATTTGTATCGTATCTTTTACTACATAACTTTTCACCAAATTTCACAAACACTAAGACAGTTTGTTTTCCTATTCAAAACAAACTTTTAACGCTTTGAGGAGCTCTAATATCATGTTTTTAGATCATTTGTATCGTATCTTTTACTACATAACTTTTCACCAAATTTGACAAACACTTAGAAAGTTTGTTTTCCGATTCAAAACAAGATTTTAACGCTTTGAAGAGTTCAAATAACGTGTTTTTAGATCATTTGTATCGTATCTTTTACTACATAACTTTTCACCAAATTTCACAAACACTATGAATGTTTGTTTTTCGATTCAAAACAAGATTTTAACGCTTTGAGGAGTTCAAATAACGTGTTTTTTGATCATTTGTATCGTATCTTTTACTACATAACTTTTCACCAAATTTCACAAACACTAAGACAGTTTGTTTTCCTATTCAAAACAAACTTTTAACGCTTTGAGGAGCTCTAATATCATGTTTTTAGATCATTTGTATCGTATCTTTTACTACATAACTTTTCACCAAATTTGACAAACACTTAGAAAGTTTGTTTTCCGATTCAAAACAAGATTTTAACGCTTTGAAGAGTTCAAATAACGTGTTTTTAGATCATTTGTATCGTATCTTTTACTACATAACTTTTCACCAAATTTCACAAACACTAAGACAGTTTGTTTTCCTATTCAAAACAAACTTTTAACGCTTTGAGGCGCTCTAATATCATGTTTTTAGATCATTTGTATCGTATCTGTTACTACATAACTTTTCACCAAATTTGACAAACACTTAGAAAGTTTGTTTTCCGATTCAAAACAAGATTTTAACGCTTAGAGGAGTTCAAATAACATGTTTTTAGATCATTTGTATCGTATCTTTTCCTGCATAACTTTTCACCAAATTTCACAAACACTAATAAAGTTTGTTTCCCGATTCAAAACAAGATTTTAAAGCTTTGAGGAGTTCAAATAACGTGTTTTTAGATCATTTGTATCGTATCTTTTACTACATAACTTTTCACCAAATTTCACAAACACTAAGAAAGTTTGTTTTTCTACTCAAAACAAGATTTTAACGCTTTGAGGAGCTCAAATAACAAGTTTTTAGATCATTTGTATCGTATCTTTTACTACATAACTTTTCACCAAATTTCACAAACACTAAGAAAGCTTGTTTTCCGATTCAAAACAAGATTTTAACGCTTTGAGGAGTTCAAATAACGTGTTTTTAGACCATTTGTATCCTATCTTTTACTACATAACTTTTCACCTAATTTTAGAAACACTAAGAAAGTTTGTTTTTCGATTAAAAACACACTTTTAACGCTTTGAGGAGTTCAAATAACGTGTTTTTAGATCATTTGTATCGTATCTTTTCCTGCATAACTTTTCACCAAATTTCACAAACACTAAGAAAGTTTGTTTCCCGATTCAAAACAATATTTCAAAGCTTTGAGGAGTTCAAATAACGTGTTTTTAGATCATTTGTATCGTATCTTTTACTACATAACTTTTCACCAAATTTCACAAACACTGAGAAATTTGTTTTTCGATTCAAAACAATATTTTAACGTTTTGAGGAGTTCAAATAACGTGTTTTTAGATCATTTGTATCGTATCTTTCACTACATAACTTTTCACCAAATTTCACAAACACTAAGAAAGTTTGTTTTTCGATTCAAAACAAGATTTTAACGCTTTGAGGAGCTCAAATAACGTGTTTTTAGATCATTTGTATCCTATCTTTTACTACATAACTTTTCACCAAATTTCACAAACACTAAGAAAGTTTGTTTTTCTATTCAAAACAAGGTTTTAACGCTTTGAGGAGTTCAAATAACGTGTTTTTAGATCATTTGTATCGTATCTTTTACTACATAACTTTTCACCAAATTTCACAAACACTAAGAAAGTTTGTTTTTCGATTCAAAACAAGATTTTAACGTTTTGAGGAGTTCAAATAACGTGTTTTTAGATCATTTGTATAGTATCTTTTACTACATAACTTTTCACCAAATTTCTCAAACACTAAGAAAGTTTGTTTTCCGATTCAAAACAAGATTTTAACGCTTTGAGGAGCTCAAATAACGTGTTTTTAGATCATTTGTATCCTATCTTTTACTACATAACTTTTCACCAAATTTCACAAACACTAAGAAAGTTTGTTTTTCTATTCAAAACAAGATTTTAACGCTTTGAGGAGTTCAAATAACGTGTTTTTAGATCATTTGTATCGTATCTTTTACTACATAACTTTTCACCAAATTTCACAAACACTAAGAAAGTTTGTTTCCCGATTCAAAACAAGGTTTTAACGCTTTGAGGAGCTCAAATAACATGTTTTTAGATCATTTGTATCGTATCTTTTACTACATAACTTTTCATCAAATTTGACAAACACTTAGAAAGTTTGTTTTCCGATTCAAAACAAAATTTTAATGCTTTGAGGAGTTCAAATGACGTGTTTTTAGATCATTTGTATCGTATCTTTTACTACATAACATTTTACAAAATTTTAGAAACGCTAAGAAAGTTTGTTTTTCGATTAAAAACACACTTTTAACGCTTTGAGGAGTTCAAATAACGTGTTTTTAGATCATTTGAATCGTATCTTTTACTGCATAAATTTTCACCAAATTTCACAAACACTAAGAAAGTTTGTTTCCCGATTCAAAACAATATTTCAAAGCTTTGAGGAGTTCAAATAACGTGTTTTTAGATCATTTGTATCGTATCTTTTACTACATAACTTTTCACCAAATTTGACAAACACTTAGAAAGTTTGTTTTCCGATTCAAAACAATATTTTAACGCTTTGAGGAGTTCAAATAACGTGTTTTTAGATCATTTGTATAGTATCTTTTACTACATAACTTTTCACCAAATTTCACAAACACTAAGAAAGTTTGTTTTTCGATTCAAAACAAGATTTTAACGCTTTGAGGAGCTCAAATAACGTGTTTTTAGATCATTTGTATCCTATCTTTTACTACATAACTTTTCACCAAATTTCACAAACACTAAGAAAGTTTGTTTTTCTATTCAAAACAAGATTTTAACGCTTTGAGGAGTTCAAATAACGTGTTTTTGGATCATTTGTATCGTATCTTTTACTACATAACTTTTCACCAAATTTCACAAACACTATGAAAGTTTGTTTTTCGATTCAAAACAAGATTTTAACGCTTTGAGGAGTTCAAATAACGTGTTTTTAGATCATTTGTATCGTATCTTTTACTACATAACTTTTCACCAAATTTCACAAACACTAAGACAATTTGTTTTCCTATTCAAAACAAACTTTTAATGCTTTGAGGAGCTCTAATATCATGTTTTTAGATCATTTGTATCGTATCTTTTACTACATAACTTTTCACCAAATTTGACAAACACTTAGAAAGTTTGTTTTCCGATTCAAAACAAGATTTTAACGCTTTGAAGAGTTCAAATAACGTGTTTTTAGATCATTTGTATCGTATCTTTTACTACATAACTTTTCACCAAATTTCACAAACACTAAGAAAGTTTGTTTCCCGATTCAAAACAAGATTTTAAAGCTTTGAGGAGTTCAAATAACGTGTTTTTAGATCATTTGTATCGTATCTTTTACTACATAACGTTTCACCAAATTTCACAAACACTAAGAAAGTTTGTTTTTCGATTCAAAACAAGATTTTAACGTTTTTTTAGATCATTTGTATCGTATCTTTTACTACATAACTTTTCACCAAATTTCACAAACACTAAGAAAGTTTGTTTTTCGATTCAAAACAAGATTTTAACGCTTTGAGGAGCTCAAATAACGTGTTTTTAGATCATTTGTATCCTATCTTTTACTACATAACTTTTCACCAAATTTCACAAACACTAAGAAAGTTTGTTTTTCTATTCAAAACAAGGTTTTAACCCTTGGAGGAGTTCAAATAACGTGTTTTTAGATCATTTGTGTCGTATCTTTTACTACATAACTTTTCACCAAATTTCACAAACACTATGAAAGTTTGTTTTTCGATTCAAAACAAGATTTTAACGCTCTGAGGAGTTCAAATAACGTGTTTTTAGATCATTTGTATCGTATCTTTTACTACATAACTTTTCACCAAATTTCACAAACACTAAGACAGTTTGTTTTCCTATTCAAAACAAACTTTTAACGCTTTGAGGCGCTCTAATATCATGTTTTTAGATCATTTGTATCGTATCTTTTACTACATAACTTTTCACCAAATTTGACAAACACTTAGAAAGTTTGTTTTCCGATTCAAAACAAGATTTTAACGCTTAGAGGAGTTCAAATAACATGTTTTTAGATCATTTGTATCGTATCTTTTCCTGCATAACTTTTCACCAAATTTCACAAACACTAAGAAAGTTTGTTTCCCGATTCAAAACAAGATTTTAAAGCTTTGAGGAGTTCAAATAACGTGTTTTTAGATCATTTGTATCGTATCTTTTACTACATAACTTTTCACCAAATTTCACAAACACTAAGAAAGTTTGTTTTTCTACTCAAAACAAGATTTTAACGCTTTGAGGAGCTCAAATAACAAGTTTTTAGATCATTTGTATCGTATCTTTTACTACATAACGTTTCACCAAATTTCACAAACACTAAGAAAGCTTGTTTTCCGATTCAAAACAAGATTTTAACGCTTTGAGGAGTTCAAATAACGTGTTTTTAGACCATTTGTATCCTATCTTTTACTACATAACTTTTCACCTAATTTTAGAAACGCTAAGAAAGTTTGTTTTTCGATTAAAAACACACTTTTAACGCTTTGAGGAGTTCAAATAACGTGTTTTTAGATCATTTGTATCGTATCTTTTCCTGCATAACTTTTCACCAAATTTCACAAACACAAAGAAAGTTTGTTTCCCGATTCAAAACAATATTTCAAAGCTTTGAGGAGTTCAAATAACGTGTTTTTAGATCATTTGTATCGTATCTTTTACTACATAACTTTTCACCAAATTTCACAAACACTGAGAAATTTGTTTTTCGATTCAAAACAATATTTTAACGTTTTGAGGAGTTCAAATAACGTGTTTTTAGATCATTGGTATCGTATCTTTTACTACATAACTTTTCACCAAATTTCACAAACACTAAGAAAGTTTGTTTTTCGATTCAAAACAAGATTTTAACGCTTTGAGGAGCTCAAATAACGTGTTTTTAGATCATTTGTATCCTATCTTTTACTACATAACTTTTCACCAAATTTCACAAACACTAAGAAAGTTTGTTTTTCTATTCAAAACAAGGTTTTAACGCTTTGAGGAGTTCAAATAACGTGTTTTTAGATCATTTGTATCGTATCTTTTACTTCATAACTTTTCACCAAATTTCACAAACACTAAGAAAGTTTGTTTTTCGATTCAAAACAAGATTTTAACGTTTTGAGGAGTTCAAATAACGTGTTTTTAGATCATTTGTATAGTATCTTTTACTACATAACTTTTCACCAAATTTCTCAAACACTAAGAAAGTTTGTTTTCCGATTCAAAACAAGATTTTAACGCTTTGAGGAGCTCAAATAACGTGTTTTTAGATCATTTGTATCCTATCTTTTACTACATAACTTTTCACCAAATTTCACAAACACTAAGAAAGTTTGTTTTTCTATTCAAAACAAGATTTTAACGCTTTGAGGAGTTCAAATAACGTGTTTTTAGATCATTTGTATCGTATCTTTTACTACATAACTTTTCACCAAATTTCACAAACACTATGAAAGTTTGTTTTTCGATTCAAAACAAGATTTTAACGCTTTGAGGAGTTCAAATAACGTGTTTTTAGATCCTTTGTATCGTATCTTTTACTACATAACTTTTCACCAAATTTCACAAACACTAAGACAATTTGTTTTCCTATTCAAAACAAACTTTTAATGCTTTGAGGAGCTCTAATATCATGTTTTTAGATCATTTGTATCGTATCTTTTACTACATAACTTTTCACCAAATTTGACAAACACTTAGAAAGTTTGTTTTCCGATTCAAAACAAGATTTTAACGCTTTGAAGAGTTCAAATAACGTGTTTTTAGATCATTTGTATCGTATCTTTTACTACATAACTTTTCACCAAATTTCACAAACACTAAGAAAGTTTGTTTCCCGATTCAAAACAAGATTTTAAAGGTTTGAGGAGTTCAAATAACGTGTTTTTAGATCATTTGTATCGTATCTTTTACTACATAACTTTTCACCAAATTTCACAAACACTAAGAAAGTTTGTTTTTCGATTCAAAACAAGGTTTTAACGCTTTGAGGAGTTCAAATAACGTGTTTTTAGATCATTTGTATCGTATCTTTTACTACATAACTTTTCACCAAATTTCACAAACACTATGAAAGTTTGTTTTTC
Organism: Luzula sylvatica; assembly: GCA_946800325.1. Taxonomy (NCBI): domain Eukaryota; kingdom Viridiplantae; phylum Streptophyta; class Magnoliopsida; order Poales; family Juncaceae; genus Luzula; species Luzula sylvatica. The sequence continues at coordinate 69,615,370 of OX326960.1, forward strand.
GATTCAAAACAAGATTTTAACGCTTTGAGGAGTTCAAATAACGTGTTTTTAGATCATTTGTATCGTATCTTTTACTACATAACTTTTCACCAAATTTCACAAACACTAAGACAGTTTGTTTTCCTATTCAAAACAAACTTTTAACGCTTTGAGGAGCTCTAATATCATGTTTTTAGATCATTTGTATCGTATCTTTTACTACATAACTTTTCATCAAATTTGACAAACACTTAGAAAGTTTGTTTTCCGATTCAAAACAAGATTTTAACGCTTTGAGGAGTTCAAATAACGTGTTTTTAGATCATTTGTATCGTATCTTTTACTACATAACATTTTACAAAATTTCACAAACACTAAGAAAGTTTGTTTTTCGATTCAAAACAAGATTTTAACGCTTTTAGGAGTTCAAATAACGTGTTTTTAGATCATTTGAATCGTATCTTTTACTTCATAAATTTTCACCAAATTTCACAAACACTAAGAAAGTTTGTTTCCCGATTCAAAACAAGATTTTAAAGCTTTGAGGAGTTCAAATAACGTGTTTTTAGATCATTTGTATCGTATCTTTTACTACATAACTTTTCACCAAATTTCACAAACACTAAGAAAGTTTGTTTTTCTATTCAAAACAAGATTTTAACGCTTTGAGGAGCTCAAATAACATGTTTTTAGATCATTTGTATCGTATCTTTTACTACATAACTTTTCATCAAATTTGACAAACACTTAGAAAGTTTGTTTTCCGATTCAAAACAAACTTTTAATGCTTTGAGGAGCTCTAATATCATGTTTTTAGATCATTTGTATCGTATCTTTTACTACATAACTTTTCACCAAATTTGACAAACACTTAGAAAGTTTGTTTTCCGATTCAAAACAAGATTTTAACGCTTTGAAGAGTTCAAATAACGTGTTTTTAGATCATTTGTATCGTATCTTTTACTACATAACTTTTCACCAAATTTCACAAACACTAAGAAAGTTTGTTTCCCGATTCAAAACAAGATTTTAACGCTTTGAGGAGTTCAAATAACATGTTTTTAGATCATTTGTATCGTATCTTTTACTACATAACTTTTCACCAAATTTCACAAACACTAAGAAAGTTTGTTTTCCGATTCAAAACAAGATTTTAACGCTTTGAGGAGCTCAAATAACGTGTTTTTAGATCATTTGTATCGTATCTTTTACTACATAACTTTTCACCAAATTTCACAAACACTAAGAAAGTTTGTTTTTCTATTCAAAACAAGATTTTAACGCTTTGAGGAGTTCAAATAACGTGTTTTTGGATCATTTGTATCCTATCTTTTACTACATAACTTTTCACCAAATTTCACAAACACTAAGAAAGTTTGTTTCCCGATTCAAAACAAGATTTTAAAGCTTTGAGGAGTTCAAATAACGTGTTTTTAGATCATTTGTATCGTATCTTTTACTACATAACGTTTCACCAAATTTCACAAACACTAAGAAAGTTTGTTTTTCGATTCAAAACAAGATTTTAACGTTTTGAGGAGTTCAAATAACGTGTTTTTAGATCATTTGTATAGTATCTTTTACTACATAACTTTTCACCAAATTTCTCAAACACTAAGAAAGTTTGTTTTTCGATTCAAAACAAGATTTTAACGCTTTGAGGAGCTCAAATAACGTGTTTTTAGATCATTTGTATCCTATCTTTTACTACATAACTTTTCACCAAATTTCACAAACACTAAGAAAGTTTGTTTTTCTATTCAAAACAAGATTTTAACGCTTTGAGGAGTTCAAATACCGTGTTTTTAGATCATTTGTATCGTATCTTTTACTACATAACTTTTCACCAAATTTCACAAACACTATGAAAGTTTGTTTTTCGATTCAAAACAAGATTTTAACGCTTTGAGGAGTTCAAATAACGTGTTTTTAGATCATTTGTATCGTATCTTTTACTACATAACTTTTCACCAAATTTCACAAACACTAAGACAATTTGTTTTCCTATTCAAAACAAACTTTTAATGCTTTGAGGAGCTCTAATATCATGTTTTTAGATCATTTGTATCGTATCTTTTACTACATAACTTTTCACCAAATTTGACAAACACTTAGAAAGTTTGTTTTCCGATTCAAAACAAGATTTTAACGCTTTGAAGAGTTCAAATAACGTGTTTTTAGATCATTTGTATCGTATCTTTTACTACATAACTTTTCACCAAATTTCACAAACACTAAGAAAGTTTGTTTCCCGATTCAAAACAACATTTTAAAGGTTTGAGGAGTTCAAATAACGTGTTTTTAGATCATTTGTATCGTATCTTTTACTACATAACTTTTCACCAAATTTCACAAACACTAAGAAAGTTTGTTTTTCGATTCAAAACAAGATTTTAACGTGTTTTTAGATCATTTGTATCGTATCTTTTACTACATAACTTTTCACCAAATTTCACAAACACTAAGAAAGTTTGTTTTTCGATTCAAAACAAGATTTTAACGCTTTGAGGAGCTCAAATAACGTGTTTTTAGATCATTTGTATCCTATCTTTTTCTACATAACTTTTCACCAAATTTCACAAACACTAAGAAAGTTTGTTTTTCTATTCAAAACAAGGTTTTAACCCTTGGAGGAGTTCAAATAACGTGTTTTTAGATCATTTGTGTCGTATCTTTTACTACATAACTTTTCACCAAATTTCACAAACACTATGAAAGTTTGTTTTTCGATTCAAAACAAGATTTTAACGCTCTGAGGAGTTCAAATAACGTGTTTTTAGATCATTTGTATCGTATCTTTTACTACATAACTTTTCACCTAATTTCACAAACACTAAGACAGTTTGTTTTCCTATTCAAAACAAACTTTTAACGCTTTGAGGCGCTCTAATATCATGTTTTTAGATCATTTGTATCGTATCTTTTACTACATAACTTTTCACCAAATTTGACAAACACTTAGAAAGTTTGTTTTCCGATTCAAAACAAGATTTTAACGCTTAGAGGAGTTCAAATAACAAGTTTTTAGATCATTTGTATCGTATCTTTTCCTGCATAACTTTTCACCAAATTTCACAAACACTAAGAAAGTTTGTTTCCCGATTCAAAACAAGATTTTAAAGCTTTGAGGAGTTCAAATAACGTGTTTTTAGATCATTTGTATCGTATCTTTTACTACATAACTTTTCACCAAATTTCACAAACACTAAGAAAGTTTGTTTTTCTACTCAAAACAAGATTTTAACGCTTTGAGGAGTTCAAATAACAAGTTTTTAGATCATTTGTATCGTATCTTTTACTACATAACTTTTCACCAAATTTCACAAACACTAAGAAAGCTTGTTTTCCGATTCAAAACAAGATTTTAACGCTTTGAGGAGTTCAAATAACGTGTTTTTAGATCATTTGTATCCTATCTTTTACTACATAACTTTTCACCTAATTTTAGAAACACTAAGAAAGTTTGTTTTTCGATTAAAAACACACTTTTAACGCTTTGAGGAGTTCAAATAACGTGTTTTTAGATCATTTGTATCGTATCTTTTCCTGCATAACTTTTCACCAAATTTCACAAACACTAAGAAAGTTTGTTTCCCGATTCAAAACAATATTTCAAAGCTTTGAGGAGTTCAAATAACGTGTTTTTAGATCATTTGTATCGTATCTTTTACTACATAACTTTTCACCAAATTTCACAAACACTGAGAAATTTGTTTTTCGATTCAAAACAATATTTTAACGTTTTGAGGAGTTCAAATAACGTGTTTTTAGATCATTTGTATCGTATCTTTTACTACATAACTTTTCACCAAATTTCACAAACACTAAGAAAGTTTGTTTTTCGATTCAAAACAAGATTTTAACGCTTTGAGGAGCTCAAATAACGTGTTTTTAGATCATTTGTATCCTATCTTTTACTACATAACTTTTCACCAAATTTCACAAACACTAAGAAAGTTTGTTTTTCTATTCAAAACAAGGTTTTAACGCTTTGAGGAGTTCAAATAACGTGTTTTTAGATCATTTGTATCGTATCTTTTACTACATAACTTTTCACCAAATTTCACAAACACTATGAAAGTTTGTTTTTCGATTCAAAACAAGATTTTAACGCTTTGAGGAGTTCAAATAACGTGTTTTTAGATCATTTGTATCGTATCTTTTACTACATAACTTTTCACCAAATTTCACAAACACTAAGACAGTTTGTTTTCCTATTCAAAACAAACTTTTAACGCTTTGAGGAGCTCTAATATCATGTTTTTAGATCATTTGTATCGTATCTTTTACTACATAACTTTTCATCAAATTTGACAAACACTTAGAAAGTTTGTTTTCCGATTCAAAACAAGATTTTAACGCTTTGAGGAGTTCAAATAACGTGTTTTTAGATCATTTGTATCGTATCTTTTACTACATAACATTTTACAAAATTTCACAAACACTAAGAAAGTTTGTTTTTCGATTCAAAACAAGATTTTAACGCTTTTAGGAGTTCAAATAACGTGTTTTTAGATCATTTGAATCGTATCTTTTACTGCATAAATTTTCACCAAATTTCACAAACACTAAGAAAGTTTGTTTCCCGATTCAAAACAAGATTTTAAAGCTTTGAGGAGTTCAAATAACGTGTTTTTAGATCATTTGTATCGTATCTTTTACTACATAACTTTTCACCAAATTTCACAAACACTAAGAAAGTTTGTTTTTCTATTCAAAACAAGATTTTAACGCTTTGAGGAGCTCAAATAACATGTTTTTAGATCATTTGTATCGTATCTTTTACTACATAACTTTTCATCAAATTTGACAAACACTTAGAAAGTTTGTTTTCCGATTCAAAACAAAATTTTAACGCTTTGAGGAGTTCAAATAACGTGTTTTTAGATCATTTGTATCGTATCTTTTACTACATAACATTTTACAAAATTTCACAAACACTAAGAAAGTTTGTTTTTCGATTCAAAACAAGATTTTAACGCTTTTAGGAGTTCAAATAACGTGTTTTTAGATCATTTGAATCGTATCTTTTACTGCATAAATTTTCACCAAATTTCACAAACACTAAGAAAGTTTGTTTCCCGATTCAAAACAAGATTTTAAAGCTTTGAGGAGTTCAAATAACGTGTTTTTAGATCATTTGTATCGTATCTTTTACTACATAACTTTTCACCAAATTTCACAAACACTAAGAAAGTTTGTTTTTCTATTCAAAACAAGATTTTAACGCTTTGAGGAGTTCAAATAACATGTTTTTAGATCATTTTTATCGTATCTTTTCCTGCATAACTTTTCACCAAATTTCACAAACACTAAGAAAGTTTGTTTCCCGATTCAAAACAAGATTTTAAAGCTTTGAGGAGTTCAAATAACGTGTTTTTAGATCATTTGTATCGTATCTTTTACTACATAACATTTCACCAAATTTGACAAACACTTAGAAAGTTTGTTTTCCGATTCAAAACAAGATTTTAACGCTTTGAGGAGTTCAAATAACATGTTTTTAGATCATTTGTATCGTATCTTTTACTACATAACTTTTCACCAAATTTCACAAACACTAAGAAAGTTTGTTTTTCGATTCAAAACAAGATTTTAACGCTTTGAGGAGCTCAAATAACGTGTTTTTAGATCATTTGTATCCTATCTTTTACTACATAACTTTTCACCAAATTTCACAAACACTATGAAAGTTTGTTTTTCTATTCAAAACAAGATTTTAACGCTTTGAGGAGTTCAAATAACGTGTTTTGGGATCATTTGTATCGTATCTTTTACTACATAACTTTTCACCAAATTTCACAAACACTAAGAAAGTTTGTTTCCCGATTCAAAACAAGATTTTAAAGCTTTGAGGAGTTCAAATAACGTGTTTTTAGATCATTTGTATCGTATCTTTTACTACATAACGTTTCACCAAATTTCACAAACACTAAGAAAGTTTGTTTTTCGATTCAAAACAAGATTTTAACGTTTTGAGGAGTTCAAATAACGTGTTTTTAGATCATTTGTATCGTATCTTTTACTACATAACTTTTCACCAAATTTCACAAACACTAAGAAAGTTTGTTTTTCTATTCAAAACAAGATTTTAACGCTTTGAGGAGCTCAAATAACATGTTTTTAGATCATTTGTATCGTATCTTTTACTACATAACTTTTCATCAAATTTGACAAACACTTAGAAAGTTTGTTTTCCGATTCAAAACAAAATTTTAACGCTTTGAGGAGTTCAAATAACGTGTTTTTAGATCATTTGTATCGTATCTTTTACTACATAACATTTTACAAAATTTCACAAACACTAAGAAAGTTTGTTTTTCGATTCAAAACAAGATTTTAACGATTTTAGGAGTTCAAATAACGTGTTTTTAGATCATTTGAATCGTACCTTTTACTGCATAAATTTTCACCAAATTTCACAAACACTAAGAAAGTTTGTTTCCCGATTCAAAACAAGATTTTAAAGCTTTGAGGAGTTCAAATAACGTGTTTTTAGATCATTTGTATCGTATCTTTTACTACATAACTTTTCACCAAATTTCACAAACACTAAGAAAGTTTGTTTTTCTATTCAAAACAAGATTTTAACGCTTTGAGGAGTTCAAATAACATGTTTTTAGATCATTTGTATCGTATCTTTTCCTGCATAACTTTTCACCAAATTTCACAAACACTAAGAAAGTTTGTTTCCCGATTCAAAACAAGATTTTAAAGCTTTGAGGAGTTCAAATAACGTGTTTTTAGATCATTTGTATCGTATCTTTTACTACATAACTTTTCACCAAATTTGACAAACACTTAGAAAGTTTGTTTTCCGATTCAAAACAAGATTTTAACGCTTTGAGGAGTTCAAATAACATGTTTTTAGATCATTTGTATCGTATCTTTTACTACATAACTTTTCACCAAATTTCACAAACACTAAGAAAGTTTGTTTTTCGATTCAAAACAAGATTTTAACGCTTTGAGGAGCTCAAATAACGTGTTTTTAGATCATTTGTATCCTATCTTTTAATACATAACTTTTCACCAAATTTCACAAACACTAAGAAAGTTTGTTTTTCTATTCAAAACAAGATTTTAACGCTTTGAGGAGTTCAAATAACGTGTTTTCGGATCATTTGTATCGTATCTTTTACTACATAACTTTTCACCAAATTTCACAAACACTATGAATGTTTGTTTTTCGATTCAAAACAAGATTTTAACGCTTTGAGGAGTTCAAATAACGTGTTTTTTGATCATTTGTATCGTATCTTTTACTACATAACTTTTCACCAAATTTCACAAACACTAAGACAGTTTGTTTTCCTATTCAAAACAAACTTTTAACGCTTTGAGGAGTTCTAATATCATGTTTTTAGATCATTTGTATCGTATCTTTTACTACATAACTTTTCACCAAATTTGACAAACACTTAGAATGTTTGTTTTCCGATTCAAAACAAGATTTTAACGCTTTGAGGAGCTCAAATAACGTGTTTTTAGATCATTTGTATCCTATCTTTTACTACATAACTTTTCACCAAATTTCACAAACACTAAGAAAGTTTGTTTTTCTATTCAAAACAAGATTTTAACGCTTTGAGGAGTTCAAATAACGTGTTTTTAGATCATTTGTATCGTATCTTTTACTACATAACTTTTCACCAAATTTCACAAACACTATGAAAGTTTGTTTTTCGATTCAAAACAAGATTTTAACGCTTTGAGGAGTTCAAATAACGTGTTTTTAGATCATTTGTATCGTATCTTTTACTACATAACTTTTCACCAAATTTCACAAACACTAAGACAATTTGTTTTCCTATTCAAAACAAACTTTTAATGCTTTGAGGAGCTCTAATATCATGTTTTTAGATCATTTGTATCGTATCTTTTACTACATAACTTTTCACCAAATTTGACAAACACTTAGAAAGTTTGTTTTCCGATTCAAAACAAGATTTTAACGCTTTGAAGAGTTCAAATAACGTGTTTTTAGATCATTTGTATCGTATCTTTTACTACATAACTTTTCACCAAATTTCACAAACACTAAGAAAGTTTGTTTCCCGATTCAAAACAAGATTTTAAAGGTTTGAGGAGTTCAAATAACGTGTTTTTAGATCATTTGTATCGTATCTTTTACTACATAACTTTTCACCAAATTTCACAAACACTAAGAAAGTTTGTTTTTCGATTCAAAACAAGATTTTAACGTGTTTTTAGATCATTTGTATCGTATCTTTTACTACATAACTTTTCACCAAATTTCACAAACACTAAGAAAGTTTGTTTTTCGATTCAAAACAAGATTTTAACGCTTTGAGGAGCTCAAATAACGTGTTTTTAGATCATTTGTATCCTATCTTTTACTACATAACTTTTCACCAAATTTCACAAAAACTAAGAAAGTTTGTTTTTCTATTCAAAACAAGGTTTTAACCTTTGGAGGAGTTCAAATAACGTGTTTTTAGATCATTTGTGTCGTATCTTTTACTACATAACTTTTCACCAAATTTCACAAACACTATGAAAGTTTGTTTTTCGATTCAAAACAAGATTTTAACGCTCTGAGGAGTTCAAATAACGTGTTTTTAGATCATTTGTATCGTATCTTTTACTACATAACTTTTCACCTAATTTCACAAACACTAAGACAGTTTGTTTTCCTATTCAAAACAAACTTTTAACGCTTTGAGGCGCTCTAATATCATGTTTTTAGATCATTTGTATCGTATCTTTTACTACATAACTTTTCACCAAATTTGACAAACACTTAGAAAGTTTGTTTTCCGATTCAAAACAAGATTTTAACGCTTAGAGGAGTTCAAATAACAAGTTTTTAGATCATTTGTATCGTATCTTTTCCTGCATAACTTTTCACCAAATTTCACAAACACTAAGAAAGTTTGTTTCCCGATTCAAAACAAGATTTTAAAGCTTTGAGGAGTTCAAATAACGTGTTTTTAGATCATTTGTATCGTATCTTTTACTACATAACTTTTCACCAAATTTCACAAACACTAAGAAAGTTTGTTTTTCTACTCAAAACAAGATTTTAACGCTTTGAGGAGTTCAAATAACAAGTTTTTAGATCATTTGTATCGTATCTTTTACTACATAACTTTTCACCAAATTTCACAAACACTAAGAAAGCTTGTTTTCCGATTCAAAACAAGATTTTAACGCTTTGAGGAGTTCAAATAACGTGTTTTTAGATCATTTGTATCCTATCTTTTACTACATAACTTTTCACCTAATTTTAGAAACACTAAGAAAGTTTGTTTTTCGATTAAAAACACACTTTTAACGCTTTGAGGAGTTCAAATAACGTGTTTTTAGATCATTTGTATCGTATCTTTTCCTGCATAACTTTTCACCAAATTTCACAAACACTAAGAAAGTTTGTTTCCCGATTCAAAACAATATTTCAAAGCTTTGAGGAGTTCAAATAACGTGTTTTTAGATCATTTGTATCGTATCTTTTACTACATAACTTTTCACCAAATTTCACAAACACTGAGAAATTTGTTTTTCGATTCAAAACAATATTTTAACGTTTTGAGGAGTTCAAATAACGTGTTTTTAGATCATTTGTATCGTATCTTTTACTACATAACTTTTCACCAAATTTCACAAACACTAAGAAAGTTTGTTTTTCGATTCAAAACAAGATTTTAACGCTTTGAGGAGCTCAAATAACGTGTTTTTAGATCATTTGTATCCTATCTTTTACTACATAACTTTTCACCAAATTTCACAAACACTAAGAAAGTTTGTTTTTCTATTCAAAACAAGGTTTTAACGCTTTGAGGAGTTCAAATAACGTGTTTTTAGATCATTTGTATCGTATCTTTTACTACATAACTTTTCACCAAATTTCACAAACACTATGAAAGTTTGTTTTTCGATTCAAAACAAGATTTTAACGCTTTGAGGAGTTCAAATAACGTGTTTTTAGATCATTTGTATCGTATCTTTTACTACATAACTTTTCACCAAATTTCACAAACACTAAGACAGTTTGTTTTCCTATTCAAAACAAACTTTTAACGCTTTGAGGAGCTCTAATATCATGTTTTTAGATCATTTGTATCGTATCTTTTACTACATAACTTTTCATCAAATTTGACAAACACTTAGAAAGTTTGTTTTCCGATTCAAAACAAGATTTTAACGCTTTGAGGAGTTCAAATAACGTGTTTTTAGATCATTTGTATCGTATCTTTTACTACATAACATTTTACAAAATTTCACAAACACTAAGAAAGTTTGTTTTTCGATTCAAAACAAGATTTTAACGCTTTTAGGAGTTCAAATAACGTGGTTTTAGATCATTTGAATCGTATCTTTTACTGCATAAATTTTCACCAAATTTCACAAACACTAAGAAAGTTTGTTTCCCGATTCAAAACAAGATTTTAAAGCTTTGAGGAGTTCAAATAACGTGTTTTTAGATCATTTGTATCGTATCTTTTACTACATAACTTTTCACCAAATTTCACAAACACTAAGAAAGTATGTTTTTCTATTCAAAACAAGATTTTAACGCTTTGAGGAGCTCAAATAGCATGTTTTTAGATCATTTGTATCGTATCTTTTACTACATAACTTTTCATCAAATTTGACAAACACTTAGAAAGTTTGTTTTCCGATTCAAAACAAAATTTTAACGCTTTGAGGAGTTCAAATAACGTGTTTTTAGATCATTTGTATCGTATCTTTTACTACATAACATTTTACAAAATTTCACAAACACTAAGAAAGTTTGTTTTTCGATTCAAAACAAGATTTTAACGCTTTTAGGAGTTCAAATAACGTGTTTTTAGATCATTTGAATCGTATCTTTTACTGCATAAATTTTCACCAAATTTCACAAACACTAAGAAAGTTTGTTTCCCGATTCAAAACAAGATTTTAAAGCTTTGAGGAGTTCAAATAACGTGTTTTTAGATCATTTGTATCGTATCTTTTACTACATAACTTTTCACCAAATTTCACAAACACTAAGAAAGTTTGTTTTTCTATTCAAAACAAGATTTTAACGCTTTGAGGAGTTCAAATAACATGTTTTTAGATCATTTTTATCGTATCTTTTCCTGCATAACTTTTCACCAAATTTCACAAACACTAAGAAAGTTTGTTTCCCGATTCAAAACAAGATTTTAAAGCTTTGAGGAGTTCAAATAACGTGTTTTTAGATCATTTGTATCGTATCTTTTACTACATAACTTTTCACCAAATTTGACAAACACTTAGAAAGTTTGTTTTCCGATTCAAAACAAGATTTTAACGCTTTGAGGAGTTCAAATAACATGTTTTTAGATCATTTGTATCGTATCTTTTACTACATAACTTTTCACCAAATTTCACAAACACTAAGAAAGTTTGTTTTTCGATTCAAAACAAGATTTTAACGCTTTGAGGAGCTCAAATAACGTGTTTTTAGATCATTTGTATCCTATCTTTTACTACATAACTTTTCACCAAATTTCACAAACACTATGAAAGTTTGTTTTTCTATTCAAAACAAGATTTTAACGCTTTGAGGAGTTCAAATAACGTGTTTTGGGATCATTTGTATCGTATCTTTTACTACATAACTTTTCACCAAATTTCACAAACACTAAGAAAGTTTGTTTCCCGATTCAAAACAAGATTTTAAAGCTTTGAGGAGTTCAAATAACGTGTTTTTAGATCATTTGTATCGTATCTTTTACTACATAACGTTTCACCAAATTTCACAAACACTAAGAAAGTTTATTTTTCGATTCAAAACAAGATTTTAACGTTTTGAGGAGTTCAAATAACGTGTTTTTAGATCATTTGTATCGTATCTTTTACTACATAACTTTTCACCAAATTTCACAAACACTAAGAAAGTTTGTTTTTCTATTCAAAACAAGATTTTAACGCTTTGAGGAGCTCAAATAACATGTTTTTAGATCATTTGTATCGTATCTTTTACTACATAACTTTTCATCAAATTTGACAAACACTTAGAAAGTTTGTTTTCCGATTCAAAACAAAATTTTAACGCTTTGAGGAGTTCAAATAACGTGTTTTTAGATCATTTGTATCGTATCTTTTACTACATAACATTTTACAAAATTTCACAAACACTAAGAAAGTTTGTTTTTCGATTCAAAACAAGATTTTAACGATTTTAGGAGTTCAAATAACGTGTTTTTAGATCATTTGAATCGTATCTTTTACTGCATAAATTTTCACCAAATTTCACAAACACTAAGAAAGTTTGTTTCCCGATTCAAAACAAGATTTTAAAGCTTTGAGGAGTTCAAATAACGTGTTTTTAGATCATTTGTATCGTATCTTTTACTACATAACTTTTCACCAAATTTCACAAACACTAAGAAAGTTTGTTTTTCTATTCAAAACAAGATTTTAACGCTTTGAGGAGTTCAAATAACATGTTTTTAGATCATTTGTATCGTATCTTTTCCTGCATAACTTTTCACCAAATTTCACAAACACTAAGAAAGTTTGTTTCCCGATTCAAAACAAGATTTTAAAGCTTTGAGGAGTTCAAATAACGTGTTTTTAGATCATTTGTATCGTATCTTTTACTACATAACTTTTCACCAAATTTGACAAACACTTAGAAAGTTTGTTTTCCGATTCAAAACAAGATTTTAACGCTTTGAGGAGTTCAAATAACATGTTTTTAGATCATTTGTATCGTATCTTTTACTACATAACTTTTCACCAAATTTCACAAACACTAAGAAAGTTTGTTTTTCGATTCAAAACAAGATTTTAACGCTTTGAGGAGCTCAAATAACGTGTTTTTAGATCATTTGTATCCTATCTTTTAATACATAACTTTTCACCAAATTTCACAAACACTAAGAAAGTTTGTTTTTCTATTCAAAACAAGATTTTAACGCTTTGAGGAGTTCAAATAACGTGTTTTCGGATCATTTGTATCGTATCTTTTACTACATAACTTTTCACCAAATTTCACAAACACTATGAATGTTTGTTTTTCGATTCAAAACAAGATTTTAACGCTTTGAGGAGTTCAAATAACGTGTTTTTTGATCATTTGTATCGTATCTTTTACTACATAACTTTTCACCAAATTTCACAAACACTAAGACAGTTTGTTTTCCTATTCAAAACAAACTTTTAACGCTTTGAGGAGCTCTAATATCATGTTTTTAGATCATTTGTATCGTATCTTTTACTACATAACTTTTCACCAAATTTGACAAACACTTAGAATGTTTGTTTTCCGATTCAAAACAAGATTTTAACGCTTTGAGGAGCTCAAATAACGTGTTTTTAGATCATTTGTATCCTATCTTTTACTACATAACTTTTCACCAAATTTCACAAACACTAAGAAAGTTTGTTTTTCTATTCAAAACAAGATTTTAACGCTTTGAGGAGTTCAAATAACGTGTTTTTAGATCATTTGCATCGTATCTTTTACTACATAACTTTTCACCAAATTTCACAAACACTATGAAAGTTTGTTTTTCGATTCAAAACAAGATTTTAACGCTTTGAGGAGTTCAAATAACGTGTTTTTAGATCATTTGTATCGTATCTTTTACTACATAACTTTTCACCAAATTTCACAAACACTAAGACAATTTGTTTTCCTATTCAAAACAAACTTTTAATGCTTTGAGGAGCTCTAATATCATGTTTTTAGATCATTTGTATCGTATCTTTTACTACATAACTTTTCACCAAATTTGACAAACACTTAGAAAGTTTGTTTTCCGATTCAAAACAAGATTTTAACGCTTTGAAGAGTTCAAATAACGTGTTTTTAGATCATTTGTATCGTATCTTTTACTACATAACTTTTCACCAAATTTCACAAACACTAAGAAAGTTTGTTTCCCGATTCAAAACAAGATTTTAAAGGTTTGAGGAGTTCAAATAACGTGTTTTTAGATCATTTGTATCGTATCTTTTACTACATAACTTTTCACCAAATTTCACAAACACTAAGAAAGTTTGTTTTTCGATTCAAAACAAGATTTTAACGTGTTTTTAGATCATTTGTATCGTATCTTTTACTACATAACTTTTCACCAAATTTCACAAACACTAAGAAAGTTTGTTTTTCGATTCAAAACAAGATTTTAACGCTTTGAGGAGCTCAAATAACGTGTTTTTAGATCATTTGTATCCTATCTTTTACTACATAACTTTTCACCAAATTTCACAAACACTAAGAAAGTTTGTTTTTCTATTCAAAACAAGGTTTTAACCCTTGGAGGAGTTCAAATAACGTGTTTTTAGATCATTTGTGTCGTATCTTTTACTACATAACTTTTCACCAAATTTCACAAACACTATGAAAGTTTGTTTTTCGATTCAAAACAAGATTTTAACGCTCTGAGGAGTTCAAATAACGTGTTTTTAGATCATTTGTATCGTATCTTTTACTACATAACTTTTCACCTAATTTCACAAACACTAAGACAGTTTGTTTTCCTATTCAAAACAAACTTTTAACGCTTTGAGGCGCTCTAATATCATGTTTTTAGATCATTTGTATCGTATCTTTTACTACATAACTTTTCACCAAATTTGACAAACACTTAGAAAGTTTGTTTTCCGATTCAAAACAAGATTTTAACGCTTAGAGGAGTTCAAATAACAAGTTTTTAGATCATTTGTATCGTATCTTTTCCTGCATAACTTTTCACCAAATTTCACAAACACTAAGAAAGTTTGTTTCCCGATTCAAAACAAGATTTTAAAGCTTTGAGGAGTTCAAATAACGTGTTTTTAGATCATTTGTATCGTATCTTTTACTACATAACTTTTCACCAAATTTCACAAACACTAAGAAAGTTTGTTTTTCTACTCAAAACAAGATTTTAACGCTTTGAGGAGCTCAAATAACAAGTTTTTAGATCATTTGTATCGTATCTTTTACTACATAACTTTTCACCAAATTTCACAAACACTAAGAAAGCTTGTTTTCCGATTCAAAACAAGATTTTAACGCTTTGAGGAGTTCAAATAACGTGTTTTTAGATCATTTGTATCCTATCTTTTACTACATAACTTTTCACCTAATTTTAGAAACACTAAGAAAGTTTGTTTTTCGATTAAAAACACACTTTTAACGCTTTGAGGAGTTCAAATAACGTGTTTTTAGATCATTTGTATCGTATCTTTTCCTGCATAACTTTTCACCAAATTTCACAAACACTAAGAAAGTTTGTTTCCCGATTCAAAACAATATTTCAAAGCTTTGAGGAGTTCAAATAACGTGTTTTTAGATCATTTGTATCGTATCTTTTACTACATAACTTTTCACCAAATTTCACAAACACTGAGAAATTTGTTTTTCGATTCAAAACAATATTTTAACGTTTTGAGGAGTTCAAATAACGTGTTTTTAGATCATTTGTATCGTATCTTTTACTACATAACTTTTCACCAAATTTCACAAACACTAAGAAAGTTTGTTTTTCGATTCAAAACAAGATTTTAACGCTTTGAGGAGCTCAAATAACGTGTTTTTAGATCATTTGTATCCTATCTTTTACTACATAACTTTTCACCAAATTTCACAAACACTAAGAAAGTTTGTTTTTCTATTCAAAACAAGGTTTTAACGCTTTGAGGAGTTCAAATAACGTGTTTTTAGATCATTTGTATCGTATCTTTTACTACATAACTTTTCACCAAATTTCACAAACACTATGAAAGTTTGTTTTTCGATTCAAAACAAGATTTTAACGCTTTGAGGAGTTCAAATAACGTGTTTTTAGATCATTTGTATCGTATCTTTTACTACATAACTTTTCACCAAATTTCACAAACACTAAGACAGTTTGTTTTCCTATTCAAAACAAACTTTTAACGCTTTGAGGAGCTCTAATATCATGTTTTTAGATCATTTGTATCGTATCTTTTACTACATAACTTTTCATCAAATTTGACAAACACTTAGAAAGTTTGTTTTCCGATTCAAAACAAGATTTTAACGCTTTGAGGAGTTCAAATAACGTGTTTTTAGATCATTTGTATCGTATCTTTTACTACATAACATTTTACAAAATTTCACAAACACTAAGAAAGTTTGTTTTTCGATTCAAAACAAGATTTTAACCCTTTTAGGAGTTCAAATAACGTGTTTTTAGATCATTTGAATCGTATCTTTTACTGCATAAATTTTCACCAAATTTCACAAACACTAAGAAAGTTTGTTTCCCGATTCAAAACAAGATTTTAAAGCTTTGAGGAGTTCAAATAACGTGTTTTTAGATCATTTGTATCGTATCTTTTACTACATAACTTTTCACCAAATTTCACAAACACTAAGAAAGTTTGTTTTTCTATTCAAAACAAGATTTTAACGCTTTGAGGAGCTCAAATAACATGTTTTTAGATCATTTGTATCGTATCTTTTACTACATAACTTTTCATCAAATTTGACAAACACTTAGAAAGTTTGTTTTCCGATTCAAAACAAAATTTTAACGCTTTGAGGAGTTCAAATAACGTGTTTTTAGATCATTTGTATCGTATCTTTTACTACATAACATTTTACAAAATTTCACAAACACTAAGAAAGTTTGTTTTTCGATTCAAAACAAGATTTTAACGCTTTTAGGAGTTCAAATAACGTGTTTTTAGATCATTTGAATCGTATCTTTTACTGCATAAATTTTCACCAAATTTCACAAACACTAAGAAAGTTTGTTTCCCGATTCAAAACAAGATTTTAAAGCTTTGAGGAGTTCAAATAACGTGTTTTTAGATCATTTGTATCGTATCTTTTACTACATAACTTTTCACCAAATTTCACAATCACTAAGAAAGTTTGTTTTTCTATTCAAAACAAGATTTTAACGCTTTGAGGAGTTCAAATAACATGTTTTTAGATCATTTGTATCGTATCTTTTCCTGCATAACTTTTCACCAAATTTCACAAACACTAAGAAAGTTTGTTTCCCGATTCAAAACAAGATTTTAAAGCTTTGAGGAGTTCAAATAACGTGTTTTTAGATCATTTGTATCGTATCTTTTACTACATAACTTTTCACCAAATTTGACAAACACTTAGAAAGTTTGTTTTCCGATTCAAAACAAGATTTTAACGCTTTGAGGAGTTCAAATAACATGTTTTTAGATCATTTGTATCGTATCTTTTACTACATAACTTTTCACCAAATTTCACAAACACTAAGAAAGTTTGTTTTTCGATTCAAAACAAGATTTTAACGCTTTGAGGAGCTCAAATAACGTGTTTTTAGATCATTTGTATCCTATCTTTTACTACATAACTTTTCACCAAATTTCACAAACACTATGAAAGTTTGTTTTTCTATTCAAAACAAGATTTTAACGCTTTGAGGAGTTCAAATAACGTGTTTTGGGATCATTTGTATCGTATCTTTTACTACATAACTTTTCACCAAATTTCACAAACACTAAGAAAGTTTGTTTCCCGATTCAAAACAAGATTTTAAAGCTTTGAGGAGTTCAAATAACGTGTTTTTAGATCATTTGTATCGTATCTTTTACTACATAACGTTTCACCAAATTTCACAAACACTAAGAAAGTTTGTTTTTCGATTCAAAACAAGATTTTAACGTTTTGAGGAGTTCAAATAACGTGTTTTTAGATCATTTGTATCGTATCTTTTACTACATAACTTTTCACCAAATTTCACAAACACTAAGAAAGTTTGTTTTTCTATTCAAAACAAGATTTTAACGCTTTGAGGAGCTCAAATAACATGTTTTTAGATCATTTGTATCGTATCTTTTACTACATAACTTTTCATCAAATTTGACAAACACTTAGAAAGTTTGTTTTCCGATTCAAAACAAAATTTTAACGCTTTGAGGAGTTCAAATAACGTGTTTTTAGATCATTTGTATCGTATCTTTTACTACATAACATTTTACAAAATTTCACAAACACTAAGAAAGTTTGTTTTTCGATTCAAAACAAGATTTTAACGCTTTTAGGAGTTCAAATAACGTGTTTTTAGATCATTTGAATCGTATCTTTTACTGCATAAATTTTCACCAAATTTCACAAACACTAAGAAAGTTTGTTTCCCGATTCAAAACAAGATTTTAAAGCTTTGAGGAGTTCAAATAACGTGTTTTTAGATCATTTGTATCGTATCTTTTACTACATAACTTTTCACCAAATTTCACAAACACTAAGAAAGTTTGTTTTTCTATTCAAAACAAGATTTTAACGCTTTGAGGAGTTCAAATAACATGTTTTTAGATCATTTGTATCGTATCTTTTCCTGCATAACTTTTCACCAAATTTCACAAACACTAAGAAAGTTTGTTTCCCGATTCAAAACAAGATTTTAAAGCTTTGAGGAGTTCAAATAACGTGTTTTTAAATCATTTGTATCGTATCTTTTACTACATAACTTTTCACCAAATTTCACAAACAATAAGAAAGTTTGTTTTTCTACTCAAAACAAGATTTTAACGCTTTGAGGAGCTCAAATAACAAGTTTTTAGATCATTTGTATCGTATCTTTTACTACATAACTTTTCACCAAATTTCACAAACACTAAGAAAGTTTGTTTTTCGATTCAAAACAAGATTTTAACGCTTTGAGGAGCTCAAATAACGTGTTTTTAGATCATTTGTATCCTATCTTTTACTACATAACTTTTCACCAAATTTCACAAACACTATGAAAGTTTGTTTTTCTATTCAAAACAAGATTTTAACGCTTTGAGGAGTTCAAATAACGTGTTTTGGGATCATTTGTATCGTATCTTTTACTACATAACTTTTCACCAAATTTCACAAACACTAAGAAAGTTTGTTTCCCGATTCAAAACAAGATTTTAAAGCTTTGAGGAGTTCAAATAACGTGTTTTTAGATCATTTGTATCGTATCTTTTACTACATAACGTTTCACCAAATTTCACAAACACTAAGAAAGTTTGTTTTTCGATTCAAAACAAGATTTTAACGTTTTGAGGAGTTCAAATAACGTGTTTTTAGATCATTTGTATCGTATCTTTTACTACATAACTTTTCACCAAATTTCACAAACACTAAGAAAGTTTGTTTTTCTATTCAAAACAAGATTTTAACGCTTTGAGGAGCTCAAATAACATGTTTTTAGATCATTTGTATCGTATCTTTTACTACATAACTTTTCATCAAATTTGACAAACACTTAGAAAGTTTGTTTTCCGATTCAAAACAAAATTTTAACGCTTTGAGGAGTTCAAATAACGTGTTTTTAGATCATTTGTATCGTATCTTTTACTACATAACATTTTACAAAATTTCACAAACACTAAGAAAGTTTGTTTTTCGATTCAAAACAAGATTTTAACGCTTTTAGGAGTTCAAATAACGTGTTTTTAGATCATTTGAATCGTATCTTTTACTGCATAAATTTTCACCAAATTTCACAAACACTAAGAAAGTTTGTTTCCCGATTCAAAACAAGATTTTAAAGCTTTGAGGAGTTCAAATAACGTGTTTTTAGATCATTTGTATCGTATCTTTTACTACATAACTTTTCACCAAATTTCACAAACACTAAGAAAGTTTGTTTTTCTATTCAAAACAAGATTTTAACGCTTTGAGGAGTTCAAATAACATGTTTTTAGATCATTTGTATCGTATCTTTTCCTGATTAACTTTTCACCAAATTTCACAAACACTAAGAAAGTTTGTTTCCCGATTCAAAACAAGATTTTAAAGCTTTGAGGAGTTCAAATAACGTGTTTTTAGATCATTTGTATCGTATCTTTTACTACATAACTTTTCACCAAATTTCACAAACACTAAGAAAGTTTGTTTTTCTACTCAAAACAAGATTTTAACGCTTTGAGGAGCTCAAATAACAAGTTTTTAGATCATTTGTATCGTATCTTTTACTACATAACTTTTCACCAAATTTGACAAACACTTAGAAAGTTTGTTTTCCGATTCAAAACAAGATTTTAACGCTTAGAGGAGTTCAAATAACAAGTTTTTAGATCATTTGTATCGTATCTTTTCCTGCATAACTTTTCACCAAATTTCACAAACACTAAGAAAGTTTGTTTCCCGATTCAAAACAAGATTTTAAAGCTTTGAGGAGTTCAAATAACGTGTTTTTAGATCATTTGTATCGTATCTTTTACTACATAACTTTTCACCTAATTTTAGAAACACTAAGAAAGTTTGTTTTTCGATTAAAAACACACTTTTAACGCTTTGAGGAGTTCAAATAACGTGTTTTTAGATCATTTGTATCGTATCTTTTCCTGCATAACTTTTCACCAAATTTCACAAACACTAAGAAAGTTTGTTTCCCGATTCAAAACAATATTTCAAAGCTTTGAGGAGTTCAAATAACGTGTTTTTAGATCATTTGTATCGTATCTTTTACTACATAACTTTTCACCAAATTTCACAAACACTGAGAAATTTGTTTTTCGATTCAAAACAATATTTTAACGTTTTGAGGAGTTCAAATAACGTGTTTTTAGATCATTTGTATCGTATCTTTTACTACATAACTTTTCACCAAATTTCACAAACACTAAGAAAGTTTGTTTTTCGATTCAAAACAAGATTTTAACGCTTTGAGGAGCTCAAATAACGTGTTTTTAGATCATTTGTATCCTATCTTTTACTACATAACTTTTCACCAAATTTCACAAACACTAAGAAAGTTTGTTTTTCTATTCAAAACAAGGTTTTAACGCTTTGAGGAGTTCAAATAACGTGTTTTTAGATCATTTGTATCGTATCTTTTACTACATAACTTTTCACCAAATTTCACAAACACTATGAAAGTTTGTTTTTCGATTCAAAACAAGATTTTAACGCTTTGAGGAGTTCAAATAACGTGTTTTTAGATCATTTGTATCGTATCTTTTACTACATAACTTTTCACCAAATTTCACAAACACTAAGACAGTTTGTTTTCCTATTCAAAACAAACTTTTAACGCTTTGAGGAGCTCTAATATCATGTTTTTAGATCATTTGTATCGTATCTTTTACTACATAACTTTTCATCAAATTTGACAAACACTTAGAAAGTTTGTTTTCCGATTCAAAACAAGATTTTAACGCTTTGAGGAGTTCAAATAACGTGTTTTTAGATCATTTGTATCGTATCTTTTACTACATAACATTTTACAAAATTTCACAAACACTAAGAAAGTTTGTTTTTCGATTCAAAACAAGATTTTAACGCTTTTAGGAGTTCAAATAACGTGTTTTTAGATCATTTGAATCGTATCTTTTACTGCATAAATTTTCACCAAATTTCACAAACACTAAGAAAGTTTGTTTCCCGATTCAAAACAAGATTTTAAAGCTTTGAGGAGTTCAAATAACGTGTTTTTAGATCATTTGTATCGTATCTTTTACTACATAACTTTTCACCAAATTTCACAAACACTAAGAAAGTTTGTTTTTCTATTCAAAACAAGATTTTAACGCTTTGAGGAGCTCAAATAACATGTTTTTAGATCATTTGTATCATATCTTTTACTACATAACTTTTCATCAAATTTGACAAACACTTAGAAAGTTTGTTTTCCGATTCAAAACAAAATTTTAACGCTTTGAGGAGTTCAAATAACGTGTTTTTAGATCATTTGTATCGTATCTTTTACTACATAACATTTTACAAAATTTCACAAACACTAAGAAAGTTTGTTTTTCGATTCAAAACAAGATTTTAACGCTTTTAGGAGTTCAAATAACGTGTTTTTAGATCATTTGAATCGTATCTTTTACTGCATAAATTTTCACCAAATTTCACAAACACTAAGAAAGTTTGTTTCCCGATTCAAAACAAGATTTTAAAGCTTTGAGGAGTTCAAATAACGTGTTTTTAGATCATTTGTATCGTATCTTTTACTACATAACTTTTCACCAAATTTCACAAACACTAAGAAAGTTTGTTTTTCTATTCAAAACAAGATTTTAACGCTTTGAGGAGTTCAAATAACATGTTCTTAGATCAATTGTATAGTATCTTTTCCTGCATAACTTTTCACCAAATTTCACAAACACTAAGAAAGTTTGTTTCCCGATTCAAAACAAGATTTTAAAGCTTTGAGGAGTTCAAATAACGTGTTTTTAGATCATTTGTATCGTATCTTTTACTACATAACTTTTCACCAAATTTGACAAACACTTAGAAAGTTTGTTTTCCGATTCAAAACAAGATTTTAACGCTTTGAGGAGTTCAAATAACATGTTTTTAGATCATTTGTATCGTATCTTTTACTACATAACTTTTCACCAAATTTCACAAACACTAAGAAAGTTTGTTTTTCGATTCAAAACAAGATTTTAACGCTTTGAGGAGCTCAAATAACGTGTTTTTAGATCATTTGTATCCTATCTTTTACTACATAACTTTTCACCAAATTTCACAAACACTATGAAAGTTTGTTTTTCCATTCAAAACAAGATTTTAACGCTTTGAGGAGTTCAAATAACGTGTTTTTGGATCATTTGTATCGTATCTTTTACTACATAACTTTTCACCAAATTTCACAAACACTATGAATGTTTGTTTTTCGATTCAAAACAAGATTTTAACGCTTTGAGGAGTTCAAATAACGTGTTTTTTGATCATTTGTATCGTATCTTTTACTACATAACTTTTCACCAAATTTCACAAACACTAAGACAGTTTGTTTTCCTATTCAAAACAAACTTTTAACGCTTTGAGGAGCTCTAATATCATGTTTTTAGATCATTTGTATCGTATCTTTTACTACATAACTTTTCACCAAATTTGACAAACACTTAGAAAGTTTGTTTTCCGATTCAAAACAAGATTTTAACGCTTTGAAGAGTTCAAATAACGTGTTTTTAGATCATTTGTATCGTATCTTTTACTACATAACTTTTCACCAAATTTCACAAACACTAAGAAAGTTTGTTTCCTGATTCAAAACAAGATTTTAAAGCTTTGAGGAGTTCAAATAACGTGTTTTTAGATCATTTGTATCGTATCTTTTACTACATAACGTTTCACCAAATTTCACAAACACTAAGAAAGTTTGTTTTTCGATTCAAAACAAGATTTTAACGTTTTGAGGAGTTCAAATAACGTGTTTTTAGATCATTTGTATCGTATCTTTTACTACATAACTTTTCACCAAATTTCACAAACACTAAGAAAGTTTGTTTTTCTATTCAAAACAAGATTTTAACGCTTTGAGGAGCTCAAATAACATGTTTTTAGATCATTTGTATCGTATCTTTTACTACATAACTTTTCATCAAATTTGACAAACACTTAGAAAGTTTGTTTTCCGATTCAAAACAAAATTTTAACGCATTGAGGAGTTCAAATAACGTGTTTTTAGATCATTTGTATCGTATCTTTTACTACATAACATTTTACAAAATTTCACAAACACTAAGAAAGTTTGTTTTTCGATTCAAAACAAGATTTTAACGCTTTTAGGAGTTCAAATAACGTGTTTTTAGATCATTTGAATCGTATCTTTTACTGCATAAATTTTCACCAAATTTCACAAACACTAAGAAAGTTTGTTTCCCGATTCAAAACAAGATTTTAAAGCTTTGAGGAGTTCAAATAACGTGTTTTTAGATCATTTGTATCGTATCTTTTACTACATAACTTTTCACCAAATTTCACAAACACTAAGAAAGTTTGTTTTTCTATTCAAAACAAGATTTTAACGCTTTGAGGAGTTCAAATAACATGTTTTTAGATCATTTGTATCGTATCTTTTCCTGCATAACTTTTCACCAAATTTCACAAACACTAAGAAAGTTTGTTTCCCGATTCAAAACAAGATTTTAAAGCTTTGAGGAGTTCAAATAACGTGTTTTTAGATCATTTGTATCGTATCTTTTACTACATAACTTTTCACCAAATTTGACAAACACTTAGAAAGTTTGTTTTCCGATTCAAAACAAGATTTTAACGCTTTGAGGAGTTCAAATAACATGTTTTTAGATCATTTGTATCGTATCTTTTACTACATAACTTTTCACCAAATTTCACAAACACTAAGAAAGTTTGTTTTTCGATTCAAAACAAGATTTTAACGCTTTGAGGAGCTCAAATAACGTGTTTTTAGATCATTTGTATCCTATCTTTTAATACATAACTTTTCACCAAATTTCACAAACACTAAGAAAGTTTTTTTTTCTATTCAAAACAAGATTTTAACGCTTTGAGGAGTTCAAATAACGTGTTTTCGGATCATTTGTATCGTATCTTTTACTACATAACTTTTCACCAAATTTCACAAACACTATGAATGTTTGTTTTTCGATTCAAAACAAGATTTTAACGCTTTGAGGAGTTCAAATAACGTGTTTTTTGATCATTTGTATCGTATCTTTTACTACATAACTTTTCACCAAATTTCACAAACACTAAGACAGTTTGTTTTCCTATTCAAAACAAACTTTTAACGCTTTGAGGAGCTCTAATATCATGTTTTTAGATCATTTGTATCGTATCTTTTACTACATAACTTTTCACCAAATTTGACAAACACTTAGAAAGTTTGTTTTCCGATTCAAAACAAGATTTTAACGCTTTGAAGAGTTCAAATAACGTGTTTTTAGATCATTTCTATCGTATCTTTTACTACATAACTTTTCACCAAATTTCACAAACACTAAGAAAGTTTGTTTCCCGATTCAAAACAAGATTTTAAAGCTTTGAGGAGTTCAAATAACGTGTTTTTAGATCATTTGTATCGTATCTTTTACTACATAACGTTTCACCAAATTTCACAAACACTAAGAAAGTTTGTTTTTCGATTCAAAACAAGATTTTAACGTTTTGAGGAGTTCAAATAACGTGTTTTTAGATCATTTGTATCGTATCTTTTACTACATAACTTTTCACCAAATTTCACAAACACTAAGAAAGTTTGTTTTTCGATTCAAAACAAGATTTTAACGCTTTGAGGAGCTCAAATAACGTGTTTTTAGATCATTTGTATCCTCTCTTTTACTACATAACTTTTCACCAAATTTCACAAACACTAAGAAAGTTTGTTTTTCTATTCAAAACAAGATTTTAACGCTTTGAGGAGTTCAAATAACGTGTTTTAGATCATTTGTATCGTATCTTTTACTACATAACTTTTCACCAAATTTCACAAACACTATGAAAGTTTGTTTTTCGATTCAAAACAAGATTTTAACGCTTTGAGGAGTTCAAATAACGTGTTTTTAGATCATTTGTATCGTATCTTTTACTACATAACTTTTCACCAAATTTCACAAACACTAAGACAGTTTGTTTTCCTATTCAAAACAAACTTTTAATGCTTTGAGGAGCTCTAATATCATGTTTTTAGATCATTTGTATCGTATCTTTTACTACATAACTTTTCACCAAATTTGACAAACACTTAGAAAGTTTGTTTTCCGATTCAAAACAAGATTTTAACGCTTTGAAGAGTTCAAATAACGTGTTTTTAGATCATTTATATCGTATCTTTTACTACATAACTTTTCACCAAATTTCACAAACACTAAGAAAGTTTGTTTCCCGATTCAAAACAAGATTTTAAAGGTTTGAGGAGTTCAAATAACGTGTTTTTAGATCATTTGTATCGTATCTTTTACTACATAACTTTTCACCAAATTTCACAAACACTAAGAAATTTTGTTTTTCGATTCAAAACAAGATTTTAACGTGTTTTTAGATCATTTGTATCGTATCTTTTACTACATAACTTTTCACCAAATTTCACAAACACTAAGAAAGTTTGTTTTTCGATTCAAAACAAGATTTTAACGCTTTGAGGAGCTCAAATAACGTGTTTTTAGATCATTTGTATCCTATCTTTTACTACATAACTTTTCACCAAATTTCACAAACACTAAGAAAGTTTGTTTTTCTATTCAAAACAAGGTTTTAACCCTTGGAGGAGTTCAAATAACGTGTTTTTAGATCATTTGTGTCGTATCTTTTACTACATAACTTTTCACCAAATTTCACAAACACTAAGAAAGTTTGTTTCCCGATTCAAAACAAGATTTTAAAGCTTTGAGGTGTTCAAATAACGTGTTTTTAGATCATTTGTATCGTATCTTTTACTACATAACTTTTCACCAAATTTGACAAACACTTAGAAAGTTTGTTTTCCGATTCAAAACAAGATTTTAACGCTTTGAGGAGTTCAAATAACATGTTTTTAGATCATTTGTATCGTATCTTTTACTACATAACTTTTCACCAAATTTCACAAACACTAAGAAAGTTTGTTTTTCGATTCAAAACAAGATTTTAACGCTTTGAGGAGCTCAAATAACGTGTTTTTAGATCATTTGTATCCTATCTTTTACTACATAACTTTTCAACAAATTTCACAAACACTAAGAAAGTTTGTTTTTCTATTCAAAACAAGATTTTAACGCTTTGAGGAGTTCAAATAACGTGTTTTTGGATCATTTGTATCGTATCTTTTACTACATAACTTTTCACCAAATTTCACAAACACTATGAATGTTTGTTTTTCGATTCAAAACAAGATTTTAACGCTTTGAGGAGTTCAAATAACGTGTTTTTTGATCATTTGTATCGTATCTTTTACTACATAACTTTTCACCAAATTTCACAAACACTAAGACAGTTTGTTTTCCTATTCAAAACAAACTTTTAACGCTTTGAGGAGCTCTAATATCATGTTTTTAGATCATTTGTATCGTATCTTTTACTACATAACTTTTCACCAAATTTGACAAACACTTAGAAAGTTTGTTTTCCGATTCAAAAGAAGATTTTAACGCTTTGAAGAGTTCAAATAACGTGTTTTTAGATCATTTGTATCGTATCTTTTACTACATAACTTTTCACCAAATTTCACAAACACTAAGAAAGTTTGTTTCCCGATTCAAAACAAGATTTTAAAGCTTTGAGGAGTTCAAATAATGTGTTTTTAGATCATTTGTATCGTATCTTTTACTACATAACGTTTCACCAAATTTCACAAACACTAAGAAAGTTTGTTTTTCGATTCAAAACAAGATTTTAACGTTTTGAGGAGTTCAAATAACGTGTTTTTAGATCATTTGAATCGTATCTTTTACTACATAACTTTTCACCAAATTTCACAAACACTAAGAAAGTTTGTTTTTCGATTCAAAACAAGATTTTAACGCTTTGAGGAGCCCAAATAACGTTTTTTTGGATCATTTGTATCCTATCTTTTACTACATAACTTTTCACCAAATTTCACAAACACTAAGAAAGTTTGTTTTTCTATTCAAAACAAGATTTTAACGCTTTGAGGAGTTCAAATAACGTGTTTTTAGATCATTTGTATCGTATCTTTTACTACATAACTTTTCACCAAATTTCACAAACACTATGAAAGTTTGTTTTTCGATTCAAAACAAGATTTTAACGCTTTGAGGAGTTCAAATAACGTGTTTTTAGATCATTTGTATCGTATCTTTTACTACATAACTTTTCACCAAATTTCACAAACACTAAGACAGTTTGTTTTCCTATTCAAAACAAACTTTTAATGCTTTGAGGAGCTCTAATATCATGTTTTTAGATCATTTGTATCGTATCTTTTACTACATAACTTTTCACCAAATTTGACAAACACTTAGAAAGTTTGTTTTCCGATTCAAAACAAGATTTTAACGCTTTGAAGAGTTCAAATAACGTGTTTTTAGATCATTTATATCGTATCTTTTACTACATAACTTTTCACCAAATTTCACAAACACTAAGAAAGTTTGTTTCCCGATTCAAAACAAGATTTTAAAGGTTTGAGGAGTTCAAATAACGTGTTTTTAGATCATTTGTATCGTATCTTTTACTACATAACTTTTCACCAAATTTCACAAACACTAAGAAATTTTGTTTTTCGATTCAAAACAAGATTTTAACGTGTTTTTAGATCATTTGTATCGTATCTTTTACTACATAACTTTTCACCAAATTTCACAAACACTAAGAAAGTTTGTTTTTCGATTCAAAACAAGATTTTAACGCTTTGAGGAGCTCAAATAACGTGTTTTTAGATCATTTGTATCCTCTCTTTTACTACATAACTTTTCACCAAATTTCACAAACACTAAGAAAGTTTGTTTTTCTATTCAAAACAAGATTTTAACGCTTTGAGGAGTTCAAATAACGTGTTTTAGATCATTTGTATCGTATCTTTTACTACATAACTTTTCACCAAATTTCACAAACACTATGAAAGTTTGTTTTTCGATTCAAAACAAGATTTTAACGCTTTGAGGAGTTCAAATAACGTGTTTTTAGATCATTTGTATCGTATCTTTTACTACATAACTTTTCACCAAATTTCACAAACACTAAGACAGTTTGTTTTCCTATTCAAAACAAACTTTTAATGCTTTGAGGAGCTCTAATATCATGTTTTTAGATCATTTGTATCGTATCTTTTACTACATAACTTTTCACCAAATTTGACAAACACTTAGAAAGTTTGTTTTCCGATTCAAAACAAGATTTTAACGCTTTGAAGAGTTCAAATAACGTGTTTTTAGATCATTTATATCGTATCTTTTACTACATAACTTTTCACCAAATTTCACAAACACTAAGAAAGTTTGTTTCCCGATTCAAAACAAGATTTTAAAGGTTTGAGGAGTTCAAATAACGTGTTTTTAGATCATTTGTATCGTATCTTTTACTACATAACTTTTCACCAAATTTCACAAACACTAAGAAATTTTGTTTTTCGATTCAAAACAAGATTTTAACGTGTTTTTAGATCATTTGTATCGTATCTTTTACTACATAACTTTTCACCAAATTTCACAAACACTAAGAAAGTTTGTTTTTCGATTCAAAACAAGATTTTAACGCTTTGAGGAGCTCAAATAACGTGTTTTTAGATCATTTGTATCCTATCTTTTACTACATAACTTTTCACCAAATTTCACAAACACTAAGAAAGTTTGTTTTTCTATTCAAAACAAGGTTTTAACCCTTGGAGGAGTTCAAATAACGTGTTTTTAGATCATTTGTGTCGTATCTTTTACTACATAACTTTTCACCAAATTTCACAAACACTAAGAAAGTTTGTTTCCCGATTCAAAACAAGATTTTAAAGCTTTGAGGTGTTCAAATAACGTGTTTTTAGATCATTTGTATCGTATCTTTTACTACATAACTTTTCACCAAATTTGACAAACACTTAGAAAGTTTGTTTTCCGATTCAAAACAAGATTTTAACGCTTTGAGGAGTTCAAATAACATGTTTTTAGATCATTTGTATCGTATCTTTTACTACATAACTTTTCACCAAATTTCACAAACACTAAGAAAGTTTGTTTTTCGATTCAAAACAAGATTTTAACGCTTTGAGGAGCTCAAATAACGTGTTTTTAGATCATTTGTATCCTATCTTTTACTACATAACTTTTCAACAAATTTCACAAACACTAAGAAAGTTTGTTTTTCTATTCAAAACAAGATTTTAACGCTTTGAGGAGTTCAAATAACGTGTTTTTGGATCATTTGTATCGTATCTTTTACTACATAACTTTTCACCAAATTTCACAAACACTATGAATGTTTGTTTTTCGATTCAAAACAAGATTTTAACGCTTTGAGGAGTTCAAATAACGTGTTTTTTGATCATTTGTATCGTATCTTTTACTACATAACTTTTCACCAAATTTCACAAACACTAAGACAGTTTGTTTTCCTATTCAAAACAAACTTTTAACGCTTTGAGGAGCTCTAATATCATGTTTTTAGATCATTTGTATCGTATCTTTTACTACATAACTTTTCACCAAATTTGACAAACACTTAGAAAGTTTGTTTTCCGATTCAAAAGAAGATTTTAACGCTTTGAAGAGTTCAAATAACGTGTTTTTAGATCATTTGTATCGTATCTTTTACTACATAACTTTTCACCAAATTTCACAAACACTAAGAAAGTTTGTTTCCCGATTCAAAACAAGATTTTAAAGCTTTGAGGAGTTCAAATAATGTGTTTTTAGATCATTTGTATCGTATCTTTTACTACATAACGTTTCACCAAATTTCACAAACACTAAGAAAGTTTGTTTTTCGATTCAAAACAAGATTTTAACGTTTTGAGGAGTTCAAATAACGTGTTTTTAGATCATTTGAATCGTATCTTTTACTACATAACTTTTCACCAAATTTCACAAACACTAAGAAAGTTTGTTTTTCGATTCAAAACAAGATTTTAACGCTTTGAGGAGCCCAAATAACGTTTTTTTGGATCATTTGTATCCTATCTTTTACTACATAACTTTTCACCAAATTTCACAAACACTAAGAAAGTTTGTTTTTCTATTCAAAACAAGATTTTAACGCTTTGAGGAGTTCAAATAACGTGTTTTTAGATCATTTGTATCGTATCTTTTACTACATAACTTTTCACCAAATTTCACAAACACTATGAAAGTTTGTTTTTCGATTCAAAACAAGATTTTAACGCTTTGAGGAGTTCAAATAACGTGTTTTTAGATCATTTGTATCGTATCTTTTACTACATAACTTTTCACCAAATTTCACAAACACTAAGACAGTTTGTTTTCCTATTCAAAACAAACTTTTAATGCTTTGAGGAGCTCTAATATCATGTTTTTAGATCATTTGTATCGTATCTTTTACTACATAACTTTTCACCAAATTTGACAAACACTTAGAAAGTTTGTTTTCCGATTCAAAACAAGATTTTAACGCTTTGAAGAGTTCAAATAACGTGTTTTTAGATCATTTATATCGTATCTTTTACTACATAACTTTTCACCAAATTTCACAAACACTAAGAAAGTTTGTTTCCCGATTCAAAACAAGATTTTAAAGGTTTGAGGAGTTCAAATAACGTGTTTTTAGATCATTTGTATCGTATCTTTTACTACATAACTTTTCACCAAATTTCACAAACACTAAGAAATTTTGTTTTTCGATTCAAAACAAGATTTTAACGTGTTTTTAGATCATTTGTATCGTATCTTTTACTACATAACTTTTCACCAAATTTCACAAACACTAAGAAAGTTTGTTTTTCGATTCAAAACAAGATTTTAACGCTTTGAGGAGCTCAAATAACGTGTTTTTAGATCATTTGTATCCTATCTTTTACTACATAACTTTTCACCAAATTTCACAAACACTAAGAAAGTTTGTTTTTCTATTCAAAACAAGGTTTTAACCCTTGGAGGAGTTCAAATAACGTGTTTTTAGATCATTTGTGTCGTATCTTTTACTACATAACTTTTCACCAAATTTCACAAACACTATGAAAGTTTGTTTTTCGATTCAAAACAAGATTTTAACGCTCTGAGGAGTTCAAATAACGTGTTTTTAGATCATTTGTATCGTATCTTTTACTACATAACTTTTCACCAAATTTCACAAACACTAAGACAGTTTGTTTTCCTATTCAAAACAAACTTTTAACGCTTTGAGGAGCTCTAATATCATGTTTTTAGATCATTTGTATCGTATCTTTTACTACATAACTTTTCACCAAATTTGACAAACACTTAGAAAGTTTGTTTTCCGATTCAAAACAAGATTTTAACGCTTAGAGGAGTTCAAATAACATGTTTTTAGATCATTTGTATCGTATCTTTTCCTGCATAACTTTTCACCAAATTTCACAAACACTAAGAAAGTTTGTTTCCCGATTCAAAACAAGATTTTAAAGCTTTGAGGAGTTCAAATAACGTGTTTTTAGATCATTTGTATCGTATCTTTTACTACATAACTTTTCACCAAATTTCACAAACACTAAGAAAGTTTGTTTTTCTACTCAAAACAAGATTTTAACGCTTTGAGGAGCTCAAATAACAAGTTTTTAGATCATTTGTATCGTATCTTTTACTACATAACTTCTCACCAAATTTCACAAAAACTAAGAAAGCTTGTTTTCCGATTCAAAACAAGATTTTAACGCTTTGAGGAGTTCAAATAACGTGTTTTTAGATCATTTGTATCGTATCTTTTACTACATAACTTTTCACCTAATTTTAGAAACACTAAGAAAGTTTGTTTTTCGATTAAAAACACACTTTTAACGCTTTGAGGAGTTCAAATAACGTGTTTTTAGATCATTTGTATCGTATCTTTTCCTGCATAACTTTTCACCAAATTTCACAAACACTAAGAAAGTTTGTTTCCCGATTCAAAACAAGATTTTAAAGCTTTGAGGAGTTCAAATAACGTGTTTTTAGATCATTTGTATCGTATCTTTTACTACATAACTTTTCACCAAATTTCACAAACACTAAGAAATTTGTTTTTCGATTCAAAACAATATTTTAACGTTTTGAGGAGTTCAAATAACGTGTTTTTAGATCATTTGTATCGTATCTTTTACTACATAACTTTTCACCAAATTTCACAAACACTAAGAAAGTTTGTTTTTCGATTCAAAACAAGATTTTAACGCTTTGAGGAGCTCAAATAACGTGTTTTTAGATCATTTGTATCCTATCTTTTACTACATAACTTTTCACCAAATTTCACAAACACTAAGAAAGTTTGTTTTTCTATTCAAAACAAGGTTTTAACGCTTTGAGGAGTTCAAATAACGTGTTTTTAGATCATTTGTATCGTATCTTTTACTACATAACTTTTCACCAAATTTCACAAACACTATGAAAGTTTGTTTTTCGATTCAAAACAAGAATTTAACGCTTTGAGGAGTTCAAATAACGCGTTTTTAGATCATTTGTATCGTATCTTTTACTACATAACTTTTCACCAAATTTCACAAACACTAAGACAGTTTGTTTTCCTATTCAAAACAAACTTTTAACGCTTTGAGGAGCCCTAATATCATGTTTTTAGATCATTTGTATCGTATCTTTTACTACATAACTTTTCATCAAATTTGACAAACACTTAGAAAGTTTGTTTTCCGATTCAAAACAAGATTTTAACGCTTTGAGGAGTTCATATAACGTGTTTTTAGATCATTTGTATCGTATCTTTTACTACATAACATTTTACAAAATTTCACAAACACTAAGAAAGTTTGTTTTTCGATTCAAAACAAGATTTTAACGCTTTTAGGAGTTCAAATAACGTGTTTTTAGATCATTTGAATCGTATCTTTTACTGCATAAATTTTCACCAAATTTCACAAACACTAAGAAAGTTTGTTTCCCGATTCAAAACAAGATTTTAAAGCTTTGAGGAGTTCAAATAACGTGTTTTTAGATCATTTGTATCGTATCTTTTACTACATAACTTTTCACCAAATTTCACAAACACTAAGAAAGTTTGTTTTTCTATTCAAAACAAGATGTTAACGCTTTGAGGAGCTCAAATAACATGTTTTTAGACCATTTGTATCGTATCTTTTACTACATAACTTTTCACCAAATTTCACAAACACTAAGAAAGCTTGTTTTCCGATTCAAAACAAGATTTTAACGCTTTGAGGAGTTCAAATAACGTGTTTTTAGATCATTTGTATCGTATCTTTTACTACATAACTTTTCACCTAATTTTAGAAACACTAAGAAAGTTTGTTTTTCGATTAAAAACACACTTTTAACGCTTTGAGGAGTTCAAATAACGTGTTTTTAGATCATTTGTATCGTATCTTTTCCTGCATAACTTTTCACCAAATTTCACAAACACTAAGAAAGTTTGTTTCCCGATTCAAAACAAGATTTTAAAGCTTTGAGGAGTTCAAATAACGTGTTTTTAGATCATTTGTATCGTATCTTTTACTACATAACTTTTCACCAAATTTCACAAACACTAAGAAAGTTTGTTTTTCGATTCAAAACAAGATTTTAACGTTTTGAGGAGTTCAAATAACGTGTTTTTAGATTATTTGTATCGTATCTTTTACTACATAACTTTTCACCAAATTTCACAAACACTAAGAAAGTTTGTTTCCCGATTCAAAACAAGATTTTAAAGCTTTGAGGAGTTCAAATAACGTGTTTTTAGATCATTTGTATCGTATCTTTTACTACATAACGTTTCACCAAATTTCACAAACACTAAGAAAGTTTGTTTTTCCATTCAAAACAAGATTTTAACGTTTTGAGGAGTTCAAATAACTTGTTTTTAGATCATTTGTATCGTATCTTTTACTACATAACTTTTCACCAAATTTCACAAACACTAAGAAAGTTTGTTTTTCAATTCAAAACAAGATTTTAACGCTTTGAGGAGTTCAAATAACGTGTTTTTAGATCATTTGTATCCTATCTTTTACTACATAACTTTTCACCAAATTTCACAAACTCTAAGAAAGTTTGTTTTTCTATTCAAAACAAGATTTTAACGCTTTGAGGAGCTCAAATAACGTGTTTTTAGATCATTTGTATGCTATCTTTTACTACATAACTTTTCACCAAATTTCACAAACACTAAGAAAGTTTGTTTTTCTATTCAAAACAAGATTTTAACGCTTTGAGGAGATCAAATAACGTGTTTTTAGATCATTTGTATCGTATCTTTTACTACATAACTTTTCACCAAATTTCACAAACACTATGAAAGTTTGTTTTTCGATTCAAAACAAGATTTTAACGCTTTGAGGAGTTCAAATAACGTGTTTTTAGATCATTTGTATCGTATCTTTTACTACATAACTTTTCACCAAATTTCACAAACACTAAGACAGTTTGTTTTCCTATTCAAAACAAACTTTTAATGCTTTGAGGAGCTCTAATATCATGTTTTTAGATCATTTGTATCGTATCTTTTACTACATAACTTTTCACCAAATTTGACAAACACTTAGAAAGTTTGTTTTCCGATTCAAAACAAGATTTGAACGCTTTGAAGAGTTCAAATAACGTGTTTTTAGATCATTTGTATCGTATCTTTTACTACATAACTTTTCACCAAATTTCACAAACACTAAGAAAGTTTGTTTCCCGATTCAAAACAAGATTTTAAAGCTTTGAGGAGTTCAAATAACGTGTTTTTAGATCATTTGTATCGTATCTTTTACTACATAACTTTTCACCAAATTTCACAAACACTAAGAAAGTTTGTTTTTCGATTCAAAACAAGATTTTAACGTGTTTTTAGATCATTTGTATCGTATCTTTTACTACATAACTTTTCACCAAATTTCACAAACACTAAGAAAGTTTGTTTTTCGATTCAAAACAAGATTTTAACGCTCTGAGGAGTTCAAATAACGTGTTTTTAGATCATTTGTATCGTATCTTTTACTACATAACTTTTCACCAAATTTCACAAACACTAAGAAAGTTTGTTTTTCTACTCAAAACAAGATTTTAACGCTTTGAGGAGCTCAAATAACAAGTTTTTAGATCATTTGTATCGTATCTTTTACTACATAACTTTTCACCAAATTTCACAAAAACTAAGAAAGCTTGTTTTCCGATTCAAAACAAGATTTTAACGCTTTGAGGAGTTCAAATAACGTGTTTTTAGATCATTTGTATCGTATCTTTTACTACATAACTTTTCACCTAATTTTAGAAACACTAAGAAAGTTTGTTTTTCGATTAAAAACACACTTTTAACGCTTTGAGGAGTTCAAATAACGTGTTTTTAGATCATTTGTATCGTAT
The DNA here is from genome assembly GCA_946800325.1 of Luzula sylvatica. NCBI lineage: Eukaryota > Viridiplantae > Streptophyta > Magnoliopsida > Poales > Juncaceae > Luzula > Luzula sylvatica. The sequence continues at coordinate 69,650,851 of OX326960.1, forward strand.
CTTTTCCTGCATAACTTTTCACCAAATTTCACAAACACTAAGAAAGTTTGTTTCCCGATTCAAAACAAGATTTTAAAGCTTTGAGGAGTTCAAATAACGTGTTTTTAGATCATTTGTATCGTATCTTTTACTACATAACTTTTCACCAAATTTCACAAACACTAAGAAATTTGTTTTTCGATTCAAAACAATATTTTAACGTTTTGAGGAGTTCAAATAACGTGTTTTTAGATCATTTGTATCGTATCTTTTACTACATAACTTTTCACCAAATTTCACAAACACTAAGAAAGTTTGTTTTTCGATTCAAAACAAGATTTTAACGCTTTGAGGAGCTCAAATAACGTGTTTTTAGATCATTTGTATCCTATCTTTTACTACATAACTTTTCACCAAATTTCACAAACACTAAGAAAGTTTGTTTTTCTATTCAAAACAAGGTTTTAACGCTTTGAGGAGTTCAAATAACGTGTTTTTAGATCATTTGTATCGTATCTTTTACTACATAACTTTTCACCAAATTTCACAAACACTATGAAAGTTTGTTTTTCGATTCAAAACAAGATTTTAACGCTTTGAGGAGTTCAAATAACGTGTTTTTAGATCATTTGTATCGTATCTTTTACTACATAACTTTTCACCAAATTTCACAAACACTAAGACAGTTTGTTTTCCTATTCAAAACAAACTTTTAACGCTTTGAGGAGCCCTAATATCATGTTTTTAGATCATTTGTATCGTATCTTTTACTACATAACTTTTCATCAAATTTGACAAACACTTAGAAAGTTTGTTTTCCGATTCAAAACAAGATTTTAACGCTTTGAGGAGTTCATATAACGTGTTTTTAGATCATTTGTATCGTATCTTTTACTACATAACATTTTACAAAATTTCACAAACACTAAGAAAGTTTGTTTTTCGATTCAAAACAAGATTTTAACGCTTTTAGGAGTTCAAATAACGTGTTTTTAGATCATTTGAATCGTATCTTTTACTGCATAAATTTTCACCAAATTTCACAAACACTAAGAAAGTTTGTTTCCCGATTCAAAACAAGATTTTAAAGCTTTGAGGAGTTCAAATAACGTGTTTTTAGATCATTTGTATCGTATCTTTTACTACATAACTTTTCACCAAATTTCACAAACACTAAGAAAGTTTGTTTTTCTATTCAAAACAAGATGTTAACGCTTTGAGGAGCTCAAATAACATGTTTTTAGACCATTTGTATCGTATCTTTTACTACATAACTTTTCACCAAATTTCACAAACACTAAGAAAGCTTGTTTTCCGATTCAAAACAAGATTTTAACGCTTTGAGGAGTTCAAATAACGTGTTTTTAGATCATTTGTATCGTATCTTTTACTACATAACTTTTCACCTAATTTTAGAAACACTAAGAAAGTTTGTTTTTCGATTAAAAACACACTTTTAACGCTTTGAGGAGTTCAAATAACGTGTTTTTAGATCATTTGTATCGTATCTTTTCCTGCATAACTTTTCACCAAATTTCACAAACACTAAGAAAGTTTGTTTCCCGATTCAAAACAAGATTTTAAAGCTTTGAGGAGTTTAAATAACGTGTTTTTAGATCATTTGTATCGTATCTTTTACTACATAACTTTTCACCAAATTTCACAAACACTAAGAAAGTTTGTTTTTCGATTCAAAACAAGATTTTAACGTTTTGAGGAGTTCAAATAACGTGTTTTTAGATTATTTGTATCGTATCTTTTACTACATAACTTTTCACCAAATTTCACAAACACTAAGAAAGTTTGTTTCCCGATTCAAAACAAGATTTTAAAGCTTTGAGGAGTTCAAATAACGTGTTTTTAGATCATTTGTATCGTATCTTTTACTACATAACGTTTCACCAAATTTCACAAACACTAAGAAAGTTTGTTTTTCGATTCAAAACAAGATTTTAACGTTTTGAGGAGTTCAAATAACTTGTTTTTAGATCATTTGTATCGTATCTTTTACTACATAACTTTTCACCAAATTTCACAAACACTAAGAAAGTTTGTTTTTCGATTCAAAACAAGATTTTAACGCTTTGAGGAGTTCAAATAACGTGTTTTTAGATCATTTGTATCCTATCTTTTACTACATAACTTTTCACCAAATTTCACAAACTCTAAGAAAGTTTGTTTTTCTATTCAAAACAAGATTTTAACGCTTTGAGGAGCTCAAATAACGTGTTTTTAGATCATTTGTATGCTATCTTTTACTACATAACTTTTCACCAAATTTCACAAACACTAAGAAAGTTTGTTTTTCTATTCAAAACAAGATTTTAACGCTTTGAGGAGATCAAATAACGTGTTTTTAGATCATTTGTATCGTATCTTTTACTACATAACTTTTCACCAAATTTCACAAACACTATGAAAGTTTGTTTTTCGATTCAAAACAAGATTTTAACGCTTTGAGGAGTTCAAATAACGTGTTTTTAGATCATTTGTATCGTATCTTTTACTACATAACTTTTCACCAAATTTCACAAACACTAAGACAGTTTGTTTTCCTATTCAAAACAAACTTTTAATGCTTTGAGGAGCTCTAATATCATGTTTTTAGATCATTTGTATCGTATCTTTTACTACATAACTTTTCACCAAATTTGACAAACACTTAGAAAGTTTGTTTTCCGATTCAAAACAAGATTTGAACGCTTTGAAGAGTTCAAATAACGTGTTTTTAGATCATTTGTATCGTATCTTTTACTACATAACTTTTCACCAAATTTCACAAACACTAAGAAAGTTTGTTTCCCGATTCAAAACAAGATTTTAAAGCTTTGAGGAGTTCAAATAACGTGTTTTTAGATCATTTGTATCGTATCTTTTACTACATAACTTTTCACCAAATTTCACAAACACTAAGAAAGTTTGTTTTTCGATTCAAAACAAGATTTTAACGTGTTTTTAGATCATTTGTATCGTATCTTTTACTACATAACTTTTCACCAAATTTCACAAACACTAAGAAAGTTTGTTTTTCGATTCAAAACAAGATTTTAACGCTTTGAGGAGCTCAAATAACGTGTTTTTAGATCATTTGTATCCTATCTTTTACTACATAACTTTTCACCAAATTTCACAAACACTAAGTAAGTTTGTTTTTCTATTCAAAACAAGGTTTTAACGCTTGGAGGAGTTCAAATAACGTGTTTTTAGATCATTTGTGTCGTATCTTTTACTACATAACTTTTCACCAAATTTCACAAACACTATGAAAGTTTGTTTTTCGATTCAAAACAAGATTTTAACGCTCTGAGGAGTTCAAATAACGTGTTTTTAGATCATTTGTATCGTATCTTTTACTACATAACTTTTCACCAAATTTCACAAACACTAAGACAGTTTGTTTTCCTATTCAAAACAAACTTTTAACGCTTTGAGGAGCTCTAATATCATGTTTTTAGATCATTTGTATCGTATCTTTTACTACATAACTTTTCACCAAATTTGACAAACACTTAGAAAGTTTGTTTTCCGATTCAAAACAAGATTTTAACGCTTAGAGGAGTTCAAATAACATGTTTTTAGATCATTTGTATCGTATCTTTTCCTGCATAACTTTTCACCAAATTTCACAAACACTAAGAAAGTTTGTTTCCCGATTCAAAACAAGATTTTAAAGCTTTGAGGAGTTCAAATAACGTGTTTTTAGATCATTTGTATCGTATCTTTTACTACATAACTTTTCACCAAATTTCACAAACACTAAGAAAGTTTGTTTTTCTACTCAAAACAAGATTTTAACGCTTTGAGGAGCTCAAATAACAAGTTTTTAGATCATTTGTATCGTATCTTTTACTACATAACTTTTCACCAAATTTCACAAACACCAAGAAAGCTTGTTTTCCGATTCAAAACAAGATTTTAACGCTTTGAGGAGTTCAAATAACGTGTTTTTAGATCATTTGTATCGTATCTTTTACTACATAACTTTTCACCTAATTTTAGAAACACTAAGAAAGTTTGTTTTTCGATTAAAAACACACTTTTAACGCTTTGAGGAGTTCAAATAACGTGTTTTTAGATCATTTGTATCGTATCTTTTCCTTCATAACTTTTCACCAAATTTCACAAACACTAAGAAAGTTTGTTTCCCGATTCAAAAGAAGATTTTAAAGCTTTGAGGAGTTCAAATAACGTGTTTTTAGATCATTTGTATCGTATCTTTTACTACATAACTTTTCACCAAATTTCACAAACACTAAGAAAGTTTGTTTTTCGATTCAAAACAATATTTTAACGTTTTGAGGAGTTCAAATAATGTGTTTTTAGATCATTTGTATCGTATCTTTGATGAGCGGGTTTTCGATCACTTTTAAATTGATATATCGTTGTATGTGAAAACCAATTCAATCAACAAGTTTGGAATTTAATGTGTATAGTAGTAATATGCAAGTTCGTTCCACGAGGAGTATATGCGTCAAATAATGAATGAAAACGAGCCAAAAGGCAGAAACTTTTCCAAAAAGAGAATTAAGGGCAGAAACTTTTTCTAACTTCAGATCTTTAAAATAATTATTTCGAAGTTTCCAAAATTAACGAAATTTTGTGTAGAGATAGGTCTGCATATTATCAAATTTATCCTAAAATTTCAAACAATTTGGACAACGGAATAAAAAGTTATTAACGAATTACAATCAGGTCTCTGAAAAACAGTCCCCTGGAAACAGCAGGTTTTCAGTTTAACTTACAGTTTTCAAAAATTCATATCAATTAGAATATTTCATGAAATTCTACGATTCAAAAAGTTTACGAAACTAGAAATTAAATCTACGCAGAACAAAAATATCACGCAAAGAGAGCACAAGATCGAATGCAAGAAATAAGATTTAGAACAAAGATTTTTAGATTAAAACAAGTTTTCTTTACACGACTTCAAACAGTCATTCAACATACAAGAAATTCAAGGTTTATAAAGAATACACCTAATTCGAAGAAAGTAGAGCTTCAACGCGCCAAGAGGAGCTCCTTTCCTCGCCTAGTGTCGTCGCTCGATGCTCGAACCGCTAGAAAGCTAGGACGGTACGAGCGCTTCTCGCTCGAAGTTGTCGACTCTCCCGGATGAAGAAAGCTCCGAGTCCGGTTGTGACGTGTATCTTCTGCGACTAGCTTCGATTAGATCGATTCACCGGATGAAGTAAGCTTCGAGTCCGGCAAACAATCACTCGAGAATTCGAGTAATTCTTGAATGGTTCTTGACGTTCTTGAAAGTTCTTGGAAGTGCTTAGAGAGAGTGAGGGCAGAAAAATGGTGAAGAGAATGTAATCCGGCAAGGGCCTTTGGGGTCTATTTATAGTGCATTAGGAGTCTTCCCATTGGTCTAGAGATTGTTGAGAGGATTGAGGGTAGTTTGGTAATTGTAGGTGAGGTAGGTGGGCTGAATGGTGGTTAAAGTGTGAGTGGTTTTCGTATAGAATTTGGTGTAGACTTTTGTGTGGTAGATTTCTTGCCTCCTTCTTCATACGTGTACCGAAATGGACAGTATAATATATCGATTTTATCGGCGCGAGGAGAGGAAGACAACTACACTGTTGGAATGCCAAAAACCTAAAATTATCAATAAAACACACTTAGTGAAGAAATATTCTTGCTATCTCAAATATGAACAATTATATATATAAAGTTGTGATTCAAAAGGGCTAAAATCCCCAAATTAGATATCAAAAAGGTGCTTTATTTTCCTCTTATCAATCTTTTACTACATAACTTTTCACCAAATTTCACAAACACTAAGAAAGTTTGTTTTTCGATTCAAAACAAGATTTTAACGCTTTGAGGAGCTCAAATAACGTGTTTTTAGATCATTTGTATCCTATCTTTTACTACATAACTTTTCACCAAATTTCACAAACACTAAGAAAGTTTGTTTTTCTATTCAAAACAAGGTTTTAACGCTTTGAGGAGTTCAAATAACGTGTTTTTAGATCATTTGTATCGTATCTTTTACTACATAACTTTTCACCAAATTTCACAAACACTATGAAAGTTTGTTTTTCGATTCAAAACAAGATTTTAACGCTTTGAGGAGTTCAAATAACGTGTTTTTAGATCATTTGTATCGTATCTTTTACTACATAACTTTTCACCAAATTTCACAAACACTAAGACAGTTTGTTTTCCTATTCAAAACAAACTTTTAATGCTTTGAGGAGCTCTAATATCATGTTTTTAGATCATTTGTATCGTATCTTTTACTACATAACTTTTCATCAAATTTGACAAACACTTAGAAAGTTTGTTTTCCGATTCAAAACAAGATTTTAACGCTTTGAGGAGTTCAAATAACGTGTTTTTAGATCATTTGTATCGTATCTTTTACTACATAACATTTTACAAAATTTCACAAACACTAAGAAAGTTTGTTTTTCGATTCAAAACAAGATTTTAACGCTTTTAGGAGTTCAAATAACGTGTTTTTAGATCATTTGAATCGTATCTTTTACTGCATAAATTTTCACCAAATTTCACAAACACTAAGAAAGTTTGTTTCCCGATTCAAAACAAGATTTTAAAGCTTTGAGGAGTTCAAATAACGTGTTTTTAGATCATTTGTATCGTATCTTTTACTACATAACTTTTCACCAAATTTCACAAACACTAAGAAAGTTTGTTTTTCTATTCAAAACAAGATTTTAACGCTTTGAGGAGCTCAAATAACATGTTTTTAGATCATTTGTATCGTATCTTTTACTACATAACTTTTCACCAAATTTCACAAACACTAAGAAAGCTTGTTTTCCGATTCAAAACAAGATTTTAACGCTTTGAGAAGTTCAAATAACGTGTTTTTAGATCATTTGTATCGTATCTTTTACTACATAACTTTTCACCTAATTTTAGAAACACTAAGAAAGTTAGTTTTTCGATTAAAAACACACTTTTAACGCTTTGAGGAGTTCAAATAACGTGTTTTTAGATCATTTGTATCGTATCTTTTCCTGCATAACTTTTCACCAAATTTCACAAACACTAAGAAAGTTTGTTTCCCGATTCAAAACAAGATTTTAAAGCTTTGAGGAGTTCAAATAACGTGTTTTTAGATCATTTGTATCGTATCTTTTACTACATAACTTTTCACCAAATTTCACAAACACTAAGAAAGTTTGTTTTTCGATTCAAAACAAGATTTCAACGTTTTGAGGAGTTCAAATAACGTGTTTTTAGATTATTTGTATCGTATCTTTTACTACATAACTTTTCACCAAATTTCACAAACACTAAGAAAGTTTGTTTCCCGATTCAAAACAAGATTTTAAAGCTTTGAGGAGTTCAAATAACGTGTTTTTAGATCATTTGTATCGTATCTTTTACTACATAACGTTTCACCAAATTTCACAAACACTAAGAAAGTTTGTTTTTCGATTCAAAACAAGATTTTAACGTTTTGAGGAGTTCAAATAACTTGTTTTTAGATCATTTGTATCGTATCTTTTACTACATAACTTTTCACCAAATTTCACAAACACTAAGAAAGTTTGTTTTTCGATTCAAAACAAGATTTTAACGCTTTGAGGAGCTCAAATAACGTGTTTTTAGATCATTTGTATCCTATCTTTTACTACATAACTTTTCACCAAATTTCACAAACTCTAAGAAAGTTTGTTTTTCTATTCAAAACAAGATTTTAACGCTTTGAGGAGTTCAAATAACATGTTTTTAGATCATTTGTATCGTATCTTTTACTACATAACTTTTCACCAAATTTCACAAACACTAAGAAAGTTTGTTTTTCTATTCAAAACAAGGTTTTAACGCTTTGACGAGTTCAAATAACGTGTTTTTAGATCATTTGTATCGTATCTTTTACTACATAACTTTTCACCAAATTTCACAAACACTATGAAAGTTTGTTTTTCGATTCAAAACAAGATTTTCACGCTTTGAGGAGTTCAAATAACGTGTTTTTAGATCATTTGTATCGTATCTTTTACTACATAACTTTTCACCAAATTTCACAAACACTAAGACAGTTTGTTTTCCTATTCAAAACAAACTTTTAACGCTTTGAGGAGCTCTAATATCATGTTTTTAGATCATTTGTATCGTATCTTTTACTACATAACTTTTCATCAAATTTGACAAACACTTAGAAAGTTTGTTTTCCGATTCAAAACAAGATTTTAACGCTTTGAGGAGTTCATATAACGTGTTTTTAGATCATTTGTATCGTATCTTTTACTACATAACATTTTACAAAATTTCACAAACACTAAGAAAGTTTATTTTTCGATTCAAAACAAGATTTTAACGCTTTTAGGAGTTCAAATAACGTGTTTTTAGATCATTTGAATCGTATCTTTTACTGCATAAATTTTCACCAAATTTCACAAACACTAAGAAAGTTTGTTTCCCGATTCAAAACAAGATTTTAAAGCTTTGAGGAGTTCAAATAACGTGTTTTTAGATCATTTGTATCGTATCTTTTACTACATAACTTTTCACCAAATTTCACAAACACTAAGAAAGTTTGTTTTTCTATTCAAAACAAGATTTTAACGCTTTGAGGAGCTCAAATAACATGTTTTTAGACCATTTGTATCGTATCTTTTACTACATAACTTTTCACCAAATTTCACAAACACTAAGAAAGCTTGTTTTCCGATTCAAAACAAGATTTTAACGCTTTGAGGAGTTCAAATAACGTGTTTTTAGATCATTTGTATCGTATCTTTTACTACATAACTTTTCACCTAATTTTAGAAACACTAAGAAAGTTTGTTTTTCGATTAAAAACACACTTTTAACGCTTTGAGGAGTTCAAATAACGTGTTTTTAGATCATTTGTATCGTATCTTTTCCTGCATAACTTTTCACCAAATTTCACAAACACTAAGAAAGTTTGTTTCCCGATTCAAAACAAGATTTTAAAGCTTTGAGGAGTTCAAATAACGTGTTTTTAGATCATTTGTATCGTATCTTTTACTACATAACTTTTCACCAAATTTCACAAACACTAAGAAAGTTTGTTTTTCGATTCAAAACAAGAGTTTAACGCTTTGAGGACCTCAAATAACATGTTTTTAGATCATTTGTATCGTATCTTTTACTACATAACTTTTCACCAAATTTCACAAACACTAAGAAAGCTTGTTTTCCGATTCAAAACAAGATTTTAACGCTTTGAGGAGTTCAAATAACGTGTTTTTAGATCATTTGTATCGTATCTTTTACTACATAACTTTTCACCTAATTTTAGAAACACTAAGAAAGTTTGTTTTTCGATTCAAAACACACTTTTAACGCTTTGAGGAGTTCAAATAACGTGTTTTTAGATCATTTGTATCGTATCTTTTCCTGCATAACTTTTCACCAAATTTCACAAACACTAAGAAAGTTTGTTTCCCGATTCAAAACAAGATTTTAAAGCTTTGAGGAGTTCAAATAACGTGTTTTTAGATCATTTGTATCCTATCTTTTACTACATAACTTTTCACCAAATTTCACAAACTCTAAGAAAGTTTGTTTTTCTATTCAAAACAAGATTTTAACGCTTTGAGGAGCTCAAATAACGTGTTTTTAGATCATTTGTATCCTATCTTTTACTACATAACTTTTCACCAAATTTCACAAACACTAAGAAAGTTTGTTTTTCTATTCAAAACAAGATTTTAACGCTTTGAGGAGTTCAAATAACGTGTTTTTAGATCATTTGTATCGTATCTTTTACTACATAACTTTTCACCAAATTTCACAAACACTATGAAAGTTTGTTTTTCGATTCAAAACAAGATTTTAACGCTTTGAGGAGTTCAAATAACGTGTTTTTAGATCATTTGTATCGTATCTTTTACTACATAACTTTTCACCAAATTTCACAAACACTAAGACAGTTTGTTTTCCTATTCAAAACAAACTTTTAATGCTTTGAGGAGCTCTAATATCATGTTTTTAGATCATTTGTATCGTATCTTTTACTACATAATTTTTCACCAAATTTGACAAACACTTAGAAAGTTTGTTTTCCGATTCAAAACAAGATTTGAACGCTTTGAAGAGTTCAAATAACGTGTTTTTAGATCATTTGTATCGTATCTTTTACTACATAACTTTTCACCAAATTTCACAAACACTAAGAAAGTTTGTTTCCCGATTCAAAACAAGATTTTAAAGCTTTGAGGAGTTCAAATAACGTGTTTTTAGATCATTTGTATCGTATCTTTTACTACATAACTTTTCACCAAATTTCACAAACACTAAGAAAGTTTGTTTTTCGATTCAAAACAAGATTTTAACGTGTTTTTAGATCATTTGTATCGTATCTTTTACTACATAACTTTTCACCAAATTTCACATACACTAAGAAAGTTTGTTTTTCGATTCAAAACAAGATTTTAACGCTTTGAGGAGCTCAAATAACGTGTTTTTAGATCATTTGTATCCTATCTTTTACTACATAACTTTTCACCAAATTTCACAAACACTAAGTAAGTTTGTTTTTCTATTCAAAACAAGGTTTTAACGCTTGGAGGAGTTCAAATAACGTGTTTTTAGATCATTTGTGTCGTATCTTTTACTACATAACTTTTCACCAAATTTCACAAACACTATGAAAGTTTGTTTTTCGATTCAAAACAAGATTTTAACGCTCTGAGGAGTTCAAATAACGTGTTTTTAGATCATTTGTATCGTATCTTTTACTACATAACTTTTCACCAAATTTCACAAACACTAAGACAGTTTGTTTTCCTATTCAAAACAAACTTTTAACGCTTTGAGGAGCTCTAATATCATGTTTTTAGATCATTTGTATCGTATCTTTTACTACATAACTTTTCACCAAATTTGACAAACACTTAGAAAGTTTGTTTTCCGATTCAAAACAAGATTTTAACGCTTAGAGGAGTTCAAATAACATGTTTTTAGATCATTTGTATCGTATCTTTTCCTGCATAACTTTTCACCAAATTTCACAAACACTAAGAAAGTTTGTTTCCCGATTCAAAACAAGATTTTAAAGCTTTGAGGAGTTCAAATAACGTGTTTTTAGATCATTTGTATCGTATCTTTTACTACATAACTTTTCACCAAATTTCACAAACACTAAGAAAGTTTGTTTTTCTACTCAAAACAAGATTTTAACGCTTTGAGGAGCTCAAATAACAAGTTTTTAGATCATTTGTATCGTATCTTTTACTACATAACTTTTCACCAAATTTCACAAACACTAAGAAAGCTTGTTTTCCGATTCAAAACAAGATTTTAACGCTTTGAGGAGTTCAAATAACGTGTTTTTAGATCATTTGTATCGTATCTTTTACTACATAACTTTTCACCTAATTTTAGAAACACTAAGAAAGTTTGTTTTTCGATTAAAAACACACTTTTAACGCTTTGAGGAGTTCAAATAACGTGTTTTTAGATCATTTGTATCGTATCTTTTCCTGCATAACTTTTCACCAAATTTCACAAACACTAAGAAAGTTTGTTTCCCGATTCAAAACAAGATTTTAAAGCTTTGAGGAGTTCAAATAACGTGTTTTTAGATCATTTGTATCGTATCTTTTACTACATAACTTTTCACCAAATTTCACAAACACTAAGAAAGTTTGTTTTTCGATTCAAAACAAGATTTTAACGCTTTGAGGAGCTCAAATAACATGTTTTTAGATCATTTGTATCGTATCTTTTTCTACATAACTTTTCACCAAATTTCACAAACACTAAGAAAGCTTGTTTTCCGATTCAAAACAAGATTTTAACGCTTTGAGGAGTTCAAATAACGTGTTTTTAGATCATTTGTATCGTATCTTTTACTACATAACTTTTCACCTAATTTTAGAAACACTAAGAAAGTTAGTTTTTCGATTAAAAACACACTTTTAACGCTTTGAGGAGTTCAAATAACGTGTTTTTAGATCATTTGTATCGTATCTTTTACTACATAACTTTTCACCAAATTTCACAAACACTAAGAAAGTTTGTTTTTCGATTCAAAACAAGATTTTAACGCTTTGAGGAGCTCAAATAACGTGTTTTTAGATCATTTGTATCCTATCTTTTACTACATAACTTTTCACCAAATTTCACAAACTCTAAGAAAGTTTGTTTTTCTATTCAAAACAAGATTTTAACGCTTTGAGGAGTTCAAATAACGTGTTTTTAGATCATTTGTATCGTATCTTTTACTACATAACTTTTCACCAAATTTCACAAACACTAAGAAAGTTTGTTTTTCTATTCAAAACAAGGTTTTAACGCTTTGAGGAGTTCAAATAACGTGTTTTTAGATCATTTGTATCGTATCTTTTACTACATAACTTTTCACCAAATTTCACAAACACTATGAAAGTTTGTTTTTCGATTCAAAACAAGATTTTAACGCTTTGAGGAGTTCAAATAACGTGTTTTTAGATCATTTGTATCGTATCTTTTACTACATAACTTTTCACCAAATTTCACAAACACTAAGACAGTTTGTTTTCCTATTCAAAACAAACTTTTAACGCTTTGAGGAGCTCTAATATCATGTTTTTAGATCATTTGTATCGTATCTTTTACTACATAACTTTTCATCAAATTTGACAAACACTTAGAAAGTTTGTTTTCCGATTCAAAACAAGATTTTAACGCTTTGAGGAGTTCATATAACGTGTTTTTAGATCATTTGTATCGTATCTTTTACTACATAACATTTTATAAAATTTCACAAACACTAAGAAAGTTTGTTTTTCGATTCAAAACAAGATTTTAACGCTTTTAGGAGTTCAAATAACGTGTTTTTAGATCATTTGAATCGTATCTTTTACTGCATAAATTTTCACCAAATTTCACAAACACTAAGAAAGTTTGTTTCCCGATTCAAAACAAGATTTTAAAGCTTTGAGGAGTTCAAATAACGTGTTTTTAGATCATTTGTATCGTATCTTTTACTACATAACTTTTCACCAAATTTCACAAACACTAAGAAAGTTTGTTTTTCTATTCAAAACAAGATTTTAACGCTTTGAGGAGCTCAAATAACATGTTTTTAGACCATTTGTATCGTATCTTTTACTACATAACTTTTCACCAAATTTCACAAACACTAAGAAAGCTTGTTTTCGGATTCAAAACAAGATTTTAACGCTTTGAGGAGTTCAAATAACGTGTTTTTAGATCATTTGTATCGTATCTTTTACTACATAACTTTTCACCTAATTTTAGAAACACTAAGAAAGTTTGTTTTTCGATTAAAAACACACTTTTAACGCTTTGAGGAGTTCAAATAACGTGTTTTTAGATCATTTGTATCGTATCTTTTCCTGCATAACTTTTCACCAAATTTCACAAACACTAAGAAAGTTTGTTTCCCGATTCAAAACAAGATTTTAAAGCTTTGAGGAGTTCAAATAACGTGTTTTTAGATCATTTGTATCGTATCTTTTACTACATAACTTTTCACCAAATTTCACAAACACTAAGAAAGTTTGTTTTTCGATTCAAAACAAGATTTTAACGTTTTGAGGAGTTCAAATAACGTGTTTTTAGATTATTTGTATCGTATCTTTTACTACATAACTTTTCACCAAATTTCACAAACACTAAGAAAGTTTGTTTCCCGATTCAAAACAAGATTTTAAAGCTTTGAGGAGTTCAAATAACGTGTTTTTAGATCATTTGTATCGTATCTTTTACTACATAACGTTTCACCAAATTTCACAAACACTAAGAAAGTTTGTTTTTCGATTCAAAACAAGATTTTAACGTTTTGAGGAGTTCAAATAACTTGTTTTTAGATCATTTGTATCGTATCTTTTACTACATAACTTTTCACCAAATTTCACAAACACTAAGAAAGTTTGTTTTTCGATTCAAAACAAGATTTTAACGCTTTGAGGAGCTCAAATAACGTGTTTTTAGATCATTTGTATCCTATCTTTTACTACATAACTTTTCACCAAATTTCACAAACTCTAAGAAAGTTTGTTTTTCTATTCAAAACAAGATTTTAACGCTTTGAGGAGCTCAAATAACGTGTTTTTGGATCATTTGTATCCCTATCTTTTACTACATAACTTTTCACCAAATTTCACAAACACTAAGAAAGTTTGTTTTTCTATTCAAAACAAGATTTTAACGCTTTGAGGAGTTCAAATAACGTGTTTTTAGATCATTTGTATCGTATCTTTTACTACATAACTTTTCACCAAATTTCACAAACACTATGAAAGTTTGTTTTTCGATTCAAAACAAGATTTTAACGCTTTGAGGAGTTCAAATAACGTGTTTTTAGATCATTTGTATCGTATCTTTTATTACATAACTTTTCACCAAATTTCACAAACACTAAGACAGTTTGTTTTCCTATTCAAAACAAACTTTTAATGCTTTGAGGAGCTCTAATATCATGTTTTTAGATCATTTGTATCGTATCTTTTACTACATAACTTTTCACCAAATTTGACAAACACTTACAAAGTTTGTTTTCCGATTCAAAACAAGATTTGAACGCTTTGAAGAGTTCAAATAACGTGTTTTTAGATCATTTGTATCGTATCTTTTACTACATAACTTTTCACCAAATTTCACAAACACTAAGAAAGTTTGTTTCCCGATTCAAAACAAGATTTTAAAGCTTTGAGGAGTTCAAATAACGTGTTTTTAGATCATTTGTATCGTATCTTTTACTACATAACTTTTCACCAAATTTCACAAACACTTAGAAAGTTTGTTTTCCGATTCAAAACAAGATTTGAACGCTTTGAAGAGTTCAAATAACGTGTTTTTAGATCATTTGTATCGTATCTTTTACTACATAACTTTTCACCAAATTTCACAAACACTAAGAAAGTTTGTTTCCCGATTCAAAACAAGATTTTAAAGCTTTGAGGAGTTCAAATAACGTGTTTTTAGATCATTTGTATCGTATCTTTTACTACATAACTTTTCACCAAATTTCACAAACACTAAGAAAGTTTGTTTTTCGATTCAAAACAAGATTTCAACGTTTTGAGGAGTTCAAATAACGTGTTTTAAGATTATTTGTATCGTATCTTTTACTACATAACTTTTCACCAAATTTCACAAACACTAAGAAAGTTTGTTTCCCGATTCAAAACAAGATTTTAAAGCTTTGAGGAGTTCAAATAACGTGTTTTTAGATCATTTGTATCGTATCTTTTACTACATAACGTTTCACCAAATTTCACAAACACTAAGAAAGTTTGTTTTTCGATTCAAAACAAGATTTTAACGTTTTGAGGAGTTCAAATAACTTGTTTTTAGATCATTTGTATCGTATCTTTTACTACATAACTTTTCACCAAATTTCACAAACACTAAGAAAGTTTGTTTTTCGATTCAAAACAAGATTTTAACGCTTTGAGGAGCTCAAATAACGTGTTTTTAGATCATTTGTATCCTATCTTTTACTACATAACTTTTCACCAAATTTCACAAACTCTAAGAAAGTTTGTTTTTCTATTCAAAACAAGATTTTAACGCTTTGAGGAGTTCAAATAACGTGTTTTTAGATCATTTGTATCGTATCTTTTACTACATAACTTTTCACCAAATTTCACAAACACTAAGAAAGTTTGTTTTTCTATTCAAAACAAGGTTTTAACGCTTTGACGAGTTCAAATAACGTGTTTTTAGATCATTTGTATCGTATCTTTTACTACATAACTTTTCACCAAATTTCACAAACACTATGAAAGTTTGTTTTTCGATTCAAAACAAGATTTTAACGCTTTGAGGAGTTCAAATAACGTGTTTTTAGATCATTTGTATCGTATCTTTTACTACATAACTTTTCACCAAATTTCACAAACACTAAGACAGTTTGTTTTCCTATTCAAAACAAACTTTTAACGCTTTGAGGAGCTCTAATATCATGTTTTTAGATCATTTGTATCGTATCTTTTACTACATAACTTTTCATCAAATTTGACAAACACTTAGAAAGTTTGTTTTCCGATTCAAAACAAGATTTTAACGCTTTGAGGAGTTCATATAACGTGTTTTTAGATCATTTGTATCGTATCTTTTACTACATAACATTTTACAAAATTTCACAAACACTAAGAAAGTTTGTTTTTCGATTCAAAACAAGATTTTAACGCTTTTAGGAGTTCAAATAACGTGTTTTTAGATCATTTGAATCGTATCTTTTACTGCATAAATTTTCACCAAATTTCACAAACACTAAGAAAGTTTGTTTCCCGATTCAAAACAAGATTTTAAAGCTTTGAGGAGTTCAAATAACGTGTTTTTAGATCATTTGTATCGTATCTTTTACTACATAACTTTTCACCAAATTTCACAAACACTAAGAAAGTTTGTTTTTCTATTCAAAACAAGATTTTAACGCTTTGAGGAACTCAAATAACATGTTTTTAGACCATTTGTATCGTATCTTTTACTACATAACTTTTCACCAAATTTCACAAACACTAAGAAAGCTTGTTTTCCGATTCAAAACAAGATTTTAACGCTTTGAGGAGTTCAAATAACGTGTTTTTAGATCATTTGTATCGTATCTGTTACTACATAACTTTTCACCTAATTTTAGAAACACTAAGAAAGTTTGTTTTTCGATTAAAAACACACTTTTAACGCTTTGAGGAGTTCAAATAACGTGTTTTTAGATCATTTGTATCGTATCTTTTCCTGCATAACTTTTCACCAAATTTCACAAACACTAAGAAAGTTTGTTTCCCGATTCAAAACAAGATTTTAAAGCTTTGAGGAGTTCAAATAACGTGTTTTTAGATCATTTGTATCGTATCTTTTACTACATAACTTTTCACCAAATTTCACAAACACTAAGAAAGTTTGTTTTTCTATTCAAAACAAGATTTTAACGCTTTGAGGAGCTCAAATAACATGTTTTTAGATCATTTGTATCGTATCTTTTACTACATAACTTTTCACCAAATTTCACAAACACTAAGAAAGCTTGTTTTCCGATTCAAAACAAGATTTTAACGCTTTGAGGAGTTCAAATAACGTGTTTTTAGATCATTTGTATCGTATCTTTTACTACATAACTTTTCACCTAATTTTAGAAACACTAAGAAAGTTAGTTTTTCGATTAAAAACACACTTTTAACGCTTTGAGGAGTTCAAATAACGTGTTTTTAGATCATTTGTATCGTATCTTTTCCTGCATAACTTTTCACCAAATTTCACAAACACTAAGAAAGTTTGTTTCCCAATTCAAAACAAGATTTTAAAGCTTTGAGGAGTTCAAATAACTTGTTTTTAGATCATTTGTATCGTATCTTTTACTACATAACTTTTCACCAAATTTCACAAACACTAAGAAAGTTTGTTTTTCGATTCAAAACAAGATTTTAACGCTTTGAGGAGCTCAAATAACGTGTTTTTAGATCATTTGTATCCTATCTTTTACTACATAACTTTTCACCAAATTTCACAAACTCTAACAAAGTTTGTTTTTCTATTCAAAACAAGATTTTAACGCTTTGGGGAGTTCAAATAACGTGTTTTTAGATCATTTGTATCGTATCTTTTACTACATAACTTTTCACCAAATTTCACAAACACTAAGAAAGTTTGTTTTTCTATTCAAAACAAGGTTTTAACGCTTTGAGGAGTTCAAATAACGTGTTTTTAGATCATTTGTATCGTATCTTTTACTACATAACTTTTCACCAAATTTCACAAACACTATGAAAGTTTGTTTTTCGATTCAAAACAAGATTTTAACGCTTTGAGGAGTTCAAATAACGTGTTTTTAGATCATTTGTATCGTATCTTTTACTACATAACTTTTCACCAAATTTCACAAACACTAAGACAGTTTGTTTTCCTATTCAAAACAAACTTTTAACGCTTTGAGGAGCTCTAATATCATGTTTTTAGATCATTTGTATCGTATCTTTTACTACATAACTTTTCATCAAATTTGACAAACACTTAGAAAGTTTGTTTTCCGATTCAAAACAAGATTTTAACGCTTTGAGGAGTTCATATAACGTGTTTTTAGATCATTTGTATCGTATCTTTTACTACATAACATTTTACAAAATTTCACAAACACTAAGAAAGTTTGTTTTTCGATTCAAAACAAGATTTTAACGCTTTTAGGAGTTCAAATAACGTGTTTTTAGATCATTTGAATCGTATCTTTTACTGCATAAATTTTCACCAAATTTCACAAACACTAAGAAAGTTTGTTTCCCGATTCAAAACAATATTTTAAAGCTTTGAGGAGTTCAAATAACGTGTTTTTAGATCATTTGTATCGTATCTTTTACTACATAACTTTTCACCAAATTTCACAAACACTAAGAAAGTTTGTTTTTCTATTCAAAACAAGATTTTAACGCTTTGAGGAGCTCAAATAACATGTTTTTAGACCATTTGTATCGTATCTTTTACTACATAACTTTTCACCAAATTTCACAAACACTAAGAAAGCTTGTTTTCGGATTGAAAACAAGATTTTAACGCTTTGAGGAGTTCAAATAACGTGTTTTTAGATCATTTGTATCGTATCTTTTACTACATAACTTTTCACCAAATTTCACAAACACTATGAAAGTTTGTTTTTCGATTCAAAACAAGATTTTAACGCTTTGAGGAGCTCAAATAACGTGTTTTTAGATCATTTGTATCGTATCTTTTCCTGCATAACTTTTCACCAAATTTCACAAACACTAAGAAAGTTTGTTTCCCGATTCAAAACAAGATTTTAAAGCTTTGAGGAGTTCAAATAACGTGTTTTTAGATCATTTGTATCGTATCTTTTACTACATAACTTTTCACCAAATTTCACAAACACTAAGAAAGTTTGTTTTTCGATTCAAAACAAGATTTTAACGTTTTGAGGAGTTCAAATAACGTGTTTTTAGATTATTTGTATCGTATCTTTTACTACATAACTTTTCACCAAATTTCACAAACACTAAGAAAGTTTGTTTCCCGATTCAAAACAAGATTTTAAAGCTTTGAGGAGTTCAAATAACGTGTTTTTAGATCATTTGTATCGTATCTTTTACTACATAACGTTTCACCAAATTTCACAAACACTAAGAAAGTTTGTTTTTCGATTCAAAACAAGATTTTAACGTTTTGAGGAGTTCAAATAACTTGTTTTTAGATCATTTGTATCGTATCTTTTACTACATAACTTTTCACCAAATTTCACAAACACTAAGAAAGTTTGTTTTTCGATTCAAAACAAGATTTTAACGCTTTGAGGAGCTCAAATAACGTGTTTTTAGATCATTTGTATCCTATCTTTTACTACATAACTTTTCACCAAATTTCACAAACTCTAAGAAAGTTTGTTTTTCTATTCAAAACAAGATTTTAACGCTTTGAGGAGCTCAAATAACGTGTTTTTGGATCATTTGTATCCCTATCTTTTACTACATAACTTTTCACCAAATTTCACAAACACTAAGAAAGTTTGTTTTTCTATTCAAAACAAGATTTTAACGCTTTGAGGAGTTCAAATAACGTGTTTTTAGATCATTTGTATCGTATCTTTTACTACATAACTTTTCACCAAATTTCACAAACACTATGAAAGTTTGTTTTTCGATTCAAAACAAGATTTTAACGCTTTGAGGAGTTCAAATAACGTGTTTTTAGATCATTTGTATCGTATCTTTTATTACATAACTTTTCACCAAATTTCACAAACACTAAGACAGTTTGTTTTCCTATTCAAAACAAACTTTTAATGCTTTGAGGAGCTCTAATATCATGTTTTTAGATCATTTGTATCGTATCTTTTACTACATAACTTTTCACCAAATTTGACAAACACTTAGAAAGTTTGTTTTCCGATTCAAAACAAGATTTGAACGCTTTGAAGAGTTCAAATAACGTGTTTTTAGATCATTTGTATCGTATCTTTTACTACATAACTTTTCACCAAATTTCACAAACACTAAGAAAGTTTGTTTCCCGATTCAAAACAAGATTTTAAAGCTTTGAGGAGTTCAAATAACGTGTTTTTAGATCATTTGTATCGTATCTTTTACTACATAACTTTTCACCAAATTTCACAAACACTAAGAAAGTTTGTTTTTCGATTCAAAACAAGATTTTAACGTGTTTTTAGATCATTTGTATCGTATCTTTTACTACATAACTTTTCACCAAATTTCACAAACACTAAGAAAGTTTGTTTTTCGATTCAAAACAAGATTTTAACGCTTTGAGGAGCTCAAATAACATGTTTTTAGATCATTTGTATCCTATCTTTTACTACATAACTTTTCACCAAATTTCACAAACACTAAGAAAGTTTGTTTTTCTATTCAAAACAAGGTTTTAACGCTTGGAGGAGTTCAAATAACGTGTTTTTAGATCATTTGTGTCGTATCTTTTACTACATAACTTTTCACCAAATTTCACAAACACTATGAAAGTTTGTTTTTCGATTCAAAACAAGATTTTAACGCTCTGAGGAGTTCGAATAACGTGTTTTTAGATCATTTGTATCGTATCTTTTACTACATAACTTTTCACCAAATTTCACAAACACTAAGACAGTTTGTTTTCCTATTCAAAACAAACTTTTAACGCTTTGAGGAGCTCTAATATCATGTTTTTAGATCATTTGTATCGTATCTTTTACTACATAACTTTTCACCAAATTTGACAAACACTTAGAAAGTTTGTTTTCCGATTCAAAACAAGATTTTAACGCTTAGAGGAGTTCAAATAACATGTTTTTAGATCATTTGTATCGTATCTTTTCCTGCATAACTTTTCACCAAATTTCACAAACACTAAGAAAGTTTGTTTCCCGATTCAAAACAAGATTTTAAAGCTTTGAGGAGTTCAAATAACGTGTTTTTAGATCATTTGTATCGTATCTTTTACTACATAACTTTTCACCAAATTTCACAAACACTAAGAAAGTTTGTTTTTCTACTCAAAACAAGATTTTAACGCTTTGAGGAGCTCAAATAACAAGTTTTTAGATCATTTGTATCGTATCTTTTACTACATAACTTTTCACCAAATTTCACAAACACTAAGAAAGCTTGTTTTCCGATTCAAAACAAGATTTTAACGCTTTGAGGAGTTCAAATAACGTGTTTTTAGATCATTTGTATCGTATCTTTTACTACATAACTTTTCACCTAATTTTAGAAACACTAAGAAAGTTTGTTTTTCGATTAAAAACACACTTTTAACGCTTTGAGGAGTTCAAATAACGTGTTTTTAGATCATTTGTATCGTATCTTTTCCTGCATAACTTTTCACCAAATTTCACAAACACTAAGAAAGTTTGTTTCCCGATTCAAAACAAGATTTTAAAGCTTTGAGGAGTTCAAATAACGTGTTTTTAGATCATTTGTATCGTATCTTTTACTACATAACTTTTCACCAAATTTCACAAACACTAAGAAAGTTTGTTTTTCGATTCAAAACAATATTTTAACGTTTTGAGGATTTCAAATAATGTGTTTTTAGATCATTTGTATCGTATCTTTTACTACATAACTTTTCACCAAATTTCACAAACACTAAGAAAGTTTGTTTTTCGATTCAAAACAAGATTTTAACGCTTTGAGGAGCTCAAATAACGTGTTTTTAGATCATTTGTATCCTATCTTTTACTACATAACTTTTCACCAAATTTCACAAACCCTAAGAAAGTTTGTTTTTCTATTCAAAACAAGGTTTTAACGCTTTGAGGAGTTCAAATAACGTGTTTTTAGATCATTTGTATCGTATCTTTTACTACATAACTTTTCACCAAATTTCACAAACACTATGAAAGTTTGTTTTTCGATTCAAAACAAGATTTTAACGCTTTGAGGAGTTCAAATAACGTGTTTTTAGATCATTTGTATCGTATCTTTTACTACATAACTTTTCACCAAATTTCACAAACACTAAGACAGTTTGTTTTCCTATTCAAAACAAACTTTTAACGCTTTGAGGAGCTCTAATATCATGTTTTTAGATCATTTGTATCGTATCTTTTACTACATAACTTTTCATCAAATTTGACAAACACTTAGAAAGTTTGTTTTCCGATTCAAAACAAGATTTTAACGCTTTGAGGAGTTCAAATAACGTGTTTTTAGATCATTTGTATCGTATCTTTTACTACATAACATTTTACAAAATTTCACAAACACTAAGAAAGTTTGTTTTTCGATTCAAAACAAGATTTTAACGCTTTTAGGAGTTCAAATAACGTGTTTTTAGATCATTTGAATCGTATCTTTTACTACATAACTTTTCACCAAATTTCACAAACACTAAGAAAGTTTGTTTCCCGATTCAAAACAAGATTTTAAAGCTTTGAGGAGTTCAAATAACGTGTTTTTAGATCATTTGTATCGTATCTTTTACTACATAACGTTTCACCAAATTTCACAAACACTAAGAAAGTTTGTTTTTCGATTCAAAACAAGATTTTAACGTTTTGAGGAGTTCAAATAACTTGTTTTTAGATCATTTGTATCGTATCTTTTACTACATAACTTTTCACCAAATTTCACAAACACTAAGAAAGTTTGTTTTTCGATTCAAAACAAGATTTTAACGCTTTGAGGAGCTCAAATAACGTGTTTTTAGATCATTTGTATCCTATCTTTTACTACATAACTTTTCACCAAATTTCACAAACTCTAAGAAAGTTTGTTTTTCTATTCAAAACAAGATTTTAACGCTTTGAGGAGCTCAAATAACGTGTTTTTGGATCATTTGTATCCCTATCTTTTACTACATAACTTTTCACCAAATTTCACAAACACTAAGAAAGTTTGTTTTTCTATTCAAAACAAGATTTTAACGCTTTGAGGAGTTCAAATAACGTGTTTTTAGATCATTTGTATCGTATCTTTTACTACATAACTTTTCACCAAATTTCACAAACACTATGAAAGTTTGTTTTTCGATTCAAAACAAGATTTTAACGCTTTGAGGAGTTCAAATAACGTGTTTTTAGATCATTTGTATCGAACTTTTATTACATAACTTTTCACCAAATTTCACAAACACTAAGACAGTTTGTTTTCCTATTCAAAACAAACTTTTAATGCTTTGAGGAGCTCTAATATCATGTTTTTAGATCATTTGTATCGTATCTTTTACTACATAACTTTTCACCAAATTTGACAAACACTTAGAAAGTTTGTTTTCCGATTCAAAACAAGATTTGAACGCTTTGAAGAGTTCAAATAACGTGTTTTTAGATCATTTGTATCGTATCTTTTACTACATAACTTTTCACCAAATTTCACAAACACTAAGAAAGTTTGTTTCCCGATTCAAAACAAGATTTTAAAGCTTTGAGGAGTTCAAATAACGTGTTTTTAGATCATTTGTATCGTATCTTTTACTACATAACTTTTCACCAAATTTCACAAACACTAAGAAAGTTTGTTTTTCGATTCAAAACAAGATTTTAACGTGTTTTTAGATCATTTGTATCGTATCTTTTACTACATAACTTTTCACCAAATTTCACAAACACTAAGAAAGTTTGTTTTTCGATTCAAAACAAGATTTTAACGCTTTGAGGAGCTCAAATAACATGTTTTTAGATCATTTGTATCCTATCTTTTACTACATAACTTTTCACCAAATTTCACAAACACTAAGAAAGTTTGTTTTTCTATTCAAAACAAGGTTTCAACGCTTGGAGGAGTTCAAATAACGTGTTTTTAGATCATTTGTGTCGTATCTTTTACTACATAACTTTTCACCAAATTTCACAAACACTATGAAAGTTTGTTTTTCGATTCAAAACAAGATTTTAACGCTCTGAGGAGTTCAAATAACGTGTTTTTAGATCATTTGTATCGTATCTTTTACTACATAACTTTTCACCAAATTTCACAAACACTAAGACAGTTTGTTTTCCTATTCAAAACAAACTTTTAACGCTTTGAGGAGCTCTAATATCATGTTTTTAGATCATTTGTATCGTATCTTTTACTACATAACTTTTCACCAAATTTGACAAACACTTAGAAAGTTTGTTTTCCGATTCAAAACAAGATTTTAACGCTTAGAGGAGTTCAAATAACATGTTTTTAGATCATTTGTATCGTATCTTTTCCTGCATAACTTTTCACCAAATTTCACAAACACTAAGAAAGTTTGTTTCCCGATTCAAAACAAGATTTTAAAGCTTTGAGGAGTTCAAATATCGTGTTTTTAGATCATTTGTATCGTATCTTTTACTACATAACTTTTCACCAAATTTCACAAACACTAAGAAAGTTTGTTTTTCTACTCAAAACAAGATTTTAACGCTTTGAGGAGCTCAAATGACAAGTTTTTAGATCATTTGTATCGTATCTTTTACTACATAACTTTTCACCAAATTTCACAAACACTAAGAAAGCTTGTTTTCCGATTCAAAACAAGATTTTAACGCTTTGAGGAGTTCAAATAACGTGTTTTTAGATCATTTGTATCGTATCTTTTACTACATAACTTTTCACCTAATTTTAGAAACACTAAGAAAGTTTTTTTTTCGATTAAAAACACACTTTTAACGCTTTGAGGAGTTCAAATAACGTGTTTTTAGATCATTTGTATCGTATCTTTTCCTGCATAACTTTTCACCAAATTTCACAAACACTAAGAAAGTTTGTTTCCCGATTCAAAACAAGATTTTAAAGCTTTGAGGAGTCCAAATAACGTGTTTTTATATCATTTGTATCGTATCTTTTACTACATAACTTTTCACCAAATTTCACAAACACTAAGAAAGTTTGTTTTTCTATTCAAAACAAGATTTTAACGCTTTGAGGAGCTCAAATAACATGTTTTTAGACCATTTGTATCGTATCTTTTACTACATAACTTTTCACCAAATTTCACAAACACTAAGAAAGCTTGTTTTCGGATTCAAAACAAGATTTTAACGCTTTGAGGAGTTCAAGTAACGTGTTTTTAGATCATTTGTATCGTATCTTTTACTACATAACTTTTCACCTAATTTTAGAAACACTAAGAAAGTTTGTTTTTCGATTAAAAACACACTTTTAACGCTTTGAGGAGTTCAAATAACGTGTTTTTAGATCATTTGTATCGTATCTTTTCCTGCATAACTTTTCACCAAATTTCACAAACACTAAGAAAGTTTGTTTCCCGATTCAAAACAAGATTTTAAAGCTTTGAGGAGTTCAAATAACGTGTTTTTAGATCATTTGTATCGTATCTTTTACTACATAACTTTTCACCAAATTTCACAAACACTAAGAAAGTTTGTTTTTCGATTCAAAACAAGATTTTAACGTTTTGAGGAGTTCAAATAACGTGTTTCTAGATTATTTGTATCGTATCTTTTACTACATAACTTTTCACCAAATTTCACAAACACTAAGAAAGTTTGTTTCCCGATTCAAAACAAGATTTTAAAGCTTTGAGGAGTTCAAATAACGTGTTTTTAGATCATTTGTATCGTATCTTTTACTACATAACGTTTCACCAAATTTCACAAACACTAAGAAAGTTTGTTTTTCGATTCAAAACAAGATTTTAACGTTTTGAGGAGTTCAAATAACTTGTTTTTAGATCATTTGTATCGTATCTTTTACTACATAACTTTTCACCAAATTTCACAAACACTAAGACAGTTTGTTTTCCTATTCAAAACAAACTTTTAACGCTTTGAGGAGCTCTAATATCATGTTTTTAGATCATTTGTATCGTATCTTTTACTACATAACTTTTCATCAAATTTGACAAACACTTAGAAAGTTTGTTTTCCGATTCAAAACAAGATTTTAACGCTTTGAGGAGTTCAAATAACGTGTTTTTAGATCATTTGTATCGTATCTTTTACTACATAACATTTTACAAAATTTCACAAACACTAAGAAAGTTTGTTTTTCGATTCAAAACAAGATTTTAACGCTTTTAGGAGTTCAAATAACGTGTTTTTAGATCATTTGAATCGTATCTTTTACTACATAACTTTTCACCAAATTTCACAAACACTAAGAAAGTTTGTTTCCCGATTCAAAACAAGATTTTAAAGCTTTGAGGAGTTCAAATAACATGTTTTTAGATCATTTGTATCGTATCTTTTACTACATAACGTTTCACCAAATTTCACAAACACTAAGAAAGTTTGTTTTTCGATTCAAAACAAGATTTTAACGTTTTGAGGAGTTGAAATAACTTGTTTTTAGATCATTTGTATCGTATCTTTTACTACATAACTTTTCACCAAATTTCACAAACACTAAGAAAGTTTGTTTTTCGATTCAAAACAAGATTTTAACGCTTTGAGGAGCTCAAATAACGTGTTTTTAGATCATTTGTATCCTATCTTTTACTACATAACTTTTCACCAAATTTCACAAACTCTAAGAAAGTTTGTTTTTCTATTCAAAACAAGATTTTAACGCTTTGAGGAGCTCAAAATAACGTGTTTTTGGATCATTTGTATCCCTATCTTTTACTACATAACTTTTCACCAAATTTCACAAACACTAAGAAAGTTTGTTTTTCTATTCAAAACAAGATTTTAACGCTTTGAGGAGTTCAAATAACGTGTTTTTAGATCATTTGTATCGTATCTTTTACTACATAACTTTTCACCAAATTTCACAAACACTATGAAAGTTTGTTTTTCGATTCAAAACAAGATTTTAACGCTTTGAGGAGTTCAAATAACGTGTTTTTAAATCATTTGTATCGTATCTTTTATTACATAACTTTTCACCAAATTTCACAAACACTAAGACAGTTTGTTTTCCTATTCAAAACAAACTTTTAATGCTTTGAGGAGCTCTAATATCATGTTTTTAGATCATTTGTATCGTATCTTTTACTACATAACTTTTCACCAAATTTGACAAACACTTAGAAAGTTTGTTTTCCGATTCAAAACAAGATTTGAACGCTTTGAAGAGTTCAAATAACGTGTTTTTAGATCATTTGTATCGTATCTTTTACTACATAACTTTTCACCAAATTTCACAAACACTAAGAAAGTTTGTTTCCCGATTCAAAACAAGATTTTAAAGCTTTGAGGAGTTCAAATAACGTGTTTTTAGATCATTTGTATCGTATCTTTTACTACATAACTTTTCACCAAATTTCACAAACACTAAGAAAGTTTGTTTTTCGATTCAAAACAAGATTTTAACGTGTTTTTAGATCATTTGTATCGTATCTTTTACTACATAACTTTTCACCAAATTTCACAAACACTAAGAAAGTTTGTTTTTCGATTCAAAACAAGATTTTAACGCTTTGAGGAGCTCAAATAACATGTTTTTAGATCATTTGTATCCTATCTTTTTACTACATAACTTTTCACCAAATTTCACAAACACTAAGAAAGTTTGTTTTTCTATTCAAAACAAGGTTTCAACGCTTGGAGGAGTTCAAATAACGTGTTTTTAGATCATTTGTGTCGTATCTTTTACTACATAACTTTTCACCAAATTTCACAAACACTATGAAAGTTTGTTTTTCGATTCAAAACAAGATTTTAACGCTCTGAGGAGTTCAAATAACGTGTTTTTAGATCATTTGTATCGTATCTTTTACTACATAACTTTTCACCAAATTTCACAAACACTAAGACAGTTTGTTTTCCTATTCAAAACAAACTTTTAACGCTTTGAGGAGCTCTAATATCATGTTTTTAGATCATTTGTATCGTATCTTTTACTACATAACTTTTCACCAAATTTGACAAACACTTAGAAAGTTTGTTTTCCGATTCAAAACAAGATTTTAACGCTTAGAGGAGTTCAAATAACATGTTTTTAGATCATTTGTATCGTATCTTTTCCTGCATAACTTTTCACCAAATTTCACAAACACTAAGAAAGTTTGTTTCCCGATTCAAAACAAGATTTTAAAGCTTTGAGGAGTTCAAATATCGTGTTTTTAGATCATTTGTATCGTATCTTTTACTACATAACTTTTCACCAAATTTCACAAACACTAAGAAAGTTTGTTTTTCTACTCAAAACAAGATTTTAACGCTTTGAGGAGCTCAAATAACAAGTTTTTAGATCATTTGTATCGTATCTTTTACTACATAACTTTTCACCAAATTTCACAAACACTAAGAAAGCTTGTTTTCCGATTCAAAACAAGATTTTAACGCTTTGAGGAGTTCAAATAACGTGTTTTTAGATCATTTGTATCGTATCTTTTACTACATAACTTTTCACCTAATTTTAGAAACACTAAGAAAGTTTTTTTTTCGATTAAAAACACACTTTTAACGCTTTGAGGAGTTCAAATAACGTGTTTTTAGATCATTTGTATCGTATCTTTTCCTGCATAACTTTTCACCAAATTTCACAAACACTAAGAAAGTTTGTTTCCCGATTCAAAACAAGATTTTAAAGCTTTGAGGAGTTCAAATAACGTGTTTTTAGATCATTTGTATCGTATCTTTTACTACATAACTTTTCACCAAATTTCACAAACACTAAGAAAGTTTGTTTTTCAATTCAAAACAAGATTTTAACGCTTTGAGGAGCTCAAATAACATGTTTTTAGACCATTTGTATCGTATCTTTTACTACATAACTTTTCACCAAATTTCACAAACACTAAGAAAGCTTGTTTTCGGATTCAAAACAAGATTTTAACGCTTTGAGGAGTTCAAGTAACGTGTTTTTAGATCATTTGTATCGTATCTTTTACTACATAACTTTTCACCTAATTTTAGAAACACTAAGAAAGTTTGTTTTTCGATTAAAAACACACTTTTAACGCTTTGAGGAGTTCAAATAACGTGTTTTTAGATCATTTGTATCGTATCTTTTCCTGCATAACTTTTCACCAAATTTCACAAACACTAAGAAAGTTTGTTTCCCGATTCAAAACAAGATTTTAAAGCTTTGAGGAGTTCAAATAACGTGTTTTTAGATCATTTGTATCGTATCTTTTACTACATAACTTTTCACCAAATTTCACAAACACTAAGAAAGTTTGTTTTTCGATTCAAAACAAGATTTTAACGTTTTGAGGAGTTCAAATAACGTGTTTCTAGATTATTTGTATCGTATCTTTTACTACATAACTTTTCACCAAATTTCACAAACACTAAGAAAGTTTGTTTCCCGATTCAAAACAAGATTTTAAAGCTTTGAGGAGTTCAAATAACGTGTTTTTAGATCATTTGTATCGTATCTTTTACTACATAACGTTTCACCAAATTTCACAAACACTAAGAAAGTTTGTTTTTCGATTCAAAACAAGATTTTAACGTTTTGAGGAGTTCAAATAACTTGTTTTTAGATCATTTGTATCGTATCTTTTACTACATAACTTTTCACCAAATTTCACAAACACTAAGACAGTTTGTTTTCCTATTCAAAACAAACTTTTAACGCTTTGAGGAGCTCTAATATCATGTTTTTAGATCATTTGTATCGTATCTTTTACTACATAACTTTTCATCAAATTTGACAAACACTTAGAAAGTTTGTTTTCCGATTCAAAACAAGATTTTAACGCTTTGAGGAGTTCAAATAACGTGTTTTTAGATCATTTGTATCGTATCTTTTACTACATAACATTTTACAAAATTTCACAAACACTAAGAAAGTTTGTTTTTCGATTCAAAACAAGATTTTAACGCTTTTAGGAGTTCAAATAACGTGTTTTTAGATCATTTGAATCGTATCTTTTACTACATAACTTTTCACCAAATTTCACAAACACTAAGAAAGTTTGTTTCCCGATTCAAAACAAGATTTTAAAGCTTTGAGGAGTTCAAATAACATGTTTTTAGATCATTTGTATCGTATCTTTTACTACATAACGTTTCACCAAATTTCACAAACACTAAGAAAGTTTGTTTTTCGATTCAAAACAAGATTTTAACGTTTTGAGGAGTTCAAATAACTTGTTTTTAGATCATTTGTATCGTATCTTTTACTACATAACTTTTCACCAAATTTCACAAACACTAAGAAAGTTTGTTTTTCGATTCAAAACAAGATTTTAACGCTTTGAGGAGCTCAAATAACGTGTTTTTAGATCATTTGTATCCTATCTTTTACTACATAACTTTTCACCAAATTTCACAAACTCTAAGAAAGTTTGTTTTTCTATTCAAAACAAGATTTTAACGCTTTGAGGAGCTCAAAATAACGTGTTTTTGGATCATTTGTATCCCTATCTTTTACTACATAACTTTTCACCAAATTTCACAAACACTAAGAAAGTTTGTTTTTCTATTCAAAACAAGATTTTAACGCTTTGAGGAGTTCAAATAACGTGTTTTTAGATCATTTGTATCGTATCTTTTACTACATAACTTTTCACCAAATTTCACAAACACTACGAAAGTTTGTTTTTCGATTCAAAACAAGATTTTAACGCTTTGAGGAGTTCAAATAACGTGTTTTTAGATCATTTGTATCGTATCTTTTATTACATAACTTTTCACCAAATTTCACAAACACTAAGACAGTTTGTTTTCCTATTCAAAACAAACTTTTAATGCTTTGAGGAGCTCTAATATCATGTTTTTAGATCATTTGTATCGTATCTTTTACTACATAACTTTTCACCAAATTTGACAAACACTTAGAAAGTTTGTTTTCCGATTCAAAACAAGATTTGAACGCTTTGAAGAGTTCAAATAACGTGTTTTTAGATCATTTGTATCGTATCTTTTACTACATAACTTTTCACCAAATTTCACAAACACTAAGAAAGTTTGTTTCCCGATTCAAAACAAGATTTTAAAGCTTTGAGGAGTTCAAATAACGTGTTTTTAGATCATTTGTATCGTATCTTTTACTACATAACTTTTCACCAAATTTCACAAACACTAAGAAAGTTTGTTTTTCGATTCAAAACAAGATTTTAACGTGTTTTTAGATCATTTGTATCGTATCTTTTACTACATAACTTTTCACCAAATTTCACAAACACTAAGAAAGTTTGTTTTTCGATTCAAAACAAGATTTTAACGCTTTGAGGAGCTCAAATAACATGTTTTTAGATCATTTGTATCCTATCTTTTACTACATAACTTTTCACCAAATTTCACAAACACTAAGAAAGTTTGTTTTTCTATTCAAAACAAGGTTTTAACGCTTGGAGGAGTTCAAATAACGTGTTTTTAGATCATTTGTGTCGTATCTTTTACTACATAACTTTTCACCAAATTTCACAAACACTATGAAAGTTTGTTTTTCGATTCAAAACAAGATTTTAACGCTCTGAGGAGTTCAAATAACGTGTTTTTAGATCATTTGTATCGTATCTTTTACTACATAACTTTTCACCAAATTTCACAAACACTAAGACAGTTTGTTTTCCTATTCAAAACAAACTTTTAACGCTTTGAGGAGCTCTAATATCATGTTTTTAGATCATTTGTATCGTATCTTTTACTACATAACTTTTCACCAAATTTGACAAACACTTAGAAAGTTTGTTTTCCGATTCAAAACAAGATTTTAACGCTTAGAGGAGTTCAAATAACATGTTTTTAGATCATTTGTATCGTATCTTTTCCTGCATAACTTTTCACCAAATTTCACAAACACTAAGAAAGTTTGTTTCCCGATTCAAAACAAGATTTTAAAGCTTTGAGGAGTTCAAATAACGTGTTTTTAGATCATTTGTATCGTATCTTTTACTACATAACTTTTCACCAAATTTCACAAACACTAAGAAAGTTTGTTTTTCTACTCAAAACAAGATTTTAACGCTTTGAGGAGCTCAAATAACAAGTTTTTAGATCATTTGTATCGTATCTTTTACTACATAACTTTTCACCAAATTTCACAAACACTAAGAAAGCTTGTTTTCCGATTCAAAACAAGATTTTAACGCTTTGAGGAGTTCAAATAACGTGTTTTTAGATCATTTGTATCGTATCTTTTACTACATAACTTTTCACCTAATTTTAGAAACACTAAGAAAGTTTGTTTTTCGATTAAAAACACACTTTTAACGCTTTGAGGAGTTCAAATAACGTGTTTTTAGATCATTTGTATCGTATCTTTTCCTGCATAACTTTTCACCAAATTTCACAAACACTAAGAAAGTTTGTTTCCCGATTCAAAACAAGATTTTAAAGCTTTGAGGAGTTCAAATAACGTGTTTTTAGATCATTTGTATCGTATCTTTTACTACATAACTTTTCACCAAATTTCACAAACACTAAGAAAGTTTGTTTTTCTATTCAAAACAAGATTTTAACGCTTTGAGGAGCTCAAATAACATGTTTTTAGACCATTTGTATCGTATCTTTTACTACATAACTTTTCACCAAATTTCACAAACACTAAGAAAGCTTGTTTTCGGATTCAAAACAAGATTTTAACGCTTTGAGGAGTTCAAGTAACGTGTTTTTAGATCATTTGTATCGTATCTTTTACTACATAACTTTTCACCTAATTTTAGAAACACTAAGAAAGTTTGTTTTTCGATTAAAAACACACTTTTAACGCTTTGAGGAGTTCAAATAACGTGTTTTTAGATCATTTGTATCGTATCTTTTCCTGCATAACTTTTCACCAAATTTCACAAACACTAAGAAAGTTTGTTTCCCAATTCAAAACAAGATTTTAAAGCTTTGAGGAGTTCAAATAACGTGTTTTTAGATCATTTGTATCGTATCTTTTACTACATAACTTTTCACCAAATTTCACAAACACTAAGAAAGTTTGTTTTTCGATTCAAAACAAGATTTTAACGTTTTGAGGAGTTCAAATAACGTGTTTTTAGATTATTTGTATCGTATCTTTTACTACATAACTTTTCACCAAATTTCACAAACACTAAGAAAGTTTGTTTCCCGATTCAAAACAAGATTTTAAAGCTTTGAGGAGTTCAAATAACGTGTTTTTAGATCATTTGTATCGTATCTTTTACTACATAACGTTTCACCAAATTTCACAAACACTAAGAAAGTTTGTTTTTCGATTCAAAACAAGATTTTAACGTTTTGAGGAGTTCAAATAACTTGTTTTTAGATCATTTGTATCGTATCTTATACTACATAACTTTTCACCAAATTTCACAAACACTAAGAAAGTTTGTTTTTCGATTCAAAACAAGATTTTAACGCTTTGAGGAGCTCAAATAACGTGTTTTTAGATCATTTGTATCCTATCTTTTACTACATAACTTTTCACCAAATTTCACAAACACTAAGAAAGTTTGTTTTTCGATTCAAAACAAGATTTTAACGCTTTGAGGAGCTCAAATAACGTGTTTTTAGATCATTTGTATCCTATCTTTTACTACATAACTTTTCACCAAATTTCACAAACTCTAAGAAAGTTTGTTTTTCTATTCAAAACAAGATTTTAACGCTTTGAGGAGCTCAAAATAACGTGTTTTTGGATCATTTGTATCCCTATCTTTTACTACATAACTTTTCACCAAATTTCACAAACACTAAGAAAGTTTGTTTTTCTATTCAAAACAAGATTTTAACGCTTTGAGGAGTTCAAATAACGTGTTTTTAGATCATTTGTATCGTATCTTTTACTACATAACTTTTCACCAAATTTCACAAACACTACGAAAGTTTGTTTTTCGATTCAAAACAAGATTTTAACGCTTTGAGGAGTTCAAATAACGTGTTTTTAGATCATTTGTATCGTATCTTTTATTACATAACTTTTCACCAAATTTCACAAACACTAAGACAGTTTGTTTTCCTATTCAAAACAAACTTTTAATGCTTTGAGGAGCTCTAATATCATGTTTTTAGATCATTTGTATCGTATCTTTTACTACATAACTTTTCACCAAATTTGACAAACACTTAGAAAGTTTGTTTTCCGATTCAAAACAAGATTTGAACGCTTTGAAGAGTTCAAATAACGTGTTTTTAGATCATTTGTATCGTATCTTTTACTACATAACTTTTCACCAAATTTCACAAACACTAAGAAAGTTTGTTTCCCGATTCAAAACAAGATTTTAAAGCTTTGAGGAGTTCAAATAACGTGTTTTTAGATCATTTGTATCGTATCTTTTACTACATAACTTTTCACCAAATTTCACAAACACTAAGAAAGTTTGTTTTTCGATTCAAAACAAGATTTTAACGTGTTTTTAGATCATTTGTATCGTATCTTTTACTACATAACTTTTCACCAAATTTCACAAACACTAAGAAAGTTTGTTTTTCGATTCAAAACAAGATTTTAACGCTTTGAGGAGCTCAAATAACATGTTTTTAGATCATTTGTATCCTATCTTTTACTACATAACTTTTCACCAAATTTCACAAACACTAAGAAAGTTTGTTTTTCTATTCAAAACAAGGTTTCAACGCTTGGAGGAGTTCAAATAACGTGTTTTTAGATCATTTGTGTCGTATCTTTTACTACATAACTTTTCACCAAATTTCACAAACACTATGAAAGTTTGTTTTTCGATTCAAAACAAGATTTTAACGCTCTGAGGAGTTCAAATAACGTGTTTTTAGATCATTTGTATCGTATCTTTTACTACATAACTTTTCACCAAATTTCACAAACACTAAGACAGTTTGTTTTCCTATTCAAAACAAACTTTTAACGCTTTGAGGAGCTCTAATATCATGTTTTTAGATCATTTGTATCGTATCTTTTACTACATAACTTTTCACCAAATTTGACAAACACTTAGAAAGTTTGTTTTCCGATTCAAAACAAGATTTTAACGCTTAGAGGAGTTCAAATAACATGTTTTTAGATCATTTGTATCGTATCTTTTCCTGCATAACTTTTCACCAAATTTCACAAACACTAAGAAAGTTTGTTTCCCGATTCAAAACAAGATTTTAAAGCTTTGAGGAGTTCAAATATCGTGTTTTTAGATCATTTGTATCGTATCTTTTACTACATAACTTTTCACCAAATTTCACAAACACTAAGAAAGTTTGTTTTTCTACTCAAAACAAGATTTTAACGCTTTGAGGAGCTCAAATAACAAGTTTTTAGATCATTTGTATCGTATCTTTTACTACATAACTTTTCACCAAATTTCACAAACACTAAGAAAGCTTGTTTTCCGATTCAAAACAAGATTTTAACGCTTTGAGGAGTTCAAATAACGTGTTTTTAGATCATTTGTATCGTATCTTTTACTACATAACTTTTCACCTAATTTTAGAAACACTAAGAAAGTTTTTTTTTCGATTAAAAACACACTTTTAACGCTTTGAGGAGTTCAAATAACGTGTTTTTAGATCATTTGTATCGTATCTTTTCCTGCATAACTTTTCACCAAATTTCACAAACACTAAGAAAGTTTGTTTCCCGATTCAAAACAAGATTTTAAAGCTTTGAGGAGTTCAAATAACGTGTTTTTAGATCATTTGTATCGTATCTTTTACTACATAACTTTTCACCAAATTTCACAAACACTAAGAAAGTTTGTTTTTCAATTCAAAACAAGATTTTAACGCTTTGAGGAGCTCAAATAACATGTTTTTAGACCATTTGTATCGTATCTTTTACTACATAACTTTTCACCAAATTTCACAAACACTAAGAAAGCTTGTTTTCGGATTCAAAACAAGATTTTAACGCTTTGAGGAGTTCAAGTAACGTGTTTTTAGATCATTTGTATCGTATCTTTTACTACATAACTTTTCACCTAATTTTAGAAACACTAAGAAAGTTTGTTTTTCGATTAAAAACACACTTTTAACGCTTTGAGGAGTTCAAATAACGTGTTTTTAGATCATTTGTATCGTATCTTTTCCTGCATAACTTTTCACCAAATTTCACAAACACTAAGAAAGTTTGTTTCCCGATTCAAAACAAGATTTTAAAGCTTTGAGGAGTTCAAATAACGTGTTTTTAGATCATTTGTATCGTATCTTTTACTACATAACTTTTCACCAAATTTCACAAACACTAAGAAAGTTTGTTTTTCGATTCAAAACAAGATTTTAACGTTTTGAGGAGTTCAAATAACGTGTTTCTAGATTATTTGTATCGTATCTTTTACTACATAACTTTTCACCAAATTTCACAAACACTAAGAAAGTTTGTTTCCCGATTCAAAACAAGATTTTAAAGCTTTGAGGAGTTCAAATAACGTGTTTTTAGATCATTTGTATCGTATCTTTTACTACATAACGTTTCACCAAATTTCACAAACACTAAGAAAGTTTGTTTTTCGATTCAAAACAAGATTTTAACGTTTTGAGGAGTTCAAATAACTTGTTTTTAGATCATTTGTATCGTATCTTTTACTACATAACTTTTCACCAAATTTCACAAACACTAAGACAGTTTGTTTTCCTATTCAAAACAAACTTTTAACGCTTTGAGGAGCTCTAATATCATGTTTTTAGATCATTTGTATCGTATCTTTTACTACATAACTTTTCATCAAATTTGACAAACACTTAGAAAGTTTGTTTTCCGATTCAAAACAAGATTTTAACGCTTTGAGGAGTTCAAATAACGTGTTTTTAGATCATTTGTATCGTATCTTTTACTACATAACATTTTACAAAATTTCACAAACACTAAGAAAGTTTGTTTTTCGATTCAAAACAAGATTTTAACGCTTTTAGGAGTTCAAATAACGTGTTTTTAGATCATTTGAATCGTATCTTTTACTACATAACTTTTCACCAAATTTCACAAACACTAAGAAAGTTTGTTTCCCGATTCAAAACAAGATTTTAAAGCTTTGAGGAGTTCAAATAACATGTTTTTAGATCATTTGTATCGTATCTTTTACTACATAACGTTTCACCAAATTTCACAAACACTAAGAAAGTTTGTTTTTCGATTCAAAACAAGATTTTAACGTTTTGAGGAGTTCAAATAACTTGTTTTTAGATCATTTGTATCGTATCTTTTACTACATAACTTTTCACCAAATTTCACAAACACTAAGAAAGTTTGTTTTTCGATTCAAAACAAGATTTTAACGCTTTGAGGAGCTCAAATAACGTGTTTTTAGATCATTTGTATCCTATCTTTTACTACATAACTTTTCACCAAATTTCACAAACTCTAAGAAAGTTTGTTTTTCTATTCAAAACAAGATTTTAACGCTTTGAGGAGCTCAAAATAACGTGTTTTTGGATCATTTGTATCCCTATCTTTTACTACATAACTTTTCACCAAATTTCACAAACACTAAGAAAGTTTGTTTTTCTATTCAAAACAAGATTTTAACGCTTTGAGGAGTTCAAATAACGTGTTTTTAGATCATTTGTATCGTATCTTTTACTACATAACTTTTCACCAAATTTCACAAACACTACGAAAGTTTGTTTTTCGATTCAAAACAAGATTTTAACGCTTTGAGGAGTTCAAATAACGTGTTTTTAGATCATTTGTATCGTATCTTTTATTACATAACTTTTCACCAAATTTCACAAACACTAAGACAGTTTGTTTTCCTATTCAAAACAAACTTTTAATGCTTTGAGGAGCTCTAATATCATGTTTTTAGATCATTTGTATCGTATCTTTTACTACATAACTTTTCACCAAATTTGACAAACACTTAGAAAGTTTGTTTTCCGATTCAAAACAAGATTTGAACGCTTTGAAGAGTTCAAATAACGTGTTTTTAGATCATTTGTATCTTATCTTTTACTACATAACTTTTCACCAAATTTCACAAACACTAAGAAAGTTTGTTTCCCGATTCAAAACAAGATTTTAAAGCTTTGAGGAGTTCAAATAACGTGTTTTTAGATCATTTGTATCGTATCTTTTACTACATAACTTTTCACCAAATTTCACAAACACTAAGAAAGTTTGTTTTTCGATTCAAAACAAGATTTTAACGTGTTTTTAGATCATTTGTATCGTATCTTTTACTACATAACTTTTCACCAAATTTCACAAACACTAAGAAAGTTTGTTTTTCGATTCAAAACAAGATTTTAACGCTTTGAGGAGCTCAAATAACATGTTTTTAGATCATTTGTATCCTATCTTTTACTACATAACTTTTCACCAAATTTCACAAACACTAAGAAAGTTTGTTTTTCTATTCAAAACAAGGTTTTAACGCTTGGAGGAGTTCAAATAACGTGTTTTTAGATCATTTGTGTCGTATCTTTTACTACATAACTTTTCACCAAATTTCACAAACACTATGAAAGTTTGTTTTTCGATTCAAAACAAGATTTTAACGCTCTGAGGAGTTCAAATAACGTGTTTTTAGATCATTTGTATCGTATCTTTTACTACATAACTTTTCACCAAATTTCACAAACACTAAGACAGTTTGTTTTCCTATTCAAAACAAACTTTTAACGCTTTGAGGAGCTCTAATATCATGTTTTTAGATCATTTGTATCGTATCTTTTACTACATAACTTTTCACCAAATTTGACAAACACTTAGAAAGTTTGTTTTCCGATTCAAAACAAGATTTTAACGCTTAGAGAAGTTCAAATAACATGTTTTTAGATCATTTGTATCGTATCTTTTCCTGCATAACTTTTCACCAAATTTCACAAACACTAAGAAAGTTTGTTTCCCGATTCAAAACAAGATTTTAAAGCTTTGAGGAGTTCAAATAACGTGTTTTTAGATCATTTGTATCGTATCTTTTGCTACATAACTTTTCACCAAATTTCACAAACACTAAGAAAGTTTGTTTTTCTACTCAAAACAAGATTTTAACGCTTTGAGGAGCTCAAATAACAAGTTTTTAGATCATTTGTATCGTATCTTTTACTACATAACTTTTCACCAAATTTCACAAACACTAAGAAAGCTTGTTTTCCGATTCAAAACAAGATTTTAACGCTTTGAGGAGTTCAAATAACGTGTTTTTAGATCATTTGAATCGTATCTTTTACTACATAACTTTTCACCTAATTTTAGAAACACTAAGAAAGTTTGTTTTTCGATTAAAAACACACTTTTAACGCTTTGAGGAGTTCAAATAACGTGTTTTTAGATCATTTGTATCGTATCTTTTCCTGCATAACTTTTCACCAAATTTCACAAACACTAAGAAAGTTTGTTTCCCGATTCAAAACAAGATTTTAAAGCTTTGAGGAGTTCAAATAACGTGTTTTTAGATCATTTGTATCGTATCTTTTACTACATAACTTTTCACCAAATTTCACAAACACTAAGAAAGTTTGTTTTTCTATTCAAAACAAGATTGTAACGCTTTGAGGAGCTCAAATAACATGTTTTTAGACCATTTGTATCGTATCTTTTACTACATAACTTTTCACCAAATTTCACAAACACTAAGAAAGCTTGTTTTCGGATTCAAAACAAGATTTTAACGCTTTGAGGAGTTCAAGTAACGTGTTTTTAGATCATTTGTATCGTATCTTTTACTACATAACTTTTCACCTAATTTTAGAAACACTAAGAAAGTTTGTTTTTCGATTAAAAACACACTTTTAACGCTTTGAGGAGTTCAAATAACGTGTTTTTAGATCATTTGTATCGTATCTTTTCCTGCATAACTTTTCACCAAATTTCACAAACACTAAGAAAGTTTGTTTCCCGATTCAAAACAAGATTTTAAAGCTTTGAGGAGTTCAAATAACGTGTTTTTAGATCATTTGTATCGTATCTTTTACTACATAACTTTTCACCAAATTTCACAAACACTAAGAAAGTTTGTTTTTCGATTCAAAACAAGATTTTAACGTTTTGAGGAGTTCAAATAACGTGTTTTTAGATTATTTGTATCGTATCTTTTACTACATAACTTTTCACCAAATTTCACAAACACTAAGAAAGTTTGTTTCCCGATTCAAAACAAGATTTTAAAGCTTTGAGGAGTTCAAATAACGTGTTTTTAGATCATTTGTATCGTATCTTTTACTACATAACGTTTCACCAAATTTCACAAACACTAAGAAAGTTTGTTTTTCGATTCAAAACAAGATTTTAACGTTTTGAGGAGTTCAAATAACTTGTTTTTAGATCATTTGTATCGTATCTTTTACTACATAACTTTTCACCAAATTTCACAAACACTAAGAAAGTTTGTTTTTCGATTCAAAACAAGATTTTAACGCTTTGAGGAGCTCAAATAACGTGTTTTTAGATCATTTGTATCCTATCTTTTACTACATAACTTTTCAACAAATTTCACAAACACTAAGAAAGTTTGTTTTTCGATTCAAAACAAGATTTTAACGCTTTGAGGAGCTCAAATAACGTGTTTTTAGATCATTTGTATCCTATCTTTTACTACATAACTTTTCACCAAATTTCACAAACTCTAAGAAAGTTTGTTTTTCTATTCAAAACAAGATTTTAACGCTTTGAGGAGCTCAAAATAACGTGTTTTTGGATCATTTGTATCCCTATCTTTTACTACATAACTTTTCACCAAATTTCACAAACA
The DNA here is from genome assembly GCA_946800325.1 of Luzula sylvatica. NCBI lineage: Eukaryota > Viridiplantae > Streptophyta > Magnoliopsida > Poales > Juncaceae > Luzula > Luzula sylvatica. Next base: position 69,691,072 of record OX326960.1, read on the forward strand.
CTAAGAAAGTTTGTTTTTCTATTCAAAACAAGATTTTAACGCTTTGAGGAGTTCAAATAACGTGTTTTTAGATCATTTGTATCGTATCTTTTACTACATAACTTTTCACCAAATTTCACAAACACTACGAAAGTTTGTTTTTCGATTCAAAACAAGATTTTAACGCTTTGAGGAGTTCAAATAACGTGTTTTTAGATCATTTGTATCGTATCTTTTATTACATAACTTTTCACCAAATTTCACAAACACTAAGACAGTTTGTTTTCCTATTCAAAACAAACTTTTAATGCTTTGAGGAGCTCTAATATCATGTTTTTAGATCATTTGTATCGTATCTTTTACTACATAACTTTTCACCAAATTTGACAAACACTTAGAAAGTTTGTTTTCCGATTCAAAACAAGATTTGAACGCTTTGAAGAGTTCAAATAACGTGTTTTTAGATCATTTGTATCGTATCTTTTACTACATAACTTTTCACCAAATTTCACAAACACTAAGAAAGTTTGTTTCCCGATTCAAAACAAGATTTTAAAGCTTTGAGGAGTTCAAATAACGTGTTTTTAGATCATTTGTATCGTATCTTTTACTACATAACTTTTCACCAAATTTCACAAACACTAAGAAAGTTTGTTTTTCGATTCAAAACAAGATTTTAACGTGTTTTTAGATCATTTGTATCGTATCTTTTACTACATAACTTTTCACCAAATTTCACAAACACTAAGAAAGTTTGTTTTTCGATTCAAAACAAGATTTTAACGCTTTGAGGAGCTCAAATAACATGTTTTTAGATCATTTGTATCCTATCTTTTACTACATAACTTTTCACCAAATTTCACAAACACTAAGAAAGTTTGTTTTTCTATTCAAAACAAGGTTTTAACGCTTGGAGGAGTTCAAATAACGTGTTTTTAGATCATTTGTGTCGTATCTTTTACTACATAACTTTTCACCAAATTTCACAAACACTATGAAAGTTTGTTTTTCGATTCAAAACAAGATTTTAACGCTCTGAGGAGTTCAAATAACGTGTTTTTAGATCATTTGTATCGTATCTTTTACTACATAACTTTTCACCAAATTTCACAAACACTAAGACAGTTTGTTTTCCTATTCAAAACAAACTTTTAACGCTTTGAGGAGCTCTAATATCATGTTTTTAGATCATTTGTATCGTATCTTTTACTACATAACTTTTCACCAAATTTGACAAACACTTAGAAAGTTTGTTTTCCGATTTAAAACAAGATTTTAACGCTTAGAGGAGTTCAAATAACATGTTTTTAGATCATTTGTATCGTATCTTTTCCTGCATAACTTTTCACCAAATTTCACAAACACTAAGAAAGTTTGTTTCCCGATTCAAAACAAGATTTTAAAGCTTTGAGGAGTTCAAATAACGTGTTTTTAGATCATTTGTATCGTATCTTTTACTACATAACTTTTCACCAAATTTCACAAACACTAAGAAAGTTTGTTTTTCTACTCAAAACAAGATTTTAACGCTTTGAGGAGCTCAAATAACAAGTTTTTAGATCATTTGTATCGTATCTTTTACTACATAACTTTTCACCAAATTTAACAAACACTAAGAAAGCTTGTTTTCCGATTCAAAACAAGATTTTAACGCTTTGAGGAGTTCAAATAACGTGTTTTTAGATCATTTGTATCGTATCTTTTACTACATAACTTTTCACCTAATTTTAGAAACACTAAGAAAGTTTGTTTTTCGATTAAAAACACACTTTTAACGCTTTGAGGAGTTCAAATAACGTGTTTTTAGATCATTTGTATCGTATCTTTTCCTGCATAACTTTTCACCAAATTTCACAAACACTAAGAAAGTTTGTTTCCCGATTCAAAACAAGATTTTAAAGCTTTGAGGAGTTCAAATAACGTGTTTTTAGATCATTTGTATCGTATCTTTTACTACATAACTTTTCACCAAATTTCACAAACACTAAGAAAGTTTGTTTTTCTATTCAAAACAAGATTTTAACGCTTTGAGGAGCTCAAATAACATGTTTTTAGACCATTTGTATCGTATCTTTTACTACATAACTTTTCACCAAATTTCACAAACACTAAGAAAGCTTGTTTTCGGATTCAAAACAAGATTTTAACGCTTTGAGGAGTTCAAGTAACGTGTTTTTAGATCATTTGTATCGTATCTTTTACTACATAACTTTTCACCTAATTTTAGAAACACTAAGAAAGTTTGTTTTTCGATTAAAAACACACTTTTAACGCTTTGAGGAGTTCAAATAACGTGTTTTTAGATCATTTGTATCGTATCTTTTCCTGCATAACTTTTCACCAAATTTCACAAACACTAAGAAAGTTTGTTTCCCGATTCAAAACAAGATTTTAAAGCTTTGAGGAGTTCAAATAACGTGTTTTTAGATCATTTGTATCGTATCTTTTACTACATAACTTTTCACCAAATTTCACAAACACTAAGAAAGTTTGTTTTTCGATTCAAAACAAGATTTTAACGTTTTGAGGAGTTCAAATAACGTGTTTTTAGATTATTTGTATCGTATCTTTTACTACATAACTTTTCACCAAATTTCACAAACACTAAGAAAGTTTGTTTCCCGATTCAAAACAAGATTTTAAAGCTTTGAGGAGTTCAAATAACGTGTTTTTAGATCATTTGTATCGTATCTTTTACTACATAACGTTTCACCAAATTTCACAAACACTAAGAAAGTTTGTTTTTCGATTCAAAACAAGATTTTAACGTTTTGAGGAGTTCAAATAACTTGTTTTTAGATCATTTGTATCGTATCTTTTACTACATAACTTTTCACCAAATTTCACAAACACTAAGAAAGTTTGTTTTTCGATTCAAAACAAGATTTTAACGCTTTGAGGAGCTCAAATAACGTGTTTTTAGATCATTTGTATCCTATCTTTTACTACATAACTTTTCACCAAATTTCACAAACTCTAAGAAAGTTTGTTTTTCTATTCAAAACAAGATTTTAACGCTTTGAGGAGCTCAAATAACGTGTTTTTGGATCATTTGTATCCCTATCTTTTACTACATAACTTTTCACCAAATTTCACAAACACTAAGAAAGTTTGTTTCCCGATTCAAAACAAGATTTTAAAGCTTTGAGGAGTTCAAATAACGTGTTTTTAGATCATTTGTATCGTATCTTTTACTACATAACGTTTCACCAAATTTCACAAACACTAAGAAAGTTTGTTTTTCGATTCAAAACAAGATTTTAACGTTTTGAGGAGTTCAAATAACTTGTTTTTAGATCATTTGTATCGTATCTTTTACTACATAACTTTTCACCAAATTTCACAAACACTAAGAAAGTTTGTTTTTCGATTCAAAACAAGATTTTAACGCTTTGAGGAGCTCAAATAACGTGTTTTTAGATCATTTGTATCCTATCTTTTACTACATAACTTTTCAACAAATTTCACAAACACTAAGAAAGTTTGTTTTTCGATTCAAAACAAGATTTTAACGCTTTGAGGAGCTCAAATAACGTGTTTTTAGATCATTTGTATCCTATCTTTTACTACATAACTTTTCACCAAATTTCACAAACTCTAAGAAAGTTTGTTTTTCTATTCAAAACAAGATTTTAACGCTTTGAGGAGCTCAAAATAACGTGTTTTTGGATCATTTGTATCCCTATCTTTTACTACATAACTTTTCACCAAATTTCACAAACACTAAGAAAGTTTGTTTTTCTATTCAAAACAAGATTTTAACGCTTTGAGGAGTTCAAATAACGTGTTTTTAGATCATTTGTATCGTATCTTTTACTACATAACTTTTCACCAAATTTCACAAACACTACGAAAGTTTGTTTTTCGATTCAAAACAAGATTTTAACGCTTTGAGGAGTTCAAATAACGTGTTTTTAGATCATTTGTATCGTATCTTTTATTACATAACTTTTCACCAAATTTCACAAACACTAAGACAGTTTGTTTTCCTATTCAAAACAAACTTTTAATGCTTTGAGGAGCTCTAATATCATGTTTTTAGATCATTTGTATCGTATCTTTTACTACATAACTTTTCACCAAATTTGACAAACACTTAGAAAGTTTGTTTTCCGATTCAAAACAAGATTTGAACGCTTTGAAGAGTTCAAATAACGTGTTTTTAGATCATTTGTATCGTATCTTTTACTACATAACTTTTCACCAAATTTCACAAACACTAAGAAAGTTTGTTTCCCGATTCAAAACAAGATTTTAAAGCTTTGAGGAGTTCAAATAACGTGTTTTTAGATCATTTGTATCGTATCTTTTACTACATAACTTTTCACCAAATTTCACAAACACTAAGAAAGTTTGTTTTTCGATTCAAAACAAGATTTTAACGTGTTTTTAGATCATTTGTATCGTATCTTTTACTACATAACTTTTCACCAAATTTCACAAACACTAAGAAAGTTTGTTTTTCGATTCAAAACAAGATTTTAACGCTTTGAGGAGCTCAAATAACATGTTTTTAGATCATTTGTATCCTATCTTTTACTACATAACTTTTCACCAAATTTCACAAACACTAAGAAAGTTTGTTTTTCTATTCAAAACAAGGTTTTAACGCTTGGAGGAGTTCAAATAACGTGTTTTTAGATCATTTGTGTCGTATCTTTTACTACATAACTTTTCACCAAATTTCACAAACACTATGAAAGTTTGTTTTTCGATTCAAAACAAGATTTTAACGCTCTGAGGAGTTCAAATAACGTGTTTTTAGATCATTTGTATCGTATCTTTTACTACATAACTTTTCACCAAATTTCACAAACACTAAGACAGTTTGTTTTCCTATTCAAAACAAACTTTTAACGCTTTGAGGAGCTCTAATATCATGTTTTTAGATCATTTGTATCGTATCTTTTACTACATAACTTTTCACCAAATTTGACAAACACTTAGAAAGTTTGTTTTCCGATTCAAAACAAGATTTTAACGCTTAGAGGAGTTCAAATAACATGTTTTTAGATCATTTGTATCGTATCTTTTCCTGCATAACTTTTCACCAAATTTCACAAACACTAAGAAAGTTTGTTTCCCGATTCAAAACAAGATTTTAAAGCTTTGAGGAGTTCAAATAACGTGTTTTTAGATCATTTGTATCGTATCTTTTACTACATAACTTTTCACCAAATTTCACAAACACTAAGAAAGTTTGTTTTTCTACTCAAAACAAGATTTTAACGCTTTGAGGAGCTCAAATAACAAGTTTTTAGATCATTTGTATCGTATCTTTTACTACATAACTTTTCACCAAATTTAACAAACACTAAGAAAGCTTGTTTTCCGATTCAAAACAAGATTTTAACGCTTTGAGGAGTTCAAATAACGTGTTTTTAGATCATTTGTATCGTATCTTTTACTACATAACTTTTCACCTAATTTTAGAAACACTAAGAAAGTTTGTTTTTCGATTAAAAACACACTTTTAACGCTTTGAGGAGTTCAAATAACGTGTTTTTAGATCATTTGTATCGTATCTTTTCCTGCATAACTTTTCACCAAATTTCACAAACACTAAGAAAGTTTGTTTCCCGATTCAAAACAAGATTTTAAAGCTTTGAGGAGTTCAAATAACGTGTTTTTAGATCATTTGTATCGTATCTTTTACTACATAACTTTTCACCAAATTTCACAAACACTAAGAAAGTTTGTTTTTCTATTCAAAACAAGATTTTAACGCTTTGAGGAGCTCAAATAACATGTTTTTAGACCATTTGTATCGTATCTTTTACTACATAACTTTTCACCAAATTTCACAAACACTAAGAAAGCTTGTTTTCGGATTCAAAACAAGATTTTAACGCTTTGAGGAGTTCAAGTAACGTGTTTTTAGATCATTTGTATCGTATCTTTTACTACATAACTTTTCACCTAATTTTAGAAACACTAAGAAAGTTTGTTTTTCGATTAAAAACACACTTTTAACGCTTTGAGGAGTTCAAATAACGTGTTTTTAGATCATTTGTATCGTATCTTTTCCTGCATAACTTTTCACCAAATTTCACAAACACTAAGAAAGTTTGTTTCCCGATTCAAAACAAGATTTTAAAGCTTTGAGGAGTTCAAATAACGTGTTTTTAGATCATTTGTATCGTATCTTTTACTACATAACTTTTCACCAAATTTCACAAACACTAAGAAAGTTTGTTTTTCGATTCAAAACAAGATTTTAACGTTTTGAGGAGTTCAAATAACGTGTTTTTAGATTATTTGTATCGTATCTTTTACTACATAACTTTTCACCAAATTTCACAAACACTAAGAAAGTTTGTTTCCCGATTCAAAACAAGATTTTAAAGCTTTGAGGAGTTCAAATAACGTGTTTTTAGATCATTTGTATCGTATCTTTTACTACATAACGTTTCACCAAATTTCACAAACACTAAGAAAGTTTGTTTTTCGATTCAAAACAAGATTTTAACGTTTTGAGGAGTTCAAATAACTTGTTTTTAGATCATTTGTATCGTATCTTTTACTACATAACTTTTCACCAAATTTCACAAACACTAAGAAAGTTTGTTTTTCGATTCAAAACAAGATTTTAACGCTTTGAGGAGCTCAAATAACGTGTTTTTAGATCATTTGTATCCTATCTTTTACTACATAACTTTTCACCAAATTTCACAAACTCTAAGAAAGTTTGTTTTTCTATTCAAAACAAGATTTTAACGCTTTGAGGAGCTCAAATAACGTGTTTTTGGATCATTTGTATCCCTATCTTTTACTACATAACTTTTCACCAAATTTCACAAACACTAAGAAAGTTTGTTTTTCTATTCAAAACAAGATTTTAACGCTTTGAGGAGTTCAAATAACGTGTTTTTAGATCATTTGTATCGTATCTTTTACTACATAACTTTTCACCAAATTTCACAAACACTATGAAAGTTTGTTTTTCGATTCAAAACAAGATTTTAACGCTCTGAGGAGTTCAAATAACGTGTTTTTAGATCATTTGTATCGTATCTTTTACTACATAACTTTTCACCAAATTTCACAAACACTAAGACAGTTTGTTTTCCTATTCAAAACAAACTTTTAACGCTTTGAGGAGCTCTAATATCATGTTTTTAGATCATTTGTATCGTATCTTTTACTACATAACTTTTCACCAAATTTGACAAACACTTAGAAAGTTTGTTTTCCGATTCAAAACAAGATTTTAACGCTTAGAGGAGTTCAAATAACATGTTTTTAGATCATTTGTATCGTATCTTTTCCTGCATAACTTTTCACCAAATTTCACAAACACTAAGAAAGTTTGTTTCCCGATTCAAAACAAGATTTTAAAGCTTTGAGGAGTTCAAATAACGTGTTTTTAGATCATTTGTATCGTATCTTTTACTACATAACTTTTCACCAAATTTCACAAACACTAAGAAAGTTTGTTTTTCTACTCAAAACAAGATTTTAACGCTTTGAGGAGCTCAAATAACAAGTTTTTAGATCATTTGTATCGTATCTTTTACTACATAACTTTTCACCAAATTTAACAAACACTAAGAAAGCTTGTTTTCCGATTCAAAACAAGATTTTAACGCTTTGAGGAGTTCAAATAACGTGTTTTTAGATCATTTGTATCGTATCTTTTACTACATAACTTTTCACCTAATTTTAGAAACACTAAGAAAGTTTGTTTTTCGATTAAAAACACACTTTTAACGCTTTGAGGAGTTCAAATAACGTGTTTTTAGATCATTTGTATCGTATCTTTTCCTGCATAACTTTTCACCAAATTTCACAAACACTAAGAAAGTTTGTTTCCCGATTCAAAACAAGATTTTAAAGCTTTGAGGAGTTCAAATAACGTGTTTTTAGATCATTTGTATCGTATCTTTTACTACATAACTTTTCACCAAATTTCACAAACACTAAGAAAGTTTGTTTTTCTATTCAAAACAAGATTTTAACGCTTTGAGGAGCTCAAATAACATGTTTTTAGACCATTTGTATCGTATCTTTTACTACATAACTTTTCACCAAATTTCACAAACACTAAGAAAGCTTGTTTTCGGATTCAAAACAAGATTTTAACGCTTTGAGGAGTTCAAGTAACGTGTTTTTAGATCATTTGTATCGTATCTTTTACTACATAACTTTTCACCTAATTTTAGAAACACTAAGAAAGTTTGTTTTTCGATTAAAAACACACTTTTAACGCTTTGAGGAGTTCAAATAACGTGTTTTTAGATCATTTGTATCGTATCTTTTCCTGCATAACTTTTCACCAAATTTCACAAACACTAAGAAAGTTTGTTTCCCGATTCAAAACAATATTTTAAAGCTTTGAGGAGTTCAAATAACGTGTTTTTAGATCATTTGTATCGTATCTTTTACTACATAACTTTTCACCAAATTTCACAAACACTAAGAAAGTTTGTTTTTCGATTCAAAACAAGATTTTAACGTTTTGAGGAGTTCAAATAACGTGTTTTTAGATTATTTGTATCGTATCTTTTACTACATAACTTTTCACCAAATTTCACAAACACTAAGAAAGTTTGTTTCCCGATTCAAAACAAGATTTTAAAGCTTTGAGGAGTTCAAATAACGTGTTTTTAGATCATTTGTATCGTATCTTTTACTACATAACGTTTCACCAAATTTCACAAACACTAAGAAAGTTTGTTTTTCGATTCAAAACAAGATTTTAACGTTTTGAGGAGTTCAAATAACTTGTTTTTAGATCATTTGTATCGTATCTTTTACTACATAACTTTTCACCAAATTTCACAAACACTAAGAAAGTTTGTTTTTCGATTCAAAACAAGATTTTAACGCTTTGAGGAGCTCAAATAACGTGTTTTTAGATCATTTGTATCCTATCTTTTACTACATAACTTTTCACCAAATTTCACAAACTCTAAGAAAGTTTGTTTTTCTATTCAAAACAAGATTTTAACGCTTTGAGGAGCTCAAATAACGTGTTTTTGGATCATTTGTATCCCTATCTTTTACTACATAACTTTTCACCAAATTTCACAAACACTAAGAAAGTTTGTTTTTCTATTCAAAACAAGATTTTAACGCTTTGAGGAGTTCAAATAACGTGTTTTTAGATCATTTGTATCGTATCTTTTACTACATAACTTTTCACCAAATTTCACAAACACTATGAAAGTTTGTTTTTCGATTCAAAACAAGATTTTAACGCTTTGAGGAGTTCAAATAACGTGTTTTTAGATCATTTGTATCGTATCTTTTATTACATAACTTTTCACCAAATTTCACAAACACTAAGACAGTTTGTTTTCCTATTCAAAACAAACTTTTAATGCTTTGAGGAGCTCTAATATCATGTTTTTAGATCATTTGTATCGTATCTTTTACTACATAACTTTTCACCAAATTTGACAAACACTTAGAAAGTTTGTTTTCCGATTCAAAACAAGATTTGAACGCTTTGAAGAGTTCAAATAACGTGTTTTTAGATCATTTGTATCGTATCTTTTACTACATAACTTTTCACCAAATTTCACAAACACTAAGAAAGTTTGTTTCCCGATTCAAAACAAGATTTTAAAGCTTTGAGGAGTTCAAATAACGTGTTTTTAGATCATTTGTATCGTATCTTTTACTACATAACTTTTCACCAAATTTCACAAACACTAAGAAAGTTTGTTTTTCGATTCAAAACAAGATTTTAACGTGTTTTTAGATCATTTGTATCGTATCTTTTACTACATAACTTTTCACCAAATTTCACAAACACTAAGAAAGTTTGTTTTTCGATTCAAAACAAGATTTTAACGCTTTGAGGAGCTCAAATAACATGTTTTTAGATCATTTGTATCCTATCTTTTACTACATAACTTTTCACCAAATTTCACAAACACTAAGAAAGTTTGTTTTTCTATTCAAAACAAGGTTTTAACGCTTGGAGGAGTTCAAATAACGTGTTTTTAGATCATTTGTGTCTTATCTTTTACTACATAACTTTTCACCAAATTTCACAAACACTATGAAAGTTTGTTTTTCGATTCAAAACAAGATTTTAACGCTCTGAGGAGTTCAAATAACGTGTTTTTAGATCATTTGTATCGTATCTTTTACTACATAACTTTTCACCAAATTTCACAAACACTAAGACAGTTTGTTTTCCTATTCAAAACAAACTTTTAACGCTTTGAGGAGCTCTAATATCATGTTTTTAGATCATTTGTATCGTATCTTTTACTACATAACTTTCACCAAATTTGACAAACACTTAGAAAGTTTGTTTTCCGATTCAAAACAAGATTTTAACGCTTAGAGGAGTTCAAATAACATGTTTTTAGATCATTTGTATCGTATCTTTTCCTGCATAACTTTTCACCAAATTTCACAAACACTAAGAAAGTTTGTTTCCCGATTCAAAACAAGATTTTAAAGCTTTGAGGAGTTCAAATAACGTGTTTTTAGATCATTTGTATCGTATCTTTTACTACATAACTTTTCACCAAATTTCACAAACACTAAGAAAGTTTGTTTTTCTACTCAAAACAAGATTTTAACGCTTTGAGGAGCTCAAATAACAAGTTTTTAGATCATTTGTATCGTATCTTTTACTACATAACTTTTCACCAAATTTCACAAACACTAAGAAAGCTTGTTTTCCGATTCAAAACAAGATTTTAACGCTTTGAGGAGTTCAAATAACGTGTTTTTAGATCATTTGTATCGTATCTTTTACTACATAACTTTTCACCTAATTTTAGAAACACTAAGAAAGTTTGTTTTTCGATTAAAAACACACTTTTAACGCTTTGAGGAGTTCAAATAACGTGTTTTTAGATCATTTGTATCGTATCTTTTCCTGCATAACTTTTCACCAAATTTCACAAACACTAAGAAAGTTTGTTTCCCGATTCAAAACAAGATTTTAAAGCTTTGAGGAGTTCAAATAACGTGTTTTTAGATCATTTGTATCGTATCTTTTACTACATAACTTTTCACCAAATTTCACAAACACTAAGAAAGTTTGTTTTTCGATTCAAAACAATATTTTAACGTTTTGAGGAGTACAAATAATGTGTTTTTAGATCATTTGTATCGTATCTTTTACTACATAACTTTTCACCAAATTTCACAAACACTAAGAAAGTTTGTTTTTCGATTCAAAACAAGATTTTAACGCTTTGAGGAGCTCAAATAACGTGTTTTTAGATCATTTGTATCCTATCTTTTACTACATAACTTTTCACCAAATTTCACAAACACTAAGAAAGTTTGTTTTTCTATTCAAAACAAGGTTTTAACGCTTTGAGGAGTTCAAATAACGTGTTTTTAGATCATTTGTATCGTATCTTTTACTACATAACTTTTCACCAACTTTCACAAACACTATGAAAGTTTGTTTTTCGATTCAAAACAAGATTTTAACGCTTTGAGGAGTTCAAATAACGTGTTTTTAGATCATTTGTATCGTATCTTTTACTACATAACTTTTCACCAAATTTCACAAACACTAAAACAGTTTGTTTTCCTATTCAAAACAAACTTTTAACGCTTTGAGGAGCTCTAATATCATGTTTTTAGATCATTTGTATCGTATCTTTTACTACATAACTTTTCATCAAATTTGACAAACACTTAGAAAGTTTGTTTTCCGATTCAAAACAAGATTTTAACGCTTTGAGGAGTTCAAATAACGTGTTTTTAGATCATTTGTATCGTATCTTTTACTACATAACATTTTACAAAATTTCACAAACACTAAGAAAGTTTGTTTTTCGATTCAAAACAAGATTTTAACGCTTTTAGGAGTTCAAATAACGTGTTTTTAGATCATTTGAATCGTATCTTTTAATGCATAAATTTTCACCAAATTTCACAAACACTAAGAAAGTTTGTATCCCGATTCAAAACAAGATTTTAAAGCTTTGAGGAGTTCAAATAACGTGTTTTTAGATCATTTGTATCGTATCTTTTACTACATAACTTTTCACCAAATTTCACAAACACTAAGAAAGTTTGTTTTTCTATTCAAAACAAGATTTTAACGCTTTGAGGAGCTCAAATAACATGTTTTTAGATCATTTGTATCGTATCTTTTACTACATAACTTTTCACCAAATTTCACAAACACTAAGAAAGCTTGTTTTCCGATTCAAAACAAAATTTTAACGCTTTGAGGAGTTCAAATAACTTGTTTTTAGACCATTTGTATCGTATCTTTTACTACATAACTTTTCACCTAATTTTAGAAACACTAAGAAAGTTAGTTTTTCGATTAAAAACACACTTTTAACGCTTTGAGGAGTTCAAATAACGTGTTTTTAGATCATTTGTATCGTATCTTTTCCTGCATAACTTTTCACCAAATTTCACAAACACTAAGAAAGTTTGTTTCCCGATTCAAAACAAGATTTTAAAGCTTTGAGGAGTTCAAATAACGTGTTTTTAGATCATTTGTATCGTATCTTTTACTACATAACTTTTCACCAAATTTCACAAACACTAAGAAAGTTTGTTTTTCGATTCAAAACAAGATTTTAACGTTTTGAGGGGTTCAAATAACGTGTTTTTAGATTATTTGTATCGTATCTTTTACTACATAACTTTTCACCAAATTTCACAAACACTAAGAAAGTTTGTTTCCCGATTCAAAACAAGATTTTAAAGCTTTGAGGAGTTCAAATAACGTGTTTTTAGATCATTTGTATCGTATCTTTTACTACATAACGTTTCACCAAATTTCACAAACACTAAGAAAGTTTGTTTTTCGATTCAAAACAAGATTTCAACGTTTTGAGGAGTTCAAATAACTTGTTTTTAGATCATTTGTATCGTATCTTTTACTACATAACTTTTCACCAAATTTCACAAACACTAAGAAAGTTTGTTTTTCGATTCAAAACAAGATTTTAACGCTTTGAGGAGCTCAAATAACGTGTTTTTAGATCATTTGTATCCTATCTTTTACTACATAACTTTTCACCAAATTTCACAAACTCTAAGAAAGTTTGTTTTTCTATTCAAAACAAGATTTTAACGCTTTGAGGAGTTCAAATAACGTGTTTTTAGATCATTTGTATCGTATCTTTTACTACATAACTTTTCACCAAATTTCACAAACACTATGAAAGTTTGTTTTTCGATTCAAAACAAGATTTTAACGCTTTGAGGAGTTCAAATAACGTGTTTTTAGATCATTTGTATCGTATCTTTTACTACATAACTTTTCACCAAATTTCACAAACACTAAGACAGTTTGTTTTCCTATTCAAAACAAACTTTTAATGCTTTGAGGAGCTCTAATATCATGTTTTTAGATCATTTGTATCGTATCTTTTACTACATAACTTTTCACCAAATTTGACAAACACTTAGAAAGTTTGTTTTCCGATTCAAAACAACATTTTAACGCTCTGAAGAGTTCAAATAACGTGTTTTTAGATCATTTGTATCGTATCTTTTACTACATAACTTTTCACCAAATTTCACAAACACTAAGAAAGTTTGTTTCCCGATTCAAAACAAGATTTTAAAGCTTTGAGGAGTTCAAATAACGTGTTTTTAGATCATTTGTATCGTATCTTTTACTACATAACTTTTCATCAAATTTCACAAACACTAAGAAAGTTTGTTTTTCGATTCAAAACAAGAATTTAACGTGTTTTTAGATCATTTGTATCGTATCTTTTACTACATAACTTTTCACCAAATTTCACAAACACTAAGAAATTTTGTTTTTCGATTCAAAACAAGATTTTAACGCTTTGAGGAGCTCAAATAACGTGTTTTTAGATCATTTGTATCCTATCTTTTACTACATAACTTTTCACCAAATTTCACAAACACTAAGAAAGTTTGTTTTTCTATTCAAAACAAGGTTTTAACCCTTGGAGGAGTTCAAATAACGTGTTTTTAGATCATTTGTGTCGTATCTTTTACTACATAACTTTTCACCAAATTTCACAAACACTATGAAAGTTTGTTTTTCGATTCAAAACAAGATTTTAACGCTCTGAGGAGTTCAAATAACGTGTTTTTAGATCATTTGTATCGTATCTTTTACTACATAACTTTTCACCAAATTTCACAAACACTAAGACAGTTTGTTTTCCTATTCAAAACAAACTTTTAACGCTTTGAGGAGCTCAAATATCATGTTTTTAGATCATTTGTATCGTATCTTTTACTACATAACTTTTCACCAAATTTGACAAACACTTAGAAAGTTTGTTTTCCGATTCAAAACAAGATTTTAACGCTTAGAGGAGTTCAAATAACATGTTTTTAGATCATTTGTATCGTATCTTTTCCTGCATAACTTTTCACCAAATTTCACAAACACTAAGAAAGTTTGTTTCCCGATTCAAAACAAGATTTTAAAGCTTTGAGGAGTTCAAATAACGTGTTTTTAGATCATTTGTATCGTATCTTTTACTACATAACTTTTCACCAAATTTCACAAACACTAAGAAAGTTTGTTTTTCTACTCAAAACAAGATTTTAACGCTTTGAGGAGCTCAAATAACAAGTTTTTAGATCATTTGTATCGTATCTTTTACTACATAACTTTTCACCAAATTTCACAAACACTAAGAAAGCTTGTTTTCCGATTCAAAACAAGATTTTAACGCTTTGAGGAGTTCAAATAACGTGTTTTTAGATCATTTGTATCGTATCTTTTACTACATAACTTTTCACCTAATTTTAGAAACACTAAGAAAGTTTGTTTTTCGATTAAAAACACACTTTTAACGCTTTGAGGAGTTCAAATAACGTGTTTTTAGATCATTTGTATCGTATCTTTTCCTGCATAACTTTTCACCAAATTTCACAAACACTAAGAAAGTTTGTTTCCCGATTCAAAACAAGATTTTAAAGCTTTGAGGAGTTCAAATAACGTGTTTTTAGATCATTTGTATCGTATCTTTTACTACATAACTTTTCACCAAATTTCACAAACACTAAGAAAGTTTGTTTTTCGATTCAAAACAATATTTTAACGTTTTGAGGAGTTCAAATAACGTGTTTTTAGATCATTTGTATCGTATCTTTTACTACATAACTTTTCCCCAAATTTCACAAACACCAAGAAAGTTTGTTTTTCGATTCAAAACAAGATTTTAACGCTTTGAGGAGCTCAAATAACGTGTTTTTAGATCATTTGTAACCAATCTTTTACTACATAACTTTTCACCAAATTTCACAAACACTAAGAAAGTTTGTTTTTCTATTCAAAACAAGGTTTTAACGCTTTGAGGAGTTCAAATAACGTGTTTTTAGATCATTTGTATCGTATCTTTTACTACATAACTTTTCACCAAATTTCACAAACACTATGAAAGTTTGTCTTTCGATTCAAAACAAGATTTTAACGCTTTGAGGAGTTCAAATAACGTGTTTTTAGATCATTTGTATCGTATCTTTTACTACATAACTTTTCACCAAATTTCACAAACACTAAGACAGTTTGTTTTCCTATTCAAAACAAACTTTTAACGCTTTGAGGAGCTCTAATATCATTTTTTTAGATCATTTGTATCGTATCTTTTACTACATAACTTTTCATCAAATTTGACAAACACTTAGAAAGTTTGTTTTCCGATTCAAAACAAGATTTTAACGCTTTGAGGAGTTCAAATAACGTGTTTTTAGATCATTTGTATCGTATCTTTTACTACATAACATTTTACAAAATTTCACAAACACTAAGAAAGTTTGTTTTTCGATTCAAAACAAGATTTTAACGCTTTTAGGAGTTCAAATAACGTGTTTTTAGATCATTTGAATCGTATCTTTTACTGCATAAATTTTCACCAAATTTCACAAACACTAAGAAAGTTTGTTTCCCGATTCAAAACAAGATTTTAAAGCTTTGAGGAGTTCAAATAACGTGTTTTTAGATCATTTGTATCGTATCTTTTACTACATAACTTTTCACCAAATTTCACAAACACTAAGAAAGTTTGTTTTTCTATTCAAAACAAGATTTTAACTCTTTGAGGAGCTCAAATAACATGTTTTTAGACCATTTGTATCGTATCTTTTACTACATAACTTTTCACCAAATTTCACAAACACTAAGAAAGCTTGTTTTCCGATTCAAAACAAGATTTTAACGCTTTGAGGAGTTCAAATAACGTGTTTTTAGATCATTTGTATCGTATCTTTTACTACATAACTTTTCACCAAATTTCACAAACACTAAGACAGTTTGTTTTCCTATTCAAAACAAACTTTTAATGCTTTGAGGAGCTCTAATATCATGTTTTTAGATCATTTGTATCGTATCTTTTACTACATAACTTTTCACCAAATTTGACAAACACTTAGAAAGTTTGTTTTCCGATTCAAAACAACATTTTAACGCTCTGAAGAGTTCAAATAACGTGTTTTTAGATCATTTGTATCGTATCTTTTACTACATAACTTTTCACCAAATTTCACAAACACTAAGAAAGTTTGTTTCCCGATTCAAAACAAGATTTTAAAGCTTTGAGGAGTTCAAATAACGTGTTTTTAGATCATTTGTATCGTATCTTTTACTACATAACTTTTCACCAAATTTCACAAACACTAAGAAAGTTTGTTTTTCGATTCAAAACAAGAATTTAACGTGTTTTTAGATCATTTGTATCGTATCTTTTACTACATAACTTTTCACCAAATTTCACAAACACTAAGAAAGTTTGTTTTTCGATTCAAAACAAGATTTTAACGCTTTGAGGAGCTCAAATAACGTGTTTTTAGATCATTTGTATCCTATCTTTTACTACATAACTTTTCACCAAATTTCACAAACACTAAGAAAGTTTGTTTTTCTATTCAAAACAAGGTTTTAACCCTTGGAGGAGTTCAAATAACGTGTTTTTAGATCATTTGTGTCGTATCTTTTACTACATAACTTTTCACCAAATTTCACAAACACTATGAAAGTTTGTTTTTCGATTCAAAACAAGATTTTAACGCTCTGAGGAGTTCAAATAACGTGTTTTTAGATCATTTGTATCGTATCTTTTACTACATAACTTTTCACCAAATTTCACAAACACTAAGACAGTTTGTTTTCCTATTCAAAACAAACTTTTAACGCTTTGAGGAGCTCAAATATCATGTTTTTAGATCATTTGTATCGTATCTTTTACTACATATCTTTTCACCAAATTTGACAAACACTTAGAAAGTTTGTTTTCCGATTCAAAACAAGATTTTAACGCTTAGAGGAGTTCAAATAACATGTTTTTAGATCATTTGTATCGTATCTTTTCCTGCATAACTTTTCACCAAATTTCACAAACACTAAGAAAGTTTGTTTCCCGATTCAAAACAAGATTTTAAAGCTTTGAGGAGTTCAAATAACGTGTTTTTAGATCATTTGTATCGTATCTTTTACTACATAACTTTTCACCAAATTTCACAAACACTAAGAAAGTTTGTTTTTCTACTCAAAACAAGATTTTAACGCTTTGAGGAGCTCAAATAACAAGTTTTTAGATCATTTGTATCGTATCTTTTACTACATAACTTTTCACCAAATTTCACAAACTCTAAGAAAGCTTGTTTTCCGATTCAAAACAAGATTTTAACGCTTTGAGGAGTTCAAATAACGTGTTTTTAGATCATTTGTATCGTATCTTTTACTACATAACTTTTCACCTAATTTTAGAAACACTAAGAAAGTTTGTTTTTCGATTAAAAACACACTTTTAACGCTTTGAGGAGTTCAAATAACGTGTTTTTAGATCATTTGTATAGTATCTTTTCCTGCATAACTTTTCACCAAATTTCACAAACACTAAGAAAGTTTGTTTCCCGATTCAAAACAAGATTTTAAAGCTTTGAGGAGTTCAAATAACGTGTTTTTAGATCATTTGTATCGTATCTTTTACTACATAACTTTTCACCAAATTTCACAAACACTAAGAAAGTTTGTTTTTCGATTCAAAACAATATTTTAACGTTTTGAGGAGTTCAAATAACGTGTTTTTAGATCATTTGTATCGTATCTTTTACTACATAACTTTTCACCAAATTTCACAAACACCAAGAAAGTTTGTTTTTCGATTCAAAACAAGATTTTAACGCTTTGAGGAGCTCAAATAACGTGTTTTTAGATCATTTGTAACCAATCTTTTACTACATAACTTTTCACCAAATTTCACAAACACTAAGAAAGTTTGTTTTTCTATTCAAAACAAGGTTTTAACGCTTTGAGGAGTTCAAATAACGTGTTTTTAGATCATTTGTATCGTATCTTTTACTACATAACTTTTCACCAAATTTCACAAACACTATGAAAGTTTGTCTTTCGATTCAAAACAAGATTTTAACGCTTTGAGGAGTTCAAATAACGTGTTTTTAGATCATTTGTATCGTATCTTTTACTACATAACTTTTCACCAAATTTCACAAACACTAAGACAGTTTGTTTTCCTATTCAAAACAAACTTTTAACGCTTTGAGGAGCTCTAATATCATTTTTTTAGATCATTTGTATCGTATCTTTTACTACATAACTTTTCATCAAATTTGACAAACACTTAGAAAGTTTGTTTTCCGATTCAAAACAAGATTTTAACGCTTTGAGGAGTTCAAATAACGTGTTTTTAGATCATTTGTATCGTATCTTTTACTACATAACATTTTACAAAATTTCACAAACACTAAGAAAGTTTGTTTTTCGATTCAAAACAAGATTTTAACGCTTTTAGGAGTTCAAATAACATGTTTTTAGATCATTTGAATCGTATCTTTTACTGCATAAATTTTCACCAAATTTCACAAACACTAAGAAAGTTTGTTTCCCGATTCAAAACAAGATTTTAAAGCTTTGAGGAGTTCAAATAACCTGTTTTTAGATCACTTGTATCGTATCTTTTACTACATAACTTTTCACCAAATTTCACAAACACTAAGAAAGTTTGTTTTTCTATTCAAAACAAGATTTTAACGCTTTGAGGAGCTCAAATAACATGTTTTTAGATCATTTGTATCGTATCTTTTACTACATAACTTTTCACCAAATTTCACAAACACTAAGAAAGCTTGTTTTCCGATTCAAAACAAGATTTTAACGCTTTGAGGAGTTCAAATAACGTGTTTTTAGATCATTTGTATCGTATCTTTTACTACATAACTTTTCACCAAATTTTAGAAACACTAAGAAAGTTTGTTTTTCGATTAAAAACACACTTTTAACGCTTTGAGGAGTTCAAATAACGTGTTTTTAGATCATTTGTATCGTATCTTTTCCTGCATAACTTTTCACCAAATTTCACAAATACTAAGAAAGTTTGTTTCCCGATTCAAAACAAGATTTTAAAGCTTTGAGGAGTTCAAATAACGTGTTTTTAGATCATTTGTATCGTATCTTTTACTACATAACTTTTCACCAAATTTCACAAACACTAAGAAAGTTTGTTTTTCGATTCAAAACAAGATTTTAACGTTTTGAGGAGTTCAAATAACGTGTTTTTAGATTATTTATATCGTATCTTTTACTACATAACTTTTCACCAAATTTCACAAACACTACGAATTTTTTTTTTTCTATTCAAAACAAGATTTTAACGCTTTGAGGAGCTCAAATAACGTGTTTTTAGATCATTTGTATCCTATCTTTTACTACATAACTTTTCACCAAATTTCACAAACACTATGAAAGTTTGTTTTTCGATTCAAAACAAGATTTTAACGCTTTGAGGAGTTCAAATAACGTGTTTTTAGATCATTTGTATCGTATCTTTTACTACATAACTTTTCACCAAATTTCACAAAAGCTAAGACAGTTTGTTTTCCTATTCAAAACAAACTTTTAACGCTTTGAGGAGCTCTAATATCATGTTTTTAGATCATTTGTATCGTATCTTTTACTACATAACTTTTCACCAAATTTGACAAACACTTAGAAAGTTTGTTTTCCGATTCAAAACAAGATTTTAACGCTTTGAAGAGTTCAAATAACGTGTTTTTAGATCATTTGTATTGTATCTTTTACTACATAACTTTTCACCAAATTTCACAAACACTAAGAAAGTTTGTTTCCCGATTCAAAACAAGATTTTAAAGATTTGAGGAGTTCAAATAACGTGTTTTAGATCATTTGTATCGTATCTTTTACTACATAACTTTTCACCAAATTTCACAAACACTATGAAAGTTTGTTTTTCGATTCAAAACAAGATTTTAACGCTTTGAGGAGTTCAAATAACGTGTTTTTAGATCATTTGTATCGTATCTTTTACTACATAACTTTTCACCAAATTTCACAAACACTAAGAAAGTTTGTTTTTCTATTCAAAACAAGATTTTAACGCTTTGAGGAGCTCAAATAACATGTTTTTAGATCATTTGTATCGTATCTTTTACTACATAACTTTTCACCAAATTTCACAAACACTAAGAAAGCATGTTTTCCGATTCAAAACAAGATTTTAACGCTTTGAGGAGTTCAAATAACGTGTTTTTAGATCATTTGTATCGTATCTTTTACTACATAACTTTTCACCAAATTTCACAAACACTAAGACAGTTTGTTTTCCTATTCAAAACAAACTTTTAACGTTTTGAGGAGCTCTAATATCATGTTTTTAGATCATTTGTATCGTATCTTTTACTACATAACTTTTCACCAAATTTGACAAACACTTAGAAAGTTTGTTTTCCGATTCAAAACAAGATTTTAACGCTTTGAGGAGTTCAAATAACGTGTTTTTAGATCATTTGTATCGTATCTTTTACTGCATAACTTTTCACCAAATTTCACAAACACTAAGAAAGTTTGTTTCCCGATTCAAAACAAGATTTTAAAGCTTTGAAGAGTTCAAATAACGTGTTTTTAGATCATTTGTATCGTATCTTTTACTACATAACTTTTCACCAAATTTCACAAACACTATGAAAGTTTATTTTTCGATTCAAAACAAGATTTTAACGCTTTGAGGAACTCAAATAACATGTGTTTAGATCATTTGTATCGTATCTTTTACTACATAACTTTTCACCAAATTTCACAAACACTAAGAAAGTTTGTTTTCCGATTCAAAACAAAATTTTAATGCTTTGAGGAGTTCAAATAACGTGTTTTTAGATCATTTGTATCGTATCTTTTACTACATAACTTTTCACCTAATTTTAGAAACACTAAGAAAGTTTGTTTTTTGATTAAAAACACACTTTTAACGCTTTGAGGAGTTCAAATAACATATTTTTAGATCATTTGTATCGTATCTTTTCCTGCATAACTTTTCACCAAATTTCACAAACACTAAGAAAGTTTGTTTCCCGATTCAAAACAAGATTTTAAAGCTTTGAGGAGTTCAAATAACGTGTTTTTAGATCATTTGTATCGTATCTTTTACTACATAACTTTTCACCAAATTTCACAAACACTAAGAAAGTTTGTTTTTCTATTCAAAACAAACTTTTAACGTTTTGAGGAGCTCAAATAACATGTTTTTAGATTATTTGTATCGTATCTTTTACTACATAACTTTTCACCAAATTTCACAACCACTAAGAAAGTTTGTTTTTCGATTCAAAATAAGATTTTAACGTTTTGAGGAGTTCAAATAACGTGTTTTTAGATCATTTGTATCGTATCTTTTACTACATAACTTTTCACCAAATTTCACAAACACTAAGAAAGTTTGTTTTTCGATTCAAAACAAGATTTTAACGGTTTGAGGTGCTCAAATAACGTGTTTTTAGATCATTTGTATCCTATCTTTTACTACATAACTTTTCACCAAATTTCACAAACACTAAGAAAGTTTGTTTTTCTATTCAAAACAAGATTTTAACGCTTTGAGGAGTTCAAATAACGTGTTTTTAGATCATTTGTATCGTATCTTTTACTACATAACTTTTCACCAAATTTCACAAACACTATGAAAGTTTGTTTTTCGATTCAAAACAAGATTTTAACGCTTTAAGGAGTTCAAATAACGTGTTTTTAGATCATTTGTATCGTATCTTTTACTATTTAACTTTTCACCAAATTTCACAAACACTAAGACAGTTTGTTTTCCTATTCAAAACAAATTTTTAACGCTTTGAGGAGCTCTAATATGATGTTTTTAGATCATTTGTATCGTATCTTTTACTACATAACTTTTCACCAAATTTGACAAACACTTAGAAAGTTTGTTTTCCGATTCAAAACAAGATTTTAACGCTTTGAGGAGTTCAAATAACGTGTTTTTAGATCATTTGTATCGTATCTTTTACTACATAACATTTCACAAAATTTCACAAACACTAAGAAAGTTTGTTTTTCGATTCAAAACAAGATTTTAACGCTTTTAGGAGTTAAAATAATGTGTTTTTAGATCATTTGTATCGTATCTTTTACTGCATAACTTTTTACCAAATTTCACAAACACTAAGAAAGTTTGTTTCCCAATTCAAAACAAGATTTTAAAGCTTTGAGGAGTTCAAATAACGTGTTTTTAGATCATTTGTATCGTATCTTTTACTACATAACTTTTCACCAAATTTCACAAACACTAAGAAAGTTTGTTTTCCGATTCAAAACAAGATTTTAACGCTTTGAAGAGTTCAAATAACGTGTTTTTAGATCATTTGTATCGTATCTTTTACTACATAACTTTTCACCAAATTTCACAAACACTAAGAAAGTTTGTTTCCCGATTCAAAACAAGATTTTAAATCTTTGAGGAGTTCAAATAACGTGTTTTTAGATCATTTGTATCGTATCTTTTACTACATAACTTTTCACCAAATTTCACAAACACTAAGAAAGTTTGTTTTTCGATTCAAAACAAGATTTTAACGCTTTGAGGTGCTCAAATAACGTGTTTTTAGATCATTTGTATCGTATCTTTTACTACATAACTTTTCACCAAATTTGACAAACACTTTTAGAAAGTTTGTTTTCCGATTCAAAACAAGATTTTAACGCTTTGAAGAGTTCAAATAACGTGTTTTTAGATCATTTGTATCGTATCTTTTACTACATAACTTTTCACCAAATTTCACAACCACTAAGAAAGTTTGTTTTTCGATTCAAAATAAGATTTTAACGTTTTGAGGAGTTCAAATAACGTGTTTTTAGATCATTTGTATCGTATCTTTTACTACATAACTTTTCACCAAATTTCACAAACACTAAGAAAGTTTGTTTTTCGATTCAAAACAAGATTTTAACGCTTTGAGGTGCTCAAATAACGTGTTTTTAGATCATTTGTATCCTATCTTTTACTACATAACTTTTCACCAAATTTCACAAACACTAAGAAAGTTTGTTTTTCTATTCAAAACAAGATTTTAACGCTTTGAGGAGTTCAAATAACGTGTTTTTAGATCATTTGTATCGTATCTTTTACTACATAACTTTTCACCAAATTTGACAAACACTTTTAGAAAGTTTGTTTTCCGATTCAAAACAAGATTTTAACGCTTTGAAGAGTTCAAATAACGTGTTTTTAGATCATTTGTATCGTATCTTTTACTACATAACTTTTCACCAAATTTCACAAACACTAAGAAAGTTTGTTTTTCGATTCAAAACAATATTTTAACGTTTTGAGGAGTTCAAATAACGTGTTTTTAGATCATTTGTATCGTATCTTTTACTACATAACTTTTCCCCAAATTTCACAAACACCAAGAAAGTTTGTTTTTCGATTCAAAACAAGATTTTAACGCTTTGAGGAGCTCAAATAACGTGTTTTTAGATCATTTGTAACCAATCTTTTACTACATAACTTTTCACCAAATTTCACAAACACTAAGAAAGTTTGTTTTTCTATTCAAAACAAGGTTTTAACGCTTTGAGGAGTTCAAATAACGTGTTTTTAGATCATTTGTATCGTATCTTTTACTACATAACTTTTCACCAAATTTCACAAACACTATGAAAGTTTGTCTTTCGATTCAAAACAAGATTTTAACGCTTTGAGGAGTTCAAATAACGTGTTTTTAGATCATTTGTATCGTATCTTTTACTACATAACTTTTCACCAAATTTCACAAACACTAAGACAGTTTGTTTTCCTATTCAAAACAAACTTTTAACGCTTTGAGGAGCTCTAATATCATTTTTTTAGATCATTTGTATCGTATCTTTTACTACATAACTTTTCATCAAATTTGACAAACACTTAGAAAGTTTGTTTTCCGATTCAAAACAAGATTTTAACGCTTTGAGGAGTTCAAATAACGTGTTTTTAGATCATTTGTATCGTATCTTTTACTACATAACATTTTACAAAATTTCACAAACACTAAGAAAGTTTGTTTTTCGATTCAAAACAAGATTTTAACGCTTTTAGGAGTTCAAATAACGTGTTTTTAGATCATTTGAATCGTATCTTTTACTGCATAAATTTTCACCAAATTTCACAAACACTAAGAAAGTTTGTTTCCCGATTCAAAACAAGATTTTAAAGCTTTGAGGAGTTCAAATAACGTGTTTTTAGATCATTTGTATCGTATCTTTTACTACATAACTTTTCACCAAATTTCACAAACACTAAGAAAGTTTGTTTTTCTATTCAAAACAAGATTTTAACTCTTTGAGGAGCTCAAATAACATGTTTTTAGACCATTTGTATCGTATCTTTTACTACATAACTTTTCACCAAATTTCACAAACACTAAGAAAGCTTGTTTTCCGATTCAAAACAAGATTTTAACGCTTTGAGGAGTTCAAATAACGTGTTTTTAGATCATTTGTATCGTATCTTTTACTACATAACTTTTCACCAAATTTCACAAACACTAAGACAGTTTGTTTTCCTATTCAAAACAAACTTTTAATGCTTTGAGGAGCTCTAATATCATGTTTTTAGATCATTTGTATCGTATCTTTTACTACATAACTTTTCACCAAATTTGACAAACACTTAGAAAGTTTGTTTTCCGATTCAAAACAACATTTTAACGCTCTGAAGAGTTCAAATAACGTGTTTTTAGATCATTTGTATCGTATCTTTTACTACATAACTTTTCACCAAATTTCACAAACACTAAGAAAGTTTGTTTCCCGATTCAAAACAAGATTTTAAAGCTTTGAGGAGTTCAAATAACGTGTTTTTAGATCATTTGTATCGTATCTTTTACTACATAACTTTTCACCAAATTTCACAAACACTAAGAAAGTTTGTTTTTCGATTCAAAACAAGAATTTAACGTGTTTTTAGATCATTTGTATCGTATCTTTTACTACATAACTTTTCACCAAATTTCACAAACACTAAGAAAGTTTGTTTTTCGATTCAAAACAAGATTTTAACGCTTTGAGGAGCTCAAATAACGTGTTTTTAGATCATTTGTATCCTATCTTTTACTACATAACTTTTCACCAAATTTCACAAACACTAAGAAAGTTTGTTTTTCTATTCAAAACAAGGTTTTAACCCTTGGAGGAGTTCAAATAACGTGTTTTTAGATCATTTGTGTCGTATCTTTTACTACATAACTTTTCACCAAATTTCACAAACACTATGAAAGTTTGTTTTTCGATTCAAAACAAGATTTTAACGCTCTGAGGAGTTCAAATAACGTGTTTTTAGATCATTTGTATCGTATCTTTTACTACATAACTTTTCACCAAATTTCACAAACACTAAGACAGTTTGTTTTCCTATTCAAAACAAACTTTTAACGCTTTGAGGAGCTCAAATATCATGTTTTTAGATCATTTGTATCGTATCTTTTACTACATATCTTTTCACCAAATTTGACAAACACTTAGAAAGTTTGTTTTCCGATTCAAAACAAGATTTTAACGCTTAGAGGAGTTCAAATAACATGTTTTTAGATCATTTGTATCGTATCTTTTCCTGCATAACTTTTCACCAAATTTCACAAACACTAAGAAAGTTTGTTTCCCGATTCAAAACAAGATTTTAAAGCTTTGAGGAGTTCAAATAACGTGTTTTTAGATCATTTGTATCGTATCTTTTACTACATAACTTTTCACCAAATTTCACAAACACTAAGAAAGTTTGTTTTTCTACTCAAAACAAGATTTTAACGCTTTGAGGAGCTCAAATAACAAGTTTTTAGATCATTTGTATCGTATCTTTTACTACATAACTTTTCACCAAATTTCACAAACTCTAAGAAAGCTTGTTTTCCGATTCAAAACAAGATTTTAACGCTTTGAGGAGTTCAAATAACGTGTTTTTAGATCATTTGTATCGTATCTTTTACTACATAACTTTTCACCTAATTTTAGAAACACTAAGAAAGTTTGTTTTTCGATTAAAAACACACTTTTAACGCTTTGAGGAGTTCAAATAACGTGTTTTTAGATCATTTGTATCGTATCTTTTCCTGCATAACTTTTCACCAAATTTCACAAACACTAAGAAAGTTTGTTTCCCGATTCAAAACAAGATTTTAAAGCTTTGAGGAGTTCAAATAACGTGTTTTTAGATCATTTGTATCGTATCTTTTACTACATAACTTTTCACCAAATTTCACAAACACTAAGAAAGTTTGTTTTTCGATTCAAAACAATATTTTAACGTTTTGAGGAGTTCAAATAACGTGTTTTTAGATCATTTGTATCGTATCTTTTACTACATAACTTTTCACCAAATTTCACAAACACCAAGAAAGTTTGTTTTTCGATTCAAAACAAGATTTTAACGCTTTGAGGAGCTCAAATAACGTGTTTTTAGATCATTTGTAACCAATCTTTTACTACATAACTTTTCACCAAATTTCACAAACACTAAGAAAGTTTGTTTTTCTATTCAAAACAAGGTTTTAACGCTTTGAGGAGTTCAAATAACGTGTTTTTAGATCATTTGTATCGTATCTTTTACTACATAACTTTTCACCAAATTTCACAAACACTATGAAAGTTTGTCTTTCGATTCAAAACAAGATTTTAACGCTTTGAGGAGTTCAAATAACGTGTTTTTAGATCATTTGTATCGTATCTTTTACTACATAACTTTTCACCAAATTTCACAAACACTAAGACAGTTTGTTTTCCTATTCAAAACAAACTTTTAACGCTTTGAGGAGCTCTAATATCATTTTTTTAGATCATTTGTATCGTATCTTTTACTACATAACTTTTCATCAAATTTGACAAACACTTAGAAAGTTTGTTTTCCGATTCAAAACAAGATTTTAACGCTTTGAGGAGTTCAAATAACGTGTTTTTAGATCATTTGTATCGTATCTTTTACTACATAACATTTTACAAAATTTCACAAACACTAAGAAAGTTTGTTTTTCGATTCAAAACAAGATTTTAACGCTTTTAGGAGTTCAAATAACATGTTTTTAGATCATTTGAATCGTATCTTTTACTGCATAAATTTTCACCAAATTTCACAAACACTAAGAAAGTTTGTTTCCCGATTCAAAACAAGATTTTAAAGCTTTGAGGAGTTCAAATAACCTGTTTTTAGATCACTTGTATCGTATCTTTTACTACATAACTTTTCACCAAATTTCACAAACACTAAGAAAGTTTGTTTTTCTATTCAAAACAAGATTTTAACGCTTTGAGGAGCTCAAATAACATGTTTTTAGATCATTTGTATCGTATCTTTTACTACATAACTTTTCACCAAATTTCACAAACACTAAGAAAGCTTGTTTTCCGATTCAAAACAAGATTTTAACGCTTTGAGGAGTTCAAATAACGTGTTTTTAGATCATTTGTATCGTATCTTTTACTACATAACTTTTCACCAAATTTTAGAAACACTAAGAAAGTTTGTTTTTCGATTAAAAACACACTTTTAACGCTTTGAGGAGTTCAAATAACGTGTTTTTAGATCATTTGTATCGTATCTTTTCCTGCATAACTTTTCACCAAATTTCACAAATACTAAGAAAGTTTGTTTCCCGATTCAAAACAAGATTTTAAAGCTTTGAGGAGTTCAAATAACGTGTTTTTAGATCATTTGTATCGTATCTTTTACTACATAACTTTTCACCAAATTTCACAAACACTAAGAAAGTTTGTTTTTCGATTCAAAACAAGATTTTAACGTTTTGAGGAGTTCAAATAACGTGTTTTTAGATTATTTATATCGTATCTTTTACTACATAACTTTTCACCAAATTTCACAAACACTACGAATTTTTTTTTTTCTATTCAAAACAAGATTTTAACGCTTTGAGGAGCTCAAATAACGTGTTTTTAGATCATTTGTATCCTATCTTTTACTACATAACTTTTCACCAAATTTCACAAACACTATGAAAGTTTGTTTTTCGATTCAAAACAAGATTTTAACGCTTTGAGGAGTTCAAATAACGTGTTTTTAGATCATTTGTATCGTATCTTTTACTACATAACTTTTCACCAAATTTCACAAAAGCTAAGACAGTTTGTTTTCCTATTCAAAACAAACTTTTAACGCTTTGAGGAGCTCTAATATCATGTTTTTAGATCATTTGTATCGTATCTTTTACTACATAACTTTTCACCAAATTTGACAAACACTTAGAAAGTTTGTTTTCCGATTCAAAACAAGATTTTAACGCTTTGAAGAGTTCAAATAACGTGTTTTTAGATCATTTGTATTGTATCTTTTACTACATAACTTTTCACCAAATTTCACAAACACTAAGAAAGTTTGTTTCCCGATTCAAAACAAGATTTTAAAGATTTGAGGAGTTCAAATAACGTGTTTTAGATCATTTGTATCGTATCTTTTACTACATAACTTTTCACCAAATTTCACAAACACTATGAAAGTTTGTTTTTCGATTCAAAACAAGATTTTAACGCTTTGAGGAGTTCAAATAACGTGTTTTTAGATCATTTGTATCGTATCTTTTACTACATAACTTTTCACCAAATTTCACAAACACTAAGAAAGTTTGTTTTTCTATTCAAAACAAGATTTTAACGCTTTGAGGAGCTCAAATAACATGTTTTTAGATCATTTGTATCGTATCTTTTACTACATAACTTTTCACCAAATTTCACAAACACTAAGAAAGCATGTTTTCCGATTCAAAACAAGATTTTAACGCTTTGAGGAGTTCAAATAACGTGTTTTTAGATCATTTGTATCGTATCTTTTACTACATAACTTTTCACCAAATTTCACAAACACTAAGACAGTTTGTTTTCCTATTCAAAACAAACTTTTAACGTTTTGAGGAGCTCTAATATCATGTTTTTAGATCATTTGTATCGTATCTTTTACTACATAACTTTTCACCAAATTTGACAAACACTTAGAAAGTTTGTTTTCCGATTCAAAACAAGATTTTAACGCTTTGAGGAGTTCAAATAACGTGTTTTTAGATCATTTGTATCGTATCTTTTACTGCATAACTTTTCACCAAATTTCACAAACACTAAGAAAGTTTGTTTCCCGATTCAAAACAAGATTTTAAAGCTTTGAAGAGTTCAAATAACGTGTTTTTAGATCATTTGTATCGTATCTTTTACTACATAACTTTTCACCAAATTTCACAAACACTATGAAAGTTTATTTTTCGATTCAAAACAAGATTTTAACGCTTTGAGGAACTCAAATAACATGTGTTTAGATCATTTGTATCGTATCTTTTACTACATAACTTTTCACCAAATTTCACAAACACTAAGAAAGTTTGTTTTCCGATTCAAAACAAAATTTTAATGCTTTGAGGAGTTCAAATAACGTGTTTTTAGATCATTTGTATCGTATCTTTTACTACATAACTTTTCACCTAATTTTAGAAACACTAAGAAAGTTTGTTTTTTGATTAAAAACACACTTTTAACGCTTTGAGGAGTTCAAATAACATATTTTTAGATCATTTGTATCGTATCTTTTCCTGCATAACTTTTCACCAAATTTCACAAACACTAAGAAAGTTTGTTTCCCGATTCAAAACAAGATTTTAAAGCTTTGAGGAGTTCAAATAACGTGTTTTTAGATCATTTGTATCGTATCTTTTACTACATAACTTTTCACCAAATTTCACAAACACTAAGAAAGTTTGTTTTTCTATTCAAAACAAACTTTTAACGTTTTGAGGAGCTCAAATAACATGTTTTTAGATTATTTGTATCGTATCTTTTACTACATAACTTTTCACCAAATTTCACAACCACTAAGAAAGTTTGTTTTTCGATTCAAAATAAGATTTTAACGTTTTGAGGAGTTCAAATAACGTGTTTTTAGATCATTTGTATCGTATCTTTTACTACATAACTTTTCACCAAATTTCACAAACACTAAGAAAGTTTGTTTTTCGATTCAAAACAAGATTTTAACGGTTTGAGGTGCTCAAATAACGTGTTTTTAGATCATTTGTATCCTATCTTTTACTACATAACTTTTCACCAAATTTCACAAACACTAAGAAAGTTTGTTTTTCTATTCAAAACAAGATTTTAACGCTTTGAGGAGTTCAAATAACGTGTTTTTAGATCATTTGTATCGTATCTTTTACTACATAACTTTTCACCAAATTTCACAAACACTATGAAAGTTTGTTTTTCGATTCAAAACAAGATTTTAACGCTTTAAGGAGTTCAAATAACGTGTTTTTAGATCATTTGTATCGTATCTTTTACTATTTAACTTTTCACCAAATTTCACAAACACTAAGACAGTTTGTTTTCCTATTCAAAACAAATTTTTAACGCTTTGAGGAGCTCTAATATGATGTTTTTAGATCATTTGTATCGTATCTTTTACTACATAACTTTTCACCAAATTTGACAAACACTTAGAAAGTTTGTTTTCCGATTCAAAACAAGATTTTAACGCTTTGAGGAGTTCAAATAACGTGTTTTTAGATCATTTGTATCGTATCTTTTACTACATAACATTTCACAAAATTTCACAAACACTAAGAAAGTTTGTTTTTCGATTCAAAACAAGATTTTAACGCTTTTAGGAGTTAAAATAATGTGTTTTTAGATCATTTGTATCGTATCTTTTACTGCATAACTTTTTACCAAATTTCACAAACACTAAGAAAGTTTGTTTCCCAATTCAAAACAAGATTTTAAAGCTTTGAGGAGTTCAAATAACGTGTTTTTAGATCATTTGTATCGTATCTTTTACTACATAACTTTTCACCAAATTTCACAAACACTAAGAAAGTTTGTTTTTCTATTCAAAACAAGATTTTAACGCTTTGAGGAGCTCAAATAACGAGTTTTTAGATCATTTGTATCGTATCTTTTACTACATAACTATTCACCAAATTTCACAAACACTAAGAAAGCTTGTTTTCGGATTCAAAACAAGATTTTAACGCTTTGAGGAGTTCAAATAACGTGTTTTTAGATCATTTGTATCGTATCATTTACTACATAACTTTTCACCTAATTTTAGAAACACTAAGAAAGTATGTTTTTCGATTAAAAACACACTTTTAACGCTTTGAGGAGTTCAAATAACGTGTTTTTAGATCATTTGTATCGTATCTTTTCCTGCATAACTTTTCACCAAATTTCACAAACACTAAGAAAGTTTGTTTCCCGATTCAAACCAAGATTTTAAAGCTTTGAGGAGTTCAAATAACGTGTTTTTAGATCATTTGTATCGTATCTTGTACTACATAACTTTTCACCAAATTTCACAAACACTAAGAAAGTTTGTTTTTCGATTCAAAACAAGATTTTAATGTTTTGAGGAGTTCAAATAACGTGTTTTTAGATCAATTGTATCGTATCTTTTACTACATAACTTTTCACCAAATTTCACAAACACTAAGAAATTTTGTTTTTCGATTCAAAACAAGATTTTAACGCTTTGAGGAGCTCAAATAACGTGTTTTTAGATCATTTGTATCCTATCTTTTGCTACATAACTTTTCACCAAATTTCACAAACCCTAAGAAAGTTTGTTTTTCTATTCAAAACAAGATTTTAACGCTTTGAGGAGTTCAAATAACGTGTTTTTAGATCATTTGTATCGTATCTTTTACTACATAACTTTTCACCAAATTTCACAAACACTAAGAAAGTTTGTTTTTCAATTCAAAACAAGATTTTAACGCTTTGAGGAGTTCAAATAACGTGTTTTTAGATCATGTGTATAGTATCTTTTACTACATAACTTTTCACCAAATTTCACAAACACTAAGACAGTTTGTTTTCCTATTCAAAACAAACTTTTAACGCTTTGAGGAGCTCTAATATCATGTTTTTAGATCATTTGTATCGTATCTTTTACTACATAACTTTTCACCAAATTTGACAAACACTTTTAGAAAGTTTGTTTTCCGATTCAAAACAAGATTTTAACGCTTTGAAGAGTTCAAATAACGTGTTTTTAGATCATTTGTATCGTATCTTTTACTACATAACTTTTCACCAAATTTCACAAACACTAAGAAAGTTTGTTTCCCGATTCAAAACAAGATTTTAAATCTTTGAGGAGTTCAAATAACGTGTTTTTAGATCATTTGTATCGTATCTTTTACTACATAACTTTTCACCAAATTTCACAAACACTAAGAAAGTTTGTTTTTCGATTCAAAACAAGATTTTAACGCTTTGAGGTGCTCAAATAACGTGTTTTTAGATCATTTGTATCGTATCTTTTACTACATAACTTTTCACCAAATTTGACAAACACTTTTAGAAAGTTTGTTTTCCGATTCAAAACAAGATTTTAACGCTTTGAAGAGTTCAAATAACGTGTTTTTAGATCATTTGTATCGTATCTTTTACTACATAACTTTTCACCAAATTTCACAACCACTAAGAAAGTTTGTTTTTCGATTCAAAATAAGATTTTAACGTTTTGAGGAGTTCAAATAACGTGTTTTTAGATCATTTGTATCGTATCTTTTACTACATAACTTTTCACCAAATTTCACAAACACTAAGAAAGTTTGTTTTTCGATTCAAAACAAGATTTTAACGCTTTGAGGTGCTCAAATAACGTGTTTTTAGATCATTTGTATCCTATCTTTTACTACATAACTTTTCACCAAATTTCACAAACACTAAGAAAGTTTGTTTTTCTATTCAAAACAAGATTTTAACGCTTTGAGGAGTTCAAATAACGTGTTTTTAGATCATTTGTATCGTATCTTTTACTACATAACTTTTCACCAAATTTCACAAACACTATGAAAGTTTGTTTTTCGATTCAAAACAAGATTTTAACGCTTTAAGGAGTTCAAATAACGTGTTTTTAGATCATTTGTATCGTATCTTTTACTATTTAACTTTTCACCAAATTTCACAAACACTAAGACAGTTTGTTTTCCTATTCAAAACAAATTTTTAACGCTTTGAGGAGCTCTAATATCATGTTTTTAGATCATTTGTATCGTATCTTTTACTACATAACTTTTCACCAAATTTGACAAACACTTAGAAAGTTTGTTTTCCGATTCAAAACAAGATTTTAACGCTTTGAGGAGTTCAAATAACGTGTTTTTAGATCATTTGTATCGTATCTTTTACTACATAACATTTCACAAAATTTCACAAACACTAAGAAAGTTTGTTTTTCGATTCAAAACAAGATTTTAACGCTTTTAGGAGTTAAAATAATGTGTTTTTAGATCATTTGTATCGTATCTTTTACTGCATAACTTTTTACCAAATTTCACAAACACTAAGAAAGTTTGTTTCCCAATTCAAAACAAGATTTTAAAGCTTTGAGGAGTTCAAATAACGTGTTTTTAGATCATTTGTATCGTATCTTTTACTAAATAACTTTTCACCAAATTTCACAAACACTAAGAAAGTTTGTTTTTCTATTCAAAACAAGATTTTAACGCTTTGAGGAGCTCAAATAACGAGTTTTTAGATCATTTGTATCGTATCTTTTACTACATAACTATTCACCAAATTTCACAAACACTAAGAAAGCTTGTTTTCGGATTCAAAACAAGATTTTAACGCTTTGAGGAGTTCAAATAACGTGTTTTTAGATCATTTGTATCGTATCATTTACTACATAACTTTTCACCTAATTTTAGAAACACTAAGAAAGTATGTTTTTCGATTAAAAACACACTTTTAACGCTTTGAGGAGTTCAAATAACGTGTTTTTAGATCATTTGTATCGTATCTTTTCCTGCATAACTTTTCACCAAATTTCACAAACACTAAGAAAGTTTGTTTCCCGATTCAAACCAAGATTTTAAAGCTTTGAGGAGTTCAAATAACGTGTTTTTAGATCATTTGTATCGTATCTTGTACTACATAACTTTTCACCAAATTTCACAAACACTAAGAAAGTTTGTTTTTCGATTCAAAACAAGATTTTAATGTTTTGAGGAGTTCAAATAACGTGTTTTTAGATCAATTGTATCGTATCTTTTACTACATAACTTTTCACCAAATTTCACAAACACTAAGAAATTTTGTTTTTCGATTCAAAACAAGATTTTAACGCTTTGAGGAGCTCAAATAACGTGTTTTTAGATCATTTGTATCCTATCTTTTGCTACATAACTTTTCACCAAATTTCACAAACCCTAAGAAAGTTTGTTTTTCTATTCAAAACAAGATTTTAACGCTTTGAGGAGTTCAAATAACGTGTTTTTAGATCATTTGTATCGTATCTTTTACTACATAACTTTTCACCAAATTTCACAAACACTAAGAAAGTTTGTTTTTCGATTCAAAACAAGATTTTAACGCTTTGAGGAGTTCAAATAACGTGTTTTTAGATCATGTGTATAGTATCTTTTACTACATAACTTTTCACCAAATTTCACAAACACTAAGACAGTTTGTTTTCCTATTCAAAACAAACTTTTAACGCTTTGAGGAGCTCTAATATCATGTTTTTAGATCATTTGTATCGTATCTTTTACTACATAACTTTTCACCAAATTTGACAAACACTTTTAGAAAGTTTGTTTTCCGATTCAAAACAAGATTTTAACGCTTTGAAGAGTTCAAATAACGTGTTTTTAGATCATTTGTATCGTATCTTTTACTACATAACTTTTCACCAAATTTCACAAACACTAAGAAAGTTTGTTTCCCGATTCAAAACAAGATTTTAAATCTTTGAGGAGTTCAAATAACGTGTTTTTAGATCATTTGTATCGTATCTTTTACTACATAACTTTTCACCAAATTTCACAAACACTAATAAAGTTTGTTTTTCGATTCAAAACAAGATTTTAACGTTTTGAGGAGTTCAAATAACGTGTTTTTAGATCATTTGGATCGTATCTTTTACAACATAACTTTTCACCAAATTTCACAAACACTAAGAAAATTTGTTTTTCGATTCAAAACAAGATTTTAACGCTTTGAGGAGCTCAAATAACGTGTTTTTAGATCATTTGTATCCTATCTTTTACTACATAACTTTTCACCAAATTTCACAAACACTAAGAAAATTTGTTTTTCGATTCAAAACAAGATTTTAACGCTTTGAGGAGCTCAAATAACGTGTTTTTAGATCATTTGTATCGTATCTTTTACTACATAACATTTCACAAAATTTCACAAACACTAAGAAAGTTTGTTTTTCGATTCAAAACAAGATTTTAGGAGTTCAAATAACGTGTTTTTAGATCATTTGAATCGTATCTTTTACTGCATAACTTTTCACCAAATTTCACAAACACTAAGAAAGTTTGTTTCCCGATTCAAAACAAGATTTTAAAGCTTTGAGGAGTTCAAATAACGTGTTTTTAGATCATTTGTATCGTATCTTTTACTACATAACTTTTCACCAAATTTCACAAACACTAAGAAAGTTTGTTTTTCTATTCAAAACAAGATTTTAACGCTTTGAGGAGCTCAAATAACATGTTTTTAGATCATTTGTATCGTATCTTTTACTACATAACTTTTCACCAAATTTCACAAACACTAAGAAAGCTTGTTTTCCGATTCAAAACTAGATTTTAACGCTTTGAGGAGTTCAAATAACGTGTTTTTAGATCATTTGTATCGTATCTTTTACTACACAACTTTTCACCTAATTTTAGAAACACTAAGAAAGTTTGTTTTTCGATTAAAAACACACTTTTAACACTTTGAGGAGTTCAAATAACGTGTTTTTAGATCTTTTGTATCGTATCTTTTCCTGCATAACTTTTCACCAAATTTCACAAACACTAAGAAAGTTTATTTCCCGATTCAAAACAAGATTTTAAAGCTTTGAGAAGTTCAAATAACGTGTTTTTAGATCATTTGTATCGTATCTTTTACTACATAACTTTTCACCAAATTTGACAAACACTAAGAGAGGTTGGTTTTCGATTAAAAACAAGATTTTAACGTTTTGAGGAGTTCAAATAACGTGTTTTTAGATCATTTGTATCGTATCTTTTACTACATAACTTTTCACCAAATTTCACAAACACGAAGAAAGTTTGTTTTTCGATTCAAAACAAGATTTTAACGCTTTGAGGAGCTCAAATAACGTGTTTTTAGATCATTTGTATCCTATCTTTTACTACATAACTTTTCACCAAATTTCACAAACACTAAGAAAGTTTGTTTTTCTATTCAAAACAAGATTTTAACGCTTTGAGGAGTTCAAATAACGTGTTTTTGGATCATTTGTATCGTATCTTTTACCACATAACTTTTCACCAAATTTCACAAACACTATGAAAGTTTGTTTTTCGATTCAAAACCAGATTTTAACGCTTTGAGGAGTTCAAATAACGTGTTTTTAGATCATTTGTATCGTATCTTTTACTACATAACTTTTCACCAAATTTCACAAACACTAAGACAGTTTGTTTTCCTATTCAAAACAAACTTTTAACGCTTTGAGGAGCTCTAATATCATGTTTTTAGATCATTTGTATCATATCTTTTACTACATAACTTTTCACCAAATTTGACAAACACTTAGAAAGTTTGTTTTCCGATTCAAAACAAGATTTTAACGCTTTGAAGAGTTCAAATAACGTGTTTTTAGATCATTTGTATCGTATCTTTTACTACATAACATTTCACCAAATTTGACAAACACTAAGAAAGTTTGTTTCCCGATTCAAAACAAGATTTTAACGCTTTGAGGAGTTCAAATAACGTGTTTTTAGATCATTTGTATCGTATATTTTACTACATAACATTTCACAAAATTTCACAAACACTAAGAAAGTTTGTTTTTCGATTCAAAACAAGATTTTAACGCTTTTAGGAGTTCAAATAACGTGTTTTTAGATCATTTGAATCGTATCTTTTACTGCATAACTTTTCACCAAATTTCACAAACACTAAGAAAGTTTGTTTCCCGATTCAAAACAATATTTTAAAGCTTTGAGGAGTTCAAATAACGTGTTTTTAGATCATTTGTATCGTATCTTTTACTACATAACTTTTCACCAAATTTCACAAACACTAAGAAAGTTTGTTTTTCTATTCAAAACAAGATTTTAACGCTTTGAGGAGCTCAAATAACATGTTTTTAGATCATTTGTATCGTATCTTTTACTACATTACTTTTCACCAAATTTCACAAACACTAAGAAAGTTTGTTTTCCGATTCATAACAAGATTTTAACGCTTTGAAGAGTTCAAATAACTTGTTTTTAGATCATTTGTATCGTATCTTCTACTACAAAACTTTTCACCAAATTTCACAAACACTATGAAAGTTTGGTTTTCGATTCAAAACAAGATTTTAATGCTTTGAGGAGTTCAAATAACGTGTTTTTAGATCATTTGTTTCGTATCTTTTACTACATAACTTTTCACCAAATTTCACAAACACTACGACAGTTTGTTTTTCTATTCAAAACAAACTTTTAACGCTTTGAGGAGCTCTAATATCATGTTTTTAGATCATTTGTATCGTATCTTTTACAACATAACTTTTCACCAAATTTCAGAAACACTAAGAAAGTTTGTTTTCCGATTCAAAACAAGATTTTAACGCTTTGAGGAGTTCAAATAACGTGTTTTTAGATCATTTGTATCGTATCTTTTACTACATAACATTTCACAAAATTTCACAAACACTAAGAAAGTTTGTTTTTCGATTCAAAACAAGATTTTAACGCTTTGAGGAGCTCAAATAACGTGTTTTTAGATCATTTGTATCGTATCTTTTACTACATAACTTTTCGTCAAATTTCACAAACACTAAGAAAGTTTGTTTTTCGATTCAAAACCAGATTTTAACGATTTGAGGAGTTCAAATAACGTGTGTTAGATCATTTGTATCATTTGTATCGTATCTTTTACTACATAACATTTCACAAAATTTCACAAACACTAAGAAAGTTTGTTTTTCGATTCAAAACAAGATTTCAACGCTTTGAGGAGTTCAAATAACATGTTTTTAGATCATTTGTATCGTATCTTTTACTACATAACTTTTCACCAAATTTCACAAACACTAAGAAAGTTTGTTTTTCGATTCAAAACAAGATTTTAACACTTTGAGGAGTTCGAATAACGTGTTTTTAGATCATTTGTATCGTATCTTTTACTACATAACTTTTCACCAAATTTCACAAACACTAAGACAGTTTGTTTTTCTATTCTAAACAAACTTTTAACGCTTTGAGGAGCTCTAATAACGTGTTTTTAGATCATTTGTATCGTATCTTTTACTACATAACTTTTCACCAAATTTCTCAAACACTAAGAAAGTTTGTTTTCCGATTCAAAACAAGATTTTAACGCTTTGAGGAGTTCAAATAACGTGTTTTTAGATCATTTGTATCGTATCTTTTACTACATAACATTTCACAAAACTTCACAAACACTAAGAAAGTTTGTTTTTCGATTCAAAACAAGATTTTAACGCTTTTAGGAGTTCAAATAACGTGTTTTTAGATCATTTGTATCGTATCTTTTACTACATAACTTTTCATCAAATTTCACAAACACTAAGAAAGTTTGTTTTTCGATTCAAAACCAGATTTTAACGCTTTGAGGAGTTCAAATAACGTGTTTTTAGATCATTTGTAACGTATCTTTTACTACATAACTTTTCACCTAATTTTACAAACACTAAGAAAGTTTGTTTTTCGATTCAAAACACACTTTTAACGCTTTGAGGAGTTCAAATAACGTATTTTTAGATCATTTGTATCGTATCTTTTACTACATGACTTTTCACCAAATTTCACAAACACTAAGAAAGTTTGTTTTTCGATTCAAAACAAGATTTCAACGCTTTGAGGAGTTCAAATAACATGTTTTTAGATCATTTGTATCGTATCTTTTACTACATAACTTTTCACCAAATTTCACAAACACTAATAAAGTTTGTTTTTCGATTCAAAACAACATTTTAATGCTTTGAGGAGCTCAAATAACGTGTTTTAGAACATTTGTATCTTATCCTTTACTACATAACTTTTCACCAAATTTCACAAACACTAAGAAAGTTTGTTTTTCGATTCAAAACAAGATTTTAACGCTTTGAGGAGTTCAAATAATGTGTATTTAGATCATTTGTATTGTATCTTTTACTACATAACTTTTCACCAAATTTCTCAAACACTATGAAAGTTTGTTTTTCGATTCAAAACAAGATTTTAACGCTTTCAGGAGCTCAAATAACATGTTTTTAGATCAGTTGTATCGTATGTTTTACTACATAACTTTTCACCAAATTTCACAAACACTAAGAAAGTTTGTTTTCCGATTCAAAACAAGATTTTAAC
Source organism: Luzula sylvatica (assembly GCA_946800325.1). NCBI lineage: Eukaryota > Viridiplantae > Streptophyta > Magnoliopsida > Poales > Juncaceae > Luzula > Luzula sylvatica. The sequence goes on from OX326960.1 coordinate 69,730,552, forward strand.
GCTTTGAGGAGTTCAACTAACGTGTTTTTAGATCATTTGTATCGTATCTTTTACTACAAAACTTTTCACCCAATTTTACAAACACTAAGAAAGTTTGTTTTTCGATTCAAAACAAGTTTTTAACGCTTTGAGGAGTTCAAATAACTTGTTTTTAGATCATTTGTATCGTGTCTTTTACTACATAACTTTTCACCAAATTTCACAAACACTATGAAAGTTTGTTTTTCGATTCAAAACAAGATTTGAACGCTTTGAGGAGCTCAAATAACATGTTTTCAGATCATTTGTAGCGTATCTTTTACCGCATAACTTTTCACCAAATTTCACAAACACTAAGAAAGTTTGTTTCCCGATTCAAAACAAGATTTTAACGCTTTGAGGAGTTCAAATAACGTATTTTTGGATCATTTGTATCGTATCTTTTACTACATAACTTTTCACCAAATTTCACAAACACTAAGAAAGTTTGTTTTTCTATTCAAAACAAACTTTTAACGCTTTGAGGAGCTCAAATAACATGTTTTTAGATCATTTGTATCGTATCTTTTACTACATAACTTTTCACCAAATTTCACAAACACTAAGAAAGTTTGTTTTCCGATTCAAAACAAGTTTTTAACGCTTTGAGGAGTTCAAATAACTTGTTTTTAGATCATTTGTATCGTGTCTTTTACTACATAACTTTTCACCAAATTTCACAAACACTATGAAAGTTTGTTTTTCGATTCAAAACAAGATTTCAACGCTTTGAGGAGCTCAAATAACATGTTTTTAGATCATTTGTATCGTATCTTTTACCGCATAACTTTTCACCAAATTTCACAAACACTAAGAAAGTTTGTTTCCCGATTCAAAACAAGATTTTAACGCTTTGAGGAGTTCAAATAACGTATTTTTGGATCATTTGTATCGTATCTTTTACTACATGACTTTTCACCAAATTTCACAAACACTAAGAAAGTTTGTCTTTCTATTCAAAACAAACTTTTAACGCTTTGAGGAGCTCAAATAACATGTTTTTAGATCATTTGTATCGTATCTTTTACTACATAACTTTTCACCAAATTTCACAAACACTAAGAAAGTTTGTTTTTCGATTCAAAACAAGATTTTAACGCTTTGAGGACGTCAAATAACGTGTTTTTAGATCATTTGTATCGTATCTTTTACTACATAACTTTTCACCAAATTTCACAAACACTAAGAAAGTTTGTTTTTCGATTCAAAACAAGATTTTAACGCTTTGAGGAGCTCAAATAACATGTTTTTAGATCATTCGTATCGTATCTTTTACTACATAACTTTTCACCAAATTTCACAAACACTAAGAAAGTCTGTTTTCCGATTCAAAACAAGATTTTAACGCTTTGAAGAGCTCAAATAACGTGTTTTTAGATCATTTGTATCGTGTCTTTTACTACATAACTTTTCACCAAATTTCACAAACACTATGAAAGTTTGTTTTTCGATTCAAAACAAGATTTTAACGCTTTGAGGAGTTCAAATAACGTGTTTTTAGATCATTTGTATCGTATCTTTTACTACATAATTTTTCACCAAATTTCACAGACACTAAGACAGTTTGTTTTTCGATTCAAAACAAACTTTTAACGCTTTGAGGAGCTCTAATAACATGTTTTTAGATCATTTGTATCGTATCTTTTACTACATAACTTTGCAACAAATTTCACAAACACTAAGAAAGTTTGTTTTTCGATTCAAAACAAGATTTTAACGCTTTGAGGAGCTCAAATAACGTGTTTTTAGATCATTTGTATCGTATCTTTTACTACATAACTTTTCACCAAATTTCACAAACACTAAGAAAGTTTGTTTTTCTATTCAAAACAAACTTTTAATGCTTTGAGGAGCTCAAATAACGTGTTTTTAGATCATTTGTATCGTATCTTTTACTACATAACTTTGCACCAAATTTCACAAACACTAATAAAGTTTGTTTTTCGATTCAAAACAAGATTTTAACGCTTTGAGGTGCTCAAATAACGTTTTTTTAGATCATTTGTATCGTATCTTTTACTACATAACTTTTCACCAAATTTCACAAACGCTAAGAAATTTTGTTTTTCGATTCAAAACAAGATTTTAACGCTTTGAGGAGTTCAAATAATGTGTTTTTAGATCATTTGTATTGTATCTTTTGCTACATAACTTTTCACCAAATTTCACAAACACTTTGAAAGTTTGTTTTTCGATTCACAACAAGATTTTAACGCTTTGAGGAGCTCAAATAACATGTTTTTAGATCATTTGTATCGTATCTTTTACTACATAACTTTTCACCAAATTTCACAAACACTAAGAAAGTTTGTTTTTCGATTCAAAACAAGATTTTAACGCTTTGAGGAGTTCAAATAACATGTTTTTGGCTCATTTGTATCGTATCTTTTACTACATAACTTTTCACCAAATTTTTCAAACACTAAGACAGTTTGTTTTTCTATTCAAAACAAAATGTTAACGCTTTGAGGAGCTCTAATAACATGTTTTTAGATCATTTGTATCGTATCTTTTACTACATAACTTTTCACCAAATTTCACAAACACTAAGAAAGTTTGTTTTTCGATTCAAAACAAGATTTTAACGCTTTGAGGAGTTCAAATAACGTGTTTTTAGATCATTTGTATCGTATCTTTTACTACATAACTTTTCACCAAATTTCACAAACACTAATAAAGTCTGTTTTTCGATTCAAAACAAGATTTTAACGCTTTGAGGAGCTCGAATAACGTGTTTTTAGATCATTTGTATCGTATCTTTTACTACATACCTTTTCACCAAATTTAACAAACACTAAGAAAGTTTGTTTTTCGATTCAACACAAGATTTTAACGCTTTGAGGAGTTCAAATAACGTGTTTTTAGATCATTTGTATCGTATCTTTTACTACATAACTTTTCACCAAATTTCACAAACACTAATAAAGTTTGTTTTTCGAATCAAACCAAGATTTTAACGCTTTGAGGAGCTCAAATAACGTGTTTTTTGATCATTTGTATCGTATCTTTTACTACATAACTTTTCACCAAATTTCACAAACACTAAAAAAGTTTGTTTTTCGATTCAAAACAAGATTTTAACGCTTTGAGGAGTTCAAATAACGTGTTTTTAGATCATTTGTATCGTATCTTTTACTGCATAACTTTTCACCAAATTTTACAAACACTAAGAAAGTTTGTTTTTCGATTCAAAACAAGATTTTAACGCTTTGAGGAGTTCAAATAATGTGTTTTTAGATCATTTGTATTGTATCTTTTACTACATAACTTTTCACCAAATTTCACAAACACTAATAAAGTTTGTTTTTCGATTCAAAACAAGATTTTAACGCTTTGAGGAGTTCAAATAATGTGTTTTTAGATCATTTGTATTGTATCTTTTACTACATAACTTTTCACCAAATTTCACAAACACTTTGAAAGTTTGTTTTTCGATTCAAAACAAGATTTTAACGCTTTGAGGAGCTCAAATAACATGTTTTTAGATCATTTGTATCGTATCTTTTACTACATAACTTTTCACCAAAATTCACAAACACTAAGATAGTTTGTTTTCCGATTCAAAACAAGATTTTAACGCTTTGAAGAGTTCAAATAACGTGTTTTTAGATCATTTGTATCGTATCTTTTACTACATAAACTTTTCACCAAATTTCACACACACTATGAAAGTTTGTTTTTCGATTCAAAACAAGATTTTAACGCTTTGAGGAGTTCAAATAACGTGTTTTTAGCTCATTTGTGTCGTATCTTTTACTACATAACTTTTCACCAAATTTCACAAACACTAAGACAGTTTGTTTTTCTATTCAAAACAATATTTTAACGCTTTGAGGAGCTCTAATAACATGTTTTTAGATCATTTGTATCGTATCTTTTACTACATAACTTTTCACCAAATTTCACAAACACTAAGAAAGTTTGTTTTTCGATTCAAAACAAGATTTTAACGCTTTGAGGAGTTCAAATAACGTGTTTTTAGATTATTTGTATCGTATCTTTTAATACATAATTTTTCACCAAATTTCACAAACACTAATAAAGTTTGTTTTTCGATTCAAAACAAGATTTTAACGCTTTGAGGAGCTCAAATAACGTGTTTTTAGATCATTTGTATCGTATCTTTTACTACATAACTTTTCACCAAATTTAACAAACACTTAGAAAGTTTGTTTTTCGATTCAACACAAGATTTTAACGCTTTGAGGAGTTCAAATAACGTGTTTTTAGATCATTTGTATCGTATCTTTTACTACATAACTTTTCACCAAATTTCACAAACACTAATAAAGTTTGTTTTTCGATTCAAACCAAGATTTTAACGCTTTGAGGAGCTCAAATAACGTGTTTTTAGATCATTTGTATCGTATATTTTACTACATAACATTTCACAAAATTTCACAAACACTAAGAAAGTTTGTTTTTCGATTCAAAACAAGATTTTAACGCTTTTAGGAGTTCAAATAACGTGTTTTTAGATCATTTGAATCGTATCTTTTACTGCATAACTTTTCACCAAATTTCACAAACACTAAGAAAGTTTGTTTCCCGATTCAAAACAATATTTTAAAGCTTTGAGGAGTTCAAATAACGTGTTTTTAGATCATTTGTATCGTATCTTTTACTACATAACTTTTCACCAAATTTCACAAACACTAAGAAAGTTTGTTTTTCTATTCAAAACAAGATTTTAACGCTTTGAGGAGCTCAAATAACATGTTTTTAGATCATTTGTATCGTATCTTTTACTACATTACTTTTCACCAAATTTCACAAACACTAAGAAAGTTTGTTTTCCGATTCATAACAAGATTTTAACGCTTTGAAGAGTTCAAATAACTTGTTTTTAGATCATTTGTATCGTATCTTCTACTACAAAACTTTTCACCAAATTTCACAAACACTATGAAAGTTTGGTTTTCGATTCAAAACAAGATTTTAATGCTTTGAGGAGTTCAAATAACGTGTTTTTAGATCATTTGTTTCGTATCTTTTACTACATAACTTTTCACCAAATTTCACAAACACTACGACAGTTTGTTTTTCTATTCAAAACAAACTTTTAACGCTTTGAGGAGCTCTAATATCATGTTTTTAGATCATTTGTATCGTATCTTTTACAACATAACTTTTCACCAAATTTCAGAAACACTAAGAAAGTTTGTTTTCCGATTCAAAACAAGATTTTAACGCTTTGAGGAGTTCAAATAACGTGTTTTTAGATCATTTGTATCGTATCTTTTACTACATAACATTTCACAAAATTTCACAAACACTAAGAAAGTTTGTTTTTCGATTCAAAACAAGATTTTAACGCTTTGAGGAGCTCAAATAACGTGTTTTTAGATCATTTGTATCGTATCTTTTACTACATAACTTTTCGTCAAATTTCACAAACACTAAGAAAGTTTGTTTTTCGATTCAAAACCAGATTTTAACGATTTGAGGAGTTCAAATAACGTGTGTTAGATCATTTGTATCATTTGTATCGTATCTTTTACTACATAACATTTCACAAAATTTCACAAACACTAAGAAAGTTTGTTTTTCGATTCAAAACAAGATTTCAACGCTTTGAGGAGTTCAAATAACATGTTTTTAGATCATTTGTATCGTATCTTTTACTACATAACTTTTCACCAAATTTCACAAACACTAAGAAAGTTTGTTTTTCGATTCAAAACAAGATTTTAACACTTTGAGGAGTTCGAATAACGTGTTTTTAGATCATTTGTATCGTATCTTTTACTACATAACTTTTCACCAAATTTCACAAACACTAAGACAGTTTGTTTTTCTATTCTAAACAAACTTTTAACGCTTTGAGGAGCTCTAATAACGTGTTTTTAGATCATTTGTATCGTATCTTTTACTACATAACTTTTCACCAAATTTCTCAAACACTAAGAAAGTTTGTTTTCCGATTCAAAACAAGATTTTAACGCTTTGAGGAGTTCAAATAACGTGTTTTTAGATCATTTGTATCGTATCTTTTACTACATAACATTTCACAAAACTTCACAAACACTAAGAAAGTTTGTTTTTCGATTCAAAACAAGATTTTAACGCTTTTAGGAGTTCAAATAACGTGTTTTTAGATCATTTGTATCGTATCTTTTACTGCATAACTTTTCATCAAATTTCACAAACACTAAGAAAGTTTGTTTTTCGATTCAAAACCAGATTTTAACGCTTTGAGGAGTTCAAATAACGTGTTTTTAGATCATTTGTAACGTATCTTTTACTACATAACTTTTCACCTAATTTTACAAACACTAAGAAAGTTTGTTTTTCGATTCAAAACACACTTTTAACGCTTTGAGGAGTTCAAATAACGTATTTTTAGATCATTTGTATCGTATCTTTTACTACATGACTTTTCACCAAATTTCACAAACACTAAGAAAGTTTGTTTTTCGATTCAAAACAAGATTTCAACGCTTTGAGGAGTTCAAATAACATGTTTTTAGATCATTTGTATCGTATCTTTTACTACATAACTTTTCACCAAATTTCACAAACACTAATAAAGTTTGTTTTTCGATTCAAAACAACATTTTAATGCTTTGAGGAGCTCAAATAACGTGTTTTAGAACATTTGTATCTTATCCTTTACTACATAACTTTTCACCAAATTTCACAAACACTAAGAAAGTTTGTTTTTCGATTCAAAACAAGATTTTAACGCTTTGAGGAGTTCAAATAATGTGTATTTAGATCATTTGTATTGTATCTTTTACTACATAACTTTTCACCAAATTTCTCAAACACTATGAAAGTTTGTTTTTCGATTCAAAACAAGATTTTAACGCTTTCAGGAGCTCAAATAACATGTTTTTAGATCAGTTGTATCGTATGTTTTACTACATAACTTTTCACCAAATTTCACAAACACTAAGAAAGTTTGTTTTCCGATTCAAAACAAGATTTTAACGCTTTGAGGAGTTCAACTAACGTGTTTTTAGATCATTTGTATCGTATCTTTTACTACAAAACTTTTCACCCAATTTTACAAACACTAAGAAAGTTTGTTTTTCGATTCAAAACAAGTTTTTAACGCTTTGAGGAGTTCAAATAACTTGTTTTTAGATCATTTGTATCGTGTCTTTTACTACATAACTTTTCACCAAATTTCACAAACACTATGAAAGTTTGTTTTTCGATTCAAAACAAGATTTGAACGCTTTGAGGAGCTCAAATAACATGTTTTCAGATCATTTGTAGCGTATCTTTTACCGCATAACTTTTCACCAAATTTCACAAACACTAAGAAAGTTTGTTTCCCGATTCAAAACAAGATTTTAACGCTTTGAGGAGTTCAAATAACGTATTTTTGGATCATTTGTATCGTATCTTTTACTACATAACTTTTCACCAAATTTCACAAACACTAAGAAAGTTTGTTTTTCTATTCAAAACAAACTTTTAACGCTTTGAGGAGCTCAAATAACATGTTTTTAGATCATTTGTATCGTATCTTTTACTACATAACTTTTCACCAAATTTCACAAACACTAAGAAAGTTTGTTTTCCGATTCAAAACAAGTTTTTAACGCTTTGAGGAGTTCAAATAACTTGTTTTTAGATCATTTGTATCGTGTCTTTTACTACATAACTTTTCACCAAATTTCACAAACACTATGAAAGTTTGTTTTTCGATTCAAAACAAGATTTCAACGCTTTGAGGAGCTCAAATAACATGTTTTTAGATCATTTGTATCGTATCTTTTACCGCATAACTTTTCACCAAATTTCACAAACACTAAGAAAGTTTGTTTCCCGATTCAAAACAAGATTTTAACGCTTTGAGGAGTTCAAATAACGTATTTTTGGATCATTTGTATCGTATCTTTTACTACATGACTTTTCACCAAATTTCACAAACACTAAGAAAGTTTGTCTTTCTATTCAAAACAAACTTTTAACGCTTTGAGGAGCTCAAATAACATGTTTTTAGATCATTTGTATCGTATCTTTTACTACATAACTTTTCACCAAATTTCACAAACACTAAGAAAGTTTGTTTTTCGATTCAAAACAAGATTTTAACGCTTTGAGGACGTCAAATAACGTGTTTTTAGATCATTTGTATCGTATCTTTTACTACATAACTTTTCACCAAATTTCACAAACACTAAGAAAGTTTGTTTTTCGATTCAAAACAAGATTTTAACGCTTTGAGGAGCTCAAATAACATGTTTTTAGATCATTCGTATCGTATCTTTTACTACATAACTTTTCACCAAATTTCACAAACACTAAGAAAGTCTGTTTTCCGATTCAAAACAAGATTTTAACGCTTTGAAGAGCTCAAATAACGTGTTTTTAGATCATTTGTATCGTGTCTTTTACTACATAACTTTTCACCAAATTTCACAAACACTATGAAAGTTTGTTTTTCGATTCAAAACAAGATTTTAACGCTTTGAGGAGTTCAAATAACGTGTTTTTAGATCATTTGTATCGTATCTTTTACTACATAATTTTTCACCAAATTTCACAGACACTAAGACAGTTTGTTTTTCGATTCAAAACAAACTTTTAACGCTTTGAGGAGCTCTAATAACATGTTTTTAGATCATTTGTATCGTATCTTTTACTACATAACTTTGCAACAAATTTCACAAACACTAAGAAAGTTTGTTTTTCGATTCAAAACAAGATTTTAACGCTTTGAGGAGCTCAAATAACGTGTTTTTAGATCATTTGTATCGTATCTTTTACTACATAACTTTTCACCAAATTTCACAAACACTAAGAAAGTTTGTTTTTCTATTCAAAACAAACTTTTAATGCTTTGAGGAGCTCAAATAACGTGTTTTTAGATCATTTGTATCGTATCTTTTACTACATAACTTTGCACCAAATTTCACAAACACTAATAAAGTTTGTTTTTCGATTCAAAACAAGATTTTAACGCTTTGAGGTGCTCAAATAACGTTTTTTTAGATCATTTGTATCGTATCTTTTACTACATAACTTTTCACCAAATTTCACAAACGCTAAGAAATTTTGTTTTTCGATTCAAAACAAGATTTTAACGCTTTGAGGAGTTCAAATAATGTGTTTTTAGATCATTTGTATTGTATCTTTTGCTACATAACTTTTCACCAAATTTCACAAACACTTTGAAAGTTTGTTTTTCGATTCACAACAAGATTTTAACGCTTTGAGGAGCTCAAATAACATGTTTTTAGATCATTTGTATCGTATCTTTTACTACATAACTTTTCACCAAATTTCACAAACACTAAGAAAGTTTGTTTTTCGATTCAAAACAAGATTTTAACGCTTTGAGGAGTTCAAATAACATGTTTTTGGCTCATTTGTATCGTATCTTTTACTACATAACTTTTCACCAAATTTTTCAAACACTAAGACAGTTTGTTTTTCTATTCAAAACAAAATGTTAACGCTTTGAGGAGCTCTAATAACATGTTTTTAGATCATTTGTATCGTATCTTTTACTACATAACTTTTCACCAAATTTCACAAACACTAAGAAAGTTTGTTTTTCGATTCAAAACAAGATTTTAACGCTTTGAGGAGTTCAAATAACGTGTTTTTAGATCATTTGTATCGTATCTTTTACTACATAACTTTTCACCAAATTTCACAAACACTAATAAAGTCTGTTTTTCGATTCAAAACAAGATTTTAACGCTTTGAGGAGCTCGAATAACGTGTTTTTAGATCATTTGTATCGTATCTTTTACTACATACCTTTTCACCAAATTTAACAAACACTAAGAAAGTTTGTTTTTCGATTCAACACAAGATTTTAACGCTTTGAGGAGTTCAAATAACGTGTTTTTAGATCATTTGTATCGTATCTTTTACTACATAACTTTTCACCAAATTTCACAAACACTAATAAAGTTTGTTTTTCGAATCAAACCAAGATTTTAACGCTTTGAGGAGCTCAAATAACGTGTTTTTTGATCATTTGTATCGTATCTTTTACTACATAACTTTTCACCAAATTTCACAAACACTAAAAAAGTTTGTTTTTCGATTCAAAACAAGATTTTAACGCTTTGAGGAGTTCAAATAACGTGTTTTTAGATCATTTGTATCGTATCTTTTACTGCATAACTTTTCACCAAATTTTACAAACACTAAGAAAGTTTGTTTTTCGATTCAAAACAAGATTTTAACGCTTTGAGGAGTTCAAATAATGTGTTTTTAGATCATTTGTATTGTATCTTTTACTACATAACTTTTCACCAAATTTCACAAACACTAATAAAGTTTGTTTTTCGATTCAAAACAAGATTTTAACGCTTTGAGGAGTTCAAATAATGTGTTTTTAGATCATTTGTATTGTATCTTTTACTACATAACTTTTCACCAAATTTCACAAACACTTTGAAAGTTTGTTTTTCGATTCAAAACAAGATTTTAACGCTTTGAGGAGCTCAAATAACATGTTTTTAGATCATTTGTATCGTATCTTTTACTACATAACTTTTCACCAAAATTCACAAACACTAAGATAGTTTGTTTTCCGATTCAAAACAAGATTTTAACGCTTTGAAGAGTTCAAATAACGTGTTTTTAGATCATTTGTATCGTATCTTTTACTACATAAACTTTTCACCAAATTTCACACACACTATGAAAGTTTGTTTTTCGATTCAAAACAAGATTTTAACGCTTTGAGGAGTTCAAATAACGTGTTTTTAGCTCATTTGTGTCGTATCTTTTACTACATAACTTTTCACCAAATTTCACAAACACTAAGACAGTTTGTTTTTCTATTCAAAACAATATTTTAACGCTTTGAGGAGCTCTAATAACATGTTTTTAGATCATTTGTATCGTATCTTTTACTACATAACTTTTCACCAAATTTCACAAACACTAAGAAAGTTTGTTTTTCGATTCAAAACAAGATTTTAACGCTTTGAGGAGTTCAAATAACGTGTTTTTAGATTATTTGTATCGTATCTTTTAATACATAATTTTTCACCAAATTTCACAAACACTAATAAAGTTTGTTTTTCGATTCAAAACAAGATTTTAACGCTTTGAGGAGCTCAAATAACGTGTTTTTAGATCATTTGTATCGTATCTTTTACTACATAACTTTTCACCAAATTTAACAAACACTTAGAAAGTTTGTTTTTCGATTCAACACAAGATTTTAACGCTTTGAGGAGTTCAAATAACGTGTTTTTAGATCATTTGTATCGTATCTTTTACTACATAACTTTTCACCAAATTTCACAAACACTAATAAAGTTTGTTTTTCGATTCAAACCAAGATTTTAACGCTTTGAGGAGCTCAAATAACGTGTTTTTAGATCATTTGTATCGTATCTTTTACTACATAACTTTTCACCAAATTTCACAAACACTAAGAAAGTTTGTTTTTCGATTCAAAACAAGATTTTAACGCTTTGAACTCATATCACTGGTTTTAATACAAACTCGACTTGTAATTGTGATATTGTAAATAGCCTACGGGCCTTGAAGCAAAAAAGAAAAGAAAATAATGCATGCACAAAAGAATAACAACGTATTTGCACGGAAGATGCATATTGATTTTATAAAATATAAATATTAGATTTGTGCGATCAAACATTACGTGATGTTTTTTTTGCCCATATTTTTGTATTAAGCATCTAATAACAAAATATACAAAATATGAATGACATGACAAAACTGAGGGTATTCATTTAACGTTTTTTTGAAAGATTACATTTGAATACATCATGATTAAAAATAAATAAAAAGTTCCGATTGTTTGGATCCGAATGAATGAAACAGTTTTTTTTTTCCACAAAACGCATGACAAACTCATGCAGAAATCAGTCTACCACACAATAAATAAATGCATTTCTAGTTGTTAATAAAAAAAATAATGGTGTGATTAGTTATCCAGAAGCATAAATAGTGGCTCACATGAATTTTTTTAACCAAAATAATAATATTAATAGAGAAAACTTCAGGACTTCTAAAAGAAAAAAATTACATTACACAATACTTTCGTTGCCGAAGTTAGATATTGGAAGATAAATCAATGAAAATAAAAGAAAATACAAAAGCTATGCCATTTTATGTTTTAGAATTGCACAATTACGCCGAGTTGGAAACCAAAGACAATTGTTGGGAAGTCGTTTTGATTTAATACGCGTCGTTCTAGTTTCGAACTTCTTCACTGTTTCGTGTTGTTTATTTATTCATTTCTAAGATTAAAGTATTTTATGGTCAATTAAAATATTTTATATCCTTGTTTGAAAATTAAAAGTGTCACTCGAGATCCAATTATTTTTAACCTAGTACGGAATTAAAGATGTGTATAGCTCAAGGGACGAACAATCTATGTCACTTGTTTGATTCATTTCAATTTTCGAAGTGAATGTTTGGAGATAAATTATGGTTTTGTTGTGTTAAACTATTAGTTAATTAAATAACTAACTGATTAACTAGAATTAGCAATTTTATTTTCATTACTACAATTAGGTAGTTTTTTTTTTCATGTTTTAGATTTTGAGTAATTGGATACAAGCCATACTTGATTTGGATGATCTGAATAGCAAGATTGGCCTAAAGACTCTGATTTCATGAACAATAATTAGTTAATTATGCATATCTACACCTATTGATATAAAATAAAATTTCTTGCACATTATCAAAAACTTTCCTAAATATAATGAAAAACTTGTTTATTTTTAAGATTCTTCCAAAAACTCCCTATAAAACATTTGAATTATTTCTTACCCCTGTGAGATTAAACTTAACTAATCCATCTAACATATATATTTTATTTTGACCAAAGTACTCCTTTTATGTTTTCTCTTTTATTTTTCTTTTATTCAATTGAAAGTAATAAGTAAATAAAAAAAATAATATTTTCAACATGATATTAGTTTGATAATATTTTGTGATATTATATTACAGTACACAATTTTATTTTCTGATATTATATCATAGCAAAAGAAATTATATTTTATGTAAATCATACTTTTATTTTGTATAAAATATAATAATTTTTATTATTTATCGACATTTCATGTATAATTTTCTTTTCATATTCATTTATAACTTTGAATTGAGTATTATTTTTTCAATATAATTTTCAAAAGAAGTATGAAAATAATATTCAACCCTAAACCCTAAATATATACGAAAATAATATTTTGCATAAATAATAATTAAATAATAGGAAAGTAATATTCTGCATAAAACATAGATAAGTAATAATTAGATAAAAGTAAATATAAAAATGATTTTATGTAAAATAAAATTATTATTTATAGAAAATGTGAAATATATTTTTGTATAATATAATGTTGAAAACATTTGATAATTGAAGAGAAATGTGGAATAGGATAGCAGAGAAGCAGGCATGAAAACATACAACCGCATTTATTTCTCATTTATACTCCCACCTACGCTCCCTCCAACCAAAGAAACCCAATTTATTGCTCCCTCTATCCTCTCTGTTATATCCATTTTAAAACAACCCTAAAATCCTTCAATTCCACCAAATTGCATACAATTGCAATTAATGAATAACAGAGATATCTCACAACACCTGTCTTTCTTTCCCTCTGGAGCTTTTTTTTTCACAGCAGTAGTACTAAGACTGAGACGAGAAACTTTTCTTCTCACTCTTCAGTAGAAACGAAAGCTCAAAACCAGGAAAAAAGTTTGGAATTTTGCAGCTATTAGAGACCTTGATTTGTTCGTATTTTCAGATGGGTTTGAGAAGGGACGAGGCGTATGGACTTTGAGTCTTTGACATTATCGTTTTGCTGGATATTTTTGGCTATTTAGGTAAGCAAAGATTTGCCTCTTTCTTTCGTTTCTTGCCATTTGTTGTCGTTAAAGATTAGATCTTTTTAGTTTTCGACTTTTTTGGGACTTGTCTGATTAGTTGAAATTGTACATTGCAGGTTTTCGTAACTCTCTTCTTGCTTGATGCATCTCTTTATCTTGTCGGTCAGTTCTCTCTCTTCTCTTCTCTTTTGATACTATGAATGAACAATCACTTTTTTCTTTTCTTGACCAATTTTCTCATTTTGAAAACTTATTTGCGAAACTCTTTGTTTTAATTCGAGGATTTGAATATCAATTTTGAGTGCCAAAAGCAAGAAACTAAATCCAATGTGCATTCTTGGGCAGAAATTTTCTTGCACCAACACTAGAAAGGGAATTTTGCATGCCTCAAAACACGACTTACTTCTTTTGTATATACCCTCAAAATTTCAATGATTACGACTAAGAATTTCTCATTCTGTCAATGTACCAGAATTCCACAATGAGCGAAATTGAAAATTCTCTCAGTTCATCGTTACCTTTATTTATATCATAATCAAATAAACCCCTTAAATAATCTCTCTTCACTCGCAGGCCAATCATCATGAAACACAATTTCCTAATCGAAGCTACAATCTTTCTTCACCTCCTCATCACTTTCCTCCCTAGACCCGGTGTGCACGCACTAGGCTCCATGTCATCGATAGCCGTTTCGTACGGGGAAAACGGACCAGTCTTTTGCGGTCTTAACTCTGATGGGTCCCACCTCGTAAATTGCTACGGTACCGACAACTCGATAGTATACGGAGCTCCGTGGCAACTCCCATTATTAGGTTTAACCGCTGGAGATGGATTTGTGTGCGGTTTATTACTCGAGTCGTACCAACCATATTGTTGGGGGAGTAATACATACGTCAAAATGGGGGTCCCACAACCAATCGAAGAAGGGGCGAGATATTCGCAAATAAGTGCTGGAGATTGCCATTTATGTGCGTTGAGAAACGATTCGAATGGAAGTTTGGAAAACAGAGGAGTCTCTGTTATTGATTGTTGGGGCTATAACATGACCGAGTCACATGTATTGACCGGTCCAGTCGACTCTGTTTCGGCTGGGTCGATGTTTAATTGCGGTTTGTTTAAGCATAATAAAACTGTGTTTTGTTGGGGCGACGATACTGGAAGTGGGGTTATTAGTTTGGTACCGCATAGTGTGAGATTCGAGTCCATTTCGGCTGGTGGGTTCCATGTTTGCGGCATTTTGCAAAACGCCCAAGTAAATATTTTTTTTTTTTTTTTTATAAAAATATCAAATTTTGATTGTTGTAAATTTTTTATTTGGAAATTTGTAGGTGTTTTGTTGGGGGACTAGTTTGGAGACGAAACAAACAGAGTTATTAGGAGATGGAGATGTGAAAATGGTACCGATGGATCCGATGTTATCGGTTGTGGGAGGACGGTTTCATGCATGTGGTATTAAAAGCGGAGACCATAAAGTTTCGTGTTGGGGCTTTGCTTTGAAAAATACAATACCAACTCCTACTAATACAAGGTTCTTGGAGATTGTAGCGGGAGATTATTTCACGTGTGGAGTGGTACCGACTAACTTAAGGCCGATTTGTTGGGGTACCGGTGGTCCTTGGTCGGTACCAATGGCAGTCTCGCCAGGTGTCTGTACCAGTTCTCAATGTATGCCCGGTTATTACGAGTACATTCATGTGAGTTTGGGGGTTAAGGTTTGTAAGCCCGCGGACTCGAGAATTTGCTTGCCTTGTAGTGTTGGGTGCGTTAATTTGGGAGATGAATCGTTTCCTTGTAACGCCACGTTAGTACATGGTTGCCAATTTAATTGTACGGGTTTGAATTGCACCTCTAGTGAGATGAATATGGATAAGTCGAAGAAGAAGTACTTGGCTTCGGTTCAATTGCCAGTTTTCATTGCGGAGATCTCCTTTGGGATTATATTGGCGGTTTCGGTGATTTTAATCGTTTGTTTTTATGTGAGACATAAAAAAAGAGGGTGTAAATGTTCGGACGTGGCTTTGCGCGTGGCCAAAAACCAAGCGTGTTCGTTTAACAAGGATTCGTTGAAAGTTAGACCCGATGTGGAAGAGTTAAACATTAGAAGGGCGAGAGTTTTTACTTACGAAGAGTTGGATAGAGCGACGAGTGGATTTTGTGAAGAGTCTCAAGTGGGGAAAGGGAGTTTTTCATGTGTTTTTAAAGGGATTCTGAATGACGGAACTATAGTAGCGGTAAAACGTGCAATGAAAGCTTCTTCGGATGTGAAGAAAACCTCGAAAGAGTTTCATACCGAGCTCGATCTTTTGTCGAGGTTAAATCATGCTCATTTACTCAACCTACTCGGGTATTGTGAAGAAGAGGGAGAGAGACTTTTGGTGTACGAGTTCATGGCCCATGGATCTTTGTACCAACATTTGCATGGTAAAGATTCAAATTTTAAAAAGCAACTTAATTGGGTCAGACGGGTCACGATCGCGGTACAAGCCGCTCGAGGGATTGAATATTTGCATGGATATGCGTGCCCTCCCGTTATTCATCGAGATATAAAATCGTCCAATATTTTAATCGATGAAGAACATAATGCACGGGTTTCAGATTTTGGTTTGTCTTTACTCGGTCCTGTCGATAGTAGTTCCCCTTTATCTGAATTGCCAGCTGGCACGTTAGGTTATTTAGATCCCGAGTATTACCGCCTCCATTATTTGACTACTAAATCGGACGTGTATAGTTTTGGGGTACTCCTCTTGGAGATAATCAGTGGTCGAAAGGCCATAGACATGCAATTTGAAGAAGGAAACATAGTGCAATGGGCGGTTCCGTTGATAAAAGCGGACGAAATATCTTTCATTCTCGACCCTGTTTTGAGTCCACCTAACGATATCGAGGCGTTAAAAAAGATCGCCATTATAGCATGTAAATGCGTGAGAATGAGAGGAAAGGACCGACCCTCTATGGATAAGGTTACCACCGCTTTGGAAAGAGCTCTCGCGTCGTTAATGGGGAGTCCGTGTAATGAACAGCCGATTTTACCAACCGAAGTGGTTTTGGGGAGTAACAGAATGCATAAAAAGGCGTCGCAGATGTCTTCTGCGAATTTATCGTGCTCGGAGAACGAACTAGGAGGAGAAAATGACGATCAAAGGATCGAGATTAGAGCGCCTTCGTGGATCACTTTTCCGAGTGTAACCTCGTCTCAGAGGAGAAAATCGTCTGCTTCGGAGGCGGATATAGTGGTCGAGGGCAGAAATGTTTCGAATGCGGGAGGTGGGGCTGGCGACGCGTTGCGGCGCCTTGAAGAAGAGATCGGACCGGCTTCTCCTCAAGAGGATTTATTCTTGCAACATAATTTTTAGTGTTCATAGGCATTTGTAGAAGATTTTAAGTAGAGGAATTGTGAAGGATCATTTTTTTTTTTTTGCTTTTTGTTGTACCCATTTTGGAGGGTTTGTAATGTAAAACTAGTTTTGTACAAGATTTTTCTTTTGTTGTCTTTCCTTTTTTTCCTTTTTTCTCTAATGAGCAAATCCTATCATTGTTTATTCATTACTCTGAATATTTAGTACACTAAGTTTTTTGTGAAATGAAGTATTTTGGCATTTTTTTGGTAATTACTAATTAGATTAATAATAATCTAGAGGAATTAGTTTATTAGGGAATATGGGCCCTTATATTTTTCATGTAATCTGGCCCAAAAATCCTTCTAAAGACAAAAGGGTCCCCCTTGTTCCCCTTGCCAAATATACAACATAGTGATTAAATTGATGGTTAGTGATATCGACAGGAAATAATTTTATTTGTTACAGGAAAATTAATGTAAAATGACTAATTTATCCTTATAAATGATTACATGTAATTTGAAAAAAAAATCTAAATATATATGTTTGGAGAAAATTTAGAAAGTTCGGATCTTAATAATTATAATAATTATGAACAAAATCAATAAAAATCAAAGTTCAAAAAATGCCAATTTGGGTCGTCTTACCAATTCGTAACTAAAACTAAAAATTATTTCTTTCTTCTCGGCTCCTTAGTCTCCTCCTCAAATTTCAAATTTTTTAACCTTAAAAAACTCAAGAATCAAGTTATATTTTTTGCTAGCCAGGTTACTAATCCAAATAATTCTCCCTGTTCTATTTTTTGTAAATAGTAGTTATGACTTTGATTTTTTTTTATGTAACTGCAATATATTTTATGAGTCATTAAATAATTTATTTTATTATATTTTTACATATTATATTTTCGAAATTATTGTTTTCATTTTTTTTGTTCTTATTCTGTTTTTCCAATAACTATTTAAATGATTTAATAATTTAATTTATGAATCATAGTAGTTATGTTTATTTTCATTTTATCGTTAACAACTAACAGATGATATTATCATGTTATTTTTTTTATTTAATTGCAATTAAAACTCGAATCTAGAAATAATACATACAAGATTAACTATATATATATATATATGCCATTTGATACATAATAATCTGCTTTCCAAATAACATATAATCAATAAATAAGAGTAAATTAGTCATTTCAAATTAATTTTCCGGTAACAAACAATACAATTTTCTGTCGATATCACTAGCCTAAATTGATAGTGCATTTTACATGGTTTATATAAATTATTAATTCGTTAAATTAAATCGCGACTTACTTAATTTGAGTTCAAATAATGTTTAATTTCACGGCTCTTTTTCTTTCCAACTCAACATGGCGATAGAGTCCATATCTGGCCTCACCCATATTCGACCAATCAAAATCTTCCATTCCCCCCTCGTCCCTGATACTCTCTCTCTCTCCTTATCCCCCCAAATGCGGAAAAAAAATAAACACGATATCACTCTTTGCTTTCTTTCCATTTCCATGGCTCTCCAATCACTCCACCAATCCTTTCTTCACCATCACCACAATCCTCTCACCTTCCATTATCACACTCATGAAGGCACCAATAATCTCTCATTCTTCTTCAAACCAACAAGGACAAGAAGAACAAACAAATCCATTGTCTTCGCAAACCTCTCTTCGTCATCATCTCTCTCCACAACCCCAACTTCTTCTCCGACCACTTCAACGACGAAAACGGCGACTCCTTCAATTGAACTCCTCGCCGAACACTTATCATCGCAAAACTTCCGTCAAGCAGACGAAGTAACTCGCCGTCTCCTCATCAATCTCGCCGGCGAAGCCG
Source organism: Luzula sylvatica (assembly GCA_946800325.1). NCBI lineage: Eukaryota > Viridiplantae > Streptophyta > Magnoliopsida > Poales > Juncaceae > Luzula > Luzula sylvatica. The sequence continues at coordinate 69,749,543 of OX326960.1, forward strand.
CCCAAAAACGCGGCTACGTCTTCTTCTCCGAAACTCAATTCATTTCTCCAGAAGATTTGCGCGAAATAGACCAATTATGGAGGAAGCATAGTAACGGCCGTTTTGGATATAGCATTCAGAAGAAATTATTAGAAAAATCACTCGGAGATTTCACCAAGTTTTTCATACGTATTGGATGGATGAAGAAACTCGATACCGATATAGAGCAACATAATTACCGAGCTTTTCCTGACGAGTTTACGTGGGAGTTGAAAGACGAAACGCCATTAGGGCACTTGCCTCTTACGAATGCGTTGAGAGGGACGCAGCTTTTATCCAGTATTTTTAACCATCCTGCTTTTGAGGACGATGAAAATGAAGGAGGAGAGATAATGAAGGGGGAAGAGAAAGGGAAAGATATGAGGCCTAAATCGTTAGGTTTTAAGTCTGATTATTCTTTCTAAGATTGGAGTGCTTTGTGTGATTAAAACATTGTTTTTGTGCAATTCGAGGATATTATAAGATAATTCTTCTAATTTTGTAGTTTATTTTTGAATTTTTGCTTGGAAGATGTGCACTTCTGAGCATGACTAGTATTTAAATGTTATTATTTGGTCAAAATATAAGCAAATAAGAAATGGAAAAAACTTCAATGCAGACAAAAAAATCTCTGACATTTGCAAAAACATCCTACAGTTTGGTATTTACTATTTACAAATATAACACTCAGGACTTTCCAAAAATTAAACTGTTTTCTTATTCCAGAATCCAGACTCGGTATTCTTACTTCAAAAATATTAATCATATGTATAACGAATAAATAATTTTATGTCAGCAAAATATTTTCATTGTGAATGAAATTTTTTTTAAGACCAAAATAATATTTTGAGTGTCATTAGACCAGTTGCGTGATTAAAAATATTATTTTTATTGTCTTTGAAAGGCCGAGATTTAATCCATTTTCCCGATGTCTCCGATTATTCTTTCATTATCAAAACCTTATATTTCATTTTCACTCTAAAATTTTCTTCTATCATCAGTCGCAAAAACATGTCTAATTCTCGAATTATTACCAGTATTCTCAATTGTTTGCGTTTTCGACATACAAATAAAATTGACACGGTATGTTTTTAAAATTATTTATTTTAGTTATATAACTTATATTATATAAACATTATTTGTAAAAATATTTAAAAAAATTGCAATACAATATTGCAAAACGGTCATATGGCCGTGGCGATATATTGGGACAACGCGATTAATTTTGTACATGTCCTTAGACACTAAATACGATGACATTAAATTAAACATTTAAATATACCAAACCATGATCTTTGTGCACTCTTTTGCTTTTAAAAAGAAGAAAAGACGAAACTCGTTACCTAAGAAGATAATTTTTTTTTGGGAAAATAGAAACAAAAAACAGGCAAATAGCCAAAATTTTGATATCGTTTAAAAAAAAAAAAATTAAAATATGTTACCAAATATTAACTCAAATTGAAGAAATTACGCGCAAGGACAAAGCCTCCTCGTATATTGATGTGAAAGCTCACAAGAAAGTCTATCTTCCATTTGTGTATACAAACACGCTCCAGGATTCTACAAAGTAATAAAAATAGTATATTGTATACAAAAATGGTATATTGAGTATATATATGTATGTATACAAAGAGTGGAAAGAAAGAGAGAGTACCAAGTGGGGAGGAGCATCGTCGCTGACCTCAGCAGGTTGGTCAGCGCCCATGCTGACGAAACAACCGCTTCTACATCTCATATACTTCTCCAATCTGTTCGTAGGGGTATATATGATATTCTGAGATTTTGCAGGGGTGTAAATGAAATTTTAGTAAATTAAAAGACTTACACTTCGCATCTGTTGAGGAGAGAGAGACGATTCGAGAGACAAGATTGGCCTCTCGATCTACATACCAAATCACACGATTCTCCAGCCCTGATTTTTAGATTTAATTCTCAAATTAATTAAATTTTAAAAAAAATTCAGAATTAAAAGTCGTACCTGCCCACAATTACATCGATTCCAGTTAATTTATCTTCGATTTTCGACTCTTTAGAAACTGCTGTAAAATAAACAAATAAATAAATAGTTGGTTTAAAAATCTGAAAAATACAAAATTTGGATGAAATGAAATGAAATAGATGGAAATAATTAAATGAATTACCAGATGTATTTTGATGGGTGGAAAAACAATGATGAAAATCACTAGCATATGCATTCTCATGAACCTGAAATAAAAAGATAAATATGGCTAAATTGCAAAATAGCACCTAAAGTTTTTAAAATTTCAAAAATGCCCTTTCTTTTTATCGTACCAAACTCGCAGAATTATGTCGACACCTCCCAGCACAGAATTCAAAAACACTAGAATAAGTTCCTGATATAAAACAAAATAATAATAAAAAAACAAAAAACAATAAATATTTTATGATAGTAATAATATGTCTTTTAACATATTAAATTACCTGCAGTAATTGGCTTGGCTATTTTTATACTCGTTGCTTGATCTTCTCTTGTCTATCAAAATCAAATGCATTATTAATAGGTAAAAAAAAGTAATAATTTAAATAATATATAAGACTAATATATATAGTTCAAAGAATATACTTTAGATGGATTAAGGCAACAAGAGACGCAATATTCATATGAATTGCAGCACTGTGATTCAAGTTTGCACCCCCTAAATTCTCATACAAAATATTTGGAATTCAAAATTAAAATTTTATCAAAATAGGAGAATAGAAAATTTGAAAGAAAAAGAGGAAAACTCACTGACAAGAAAAACGTTCTCCCCCTTTTGGACAACATCTAGATGATGAATCGATTGAAAATGCATTACATACGTAGCCTAAATTGAACCAATTTTGCCTCAATTAAATCTCAGATGGATAATTAAACAACAAAAATTGAAAAAAAATGAAAAAAGGGAGTAAATTTCTCCAAGTGTTACCATTGTTATCAGATATTAGATATCGTCCTTGAACAGTAGTTTTGCATGAAGGATTTTTAGGAAAACCAATGTCGTTTCTGCAGAAATATACAAATTAACGGTAAGCGGATTTCAAAACTTGGTCAAAAATTGCAAAAATCAGGTTAGTCAGGTATCAAATGCATGATTTGGGATTCAATGCATACACTTCGATTAGATTAATTACAGTCGAATCCAATTACCTGATAGCCGGAACCTTGGTGGAAATATCCAGCACGACTAGAATTGACAAAATTAGGCCGAATTTCCCCATTTCATTTGAAGATTTGCTCAGAGATTCTCGTCTTCCAACTCTTCCCCCAGGTTAAGGTTTCCAATCAAATATTGAGAATTTAGTAAATTTCAGGGGGCTTTCGGTAAAATTTCAGTTTAAATGGGTTAACGGGTTACGGGTACATCCACTTAAGACACATGACATCTCCAGTGATTTAAAACAGGAGAGGAGAGGAACTCCTGTCCAGTGGTGGCGATTCGACCACGCTGAAAAGTGAAAACGTTGTTCCGCTGTCACTACCTAGTTACCTAGTACCTTCCCTCCAAATACAAAAGTATGCCCCTTTCTTCTCCTTCTCTCTCTTCTCCACTCAAAACCCTAACCCTGCAGCTCAGGATGCCTCTTACCAGATCATCTTCGCAATTCCGTTCAAGCTCTTCGCTCGTCGTCAAATCTGAGATTAACCCAGGCATGCATTTTTTATATTACATTTCTTTACTCGATTCTAAACTCGACAATGCTTAATCAAAATTTAACAAAAAATTGATATTTCGATTCAGTCACAGAGTGCGGAGAAGAAAATCAAAGAAGAAAGAAAGTTAAACAGAATATGAAGATCAAAGAAGAAATTTCAGTTAGCGAGAGTTCTGATCAGAAGGTAAATATTTCATCTCAACTCGAAGATTTTACAAATTGGTTTAATTGATTTTTTTTTCCTTATTTGATCTTTAATTTAAAAATTGATGAATCGATTGATTTATTACAGTTTAAATGCCTTCCTGATATAGAGGATTTTGCATATGTGAAGACTTCTTCAAGTAAGAACATTTTTTTATACATTGTTCTACAATTTCGATACTACAAATTAGTTACCTAGAAATTAATATTGGTTTATAAATTTTCGATTCTAAATTCAATACATTTTTGCAGGCAATAATGTGAAATCTACATCACAATCAAACCAATTAGGAAAAATAATAAAAGCTACAACACTTCGAAAAGGTATTTTAGTATTTTACTACTTTATATTTTCAAATAAGAACATAAAATTTTATTTTCGAATAATTTTATGACATTTAGGCAAAATTGGGCCTCCTGAGAATTGGGAAGAAATTCTAGAAGGAATTAAGAAAATCCGATGTTTAGAAAATGCACCAGTGGATACAAAAGGCTGTGACAAAACTGGTTCTCTTTTACCTCCAAAGGTAAAATTATGTTTTCATTTCTATTTTACCTCGAAATGAGAAATATCATATATACCCCTAAAAAATAAGAAATATCATATATACCCCTGTAGGAACGACGATTTGCTGTTTTGATTGGATCAATGCTTTCGAGCCAAACAAAAGACGAAGTTACTCATGGTAAGTCCCAACATTTCGTGATTTTTATTTTATCAGGGTTCTTTTTTGTAAAATTGTTTTTTTTTATGAGAAATCAGCTGCAGTGGAGAGACTTGAGCAAAACGGGTTATTGGATCCTGCAACAATTATTCAAACCGATGAAGAAACCATTAGAGACTTAATTCGACCTGTACGAAGGAATAAAGCCTAATTTTTTGCAATTGAGAGCTTATAATGAATTTAATAAATATTTTTTTCTCGAATTTAGGTAGGGTTTTATCCAAAAAAAGCAAAATTCATAAAATTGGCCGCGCAAACCTGTCTCGATAAATTTGGAGGCGATATCCCAAACACTTTATCTGAACTTCTCACTCTAAAAGGAGTTGGCCCCAAAATGGCTCATTTGGTACCTTATAATAATCTCTTAATTTATTTATTGTTTTACAAATTAGAAATATAATTAATTTGCAGAAAACATTTCATCGAATAGGTTATGGACATAGCATGGAATAACGTGCAAGGAATATGTGTCGATACTCACGTGCATAGAATCTCTAACCGTCTTGGTTGGGTCTTCAAATCCGGTACAAATCAGGTACCAAAAGTTAAAAAATATCAAATTTGTCCTTCTGTATTAATAAGTTTATTGAATGTAGAAAACTACAAATCCTGAAGAAACGAGAGTGGGACTCGAGGCGTGGCTACCAAAGGATGAATGGTCTCCAATTAATCCCCTTTTGGTATATATTTTTTTAATTTTTTTATTATCAATTTTTTTTTTTTTTAATTATTGATCTTTTTGGGGATTTATGATATATAGGTTGGATTTGGGCAAACGGTGTGTACGGCTCGATTTCCAAAATGCACAATTTGTGGAATCAATCAAATATGCCCCTCTGCCTTCAAAGAATTCTCTTCGAGTCCGAAACCAAAATCCTCGAAGTCTCCAATTAAAGAAGAATTTTAATTTTAATCTATATTATTTTAACTTAATTTTTGACTAATTTATGTTTCTTTTTGTGTAATAGTAAAAAAAAAATACAATGTTGTTATGTAGAAAAGGCTCTACTACTTACTAGTAGTCTTAGTTCTCACTAGATTTATATAACATGAAATCAATTTTATATTTGTCAAATATGTAAAATATATATAACATGAAATCAATTTTATATAATATGAAATCTTAGTTCTCGCTAGATTTAAAAAATATGTAAAATATATATATATATATTTTTTTTATCTCATGTAAAATATATATTGCTTGTATGCAAATTTAGAATCTTTAAGGGGTGTATATGTCAAATATCCAAAAACATGATATACATTGCTAATTTCGCTTTTGACAAGGGCTTTTTTAGAAAACAACTACCTCCTTTCTTCTCCCTCTGAAGACTTGACTACTCTTGCTCTTCAGCATTGAAGCCCGAAGCTGAGAAGGAAGAAAATAAGAGAGAGAAAGAGAGGGAGAAGATCGGATCAGATCGACATGACGGTGGCGGCCGGCGTAGGATACGTGCTCATAGCGCTCGGTCCCGCCTTCTCTCTCTTCGCCTCCGTTATTGCTAAAAAGCCCTTCTTAGTTCTCGTACTTCTCTCCAGGTCTCCATTTTTTATCTTCATTTTCGTTGATTTCGTATCAAATCATGCAAAATCGAAGGTTAATTGAGTCTTAATTGCATCGTTGAGGATCAATTGCTTAAACTAAATCTTGTTCGAAATCAAAATGCAGCACTTTGTTTTGGTTAATAAGTCTGATAATTCTTGCGGGAGCATGGAGAGCCTTTCTCCCTTTGAAATCTTCGGAATTGTGGCCTTATTCACTTCTCATTCTCACTTCCGTTGCACTTCAAGAAGCCTCTCGATTTGCCTTTTGGAAACTTTTCAAGTCAGTCTAAATTATTATTCTTTTTCCGAAATTTTGGGTAAATAACTTACATTTGATAATAATGTGGATTTTTATTGAATTTGATAGGAAAATGGAAGATATGCTGAATGCGTTTGCAGATAGAGTGTCTAAACCTCGCCTTTTTTTGACTGACAAGTTGCTTATTTCTTTAGGTACCCGATAAAATTATAAAAATTATTTCTCGAACCATTTTTATTAATAATTAAATGTTTTTTTAAAGCTGGGGGATTAGGGCATGGATTGGCTCATGCGGTATTTTTTTGCTTAAGTCTCTTAACTCCATCTTTTGGCCCTGCGACTTATTATGTTCAGAAATGCTCCAATATACCGTTTTTCCTTGTTTCAGGTTTAATTAAACCCTTTTTTATTATCAATTTATTTGAGTTTTTAATTTCTTTTTAATGTGCATATTTTGTTTGTTGTTCTTAGCGATTATTGCACTTGGTTTTGTGATAATTCATACTTTTTCGATGATTATTGCTTTTAATGGATATTCTGAGGGAAAGAAAATGGACAAAATATTTGCTCCAGTTTCTCATCTATTTGCTTCTTTATTTGTAAGCATTTTAATTTTAATTTTTGAATGATTTGAGTTTTGAGATTTTTTTGTGATTTGAATTTCAGACATTGATAAATATCGTACCTGGAGGATGCAAAGTAGGATTGCCTCTTCTTTATGTAATGGCTGGTACGACTTTATATTACAGCTGGCAATTGGTATGGAGAAGATTAACCGAAAATCAAATTAATCGATTGAATAATTAATTATTAATTAATACAATATTAAAAGCATATTTTCCATTTGCTACTTAATTACGGTTTTAGGGACACTCTTTATTTTGTTTTTTAATCCATCTCGAAATTGTATATACATTGGTCCTTTTTTGTTTAAATATTAGAGATATTTTGAGATGGAAGTACAATCAAATTCAAACAAAATTTCGAATGAAATTTTTCAAAATATTGAAAATATTGTCTATATTTAGAAAACACAACCACCAATTAAGTATTTGGTGAGTGCACCTAAATAATACATAAACAAACTTGGTCTACTCATGCACATCTTCGGCATGATCAAAATCTACATACATAAAAGAAAAAAAAATCCCTGCATTTTAAACCCGCAAATAGGTTTAAAACCTAAATTTCGCCTCGCTAAATTTCTTCAAACTCTTCGATTTGCTTTTTGCGCGAACTTTGGTATCTACAGATTGCTTCTTGCTAGCAATTTTCCAAGGCGAACCACTAAGAATAATTTCATGTTCTCCAATTCCTTCGTGACCATCGAATTCGTGCAACCCAATAGAATTTTCGATTAAAATTTCTTTCTGCAGCGTGTTTTTCAAACCGTCTTCTTTATTCCCTTTACCATGAGATTTAGTTTGCTTTGCCACCTCGCTCTTTGCTTTAACCGGCGTTTTGTTTTTTCCCTCGTTTGATGAATTGCTCGATCTACCTAATCTTGAAGGCATAATTGGAGATTTTCGAGTTCCATTTGTCGAAATTAAATTAGGTTTAGGGTTTTGGGCACTTCTTTTGGTAAATTGGTTGTTTTTTTGATGGAGCGTCACTCTAATTGGATTTAACCCTTTTTTAACCGGTACAACATCCTGAAATAATGTTTTAGGAGGAGACATCCTGAGAAAATTTTCAAGATCGCGTCTCTTGTACGACTCGTAATCGAAAGGCCAAAATATAGGTTCTTCCGAATCCAATTCAAAATCCTTCGATGAATTTGGGTTACATTCTTCAAAATTGGGGGAGTTTCTGAAGTTTGCCTTCGCATTAAAAGATGGGCTTAGGAAATTTTCATCGAAAATATCAAAATCTTGATATTTTTCTTCAATTAGTTTTGTATCCTCTTCATCTAGATCTATCGGTGGAATCAATACATCTTCGATTTCATCGAAACCAGAAAAAGAACTCGTTCTTCTGGAGAGACTCAAGTTTGAGGAGAATTGGTTGCAAAGAGAGAGAGATTCAAAATCCGACTCGTCTAAACTGAGGAGCGAAGAGGATGTTTTAAAGCTAAATACCGATTTTGGGGAATTCGGAACCTTATTTCTGTTGATTTCGTTCGAGGTTTTGAAATCAAATCCAGTATAACTTTTCTCTTTCTTTGTCTCTTTTTGCTGCTTCGAGGATGTATTCGCTCTTTTTGAACTCATTTTATTGAAATCTGCAAGTAAAATTCGCCGAAGAAATATTGTAAATTTTGTAATGCAGATATTATGAACAAAAACTTCACCAAATTTTAGTAGAAATACTACTTCGATTTGTGCAAAATTGCACATACCTCAAAATGAAAACCAAATTATTATAAACTAAAAGAAGAAACTTTACCTTAATGGAACTTTTTGTTTTTTACTCCCTCTTCACTAATCTCAATTGATACTGATTTTACTTGTGATTTGGGTATTTATTTATTTAATTTGTACTGAAGTTTCTGTTTTTATATTTGCTTAAAACCCTTGCTAACCCTGAGCTTAAACCTGAAGAAAGCCTAATAAAGAAAAGAGAGGTTTATTACTACTCGGTGTTTCTGTAACAATTTTATATGTAGCTCATTGGGTAGTTAATTCTATACTATTATCTTTTAAGTAAGTTAATTCTATATTATTATTCGCTACATGCTTAGACACAGAGATACTGAGGAGTAATATATACTAATTAATACTTAATAGTTATTGGCGATATTGCAAAGGCTAATATGGCTTAATTAGGAGATATTTGAATTTTTTTTTACAAACAAATGACCAGTATATCCCTATTTATGATGATTACTATTTATTACTTCATATATTAATGTTGTTATTGTCCGTCAATCATAAAAGATCTTTCTTAATTTTATTAAAAATCAAATATAACAAATATAAAAACATAAATAAGTCAAACTATTCGTACATTTCTCTTGTTCTTTTTTTCTCATTGTGATATCAGTTATCTTAAATCTTTTTCTGGAAAATGATTATTTAGCCTTCGAATTTGTACAAAACATCTTATTATTATTATTATTATTATTTTTCATGTCGAGACATGTCATTTTGACAATTTCCAATTTGAAAGATTATTCACGTTATGAAAAATTAAGAATATTATAATTTTGTTATATGTGAAAAAAAATTTTGTATAATTTATGAAAAATAATAATACCGATAGATAAGTATAAATTTATAATAAATATCAATCATCATTAATAGTGGAAACAAACATACTCGATATAACAATCTGTTCATCAGATAATAATCATGTTTTACTAATATTATGGATTCAAGTTATCAAGTCTAAAACAATTTAACATCGAAGATCATACCGAATCAACCGCATCACTAAAATGCATTACAAAAAACACATGTTATATATCATTACCTATTCTCATCAATTGAGCTTCAATCGAATTGTGTTTGCTCCTTTTGAAGTATTTCAATTGAACTTCTTTTGAATTTGTTTACACTTAATTTGATTACAGTATGAACTTGAATTGCAGTCATAATTGCAAAAAAAAGTCTGTGTTTCTAAAAATTGAAAATAATCTAGTATATTAACGTTTGTGTAAATTGTTAACATGAGAATTTTAGTTTGGTATTTTTTTTTTCTCATTTAAATGTACAAATCACAAGGTAACATCCATTATTTTAATATTTATTATTACGGTGTTTTTTTTTACTGGGTTGTGCATATTGTTTCTAAGAAAGTATAACTATTATAATTTAGACCTAACATCCGTATATCCACATAATAATAGAAACACATATAAATGAAAACACATTATCAATTAAATCATATATATTACGTATGAATTGAATTATTGAATTACATTTCTTAGCAAGAATAAAATTGAACCTCCTTAGAAATGGATATTCTCCGTCTTTCGCTTTCATACTCACCCAATCCTTGTCAATAATTTCAACTCATGTTGAAATATTGCATCCTCTTTCTTTAATTAGTTTTGAATCAAGTTCATCTAAATATAATGGTGAAATCAAAATATCTTTAATTTGAACAAAAGTATTGAATGAACAGCTTTTTGTTTGGGACATTCAAATTTGATGAGAACATGTTGCAAAGAAGATACCAAAATCAGTCTTGCCTAACCTGATGAATAAATAGAATTTACACAGAGTTAATTACTCATGTTTTAGGAGAAATTTGAATCTCCATTTTTATTGATTCTTTATTTTGGATTCAAATCTAATCATATTTTTAGCGTCTCAGGCTCTCAGCCGTCTCTTTTAGTTGAACATAGAATACGCTCATATCTTTTCATCTCATTTTCATGGATATGTGTTAAAGTCAAATTTGTGCCCATAAAAATACATGGAAAATCTTATAAAATATATTAGAATTAAAATTAGAATTAGAATTTTTGGAATATGAATGAACTGGATAGTCTCGGGTTTGTATTTGATTTTTTTGAGATTGGTTAGTCGGGAATTCATGCTATTTCCATTATATATCAGTGTATCACTTCATATTAAATTGCACGATAAAATGTGAATACAAATGAAATATGAAATTTACATTTCAAATATTATAAATTAATATATAATCTTGTCAAATATTATAATTACTTTAAATCTATAATTTTAAAAATTCATCGACTATATTCTCTTCACTTTCACATTCATTCGTGCTATTTCAATTGTAACATTTCCCAAGATGATCATTCAATCGATCGTTGCATCTTATATGTTCGTCGCCGCCGTTCGACGATAAAAAAATATACTATTGGAGCCCGTTCCTCGTCGCTACTCGCGCAGTGGTGCTACCTTTCCGCATAATTGATAGAAATCTCAATCCTTATGGATATTAGTTGCCGAAAAGATAATCGCTACTATATAATTCAGATTGCATTTGTCAATGGACGATATCGAAAAGATAATTACGAATATAATTCAGATTTCACTTTAATTAAAGATACACTTATATTAGTATTAACAATTCGAAGATGATATCTATGTCGTTCGATGAGTTGTTTTTTTAGTTTCCTCCAATTCCTCGAATAATATGTGCTTACCAAATTTGGTTCTGAAGAATTTAAATTTTGCTTACCAATAATAGTATAATTTTTCCATATTAATTGTCAGTTCATATCAATTAGTCTTATAATGCAAATAAAGCGATTTAACCGTCTCGTACGAAGGAAGTGATCACACCATATTCATGATTATGATCACATAATATAAATGAAGTTAACTTGACTACATTAAGAAAAGATTATATCGCACATTTGAAAAGTATGAACGAAATTATTTACATTATGCATAACTTACTTTTTGACATAAATTAAGCCTGAATATATATACATTAAAGATGTTATTAAAACATAACATAAATATCTGACACAACATTAATATTAAAATTTGCTAAAAGCAGAAATATTACATACATATTATTAATATTAAATATCTGACACAACATTAATGTATACATAAAGAAAAAAACTTTTTACTCTGCTACGAAAAACTAAAACTTCCATTTTTTACGAAATATACAAATTAGTTCCTTCAGCAGGACAAATCTCCTCCAAACTGTAAATAAAAACAACACGTAAACAAATTACAAATATATTACAAAAAAGTTATAATAAATAAATAAATAAAATACCTCTGGCCTAAAAATTCAATAATATCGGTCGTTAAAGTTGCGCGTTTTTTAGTCATGTAAGCATGAAAAGCTGCTTTTCTGACAAGTAAAGATCCCGCCACGCATCCAAGAATCAACGGATTTAAACTAGCCACATCATCACCAAATTATTTTCACTCAGTTCAATTTTTTAATTAAAATATTAAAACCTAGAATATAACCAACCTTTTCTCAGATGTTGATTTGTTCGACAAAACATGCTGTCTCCCCCAAGCAGTAAATACCGCCACACTGGTACACAAATATTATTAAATTTAACTCGATTTGAATTTGAATTTTTGAATTTTGAATTTTGAATTTTGAAACCTTCCAGAGAGAATATCGCCTTGACCGCCACATCGCCTAGGTGATCCGAACGAGCTCACTTTCGTTACTTCAAATATTACAATAATTAATTTTTTTTTGTATTATTTCTAGAAAATAAATCGAGGAAAATTGAAAAATAAAATAAAATACCAGTTTCAGAATCACAAATAAGATCCTCTTTTCCTTTTCTTAGAATTGTTACTCCACCAATCCTAAAAGGGAAAAAAAAACTAAATTTAGAGGGGCATTTACGATATTTTTGGAAAATACGAGGACTAAAATGGAAATTTACGTTTCAGAGAGATGGCTTAATTGTTGAGACGCATCTTCATCGTTTACTTCGCAATTTAAAAGTTTATTTACTAAGCGTTTATATTCCATTTTATTAGGAGTTAATACCGCCAAACAATTTCCTTTTATTAACTCAATATTATTCGTCACAAGAAATAAACCATCCTATAAATATTTCATAAATATGTATTAATATAAAAAATGTAATATTAACTTCGGTTAGATTAGAATATAATATCTGTACCGCATCAATAATAGTTGGTATATTTGATTGCCGTGCTTGCTTCATTATCCCACTCACACAATCCTCCAAATAGAAAAAAATAAATCAGAAAATAATATTAATAATTAAATATTTTAATTAAAAGAAAGAAAAAATGTACCAAAAGAAAAGGGTCTCTTCCGAGGCCGGGGCCCACGACAATGCAATCGAATCTTTCGATCCATTTCGTTACTTCTGAAAGAATCTTAGAATATACTGTTTCTCTCTCCTCCTCCCTAATAATTAGCATAAACCAAGGATTATAAGTTATGATAATTTAAATAATTAGGGTGAACAATGAAACTTTACCTGACACTGTAAGATTCTTCTAGTAAAGGGTGAACGATTAATTCGGGACTGTAACTTTTTATTACCGTGGCAGCGTCTTTAGTACAGAATACATGAGAGAGATCTGCACCCTGTTTTAATCATGAAAATAATCACATTCCTAGTAAAATTTATTAAAATTTTCATACACGAAAGATTGAGACTTTAGAGAGAGAAACAAACGATTTTCAAGGCGGATATAGCTGTAAAATACGGAGCTCCGGTATATTCGCGGCACCCACCAATAACCGCAATTTTACCTGGATAAATTACACACAATGCAAAGAATATTCACACTAATTGTTGCTCAATTTGCTAATAAAGAAGAAAGGAGAGTAAAAAGAGTGTGGAATTGTACCGGCTTGGCCTTTATAGCGAGAACGATCGAGAGAAGGAGTGATCATTCTGACAACGCCCTCAGCATCGGCCTCAGGCGTCGAAGAAATCGACGAAGAACAGCGTGCTCTCTCCATAATCCGCGACGGGTGAGAAGCACCGGCAGATCCGATTCCAGCGCCGAGAGTGCGGATCAAGAAGAGCTGCCGCCTGAGCACCGCCGAAGTGAGAGAAGCAGAACCGAGAAGCATTTCATTTCAGAGGAAGAACACATTTGGATTGTTTGTGAGTAAGGTTTCCCTGTGGCCTTCACAGTGAAACCATTTGTGAAACCGCCTACGTGGCTTCGTTTCATTGGTAAATACAATATATTTTTGCATATAAACCCCTACTTTTTCGGAAGCCCCTGTTTGTTAATTTATATAAAGTAGGGGTTTATGTGCAAAATACATTGTATTAACCAATGAAACGAAGCCACGTAGGCGGTTTCACAAGTGGTTTCACTGTGAAGGCCACAGGGAAACCTTACTCATTGTTTGTGCCTAGTAAGAATTGTTATTTGGGCTTATTAGGAAGGCCTATAAAGCCCAATATAATTCAAATTATAAAAACAATTGGGCCTTTATTTTTCTGAATATTATCAAGAGGTTAACATTGGGTCTTTTAACTTGTTAACATGAAATATGTGTAAATAAATAACTATACTGATAAAATATTAAATTTTCTTACACACGAGTGGCGATTTAGTATTTTTTTGTCAAAAATAAAGTGTACCAATTTCAGATTTCGACGGTGATGACCGTACGCGTTTTTCAGTCATGCATATCGTCAAGACAAAGCATCGTGATATAATGGATGATGTTTTTTTTCACAAATTAATTTTACAATCATTACTTTCGATATCGACAAGACTTGATTTTTGAAATATCCACCTAATATTGCATATACATCATTGAATAAATTGAATAAATTGGATAGCTACGGGCCTTAATTTCTGTTTGGAAGGTTGGCCAAGTTAATATAGATGTCGCCATAAACTTGGGACGCAAGGAAAGGAACAGATTAATAAAAATAAAAAAGAATGGGTGGTAAATGTAATGAACGAGCGAGCAGACCATGATGAGAGGTGAGACCACCCACACGTGACACGTGGTAGTTGGCCCGTTAATCATCATCTTTCCTTTGGCACTTCTCTTTCTCTCTCTTTCTCTTTCTGAGATGTGCCAAAATAATAATATTAATAATGCTGCTCAATCATGTTTTTATTATTTTATAGCAATACATTTTTTTAGTAGTAGTATAGTTTTTATACGTTTATTACATAATTACTTTTTTTGTTTATTTATCGTACAATTTTACGTGGGCTCACGAGGTAGACAACACTGAAAATCTCAACAGTTATATATAAATATAAAATATAATATAATATAATATAATAGAAGCAAATCCTGAAACATGTCACCATTTTACTAGTACAATTTTGTATTTTATTTTTCTTTGTTAATTACTCGGCAATCGGCATGATAATTAAGAACCTAAATGGCATATTCTCATCCACCTACTACATGTTTACTTATAATGCTGAAAGGACCATTTTTTACAGTAACATTGTTTGGAAAATTAATTTCAAAAATTACCTCGTTTTTAAAAATATATCAAAACTAATTCAAATTTTTAAAATTCGATTAATTAATTAAGTTAAACAAAACTTATTCAAAAATCCACTCAGTTTTATAAACCCGTTGCAATTCTTGGAAATTGGGCTGATATATGTACCCAAATTTTACTCTCACATTTCTATATTTTAATTACTACATTTAATTAACCAGGTAAGTATCACATATTATATATCTAACAAACAATTAATATATAATTAAAATTCATTTGAGCTAATAAATTTTAATTCATATTAATTTATTGTTAATCATTTATTTTTTAATTATCACACTAATTAGATGGGTTAATTAGAACATAAATATTATGGTGGTGAAATCTTGGGACTAAGTTAAGTTTCTCAGTAATTATTATATTCCCCGACACAAAGTCGTGCCATGATTGAAGAGAAATTTTTACTTTTTCCCAGGATTTCTTCACCGAATTCTTCCTATTTGAATTAACAAGCATAATTAACAAGATAATTAAAAACATATCATTAATAATTAATTAATATTCATCTAAATTTATAAATTATAATAATATTAATTAATTGTTAATTTTATAATATATATTAATTACTAAGTTAATTATGTATTCATTAAGATATTAAAAACTTAATGGTAAAATATGGAGATATGTATGCCTTTTCTGAATTGAATACATCACCGGTTTTAAAAAATATTTCCTCAAAAAAAAATTCCCAGATTAACCATGATTAACCATAATTAATAAATCGGGTTTATATTCAGTGCTAACTAGTTTCTAAAACCAGTTCTGGATTAGTTTTGAAATATTTTCAAAATCAAGATTATTTTTCGAATTTTATTTTCATACTATGTCACATGCAGAAACACGCTTCAACTTAACAAACAAATCTAATGTTCCGTTTATTATTTCTGATTTATTTCGTACTTGGGACTAGAAGTATACATTTATTTAATGTAAATCTTTTTAAAACATATTTCCATTTAAAAATAGGGAAATTCTCAAAAAAACCCCTATTTTTTCTGGATATTCTAAAAAACCCCCTATCTTTTTGGAAACTCCAAAAAACCCCCTCTACCAAACTTTTATTTTCAAATACCCCCCTATGGGGTTAAAATTAACTATGGATGGTGTTAAATATTTTTTTATGACCAAAATACCCTTCATTTTACATATTTAGTAATTAAAATAATATTTTTGTTATTTGTATTAATTTTAAAAAAGTCCTAATTTTTTTTTTCTTATAATAATTTTTAAAAAGTAATTGTCATATGTTATATTTATATAATTTTAATATTTCATACATTACATATATTTGACTTTCATAACTTTTTATTGAAAAAATAACATAAAATAATAATAAGATGAACAACAATACTAAAAGAATACCTTGCAAATATTAAAAAAATAAAATATCATGAATCTATTAAAACCATACATAAAAGAAGAACGAAAATAAAATTAAAATAGATGTTTAAAGAAATATTTTTCTTTCAGTATATTTTCAAGTTGTTTATTTTATTATTATCTGATGTTAGTTTTTCATGAATAATAAATGAAATATTAAAATTATACAAACACAACATTTAATAATTTTATTTTTATGAAATCATTATATGTTAAAAAAAAATTATGAATTTTTTTAAAACTAATAAAATTAATGAAAAAATAACAAAAAATATACATATGAAAATAGAAGGGTATTTTGGTCCAAAAAAAAATTTAACACCATCCATGATTATTTTTAACCCCTATAGGGGGGGTATTTGAAAATAAAAATTAGGTAGAGGGGATTTTTTGGAGTTTCCAAAAAGATAGGGGGTTTTTAGAATATCCAAAAAAGATAGGGGGTTTTTTGAAAATTTCCCTTAAAAATATATCATATTGTAAAACAAAAACCATATAGTGATCAATGTTTTAAATATTAATGATATTGACCGGTATGTCAGTTTTATATCGCTAATGAGTGTTTGTCCGTTACGATATGTTTCATATCAATTGAGTAAATCGGTCAACCGATATATGGACCGATATGGACCGCTTTGAACCGATTAATTTGAATTTGAATTACAATTTGTTTCAACATTTAATTTTGGGCTGGCTCATTATCATAATTTATTGTATTATTTATTAATTTTATGTTATACTTTTGAATGTATTTTTAATTTAACTTCAAATTTATTTTGTATTGTTGAATTTCAATTAATTTTAGAAATTTAGTATAAATAAGTATTATAAAAATGTATTTAGTATAATTTATATATTTAATATTAAAAAGTACAAAATCGGTATACCATTGATATTGTCCGATATGAATCCGTTTTATCGGTCGCCGGCCGATCTCTAAGGGTGTGTTTGCTAGGTCAGTTTTGTGTAGCAGCAGGAAACTCATAGTTGCAGGAAACCAATATATGAATATCAGGAAACTCTGGTAGCAGGAAAATGCAAAAACTGCGATTGTAGGATGTTCAAAAGGTGTTTGATGAAAACCTAGGATTGTTGTTGTTATTGTTGTGTTGTTGTGTTGTTGTTGTTATTATTATTATTATTACTTTTCTACATTTTTATTATGTATTATTTTATTATTATTATTATTATTATTTATTATTATTATTATTATTATAATAATTGTTATTATTATTACTTTTCTACATTTTTATTATGTATTATTTTATTATTATAATAATAATTATTATTATTACTTTTCTACATTTTTATTATGTATTATTATGTATTATTATTATTATTATTATTACTTTTCTAGATTTTTATTATGTATTATTATTATGTATTATTATTATTATTATTATTATTATTATTATTATTATTATTACTTTTCTACATTATTATTATTATTATTATTATTATTACTTTTCTACATTTTTATTATGTATTATTTTATTATTATTATTATTATTATTACTTTTCTACATTTTTATTATGTATTATTTTATTATTATTATTATTATTATTATTATTATTATTATAATAATAATTATTATTATTACTTTTCTACATTTTTATTATGTATTATTATTATTATTATTATTATTATTATTATTATTATTAGTGTTATTACTTTTCTACATTTTTATTATGTATTATTTTATTACTATTATTATTATTATTATTATTATTATTATTATTATTATTACTTTTCTACATTTTATTATTATTATTATTATTATTATTATTATTATTATTATTATTATTATTATTCTCATAGATATAGAATTGGCTAACATTGAGAATTTTATTTTTTAATTATATCGCTTTCTAGTTGTAATTTTACTAAAATAATTATTTCTTATTATAATTAGTATCATTTATTATTATTATTATTAATTGCTAAATTAAAGTAAGCAACACATAAAAATATTAAAATTATAACATTCAATAGCCATAAAATTATTACCTAACAAGAAAAAATTATATTAAAATGAAAGAACCAATGAAAATTAAAGTAAGCAGCACTCCCTTCCTAGCAAAAAATCAAGTCCAATTGAATTTTTCAAACCCAACAACAAACCATACTTTTATTTCACATCCTAGCCTTCCTACCCACAAAACCACATATCCTATGTGGTGGCCAAACACTCCCAAAAAGTATTTTTTCAAAACCGGCTAAGTTGCACTTCCTATTGCTCAAAAATGAGCCTCCGAACAGGACCTAAGCGATATGTGATATATGTAACATTGACAATGTAATCATAACTCAGCATAAATGGTAACTTTTTATCTAGAGGTGTCAACGTTTCATATATAAAACTATTCGGATCCCGATAATGTTTGAAATATGAAACGGATACAAATATTGTCGGGTATGGATATCCTGGAAAAGTTGGATCCTTTGAATTAGCCAGCTTTGACGTAACATATATCTGCAATATTGAGTATTGACACCCTATTCTTATTCTTATTCTTATTCTTATCTTTGTATGATATCCTGGAAAATGCATTAAATAACTTGACAAACAGGTCACATATATTACAATACTAATTATATCATTATCTGATTTGATAGTTGATAGTTGATACTGATAAAATGCGGATATCAGAAATATGCATATAATAATATCTGTCAGTGGATGGATGAGCTGGCGTTTAATACCAGCATTTATTGCTGAGGTGGAGACCTCTTAAAATATTATATTTTCCAATTCTTGTCGTGCACCTTCAAGAGAAGAATTATTATCATTTAGTTTTTATATATAATAAATTTCAAATCTCCTAAATATTTATAAAATAAATTGTTGATTTTGAAACTTACAAAAAATTATTCATTTACGAGGGATGAAAAAATAAAGAAAAAAGGGTAAATAAAATAATAAAAATATTAGTGAGATAGTTAACTTAAATCTTTTAATTTTCAATTGTCTTTGAACATCAAGAATCCACACCATTTTTGTTGTTTTTGACCGCCCAATTGCGAGGTACGGTGTAAATAGTTTTCAAACACTGCTCGGAGACTATTAATGGATTTTGTAAAAAATAGTTATTTATGTGTGATTCTTTATATGTCACTAGAAGAATAAAATTATAATTTTTATTATAATACAAATTATACATTTGTACGATGATATTGATAATATTATCTCAAAATAAAATTATCTAAACTTATTTATCTATGATTATGTATATGTTTTACAAGTATTTTACATTATGATAACAAAAAATATTTTTTTTTTAAGCAAAAAATAATATTTGTATTAGTGTCACAATATAATAATATATAACTTATAACACAATTTTACGAGAAGACATAACATTGTTGTTCATAATATTTCATACAATATAAAATATAAAAATAAATAATCGTACGACGTAGTAACATATCACTAATTATATAATACTATAAATAATCGTCTGCATTAACTTGTTTCCATGTTCTTCTCTCCTCTTATCTTCTAATCTTCTTATCTTCATATTTTATTAGATTATATTAGATTAAAAACGAATCTTCATGTTATAATAGATTATATTAGATTATTATTTTCATATTTTATATTCTATTTGTTGTCTGATTTTCTTGAAAAAAATGATGATTTTTAGTCATATATTATGCATCTCATATTAAAATATACATAATTAAATTCGTTTTAAATTTCTTTTATTTTCATCTCCTTATTAATATTATTCTTATTTAACTATATTTTTTAAAGAAAAAATCATGTAACAAAGACAATGCAAAATAGCTTATTATATATCACTGATTTTAAAATTATTAGCATATTATTATCACTATTTCAATTGTTATTATTATGATTATGATTAGAATTGTATTTAGATGGGTCAAGAAAGTATAAAGAAGAAATGTGTAAATCGTACTAAATTCTTTAATGGACCAACAATTACGTTTTTGACCAAAGTATTTGTTTTTTAAACATGTTAGTACTAATACTAATACTAATTTTTCTACTAAATGTCTATAAATTTTATAGAATGGAGAGGATTTGAAAAACAAAACAAACAAAAAGTATTTCATACGAATCATATCAATGAATACAAATTGGCGATCCACAAAATTCCACCTGTGTGATGCTCGTCTGCATTAACTTGTTTCCATGTTCTTCTCTCCTCTTTATCTTCGATCTTATCTTCTAGTTTCCTTGAAACTCATGACCTCGACACTTGTTTCCTTCTTTCCCTTTTCTTTTCTTTTCTTTTTTGAAAAACTCAAGGACCATCCCGTTTTTACTTCTATTTCAATTTAATAATTAGCTTCCTCATTTATTTATTATTAATTGAATTGAATCACATCATTAACTTGACAATTATTATAACGAAGAGTTTGATACGAACACTACAACTACAAGAAAAAAGAGAGGTTGTATCTTGTATGGCTCTGAGATCAAACACTCTGTAAATTCCTAACTTATCATCAAATCAAATAATAGAAACTAAAATATATCAATAATTAGCAGCCAATGATTTATTTCTTATACATTATAGCACAGCCCACGGGCATTTCATAAAAAAATAAAAAAAATAAAATGAACAAAAAAATAGCAGCCAATGATGATTAACCTAGTTGTGAATCAACAAATTCTTGAGCGTTCAATTTTTACTAGTAACAAAAAGAAGATATACGAAAGAAAATCGCCATCATGATACTTATCCACAAGGATCCGTGTAAAAAATTAATATTCAAAGAAAAAGTTTCGTGTTTATACATTTCCGAATCACACTTGATTCGGTGGTGGGGAAATCGTCTTGGAACGGAGGCTCTTCTACTTCTAGCGAAACGACGGCCGATTCGACTCGAATTATCTTTCTATTTCATCTCTCAAAATACACGTATATATTCGGCCGCAAACAAATTGTTCTCGACGGAGAGTAGGGATGGGCATTCGGTAGAACCGAACCGAACCGAATAAGATCAAACCGACTCAAACCGAACCAAACCGAATAAAATTTGAACCGATTAAACCGAATTCTTATTCTGTTTGTTCGGTTGAACCGAATAAAAAACTTTATAATGATAAAATTCAAAATAATGATGTGTTACTACATATATGTCGTATGATTCACTATTTTTTTATTTGGTATTGTATGAAATATTGCGAACAACAATGATATAATATTTGGTATGTTTTTTCATAAAATTGTGTTATATTTCAAATATATTATACAACGACACTAATTTAAGTATTATTATTTGATAAAACTTTTTTGTTTGTTATCATAATGTAAAATAATTGTAAAACATATTCATAATCATAGAAAAATGAGTTCCAATATTTTTAGAGGATATTACCATCATTATCATATAAATGATAAATGTGTATTTGTTTTATGATGAAAAACATAATTTAACATATTCGCCGCGCAACGTGAGTACTATTCAAGTTCATTTGAAAATTCAAATTGAATTCGATATAAAAATATGTAGTTATTATAGTTAATAGTGATGTCTATTAATTAGCAGGGCTGCTAAGTTAATAATCATTTTCCTATAACATAATATATATTTATCACAGTTAAATTTAACTCATATTTTTATAAAATAAATTAGGCAAACTTCACGTGTGCATCTGCAAAATATCATAATTTCACGTACTCCTAAAAATGTGAAATTTCATAAATATTCCTAAATTGAACTTTTAAATAAAAATTTGTTAATTTTTTCAGTCAAAAAATTTATCCGTTTTACCAATATATATAGTAGCTACTTAAAAATTTGAGAATAATAATGATTTGTTTAATGATTTTTTAAATATTATTGAAGACCAAAAGGTATTCATAATCATAAAGAATAATCTTAAAAATTAGATAATTTATAGATTATTTGCGAGAAGGACGTTTTTGAGTTTTAATGGAATAATAGAGATATATATGATATTTTAAGTATTTTATAAAAATAATCATTGTATTTGAAAGGTTTTAAAATGATATCCATGATATTTAAAGGATTTGCCGGGATATTGATGAAATTATACGTTATAGAAGTACGTGAAATTTAGATATTGTACAAAATACACGTGAAGTTGCTCCAATAAATTATGCTTATTATGGTGTTTAAAATGTTTAGTTATCTTAGCAAAATTCGTTCTATCGAAGTTTCTTGATTATTAATTTACTCATTAGCCGTCGTATTATTATTATTATTATTATTATTATTATTATTATATAGCCGTTAGTTGGTCTTTAAGTTAATCATAAAACATATTCAACAATATTATATTGCTTTGAAACTCTACATGCAAAAATACATTGTTGCCACAGAGAATCCTTCTCTCTAAAATACAAATTGGATGGACTCACTTTGTATTCACGTGTTTATACATTTCCGAATCACACTTGAACCGGCACGACACGTGCATACATTGTTACCAAGTAGACTAGAATCTAGATCCGCAATCCACGTGTCGTGCCGGTTCTGTCCCCAACTATGGATCCCATCATCCCGTGTGCCCTCTTCCTCTTGCACACTATTATATCTCAAACATGCGTTGCGTTGCGTCTCTAATCGGATGGACTCACTTTGTCAACAAATAGTTGCACGACTTGCAAGAGTTGTAAATGATGATATCTGCTTCTCCTCCTCCACCTCATCATCTCCTTTTTCCTCCATCCATCCATTTCATACCAATCATATCATAATACCATTTCATTGCTCTTCCTATGGAACTCCATCTTTCTACCTCGTTTGCACTTGATGATGATTGGTTGTCTTAGCAAAGAATTCCAATATTTTTCAATCTATATACTAAAAATAGAAATGAGTACAATAATACAAAATATAACTCAAGCTACTATGTATGGTTAAACCAAACGAGTGATATTATGAATCAGGGTCACTTCCTCTTCCAGTCTCAAATGCACTCCATAAAATCATTGACTTGTGAGATCCACATTAAATTCTACAAAAATAAATGCATATGAACTCACATGTCATTCACCGAGGAGTGAATATTACATATTTAATTAAAATAATAATTAACACATACCACATAATCAATCAATATGTGATATGTTAATAAGTTAGTGATAATTACGTGTCTATAATTTATATTAACATGTTGGTTATCATTTTTTAATAACAATTAATGACAATTTTGCTCCTATTTATAATTAATAAATTTTTAAAAATGAATACATTAAATCTTATGTAATTAACAAAGAAAATTCTCCAATAATCGAATATCAATTGAGAAAATTTACAAATGATTATTCTTATTTATTTTTTTATTTACCTCTTATATACATACTATAGAAAAATCTAGTAGTTTTGGAATCAATGCTTCCTTATTTAATTTCTAATCAAACATAAAATACATAGTTTTTTAAATTGCTAATATATTCATCAATTTGATAGATGTTTCTTCAGTACAAAATTAGTTTAGCAAGATATCTATTTCACATGAAGTTACTATTTGAATTGGAGAGATAATATATCTCATAAATATCTAGTTAATTGATATTTTAAACAAATATGAACAACCACAAAATTAACATTATTTTTAAGAAAATTTGACAAATCATGTTTATAATAATTTATAGTCATGTAATTATCACCACTCAAGTAATTCACAATTCATAATCATTATTTACATTTTTTAGTCCCGTATCGTTGTTAATTACTATTATTTAAATTATTTAAAGTGTGTAAAATAGGGATATAGAGGGTGTTGGTGTTGAAATATGGAGCAAAGTAAAATTTCTTATAATATAGTGCCCAAGTTTGAGATGTTTAGTGGTGCAACAATTCTGAATTTATCAATCGATAGTAACCAATCTCATTTATAAAGACACGTAGTCTCCTCTTTCTTTTCAAGAGTAGTACACACTACAAAGAGAGAAAACAAAAAGAAAAGCAATGTCGAGCTCATCATCAGAACTGGACTCTCCAGTCTCATATCCCAAATACAAGCTCTCTCACCACCACCAGAAAGAAACAAGTAGATCAAAAGAACTCCACAGCAAAGAACGGGGAGTAGTCATGCTCGAGGGCTACGTCGACATGCCGGACACCGTCAATTCAAAATCTGATGGATCGGATCCTTTTATGATTCGAACGAAGAGTTTAACCGACGATGATTTGGACGAACTGAAAGGGTGTTTTGATCTAGGATTTGGGTTTAGTTACGAAGAGATTCCTGAGTTATGCAATACACTTCCTGCTCTTGAATTGTGTTATTCTATGAGTCAGAAATATTTGGAGGAAAATAATGAATTTAGGATTTCTTCCTCTTCTTCTTCTTCTTCTTCTTCTTCTTCTTCTTCTTCGCCGGTTGCAAACTGGAAGATTTCTAGTCCTGGTGAGTATTAATGTACCATCTTCAATTTAAAGTGGTTTTAAATTTTGAGCAAATTCTAGGTTTCCTGATTCTTTCATTTGAATTCGGAGCAATTCAAATAAACATATTACAAATTAGAAATTTTGGTTTCAAATCACTTCAAGTAGTATCTGAAAAAGCTCGAGACTTTTGGAACATTTACTAAATTTTATACGTATTGGTGTAGGAGACGATCCGGCTGAGGTAAAAGCAAGGTTGAAATATTGGGCTCAGGCTGTGGCGTGCACTGTCAAACTTTGTAATTAATCGTTGACGTAAATTCAATTATAGTTTCAATCATAATTAGCACAGTGAAAAAACACATCATTCATTCTGATAATGCAATAATACCAAATAAGAGGGTCTGTTTTGCAAAACATGATGGGAGAATTATGAGTTGATGAGGATGAAGAACGTTCTCTCTCGTTACATGATTGACATCATAATATTGATCCTACATTAAACAACGTATTCGCACTATATATTTAGTTTAGTTTATTTCAATTCAAACCTTATACCTCATCGTCATGTGACAATCATACAACGAAAACATGTTGTGATCAAAATTAATTCATCTCCTTATTGAGTGACCAAAATATTAATCCAGATCCTAATTAAGTGATTATAATTAAGTGTTTCTAATTAAATAATCATAATTAGTGACTCAATTAACTAATAAACATTAGTTAAGCGTGTACAATTGGATTAATTGAGAGAAAAATAATATAATCGAGGATATAAACGAGAGAGCAAGGGGGATAACAATAACTTCCCTTAATCTATTCATGTCAAATACCATATCCATATGGTTATATATGAAAGAATATTCATGCGAAGATTAATCAAGGAACCTACTTCCCACTATCGATCCACTAACAAAAAAAATTGTACGAACACCAATTTTTTTTTGTGTGCTTGTTGTCCATGGGTCCGAGTCCGTACTGCATTTATTTGGACAAACTCTATTCGGCCTCAATACTCGTCGACCAGGCATGCCAATAGAATGAATGATAACATTAGTGCCACGACAACAGAAAAATGTTGGACATATTCTTATCTCTCTTCCAAAAATCTTGATGACGTGAATATGATTTGACATCTTAAATTAAAATAATCGAACTATAAACTAAGATGTTAAATCATGTATTTATGTATTAATTTTTAAGGTATTAAATCATATTCACGTTATTCAAACTTTTGGAAGAGAGTACTAGGGGTGTACATCACCGCTCAATACAAAATACAAATCATCAACCAAGCAATTCGTCGAGTTGACGCTGTGGAGGCGGGGTTCTATGACACACCATACATGACTAATTAACTTGTCGAATTCTATTTAAATCCGTGATGACTGTTTAATTAATTATGTTTGTCAAAATCATTTGACAGATACTATTAAGACATATTATTGATTCGAGAATTTTCACATAAAATAAAAAAAATCTTAAGCTTAATAAATTTGAAAGATGAGTGCGATGAGCGATTGGTTGGCGAAGATACATCATTTATATTAGGATTTTTCACATTTATCAATTAATAATAAATTAATTAATTTTATGAAACAATTAAATTAGGGGAGTTCTATCATACACCCTTTTAAAAGGGTATTTTGGGTATTTAGATGAGTGTATCATAAATTTTATTTTTTATGGATATTTGTTCTTTCATGAACAATTCAAATTTCTTATTGGGCCTATCATTTATTGATAAATATACTTGAAAATTTACCTTAAATAGTCATTAATTGATAATTACTCAAAATACCCTTGAAAAAATGGTGTATCATAAGCAAAAAAGGTGTATGATAGAACTCCCCATTAAATTATACTAGGTATATAATTATAATTATCTCCGGACACACTTGCATAACCAATTAAGAAAATGATCATTTTTTTTGGGTAATTTTCGTTTCCACATAGCCAAATTATTTTCTTCCAAAACCACCATTTCCTTTCCAAATTTTTCTTGCTGCTCCACAATAAACCTAGCATGCCTAGCTTGTTGCTCGGCAAGTTTTTCCTCAACTAAACCCTAAACTCTAAATTCGGAAGATTACGGAACCCTAAACCCTAAACCCTAAACTCTAAACCTTAAACTTCACTCTGTAGCAGTCTCTTGGAGTTGGACCACAACCAGTTACACGCCCGTTGTGCTCGGGATCCATTACTTCAAAAAATACTCCATGTACAAGCTGTTCTTTAAGAAAAATATACACCTCAATCTATAAAGAAAAATATACAAAAACTATAAATGAATAAATAAGATTCAAATCTGCCTATAAATAAGTTTTATATTATCAATTTTATCTTTTATCGCTCTTTTGCACAGCTTCCATTTTTTTTTCTATGAGTCGCGTCCCAAAGAGTGATGCAACCAAGTCCTTTCCGGCCATTTTTATCCGCCTACAATAATAAAAAGCCAATTAATAATAAATGACTTTCTTTTTCTCGTAATAATTTTCATCCCATCGGTATGATTATGAACTTGTTTCTCCGCATTTAAAGTAGTGATCTCACATTCTTTCTTAAAAAAATAAACCAATATTTTTTTACAAATTTTTTACAAAAATAAAAGAGCAACATTCTTTTTATCTTTATCTTCGGATCGTTCCGATGCATCACACGATGTTCCCATTGCTCGGCAAGAACTTTGGCTTCATTTGGAGTATCCTCAGAGGCGGATCCAGGATCAATATATAGGAGGTGTCGAATTTCATAGGGGAGGGCCGAAATAAAAAAAAAAACAAAATATGTGACTTGAGGGTCTTGAACTCAAGACCTTCCATCTCCCAAACATCAATTTTACCACTAGATTACTTTAATCTTTGTGTAATACAAAAAATTTATCATATTTATTACTTTCCAAACGAGCAAAATCACTTTATTTTTTCGCTAACGCATCGGTTCTTGATTTCATAGGAGGGGCCGGGCCTCCCGCTCGCTGAAACTTGCGGTGTCTCCAACCCCCGTTCTTGTGGTGTCTTGTGGTGTCTCCAACCCCCGTTCAACTTTTGTAGAACCCAAGATATCGAATTTTCATCATAAGCAAACTTCAACTACACATCCAAATTGTGAAAATTGGCTGAAAAATAAATATATTTGCTGTCAATTACGCTGGATTCACTTAAATTGTTGACTTGAGGTTAACTTTTGTTAATTTTAGGCTGAAACTTGCTGAATTTAGGTTCGATTTGCTGATTTTAGGCTGACATTTGCTGATTTTAAGTTGGCATTCGCTGAAACTAGGCTGAATTGAAGCTGAATTTTTGTTGAAGTAAGGATTTAGATATTATTGATGACTAAAATTAGGGTTTTAAGATTTGTAGATATACATCAATTAAATTCAACAATGTCGTTTTTTTTTAATTGAAAGACTCATTATTCCACCGAGGGATGTGAATAGGAGTTCATACTCCATCCTTCGAAATGCTCACAATAAAAATGTAAAGTAACGAAATTTGATTTCGATACTAGTATCGTGTTTATTTCAACATCGGCCGAATTTTATTTAAATGATTAAAATAAAATAGATAAATATAATATATTAATTAAAATAACATGGCAATATGAATTAATATGAATAATAATAATGTATAAATAACAAATATTTAAAATAAAATAATAAACATATAAACACTAATTTCATAAAAAAAAAGGAAAAAGAACCTGACTCAATGACCACCCAATAACCCCCACAAACCCAACCCAATAACGCATTGGACCCAAATTTTTAGCATCCAATGTTGTTGTAAAAAACGAAAAACGGTACGAAATGATAGATCACTGTTTTAGTGTTTCATCCATGAAATGATCGTAAAATGATTAAAAAGATAAAAAAAAATCACTAGAAACGGTAATTATTTATAACAATTATAAAGAAAATTCAAAGATATAACAAAAATTATATAGGTTCAAGGGAGCGCTCAAACGGTGACCTTTCTCCGGTGAACACAAGAGCTTTCTCTGGTGACCTTTCTCCGGTGACCTTTCTTCGGTGAACACAAGAGCTTTCTCCGGTGATCACAAGAGCTTTTTCCGGTGTCTCAATTCTCTCTAATTTTCTTCTGGTGATTTCAAGATTATTCTCTGGTACCATCTGGTGAACTATAGGATATTGTCATAGTTCCTCTTCATTCTTGAGAATTCTTGGGAAAGATTTTAAAGAAGTCAATCAGCACAAGTTACATTATGTCTTAGTAGGGGAAAAGAGTATAGAGGCTCCTCGATGAGAGGAGCTAAGCTCTTCATCCTATCTAAGGATTAGAACTTGGATTCAAATAAAGAAAGTGGTAGAAGTATCAAATAGAGATATTATCGAGCAAGAAGGAAGATTAGCGAAGAACAAGGCAGGAGCAAGGAGAGAATTTGCAAGAAGATTTTTCTCAAATCCAGCTAAGTTTCTTAAACCATTTATTTTGTTTTTATCAATATGAATTGGACCCAAAACTCAAATTCAAACCAATGGAACTTAGTGCAGAGAAAAACAAATAGAAATTCACACAAAACTAGCATGAATAATTTAAAAATAACATGCTATAGATGCATATCACCAACACACTATAGAAATCAATGTCGTGAACCTATTAAATGTTTTCAATGTAAAAAAAATGGTCATGTAAAACAATTTTGCAAATCGATCTCTCATAATAGTTATAATGCTAGCAATATTAAGCAAAATTATGACAAAGATTATCCTATTTTGAACAAGGAAAATTATGATAAAATTAACAAGTCATATGGAAAGGCCGAATTATTACATAATAATATTAAAAATACAAATTTTCCAAAATTGAATAATATAAATTCAGCTAATCAAATTTTCCAAAATGAAAAAATTAAAATAAATAATAAAGCTTCTTCCTCTTCTGAAAACCCATATTTCTCAAAAGAATTTTTAAATAATAATCAGAATTGTGAAATAGAAATTGAACTTTATGATTTACCTCAACAATTTTGCTCAGTAGATATTTTATCTGGCATGATGGCCAACTTAGGGGTGTTGATTAAGGTAGAATCTTTTGAAATTGCTAATCCTATTAAGAAGATTAAGTTAAGAATATTATCTATTAGAATTAAAGGAGTTGAAGATACCTTAGTTAAATGTCATACCAATCACCAAGGAACCCTTATTAGCAATATATCTCTCCCTGTTGAAATAGCAAAAGAAAATTTGAATAATAAAAGGGCAGAGAAAATAAGGATAGACAATAATAAAACTTACATACCTAATTTGAGGAATCCAAAGATCAAAAAGGTTTGGCAAAAGAAGGTTAAAAATCAAAGACTGAGGAAATTCGAAAAAATTTGGAGGAAAAAAGAGATAATAAATGAGTTAAACACAGAGATAGCACTGGTAAAAGATTTTCAATATGGGGAAAAAATCTCAGATGTTAATCTCCTCATAGACTTTAGAAAGAGAGAAGAAGAATTTGATGGGGAATATCCTCGACCCCGGGCCCGCGCAGCGGAATGAAGGCCCGGTCCGATTCCCCGATTCCCGAGATCACGCCATGACTTCGAGGGTACGATGCGAATAGAAGGATAGATCTATACCAGTGCCAAATTGATGGCACACGAAGGGTTGATCGCCGCCTTCTATTTCCTGTCACGTTGGTGACAATCTGCGCGTCCCATACCACGCGTCCTTCACCAATCGTTTGCTACGCCGGTTCACTCGACTTCGTCCTCGTGCGTCCAAACGTTTCCACCGTCTTTCTTACTCGAGTCGATCACAATCGAAGAGTCACAAACGTCACTCCTCTACTTGTATCCACGGTGATTCGTAAGACGTCGGTCGCGGATGCACCTGCCTAGACGATGCACCGGCGAACTTGCTCGATCTAATCGATTCTCTATCACTCGAGAAACTCCTTTCTCGATTTCTCTCTCTTCGCACCTTTTCACTCACAAAAGATCAAATCTGAATTTGCTCTTTTTCTCTTGTGTTTTTGGCAGAATAACATGATTGAATTACTTAGTGAGGAGAGAGAAGGTATCCTATTTATATCTAATAGGATCAGGATTAGCCAAAAGGCATGTATATCCAATATACACCCTTTCACACAGAATACTGCATGAACCTGGTCAGTATTCTGTCCAGACGAAATTAATAAATTTCCCTGACAGAAAATCACCCAACATGAAAGTTGTAGATAATCTAATTATCTACACAACCCAATTTGGCCCAGTCCAATTGGAGTTCGTATGCAAAAGTTATGACTGTTTTACTAACTGTATGTCATACTGTTGCACCCTTTCGGTATTTCACATAAACGACACTTATACTTCGTTCATATGAAATATATTTCTTCATGAAGGTTGTAGATAATCTTATTATCTATCTAACCCAATTTGAACCATTCAAATTGGATTTTCCCACTGACAGTTATGGCCACGAATGTACGACTACATTCGTTTATCCTTGTGTACACTTTTACGGTTGATCCTGAAACTGTATTTCCTTCAGTCTCCCACTCAATTTCAGATCTACCTAAAAGGTACTCATGCATATCCAATAGGCACGATTTTAGAGAATATAGCTCGCGTATCAAATACCAAGCTATGCACATCCAATGTGCCGATTTTATGATCAAGCCCGACTTAGTACGACTCGTTGTGTGACCATGTAGGTTCGACTTAACGATGGCAGTAGGTTGTTTCCAATGCCTACAAGCTCATGAGCGGGATCTAGTCACTCCATCATAGCTACCCATGTAAAACGAATAATGATTGTGATCATTGTGCCTATCTCGAATAGCGGTTACTAGTTCTCTTGTTTGCGATATCCGTTAATCAAAAGGCATGGTAATAGTCATCCTTATAATTTGATTAACTACACTTATTCCCCCATTCCGAGTTGATTTAACAAATTTCAATCAATATTAACCATTAATATCATTGACTCTGGCCAGAGATTTCGTTAATCGACTCATCGAGCGGCGCCTAAGAGATATCTCTTCCTTTCGGAATAAACAATTCCTATCTTGGAGACTCACATTGAATTCCGTGTTTCGGACAGTACCCAATGATGACCCTTTTAACTCCCTGTTACGGTGAGCGTAAGATCATATCAAAGCATTGTGTTACGCACGTAACGCAATCAATGATCCCCTCAAGTATGAAGAACCTAAAACCCCATCCGTCGCAAGTCCATCTATAATGACTAAACCATGTCATGGACTCGCGGCTTCGGTCATATCCAATACATGTAACCTAACATATATCTACGTTCCCGATTCGACAAGCACCTTGTCCCATGATTAGCAAAACATAATCATCTCCTCGGCAAACGTACCGGTGTACGCGTTCAGTCTATTATCTAATAATAGAAATGCTTCTCTCTTAAGCAAGCTGATCCGCGACTAGGGATGTTTAGAAATGACACTTTAAGTGTGACGGTTTTGCTGCACATGGTCCTCAACCGTGTCGACGTCCACACAAGTTCAAATCAAGGTTCATGTAACAGTCATATTACACAACCCAGCACACAGTTTTCATATAAGGTGAATGCATATTAATTTAAGTAAACAAATTTTTTAAAAGGGATGCATTCATATGAACTAAGTATTTGGGTGATACAACGTTTACCTATGGGTATCTCCATACCCATAACCTGCGAGGACTATCGTATTAGATAACTACACTCTACTCTCTTCTTCCTCCTCTAGGTATCTCCATACCCATAGTCATCGCATGACAGTCACGCGCAACTAGAGAGAGCGGTTGTGTAAATGGGTCCGCACGTTCCCGCTAGTGTTAATCATCATCAGGATTGGAACATTTCCAATACCTACGATCACATCTTTTCACAAAATTTCATGGATCAAATGAAATTTTCTGAGTATTGGCTAGAAGTGGTTGTGACCTCGGCATTTTTGGTTTGTACTATTGCGTCTCACGCAATAAACAACCATAAATCCGATAACTCGTGACTACTAGAGTTTGGTCATGTATCCTTGATCCATACCACTTCCTTTTTGCGATTAATAACCGCAATATACTCGCCTCCGTAAATAGAATCATAAACTATTGGTCTTGTGGAACCTTTCCACATAACCGTGTTTTCATTTAAGCAAAACATGTACACACTTTGTGATCGAAAGTCGTGCTACATATTTGGACGTGCTTAATCTTTGGAAACTGTTGTTTGTTATAACTCTTTATAACCAACACGTCCTCCACACCATTATAGATAATTAATCCTGAATTCTTTCGCAAAGTATTCAAGGATAAACTTCACCTCTATCAATACAAATCCCGATGGGTTTAAATATACATAACCATTATGTATATATTTGTATAACCATTATACATTCACAAGAGTTAGTCTCATGTAATCGAATTACATTCAAACTCATGTGATTCCCATGAATTTTATTGACGGTGAACTAGACGCTATATTTGTATGACAGATAGCCATATACATATCATGACAGATATAATAGATCCTAACATCAAATGTAAGGCATCATATTATTACTTTTCGCGCTGCTTGATGTCTCACATCGAGCCGTTGAAAATTTCTGCCAGTCGACATTTCGATTTAACTCCTCCAAGGAGTTTACATGTGAAGGAAATACAGTTTCAGGATCAACCGTAAAAGTGTACACAAGGATAAACGAATGTAGTCGTACATTCGTAGCCATATCTTTCAGTAGGAAAATCCGATTTGAATGGTTCAAATTGGGTAAGATAGATAATTAGATTATATATAACCTTCATGTAGAAATATATTTCATATGAACGAAGTATAAGTGTCGTTTCTGTGAAATACCGAAAGGGTGCAACAGTATGACATACAGTTAGTAAAACAGTCATAACGTTTGCATACGAACTCCAATTGGGCTGGGCCAAATTGGGTCGAGTAGATAATGAGATTATCTACAACTTTCGTGTTGGTTGATTTTCTGTCAGAGAAATTTATCAATTTCGTCTGGACAGAATACTGACCAGGTTCATGCAGTTTTCTGTGTGAGAGGGTGTATATTGGATATACATGCCTTTTGGCTAATCCTGATCCTATTGTATATAAATAGGATTTTCTCTCTCATCTTAACCAAGCAATTCATTCAGAATTATCTAGAAAATTGTGAGACAAATTTCTAGAGAGTGAAAAGGTGTAAAAGAGAGAAACCGTGAAAAGGTGTTTTACGGTTTAGAGAATCAATTCGATTAAGCAAGTTCACCGGTGCATCGTCTAGGCAGGTGCATCCGTGACCGACGTCTTGCGATTCAAGGTGGATACACGTAGAGGAGCAACAACTGAGGCTCTCACGATTGTGATCGATTCGGACGAGTAGATTGAGTCGGAGACGAAATCAAGCGAATCGGCGAAGTCAACGAGCGGTGAAAGACGCGTGGTGTGGGACGCGCGTATTGTCACCAACGTGACAGGAGAAAGAAGGCAGCGATCAACCCTTCGTGTGCAATCAATTTTGCACCGGTAAAGATCTAACCTTCTATTTGCATCGTACCCTCGAAGTCGTGGCGTGATCTCGGGAATCGGGGAACCGGACCGGGCCTACATATCCGCTGCGCGGGCCCGGGGCCGGGGATATTCCCCTACAACATGTTGAAAACCATTTTCAACAATATGTCGATATATGTGCTATAACATAGAACGAGGAACTTCTTAGATCTATCATATAGATCTTCACGCTTAATTCATAAGCAGTCTCGTCTAAATCCTTTGTCGTTACAAGAAATATAACGCAGCTCCCACTAACCTTCATGTGTACACAAAGTTTCCATTCGTTTCGACAATTTTATAACAGTTTATAATTTTGTCAAAACGAATATTCCAATTCTGAGAAGCTTTCTCTAATCCATCATATGGATCGTTAAAGCGGGCATATCTTATCCCC
Organism: Luzula sylvatica; assembly: GCA_946800325.1. Taxonomy (NCBI): domain Eukaryota; kingdom Viridiplantae; phylum Streptophyta; class Magnoliopsida; order Poales; family Juncaceae; genus Luzula; species Luzula sylvatica. The sequence goes on from OX326960.1 coordinate 69,784,440, forward strand.
GATTCTTATGAATCGACAAAACCGTAAGGTTGTGTCAAGTACACATCCTTTCATAAAATTTCTGTCAAGAAATTCGGTTTTGACATCCATTTTGCCACATCACATAGTCATAATACGCGACCATGGCAAGCAGAATTTCGAGAATGGGAAAGCATGGCAACAAGCGAAAACGTTTCTTCATAGTCCGACTATGAATTGCATGAAACTTTTCGCAAAAAGCCTCGCTTTACATATATGCGTATTCCTATCCATGTCGGTTCTTCATCTTGAAAAACCCACTCACATTTCACGGGTCTAACCCAGAAAGTAATGAAATCAAGTTCTGAACTTGATAATTTACATGGATCGAATCTCAGATTTCATGACACCATGTCATGTGGAATCAACCTTTCATAGCATCCTTGTAGGATATTGAATCATCATATGATTTTGATCTATCATCATTAGCCTCGATAAATCCGTATTTACCGGCTTATGATATAGCCTTCTTGATCTACGAAAAATTCCTTTGTGTGTTCGACTTGCGTTCATCAACTCTTGATGACGCCATGTCAACTTTCATCGGTACAATGTTCATTTTGAAATCACGAACTCTTTCGAGATTTATTCTACTCCCACTAGCCCGCATAGAGATAAATGGCACCAAGTTCCAAACTTGTGCGCATCTAGTCCTCCTCCAAGAAGGCATCTCTTCGAGCCACGAAAATCTCATTTTCGTCGGGACGTTAGAATTAATACCCTTTAGTTTTCTTAAGGATACACGAACAATTTTCAGATTTGGGATTGAGTTTAATCAAAACAAATTTCGAAATATACCCACATCCTCAAATCTATACAAATGACCACTTCGGAACCATTCTGATCCATATCTCATATGGCGTCTTTTGTACCGATTAGAAGGTTTATGGTCCATATCTTATATGCAACCATTCATTAGTGCCGCTGTCTCAAGGGCGTATCCCCAAAACATTTTTGGGAGATCCTATTGACTTATCATTTATCGAACTATGTCCAACATGCGTTCATTTCCTCTTTTCGGACACATCTCAATGTTCCAAATAAAGGCAATCGTGAAACGATTTCACAATCATAAATGATCATCAATATTAATAACTCAAATATCGCCTCTTCGATCCTATCGAAAGGTTTAGCTCAAATACTCGCCTTCTCGATCCTATCGAAAAGCATTGATTTTCTTGCTTAATTGATTTCGTATTTCGTTTTTGAAACTCTTTGAACCTTTCAAAAGTCTCCGTTTCGGCACGCATTAAATAAATATTTTCATATCTACTTTAACCGTCCATAAACGTAACAAAATACCGATAGCCTCCTCTTGCCTCGGAACTTATCGGAACATTACATCTAAATGTAATTTCCAATAATTCGTTGGATCTTTCTCCAACCTTTGGAGAATGATGCCCTTTGTCGTCTTGCCTAATAAATAAGTATCGCATTAATCAATCGAATCTAATTCGAATGATTCTAACAATCCATCATATGGAATCTAGATACGCGAATCTTGTTTATATGGCCAAGACGGCAATGCCAAAAGAAGCAATCAACCTCTTGGTTTAATCCTCCTCGGATTTCACCATTCTTTGAGTCATTAGTTTGGACAACTCTTTGTCCGAACTTTCTATTTGGAAAACATTTTCCCAAAATACCCTTAGACCTATATTTCTTTCGATCCCGCTTTTGAATTACAAGGACATCCATGCATCTCTATGCTTTGGATTCCCCGGACACTCCAAGCATCTCCTATTCAAATTTACATCGCATCATATGCAATTTCGGGATCGACTTATCTATCGAATGCATATGATATTCGGTCACGACGATCAAATCTCGTACCATCAACACACGAGTGTTAATCCAAGACCCATAAGGCGTCTCAAAATTAACCTACTCTTTGAGCCGCATCGAACCATTCAACGCGCTCTAGCTCTTGAAATTATTTCATGAGCGTTGTGTTTTACTTTCATATACACCCGAATTCTCAAAACAATTTTGAGAATATGCGTCTATACATGCCACCACAAGGCACGTAATATCGTTCGATTCCTTCTTAAAGTTTATCGAACCCGGCTTTCTCTAAAGCCAAAGCCTCGAGCCCCGAATCTACCATTTCCGTGTCCAACACGTTCCTTTAAGTCTAAGAACTATTCTTTGACTATCAAGGTTAATAACGGTAATTCCGGCCCAAAAGCCATCTATCATATCGATCTCATCGATATATTTGGTGTTGCTTGAAAAAATAATTCTAAACGGATGATGAAGATTAACTCCTAACCGTGCGTACTTAATCTATATGCTTATATGATGAATATATGATAGTGTTATTTTATCGAATCGATAACCCTCATACCGATACGGGACTCCAAGTCCATAACACTCAAGACCCATATTTTACGATCCTCCCATAAGTGACTATGGCCGACAAATGAGATATCGATATTTTAGGTAGGATTAAATCCAATCGTATCCAATACGATTCTCGTTCCTTTATAGAATTTCGGTGACGAATCGTATCCAATACAATCCATGTTCCGTGTGTGCATTCTATCTATGCCCCGAACTCCAATCGGATTGGCTTGGACGGTTAAGTCATAACCATATCCATCGTATCGTTCAATTGAACTACTCACGTGCCCGACTATGGCCTGAAACCACGTGAGTCCCCAATTAACGCTTACCACCCGCACCAATATATATAATAGTACGTGCCCGACTATGGCCTGAAACCACGCACTATGTCATATCAATCTCGATGGTTGTGGATATGGAAGGCATTTCCATGACTTAAATATTATGAGGGATCATGCCATTGCATGTTTCTAAATTCGTGACATAATCATATTATATCACTATCACAAGATTTTCAATATGCATATGATTTTATTTGGGAGTCTAATTATTCTAAATAATTATCTAATTATATTCTAGTATGATTGATGCCGATCAAATCGATATAAAGAACTCAAAATTCCGAGCTTCGTAGCCAAAGTTATCGCGAAAACAAAAACAGCATCCAGAGAAGGGTCCGTTATAATGGACTGCCCCATCCGTTGTAACGCAGGGGCCGTGGGGCGCGAGAAAACCTCGCCCGGGACGCGTCCGGGGCGCCAAAAACTGCCCCCGGGGCGGCAGAAAAACTGTTTTTCTGCACCCTTTCGGTATTTCATTAGAACGACACTAATACTTCGTTCAAATGAAATATATTACAACATGAAAGTTGTAGATAATCTCATTATCTAACTAACAAAATTTGAACCATTCAAATCGGAATTTTCTACTGAAAGTTATACCAGTTTTAGTAAAATACGAACAAACGAAAAGGTAAGTATATCCAATACACACCTTTTTCAACCAGAAAACTACAGACACCTTTTCAGTATTCTGTTGAAACAAAATTATTAAATTGTTCCAACCGACTTTGAACGTGAACAAAAGTTCTAGATAATCTTATTATCTAACTAACCCAATTGGATTGGACTCAATTGGAGTTTCAATGCGACATATACGGACGTTTTAGTCTCTGTATGTCAAACAGTCGCACCCTTTCAGTATTCCATAAAAACGACACTGATAATTCGTTCAAATGAAAAAACTTTCTGTATCAAAGTCATAGATAATCCCATTATCTAACTACGCCAATTTGATCCAATCAATTTGGAGTTTCCCACTGAAAATTATCTTAGTTTTACTCACTGTTTCGTATTCTAATTTTCTGCAGATTTTGCCGTTTCATCCGTTTTCGCTCGTTTCCAAAACGATAAATCATGAAACTTTTTCAAGATCATTCCTAGATACTCTCAATCAACTTTTGATCGATCTCTAGCGAATTCCACTTGTGATTTTAACGGAATTTGACTTTCTCTATATGTAACATCATGCAAACGGGTACGAACTTTGATAACCCGTGCGTATATCTAATATACGACTATGATTCGACCCTCGAATCGATGGCGATCGCTCTGATACCACTGATGGGGAATATCCTCGACCCCGGGCCCGCGCAGCGGAATGAAGGCCCGGTCCGATTCCCCGATTCCCGAGATCACGCCATGACTTCGAGGGTACGATGCGAATAGAAGGATAGATCTATACCAGTGCCAAATTGATGGCACACGAAGGGTTGATCGCCGCCTTCTATTTCCTGTCACGTTGGTGACAATCCGCGCGTCCCATACCACGCGTCCTTCACCAATCGTTTGCTACGCCGGTTCACTCGACTTCGTCCTCGTGCGTCCAAACGTTTCCACCGTCTTTCTTACTCGAGTCGATCACAATCGAAGAGTCACAAACGTCACTCCTCTACTTGTATCCACGGTGATTCGTAAGACGTCGGTCGCGGATGCACCTGCCTAGACGATGCACCGGCGAACTTGCTCGATCTAATCGATTCTCTATCACTCGAGAAACTCCTTTCTCGATTTCTCTCTCTTCGCACCTTTTCACTCACAAAAGATCAAATCTGAATTTGTTCTTTTTCTCTTGTGTTTTTGGCAGAATAATCTGATTGAATTACTTAGTGAGGAGAGAGAAAGTATCCTATTTATATCTAATAGGATCAGGATTAGCCAAAAGGCATGTATATCCAATATACACCCTTTCACACAGAATACTGCATGAACCTTGTCAGTATTCTGTCCAGACGAAATTAATAAATTTCCCTGACAGAAAATCACCCAACATGAAAGTTGTAGATAATCCAATTATCTACACAACCCAATTTGGCCCAGCCCAATTGGAGTTCGTATGCAAAAGTTATGACTGTTTTACTAACTGTATGTCATACTGTTGCACCCTTTCGGTATTTCACATAAACGACACTTATACTTCGTTCATATGAAATATATTTCTTCATGAAGGTTGTAGATAATCTTATTATCTATCTAACCCAATTTGAACCATTCAAATTGGATTTTCCCACTGACAGTTATGGCCACGAATGTACGACTACATTCGTTTATCCTTGTGTACACTTTTACGGTTGATCCTGAAACTGTATTTCCTTCAGAATTTATATTAGTTAAAATACTAGAACATAAATTTTTTAATATTAATCATCATATACCAAGTAAATGGTATCAGTTTTTCAAATTAAATAATTTCCCAAGGACTAGAATGGAAAAACAAATTTCAAAAGAGGGGAAAACACAAGAAAACATTGGAAATAAAATAATCAAAATCAAAATAGGAGGGAAGTTATCAGTAGCAAGTACCATATTTAACATAACAGAAATTCAATCAGAGAACTCATCAAGTAAATTTATCTCTCTTTTGGATGATAATGAGACATTCTGTAATAATGGATTTAATATTGATAATGGATCTCAGATTATAGTATCCAATTGCCTTTTACAGTCTCTAAATTTAGAACATTCTCAAATTGAGATTCAAGAGAATCAGGATGCTCATGAGGGAATTTCTCATACATACACATATGAACATAATTACCTAAATGATAAATATGAGATGAGAGCAAAAAAATCCTTGGTACCAGTTTTTAACTTACCACATAAAGGAGGTTCCTTCTGATGTTCCATCAGCACACTCCAATATGGATAATAATAATATTAATGGAGAAGAGGAGATAAGTGTATGTACCTCAATGGTACCAGTATTACACTCAGAAAAAACAGGATTAACCAATAATAACTTTATTGATCTCATGAGAGAGGATTCTTCAAAGGAATTTTCTGATAAAGAAAATGCTAAGATTAATTTGGAATTAATAACTGCAGAGGAGCCAAAAGAAATATCACAGATAAATACAATAAGTGAAGTGAGTTTGAGCCTGATACCTAGCAAAGGGCAAAATGGTAATAATCCACATTCTGATAGCTTTGCAATTGCTTCAGCCAGTTGTAATACTGTCAATGATAAGCCTTTAAGCTGCGATAAAGGAAAAAAAAAGGAGAAGAATTTAGGAGAAGTTCAAGATTACAAAATAAACAAAGTGGAAATTATACATCTCCAGTAGAAAAGGCACAAATGGTTAAATTTAAAGAGATACAAAAAGAAAGGACTAAAAGGCAAAAATTAAAGAATAAGGATAGTCAAATAAAAGAATTAAAAATGGAGGAAATAAATAATAATCTAAATGAAGAAGATGTAATTAATATTTTATCATCAGCATGTATTGAATTAACAGAAAGTTTAAGTAAGAATATACAAGACTTAGTTCAAAGAGAAAAGAATTTAATTATTAATGAATTATAAAAAAATAAAATTAATGTCTTGGAATGTAAGAGGAATAAATGATAAAAATAAGAGAATATTAGTAAATAATACAATTAAAGAGGAAAAATTGGATTTATGTTGTTTACAAGAAACAAAAATGGAAATGATAAATGATGAGATAAATAAAGAAATCTGTGGAAGTAACTTAAATAAATTTATATATTTAAAGTCTATTGGATCATCTGGTGGTATATTAATATCTTGGAGTGAGAAAATATTTAAAATGATATCATATAGTATTGCCACATATTCAATAAGTATTATTTTAGAGACTATTTGGGATAGAACTAAGGTTTTAATTACAGGAGTCTATGGACCTAATGATAGAACATTAAAAAATATATTTATGGATGAAATATCAAGTATAGGGTTAATTAATACACTACCTTGGTTACTTATGGGTGATTTTAATTTAATTAAATCTATTGAGGAAAGAAGTGGTACTGACCACAATAATTCAAGTACAAGGAAATTTAATAACTTAATAGATAATTTAGAACTCATTGATTTGCCTCTAATTGGTAAGAAATACACTTGGAAAAATGTAAAGGCTAAAGCTAGGCTAGATAGAATATTAATTAACAATGATTGGATGCAAATATTCAAAAATTCGCAGCAAAAAGCCTCTATTACTACATGCTCAGATCACTACCCAATAATATACACAGGAGATACAAATTTTCCAATTTTTGGTGGATTTAGATTTGAAAATAATTGGTTACTAAATAAAGATTTAACTATGATTATTGAAAACTTTCTTAGTAAAGCAAAATCTGACTCTTTAGAGGAATTGCATGCAAAATTAGTGGCTTTAAGTGATGTATTAAAAAAATGGAATAAAAATAGGCAGCAAAAAAATTCAATGGAATCAAAAAATTGTAAAAATATTATTGACTGGTATGATAAAGTTGAAGAAACAAGAAAATTATTGGAACTGGAATTGTGGATTCAAAATCAAGTAAAGTTGAGATATGAAGAATTAATACAATTGAAATATATTTACTGGAAACAGAGAAGTAAATTTAATTGGATAAAGCACGGAGATGCAAATACAAAATTTTTTCACACTCATGCAACAATAAAAAAATCAAAATCAATAATTTCAGTAGTCAAAAATTCTCAAGGAGAGCAAGTTTTCAATCACAAGGAAAAAGCTAAAGTATTATTTGAATTTTATAAAAATTTATTTGGAACAGAAAATTCAGATACAATAAAATTGGGATCAATTGATTTGAATAAAATTTATATAAATGATATTAATTGTCTTAATAATTTAGAGGAAGATTTTAAATTAGAGGAATTAAATTTAGTTATTAAGGAATGGAAATCAGACAAATCACCAGGGCCTGATGGCTATACTGGTGAATTTTTGAAATTTTTTTGGAATTTAATTAAAGATGAAATACTATACTTATTTCAAAACGAAGGTTTTAATGGCTTATCAAAGTTCAATGAGTCATATATAACATTAATACCTAAAAAAGATTGTGCTTTAGACCCTAAAGATTATAGGCCAATAAGCCTTACCAGTACTATACAAAAATTATTTTCAAAAATATTAGCAAATAGACTGAGTATATATATTGATAATATGATAGAGAGAAACCAACTAGGTTTTATCAAAGGAAGAAATATAGCAGAAAACTACATATATGCAAGAGAAATACTTTGTAAAGCTAAAAGATGCAATAAATCAATAACAGTTTTAAAACTAGATATTTACAAAGCATTTGACAGTGTTAATTGGAATTTCTTAATAAAATTACTTAGAGCCAGAAAATTTGGAGAAAATTGGATTAAATGGATAGAAAACTCTGTTTTAAAGGGTTCAACAAAAATTATTTTGAATGGCATTCCTGGAAAAAGTATACACCTTAAAAAAGGTGTTAGACAAGGAGATCCATTGTCTACTTATTTATTTATATTAATAATGGATGTTTTATCAAGAATAATAGAAAATTTGAGTGGAAAAAATTATATTAAAAAACCCTTTGAAAATATTTATACTAGTCTTCTATATGCAGATGATACTATTCTATTTTTGGAACCAAATATTACTAATATTAAAAGAATAAAACACATTTTGGATTTATTTGGAGATGAATCTGGACTTAGAATAAATTATCAAAAATCAGAGATAATTGGGTTAAATACATCATTAGAAGATATGACAGAATTTTCAAAAATCTTAAACTGTTCTATTGGAAATTTTCCTATTAAATATCTTGGTCTTCCATTAAGTTATAAGAGACCATCTAAAGAGGATTATAGAAAAATTATTGAAAAAATTACAAATAAACTAAATGGATGGAAAGGTGGATTAATAAATAAAGCTGGAAGATTAGTTTTGATTAATTCTGTAATTACTTCAATGCCTATATATTACTTTACAGTTTTTAAATTTCCAATTTGGGTATATAAGGAAATAGATAAAATAAGAAAAAAATTTCTATGGAAAGGTGCTAAAAATACAGGTTATAATTTAATAGGTTGGAATATAGTTTGTACCACTAAAGAAAAAGGAGGTCTAGGAGTTATAAACTTAGAAACTTTCAATAATGTTTTGCTTATAAAATGGATATGGTTATATTACAACATTAAAGGAAAATTAGGGTGGTATAATCTAGTGGAGCAAATTCATGAAACTAATGATGAAAAATATTATAAAAAACACAATTCTTACTTCTGGAATGATGTATTAAAAAATTTGGAATTTTTCAATCAAAGTTTGCACATTATTCTAGGAAATGGAAACATATCTAATTTTTGGAAAGGGAGATGGTGTGAAAAGTTATTAATAGATAAATTTAAACAATTATATTCATTTTCGGAAAATAAAGAAGGAACAGTAAAATATTTTTTACAAATTATCAACGAAACTAATTTATATCAAAGTTTGGGAATAAATGTACCTTTATCTAGAGAGGCTAATGATCAGTTTATTCAGCTAGAGCAAATTTGCAATTCCACTATACTCTCTCAGATTCAAAATGATGCTTATCAGTGGAAATGGGATAGTAAAGGAAATTTTTCCTGTAAACAAACATATAAAATATTAATAAATGGAGTATATATTAAATCTAATTTAAAAAATATATGGAAATTAAAAATTACTAATAAAATAAAACTCTTTTTATGGATTGCATTAAGAAATAAAATACTAACCTTGGATAATTTAAAGAAAAGAGGGTGGAATTTTGTAAATAGATGCCCCTTGTGTAAAAGAGCAGAGGAATCTGTGCAACATTTATTCAAAGATTGTCAATTTATTAAAAATATAATGATCAAGCTTCATGGATTCTTAGGAATATATACAACAAACATTATTGAACCAATGGAAATTATAATAAATGAAAGAGAAAATCATAATTGTCAAGTACTTATCTCTATGTTGATCTATCAAGTATGGCTAGAAAGGTGTCGTAGAGCCTTTACTAACTGTGCCTTTAGTGAAAAGAAATTAGCTGAGATCATTAAACAGGAGATGAATGATCTCCAAGCATCTTTTTTTCAGCAATTTTATAGAACTAATCATAATTATACTACCAATCTGCAAAATAGTGATAATAGTTTTAATGCAAATTCCCAAAATATTACTCAAATTGAATTAATTGAAATTAATACTGAAATTATAGAAATTGAACAAATTAACATACCTTCAAATCTAATTGCAGTGGCAGGTGAAGGAATTTCAAGAGAGGAGGACAACGGAAATGAAGAAAGAGACCAATTCGAATCTAACAATCAATCCTCAATCTGGTGGTTTCCATCAGAACGATCTGAAATGAAAACAGAAGAAATTCATGAAGAAGGAATGCAAATTGAAGAAAGAGAAAGCGAGATCTTTGAAAGGGTCAGAGATTTTGTTTACTTGCCAGAAGATAACACTGAAGATCGATGCAGAGGCAGTTTTTCTTCAATATTGGATCCACTCAGCAATTCAAGAGATGATGTAAACTTGGATTTCACTGATTTAAGCCTTGGGATAGTTAATTGCAGTGAAAAATCGGGCATTGGCTGAAATCAATACTTTACAGTTGAAGTCTCAGAGAGAGAGAAAAATAGGGGTTTGTAAGAGAGGTGAGAGAAGGAGGTAAAAGGTGTTTAGGCGAAAACAAGCTTGGCGATCAGATGAGCAATGAAATTAGGCGAAAGTAGATCGAGCTTGGTGTTCAGATGAACAATGGAGAAAGGCGAAAGTACATCAAGCTGGGCGGCTAATGGAAGATGGAAGAAAGAGGAAAGTGGGATGATTATTAGGTTTCCATGTTTATATATTCCGGGAAAAGGATCAAGTCTAGAGATGCAAGGAGATGAAGATCTGGGAAGAATGGAGCAATCTCAGCGAGAAAATCGATCTATTACAAAGCCTTCGCATGATCCAGTTTCAATCTGGTGGTTTTCCTTGGAGATCAACAATGAAGAAGATTCTCAAATTGAGGATATGGATCAAGAGAGAAGATTGAATGATGAAAGAAGAATATTCGAGAGGATTGAAGAATTTACTTACTCGAATGAAGAGAGATTTGCAGTGACGAATTCAATTGAGGATGATCAGGCTACAGAGAGGCAGGATCAAATCGCGGCACAGTGACCCCAAAATCCAGAACAATCGCTCAGTGATGATAGCACAAACTCAAGCGATTTCGAAGTTCAAAGCATGGTTCGTAATATCGGCCGAGTTAAAAAAAACTCGGCCGAGTATATCGGACTCGGTGGCCGCCGATACGAGTCTGGTCCGAGTATGTCGCATCCCGAACTACCGAATTTTTTTTTTTTTTTTATTTTTTTTTATTTTTTTTATACAGAAATTTATATCAGTATGGATTGGAAGAGAGACCCTCCATGGTCGAAATGTCTCAAAGATCTCGAGTTCGAGGAAGCAGGATGACCAACAGAGGAGTTTCATGAAAAAATGGTAGAGGTTGAGCTTAATGTGATCAATGAAAGAACTATAATGAAGGGTGAAGAGAGGAGAGAGGTCGTCTCAAAATGATTTTGTAAACGAACTGCTAGATCTCTCTAATGGTGAGCTACAAAGGATGAACAATAAAGAGAGAGAATGAAACTGAAAGAAGAAGAAAGGAGGCGGCTAATGTTGGTCTGGAAATTTTATTTTATTTTATATGATTAGGGATAAGAAATGGGAATTACAATTCCGGTTTTGAAATGGCAAACTCATAAATCTGGAAAGTGTATTCAGGTTTTGCAAGTTGTGGGTTGTAGTAAAATATGAGAACCATAAAAGACTTTATTTTACTTTTATTTCTATTGGTGTTGTATCATTTTATGTAATTTTGTGCTGTTATTAGTTGAATTTGTTCATATAATATTTATCAATTTTTAAAAAATATAATTTTTATTTTTTTCATTTTTTACGGTTTTTTTTATCGAGAGTCCGATTTTTTTTTTTGACTCGTCCGAGTCTGGTCCGAGTCGACCGAGTCCCGAGTCGACGGAGCCGGCCGAGTCCGAGTCCGAGTCCGATATTCAGAACCATGGTTCAAAGCAGGAAAACGAAAGAAGGAATCGGATGAAGTGATAAGCATACGAAGATGCTAAGAGGAGTAAGGGGAAGAGATGACTCAGAGTTAAAACCTAAACCTAATCTGAAGCGGCGGAGAAGAAGATGTGTAATGCTAATTTCTGTGGCAGCGATGAGATAAGCGTATGTCTAAGAATAGGATCTGATTTTCTGATTTATCAAAACCGGGAAAATAAGTCCTAAGTTATATAAATTAATAGAGTTGTAAAAGGAAGATTAAAACTCTGTTAATCCTGTAAATTATCCTTAATCAATACAAAATAGAAGTAGGACTTTGAGCCTACTCTATTATTCTCAAAAATAAAACAAAAATTATATATAATAATTTATTTTTTAACAGTTTTTACGTAAAGTCAATTTGTTAAAGACGAAGAAGATGGAAAATGGAAGTGATTGGGCCTTCGTCATGCACCTTATCTGCATGCCTGTTTAAGCCCCCAAATCTTGATTCTTATGGCCGAGATAAATCATTTCATTTAGTTGGAATTTCTTTCACAAGTTATTGTTCATTTGAAAGAATATCCATCTTTTTATATTTCTTGTGCTTTGTTCATTTGTGCATTTCTACCAACAAGTTATATGCATCGTATTAATGTTCTTCTATTTTGGACAGTCATACTGATACTGATTATTTTACTGCTACACAACAAAATACTATACTTAAAACTAAAAGTCATGAATATACCAAATATTATAAAAGGAGCCTAAACTTGGTTGCTGGGTGGTGAAGCTCCTCCTGTCCCCACTGAATCACTGATAAACTGACTAATGGTAGTTTTTATTCGTGTTTTTGGTCTGACGTGGATTGATGCTAGTGGAGATCAAAAATAAAATAAAAGCATAAAAGAAGGTCTTTAATTACCGGTGTCTTATTTTGTATTTATATTTGTTTGGTTAGAAACTTGGAGATTATAGTATTATTATTATACCGTTGTTAAATTTAATGTTTTTGTAATATTATTTATTTTGGTTTATTAGGTTAATGTGTAATAGTTAATATGTGGCCCCATGTGTATGTGTATGGGAGATGTGTAACAAAAATACTTTTGTGATGTTTGGGTTTTGTGTCTCTGCCAGAGAGCAATTCACAAGACAAACCAAAAATAACTACAATATCATCTATTTTCGTGTAGTAGAAAAAAAAGGGAAAAATATCCCCACTTTATAACTCTTGTGTGTGAGTGTCTTAGGAAGAGGGAAATAATACCCTCCTATCTCTATGAAATAATACCCACCTATCTCAATGAAAAATACGTATTCCTCTGAAAAATCTCTCTCACTAATTCACCGAAAATACAAGATATAAACCTCACTAACTCCAACAAATTGGTATCTAGAGCTAATGTTGCAAGGAAAATCGAGTAGATGAAGATGAAATACAAAATGAATTTGAAGAAGAAGATGAAACGATAAATTCTCCATCCATGAATATGGAGCCGAGTTCCTCAAGACCGAGCTCAACACTGGTAAAAATGAGAAGGTTAAGTGATATTTATTTGCGATGTAATTTTTGTGTTCTTGAACCGGAGAATTTCGAGCAAGCGGTGAAAGAGAGGATACTCGTAAAAACCCGGTACCGACTATCAAGAAACGTTTGCTCCCGTGACAAGGCATGAAACTATTCGAACGTTGATAGCTTTGGCCGCTCACAAAGGTTGGAAACTATACCAACTCGATGTAAAATCCGCTTTCTTGAATGGCGAATTAAAAGAAGTAGTGTACGTTGAGCAACCGCAAGGGTTTGTGGTTGAAGAAAGTGAAGAGAAAGTGTACAAATTGAAGAAGGCGTTGTATGGATTGAAACAAGCGTCTCGTGCATGGTATAGCCAAATCGATGGCTATTTTGCCGAAAAGGGATTTCAAAGAAGTCCGAGCGAGCCAACCCTCTACATCAAGCAAGATAAAATCGGTATGCTAATTATTTCACTCTATGTTGATGATTTAATAGTTACCGGCAATAATGAAAAAATGATAAAAGAATTTAAAAATGAGATGTTTAAAAAATATGAGATGAATGATTTGGGATTATTAAATTATTTTTTGGGCATAGAAGTTGAACAAAGAAATGATGGAATTTTTATTTCTCAAGAGAAATATGCCCAAAATCTTCTCTCAAAATTCAAGATGGAAAATTGTAATCCGGTTACGACACCGATTTTGGTAAACGAAAAATTATTAAAGGAAGATGGTAGTGGTGACGCCGATGATTCAATTTATAAGAGCTTAATTGGAAGTTTGTTGTATCTTGCTATTACAAGACCCGATATCATGTATGTTACGGGTTTGTTATCTCGGTATATGAGCAAACCGAGTAAAACTCATTTGGGTGTGGCGAAAAGAGTGTTGAGGTACATACAAGGCACCAAAAATTATGGGTTTATGTATGAGAAAAATGAAAAGGAGAAAATTGAATTATTTGGATTTTGCGATAGTGATTGGGCCGGGAGTGCCGATGATATGAGAAGTACCTCGGGTTACGCGTTTACCCTCGGTTCGGGTATATTCTCATGGCCCTCAAGGAAACAAGAAAGAGTTGCGCTTTCCACCGCGGAAGCCGAATATGTGTCGGCAAACGAAGCCGTGAAACAAATAGAATGGTTGAGAAAAATATTAGTAGATATGGGGGAGAAACAAGAAAATGCCACGATTCTATTTTGCGATAATAAATCCGCGATAGCGATGTCGAAGAATTCCGTCTTCCATAGCCGAACGAAGCATATCAAGCTCAAGCACCACTTTATTCGAGAAGTGGTTGAAGATGATGAGGTTCTTATCGAGCACGTGAAAACCGAAAACCAATTGGCGGATGTTTTCACCAAAGCACTTCCAAGTGAGAAGTTCATTCGCTTTCGAGAATTGATGGGCATGACGAGCAAAAACATTAAGGGGGAGTGTTAAATTTAATGTTTTTGTAATATTATTTATTTTGATTTATTAGCTTAATGTGTAATAGTTAATATGTGGCCTCATGTGTATGTGTATGAGAGATGTGTAACAAAAATACTTTTGTGATGTTTGAGTTTTGTGTCTCTGCCAGAGAGTAATTCACAAGACAAACCAAAAATAACCACAATATCATTTATTTTCGTGTAGTAGAAAAAAGGGAAAAATATCCCCACTTTATAACTCTTGTGTGTGAGTGTCTCAGGAAGAGGGAAATAATACCCTCCTATCTCTATGAAATAATACCCACCTATCTCAATGAAAAATACCCTGCGTATTCCTCTGAAAAATCTCTCTCACTAATTCACCGAAAATACAAGATCTAAACCTCACTAACTCCAACAACCGTATCTATTTCAAGTCTTTAATATTTAGTGATGTATATAGACAGATTTTCAGAATTATCGATTAATTAGTTGAAAAAAATGATAGGTAAAAAAACGGTCAAACCCAGACCGTGTTGTAAAAAGCGGACCGGTTTACTATCGTTTTACTATTTTTAGTATTTCTCACCGTTCTTTACCATTTTACACCGTTTTCTATTATCACCCGACAGACCCGACCCTTCTCTCTTTCTCCGCTGCTCATCTTCTGCTAGAGAGAATTAGAAACGACGCCGTGGATGGAGGTGAACCAGACCGATGTTTTGACTCCCCTCCAGATCGCGAGTATCTGAGACTCACTATTCCCTCCCTTCGTTTCCACACTCCTTCGAGTATAAACGTATATAAGAGCGTATAAATGAGTATAAATAATGTAGAACCTATATTGAAACCGTGTATAAAAGCGTTTAAAAAATATTAATGTATATATGTTTTTGATAGCGTGACAAAACAACCGTGTGTTTATGCGCGTTTTTAATTGATTAGGTCCCAAACTTTGAGTTCGGACTCTTTTCAAAAAGAAAAGAACAAATCTTATGTGTTATGGATAATCCCCTAAATTGAGACTAAAAGTACCTTGCCTTTATTTTTCTACTTTAATCCAATCTGATATCATACTTTAATATTAAAATGTGACCAATAAGCAGCTAGACTCCAAAAAAAAGTAATAATCGACTATATATATATATATATATGTACATATAGAAATGATAAAAAAAATCCACAAAAAAAAAAAAAAAAAAAAATCCCAAGACCAAAATATACTATTGAAATTAGCAAAATATATTTTTGTATGTGGCAAAATATACTGTTGAAAATATATTATTTTATTCTTAATTTTAGCCATGTTAACATGTTGTATTCAACAGTATATTTTGTTCATTTAAATAGTATATTTCGTTAATTTCATTAGTATATTTTACCTGCATGGTTTTTTTTTTTTCCCTTAAAAAATATTAAGTACCAAATATTTGATACTTAATTGAGTAGGTTAGCATCCCTCATATATATACCAAAGATTTGATACTTAATAATTTTTAACCATTAGATTTGTATTGATATTTGTGCATTTAATGATGTGCACAAATTTCATGATCATCATGAAAAAACACAAATATCAATGCAAATACAATGGGTAAAAAACATTAAGTACCAAATCATTGGTACTTAATTAAGTAGGTTAGCCCCCCCCCCCTCTCTCTCTCTCTCTCTCTCTCTCTCTCTCTCTCTCTCTCTCTATATATATATATATATATATATATATATATATATATATATAAATGCTTGCTAAGGAGAATCCAAAAAAAGAATCCACGCGTGCAAAATATACTGATGAAACTAGCAAAATATACTATAAAAATTAACAAAAAATACCGATGAATCCAATATGTTAACATTGTTAAAATTGAGAATAAAATAATACATTTTCAATAGTATATTTTGATAAATACAAGAATATATTTTGCTAATTTCAATAATATATTTTGGTCTTTGGATTCTTTTTATGAATTCTTGTTAGTATATATATATATATATATATATATATATATATATATATATATATAGAGTGAGGCTAACCTACTTAATTAAGTACAAGGATTTGGTACTTAATACTTTTTAACCATTGGATTTGCATTGAGATTTGTGCATTTAATGATGTGCACAAAATTTCATGATCATCATGAAAAAACACAAATCTCAATTCAAATCCAATGGTTAAAAAACATTAAGTACCAAATCCTTGGTACTTAATTAAGTAGGTTAGCCTCTCTGGTGCGGCGGAGTTTACCTCGAGTGATCGCGCGCCACCCTCTTCCTCCTTCCTCGGGCGCAATAGCTCCTCTCTCTCCACCTGCGTCTCTCTTTGCTAGGCGATTGGATACCAACAGTAAGTACGATTGCTCCTCTCACTATAGCTCGACTCTGACTCTAGCATGTAATCTTTCTCGCTCTCGAACGACAGGTACGACCGGTAACTCACCGGTACTAGTGGTACTAACAGTGTGACTTAATTTTGTTTTTAATTGGATGGGTTGAGATAAATCGAGTATCCTTGGTTAATTGAGCAAAATCAGATCAGAATAGGCCTCAATAGAACAATTACACAATCATTGAGTAATTTGTTATGTTATCGGCAATTAGGAGATAATTAATTGTGATTGTTAAATTAGAGGCTTAATTAGGGGTTGATTAGAGGCTTAATTCTTATTGGTAATTATTGGCTCAGCTAGCATTTGATTAGCAATTATTTGTTATTTTGCTGGCTTTTTTGTATAATTAAAATTACTTTTTTTTAGGATTATGGAATAAAATACGTTACAGGAGTTTTGAGTTTGTAATATAAGAGTTTTAATGTATAATATTGGATTACTCGACTCTTTTCCCCTAAATCGACAACGAAGAACATGAAGCTATGGCAGTCTAGCCCGATTATGGCCAGCTTTAATTTCTACCTTAAACTATCATCAATTCCCCTAGTCCAAGTCGCGACTGGTAGCCGCAGTTTCTGACAAAATGTTTAAGATGGAGTGCAAGCTTGATTTGGTATCATATAACATACTTTTGAATGTGATTGCATGAAAGAGGAGTGGAAGATCTGAGCTGCAATCCTCTCCTCTCGATTGGCTAGCTACTGGTATCGGGTATAGGTTGGACTTGTTATTGATAGGGTTTGGGTACTAACAGTTTTGATTTAACATTATAATTGAAGGAATTATACAGTAATATGTGTGTGAAGTCATTGTATTGTGTTTAGTTGAAATTAAAATTTGGGAGTGATGAGAAATTCTGAAAATTTGTTTAGTTGTGAGATTATGTGACTATTATGTATTGAGGGATTTTTTTTTATGCAATGATGTATTGTTTCAATTTATATACATTATAAAAAAATTGACATTACCAAAAACATGATACCAGCATGATCAAAGGTTAAGTCAGGATAATAATAAAAGGACGATAAGAATAATTTCAATATTATATAACATTCATATAATAGAAAATCCGAAGTGAAAGTATGCGGTCTTTTTACTATACATGGGCATTACAAAAATCAATTATTATACAGAGGTTTTTACCAAATCAAGTCTTAACATTAAAAAATAACAACAAAAAATCCACAAATTCAAAATAAATCCATCAATTCATTATAGATTCAACAACAAATTCTTTAATAGTTTGACAACAAAAAATGACCAATTAATTTACAAAATTCATAAACGTTATGACTCCATAACCCTAACACTAACCGAATTCCAATTAAGTTAACCCGAATCCAATACAGTTACATTATAATTTCATAACCACCATGCCTAATCATGCTACCAATCCGAAATTACACTTACAATGCAATATATTCCATCTAAAGTTTCTTGAAGATGCACATTTCCGAGCCCGCCTAAAAACATGCTTGCATTATGAACTCATAAATCCTCTGCCTACATCACAAAATAAATTGTTTAAGATTTCTGGTAACTGTAAATTGTAATTTTAGAAGGGTTAGAGTGAAAAAAAATAGCAACTTACCTCCCTTCAAGAACTACAGAGAGTCGACATATTAACACAGCATGGTCAAAAACAGTTTACAGGTATTATCAGGAACAAATCCTTGGATTGTGCATCATATTAAATCCAATTCCTAATCAGCCCCAATTTAAGTATAATGAATCAAATTAATCGTTAACTAGTTCCAAATAACGACATATTAATTCCTAAATACATGAAATGAAAATACACTTTGAAAATATCTACAGAAAAAAGAAAATTTCATATTTGATCCCATAAATCCCAACAGTATTAAGCTAAAGTACTTCAGTGTTTGTTGAATTCCTCAATTAAGCCTCATTTTAGATCCAATGTTGGTCAATTAATCCTCAACTAAGATTTGGTTTATACCCGATTTATCCCCAATGGTACAGTTAAATATAACGAAAACAAGGGTTGAGGAATTCGTACCAGTTCGTAAGATCAGATTCAATCAATCGCAAACAATATAAACCCAGTACCCAACCGTGAAATCAGCTTAAAGAACTGCGAGCAACTAAGGGTTCAGTCAATTAATCTCTCTCTCTCTCTCTCTCTCTCTCTCTCTCTCTCTCTTGTTTGAGACAAGAAGTTGTTTGGGGGGGAGAGGAGGCTCAAACAAGTCTCACGAAAGGAGAAGAGTACTGAGTACTGAAACTTCGCGCAGAGAGAGATGAGGTCTCGTGCCCTCGTGTTGTGCTCGCAGGCGATGTGCCATAGTGGTCGTACGAGAGAGAGAGAGAGAGAGAGAGGAGCTGAGGGTTTGGGCAGGGTTATTCTTTTTTGGGCACCGTTTTTCCATCTAAATCTCAGCCTTCCATCCAAATTGGATCAACGGTTCACATTTGGACTCCAAATAAAAACTTCAAATAAGAACTCTATTAACCGTCCCCTATATATGTCTACTATGACATTAGTGGTACAAGAAATTTGGTGCCACTAAATTTTAAACCGTTGGATGTAAGCAAGTTGAGACGGATCAACATTGAATGTTTTAAATGGTGATTAACGGAACCTTGGCCCATCCGTCCGTTTGTTTTTCTCTTTGTAGCTAGTTTTGGAAAAATTCTTTCTTCAGCTGTGTCCATCTCTAATATCTATGTCGTAGTTCTCTCCATGTGAGTATTCTTTGGGTGAAACTTTTTATGTCTCTCGTTCGACGGACGACGAGTCTCTCGCTGAGAGAGATGGTCTTGATGAATTCGTGCCCTATCACTTCTATCATTACCTTCAATTTTGTGAGATTTTCTGTAGTGGCTGTTGCCCATGGCTCACCCTCTCGCTCACTCCATCGATGAACGACCTCCATCGACCCTATTTTTTCGTTGCTCGGATCTGGGACTCCAAGTCAGCGATTTAGCTCTGTATCAAGATTTTAGCCTTTTGTACTCTCTCTCTCTCTCTCTCTCTCTCTCTCTCTCTCTCTCTCTCTTTGAGCATGTATATTTTACTGATTTTGGGGTTCCATTGATTTTGTAATTTTTTTTATTTTAGGGTGCCGAGAAGTGAGACTAATTGATTTTGGTTAAATTCCCCGATTGAATTGATTTAAGTTCAGACAAGCAAATTTATAATTATAATCTGATACTAATCAGTAAACTTGTAACTGTTAACTAATTACTGATTTATATTTTTAATAAAATTAAGAACCCTGATCCATAATCAAAATAGATGAAATGGGTGTTTGAAGAGAAATTTCATATTTGTAAAACATCCTTTGACTCCCAAAGGATGTTCCTTCTCTTACAAACCGTCCTTATGGAAAAAGTGACCATAATATTTGTTGCACACCTCTAATTGGAATTTTGTTTTCTTATTAATGTTCTTTGTATTGTGATGTTTGGATTTAAGAATGATTTATCTTTCAAAAGTTATTTGTATTGCTTAAAAAGTTCTTTGTTTTGTAATGTTTGGATTTAAAAATTAATTTATCTTTAAAAAGTTATTTGTATTGTAAGTTCGTTTCGCTGTTAGATTTTGGTTATGTTTCATTGGATAAGTTTTTGGATGTGTATTAAGCCGAGATAGCCCCTGTATTTGTGAATGTTTTATTTGATGTTTATGATATTACTAAGAAATATGACAGATACCAAACATGTCTCCCCTTGTAATTGGAACAGAGAACATACCCTTTGGACATAAAGCATGGAAAAAAAACTCCGGGAGTTCATTGCAAATTCTCTTTTAGAAAGAGAGGACATTTTAATTAACACAAGTTATTTCAAGAGAACATACCTTCTGTTGCAAACCTTCAAATTTCAATAATGAGAGAAAGAGAGACAAAAGGTGTGTTTCAATATTGAGTACATCGAATTTTACACTGGACAAAATTGAGTATTTGATGCGACGGACAAAAGATGTGTCATCTATCACCACAAACAAACAAACGAGATCAAATCGCAAGCCTAATCCCAATCAATAGGAACTTGATTGATGAATCTGATAGAGAGAGGTCCAGGCCATGTCATAAGAGAGGAGGAGAACCTGATGAAGATAGATTCAGAAGAGCCCCTCGCAAAAGAGAAGTGATAGGGCACGAATTCATCAAGACCATCTCTCTCAGCGAGAGACTCGTCGTCCGTCGAAAGAGAGACATAAAAAGTTTCACCCAAAGAATACTCACATGGAGAGAACTACGACATAGATATTAGAGATGGACACAGCTGAAGAAAGAATTTTTCCAAAACTAGCTACAAAGAGAAAAACAAACGGACGGATGGGCCAAGGTTCCGTTAATCACCATTTAAAACATTCAATGTTGATCCGTCTCAATTTGCTTACATCCAACGGTTTAAAATTTAGTGGCACCAATTTTTTTGTACCATTAATGTTATAGTAGACAGACTATATATATATATATAAGGATGATTAAGATATTTAATTAAGTATCATGTGTTTGGTACTTGAGATTTTTTGACCATTAAATTTGTTTTGAGATTTGTGCATTTAATGATTAGCATAAACTGATATGATAATCATTAATGATGAGTATATATAACATTAAAAAACACAAATCTCAAATCAAATTTAATGATCAAAAAATTTTAAGTATCAAACTCATGATACTTAATTGGGTATTTTAGTCATCCTCTCACTATATATATATATGAGGATGGCTAAGATACTTAATTAAGTATCATAAGTTTGGTACTTAAGACTTTTTGACCATTATATTTGCTTTGAGATTTGTGCATTTAATGATTATCATAAATTGATATGGAAATAATTAATTATGAGTATATATAACATTAAAAACCACAAATCTCAAAGCAAATATAATGGTTAAAATATCTTAAGTACCAAACCAATGATACTTAATTGAGTATTTTAGCCATCCTATATATATATATATATATATATATATATATATATATAGAGGAATAGGTACTGGCCATAATTTTTTCTTTAGAAGGTTCACTAGTTAATATGGATGTAACAAATACTTCAGACGCAAGGAGCATATCCATAAAAAAAAAATGGGTGGTAACAAACGAGCAGACCACGAGACCGGCCACACGTGGTAGTTGGCCCGTTAATCATCATCTTTCCTTTGGCACTTTTGATTTTGAGATGCTGCTTATTCATGTTTTTTATTATAACTAGTAGGTAACTAGCTCGGTTTCACAAAAACACAAATCTTCCAAGCGAAATTATTATTTCTTCATTGATTTTTTTAACTAGGTAACTAGCTTGGTCATTGTTTTGTCTCATTGATTTTTTTAACTAGGTTTTTAATGAGGAATCTTATGTTGGTGAAACATAATAATATTCTATTATTTTTTCTTCACTGGAAATTTGATCCCATTGGGGTTCAGTAACATTTTAACGAGGCACAATTTTATGCGTACAAAATGAATACATTAAAAAATGAGTGTTATAAATATGAATGTATTAGTTATCATTTATTATGTTATGTGTATAATTATGTATGTGTTTGAAAGGTTATATAATCATGTACATATGCGAACATGAAAAGATACACATCGAAGCATTCACATTCGATAGGGTGTTGTATAAACATGATTTATGTTAATCATTTGTACAAACTACTTAGTTAATAATAAATAATTTCTTTCTATATATTTGTCATTTTAGTGTTACGTTTCATTTATAATATACTAGCTTTATCCCCGCGCAATTGCGCGGGACAACATACTTATTTTTTACATATTATAGTTAAAATTAGCACGCGTGCGAATTAACGCGCGTGCGTTTATATTATTTTTAGATATAATTTGTTTAAATAACATTTGCGAGGGTGCTTTGAAACTCGATTAATATAATCATGATATATTCGCAAATATATTTAATGTCAATAGATGTATCGATAAAGGTTCATTAAAAAATCGCAACGTGTCAAATGAATACAACGGGTACATGATAAATTTGAGCTTACAAAATTTCATACATACCCGTGCGAAGTGAGAAAATAAAAAAAAATTGGAAAGCCGAAAAAGGGCCAAAATCGAAAAAGGAGGAAAAAATAGGATAAAATGAAAAATTGCCAAAAAAGGATCAAAATTGAAAAATGAAAATATAATGGGCTAAAAGAGAAATTTACCCCAAAAAAGAATCAAAATTGAAAAATGAAGAAATAAGGAGCTAAAAAGGAAATTTATCAAAAGAGGATCAAAATTGAAAAATGAAGAAATAAGGGGCTAAAATAAAAATTACCCTACTCCACGTGTCACCACCTCTTGGAGGGGCTAACTTTATACACAAGAAGAAATATGTCTTTTACAATTAATTCAAAGTGATCTCAAAAGATAACATAATCATAGTAATTTCTAGGGGAATTTACATATGTACCCCTTTGTTAAACTTAAAGTTACATAATTACCCTTCTTAAAATTAAAATATCATATTTATCCTTTCACAAATCTACAATATCATATTTATCCAAAATTAAAAATCATCCAATTTCTCCATTAATTGATAACAACATTTAAAATTACTCCATTTTCTCCATTAATTGTTAAATTTAACGGTTAACATTTAAAATTACTATTTTACTTTTTGCATATTTACCCTTCCAAAAATCCAAAATAGCATATTTACACCTTTACAAATAAAAATATCATATTTACCTTCTCGACAACAAAAATATCATATGTACCCTTCCAAAACGAAAGATATCATATTTACCTTCTCAATAACCATTCTATCAATTTATCGAATCCCAAAAAATACAACAATGCAATCTCATTGATAACAACATAAATGCAGAAAATACATCAATAGAATTCCAAAAAATAATCATTCTACCAATCTTTAATAACAAAAAAATATAAGAAATATATAATATCTTTTAATTTTAAGTTAAAAAAAAGGTAGATAGGTAAATTCTCCTAAATTTTTTAATAGACCAACAGTTATCTTTTTTGAAAAGTATTTGTTTTTTAACCACTTCAATACTAATTTTACTACTAAATGTCTACAAAATTTATAGAACGGAGAGGATTTGAAAAGAAAAACAAACAAAAAGTATTTCATACGGATCATATTAATGAATACAAGTTGACGACGATCCATAAAATTTCATTGTGTGATGCTCTTGTCTGCATTAATTTCTTTCCTCTTATCTTCTTATCTTCTAGCTTCCTTGAAACTCATGACCTCGACATGCTTCTTTCCCTTTTTCTTTTCTTTTTGAAAATATCAATGACCATCCCGTTTTCACTTTCATTTCAATTTAATAAACGTCCTCATTCATTATTAAGTGCACTGAATTACAACATTAAATTGGCATTTTATATCAACACTATGTAAATTCTTAAATTATCATCGAATAATAGAAAACAAAGATAACATTAATTAGCAGCCAATGATCATTACCTAGTGGCGAATCAAGAAATTTTGGAGCGTTCAATTTTCATTGGCAACAAAAGGAAGATGTGGAACTTCGATCATCATTCAAATCACATGTGTGGCATACATAATTTTGAAAGAACGATATCAAATAACATTTCAAAATAAGACACAAATGCCGATCCAAGTAGCAAATACGGTACTGGCGGAGCTTCGGATATGGAATCACACAAGAAAAATGCATCACGAATGGCAAATCGAGTCAATATCTATGCATTAGTGTATCGTATTTGTTCAAGTCTTTTATTCTTTTCTTTTTGGAAGACAAAAGTGAATTTTTTTTTATATATTAATATATAAGGAATATGTCAATGATCCATAATTTCATTGGTTGAAAGTGGGATATAAAAACTTATATATTGTGAAAAATTATGAATTTAAGTCATATTGACATTAGTAAATAGAAAATCATTGAAGTTTTTCTATTTAGTCGTTTTTTGTTTTAAAAAATAAGCTCAAAGTCCTACGTCCAATATATTAGTAAATAAAAATGTTTTTATGTACGCGTGAGCATTTCCAATCGAGTATATTCTTGGTTATACATAGATCAATCAGGGACCGGGCCAAAATGAGTAACATTAGTAACACCACAAGGCAGATTCACAATTTAACATCAAATAATAGAAAATAAAGAAAACATTAGTAACACCACAAGGCTATTAAGTTGAATTCATTTAAGCGGAATATGTATTTATTGCAGTTAATAATCAAGGTTATGAACTAACAAGGTTACTGAGTCAACAATTATTTGTAACTAGCTATAACCCCGCGCAATTGCGCGGGGCACGTTGATTTGTTTTTTTTTATGATTTGTGCTTTTTCTGTATTTATTTTTCGGCAGCGTTGTATTGGCCAGTGATTCGATTTGTGTGGTGTTGTGGAATTTTCAAACTGAGAAGGACCGAAATGTAATTTTTCAAACTGAAAAGGACCAAAATGTGAATTAAATTTTTTTTTTCGAATTAAAATGTGTAAATAAAAGAGGATCAAGATGTAAATATGAAGTACCAAAATGTAATATTTTAAACTTGAAAGGACCAAAATATAGTTTTTTCAACTAAAAAGGACCAAAATGTAATAAAAAAGGACCAATATGTAAATTAAAATTTTTTCTTACAAAGAGGGCCCTGGACCAAAATGTATTTTTTTAAACTTGGAGGACCAAAATGTAAATAAAAAAGGACCAAAATGTAATTTTTCGAAATAAAAAGGACCAAAATGTAAATAAAAAAGGACCAAAATGTAAATTAAATTTTTTTTTTTTACAAAAAGGCCCCTGGTGACGTGGCTCAACCAGGAGCCAGGGAAAAGTATAGAATTATACTAATTATAATATGCATTTTTGTCATATTTTTATAAAATAAGTTATACTTAGAATTATAATGTTTCATTAACTTAGAAACTAATAATTACAGCTTTAGTTGATAAGTACAAATTAGGTCATGAACCAACAAAATTTGGAAGTTCAAATTTCATTTCCAATAAAAAACATTCAGAGTCTTCTGTTATATATAAACATATATCATATTACTCAGGGCATGTTTGATTCTGAGCGATTTTGGCGCAGTTGTATTAGAGGTGGCATACAAGTTGGTTTGGGCAGGTTCGGATTAAACTCATCGTGTTTCGTGTTAATTTTTTTATTCGGATCTATTCGGGTTAGTCAACTCGGATCCAGGGATGGATCCAGGATCAATATATAGGAGGGACCTAAATAAAACAAAATCAAAATATGAGGATTGAGGGCATTGAACTCAAGATCTTTAATTTCCCAAACATAAAATTTACCACTATACTACTCTAATCTTTATGAAATACAAACAAATTTATCATATTTATTACTTTCCAAACGAGCAAAATCACCTTATTTTCTCGCTAACTCATCGATTCTTGATTTCATAGGATCAGGTTGGATTCTTGATTTCATAGCAAAATATGAGGATTAAATCCGCCACTGCTCGGATCAGGTTGGGTTCTGTTCGGGTCATATTTGGTCGGATTTATTTCGAGTTGAAAATTATAGTCGGGCCGGATTTTCAAGTTCGGGGTGATCCGGACACGAGTTAAATCGGAATTTTGGATTTAATCGGATGCGGGTTCGTTCCGGATTCGAATTCTTTCGAAATCCGGGTTAGTCAAATTCGATTTGTGTCGGATTTTTTTTGAATGATTCGATAAATCAATTTTATCGAAATATTGGATATAAAATTAAATTATTATCCAAATTCAGGCCTCCGTTTTGTATTTGAAACAATCGGCCTCAAATCCCTCTTGAAAATATAATAAACATGGAAGTTATATGCAAATAATATTTTTGGATCTTGAATTGATTTGAATCGGATCCAACTGGATTCAGAATATTTCGGGACTTGTCAGTTTCGGATATATCGGATTTTGGACAATTCGGATTCGATCGAGTTGATTCGGTATAATGTTTTTATTTTACACTCGTTATCCACGTATTTTGTATAATAGAAAATAATATAATACAAAACAACATAAATCAATATCACTAAGTAGAATTAAATATTAAAATCATATACTTAGCATTAAGAATTAAACAAGAAATTTTACATACATGTTTGTAAAATACAATTAATCAAATTAAGTTACGCGAATTATCAAATACATGTATGCATAATATATCATGTATTCCAAAATCCCTCTAATCGAACATTTTCTTAAATTAGAATAAATAAAGGTCCAAAAGAAATTTTCTGTATCATCATAACCAATGTATAATTATGCAGAACGATCATTTCGAAATAGTAACTAATTTGTTGATCGGCCCGATATTGGCAAAAAGAATTCACTTTCTTCGATAAATAATATATATATTTTTTTCCAAATTTCGTTGTATTAATTTACTAATTAGCCGTTGTGTTATTAGTTTAGAATTATTATTATTATTATTTTATTATAATTTATCATAAAACAAGGAAGTGAGATTCTCCCGTTGAATAATTCATCTGTTGGGATTGGCGCTGCAGCTAATCGCCGAATTGTAATTGTAATTGTAATTGTAATGGTGATAAATATATTTTAATATTTCAAAGTTAGTGATTTTCTGTCCACGTCATATTATACAACGAGAAGCAGTCAAAAACGCATAATTGGCACCAACTAGATCCGCAATCCACGTGTAATGCCGGTTCCGTCCACGTCAAGTCTCCCTTTTCCTTACTCTAGATAAATCACGTAACCTCTTTCCCAGTGTTTCACTGTGTACCCACCTACTTACTATACCTCAAATATGAAATATCCCTTGTCGAGACATAATTGCACATGTTATCAACTTGTTGATATCTGCTTCTCCTCCACCTCATCATCTCCTTTTTCCTCCAGTTATCCATCCATCCATTTCATCCATCCATTTCATACCAATCATATCATAATACCATTTCATTGCTCTTCTTATGGAACTCCATCTTTCTCCCCCGTTTCCACTTGATGATGATGGAGGATGGACTAACCCAACAAAGGATCTTAATATTTTTTTTCTGTGTACACTACTTAATTAGCATATACAGTCTACAGAGGTTGTGACTTGTGTGTGTTGAAATATGGGGGCAAGGTAAAATTTCTCATAATATGTAGTGTACAAGTTTGAGATGTTTAGCTATGCAACATTTCTGGATTAATAAATAACTAACAGCATTTCTCATCTCACTTATATAAAGACCCCAAGTCTCCTCTTCTCAAGAGTAGTAGTAGTACACACACAGAAAACAAGAAAACAAAAAGAAAAGCAATGTCGAGCTCTTCATCAGAACTGGACTCTCCAGTCTCATTTCCCAAATCCAAACTCTCGCACCACCGCCAAAAAGAAACTAGCAGATCAAAAGAAATCCACAGCAATGAACGGGGAGTAGTGATGCTCGAGGGTTACGTCGACACGCCGGACACCATCTATTCAAAATCTGATGGATCGGATCCTTTTATGATTCGAACGAAGAGTTTAACCGACGATGATTTGGACGAACTGAAAGGGTGTTTAGATCTAGGATTTGGGTTTAGTTACGAAGAGATTCCTGAGTTATGCAATACACTTCCTGCTCTTGAATTGTGTTATTCTATGAGTCAGAAATATTTGGAGGAGAATAATGAATTTAGGATTTCTTCCTCGTCTTCCTCCCCGTCTTCTTCTTATACTTCTTCTCCCGTTTCTTCTTCGCCGGTTGCTAATTGGAAGATTTCTAGTCCTGGTGAGTATTGTACCATCCTGAATTTTAAAGCGGTTTTAAATTTTGAGGAAATTCTGGAACAAATTTTAGTTTTCTTGGTAGTTTCTTTGGAATTTTGAGCAATTCAATTAAACATATCATAAAATTTGTTTTCAAATTAAAAAGCTCGAGATTTTTGAAATTATTACTAAATTATATCTATTTGTGCAGGAGATGATCCAGCTGAGGTAAAAGCAAGACTGAAATATTGGGCTCAGGCTGTGGCCTGCACTGTCAAACTTTGTAATTAATGATTGATGAAAATTCAATTAGAGTTTCAATCATAATTACCACAGTGAAAAAAAACATCATTCTTTCTGACAGGAAAGAAGAGGGTCTGTTTTGCAAAACATGATGGGAGAATTATGACTTGATGAGGATGAGGATGAAGAACATAGGATTAGGGTTAGGTTAATATATTAAATAAGGGTATTAATTTTTAGTTATGGTGTATGAAAAATAATAATCTTGAATCATAGTTAATTATTATTAGGAGAATCAAACTTCTAGCTTAATGTGGATTAGTTTGTTAAATGAGAATAAAACCATTATTTTTTGTCTTTGTTTCTGTTTGGCGCTTGTGGTCATGAAAAATATTTGTAAATATGAAAAATCAAGTTTGTTGCATATTAAAAAAAACTAAAAATAAACTTTTGTGTGGTCAAGGGACTTAAACGAATTACTACTGGAACTTTTTTTTGTTTTGTTTTGCCAAACAACATTCTACAATCAAAATTTCTTAATTTTTTCCCTTATTTGGCATAAAAAAAATTGGAACTTTTCATTGTATAACCTCAGGTTTTGATGAAATTTGTAAAAAAACATTAGTGTTGATCAATTTGTTTGAAGTAGCATTTTCACCAAATTATTTGACAAAAATAGTTTTTTATTTTGGAAAATATAGTCAAAACTCGTTTTTTGCCAGTTTAATTGGCAAAATTATTGTGCGCTCATATATTCCGGGGTGAAAATTCCTGTAGATTCGCCAAATAAGCTGGCGAAAATAGAATCATTTTTTTTGTTATTTTCGCCAAACAATGTATTAACAGAAATATGTTTTTTTTTTTTTTCTTTCTATTTTCGCCAAATAATGTGATGAAAATGAATTTTTTTTTCTTTTCTTATTTTCAAACCGATAAATAAGTTTTAAAAAAAGAACAGTTTTACAGATTAGTTCAAATTAACATTATTTTTTTGTAAATTTCATCTAAATTTAGGTTGTTCATATAAAAAGTAAAAAGTAATTTTGGGCCTATTGGATAACTACTAGACAATATGGATAACTGCTATAATAATTCATGTTGACCCGAAAGTTTTTGAAATAAACATTTTTAACCCATAATCGTCATAGCCTGCTAAACTGCTAAGTTATAATCCTCCTCTCTAGGGCCTGGGTGAGATGATCTGAACTCTTCTGACCCTTTAATACTTTAATAATTATACTTATACTATATATTAAAGTTTAATGAAATCAGCCAAATTTAGACATGTGTCACATTTGATTTGATAAATATACTAAATATCAGTTGAAGACTCAAACACTTTGTAGTGCAGATGGTTAAGAGTTCATGTTCTTTATGACGAGGTTTGGAATTCGAATCCCTCCGTCCATTTTGTGTTAAAACTTCTGTTAAATGATGACGTGGCATGTTGACGTGAATTTTTCTAGTGTATTATGATGATGACATGGATTATGCGTCCTAACCCGATCCGTTTAAACACAAACCCTACCCAATAGCTCTCATCGCCACAATACACTTAAAAGAATCCACGCCAGCATGCCACGTCACCATTTAACAGAGATTTTAACACAAAATGGACGGAGGGTGCAAACTGAATAATTTTTGAAAGTTCAGGAGGTAAAAAGGTGCAGTTTTTTGTTTGGGGGGTAAGTTGCACATTTGGAACTAGTTTGGGGGGCAAAAGTGTACTTTTTCATATTTATATTCTCCAGATATTATAATATATTTATATTCTCCAGATATTAAAAATTCCCATTATTTTTTAATTAATTTGATTTTTAATTTTTCCATTTCCATTTTATTTTATTTGTCCAAATCCAGATTACTATGTTAATTAAGTTTATTTGTCCATTTTTCGGATTTTTTTTATTCTATCATTTATGTAGCCAATTGCGTAACGAGTCACGATAATGGGCAAGATTTACTATTGTTTCTCAAATTAAGCAAATGGACTGTTCATCATTTTCTTATTTCATATTATATTATATTAGAGGATGAGACCCATAATATGAAAGTATGCCATGTATAAATTTAATAAAAGGCTAGGTAAATTTAATAATTTTTTTTCAATTTTTAACGAATATATATTCTTTTCAATTTTTAGCGAATATATTTTTAAACATATGATATGTTAAACATGCTTCTTAAAAAAAAAATACAATTAAAAATAATTTAATATCGATAGTATTAAATTGTTTGACAATTATACTTTAATAATAATAATAATAATAGCGTATGTCATTAAGTTAACATCACATGATTTTCTAAAAATATTAAAAATTAAAGGAAAGAAATAAGAGGTAAATATTATATTTATATCTTTATTTTGTTTGTGTAGTTTATATTTTCTTTCATTCATATATGTTTTTTATTATATAAATCCTAAATTTCTATCATCAATTTAAGCTCTTGCAAATATTTTTTTTTAAAATAAAAAAGTTATGTCAAATCTTATTTATTTATATTCTAGGAAAAAATAATTTAAAAAAATTATATATACAAGAAGCATTGTTCCGCCGTGGAGCAAGGAACCCACTAGTATACTTTAAAGTTTAATGAATTGAAGCCATTGCTGACACGTGTACAATGCAGGAAACAAACATAAATTCCAATAAAAATAGGTTTATTCACATCTGAAGGATTGGCCTGATGGTGTTGAATAATGGTTGCTACAGTGATGACCACAATTTGAGTCACTGCAATCACGTTTTTTCCCTGCACGCGGACGCCTGAACCACAAGTTGTGGGTTCGACTCCGTGCATCAGCATTTTTATTTTCGGCAAAGATATTCCCAGCTATGGACGCGTGTAAGTAGCGTTGAAGTACGGTAAAATTTACACACACCCTTATTTTGGACCCAACTTTGTGCAATTTCCTTGTGCCACATCATCATTTTCTTTTTAACATCATCACTTTCATTTTAACCATTGATAATGATATGTGGCAAAATTTAAACCATTGATTAATCATTGATTTTTTATAAATATTTTTTCTTTGTAGACATTTAAGTGTCCCTTATTTTACACTATGTTTTAAATATTTTTCGAAAGCCACATCATCATATATTAATGATGTGGAATATTTTTATTGGTTCGGTTCATGTTAGATTAAGTTTATTCAATTATTTATCATTTCACATAAGTTTACATGCTCAAATGTGAATACAATGAAAGATGAAAAGTTAAAATATGAAATACTAATAACTTAATAACTAATATTATAAACGTACAACATATAGTAGTATTATTTTTAGAATTTTAATTTTAAAAATTCATGAAATATATTCGTTTTAATTTTCTCTTTATTTTGACATTTCATATTAGCATAGTTCATACGTACCATTTTCCATAATTTGAATTTGTAAAAATATTCTGTAAAAAATACAATGCAAAAAATGCATTTTTTATAAATATAATTTTAATAATTTTATTTACATAATAGAATTTTAAATATTAATATTTATTTTTAGAAATTACAACAGTACTAATATCATATAAAGCAAAGTTGATTATATTTGTGTTTTTAATAAAACAAATTTAATATTATTTTCTTTGAAAAATAATAGAAATAAAAAAATCTTATCCATCGAAATTTTTTCTTAAATTTATAAGCACTTACTAAATAGTAATATATTTTTAAAAATATAAAATTAACAAAAATCATATGACATAAAATAATTTATATTTATGTTATGCTAAATTAATTTATATATTTTTTATTAAATTACATTCACTATTAAGTTTTATATTATTTATAATTTTAATTGTATTTTGAATCAATAACAAATTATTAGTACTTGATAATTAATGATATGTTACAATGTATGTTGTATGATTTATTATTTTTTACATTTGATATTGTATGAAATATTGTGAACTACAATGATATAATATTTGTTGTTTTGTTTTTTCGTAAAATCAATTTATAACTCATATATTATTATTATACAATCACATAAGTGTTATTACTTGATTAAGAAAATGAATTTTTTTGTCATCATAATGTATAATAATTGAAAAACTTATACAATAATCATAAACAAATTAGTTCAAATAATTATATTATGAAGAGATATTATTAATATCATCATATTTATAAGTACTTTATATTACAATGAAAAACATAATTAACATCCTCGCCGCGTAGCGCGAGTATTCACCTAGTTTGATTACAAATTAAAGGACTGTTTAGGTCAGTTGGCAGTGCATGTTGACAAAAAAACCACAGGTCACGAGTTAGAATTTGTGCTTTAGCGTTTTTTTTCTGCAAAATAAAAAAGTAAAACTGTGGGCCTACTTGAATAATATTGGCCTAAATAGTATAATATAATTGAAGGCTGTTAACGAATATGTAAGTTTTTTCGTTTATGTAAAAATTTCCAATTCTATATCTTTCTACATAATTTTTTTATTAAATATTTTTAATACTTAATAATTATAATAAATTTTGTTTTGATACCAGTTTTTCTGCGATATATATGCATGTCTCTCTACAAAACCAAGTAACTATGATATATGAAAGAATATATTATGTAATTACAAAAACCATCTTAAAATACAAATTAAAAAAAATCTATGTACATTTTTGGTTAACAATATTAAAATTATGTAGGATAATTTGAGCAAATTTTGAACTGCATATATATATGTCATGTTTATGTATGAAAAACAAATTACCATTTACAGAGTATTTTGCTTGTGTTACAATTCAATTTTAACATTTTTTAAAAAATATCTTAATTGAATTTTTTTAAAGTGTTACACTTCAGTTTTTGAATTTTTATTAATTTTTTGAAAAAATTGAAATTTGTGTGTGTTAGTCTTCAATTACGGAGTATTTTGAGTACGACATGAAAATTGATATTTTGCTTGTTTAACACTTAGATTTCAATTTATTTTTTAAAAAATATCTTAATTGAATTTTTTGAAGCTGTTAGACTACAATTTTTTCATTTTTAAGAAATTTTTGAAAAAAATGGAAATTTGTATGTGTTAGTCTTTAATTACGGAGTATTTTGACCACAACATGAAAATTGAGTATTTTGCTTGTGTTACACTTCAATTTTAACATTTAAAAAAAAAATATCTTAATTGGATTTTTTTTAAGATGTTAGACTTGTGTTTTTTTTTAAGAAATGTTTGAAAAAAAATGAAATTTGTGTATGTTAGTCTTCAATTACGGAGTATTTTGAGTATGACATGAAAATTGAGTATTTTGCTTGTATCACACTTCAATTTTAAATTAAAAAAAAAATAACGTTATTGAATTTTTTGAAGGTGTTAGACTTCAGTTTTTGCATTTTAAGAAATTTTTGAAAAAAATTGAAATTTGTGTGTGTTAGTCTTGAATTACAGAGTATTTTGAGTACGATATGAAAATGGAGTATTTTGCTTATTTTACAATTCAATTTTAGCATTTTTTTAAAAAAATATCTTGATTGAAACTTCAGTTTTTACATTTTTAAGAAATTTTTGATAGAAATGGAAATTTGTATGTGTTAGTCTTCAATTAAGGAGTATTTCGAGTACGACATGAAAATTGAGTATTTTTCTTGTGTTACACTTCAATTTTAACATTTTTAAAAAAATATCTTAATTGGATTTTTTTTTAAGATGTTAGACCTGTGTTTTTTCTTAAGAAATTTTTGAAAAAAAATGAAATTTGTGTACGTTAGTCTTCAATTACGGAGTATTTTGAGTATGACATGAAAATTGAGTATTTTTCTTGTGTTACACTTTAATTTTGAATTAAAAAAAAAATAACGTTATTGAATTTTTTGAAGGTGTTAGGCTTCAGTTTTTGCATTTTTTAAGCAAGTTTTAAAAAAATTAAAATTTGTGTGTGTTAGACTTCAATTACGGAGTATTTTGAGTACGACATGAAATTGAGTATTTTGCTTATGTTACACTTCAATTTGATCATTTTTTAAAAAAATGTCTTAACTGAATTTTTTGAAGGTGTTAGACTACTGTTTTTGCATTTTTAAGAAATTTTTGAAAACATTGAAATTTGTTTATGTTAGTCTTCAATTACGGAGTATTTTGAGTATGATATGAAAATTGAGTATTTTGCTTTTGTTACACTTCAATTTTTACATTTAAAAAAAAATATCTTAGTTGAATTTTTTGAAGGTGACATATTTGGGTATGACCGAAGCCGCGAGATCATGACATGGTTTAGTCATTATGGATGGACTCGCGACGAGTAGGGTATTATGTTCTTCATACTTGAGGGGACCATCGATTGCGTTACGTGGGTAACACAATAGTTTGATATGACCTTACGCTCACCGTAACAGGGAGCTAAAACAGTCATCATTGGGTATTGTCCGAAACTAGGAATTCAATATGAGTCTCCAAGATAGGAATTGTTTATTCCGAAAGGAAGAGATATCTCTTAGGCCACTCGATGAATTGATTAACGAAAACCATTGCCATGTTCAATGATATTAACGGTTAATATCGATTGAATTTGTTAAATCAGTTCGGAAACGAGGAATAAGTATAGTTAATCAAAATATAAGGATGACTACCGCCATGTCTTTTGATTAACGGATATCGCTAACAAGAGAACTAATGACCGCTATTCAAGATAGGCACAATGATCACAATCATTCTTCGTGTTAACATGGGTAGCCATGATGGAGTGACTAGATCCCACTCATGGGCCTGTAGTGCTTTGGAAACAGCCTACTGCCATCGTTAACCGAACCTACATGGTCACACAACGAGTCGTACTAAGTCGGGCTTGATTATAAAGTTGGCACATAAGATGTGCGTAGCTTGGTATTTGATACGCGAGCTATATTCTCTAAATTCGTGCATATTGGATATGCATGAGTACCTTTTAAGTAGATCTGAAATTGAGTGGGAGACTGAAGGAAATACAGTTTCGGATCAACCGTAAAAGTGTACACAAGGATAAACGAATGTAAGCGTACATTCGTGGTCATATCTTTCACTAGGAAAATCCAATTTGAATGGTTCAAATTGGGTTAGATAGATAATAATATTATCTACAACCTTCATGTAGAAATATATTTCATATTAACGAAGTATCAGTGTCGTTTCTATGAAATACCGAAAGAGTGCAACAGTATGACATACAGTTAGTAAAACAGTCATAACTTTTGCATACGAACTCAATTGGGCCAGGACAAATTGGGTTGGGTAGTTAATAAGATTATCTACAACTTTAGTGTAGGTTGATTTTCTGTCAGAGGAAGTTACCAATTTAGTATGGACAGAATACTGAACATGTTCATGCAACTTTCTGTGTGAAAGAGTGTATATTGGATATACATGTCTTTTGGCCCATCCTAATCCTATGTGATATAAATAGGATAATTCGCTCTCATCAAAGGATGCTTCATTCAGTCCAATCATTCGGATTATTCAGAATATTCCAGAATTATAGAGAGACATTTTTCTAGTGAGTGAAAGGGTGTAAAGAGAGAGAACCGAGAAAAGGAGTTTTCCGGTATAGAGAATCAATCGATCAAGCAAGTTCGCCGGTGCAGCGTCTAGGCAGTTGCACCCGCGACCGACGAACTCCGACTCACGGTGGATACAAGTAGAGGAGCGATACTTGTGGCTCTTCGGTTGTGATCAACCCGAAGGAGAGAGAGGACGGTCAACGAGCGGTGAAAGACGCGTGGTGTGGGACGCGCGGATTGTCACCAACGTGACAGGAGATAGAAGACTAGTAATCAATTACGGAGTATTTTGAATACGTCAAGAAAATTGAGTATTTAACTTGTGTTACACTTCAATTTTAACATTTTGTAAAAAAATATCTTAATTGAATTTTTTGAAGGTGTTTGACTTCAGTTTTTGAATTATTTAGAAATTTTTGAAAAAATTGAAATTTGTGTGTGTTAGTCTTCAATTACGGAGTATTTTGAGTATGACATGAAAATTGAGTATTTTGCTTATGTTACACTTCCATTTTAAAATTAAAAAAAAAATACCTTTATTGAATTTTTTGAAGGTGTTAGACTTCTGTTTTTGCATTTTTTTGAAAATTTTGAAAGCATTGAAATTCGTGTGTGCCAGTCTTCAATTACGG
Organism: Luzula sylvatica; assembly: GCA_946800325.1. NCBI lineage: Eukaryota > Viridiplantae > Streptophyta > Magnoliopsida > Poales > Juncaceae > Luzula > Luzula sylvatica. Next base: position 69,821,477 of record OX326960.1, read on the forward strand.
AGTATTTTGAGTATGCCATGAAAATTGAGTATTTTTCTTGTGTTACACTTCAATTTCAACATTTTTTAAAAAAATATCTTAATAGAATTGTTTGAAGGAGTTAGACTTCATATTTGCATTTTTAAGAAATTTTTTAAAAATTGAAATTTGTGTGTGCTAGTCTTCAATTACGGAGTATTTTGAGTACGACATGAAAATTGAGTATTTTTCTTGTGTTACACTTCAATTTCAACATTTTTTTAAAAAATATCTTAATTGAATTTTTTGAAGGTGTCAGGCTTCAGTTTCAGCATTTTTTAAGAAAGTTTTAAAAAAATTGAAATTTGTGTGTGTTAGTCTTCAATTACGGAGTATTTTGAGTATGACATGAAAATTGAGTATTTTGCTTGTGTTACACTTCAATTTTAAATATTTTTTAAAAAATAACTTAATTGAATTTTTTGAAGGTGTTAGACTTCAGTTTTTGTATTTTAAATTTTATTGAAAAAAATTGAAATTTGTGTGTGTTAGTCTTCAATTACGGAGTATTTTGAGTACGACATGAAAATTGAGTATTTTGCCTGTGTTACACTTCAATTTTACGATTTTTAAAAAAATATCTTAATTGAATTTTTTTGAAGGCGTTAGACTTCAGTTTTTGCATTTTTAAGAAAGTTTAGAAAAAATTGAAATTTGTGTGTGTTAGTCTTTAATTACGGAGTACTTTGAGTACGGCATGAAAATTGAGTATTCTGCTTGTGTTACACTTCAATTTCAATATTTTTTTAACTAATATCTTCATTGAATTTTTTGAAGGTGTTAGACTTTAGTTTTTGAATTTTTAAGAAAGTTTTGAAAAAATTGAAATTTGTATGTGTTAGTCTTCAATTACGGAGTATTTTGAGTACGGCATGAAAATTCAGTTTTTTTCTTGTGTTACACTTCAATTTTAACATTTTTAAAAAAAATATCTTTACTGAATTTTTTGAAGGTGTTAGACTTCAGTTTTCGCACATTTAAGAATTTTTTGAAAAAATTGAAATTTGTGTGTGTTAGTCTTCAATTACGGAGTATTTTGAGTACGACATGAATATTGAGTATTTTGCTTGTTTTACACTTAGATTTTAACATTTTTTTAAAAATATCTTAATTGAATTTTTTGAAGGTGTTATACTTCAGTTTTTGCATTTTGAAGAAATTTTTGAAAACATTGAAATTTGCGTGTGTTAATCTTCAAATACGGAGTATTTTGAGTATGACATGAAAATTGAGAATTTTGCTTGTGTTACACTTCAATTTTAAATATTTTTAAAAAACTAACTTAATTGAATTTTTTGGAAGGTGTTATAGACTTCAGTTTTTCCATTTTTAAGAAATTTTTGAAAAAAATTAAAATTTGTGTGTGTTAGTCTTCAATTACGGAGTATTTTGAGTACGTCTTGAAAATTGAGTATTTAACTTGTGTTACACTTCAATTTTAACATTTTGTAAATAAATATCTTAATTGATTTTTTTGAAGGTGTTTGACTTCAGTTTTTGAATTTTTAAGAAATTTTTGAAAAAATTGAAATTTGTGTGTGTTAGTCTTCATTTACGGAGTATTTTGAGTATGACATGAAAATTGAGTATTTTGCTTATGTTACACTTCAATTTTAAAATTTTTAAAAAAAATATCTTTATTGAATTTTTTGAAGGTGTTAGACTTCTGTTTTTGCATTTTTTAGAAAATTTTGAAAGCATTGAAATTCGTGTGTGTCAGTCTTCAATTACGGAGTATTTTGAGTATGCCATGAAAATTGAGCATTTTTCTTGTGTTACACTTCAATTTTAACATTTTGTAAATAAATATCTTAATTGAATTTTTTGAAGGTGTTTGACTTCAGTTTTTGAATTTTTAAGAAATTTTTGAAAAAATTGAAATTTGTGTGTGTTAGTCTTCATTTACGGAGTATTTTGAGTATGACATGAAAATTGAGTATTTTGCTTATGTTACACTTCCATTTTAAATTTTTTAAAAATAATATCTTTATTGAATTTTTTGAAGGTGTTAGACTTCTGTTTTTGCATTTTTTAGAAAATTTTGAAAGCATTGAAATTCGTGTGTGTCAGTCTTCAATTACGGAGTATTTTGAGTACGACATGAATATTGAGTATTTTGCTTGTTTTACACTTAGATTTTAACATTTTTTTAAAAATATCTTAATTGAATTTTTTGAAGGTGTTATACTTCAGTTTTTGCATTTTGAAGAAATTTTTGAAAACATTGAAATTTGTGTGTGTTAATCTTCAAATACGGAGTATTTTGAGTATGACATGAAAATTGAGAATTTTGCTTGTGTTACACTTCAATTTTAAATATTTTTAAAAAAATAACTTAAATGAATTTTTTGGAAGGTGTTATAGACTTCAGTTTTTCCATTTTTAAGAAATTTTTGAAAAAAATTGAAATTTGTGTGTGTTAGTCTTCAATTACGGAGTACTTTGAGTACGTCTTGAAAATTGAGTATTTAACTTGTGTTACACTTCAATTTTAACATTTTGTAAATAAATATCTTAATTGAATTTTTTGAAGGTGTTTTGACTTCAGTTTTTGAATTTTTAAGAAATTTTTGAAAAAATTGAAATTTATGTGTGTTAGTCTTCATTTACGGAGTATTTTGAGTATGACATGAAAATTGAGTATTTTGCTTATGTTACACTTCAATTTTAAAATTAAAAAAAAAATATCTTTATTGAATTTTTTGAAGGTGTTAGACTTCTGTTTTTGCATTTTTTAGAAAATTTTGAAAGCATTGAAATTTGTGTGTTTTAGTCTTCAATTACGGAGTATTTTGAGTATGACTTGGAAATTGAGAATTTTGTTTTTGTTACACTTCAATTTTAAATAATTTTAAAAAAATAACTTGATTGAATATTTTTGAAGGTGCTAAACTTTAGTTTTTTTATTTTAAAGAAATTTTTGAAAAAAATTGAAATTTGTGTGTGTTAGTCTTCAATTACGGAGTATTTTTAGTACGCCATGAAAATTGAGTACTTTTCTTGTGTTACACTTCAATTTTAACATTTTAATAAAAATATCTTAATTGAATTTTTTGAAGGTGTTTGACTTCAGTTTTTGAATTTCTATGAAATTTTTGAAAAAATTGAAATTTGTGTGTGTTAGTCTTCAATTACGGAATATTTTGAGTATGACATGAAAATTGAGTATTTTGCTTGTGTTACACTCCAATTTTAACATTTAAAAAAAAAATTTGTTTACTGAATTTTTTGTAGGTGTTAGACTTCGGTTTTTGTATTTTTTAGAAAATTTTGACAGCCTTGAAATTTGTGTGTGTTAGTCTTCAATTACGGAGTATTTTGAGTGTGCCATGAAAATTGAGTATTTTTCTTATTTTAGACTTCAATTTTAACATTTTTTTAAATATATCTTAATAGAATTTTTTGAAGGTGTTAGACTTCATTTCTTCATTTTTAAGAAATTTTTTAAATAATTGAAATTTGTGTGTGTTAGTCTTCAATTACGGAGTATGTTGAGTACGTCATGAAAATTGAGTATTTTTCTTGTCTTACACTTCAATTTTAACATTTTAAAAAAAATATCTTAATTGAATTTTATGAAGGTGTTTGACTTAAGTTTTATAATTTCTAAGAAATTTTTGAAAAAATTGAAATTTGAGTGTGTTAGTCTTCAATTTATACGGAGTATTTTGAGTATGACATGAAAATTCAGTATTTCGCTTGTGTTACACTCCAATTTTAACATTTAAAAAAAAAATATCTTTATTGAATTATTTGAAGGTGTTATACTTCGGATTTTGCATTTTTTAGAAAATTTTGAAAGCATTGAAATTTGTGTGTGTTAGTCTTCAATTACGGAGTATTTTGAGAGTGCCATGATAATTGAGTATTTTTCTTATGTTACACTTCAATTTTAAAATTTTTTTAAAAAATATCTTAATCGAATTTTTTGAAGGTGACTTCATTTTTTCATTTTTAAGAAATTTTTTAAAAAAATGAAATTTGTGTGTGCTAGTCTTCTATTACGGAGTATTTTGAGTACGACATGAAAATTGATTATTTTTCTTGTGTTACAATTCAATTTTAACATTTTATAAAAAAAGCCTTAATTGAATTTTTTGAAGGTGTTAGACTTCAGTTTTTGCATTTTTATGAAATTTTTGAAAACATCGAAATTTGTGTGTGTTAGTCTTCAATTACGGAGTATTTTGAGTATGACATGAAAATTGAGAATTTTGATTTTGTTACACTTCCATTTTAAATAATTAAAAAAAAATAACTTCATTGAATATTTTTGAAGATGTTAGACTTTAGTTTTTTCATTTTTAAGAAATTTTTGAAAAAAATTGAAATTTGTGTTTGTTAGTCTTCAATTACGGAGTATTTTGAGTACGTCATTAAAATTGAGTATTTTTCTTGTGTTACACTTCAATTTTAACATTTTCAAAAGAATATCTTAATTGAATTTTTTTGAAGGTGTTAGACTTTAGTTTTTTAATTTTTAAGAAATTTTTGGAAAAAATTAACATTTGTGTGTGTTAGTCTTCAATTACGGGGTATTTTGAGTGTGCCATGAAAATTGAGTATTTTTCTTATGTTACACTACAGTTTTAATATTTTTTTAATAAATATCTTAATAGAATTTTTTAAGGGTATTAGACTTCATTTTTTCATTTTTAAGAAAATTTTAAAAAAATTGAAATTTGTGTGTGCTAGTCTTCAATTACGGAGTATTTTGAGTACGACATGAAAATTGAGTATTTTTCTTGTGTTACACTTCAAATTTAACATTTTATTAAAAAACCTTAATTGATCTTTTTGAAAGTGTTAGACTTCAGTTTTTGCATTTTTTAGAAAATTTTGAAAACATTGAAATTTGTGTGTGTTAGTCTTCAATTACGGAGTATTTTGAGTATGACATGAAAATTGAGAATTTTGATTTTGGTACAATTCAATTTTAAATAATTTTAAAAAAATAACTTGATTGAATATTTTTGAAGGTGTTAGACTTTAGTTTTTGAATTTTGTCTCGAGAGTGATGATTCTCCAGTCGAAAATGCCGTTTCCGACATTAGTTCCCTTAGTATGGGATAATCAATTTTAACATTTTTAAAAAAATGTTTTAATTGAATTTTTTGAAGGTGTTTGACTTCAGTTTTTGAATTTCAAAGAAATTTTTGAAAAAATTGAAATTTGTGTGTGTTAGTCTTCAATTACGGAGTATTTTGCGTATGACATGAAAATTGAGTATTTTGCTTGTGTTACACTCCAATTTGAACATTTAAAAAAAAATATCTTTATTGAATTTTTTGAAGGTGTTAGACTTCGGTTTTTGCATTTTTTAGAAAATTTTGAGAGCCTTGAAATTTGTGTGTGTTATTCTTCAATTACGGAGTATTTTGAGAGTGCCATGAAAATTGAGTATTTTTCTTATTTTACACTTCAATTTTAACATTTTTTTAAAAAATATATAAATAGAATTTTTTGAAGGTGTTAGACTTCATTTTTTCATTTTTAAGAAATTTTTTAAAAAATTGAAACTTGTGTGTGCTAGTCTTCAATTACGGAGTATTTTGAGTACGACATGAAAATTGAGTATTTTTCTTGTATTACAATTCAATTTTAACATTTTATAAAAAAAACCTTAATTGAATTTTTTGAAGGTGTTAGACTTCAGTTTTTGCATATCTAAGAAATTTTTGAAAACATTGAAATTTGTGTGTGTTAGTCTTCAATTACGGAGTATTTTGAGTATGACACGAAAATTGAGAATTTTGCTTTTGTTACACTTCAATTTTAAATAATTTAAAAAAAATAACTTGATTGAATATTTTTGAGTGTGTTAGTCTTTAGTTTTTTCATTTTTAAGAAATTTTTGAAAAAAATTGAAATTTGTGTGTGTTAGTCTTCAATTACGGATTATTTTGAGTTCGCCATGAAAATTGAGTATTTTTCTTGTGTTACACTTCAATTTTAACATTTTTAAAAAAATATCTTAATTGAATTTTTTGAAGGTGTTTGACTTCAGTTTTTGAATTTCTAAGAAATTTTTGAAAAAATTGAAATTTGTGTGTGTTAGTCTTCAATTACGGAGTATTTTGAGAATGACATGAAAATTGAGTATTTTGGTTGTGTTACACTCCAATTTTAACATTTAAAAAAAAATATCTTTATTGAATTTTTTGAACGTGTTAGACTTCGGTTCTTGCATTTTTTAGAAAATTTTGAGAGCCTTGAAATTTGTGTGTGTTAGTCTTCAATTACGGAGTATTTTGATTGTGCCATGAAAATTGAGTATTTTTCTTATGTTACACTTCAATTTTAACATATTTTAAAAAAATACCTTAATAGAATATTTTGAAGGTGTTAGACTTCATTTTATCATTTTTAAGAAATTTTTTAAAAAATTTAAATTTATGTGTGCTAGTCTTCAATTCCGGAGTATTTTGAGTACGACATGAAAATTGTGTATTTTTCTTGTGTTACAATTCAATTTTAACATTTTATAAAAAAACCTTAATTGAACTTTTTGAAGGTGTTAGACTTCAGTTTTTGCATTTTTAAGAAATTTTGGAAAACATTGAAATTTGTGTGCGTTAGTCTTCAATTACGGAGTATTTTGAGTATGACATGAAAATTGAGATTTTGATTTTGTTACACTTCAATTTTAAATAATTTAAAAAAAATAACTTGATTGAATATTTTTGAAGGTGTTAGACTTTAGTTTTTTCATTTGTAAGAAATTTTTGAAAAAAATTGAAATTTGTTTGCGTTAGTCTTCAATTACGGAGTATTTTGAGTACGTCATGAAAATTGAGTACTTTTCTTGTGTTACACTTCAATTTTAACATTTTTAAAAAAATATCTTAATTGATTTTTTTGAAGGTGTTTGACTTCAATTTTTGAATTTCTAAGAAAGTTTTGAAAAAATTGAAATTTGTGTGTGTTAGTCTTCAATTACGGAAGTATTTTGAGTATGACATGAAAATTGAGTATTTTGCTTGTGTTACACTCCAATTTTAACATTTTAAAAAAAAATATCATTATTGAATTTTTTGAAGGTGTTAGACTTCGGTTTTTGCATTTTTTAGAAAATTTTGAGAGCCTTGAAATTTGTGTGTGTTAGTCTTCAATTATGCAGTATTATGAGTGTGCCATGAAAATTGAGTATTTTTCTTATGTTACACTTCAATTTTAACATTTAAAAAAAAAAAAAATTAATAGAATATTTTGAAGGTGTTAGACTTCATTTTTTCATTTTTAAGAAATGTTTTAAAAAATTGAAATTTGTGTGTGCTAGTCTTCAATTCCGGAGTATTTTGAGTACGACATGAAAATTGAGTATTTTTCTTGTGTTACAATTCAATTTTAACATTTTATAAAAAAACCTTAATTGAATTTTTTGAAGGTGTTAGACTTCAGTTTTTGCATTTTTAAGAAATTTTTTGAAACATTGAAATTTGTGTGTGTTAGTCTTCAATTACGGAGTATTTTGAGTATGACATGAAAATTGAGAATTTTGATTTTGTTACACTTCAATTTTAAATAATTTTAAAAAAATAACTTGATTGAATATTTTTGAAGGTGTTAGACTTTAGTTTTTTCATTTTTAAGAAATTTTTGAAAAAAATTGAAATTTGTGTGCGTTAGTCTTCAATTACGGAGTATTTTGAGTACGTCATGAAAATTAAGTATTTTTCTTGTGTTACACTTCAATTTTAACATTTTATAAAAAAAACCTTAATTGAATTTTTTGAAGGTGTTAGACTTCAGTTTTTGCATTTTTAAGAAATTTTGGAAAACATTGAAATTTGTGTGTGTTAGTCTTCAATTACGGAGTATTTTGAGTATGACATGAAAATTGAGAATTTTGATTTTGTTACACTTCAATTTTAAATAATTTTAGAAAAATAACTTGATTGAATATTTTTGAAGGTGTTAGACTTTAATTTTTGAAAAAAATTGAAATTTGTGTGTGTTAGTCTTCAATTACGGAGTATTTTGAGTACGTCATGAAAATTGGGTATTTTTCTTGTGTTACACTTCAATTTTAACATTTTAAAAAAAATATCTTAATTGAATTTTTTGAAGGTGTTTGACTTCAGTTTTTGAATTTCTATGAAATTTTTGAAAAAATTGAAATTTGTTTGTGTTAGTCTTCAATTACGGAGTATTTTGAGTATGACATGAAAATTGAGTATTTTTATTGTGTTACACTCCAATTTTAACATTTAAAAAAAAATATCTTTATTAATTTTTTTGAAGGTGTTAGACTTCGGTTTTTGCATTTTTTAGAAACTTTTGAGAGCCTTGAAATTTGTGTGTGTTAGTCTTCAATTACGGAGTATTTTGAGTGTGCCATGAAAATTGAGTATTTTTCTTATGTTACACTTCAATTTTAACATTTAAAAAAAAATATGTTAATAGAATATTTTGCAGGTGTTAGACTTCATTTTTTAATTTTTAAGAAATTTTTTAAAAAATTGAAATTTGTGTGTGCTAGTCTTCAATTCCGGAGTATTTTGAGTACGACATGAAAATTGAGTATTTTTCTTGTATTACAATTCAATTTTAACATTTTATAAAAAAACCTTCATTGAATTTTTTGAAGGTGTTAGACTTCAGTATTTGCATTTTTAAGAAATTTTTGAAAACATTGAAATTTGTGTGCGTTAGTCTTCAATTACGGAGTATTTTGAGTATGACATGAAAATTGAGAATTTTGCTTTTGTTACACTTCAATTTTAAATATTTTTTAAAAAATAACTTGATTGAATATTTTTGAAGGTGCTAGACTTTAGTTTTTTCATTTTAATGAAATTTTTGAAAAAAATTGAAATTTTTGTGTGTTAGTTTTCAATTACGGAGTATTTTGAGTACGTCATGAAAATTGAGTATTTTTCTTGTGTTACACTTCAATTTTAACATTTTTAAAAAAATATCTTAATTGAATTTTTTGAAGGTGTTTGACTTCAGTTTTTGAATTTCAAAGAAATTTTTGAAAAAATTGAAATTTGTGTGTGTTAGTCTTCAATTACGGAGTATTTTGCGTATGACATGAAAATTGAGTATTTTGCTTGTGTTACACTCCAATTTTAACATTTTAAAAAATAAATATCTTTATTGAATTTTTTGAAGGTGTTAGACTTCGGTTTTTGCATTTTTTAGAAAATTTTGAGAGCCTTGATATTTGTGTGTGTTAGTCTTAAATTACGGAGTATTTTGAGAGTGCCATGAAAATTGAGTATTTTTCTTATTTTAACATTTTTTTAAAAAATATATAAATAGAATTTTTTGAAGGTGTTAGACTTCATTTTTTCATTTTTAAGAAATTTTTTAAAAAATTGAAACTTGTGTGTGCTAGTCTTCAATTACGGAGTATTTTGAGTACGACATGAAAATTGAGTATTTTTCTTGTATTACAATTCAATTTTAACATTTTATAAAAAAAACCTCAATTGAATTTTTTGAAGGTGTTAGACTTCAGTTTTTGCATATCTAAGAAATTTTTGAAAACATTGAAATTTGTGTGTGTTAGTCTTCAATTACGGAGTATTTTGAGTATGACACGAAAATTGAGAATTTTGCTTTTGTTACGCTTCAATTTTAAATAATTTTAAAAAAATAACTTGATTGAATATTTTTGAGTGTGTTAGTCATTAGTTTTTTCATTTTTAAGAAATTTTTGAAAAAAATTGAAATTTGTGTGTGTTAGGCTTCAATTACGGATTATTTTGAGTACGTCATGAAAATTGAGTATTTTTCTTGTGTTACACTTCAATTTTAACATTTTAAAAAAAAATATCTTAATTGAATTTTTTGAAGGTGTTTGACTTCAGTTTTTGAATTTCTAAGAAATTTTTGAAAAAATTGAAATTTGTGTGTGTTAGTCTTCAATTACGGAGTATTTTGAGAATGACATGAAAATTGAGTATTTTGGTTGTGTTACACTCCAATTTTAACATTTAAAAAAAAAATAGCTTTATTGAATTTTTTGAACGTGGTAGACTTCGGTTCTTGCATTTTTTAGAAAATTTTGAGAGCCTTGAAATTTGTGTGTGTTAGTCTTCAATTACGGAGTATTTTGATTGTGCCATGAAAATTGAGTATTTTTCTTATGTTACACTTCAATTTTAACATATTTAAAAAAAATACCTTAATAGAATATTTTGAAGGTGTTAGACTTCATTTTTTCATTTTTAAGAAATTTTTTAAAAAATGTAAATTTATGTGTGCTAGTCTTCAATTCCGGAGTATTTTGAGTACGACATGAAAATTGAGTATTTTTCTTGTGTTACAATTCAATTTTAACATTTTTTAAAAAAACCTTAATTGAATTTTTTGAAGGTGTTAGACTTCAGTTTTTGCATTTTTAAGAAATTTTTTGAAACATTGAAATTTGTGTGTGTTAGTCTTCAATTACGGAGTATTTTGAGTATGACATGAAAATTGAGAATTTTGATTTTGTTACACTTCAATTTTAAATAATTTTAAAAAAATAACTTGATTGAATATTTTTGAAGGTGTTAGACTTTAGTTTTTTCATTTTTAAGAAATTTTTGAAAAAAATTGAAATTTGTGTGCGTTAGTCTTCAATTACGGAGTATTTTGAGTACGTCATGAAAATTAAGTATTTTTCTTGTGTTACACTTCAATTTTAACATTTTATAAAAAAAACCTTAATTGAATTTTTTGAAGGTGTTAGACTTCAGTTTTTGCATTTTTAAGAAATTTTGGAAAACATTGAAATTTGTGTGTGTTAGTCTTCAATTACGGAGTATTTTGAGTATGACATGAAAATTGAGAATTTTGATTTTGTTACACTTCAATTTTAAATAATTTTAGAAAAATAACTTGATTGAATATTTTTGAAGGTGTTAGACTTTAATTTTTGAAAAAAATTGAAATTTGTGTGTGTTAGTCTTCAATTACGGAGTATTTTGAGTACGTCATGAAAATTGGGTATTTTTCTTGTGTTACACTTCAATTTTAACATTTTAAAAAAAATATCTTAATTGAATTTTTTGAAGGTGTTTGACTTCAGTTTTTGAATTTCTATGAAATTTTTGAAAAAATTGAAATTTGTTTGTGTTAGTCTTCAATTACGGAGTATTTTGAGTATGACATGAAAATTGAGTATTTTTATTGTGTTACACTCCAATTTTAACATTTAAAAAAAAATATCTTTATTAATTTTTTTGAAGGTGTTAGACTTCGGTTTTTGCATTTTTTAGAAACTTTTGAGAGCCTTGAAATTTGTGTGTGTTAGTCTTCAATTACGGAGTATTTTGAGTGTGCCATGAAAATTGAGTATTTTTCTTATGTTACACTTCAATTTTAACATTTAAAAAAAAATATGTTAATAGAATATTTTGCAGGTGTTAGACTTCATTTTTTAATTTTTAAGAAATTTTTTAAAAAATTGAAATTTGTGTGTGCTAGTCTTCAATTCCGGAGTATTTTGAGTACGACATGAAAATTGAGTATTTTTCTTGTGTTACACTTCAATTTTAATATTTTATAAAAAAACCTTCATTGAATTTTTTGAAGGTGTTAGACTTCAGTATTTGCATTTTTAAGAAATTTTTGAAAACATTGAAATTTGTGTGCGTTAGTCTTCAATTACGGAGTATTTTGAGTATGACATGAAAATTGAGAATTTTGCTTTTGTTACACTTCAATTTTAAATATTTTTTAAAAAATAACTTGATTGAATATTTTTGAAGGTGCTAGACTTTAGTTTTTTCATTTTAATGAAATTTTTGAAAAAAATTGAAATTTTTGTGTGTTAGTTTTCAATTACGGAGTATTTTGAGTACGTCATGAAAATTGAGTATTTTTCTTGTGTTACACTTCAATTTTAACATTTTTAAAAAAATATCTTAATTGAATTTTTTGAAGGTGTTTGACTTCAGTTTTTGAATTTCAAAGAAATTTTTGAAAAAATTGAAATTTGTGTGTGTTAGTCTTCAATTACGGAGTATTTTGCGTATGACATGAAAATTGAGTATTTTGCTTGTGTTACACTCCAATTTTAACATTTTAAAAAATAAATATCTTTATTGAATTTTTTGAAGGTGTTAGACTTCGGTTTTTGCATTTTTTAGAAAATTTTGAGAGCCTTGATATTTGTGTGTGTTAGTCTTAAATTACGGAGTATTTTGAGAGTGCCATGAAAATTGAGTATTTTTCTTATTTTAACATTTTTTTAAAAAATATATAAATAGAATTTTTTGAAGGTGTTAGACTTCATTTTTTCATTTTTAAGAAATTTTTTAAAAAATTGAAACTTGTGTGTGCTAGTCTTCAATTACGGAGTATTTTGAGTACGACATGAAAATTGAGTATTTTTCTTGTATTACAATTCAATTTTAACATTTTATAAAAAAAACCTCAATTGAATTTTTTGAAGGTGTTAGACTTCAGTTTTTGCATATCTAAGAAATTTTTGAAAACATTGAAATTTGTGTGTGTTAGTCTTCAATTACGGAGTATTTTGAGTATGACACGAAAATTGAGAATTTTGCTTTTGTTACGCTTCAATTTTAAATAATTTTAAAAAAATAACTTGATTGAATATTTTTGAGTGTGTTAGTCATTAGTTTTTTCATTTTTAAGAAATTTTTGAAAAAAATTGAAATTTGTGTGTGTTAGGCTTCAATTACGGATTATTTTGAGTACGTCATGAAAATTAAGTATTTTTCTTGTGTTACACTTCAATTTTAACATTTTAAAAAAAAATATCTTAATTGAATTTTTTGAAGGTGTTTGACTTCAGTTTTTGAATTTCTAAGAAATTTTTGAAAAAATTGAAATTTGTGTGTGTTAGTCTTCAATTACGGAGTATTTTGAGAATGACATGAAAATTGAGTATTTTGGTTGTGTTACACTCCAATTTTAACATTTAAAAAAAAAATAGCTTTATTGAATTTTTTGAACGTGGTAGACTTCGGTTCTTGCATTTTTTAGAAAATTTTGAGAGCCTTGAAATTTGTGTGTGTTAGTCTTCAATTACGGAGTATTTTGATTGTGCCATGAAAATTGAGTATTTTTCTTATGTTACACTTCAATTTTAACATATTTAAAAAAAATACCTTAATAGAATATTTTGAAGGTGTTAGACTTCATTTTTTCATTTTTAAGAAATTTTTTAAAAAATGTAAATTTATGTGTGCTAGTCTTCAATTCCGGAGTATTTTGAGTACGACATGAAAATTGAGTATTTTTCTTGTGTTACAATTCAATTTTAACATTTTTTAAAAAAACCTTAATTGAATTTTTTGAAGGTGTTAGACTTCAGTTTTTGCATTTTTAAGAAATTTTGGAAAGCATTGAAATTTGTGTGCGTTACTCTTCAATTACGGAGTATTTTGAGTATGACATGAAAATTGAGAATTTTGATTTTGTTACACTTCAATTTTAAATAATTTTAAAAAAATAACTTGATTGAATATTTTTGAAGGTGTTAGACTTTAGTTTTTTCATTTGTAAGAAATTTTTGAAAAAAATTGAAATTTGTTTGCGTTAGTCTTCAATTACGGAGTATTTTGAGTACGTCATGAAAATTGAGTATTTTTCTTGTGTTACACTTCAATTTTAGCATTTTTAAAAAAAATTTTATTGATTTTTTTGAAGGTGTTTGACTTCAATTTTTGAATTTCGAAGAAATTTTTGAAAAAATTGAAATTTGTGTGTGTTAGTCTTCAATTACGGAAGTATTTTGAGTATGACATGAAAATTGAGTATTTTGCTTGTGTTACACTCCAATTTTAACATTTAAAAAAAAAATATCATTATTGAATTTTTTGAAGGTGTTAGACTTCGGTTTTTGCATTTTTTAGAAAATTTTGAGAGCCTTGAAATTTGTGTGTGTTAGTCTTCAATTATGCAGTATTATGAGTGTGCCATGAAAATTGAGTATTTTTCTTATGTTACACTTCAATTTTAACATTTAAGAAAAAAAAAAAATTAATAGAATATTTTGAAGGTGTTAGACTTCATTTTTTCATTTTTTAGAAATGTTTTAAAAAATTGAAATTTGTGTGTGCTAGTCTTCAATTCCGGAGTATTTTGAGTACGACATGAAAATTGAGTATTTTTCTTGTGTTACAATTCAATTTTAACATTTTATAAAAAAACCTTAATTGAATTTTTTGAAGGTGTTAGACTTCAGTTTTTGCATTTTTAAGAAATTTTTTGAAACATTGAAATTTGTGTGTGTTAGTCTTCAATTATGGAGTATTTTGAGTATGACATGAAAATTGAGAATTTTGATTTTGTTACACTTCAATTTTAAATAATTTTAAAAAAATAACTTGATTGAATATTTTTGAAGGTGTTAGACTTTAGTTTTTTCATTTTTAAGAAATTTTTGAAAAAAATTGAAATTTGTGTGCGTTAGTCTTCAATTACGGAGTATTTTGAGTACGTCATGAAAATTAAGTATTTTTCTTGTGTTACACTTCAATTTTAACATTTTATAAAAAAAACCTTAATTGAATTTTTTGAAGGTGTTAGACTTCGGTTTTTGCATTTTTAAGAAATTTTGGAAAACATTGAAATTTGTGTGTGTTAGTCTTCAATTACGGAGTATTTTGAGTATGACATGAAAATTGAGAATTTTGATTTTGTTACACTTCAATTTTAAATAATTTTAGAAAAATAACTTGATTGAATATTTTTGAAGGTGTTAGACTTTAATTTTTGAAAAAAATTGAAATTTGTGTGTGTTAGTCTTCAATTACGGAGTATTTTGAGTACGTCATGAAAATTGAGTATTTTCTTGTGTTACACTTCAATTTTAACATTTTAAAAAAATGTCTTAATTGAATTTTTTGAAGGTGTTTGACTTCAGTTTTTGAATTTCTATGAAATTTTTGAAAAAATTGAAATTTGTTTGTGTTAGTCTTCAATTACGGTGTATTTTGAGTATGACATGAAAATTGAGTATTTTTATTGTGTTACACTCCAATTTTAACATTTAAAAAAAAATATCTTTATTAATTTTTTTGAAGGTGTTAGACTTCGGTTTTTGCATTTTTTAGAAACTTTTGAGAGCCTTGAAATTTGTGTGTGTTAGTCTTCAATTACGGAGTATTTTGAGTGTGCCATGAAAATTGAGTATTTTTCTTATGTTACACTTCAATTTTAACATTTAAAAAAAAATATGTTAATAGAATATTTTGCAGGTGTTAGACTTCATTTTTTAATTTTTAAGAAATTTTTTAAAAAATTGAAATTTGTGTGTGCTAGTCTTCAATTCCGGAGTATTTTGAGTACGACATGAAAATTGAGTATTTTTCTTGTGTTACACTTC
This sequence comes from Luzula sylvatica, assembly GCA_946800325.1. Taxonomy (NCBI): domain Eukaryota; kingdom Viridiplantae; phylum Streptophyta; class Magnoliopsida; order Poales; family Juncaceae; genus Luzula; species Luzula sylvatica. The sequence goes on from OX326960.1 coordinate 69,836,790, forward strand.
AATTTTAATATTTTATAAAAAAACCTTAATTGAATTTTTTGAAGGTGTTAGACTTCAGTATTTGCATTTTTAAGAAATTTTTGAAAACATTGAAATTTGTGTGCGTTAGTCTTCAATTACGGAGTATTTTGAGTATGACATGAAAATTGAGAATTTTGCTTTTGTTACACTTCAATTTTAAATATTTTTTAAAAAATAACTTGATTGAATATTTTTGAAGGTGCTAGACTTTAGTTTTTTCATTTTAATGAAATTTTTGAAAAAAATTGAAATTTTTGTGTGTTAGTTTTCAATTACGGAGTATTTTGAGTACGTCATGAAAATTGAGTATTTTTCTTGTGTTACACTTCAATTTTAACATTTTTAAAAAAATATCTTAATTGAATTTTTTGAAGGTGTTTGACTTCAGTTTTTGAATTTCAAAGAAATTTTTGAAAAAATTGAAATTTGTGTGTGTTAGTCTTCAATTACGGAGTATTTTGCGTATGACATGAAAATTGAGTATTTTGCTTGTGTTACACTCCAATTTTAACATTTTAAAAAATAAATATCTTTATTGAATTTTTTGAAGGTGTTAGACTTCGGTTTTTGCATTTTTTAGAAAATTTTGAGAGCCTTGATATTTGTGTGTGTTAGTCTTAAATTACGGAGTATTTTGAGAGTGCCATGAAAATTGAGTATTTTTCTTATTTTACACTTCAATTTTAACATTTTTTAAAAAAATATATAAATAGAATTTTTTGAAGGTGTTAGACTTCATTTTTTCATTTTTAAGAAATTTTTTAAAAAATTGAAACTTGTGTGTGCTAGTCTTCAATTACGGAGTATTTTGAGTACGACATGAAAATTGAGTATTTTTCTTGTATTACAATTCAATTATAACATTTTATAAAAAAAACCTCAATTGAATTTTTTGAAGGTGTTAGACTTCAGTTTTTGCATATCTAAGAAATTTTTGAAAACATTGAAATTTGTGTGTGTTAGTCTTCAATTACGGAGTATTTTGAGCATGACATGAAAATTGAGAATTTTGCTTTTGTTACGCTTCAATTTTAAATAATTTTAAAAAAATAACTTGATTGAATATTTTTGAGTGTGTTAGTCTTTAGTTTTTTCATTTTTAAGAAATTTTTGAAAAAAATTGAAATTTGTGTGTGTTAGTCTTCAATTACGGATTATTTTGAGTACGTCATGAAAATTGAGTATTTTTCTTGTGTTACACTTCAATTTTAACATTTTAAAAAAAAATATCTTAATTGAATTTTTTGAAGGTGTTTGACTTCAGTTTTTGAATTTCTAAGAAATTTTTGAAAAAATTGAAATTTGTGTGAGTTAGTCTACAATTACGGAGTATTTTGAGTATGACATGAAAATTGAGTATTTTGCTTGTGTTACACTCCAATTTTAACCTTTAAAAAAAAATATCTTTATTGAATTTTTTGAAGGTGTTAGACTTCGGTTTTTGCATTTTTTAGAAAATTTTGAGAGCCTTGAAATTTGTGTGTGTTAGTCTTCAATTACGGAGTATTTTGAGTGTGCCATGAAAATTGAGTATTTTTCTTATGTTACACTTCAATTTTAACATTTTTTAAAAAAATATCTTAATAGAATATTTTGAAGGTGTTAGACTTCATTTTTTCATTTTTAAGAAATTTTTAAAAAAATTGAAATATGTGTGTGCTAGTCTTCAATTACGGAGTATTTTGAGTACGACATGAAAATTGAGTATTTTTCTTGTATTACAATTCAATTTTAACATTTTATAAAAAAAACCTTAATTGAATTTTTTGAAGGTGTTAGACTTCAGTTTTTGCATTTCTAAGAAATTTTTGAAAACATTGAAATTTGTGTGTGTTAGTCTTCAATTACGGAGTATTTTGAGTATGACACGAAAATTGAGAATTTTGATTTTGTTACACTTCAATTTTAAATAATTTTAAAAAAATAACTTGATTGAATATTTTTGAGTGTGTTAGTCTTTAGTATTTTCATTTTTAAGAAATTTTTGAAAAAAATTGAAATTTGTGTGCGTTAGTCTTCAATTACGGAGTATTTTGAGTACGTCATGAAAATTGAGTATTTTTCTTGTGTTACACTTCAATTTTAACCTATTAAAAAAAAATATCTTAATTGATTTTTTTGAAGGTGTTTGACTTCAGTTTTTGAATTTCTAAGAAATTTTTGAAAAAATTGAAATTTGTGTGTGTTAGTCTTCATTTACGGAGTATTTTGAGTATGACACGAAAATTGAGTATTTTGCTTGTGTTACACTCCAATTTTAACATTTTAAAAAAATATATCTTTATTGAATTTTTTGAAGGTGTTAGACTTCGGTTTTTGCATTTTTTAGAAAATTTTGAGAGCCTTGAAATTTGTGTGTGTTAGTCTTCAATTACGGAGTATTTTGAGAGTGCCATGAAAATTGAGTATTTTTCTTATGTTACACTTCAATTTTAACATTTTTCAAAAAAATATCTTAATAGAATATTTTGAAGGTGTTAGACTTCATTTTTTCATTTTTAAGAAATTTTTTAAAAAATTGAAATTTGTGTGTGCTACTCTTCAATTCCGGAGTATTTTGAGTGCGACATGAAAATTGAGTATTTTTCTTGTGTTACAATTCAATTTTAACATTTTATAAAAAAACCTTAATTGAATTTTTTGAAGGTGTTAGACTTCAATTTTTGCATTTTTAAGAAATTTTGGAAAACATTGAAATTTGTGTGTGTTAGTCTTCAATTACGGAGTATTTTGAGTATGACATGAAAATTGAGAATTTTGATTTTGTTACACTTCAATTTTAAATAATTTTAAAAAAATAACTTGATTGAATATTTTTTAAGGTGTTAGACTTTAGTTTTTTCATTTTTAAGAAAGTTTTGAAAAAAATTGAAATTTGTGTGCGTTAGTCTTCAATTACGGAGTATTTTGAGTACATCGTGAAAATTGAGAATTTTTCTTGTGTTACACTTCAATTTTAACATTTTTAAAAATATATCTTAATTGAATTTTTTGAAGGTGTTTGACTTTAGTTTTTGATTTATTAAGAAATTTTTGAAAAAATTGAAATTTGTGTGTGTTAGTCTTCAATTACGGAGTATTTTGAGTATGACATGAAAATTGAGTATTTGGCTTGTGTTACACTCCAATTTTAACATTTTAAAAAAAATATCTTCATTGAATTTTTTGAAGGTGTTAGACCTCGGTTTTTGCATTTTTTAGAAAATTTTGAGAGCCTTGAAATTTGTGCGTGTTAGTCTTCAATTGCGGAGTTTTATGAGTGTGCCATGAAAATTGAGTATTTTTCTTATGTTATACTTCAATTTTAACATTTAAAAAAAAAATATATTAATAGCATATTATGAAGGTGTTAGACTTCATTTTTTCATTTTTAAGAAATTTTTTAAAAAATTGAAATTTGTGTGTGCTAGTCTTCAATTCCGGAGTATTTTGAGTACGACATGAAAATTGAGTATTTTTCTTGTGTTACACTTCAATTTTAACATTTCATAAAAAAACCTTAATTGAATTTTTTGAAGGTGTTAGACTTAAATTTTTGCATTTTTAAAAAATTTTGGAAATCATTGAAATTTGTGTGTGTGTTAGTCTTCAATTACGGAGTATTTTGAGTATGACATGAAAATTGAGAATTTTGATTTTGTTACACTTCAATTTTAAATAATTTTAAAAAAATAACTTGATTGAATATTTTTTAAGGTGTTAGACTTTAGTTTTTTCATTTTTAAGAAATGTTTGAAAAAAATTGAAATTTGTGTGCGTTAGTCTTCAATTACGGAGTATTTTGAGTACATCGTGAAAATTGAGAATTTTTCTTGTGTTACACTTCAATTTTAACATTTTTAAAAAAATATCTTAATTGAATTTTTTGAAGGTGTTTGACTTTAGTTTTTGATTTATTAAGAAATTTTTGAAAAAATTGAAATTTGTGTGTGTTAGTCTTCAATTACGGAGTATTTTGAGTATGACATGAAAATTGAGTATTTGGCTTGTGTTACACTCCAATTTTAACATTTTAAAAAAAATATCTTCATTGAATTTTTTGAAGGTGTTAGACCAGGGTTTTTGCATTTTTTAGAAAATTTTGAGAGCCTTGAAATTTGTGCGTGTTAGTCTTCAATTGCGGAGTTTTATGAGTGTGCCATGAAAATTGAGTATTTTTCTTATGTTATACTTCAATTTTAACATTTAAAAAAAAATATATTAATAGCATATTTTGAAGGTGTCAGACTTCATTTTTTCATTTTTAAGAAATTTTTTAAAAAATTGAAATTTGTGTGTGCTAGTCTTCAATTCCGGAGTATTTTGAGTACGACATGAAAATTGAGTATTTTTCTTGTGTTACAACTCAATTTTAACATTTTATAAAAAAACCTTAATTGAATATTTTGAAGGTGTTAGACTTCAGTTTTTGCATTTTTAAGAAATTTTGGAAAACATTGAAATTTGTGTGTGTTAGTCTTCAATTACGGAGTATTTTGAGTATGACATGAAAATTGAGAATTTTGATTTTGTTCCACTTCAATTTTAAATAATTTTAAAAAAATAACTTGATTGAATATTTTTGAAGGTGTTAGACTTTAGTTTTTTCATTTTTAAGAAATTTTTGAAAAAAATTGAAATTTGTGGGCGTTAGTCTTCAATTACGAAGTATTTTGAGAACGTCATGAAAATTGAGTATTTTTCTTGTGTTACACTTCAATTTTAACATTTTTAAAAAAATATCTTAATTGAATTTTTTTGAAGGTGTTTGACTTCAGTTTTTGAATTTCTAAGAAATTTTTGAAAAAATTGAAATTTGTGTGTGTTAGTCAAGAGATTCTTGTAAAACTTGACTGGATAAAACTTGACTGGATACAGCAGGCAGCGGAGATGGCCCGCCTTACCAACGATCGACGGAAAGAGGGTACCGTATGTCAAAAACCCTTGGCGGAAAGAGTAACCGCGCTTAACAAATCGCTCTAAAAATGCGGAAGTGGTGGACCGCACTAAAACAATAACCACAAGTATCTAATATGTAAGAAATGTATATGAACAGTTTGTTTATTTTCTTTGTTTTGTAAAGGATGTTTAATTTAATCCGAGCACGCTTGCAACAAAACCACCGAACCCATGGAGCGTTTCGAAGGGAAGTTCGAATGTCCCTCCGCAATGCAGAATTATGGGGAACTCTTGGGGACCCAAATGAAGAAAGCCTGGTGGAGACAATCATAATAACTGAGGATCTGTTATTCAACTATCCTAGAACGATTCAGGCGGAGACGGACCAAAGAAGAAGGGCGTCCGAGATACACCGGGAGCAGGTAGTAAAAACCTGTATGGACTGTGAAGTACTCCTTTCCTTGTGCTATCTTCAGAAGGCTCGACTCGAGGACCAGGCCTCCAACGACAATTGGGCTAGAGATGCATTAGGCCCAGTATCCAGACACATCCAGGTGTTAGAAGAATGCCATCGACAGATCAACAGCATTCACCAAAGTCCTTATTACTAAAGCAGGGAATCTTATCTTTTGAGTAGTGCACATGGGTGCAGCTCATTTTTTTGTATCTTTTTGAGTAGTGCACATGGGTACAGCTCACTTTCTTATCTTTTTGAGTAGTGCACATGGGTGCAGCTCACTTTCTTTACTTTTTGGGCACTTATTGTACTAGATGCCCACTGTGTGAAAAGAACATCCCACTTGTGTAAGCCTTTAATTAGTGGACGATGGGGCCCATTGAGCACCCGCACTACATTATTGAGCCCCTTCGGGATTGTTCTAAGTAGTCTATATAAGGGGAAGCAGATCAGTCTTGGAAATTCATTCCACAACTGCTCTTCTCTCTCTCTACCCTTGTAAGAAATATTAGTGATAAATAAAACTTTCCGCTGCCTGCTGCTCTACCCCTGGTATCAGAGCAGCAGGCAGCAAGATATTGAACAAAACCGCCCGTAGGAAAGCCCCTTCGGGATTGATACCTTCTTTTTGAATACAAGGGACCCAAAAGGGTACCTAGCTTTGGTATATACGATCTTGCATAGTTGAGAATTCCCAACCATGCTCTAAGCCCTGCTTTCTCCTTCAATTTCTCCTCATCAAACTCAATAATTTTCTTTATTACATGAGGTTGAAGCTTGATACGCCTGTTACAGATGACAGCTCCAAGGAACTCAACTTCTTGGACCGCAATCTTCATCTTTGTCGGGGAGAGTATTAGACCCTCCTTCTCACATATTCCCAGCATTTTCGACAGGTGTTCCGCATGTTCTTGTTCACTTTCTGAGAATACTAATATATCATCGATATAAACCGCTATAAACTCCTCAGTTCCGCGGAAACAATTGTCCATTTTTCGTTGGAATATCGCTGGTGCATTTTTCAAGCCGAAAGGCATTACTAACCATTCATATAATCCTCCTGGAACTACAAAAGCTGTCCAGGGTATTGACTCTGGGTCCATGGCGACTTGGTGGAACCCGCTCTTTAGATCGAATTTCGAGTAAATTTTACTTTTTCCGATTTTCTTGAGAATCGTATTTATTCCGGGTAGGCTATACTGGTCTTTATGCGTATTATCGTTTAGTGTCCGGTAATTAAATACCATTCTTTCTTTGCCTTTCACCTCTTTCTTTGTTGTTGGGTCAATGGAGGTGCCCGAGTTAACCATTATTGCCATAGTTCTATGGCGACTGGTACTAGGTCGTATTACTCCTAGCTTGAGCAAGGTTTGCGTGTGCCTGTCGAATTGTTCTTTCATCGTCGGTGTGACATGTTTCAATGGTTTATCCTGGATTGTAAGGTCCGAATTTATAATCTCGAGTTTACAGGTGATCTTATTCTTAACCCAATGTTTGACTGGGTTTTCACCGATATAGCCCAGGTGCTTGAGTCGTTGGAAGACCTGGCTAAACCTTTGTTTAAATCCTTCAGACTCTTCCCCACAGTTGTACGCAACAAGCTGCTGGATTTCTATTAGCTCGAGGTCTGTAAGGTCCGTATCCATTACATTAGCAAGTCTGTCCTCTCTCGTGTTGATAGTGGTCACGTTTTTGTAGAATGTGACCACTTGTCCTTCTATTCGTAGCCCTCCTTGCATCGCTCGAATGAAATTGCATCCTATGAGCATCTGGATACCCTCTCTTTTTCCCATAGGGAAGGCGTATGTGAAAGGGATTCGGAATCGATTTTCCTCTATCGCCATATTCCCCCCTTTCAACTTTTTATTCACAATCTGCTGTGAATTTACCCCATTAATCTGGATCGGGTAAGCACTTGGTTCGAGTGCTTCCTTGGGAATAACTTCTTCATTTACACAACAAACTGTTGCGCCAGTATCAAGTATCGCTTGTACCTTGAATACAGGTATGCCTGGTATCTCCATGGTTATCTCTAGGTTATATAACCTATTGACAACTCTTCGTCCTCCTCGTAATGGGTCAGGCACGGTCGTATGAAGATCTTCCTCTAGCATGTTGGCATGTTCTCGAATAACTACCCCTCCTGGTAGTCGCTCTTGAAACTCCTTCATAAAGTCTTCGTCTTCAAAAATACCTTTTCCTTTTGGATCTTGTGTCGGAGTTTTTAGGGTTTGCTCATCCAGCTTGAGCTCTAACTCAAGGAGTTCTTCTTTGAGTTTGTCGTTTTCCTCTAGCAGGTAACTAATATACGATAATAGTTCCTGTACGAGAGTTTCTCTTCGCTCGTAGGGCCTCATAGGCTGTGGTTTCTTCTGTATTTTCCTTCCAAGATAAAATCTCGAACACATTGGACAGGTAGTCATTTTGCATTGGTTACAATGACTCCTAAACATGTTACTTGTTATTTCTTTACAACAAGTACATCTTTCATCACCGGTTTTAACTTCCGCATTATCCACCCATTGGTGTATACAATTTCTCATTACTTCTGGTAGCGTTAGTTGTTGTCGCCACCCTGTCGACTCGGTTGTCGATTCGGTTGTTAGCATTAACACTTCTTCGTATGGGAGTTCATCCAAGTTCATGGTAACTTGGTTGGCACCGGTTTCTCCTTCCGAGAACGAGCATATTGCATCGCTGTCGGACTCTCCTATGTCGACTGAGAGTACATCCCAGTCTTCTGCTAGGTCTAGGTTTTCAATTATTGCTGCCCTAGCCAGGTTGTCGGTTTTCTTTCGGCATTCCCGCGCAAAATGCCCTTCTTCGCCACAGATAAAGCATTTGCATTTTCGGGTTCGATCCGAATACTTTTTCTTGAATACTCGGATATGTGAGTCATGTGGTTTTCCTTTGTATGATTGCGCTTTTCGCAAACCATATTTCTTTTGCTTTTGATAATAACCTGGAATAGGAATTTTTCCACAGAAGGACAAGTCCTTCAGACTCCGTTGTAAGGCCGCCTTTTTACACATTTCAGCAAGATATTGGTAGGTGAAGTGCATTCTTGGTAAGACCCCAAGGGTGTTCCCAGGGTGCTTGGTTTGAAATGCGTTTTCCAACTCTTTACCAATTAGCGGTGGCATCTTCCGGAAAAACTTCATTGACAGTTCCGGGGATACATACAATCTACCAGATCTTATTGCTAAGATCTTATAGTCATTGATGTAATCAAACAAGTTTTTCATGTCGTGGCATGACAACCTTTCCAGGTCGTTGTATGCCCTATCTTGTTCTTCAGTTGATCCTGTTGCCGGGTCTTCTAAGAGAATTACCCGCCTGATTTGGGATAAAACATTCTGCGGGTCATCGGCTATATTAACGATTTCTTCGTACTCCGTTGGAAAAGCCATTCTCCATTGTGTCCATAGCTTCTTTTCCAGATCACCGAGTAAGTTCTCGATGTAGATGACTTTTGCCTTATTATTTTCCCAGTTTCGTTCATTAACCAGGTTCAGGGTTATCGATTCCCATCTAGCAATTATTTCTGCATATTGATCGATGTCGTCAGGCAATATAAGAATTGCGCCTTGGCCTGCTTGTGCTGAAGGTAAATTAAACCTTCCGTTGTTTTGTTGAGCAAAACCGCCTCTAAAATTCTGTACCCGAGCCTTGATCTCAGGTATGTCGAATGATTGCCCTCCTCTTGCTGGCGGGTAATTGGCTGGTCCCATTATGGGTTCATTTTGTCTCGAGAGCGATGAGTCGCCAGTCGAGAATGCCGTTTCCGACATTAATTCCCTTAGTATGGGATACTCCATTTCACTCGCAGCCATCACGTTTTCGATTCTCCCACCATCGTTTCCGAAAGGATTGATAAATTCTTCGTCCGATCCTTCATAATGATCCCACACGGGTTCTACGTTGTTTGCTTGAGTCATCAAGACTCGTAAAGTCGCAAACTCATCTTCTTCCTCTTCTTCATCCTCATCCTCAGTTAGTAATAGGATAGTTTCTTCTAACGTGTCCTCATCATTTGTTCCTCTGTTTTCTTCTTTCGCCGGGGCATTTACAGCATAATCTGCGAATGCTATGGTCAATGAGCCATCCGTCCGGGATCGAACTCTGGCCTGTTGAGGTACTCGCGGGGCTGTATTCGTAGGTGGTCTTATGATCCACTGCCTCCCTTGTAACTCCGTTGTCGTGTGTGCATGTCCAGGGATTGCCTGAACACCTCGACTTGTCAAATGATCTGCTACGTTCTGCACATTATACCTGAAGTTCGTATGGCTGGTATTTGATAATCTCCCAATCAACGACCGGGAAAGTAACAAATTACTTTCTCCTCCTTGCCAGCCGTCATAGCCATGGGTTTGTAGAACTAGTTGAGTATGGTTCCTAAAATCATGGATACTGATTGTCATATTTGGTGCAGTATAGGCTATCTGCGACCCGCTTGATAAGTCTATCTCCATAGAGCTTATGTGATAAGAGGAAAATGAAGCACCTTTTTGATATCTAATTTGGGGATATTAGCCCTTTTGAATCACAACTTTATATATACAATTGTTCATATTTAAGATTGTAAGAATATTTCTTCACTAAGTGTGTTTTATTGATAATTTCAGGTTTTTGGGCGAAAGTTTTTGGCATTCCAACAGTGTAGTTGTCTTCCTCTCCTCGCGCCGATAAAATCGATATATTATACTGCCCATTTCGGTACATGTATGAGGAAGGAGACAAGTAATATACCACACAAAAGTCTACACCAAATTCTATACGAAAACCACTCACTCCATAACCACCATTCAGCCCACTTTCCTCACATAAAATTACCAAACTACCCTCAATCCTCTCAACCACCTCTTGACCAATGAGAGGGCTCCAAATGCACTATAAATAGACCCCAAGGGCCCTTGGGGCAGGATTGCTTCTCCCTTCCTCTCCCTCGCTCTTCGGAGCACTTTCACGCCCACTCTCTTTCTCTCCCCCTCTCTCCCTCTTAAGCAAGTCCAAGAACCTTCAAGAACAAGCAAGAATTGCAAATTCGAACGATAATTCTCTAGGATCGAGCACCGAATAGAAGCTTACTTCATTCGGTGATTTGGTCTACACTTCGACGAAGATCGAGTTGTGTGGTTTGGGTTGGAGCTTTCTTCATCCGAATCCGCGCAAGCAAGAAAACGAGCTTACTCTACTTCGATTGGGAGCTTTCTTCCAATTGACATCTTGCAAATCTCGAGTTCACTCAACCGGTACGGAGCTTACTTCGATTGGCGAGTGGATTGGTACGAAAGGAACACGTTGTGCGAGGCGACTAGCTCACTAGCATCTCAAGGCAACGGAGAAGGCATCCAAGACGAGACTCGAAGCTTACTTCATCTCTCTAGGTGTTTTCTTTCCTTTTTTGTAATTCTTGTAGTTTTAATTGAATTGGATTTGTGTAAAGAATTCTCGGTTTAATGAATCTTTAGTTTCTTGTTTACTTGAATCGAATCCTTGTTGGTGTTTTTACTTGATCTTTTGCCTTTAATTACTGCCTTTTAGGAAAAATTTATGCCCTTAATTCTCTTTTCGATTAAGTTTCTGCCTATTTAGATTAAGTTTCTGCATAGAAAGTTAAAATTGTTTCCTTCATTGCGTAGATCTTGATTTCTAGTTTCGGGAACTTTTTGAATCGTTGAATTCCATGAAATATTCGAATTGATATGAGTCTTTGAAAATTGTAACTTAAATTGAAAACCTGCTGTTTCCAGGGACAGTTTTTCAGAGACCTGATTGTAATTCGTTAATAACTTTTTATTCCGTTGTCCAAATTGTTTGAAATTTTAGGATAAATTTGATAATATTCAGACCTCTCTGTAGACTAATTTTCATTAATTTTGGAAACTTCGGAATAATTATTTTAAAGATCTGAATTTTATTCATTATTTGACGCATATACTCCTCGTGGAACGAACTTCTATATTTCCACTATACACATATATTTCCAACTTGTTGATTGAATTGGTTTTCACATACAACGATATCTCGAATTAAAAGTGATTGAAAACCCGCTCATCAAATGGCGCCGCTGCCGGGGAGTAATGTTTAAGTCAAATTATGAATCGAACTTGCAATCTTGAGTGATATTTTTAATAGAATTGATAAGTTTGAACTTGATATTTCACTAATTTCAAAAATTTTCTATTCTTGCGAGGTACACGGAGTAGAGCAAGATGGATCATCAAGAAAGACCAAGAACGTTTGGAGAATTGCTAACTCAAGAAAGAACTCCAAGAAGATATCCAAAACACATGACGCTTAAAGAAATGATCAATCAAGACATCGACGAATGGGAAGAAAGAAAAGAAGAACGAAGGCTCGGTTTGCTCTCATGTTCCACCTCAAATCAATACGAAGAATCACACACCGAGACCCTTTATCAAAATCCCATCTACGAAGCTCGCGAATACGAAAACGAATCCCCATGGGGTTATGAGACACAATCCTATACCGAAACCACCAATAATTACTCAAACCCCATATACGAACCTTCTCAAAACGAACTCGAATCTCAACATGAATTTGATTACCAAGATCCACAATTTCAATCCCAAAACAAAGATCAAGACCAAGAATTAAAAAGAATGATGGAGGAAATGATGGCGATGATGGTATCTCTTAAACAAAAGCAAGAACAAGTTTATGAAGAAATCAAACAAGATTTTGAAGAAATCAAACAAGAAATCAAACAAGAGATAAGTGATATCTCGCATGAGATTAAAACCACCTCTCGACGACTCGGAAATATTCAATCCATCGTAAACGATCTAGATCAAAGAGTGACTTGTCTCGAGTTAGAATATTCAAACGAGGAGATTGTGGAGATTGAAGGTGATAAGAGTTCAAGTATAGGGGGATTCGATGAAAGCATTGGAACGATCATTGAAGAAGAAAAGGTGTCATTGGATTCGATTCTCCAAAAGACGGTTCAACTCACTCCAATCGATGAAAACGCGCAATTATCAAACGAGCAAGAAGAAAAATCTACAATTCTCCAAGGTGAATTCTTTCGATATATCATGAATTTTAATTCATTTAAGAACTATGATGCTTCTCATGATAGAAATTCACCTTGTGTAGATGTATCAAGGAAGTCAAATACATTCGAGACACTCACGCCTCTTACAACGCCTCTCCAACAAAGGCCTTTAGAAGAAAATCTTGGAAAAATCCAAGATGAAATAAAGAAACTCTTCACGCCAAGTTCAACTTACGCTAAACGAAAAATAATCATGGCAATCGCTCAAGTCTCCAATCTCTTAATGAGACTGCTCAAAGGCGGTCGTAAAGCCGCTAAAAGCATAAGCGCCTCATATAATCTCGAAATAGGCTAATTTTGGGTGTCTAGCTCAAAGACGTAAAAGAAAGGGCGCTAGTTGGGAGGCAACCCACGCACCAAAAAAAATTCAGGTTTTATCTATCCATCTTTTTTCTATTTTAGTTGACATTTTTTTTCGTATCTTTTCGCTTGAGGACAAGCTTGGAAATAAGTGTGGGGGGATAATATTTGGATTTCCTTTGTATATATTCGCTTTTATTTTTCTTTTATGCTTTTATTTTGCTTTTATGAAAATTGAAAATTTTAAAAATTTTAAAAATTAAAAAATTCTACCACCATTGTATATATCATATTTTAAATCAATTTTTCGTGATCGTCCTCGATTTTTAAGCACTTAAATACTTGTTAAAGAAACGGTTTTTCTCCACGATCAAGTCTAAACAATCACACATCTTCTTAAAAAGAATTTTCACCATCCACTAAAGAATATTCTTTTTCTCAAATGAATATTAAAGAAAACAATAAACGGTCTTTTATGAGACTAATTTGGGATTCAATCCCGTCTATAATAAGATTTGCTTAAAGAAGTATTTATTTTAAATGATTTTTATTATGATTTATGTGGCACACCATTTTTGAATAAGAACCCATTCTTAATTTAGAAATTCTAAAAAGTTTTATTCAACCATTTTTGGTAGTTTTTGCATTAGTTTAAAAATTTGACAACTTACACTTAAGGATCCTAACCGTTCATGGCGACTTATGTTCCAACCAAACGGAATTTTATTGCGCTCGCAATTTTTTCAAAAAGAATTCGCAATGGAGTAAGCCGGGCATGAGCGAACCGTACTCATGATCGGTTCGAAACATTGTGAATTAATATTTTATATAAAACTATTTCAATGAAAGAAGAAAGAAAAAAGAAAGAAAGAAAAAAAAAAGAAAGAAAAAAAAGAAAAAAGAAAAAAAAAAAAGAAAAAAGAAAAGAAAAAGAAAATAGAAAAAAGCAAAAGAAAAAAAAAAGAGAAAAGAAAAAAGAAAAAATATAAAATAATATTTTGAGCAAAATTTAAGGAAATTTGGTTGGATTTAAGAAGGACCCAAGTACTTACGTACCGAGCGGTTATAAAAGTGAATTACTTACATTTAAGGTCAACTTTTGCAAAAATGAAAAAATTGGTTCTATTAATACTTTTAAAAGATTTTTCCTCTTTAATTATGTGGTGTTACGTTCATTATGTGGTGTTTAACTATCTTTTTCGAGTGAAAATCATTTCTTAATAAATATCTTAAAAATTGGCAAAATCCTCATTATAGAAGTTTGATATTTTGTTCCTCTTGAAATAACATATGATTAAGAGAGTATAAATATTTCTTGTGAAATTCAAATTTATGAGATAGTGTGATTACAATTTCAACAAAACCGAACTTGTATTTTTTGTGCTTAAAATATATTTTATTACGTTTTATTTTGTCGAGGACGACAAAAGCTAAGTGTGGGGGTATTTGATAAGAGGAAAATGAAGCACCTTTTTGATATCTAATTTGGGGATATTAGCCCTTTTGAATCACAACTTTATATATACAATTGTTCATATTTAAGATTGTAAGAATATTTCTTCACTAAGTGTGTTTTATTGATAATTTCAGGTTTTTGGGCGAAAGTTTTTGGCATTCCAACAGTGTAGTTGTCTTCCTCTCCTCGCGCCGATAAAATCGATATATTATACTGCCCATTTCGGTACATGTATGAGGAAGGAGACAAGTAATATACCACACAAAAGTCTACACCAAATTCTATACGAAAACCACTCACTCCATAACCACCATTCAGCCCACTTTCCTCACATAAAATTACCAAACTACCCTCAATCCTCTCAACCACCTCTTGACCAATGAGAGGGCTCCAAATGCACTATAAATAGACCCCAAGGGCCCTTGGGGCAGGATTGCTTCTCCCTTCCTCTCCCTCGCTCTTCGGAGCACTTTCACGCCCACTCTCTTTCTCTCCCCCTCTCTCCCTCTTAAGCAAGTCCAAGAACCTTCAAGAACAAGCAAGAATTGCAAATTCGAACGATAATTCTCTAGGATCGAGCACCGAATAGAAGCTTACTTCATTCGGTGATTTGGTCTACACTTCGACGAAGATCGAGTTGTGTGGTTTGGGTTGGAGCTTTCTTCATCCGAATCCGCGCAAGCAAGAAAACGAGCTTACTCTACTTCGATTGGGAGCTTTCTTCCAATTGACATCTTGCAAATCTCGAGTTCACTCAACCGGTACGGAGCTTACTTCGATTGGCGAGTGGATTGGTACGAAAGGAACACGTTGTGCGAGGCGACTAGCTCACTAGCATCTCAAGGCAACGGAGAAGGCATCCAAGACGAGACTCGAAGCTTACTTCATCTCTCTAGGTGTTTTCTTTCCTTTTTTGTAATTCTTGTAGTTTTAATTGAATTGGATTTGTGTAAAGAATTCTCGGTTTAATGAATCTTTAGTTTCTTGTTTACTTGAATCGAATCCTTGTTGGTGTTTTTACTTGATCTTTTGCCTTTAATTACTGCCTTTTAGGAAAAATTTATGCCCTTAATTCTCTTTTCGATTAAGTTTCTGCCTATTTAGATTAAGTTTCTGCATAGAAAGTTAAAATTGTTTCCTTCATTGCGTAGATCTTGATTTCTAGTTTCGGGAACTTTTTGAATCGTTGAATTCCATGAAATATTCGAATTGATATGAGTCTTTGAAAATTGTAACTTAAATTGAAAACCTGCTGTTTCCAGGGACAGTTTTTCAGAGACCTGATTGTAATTCGTTAATAACTTTTTATTCCGTTGTCCAAATTGTTTGAAATTTTAGGATAAATTTGATAATATTCAGACCTCTCTGTAGACTAATTTTCATTAATTTTGGAAACTTCGGAATAATTATTTTAAAGATCTGAATTTTATTCATTATTTGACGCATATACTCCTCGTGGAACGAACTTCTATATTTCCACTATACACATATATTTCCAACTTGTTGATTGAATTGGTTTTCACATACAACGATATCTCGAATTAAAAGTGATTGAAAACCCGCTCATCATTATGACACTCCTGTCATCACTCCATCGCGTATCTCGTATTAGGATCAGCGCATTCGTACCGGCGTTTCGCCGATGCAAGGTATAGAGTCGCACCATTATCATGCCGATATGTAGGTGCTGTAACCCTTCTCTTACCAATAACTGGTAACTTTCATCCGTAATAAAAGGTAACTCCACTTGCATGCCCTCGGTTACCAACGTTCGCTCGTCAGAGTAGTGTTGATAAACTCGATGCTGTCTTTCGGACCATCCTGCTTGGTAAAGTGTTTCCGCAGGAACTTGTTGGGCTCGTCTATATTGAGAAATGTCTAACTCGGCCTCGGGGCAGAGTTGTGATTCTAAACTTCTCTGGTACCGGGGGTTATTCCCGGTCAGTCTTCTTTGTGCTTCGAACCGTAGACGGCTTCCTAACCGATAACCTCTGATCTGGTCATCGATTGTTGGTCGTCTCTCTACTGTTTCTCTGGTGACCGATGGTCGGGCTGTTTCGGTCCTGGTTGTACTCATTGTAGTCTCGCTTTTCGTTTTTCTTCGTCGAAGATGTCTTGCGGATTCTTGAATACGTACAATCGTCCCTTCGTAGCCTTAATAGGCTTGCTCGTTCCGAGGTTTAACCCTTGAAGTTGCTTCTGGAGGTCGTCTATTGCCAACGTGAGGTCCTCTGGTTTGGCTTGGGTTTCTTTCGCCTCGAATCTCTTGACTGCTGTCTTTATATCGTCAAGATTTTCTGAAATCTTAATTAACAATTGTATAATTGTGTTGTTTTGTTTTATTTGTGTAGAAGATAACTTTTCAGTTACTTCGCTGGGTCTTATGAAACCGATTGCCGGTGGTTCAATTGATTCTAATGCTTTCAATGCCTCTCTATAGGTTGAACTCTCAGCACTTAACTGCCAATCACTCATATAAGGGTTTTTAGTTCGCTAAGCTTTTGGACTATTGTTTGCTCAATATATTCGAGTTTCTTTTCTAGAGACTGAACAGTGTTGGCTAACTCCTTATTTTGTTCTTCTAATTTATGGAAGTGTTTTAGAGCAACTTTTGATAATAAGCAAGTCTTATCAAAAATTACTGAGGTATTATTACAAATGGTTACTAGATAGTCTTTATTTGTTGGTCTTTCTGCTAGATCTAAATAAGCTAGATCAGCTGTTCTTGCTTTATTGTACCAGTCTTCTATGGACTTTTCAAACTTATTGGACATACATACAAAAACTGCAATACTAAAGCTTTCTTATTGGTAAGTTTACCGAGCCAATTTCTCACAAGGTCCGTTTACCTATAATTTTTCAATAGTATTGTTTGTTTGTGTATTCTACGTTCTATTTTCGTATGAATCTCTTAATTTATCTAAGTTTTCTTCTTCACGTATTACGAAAGTAATGGTACTTTTTCCGTCCCAGCGTACTTTTTCCCGCGTTATCGTCTATACGTGAACAAATTTATGCTTAGATAACTTCAGAATTTCTTTGGAAAATAGTGTCCAGCTTCTGATTGATACAATAGTTACAA
Organism: Luzula sylvatica; assembly: GCA_946800325.1. Lineage (NCBI taxonomy): Eukaryota > Viridiplantae > Streptophyta > Magnoliopsida > Poales > Juncaceae > Luzula > Luzula sylvatica. Next base: position 69,854,065 of record OX326960.1, read on the forward strand.
GAATAACCTTCTAGTATAAAAAAATCACACAGATTGATACCTTCTTTGGAACAAGAATTTCGTAGGAAAGCACCTTTGCTCTGATACCAGGGGTAGAGCAGCAGGCAGCGGAAAGTTTTATTTATCACTAATATTTCTTACAAGGGTAGAGAGAGAGAAGAGCAGTTGTGGAATGAATTTCCAAGACTGATCTGCTTCCCCTTATATAGACTACTTAGAACAATCCCGAAGGGGCTCAATAATGTAGTGCGGGTGCTCAATGGGCCCCATCGTCCACTAATTAAAGGCTTACACAAGTGGGATGTTCTTTTCACACAGTGGGCATCTAGTACAATAATTGCCCAAAAAGTAAAGAAAGTGAGCTGCACCCATGTGCACTACTCAAAAAGATAAGAAAGTGAGCTGTACCCATGTGCACTACTCAAAAAGATACAAAAAAAATGAGCTGCACCCATGTGCACTACTCAAAAGATAAGATTCCCTGCTTTAGTAATAAGGACTTTGGTGAATGCTGTTGATCTGTCGATGGCATTCTTCTAACACCTGGATGTGTCTGGATACTGGGCCTAATGCATCTCTAGCCCAATTGTCGTTGGAGGCCTGGTCCTCGAGTCGAGCCTTCTGAAGATAGCACAAGGAAAGGAGTACTTCACAGTCCATACAGGTTTTTACTACCTGCTCCCGGTGTATCTCGGACGCCCTTCTTCTTTGGTCCGTCTCCGCCTGAATCGTTCTAGGATAGTTGAATAACAGATCCTCAGTTATTATGATTGTCTCCACCAGGCTTTCTTCATTTGGGTCCCCAAGAGTTCCCCATAATTCTGCATTGCGGAGGGACATTCGAACTTCCCTTCGAAACGCTCCATGGGTTCGGTGGTTTTGTTGCAAGCGTGCTCGGATTAAATTAAACATCCTTTACAAAACAAAGAAAATAAACAAACTGTTCATATACATTTCTTACATATTAGATACTTGTGGTTATTGTTTTAGTGCGGTCCACCACTTCCGCATTTTTAGAGCGATTTGTTAAGCGCGGTTACTCTTTCCGCCAAGGGTTTTTGACATACGGTACCCTCTTTCCGTCGATCGTTGGTAAGGCGGGCCATCTCCGCCGTCGATTTCTTGAATTATGCCGTTGATAATAATAGAAACGGAGTTTACGATCTCCGTTGGAGCATGCCGTACTTCTTCTAGTACTTGCTCCAATTTCTCCAATTTTTCCAAGCTTTGGTAGTCTGTATTGACTACCATCATCCTCGCTGCAAGCCTGGATAATGAGTCAGCGAGCACATTGTTTTTTCCTTCTATATGCTCGAAATTTATTTGTACTCCTGTTCCTGTAACAAAATCCACAAAATTTATCCATCGTACTCTCGAGGGTTTATTCACGGCTGTCTTGTTATAGAAACTAATAATCGCTTGGCAGTCCGTTCGGAGGGTTATTTCTTTCTGGTCAAGATAATGGATTTTCAATGCCTTCAATGTTTCCATACAGGCATATATTTCTGCATCAATAGTGGATTTAATAACCGGGAATTTTCCCGACGCATATGCACAGACCCGTTCAACGCTTCGTGGGTCGTTTTTCATCGGTTTCCATTTACAGACTCCTCCCCATCCCTCCATACATCCGTCGGTTTCTAGAATAATATGTGCGCCCGTGGGTGGGAGTTCCAAGTCTGGAAGATGTTGAACTTCCTTCTTAATGGTTTTAATAAGTTCGAGATCAGAACTTTTTAGGCGTTTATCTCCATGAGGGCTGGTTTTTGAATACAAGGGACCCAAAAGGGTACCTAGCTTTGGTATATACGATCTTGCATAGTTGAGAATTCCACAACTGCTCTTCTCTCTCTCTACCCTTGTAAGAAATTTTAGTGATAAATAAAACTTTCCGCTGCCTGCCTTATTTTGTTCTTCTAATTTATGGAAGTGTTTTAGAGCAACTTTTGATAATAAGCAAGTCTTATCAAAAATTACTGAGGTATTATTACAAATGGTTACTAGATAGTCTTTATTTGTTGGTCTTTCTGCTAGATCTAAATAAGCTAGATCAGCTGTAAAACAAGAATTTTTGATAATAAACAAAACAAGAATTATTGAGCCCCTTATTTTGCTTATTTACGGGTAATTGGTTACTTTCTCTTCTCTCTCTCTACCATTTACGGAGTATTTTGAGTATGACAAGAAAATTGAGTATTTTGCTTGTGTTACACTCCAATTTTAACATTTAAAAAAAAATATCTTTGTTGAATTTTTTGAAGGTGTTAGACTTCGGTTTTTGCATTTTTTAAAAAATTTTGAGAGCCTTGAAATTTGTGTGTATTAGTCTTCAATTACGGAGTATTTTGAGAGTGCCATGAAAATTGAGTATTTTTCTTATTTTACACTTCAATTTTAGCATTTTTTAAAAAAATATCTTAATTGAATTTTTTGAAGGTGTTAGACTTCATTTTTTCATTTTTAAGAAATTTTTTAAAAAATTGAAATTTTTGTGTGCTAGTCTTCAATTACGGTGTATTTTGAGTACGACATGAAAATTGAGTATTTTTCTTGTATTACAATTCAATTTTGTCATTTTATAAAAAAAACCTTAATTGAATTTTTTGAAGGTGTTAGACTTCAGTTTTTGCATTTCTAAGAAATTTTTGAAAACATTGAAATTTGTGTGTGTTAGTCTTCAATTACGGAGTATTTTGAGTATGACATGAAAATTGAGAATTTTGCTTTTGTTACACTTCAATTTTAAATAATTTTAAAAAAATAACTTGATTGAATATTTTTGAGTGTGTTAGTCTTTAGTTTTTTTGATTTTTAAGAAATTTTTGAAAAAAATTGAAATTTGTGTGTGTTACTCTTCAATTACGGATTATTTTGATTACGTCATGAAAATTGAGTATTTTTCTTGTGTTAGACTTCAGTTTTAACATTTAAAAAAAATATCTTAATTGAATTTTTTGAAGGTGTTTGACTTCAGTTTTTGAATTTCTAAGAAATTTTTGAAAAAATTGAAATTTGTGCGTGTAAGTCTTCAATTACGGAGTATTTTGAGTATGACATGAAAATTGAGTATTTTGCTTGTGTTACACTCCAATTTTAACATTTAAAAAAAATATATCTTCATTGAATTTTTAGAAGGTGTTAGACTTCGGTTTTTGCATTTTTTAGAAAATTTTGAGAGCCTTGAAATTTGTGTGTGTTAGTCTTCAATTACGGAGTATTTTGAGTGTGCCATGAAAATTGAGTACTTTTCTTATGTTACACTTCGATTTTAACATTTTAAAAAAAATATCTTAATAGAATATTTTGAAGGTGTTAGACTTCATTTTTTCATTTTTATGAAATTTTTTAAAAAATTGAAATTTGTGTGTGCTAGTGTTCAATTCCGGAGTATTTTGAGTACGACATGAAAATTGAGTATTTTTCTTGTGTTACAATTCAATTTTTACATTTTATAAAAAAACCTTAATTGAATTTTTTGAAGGTGTTAGACTTCAGTTTTTGCATTTTTAAGAAATTTTGGAAAACATTGAAATTTGTGTGTGTTAGTCTTCAATTACGGAGTATTTTGAGTATGACATGAAAGTTGAGAATTTTGATTTTGTTGCACTTCAATTTTAAATAATTTAAAAAAAATAACTTGACTGAATATTTTTGAAGGTGTTAGACTTTAGTTTTTTCATTTTTAAGAAATTTTCGAAAAAAATTGAAATTTGTGTGCGTTAGTCTTCAATTACGGAGTATTTTGAGTACGACATGAAAATTGAGTATTTTTCTTATGTTACAATTCAATTTTAACATTTTATAAAAAAAACCTTTATTGAATTTTTTGAAGGTGTTAGACTTCAGTTTTTGCATTTCTAAGAAATTTTTGAAAACATTGAAATTTGTGTGGGTTAGTCTTCAATTACGGAGTATTTTGAGTATGACAAGAAAATTGAGAATTTTGCTTTTGTTACACTTCAATTTTAAATAATTTTAAAAAAATAACTTGATTGCATATTTTTGAGTGTGTTAGTCTTTAGTTTTTTCATTTTTAAGAAATTTTTGAAAAAAAGTGCAATTTGTGTGTGTTACTCTTCAATTACGGATTATTTTGAGTACGTCATGAAAATTGAGTATTTTTCTTGTGTTACACTTCAATTTTAACATTTAAAAAAAAAATATCTTAATTGAATTTTTTGAAGGTGTTTGACTTCAGTTTTTGAATTTCTAAGAAATTTTTGAAAAAAATGAAATTTGTGTGTGTTAGTCTTCAATTACGGAGTATTTTGAGTATGACATGAATATTGAGTATTTTGCTTGTGTTACACTCCAATTTTAACATTTAAAAAAAAAATCTTTATTGAATTTTTTGAAGGTGTTAGACTTCGGTTTTTGCATTTTTTAGAAAATTTTGAGAGCCTTGAAATTTGTGTGTGTTAGTCTTCAATTACGGAGTATTTTGAGTGTGCCATGAAAATTGAGTATTTTTCTTATGTTACACTTCAATTTTAACATTTTTTAAAAAAATATCTTGATAGAATATTTTGACAGGGTTAGACTTTATTTTTTCATTTTTAAGAAATTTTTTAAAAAATTAAAATTTGTGTGTGCTAGTCTTCAATTCCGGAGTATTTTGAGTACGACATGAAATTTAGTATTTTTCTTGTGTTACAATTCAATTTTAACATTTTATAAAAAAACCTTAATTGAATTTTTTGAAGGTGTGTTAGACTCCAGTTTTTGCATTTTTAAGAAATTTTGGAAAACATTGAAATTTGTGTGTGTTAGTCTTCAATTACGGAGTATTTTGAGTATGACATGAAAATTGAGAATTTTGATTTTGTTACACTTCAATTTTAAATAATTTTAAAAAAATAACTTGATTGAATATTTTTGAAGGTGTTAGACTTTAGTTTTTTCATTTTTAAGAAATTTTTGAAAAAAATTGAAATTTGTGTGCGTTAGTCTTCAATTACCGAGTATTTTGAGTACGACATGAAAATGGAGTAATTTTCTTGTGTTACAATTCAATTTTAACATTTTGTAAAAAAAACCTTAATTGAATTTTTTGAAGGTGTTAGACTTCAGTTTTTGCATTTCTAAGAAATTTTTGGAAACATTGAAATTTGTGTGGGTTAGTCTTCAATTACGGAGTATTTTGAGTATGCCATGAAAATTGAGAATTTTGCTTTTGTTACACTTCAATTTTAAATAATTTTAAAAAAATAACTTGATTGCATATTTTTGAGTGTGTTAGTCTTTAGTTTTTTCATTTTTAAGAAATTTTTGAAAAAAATTGCAATTTGTGTGTGTTACTCTTCAATTACGGATTATTTTGAGTACGTCATGAAAATTGAGTATTTTTCTTGTGTTACACTTCAATTTTAACATTTAAAAAAAAAATATCTTAATTGAATTTTTTGAAGGTGTTTGACTTCAGTTTTTGAATTTCTAAGAAATTTTTGAAAAAAATGAAATTTGTGTGTGTTAGTCTTCAATTACGTAGTATTTTGAGTAAGACATGAATATTGAGTATTTTGCTTGTGTTACACTCCAATTTTAACATTTAAAAAAAAATATCTTTATTGAATTTTTTGAAGGTGTTAGACTTCGGTTTTTGCATTTTTTAGAAAATTTTGAGAGCCTTGAAATTTGTGTGTGTTAGTCTTCAATTACGGAGTATTTTGAGTGTGCCATGAAAATTGAGTATTTTTCTTATGTTACACTTCAATTTTAACATTTTTTAAAAAAATATCTTGATAGAATATTTTGACAGGGTTAGACTTTATTTTTTCATTTTTAAGAAATTTTTTAAAAAATTAAAATTTGTGTGTGCTAGTCTTCAATTCCGGAGTATTTTGAGTACGACATGAAATTTAGTATTTTTCTTGTGTTACAATTCAATTTTAACATTTTATAAAAAAACCTTAATTGAATTTTTTGAAGGTGTGTTAGACTCCAGTTTTTGCATTTTTAAGAAATTTTGGGAAACATTGAAATTTGTGTGTGTTAGTCTTCAATTACGGAGAATTTTGAGTATGACATGAAAATTGAGAATTTTGATTTTGTTACACTTCAATTTTAAATAATTTTAAAAAAATAACTTGATTGAATATTTTTGAAGGTGTTAGACTTTAGTTTTTTCATTTTTAAGAAATTTTTGAAAAAAATTGAAATTTGTGTGCGTTAGTCTTCAATTACCGAGTATTTTGAGTACGACATGAAAATGGAGTAATTTTCTTGTGTTACAATTCAATTTTAACATTTTATAAAAAAAACCTTAGTTGAATTTTTTGAAGGTGTTAGACTTCAGTTTTTGCATTTCTAAGAAATTTTTGGAAACATTGAAATTTGTGTGGGTTAGTCTTCAATTACGGAGTATTTTGAATATGCCATGAAAATTGAGAATTTTGCTTTTGTTACACTTCAATTTTAAATAATTTTAAAACAATAACTTGATTGCATATTTTTGATGTTAGTCTTTAGTTTTTTCATTTTTAAGAAATTTTTGAAAAAAATTGAAATTTGTGTGTGTTACTCTTCAATTACGGATTATTTTGAGTACGTCATGAAAATTGAGTATTTTTCTTGTGTTACACTTCAATTTTGACATTTAAAAAAAAAATATCTTAATTGAATTGTTTGAAGGTGTTTGACTTCAGTTTTTGAATTTCTATGAAATTTTTGAAAAAATTGAAATTTGTGTGTGGTAGTCTTCAATTACGGAGTATTTTGAGTATGACATGAAAATTGAGTATTTTGCTTGTGTTACACTCCAATTTTAACATTTTAAAAAAATATATCTTCATTGAATTTTTAGAAGGTGTTAGACTTCGGTTTTTGCATTTTTTAGAAAATTTTGAGAGCCTTGAAATTTGTGTGTGTTAGTCTACAATTACGGAGTATTTTGAGTGTGCCATGAAAATTGAGTATTTTTCTTATGTTACACTTCGATTTTAACATTTTTTAAAAAAATATCTTAATAGAATATTTTGAAGGTGTTAGACTTCATTTTTTCATTTTTAAGAAATTTTTTAAAAAATTAAAATTTGTATGTGCTAGTCTTCAATTCCGGAGTATTTTGAGTACGACATGAAAATTGAGTATTTTTCTTGTGTTACAATTCAATTTTAACATTTTATAAAAAAACCTTAATTGAATTTTTTGAAGGTGTTAGACTTCAGTTTTTGCATTTTTAAGAAATTTTGGAAAACATTGAAATTTGTGTGTGTTAGTCTTCAATTACGGAGTATTTTGAGTATGACATGAAAATTGAGAATTTTGATTTTGTTACACTTCAATTTTAAATAATTTAAAAAAAATAACTTGATTGAATATTTTTGAAGGTGTTTGACTTCATTTTTTCATTTTTAAGAAATTTTTAAAAAAAATTGAAATTTGTGTGCGTTAGTCTTCAATTACGGAGTATTTTGAGTACGACATGAAAATTGAGTATTTTTCTTGTGTTACAATTCAATTTTAACATTTTATAAAAAAAACCTTAATTGAATTTTTTGAAGGTGTTAGACTTCAGTTTTTGCATTTCTAAGATATTTTTAAAAACATTGAAATTTGTGTGGGTTAGTCTTCAATTACGGAGTATTTTGAGTATGACATGAAAATTGAGAATTTTGCTTTTGTTACACTTCAATTTTAAATAATTTTAAAAAAATAACTTGATTGCATATTTTTGAATGTGTTAGTCTTTAGTTTTTTTCATTTTTAAGAAATTTTGAAAAAAATTGAAATTTGTGTGTGTTACTCTTCAATTACGGATTATTTTGAGTACGTCATGAAAATTGAGTATTTTTCTTGTGTTACACTTCAATTTTAACATTTTAAAAAAAAATATCTTAATTGAATTTTTTGAAGGTGTTTGACTTCAGTTTTTGAATTTCTAAAAAATTTTTGAAAAAATTGAAATTTGTGTGTGTTAGTCTTCAATTACGGAGTATTTTGAGTATGACATTAAAATTGAGTATTTTGCTTGTGTTACACTCCAATTTTAACATTTTAAAAAAATATATCTTTATTGAATTTTTAGAAGGTGTTAGACTTCGGTTTTTGCATTTTTTAGAAAATTTTGAGAGCCTTGAAATTTGTGTGTGTTAGTCTTCAATTACGGAGTATTTTGAGTGTGCCATGAAAATTGAGTATTTTTCTTATGTTACACTTCGATTTTAACATTTTTAAAAAAAATATCTTAATAGAATATTTTGAAGGTGTTAGACTTCATTTTTTCATTTTTAAGAAATTTTTTAAAAAATTGAAATTTGTGTGTGCTAGTATTCAATTCCGGAGTATTTTGAGTACGACATGAAAATTGAGTATTTTTCTTGTGTTACAATTCAATTTTAACATTTTATAAAAAAACCTTAATTGAATTTTTTGAAGGTGTTAGACTTCAGTTTTTGCATTTTTAATAAATTTTGGAAAACATTGAAATTTGTGTGAGTTAGTCTTCAATTACGGAGTATTTTGAGTATGACATGAAAATTGAGAATTTTGATTTTGTTACACTTCAATTTTAAATAATTTAAAAAAAATAACTTGATTGAATATTTTTGAAGGTGTTAGACTTTAGTTTTTTCAATTTTAAGAAATTTTTGAAAAAAATTGAAATTTGTGTGCGTTAGTCTTCAATTACGGAGTATTTTGAGTACGGCATGAAAATTGAGTATTTTTCTTGTGTTACAATTCAATTTTAACATTTTATAAAAAAAACCTTAATTGAATTTTTTGAAGGTGTTAGACTTCAGTTTTTGCATTTTTAAGAAATTTTGGAAAACATTGAAATTTGTGTGTGTTAGTCTTCAATTACGGAGTATTTTGAGTATGACATGAAAATTGAGAATTTTGATTTTGTTACACTTCAATTTTAAATAATTTAAAAAAAATAACTTGATTGAATATTTTTGAAGGTGTTAGACTTTAGTTTTTTAATTTTTAAGAAATTTTTGAAAAAAATTGAAATTTGTGTTCGTTAGTCTTCAATTACGGAGTATTTTGAGTACGTCATGAAAATTGAGTATTTTTCTTGTGTTACACTTCAATTTTAACATTTTAAAGAAAATATCTTAATTGAATTTTTTGAAGGTGTTTGACTTCAGTTTTTGCATTTCTAAGAAATTTTTGAAAACATTGAAATTTGTGTGGGTTAGTCTTCAATTACGGAGTATTTTGAGTATGACATGAAAATTGAGAATTTTGCTTTTGTTACACTTCAATTTTAAATAATTTTAAAAAAATAACTTGATTGCATATTTTTGAGTGTGTTTGTCTTTAGTTTTTTCATTTTTAAGAAATTTTTGAAAAAAATTTAAATTTGTGTGCGTTAGTCTTCAATTACCGAGTATTTTGAGTACGACATGAAAATTGAGTAATTTTCTTGTGTTACAATTCAATTTTAACATTTTATAAAAAAAACCTTAATTGAATTTTTTGAAGGTGTTAGACTTCAGTTTTTGCATTTCTAAGAAATTTTTGGAAACATTGAAATTTGTGTGGGTTAGTCTTCAATTACGGAGTATTTTGAGTAAGACATGAAAATTGAGAATTTTGCTTTTGTTACACTTCAATTTTAAATAATTTTAAAAAAATAACTTGATTGCATATTTTTGAGTGTGTTAGTCTTTAGTTTTTTCATTTTTAAGAAATTTTTGAAAAAAATTGAAATTTGTGTGTGTTACTCTTCAATTACGGATTATTTTGAGTACGTCATGAAAATTGAGTATTTTTCTTGTGTTACACTTCAATTTTAACATTTAAAATAAAATATGTTAATTGAATTTTTTGAAGGTGTTTGACTTCAGTTTTTGAATTTCTAAGAAATTTTTGAAAAAATTGAAATTTGTTTGTGTTAGTCTTCAATTACGGAGTATTTTGAGTATGACATGAAAATTGAGTATTTTGCTTGTGTCACACTCCAATTTTAACATTTAAAAAAAAATATCTTTATTGAATTTTTTGAAGGTGTTAGACTTCGGTTTTTGCATTTTTTAGAAAATTTTGAAAGCCTTGAAATTTGTGTGTGTTAGTCTTCAATTTCGGAGTATTTTGAGTGTGCCACGAAAATTGAGTATTTTTCTTATGTTACACTTCGATTTTAACATTTTTAAAAAAAATATCTTAATAGAATATTTTGAAGGTGTTAGACTTCATTTTTTCATTTTTAAAAATATTTTTAAAAAATTGAAATTTGTTTGTGCTAGTCTTCAATTCCGGAGTATTTTGAGTACGACATGAAAATTGAGTATTTTTCTTGTCCTACAATTCAATTTTAACATTTTTTAAAAAAACCTTAATTGAATTTTTTGAAGGTGTTAGACTTCAGTTTTTGCATTTTTAAGAAATTTTGGAAAACATTGAAATTTGTGTGTGTTAGTCTTCAATTACGGAGTATTTTGAGTATGACATGAAAATTGAGAATTTTGATTTTGTGACACTTCAATTTTAAATAATTTTAAAAAAATAACTTGATTGAATATTTTTGAAGGTGTAAGACTTTAGTTTTTTCATTTTTAAGAAATTTTTGAAAAAAATTGAAATTTGTGTGCGTTAGTCTTCAATTACGGAGTATTTTGAGTACGACATGAAAATTGAGTATTTTTCTTGTGTTACAATTCAATTTTAACATTTTATAAAAAAAACCTTAATTGAATTTTTTGAAGGTGTTAGACTTCAGTTTTTGCATTTCTAAGAAATTTTTTGAAACATTGAAATTTGTGTGTGTTAGTCTTCAATTATGGAGTATTTTGAGTATGACATGAAAATTGAGAATGTTGCTTTTGTTACACTTCAATTTTAAATAATTTTAAAAAAATAACTTGATTGCATATTTTTGAAGGTATTAGACTTTAGTTTTTTAATTTTTAAGAAATTTTTGAAAAAAATTGAAATTTGTGTGCGTTAGTCTTCAATTACGGAGTATTTTGAGTACGTCATGAAAATTGAGTATTTTTCTTGTGTTACACTTCAATTTTAACATTTTAAAGAAAATATCTTAATTGAATTTTTTGAAGGTGTTTGACTTCAGTTTTTGCATTTCTAAGAAATTTTTGAAAAAATTGAAATTTGTGTGGGTTAGTCTTCAATTACGGAGTATTTTGAGTATGACATGAAAATTGAGAATTTTGCTTTTGTTACACTTCAATTTTAAATAATTTAAAAAAAATAACTTGATTGCATATTTTTGAGTGTGTTTGTCTTTAGTTTTTTCATTTTTAAGAAATTTTTGAAACAAATTGAAATTTGTGTGTGTTACTCTTCAATTACGGATTATTTTGAGTACGTCATGAAAATTCAGTATTTTTCTTGTGTTACACTCCAATTTCAACATTTAAAAAAAAATATCTTTATTGAATTTTTTGAAGGTGTTAGACTTCTGTTTTTGAATTTTTTAGAAAATTTTGAGAGCCTTGAAATTTGTGTGTGTTAGTCTTCAATTACGGAGTATTTTGAGTGTGCCATGAAAATTGAGTATTTTTCTTATGTTACACTTGCATTTTAACATTTTAAAAAAAAATATCTTAATAGAATATTTTGAAGGTGTTAGACTGCATTTTTTCATTTTTAAGAAATTTTTTAAAAAATTGAAATTTGTTTGTGCTAGTCTATAATTCCGGAGTATTTTGAGTACGACATGAAAATTGAGAATTTTTCTTGTGCTACAATTCAATTTTAACATTTTATAAAAAAACCTTAATTGAATTTTTTGAAGGTGTTAGACTTCAGTTTTTGCATTTTTAAGAAATTTTGGAAAACATTGAAATTTGTCTGTGTTAGTCTTCAATTACGGAGTATTTTGAGTATGACATGAAAATTGAGAATTTTGATTTTGTTACACTTCAATTTTAAATAATTTTAAAAAAATAACTTGATTGAATATTTTTGAAGGTGTTAGACTTTAGTTTTTTAATTTTTAAGAAATTTTTGAAAAAAATTGAAATTTGTGTGCGTTAGTCTTCAATTACGGAGTATTTTGAGTACGTCATGAAAATTGAGTATTTTTCTTGTGTTACACTTCAATTTTAACATTTTAAAAAAATATCTTAATTGAATTTTTTGAAGGTGTTTGACTTCAGTTTTTGAATTTCTAAGAAATTTTTGAAAAAATTGAAATTTGTGTGTGTTAGTCTTCATTTACGGAGTATTTTGAGTATGACATTAAAATTGAGTATTTTGCTTGTGTCACTCTCCAATTTTAATATTTTCAAAAAATATATCTTTATTGAATTTTTAGAAGGTGTTAGACTTCGGTTTTTGCATTTTTTAGAAAATTTTGATAGCCTTGAAATTTGTGTGTGTTAGTCTTCAATTACGGAGTATTTTGAGTGTGCCATGAAAATTGAGTATTTTTCTTATGTTACACTTCGATTTTAACATTTTAAAAAAAAATATCTTAATAGAATATTTTGAAGGTGTTAGACTTCATTTTTTCATTTTTAAGAAATTTTTTAAAAAATTGAAATTTGTGTGTGCTAGTCTTCAATTCCGGAGTATTTTGAGTACGACATGAAAATTGAGTATTTTTCTTGTGTTACAATTCAATTTTAACATTTTATAAAAAAAACCTTAATTGAATTTTTTGAAGGTGTTAGACTTCAGTTTTTGCATTTTTAAGAAATTTTGGAAAACATTGAAATTTGTGTGTGTTAGTCTTCAATTACGGAGTATTTTGAGTATGACATGAAAATTGAGAATTTTGATTTTGTTACACTTCAATTTTAAATAATTTTAAAAAAATAACTTGATTGAATATTTTAGAAGGTGTTAGACTTTAGTTTTTTAATTTTTAAGAAATTTTTGAAAAAAATTGAAATTTGTGTGCGTTAGTCTTCAATTACGGTGTATTTTGAGTACGTCATGAAAATTGAGTATTTTTCTTGTGTTACACTTCAATTTTAACATTTTAAAGAATATATCTTAATTGAATTTTTTGAAGGTGTTTGACTTCAGTTTTTGAATTTCTAAGAAATTTTTGAAAAAATTGAAATTTGTGTGTGTTAGTCTTCAATTACGGAGTATTTTGAGTATGACATTAAAATTGAGTATTTTGCTTGTGTCACACTCCAATTTTAATATTTTAAAAAAATATATCTTTATTGAATTTTTAGAAGGTGTTAGACTTCGGTTTTTGCATTTTTTAGAAAATTCTGAGAGCCTTGAAATTTGTGTGTGTTAGTCTTCAATTACGGAATATTTTGAGTGTGCCATTAAAATTGAGTATTTTTCTTATGTTACACTTCGATTTTAACATTTTGTAAAAAAATATCTTAATAGAATATTTTGAAGGTGTTAGACTTCATTTTTTCATTTTTAAGAAATTTTTTAAAAAATTGAAATTTGTGTGTGCTAGTCTTCAATTCCGGAGTATTTTGAGTACGACATGAAAATTGAGTATTTTTCTTGTGTTACAATTCAATTTTAACATTTTATAAAAAAACCTTAATTGAATTTTTTGAAGGTGTTAGACTTCAGTTTTTGCATTTTTAAGAAATTTTGGAAAACATTGAAATTTGTGTGTGTTAGTCTTCAATTACGGAGTATTTTGAGTATGACATGAAAATTGAGAATTTTGATTTTGTTACACTTCAATTTTAAATAATTTTAAAAAAATAACTTGATTGAATATTTTTGAAGGTGTTAGACTTTAGTTTTTTCATTTTTAAGAAATTTTAGAAAAAAATTGAAATTTGTGTGCGTTAGTCTTCAATTACGGAGTATTTTGAGTACGACATGAAAATTGAGTATTTTTCTTGTGTTATAATTCAATTTTAACATTTTATAAAAAATACCTTAATTGAATTTTTTGAAGGTGTTAGACTTCAGTTTTTGCATTTCTAAGAAATTTTTAAAAACATTGAAATTTGTGTGGGTTAGTCTTCAATTACGGAGTATTTTGAGTATGACATGAAAATTGAGAATTTTGCTTTTGTTACACTTCAATTTTAAATAATTTTATAAAAATAACTTAATTGCATATTTTTGAGTGTGTTAGTCTTTAGTTTTTTCATTTTTAAGATATTTTTGAAAAAAATTGAAATTTGTGTGTGTTACTCTTCAATTACGGATTATTTTGAGTACGTCATGAAAATTGAGTATTTTTCTTGTGTTACACTTCAATTTTAACATTTAAAAAAAAAATATCTTAATTGAATTTTTTGAAGGTGTTTGACTTCAGTTTTTGAATTTCTAAGAAATTTTTGAAAAAATTGAAATTTGTGTGTGTTAGTCTTCAATTACGGAGTATTTTGAGTATGACATGAAAATTGAGTATTTTGCTTGTGTTACACTCCAATTTTAGCATTTAAAAAAAATATCTTTATTGAATTTTTTGAAGGTGTTAGACTTCGGTTTTTGCATTTTTTAGAAAATTTTGAGAGCCTTGAAATTTGTGTGTGTTAGTCTTCAATTACGGAGTATTTTGAGTGTGCCATGAAAATTGAGTCTTTTTCTTATGTTACACTTCGATTTTAACATTTTTAAAAAAAATATCTTAATAGAATATTTTGAAGGTGTTAGACTTCATTTTTTCATTTTTAAGAAATTTTTTAAAAAATTGAAATTTGTGTGTGCTAGTCTTCAATTCCGGAGTATTTTGAGTACGACATGAAAATTGAGTATTTTTCTTGTGTTACAATTCAATTTTAACATTTTATAAAAAAACCTTAATTGAATTTTTTGAAGGTGTTAGACTTCAGTTTTTGCATTTTTAAGAAATTTTGGAAAACATTGAAATTTGTGTGTGTTAGTCTTCAATTACGGAGTATTTTGAGTATGACATGAAAATTGATAATTTTGATTTTGTTACACTTCGATTTTAAATAATTTTAAAAAAATAACTTGATTGAATATTTTTGAAGGTGTTGGGCTTTAGTTTTTTCATTTTTAAGAAATTTTTGAAAAAAATTGAAATTTGTGTGCGTTAGTCTTCAATTACGGAGTATTTTGAGTACGTCATGAAAATTGAGTATTTTTCTTGTGTTACACTTCAATTTTAACATTTTTAAAAAAATATCTTAATTGAATTTTTTGAAGGTGTTTGACTTCAGTTTTTGAATTTCTAAGAAATTTTTGAAAAAATTGAAATTTGTGTGTGTTAGTCTTCAATTACGGAGTATTTTGAGTATGACATTAAAATTGAGTATTTTGCTTGTGTCACACTCCAATTTTAATATTTTAAAAAAATATATCTTTATTGAATTTTTAGAAGGTGTTAGACTTCGGTTTTTGCATTTTTTAGAAAATTCTGAGAGCCTTGAAATTTGTGTGTGTTAGTCTTCAATTACGGAATATTTTGAGTGTGCCATGAAAATTGAGTATTTTTCTTATGTTACACTTTGATTTTAACATTTTGTAAAAAAATATCTTAATAGAATATTTTGAAGGTGTTAGACTTCATTTTTTCATTTTTAAGAAATTTTTTAAAAAATTGAAATTTGTGTGTGCTAGTCTTCAATTCTGGAGTATTTTGAGTACGACATGAAAATTGAGTATTTTTCTTGTGTTACAATTCAATTTTAACATTTTATAAAAAAACCTTAATTGAATTTTTTGAAGGTGTTAGACTTCAGTTTTTGCATTTTTAAGAAATTTTGGAAAACATTGAAATTTGTGTGTGTTAGTCTTCAATTACGGAGTATTTAGAGGATGACATGAAAATTGAGAATTTTGATTTTGTTACACTTCAATTTTAAATAATTTTAAAAAAATAACTTGATTGAATAATTTTGAAGGTGTTAGACTTTAGTTTTTTCATTTTTAAGAAATTTTTGAAAACAATTGAAATTTGTGTGCGTTAGTCTTCAATTACGGAGTATTTTGAGTACGACATGAAAATTGAGTATTTTTCTTGTGTTACAATTCAATTTTAACATTTTGTAAAAAATACCTTATTTGAATTTTTTGAAGGTGTTAGACTTCAGTTTTTGCATTTCTAAGAAATTTTTGAAAACATTGAAATTTGTGTGGGTTAGTCTTCAATTACGGAGTATTTTGAGTATGACATGAAAATTGAGAATTTTGCTTTTGTTACACTTCAATTTTAAATAATTTAAAAAAAATAACTTGATTGCATATTTTTGAGTGTGTTAGTCTTTAGTTTTTTCATTTTTAAGAAATTTTTGAAAAAAATTGAAATTTGTGTGTGTTACTCTTCAATTACGGATTATTTTGAGTACGTCATGAAAATTGAGTATTTTTCTTGTGTTACACTTCAATTTTAACATTTAAAAAAAAAATATCTTAATTGAATTTTTTGAAGGTGTTTGTCTTCAGTTTTTGAATTTCTAAGTAATTTTTGAAAAAATTGAAATTTGTGTGTGTTAGTCTTCAATTACGGAGTATTTTGAGTATGACATGAAAATTGAGTATTTTGCTTGTGTTACACTCCAATTTGAACATTTAAAAAAAAATATCTTTATTGAATTTTTTGAAGGTGTTAGACTTCGGTTTTTGCATTTTTTAGAAAATTTTGAGAGCCTTGAAATTTGTGTGTGTTAGTCTTCAATTACGGAGTATTTTGAGTGTGCCATGAAAATTTAGTATTTTTCTTATGTTACACTTCGATTTTAACATTTTTTAAAAAAATATCTTAATAGAATATTTTGAAGGTGTTAGACTTCATTTTTTCATTTTTAAGAAATTTTTTAAAAAATTGAAATTTGTGTGTGCTAGTCTTCAATTCCGGAGTATTTTGAGTACGACATGAAAATTGAGTATTTTTCTTGTGTTACAATTCAATTTTAACATTTTATAAAAAAACCTTAATTGAATTTTTTGAAGGTGTTAGACTTCAGTTTTTGCATTTTTAAGAAATTTTGGAAAACATTGAAATTTGTGTGTGTTAGTCTTCAATTACGGAGTATTTTGAGTATGACATGAAAATTGATAATTTTGATTTTGTTACACTTCAATTTTAAATAATTTTAAAAAAATAACTTGATTGAATATTTTTGAAGGTGTTGGACTTTAGTTTTTTCATTTTTAAGAAATTTTTGAAAAAAATTGAAATTTGTGTGCGTTAGTCTTTAATTACGGAGTATTTTGAGTACGTCATGACAATTGAGTATTTTTCTTGTGTTACACTTCAATTTTAACATTTTTAAAAAAATATCTTAATTGAATTTTTTGAAGGTGTTTGACTTCAGTTTTTGAATTTCTAAGAAATTTTTGAAAAAATTGAAATTTGTGTGTGTTAGTCTTCAATTACGGAGTATTTTGAGTATGACATTAAAATTGAGTATTTTGCTTGTGTTACACTCCAATTTTAACATTTTAAAAAAATATATCTTAATTGAATTTTTAGAAGGTGTTAGACTTCGGTTTTTGCATTTTTTAGAAAATTTTGAGAGCCTTGAAATTTCTGTGTGTTAGTCTTCAATTACGGAGTATTTTGAGTGTGCCATGAAAATTGAGTATTTTTCTTATGTTACACTTCGATTTTAACATTTTTTAAAAAAATATCTTAATAGAATATTTTGAAGGTGTTAGACTTCATTTTTTCATTTTTAAGTAATTTTTTAAAAAATTGAAATTTGTGTGTGCTAGTCTTCAATTCCGGAGTATTTTGAGTACGACATGAAAATTGAGTATTTTTCTTGTGTTACAATTCAATTTTAACATTTTATAAAAAAACCTTAATTGAATTTTTTGAAGGTGTTAGACTTCAGTTTTTGCATTTTTAATAAATTTTGGAAAACATTGAAATTTGTGTGTGTTAGTCTTCAATTAAGGAGTATTTTGAGTATGACATGAAAATTGAGAATTTTGATTTTGTTACACTTCAATTTTAAATAATTTAAAAAAAATAACTTGAGTGAATAATTTTGAAGGTGTTAGACTTTAGTTTTTTCATTTTTATGAAAGTTTTGAAAAAAATTGAAATTTGTGTGCGTTAGTCTTCAATTACGGAGTATTTTGAGTACGACATGAAAATTGAGTATTTTTCTAGTGTTACAATTCAATTTTAACATTTTGTAAAAAATACCTTAATTGAATTTTTTGAAGGTGTTAGACTTCAGTTTTTGCATTTCTAAGAAATTTTTGAAAACATTGAAATTTGTGTGGGTTAGTCTTCAATTACGGAGTATTTTGAGTATGACATGAAAATTGAGAATTTTGCTTTTGTTACACTTCAATTTTAAATAATTTTAAAAAAATAACTTGATTGCATATTTTTGAGTGTGTTAGTCTTTAGTTTTTTCATTTTTAAGAAATTTTTGAAAAAAATTGAAATTTGTGTGTGTTACTCTTCAATTACGGATTATTTTGAGTACGTCATGAAAATTGAGTATTTTTCTTGTGTTACACTTCAATTTTAACATTTAAAAAAAAATATCTTCATTGAATTTTTTGAAGGTGTTTGACTTCAGTTTTTGAATTTCTAAGTAATTTTTGAAAAAATTGAAATTTGTGTGTGTTAGTCTTCAATTACGGAGTATTTTGAGTATGACATGAAAATTGAGTATTTTGCTTGTGTTACACTCCAATTTGAACATTTAAAAAAAAATATCTTTATTGAATTTTTTGAAGGTGTTAGACTTCGGTTTTTGCATTTTTTAGAAAATTTTGAGAGCCTTGAAATTTGTGTGTGTTAGTCTTCAATTACGGAGTATTTTGAGTGTGCCATGAAAATTGAGTATTTTTCTTATGTTACACTTCGATTTTAACATTTTTTAAAAAAATATCTTAATAGAATATTTTGAAGGTGTTAGACTTCATTTTTTCATTTTTAAGAAATTTTTTAAAAAATTGAAATTTGTGTGTGCTAGTCTTCAATTCCGGAGTATTTTGAGTACGACATGAAAATTGAGTATTTTTCTTGTGTTACAATTCAATTTTAACATTTTATAAAAAAACCTTAATTGAATTTTTTGAAGGTGTGAGACTTCAGTTTTTGCATTTTTAAAAAATTTTGGAAAACATTGAAATTTGTGTGTGTTAGTCTTCAATTACGGAGTATTTTGAGTATGACATGAAAATTGATAATTTTGATTTTGTTACACTTCAATTTTAAATAATTTTAAAAAAATAACTTGATTGAATATTTTTGAAGGTGTTGGACTTTAGTTTTTTCATTTTTAAGAAATTTTTGAAAAAAATTGAAATTTGTGTGCGTTAGTCTTCAATTACGGAGTATTTTGAGTACGTCATGAAAATTGAGTATTTTTCTTGTGTTACACTTCAATTCTAACATTTTAAAAAAAATATCTTAATTGAATTTTTTGAAGGTGTTTGACTTCAGTTTTTGAATTTCTAAGAAATTTTTGAAAAAATTGAAATTTGTGTGTGTTAGTCTTCAATTACGGAGTATTTTGAGTATGACATTAAAATTGAGTATTTTGCTTGTGTCACACTCCAATTTCAATATTTTGAAAAAATATATCTTTATTGAATTTTTAGAAGGTGTTAGACTTCGGTTTTTGCATTTTTTAGAAAATTTTGAGAGCCTTGAAATTTGTGTGTGTTAGTCTTCAATTACGGAGTATTTTGAGTGTGCCATGAAAATTGAGTATTTTTCTTATGTTACACTTCGATTTTAACATTTTTTAAAAAAATATCTTAATAGAATATTTTGAAGGTGTTAGACTTCATTTTTTCATTTTTAAGAAATTTTTTAAAAAATTGAAATTTGTGTGTGCTAGTCTTCAATTCCGGAGTATTTTGAGTACGACATGAAAATTGAGTATTTTTCTTGTGTTACAATTCAATTTTAACATTTTATAAAAAAACCTTAATTGAATTTTTTGAAGGTGTTAGACTTCAGTTTTTGCATTTTTAATAAATTTTGGAAAACATTGAAATTTGTGTGTGTTAGTCTTCAATTACGGAGTATTTTGAGTATGACATGAAAATTGAGAATTTTGATTTTGTTACACTTCAATTTTAAATAATTTTAAAAAAATAACTTGATTGAATATTTTTGAAGGAGTTAGACTTTAGTTTTTTAATTTTTAAGAAATTTTTGAAAAAAATTGAAATTTGTGTGCGTTAGTCTTCAATTCCGGAGTATTTTGAGTACGACATGAAAATTGAGTATTTTTCTTGTGTTACACTTCAATTTTAACATTTTAAAGAATATATCTTAATTGAATTTTTTGAAGGTGTTTGACTTCAGTTTTTGAATTTCTAAGAAATTTTTGAAAAAATTGAAATTAGTGTGTGTTAGTCTTCAATTACGGAGTATTTTGAGTATGACATTAAAATTGAGTATTTTGCTTGTGTCACACTCCAATTTTAATATTTTAAAAAAATATATCTTTATTGAATTTTTAGAAGGTGTTAGACTTCGGTTTTTGCATTTTTTAAAAAATTCTGAGAGCCTTGAAATTTGTGTGTGTTAGTCTTCAATTACGGAATATTTTGAGTGTGCCATGAAAATTGAGTATTTTTCTTATGTTACACTTCGATTTTAACATTTTGTAAAAAAATATCTTAATAGAATATTTTGAAGGTGTTAGACTTCATTTTTTCATTTTTAAGAAATTTTTTAAAAAATTGAAATTTGTGTGTGCTAGTCTTCAATTCCGGAGTATTTTGAGTACGACATGAAAATTGAGTATTTTTCTTGTGTTACAATTCAATTTTAACATTTTATAAAAAAACCTTAATTGAAATTTTTGAAGGTGTTAGACTTCAGTTTTTGCATTTTTAAGAAATTTTGGAAAACATTGAAATTTGTGTGTGTTAGCCTTCAATTACGGAGTATTTTGAGTATGACATGAAAATTGAGAATTTTGATTTTGTTACACTTCAATTTTAAATAATTTAAAAAAAATAACTTGATTGAATATTTTTGAAGGTTTTAGACTTTAGTTTTTCATTTTTAAGAAATTTTTGAAAAAAATTGAAATTTGTGTGCGTTAGTCTTCAATTACGGAGTATTTTTAGTACGACATGAAAATTGAGTATTTTTCTTGTGTTACAATTCAATTTTAACATTTTATAAAAAATACCTTAAATGAATTTTTTGAAGGTGTTAGACTTCAGTTTTTGCATTTCTAAGAAATTTTTGAAAACATTGAAATTTGTGTGGGTTAGTCTTCAATTACGGAGTATTTTGAGTATGACATGAAAATTGAGAATTTTGCTTTTGTTACACTTCAATTTTAAATAATTTTAAAAAAATAACTTGATTGCATATTTTTGAGTGTGTTAGTCTTTAGTTTTTTCATTTTTAAGAAATTTTTGAAAAAAATTGAAATTTGTGTGTGTTACTCTTCAATTACGGATTATTTTGAGTACGTCATGAAAATTGAGTATTTTTCTTGTGTTACACTTCAATTTAAACATTTAAAAAAAAATATCTTAATTGAATTTTTTGAAGGTGTTTGACTTCAGTTTTTGAATTTCTAAGAAATTTTTGAAAAAATTGAAATTTGTGTGTGTTAGTCTTCAATTACGGAGTATTTTGAGTATGACATGAAAATTGAGTATTTTGCTTGTGTTACACTCCAATTTTAACATTTAAAAAAAAATATCTTTATTGAATTTTTTGAAGGTGTTAGACTTCGGTTTTTGCATTTTTTAGAAAATTTTGAGAGCCTTGAAATTTGTGTGCGTTAGTCTTCAATTACGGAGTATTTTGAGTGTCCCACGAAAATTGAGTATTTTTCTTATGTTACACTTCGATTTTAACATTTTTAAAAAAAATATCTTAATAGAATATTTTGAAGGTGTTAGACTTCATTTTTTCATTTTTAAGAAATTTTTTAAAAAATTGAAATTTGTGTGTGCTAGTCTTCAATTCCGGAGTATTTTGAGTACGACATGAAAATTGAGTATTTTTCTTGTGTTACAATTCAATTTTAACATTTTATAAAAAAACCTTAATTGAATTTTTTGAAGGTGTTAGACTTCAGTTTTTGCATTTTTAAGAAATTTTGGAAAACATTGAAATTTGTGTGTGTTAGTCTTCAATTACGGAGTATTTTGAGTATGACATTAAAATTGAGTATTTTGCTTGTGTTACACTCCAATTTTAACATTTTAAAAAAATATATCTTTATTGAATTTTTAGAAGGTGTTAGTCTTCGGTTTTTGCATTTTTTAGAAAATTTTGAGAGCCTTGAAATTTGTGTGTGTTAAGTCTTCAATTACGGAGTATTTTGAGTGTGCCATGAAAATTGAGTATTTTTCTTATGTTACACTTCGATTTTAACATTTTTTAAAAAAATATCTTAATAGAATATTTTGAAGGTGTTAGACTTCATTTTTTCATTTTTATGAAATTTTTTAAAAAATTGAAATTTGTGTGTGCTAGTCTTCAATTCCGGAGTATTTTGAGTACGACATGAAAATTGAGTCTTTTTCTTGTGTTACAATTCAATTTTAACATTTTATAAAAAAACCTTAATTGAATTTTTTGAAGGTGTTAGACTTCAGTTTTTGCATTTTTAATAAATTTTGGAAAACATTGAAATTTGTGTGTGTTAGTCTTCAATTAAGGAGTATTTTGAGTATGACATGAAAATTGAGAATTTTGATTTTGTTACACTTCAATTTTAAATAATTTTAAAAAAACAACTTGATTGAATATTTTTGAATGTGTTAGACTTTAGTTTTTTCAATTTTAATAAATTTTTGAAAAAATTGAAATTTGTGTGCGTTAGTCTTCAATTACGGAGTATTTTGAGTCTGGCATGAAAATTGAGTATTTTTCTTGTGTTACAATTCAATTTTAACATTTTATAAAAAAAACCTTAATTGAATTTTTTGAAGGTATTAGACTTCAGTTTTTGCATTTCTAAGAAATTTTTGAAAACATTGAAATTTGTGTGTGTTAGTCTTCAATTACGGAGTATTTTGAGTATGACATGAAAATTGAGAATTTTGCTTTTGTTACACTTCAATTTTAAATAATTTTAAAAAAATAACTTGATTGCATATTTTTGAGTGTGTTAGTCTTTAGTTTTTTCATTTTTAAGAAATTTTTGAAAAAAATTGAAATTTGTGTGTGTTACTCTTCAATTACGGATAATTTTGAGTACGTCATGAAAATTGAGTATTTTTCTTGGGTTACACTTCAATTTTAACATTTAAAAAAAATATCTTAATTGAATTTTTTGAAGGTGTTTGACTTCAGTTTTTGAATTTCTAAGAAATTTTTGAAAAAATTGAAATTTCTGTGTTTTACTCTTCAATTACGGATTATTTTGAGTACGTCATGAAAATTGAGTATTTTTCTTGTGTTACACTTCAATTTTAACATTTAAAAAAAAAATATCTTAATTGAATTTTTTGAAGGTGTTTGACTTCAGTTTTTGCATTTTTAAGAAATTTTGGAAAACATTGAAATTTGTGTGTGTTAGTCTTCAATTACGGAGTATTTTGAGTATGACATGAAAATTGAGAATTTTGATTTTGTTACTCTTCAATTTTAAATAATTTAAAAAAAATAACTTGATTGAATATTTTTGAAGGTGTTAGACTTTAGTTTTTTAATTTTTAAGAAATTTTTGAAAAAAATTGAAATTTGTGTGCGTTAGTCTTCAATTACGGTGTATTTTGAGTACGTTATGAAAATTGAGTATTTTTCTTGTGTTACACTTCAATTTTAACATTTTAAAAAAAATATCTTAATTGAATTTTTTGAAGGTGTTTGACTTCAGTTTTTGAATTTCTAAGAAATTTTTGAAAAAATTGTAATTTGTTTGTGTTAGTCTTCAATTACGGAGTATTTTGAGTATGACATTAAAATTGAGTATTTGGCTTGTGTCACACTCCAATTTTAACATTTCAAAAAAATATATCTTTATTGAATTTTTAGAAGGTGTTAGACTTCGGTTTTTGCATTTTTTTGAAAATTTTGAGAGCCTTGAAATTTGTGTGTGTTAGTTTTCAATTACGGAGTATTTTGAGTGTGCCATGAAAATTGAGTATTTTTCTTATGTTACACTTCGATTTTAACATTTTTAAAAAATATATCTTAATAGAATATTTTGAAGGTGTTAGACTTCATTTTTTCATTTTTAAGAAATTTTTTAAAAAATTGAAATTTGTGTGTGCTAGTCTTCAATTCCGGAGTATTTTGAGTACGACATGAAAATTGAGTATTTTTCTTGTGTTACAATTCAATTTTAACATTTTATAAAAAAACCTTAATTGAATTTTTTGAAGGTGTTAGACTTCTGTTTTTGCATTTTTAAGAAATTTTGGAAAACATTGAAATTTGTGTGTGTTAGTCTTCAATTACGGAGTATTTTGAGTATGACATGAAAATTGAGAATTTTGATTTTGTTACTCTTCAATTTTAAATAATTTAAAAAAAATAACTTGATTGAATATTTTTGAAGGTGTTAGACTTTAGTTTTTTAATTTTTAAGAAATTTTTGAAAAAAATTGAAATTTGTGTGCGTTAGTCTTCAATTACGGTGTATTTTGAGTACGTTATGAAAATTGAGTATTTTTCTTGTGTTACACTTCAATTTTAACATTTTAAAAAAAATATCTTAATTGAATTTTTTGAAGGTGTTTGACTTCAGTTTTTGAATTTCTAAGAAATTTTTGAAAAAATTGTAATTTGTTTGTGTTAGTCTTCAATTACGGAGTATTTTGAGTATGACATTAAAATTGAGTATTTGGCTTGTGTCACACTCCAATTTTAACATTTTAAAAAAATATATCTTTATTGAATTTTTAGAAGGTGTTAGACTTCGGTTTTTGCATTTTTTTGAAAATTTTGAGAGCCTTGAAATTTGTGTGTGTTAGTTTTCAATTACGGAGTATTTTGAGTGTGCCATGAAAATTGAGTATTTTTCTTATGTTACACTTCGATTTTAACATTTTTAAAAAATATATCTTAATAGAATATTTTGAAGGTGTTAGACTTCATTTTTTCATTTTTAAGAAATTTTTTAAAAAATTGAAATTTGTGTGTGCTAGTCTTCAATTCCGGAGTATTTTGAGTACGACATGAAAATTGAGTATTTTTCTTGTGTTACAATTCAATTTTAACATTTTATAAAAAAACCTTAATTGAATTTTTTGAAGGTGTTAGACTTCTGTTTTTGCATTTTTAAGAAATTTTGGAAAACATTGAAATTTGTGTGTGTTAGTCTTCAATTACGGAGTATTTTGAGTATGACATGAAAATTGAGAATTTTGATTTTGTTACACTTCAATTTTAAATAATTTTAAAAAAATAACTTGATTGAATATTTTTGAAGGTGTTAGACTTTAGTTTTTTCATTTTTAAGAAATCTTTGAAAAAAATTGAAATTTGTGTGCGTTAGTCTTCAATTACGGAGTATTTTGAGTACGTCATGAAAATTGAGTATTTTTCTTGTGTTACACTTCAATTTTAACATTTTTAAAAAAATATCTTAATTGAATTTTTTGAAGGTGTTTGACTTCAGTTTTTTAATTTCTAAGAAATTTTTGAAAAAATTGAAATTTGTGTGTGTTAGTCTTCATTTACGGAGTATTTTGAGTTTGACAAGAAAATTGAGTATTTTGCTTGTGTTACACTCCAATTTTAACATTTCAAAAAAATATATCTCTGTTAAATTTTTTGAAGGAGTTAGACTTCGGTTTTTGCATTTTTTAGAAAATTTTGAGAGCCTTGAAATTTGTGTGTGTTAGTCCTCAATTACAGAGTATTTTGAGAGTGCAATGAAAATTGAGTATTTTTCTTATTTTACACTTCAATTTTAAAATTTTTTTAAAAAATATCTGAATAGAATTTTTTGAAGGTGATAGACTTCATTTTTTCATTTTTAAGAAATTTTTAAAAAAATTGAAATTTGTGTGTGCTAGTCTTCAATTACGGAGTATTTTGAGTACGACATGAAAATTGAGTATTTTTCTTGTATTACAATTCAATTTTAACATTTTATAAAAAAAACCTTAATTGAATTTTTTGAAGGTGTTAGACTTCAGTTTTTGCATTTCTAAGAAATTTTTGAAAACATTGAAATTTGTGTGTGTTAGTCTTCAATTACGGAGTATTTTGAGTATGACATGAAAATTGAGAATTTTGCTTATGTTACACTTCAATTTTAAATAATTTTAAAAAAATAACTTGATTGCATATTTTTGAGTGTGTTAGTCTTTAGTTTTTTCATTTTTAAGAAATTTTTGAAAAAATTGAAATTTGTGTGTTTTACTCTTCAATTACGGATTATTTTGAGTACGTCATGAAAATTGAGTATTTTTCTTGTGTTACACTTCAATTTTAACATTTAAAAAAAAATATCTTAATTGAATTTTTTGAAGGTGTTTGACTTCAGATTTTGCATTTTTAAGAAATTTTGGAAAACATTGAAATTTGTGTGTGTTAGTCTTCAATTACGGAGTATTTTGAATATGACATGAAAATTGAGAATTTTGATCTTGTTACACTTCAATTTTAAATAATTTTAAAAAAATAACTTGATTCAATATTTTTGAAGGTGTTAGACTTTAGTTTTTTAAATTTTAAAATTTTTTTTAAAAAAATTGAAATTTGTGTGCGTTAGTCTTCAATTACGGAGTATTTTGAGTGCGGCATGAAAATTGAGTATTTTTCTTGTGTTACAATTCAATTTTAACATTTTATAAAAAAAACCTTAATTGAATTTTTTGAAGGTGTTAGACTTCAGTTTTTGCATTTCTAAGAAATTTTTGAAAACATTGAAATTTGTGTGTGTTAGTCTTCAATTACGGAGTATTTTGAGTATGACATGAAAATTGAGAATTTTGCTTATGTTACACTTCAATTTTAAATAATTTTAAAAAAATAACTTGATTGCATATTTTTGAGTGTGTTAGTCTTTAGTTTTTTCATTTTTAAGAAATTTTTGAAAAAAATTGAAATTTGTGTGTTTTACTCTTCAATTACGGATTATTTTGAGTACGTCATTAAAATTGAGTATTTTTCTTGTGTTACACTTCAATTTTAACATTTAAAAAAAATATCTTAGTTGAATTTTTTGAAGGTGTTTGACTTCAGTTTTTGCATTTTTAAGAAATTTTGGAAAACATTGAAATTTGTTTGTGTTAGTCTTCAATTACGGAGTATTTTGAGTATGACATGAAAATTGGGAATTTTGATTTTGTTACACTTCAATTTTAAATAATTTAAAAAAAATAACTTGATTGAATATTTTTGAAGGTGTTAGACTTTAGTTTTTTAAATTTTAAGAAATTTTTTAAAAAAATTGAAATTTGTGTGCGTTAGTCTTCAATTACGGAGTATTTTGAGTACGGCATGAAAATTGAGTATTTTTCTTGTGTTACAATTCAATTTTAAAATTTTATAAAAAAAACCTTAATTGAATTTTTTGAAGGTGTTAGACTTCAGTTTTTTGCATTTCTAAGAAAATTTTCGAAACATTGAAATTTGTGTGTGTTAGTCTTCAATTACGGAGTATTTTGAGTATGACATGAAAATTGAGAATTTTGCTTTTGTTACACTTCAATTGTAAATAATTTTAAAAAAATAACTTGATTGCATATTTTTGAGTGTGTTAGTCTTTAGTTTTTTCATTTTTAAGAAGTTTTTGAAAAAAATTGAAATTTGTGTGTGTTACTCTTCAATTACGGATAATTTTGAGTACGTCATGAAAATTGAGTATTTTTCTTGTGTTACACTTCAATTTTAACATTTAAAAAAAAATATCTTAATTGAATTTTTTGAAGGTGTTTGACTTCAGTTTTTGAATTTCTAAGAAATTTTTGAAAAAATCGAAATTTGTTTGTTAGTCTTCAATTACGGAGTATTTTGAGTATGACATGAAAATTGAGTTTTTGCTTGTGTTACACTCCAATTTTAACATTTAAAAAAAATATCTTTATTGAATTTTTTGAAGGTGTTAGACTTCGGTTTTTGCATTTTTTAGAAAATTTTGAGAGCCTTGAAATTTGTGTGTGTTAGTCTTCAATTACGGAGTATTTTGAGTGTGCCATAAAAATTGAGTATTTTTCTTATGTTACACTTCAATTTTAACATTTTTAAAAAAAATATCTTAATAGAATATTTTGAAGGTGTTAGACTTCATTTTTTCATTTTTAAGAAATTTTTTAAAAAATTGAAATTTGTGTGTGCTAGTCTTCAATTCCGGAGTATTTTGAGTACGACATGAAAATTGAGTATTTTTCTTGTGTTACAATTCAATTTTAACATTTTATAAAAAAACCTTAATTGAATTTTTTGAAGGTGTTAGACTTCAGTTTTTGCATTTTGAAGAAATTTTGGAAAACATTGAAATTTGTGTGCGTTAGTCTTCAATTACGGAGTATTTTGAGTATGACATCAAAATTGAGAATTTTGATTTTGTTACAATTCAATTTTAAATAATTTTAAAAAAATAACTTGATAGAATATTTTTGAAGGTGTTTGACTTCAGTTTTTGAATTTCTAAGAAATTTTTGAAAAAATTGAAATTTGTGTGTGTTAGTCTTCAATGACGGAGTATTTTGAGTATGACATTAAAATTGAGTATTTTGCTTGTGTCACACTCCAATATTAACATTTTAAAAAAATATATCTTTATTGAATTTTTAGAAGGTGTTAGATTTCGGTTTTTGCATTTTTTAGAAAATTTTGAGAGCCTTGAAATTTGTGTGTGTTAGTCTTCAATTACGGAGTATTCTGAGTGTGCCATGAAAATTGAGTATTTTTCTTATGTTACACTTCGATTTTAATATTTTTTAAAAAAATATCTTAATAGAATTTTTTGAAGGTGTTAGACTTCATTTTTTCATTTTTAAGAAATTTTTTAAAAAATTGAAATTTGTGTGTCCTAGTCTTCAATCCGGAGTATTTTGAGTACGACATGAAAATTGTGTGTTACAATTCAATTTTAACATTTTATAAAAAAACCTTCATTGAATTTTTTGAAGGTGTTAGACTTCAGTTTTTGCATTTTTAAGAAATTTTGGAAAACATTGAAATTTGTGTGTGTTAGTCTTCAATTACGGAGTATTTTGAGTATGACATGAAAATTGAGAATTTTGATTTTGTTACACTTCAATTTTAAATAATTTAAAAAAAAAAACTTGATTGAATATTTTTGAAGGTGTTAGACTTTAGTTTTTTCATTTTAAAGAAATTTTTGAAAAAAATTGAAATTTGTGTGCGTTAGTCTTCAATTACGGAGTATTTTGAGTACGTCATGAAAATTGAGTATTTTTCTTGTGTTACACTTCAATTTTAACATTTTTAAAAAAATACCTTAATTGAATTTTTGTAGGTGTTTGACTTCAGTTTTTGAATTTCTAAGAAATTTTTGAAAAAATTGAAATTTGTGTGTGTTAGTCTTCATTTACGGAGTATTTTGAGTTTGACAAGAAAATTGAGTATTTTGCTCGTGTTACACTCCAATTTTAACATTTTAAAAAAAAATATCTTTATTAAATTTTTTGAAGGTGTTAGACTTCGGTTTTTGCATTTTTTAGAAAATTTTGAGAGTCTTGAAATTTGTGTGTGTTAGTCCTCAATTACAGAGTATTTTGAGAGTGCCATGAAAATTGAGTATTCTTCATATTTTACACTTCAATTTTAATATTTTTTTAAAAAATATCTTAATAGAATTTTTTGAAGGTGTTAGACTTCATTTTTTCATTTTTAAGAAATTTTTAAAAAAATTGAAATTTGTGTGTGCTAGTCTTCATTTACGAAGTATTTTGAGTACGACATGAAAATTGAGTATTTTTCTTGTATTACAATTCAATTTTAACATTTTATAAAAAAAACCTTAATTGAATTTTTTGAAGGTGTTAGACTTCAGTTTTTGCATTTCTAAGAAATTTTTGAAAACATTGAAATTTGTGTGTGTTAGTCTTCAATTACGGAGTATTTTGAGTATGACATGAAAATTGAGAATTTTGATTTTGTTACACTTCAATTTTCAATAATTTAAAAAAAATAACTTGATTGAATATTTTGGAAGGTGTTGGACTTTAGTTTTTTCATTTTTAAGAAATATTTGAAAAAAATTGAAATTTGTGTGCGTTAGGCTTCAATTACGGAGTATTTTGAGTACGTCATGAAAATTGAGAATTTTTCTTGTGTTACACTTCAATTTTAACATTTTAAAAAAAATATCTTAATTGAATTTTTTGAAGGTGTTTGACTTCAGTTTTTGAATTTCTAAGAAATTTTTGAAAAAATTGGAATTTGTGTGTGTTAGTCTTCAATTACGGAGTATTTTGAGTATGACATTAAAATTGAGTATTTTGCTTGTGTTACACTCCAATTTTAACATTTTAAAAAAAATATCTTTATTGAATTTTTAGTAGGTGTTAGACTTCGGTTTTTGCATTTTTTCGAAAATTTTGAGAGCCTTGAAATTTGTGTGTGTTAGTCTTCAATTACGGAGTATTTTGAGTGGGCCCTGAAAATTGAGTATTTTTCTTATGTTACACTTCGATTTTAACATTTTTAAAAAAAATATCTTAATAGAATATTTTGAAGGTGTTAGACTTCATTTTTTCATTTTTAAGAAATTTTTTAAAAAATTGAAATTTGTGTGTGCTAGTCTTCAATTCCGGAGTATTTTGAGTACGATATGAAAATTGAGTATTTTTCTTGTGTTACAATTCAATTTTAACATTTTATAAAAAAACCTTAATTGAATTTTTTGAAGGCGTTAGACTTCAGTTTTTGCATTTTTAAGAAATTTTGGAAAACATTGAAATTTGTGTGTGTTAGTCTTCAATTACGGAGTATTTTGAGTATGACATGAAAATTGAGAATTTTGATTTTGTTACACTTCAATTTTAAATAATTTTAAAAAAATAACTTGATTGAATATTTTTGAAGGAGTTAGACTTTAGTTTTTTCATTTTTAAGAAATTTTTGAAAAAAATTGAAATTTGTGTGCGTTAGTCTTCAATTACGAAGTATTTTGACTACGACATGAAAATTGAGTATTTTTCTTGTGTTACAATTCAATTTTAACATTTTGTAAAAAAAACCTTAATTGAATTTTTTGAAGGTGTTAGACTTCAGTTTTTGCATTTCTAAGAAATTTTTGAAAACATTGAAATTTGTGTGTGTTAGTCTTCAATTACGGAGTATTTTGAGTATGACATGAAAATTGGGAATTTTGATTTTGTTACACTTCAATTTTAAATAATTTTAAAAAAATAACTTGATTGAATATTTTTGAAGGTGTTGGACTTTAGTTTTTTCATTTTTAAGAAATTTTTGAAAAAAAAAGAAATTTGTGTGCGTTAGTCTTCAATTACGGAGTATTTTGAGTACGTCAAGAAAATTGAGTATTTTTCTTGTGTTACACTTCAATTTTAACATTTTTAAAAAAAATATCTTAATTGAATTTTTAGAAGGTGTTTGACTTCAGTTTTTGAATTTCTAAGAAATTTGTGAAAAAATTGAAATTTGTGTGTGTTAGTCTTCAATTACGGAGTATTTTGAGTATGACATTAGAATTGAGTATTTTGCTTGTGTTACACTCCAATTTTAACATTTTAATAAAATATATCTTTATTGAATTTTTAGAAGGTGTTAGACTTCAGTTTTTGCATTTTTTAGAAAATTTTGAGAGCCTTGAAATTTGTGTTTGTTAGTCTTCAATTACGGAGTATTTTGAGTGTGCCATGAAAATTGAGTATTTTTCTTATGTTACACTTCGATTTTAACATTTTTAAAAAAAATATCTTAATAGAATATTTTGAAGGTGTTAGACTTCATTTTTTCATTTTTAAGAAATTTTTTAAAAAATTGAAATTTGTGTGTGCAAATCTTCAATTCCGGAGTATTTTGAGTACGACATGAAAATTGAGTATTTTTCTTGTGATACAATTCAATGTTCACATTTTATAAAAAAAACCTTAATTGAATTTTTTGAAGGTGTTAGACTTCAGTTTTTGCATTTTTAAGAAATTTTGGAAAACATTGAAATTTGTGTGTGTTAGTCTTCAATTACGGAGTATTTTGAGTATGACATGAAAATTGAGAATTTTGATTTTGTTACACTTCAATTTTAAATAATTTAAAAAAAAAACTTGATTGAATATTTTTGAAGGTGTTAGACTTTAGTTTTTTCATTTTAAAGAAATTTTTGAAAAAAATTGAAATTTGTGTGCGTTAGTCTTCAATTACGGAGTATTTTGAGTACGTCATGAAAATTGAGTATTTTTCTTGTGTTACACTTCAATTTTAACATTTTTAAAAAAATATCTTAATTGAATTGTTGTAGGTGTTTGACTTCAGTTTTTGAATTTCTAAGAAATTTTTGAAAAAATTGAAATTTGTGTGTGTTAGTCTTCATTTACGGAGTATTTTGAGTTTGACAAGAAAATTGAGTATTTTGCTCGTGTTAAACTCCAATTTTAACATTTTAAAAAAAAATATCTTTATTAAATTTTTTGAAGGTGTTAGACTTCGGTTTTTGCATTTTTTAGAAAATTTTGAGAGTCTTGAAATTTGTGTGTGTTAGTCCTCAATTACAGAGTATTTTGAGAATGCCATGAAAATTGAGTATTTTTCATATTTTACACTTCAATTTTAATATTTTTTTAAAAAATATCTTAATAGAATTTTTTGAAGGTGTTAGACTTCATTTTTTCATTTTTAAGAAAGTTTTAAAAAAATTGAAATTTGTGTGTGCTAGTCTTCATTTACGGAGTATTTTGAGTTTGACATGAAAATTGAGAATTTTGCTTTTGTTACACTTCAATTTTAAATAATTTTAAAAAAATAACTTGAATGAATATTTTTGAGTATGTTAGTCTTTAGTTTTTTCATTTTTAAGAATTTTTTGAAAAAAATTGAAATTTGTGTGCGTTAGTCTTCAATTACGGAGTATTTTGAGTACGTCGTGAAAATTGAGAATTTTTCTTGTGTTACACTTCAATTTTAACATTTTAAAAAAAAATATCTTAATTGAATTTTTTGAAGGTGTCTGACTTCAGTTTTTGAATTTCTAAGAAATTTTTTGAAAAAATTGAAATTTGTGTGTGGTAGTCTTCATTTTCGGAGTATTTTGAGTATGACAAGAAAATTGAGTATTTTGCTTGTGTTACACTCCAATTTTAACATTTAAAAAAAAATATCTTTATTGAATTTTTTGAAGGTGTTAGACTTCGGTTTTTGCATTTTTTAGAAAATTTTGAGAGCCTTGAAATTTGTGTGTGTTAGTCTTCAATTACGGAGTATTTTGAGAGTGCCATGAAAATTGAGTATTTTTCTTATGTTACACTTCAATTTTAACATTTTTTTAAAAAATATCTTAATACATTTTTTTGAAGGTGTTAGACTTCATTTTTTCATTTTTAAGAAATTTTTTAAAAAATTGAAATTTGTGTGTGCTAGTCTTCAATTCCGGAGTATTTTGAGTACGACATGAAAATTGAGTATTTTTCTTGTGTTACAATTCAATTTTAACATTTTATAAAAAAACCTTATTTGAATTTTTTGAAGGTGTTAGACTTCAGTTTTGCATTTTTAAGAAAGTTTGGAAAACATTGAAATTTGTGGGTGTTAGTCTTCAATTACGGAGTATTTTGAGTATGACATGAAAATTGAGAATTTTGATTTTGTTACACTTCAATTTTAAATAATTTAAAAAAAAATAACTTGATTGAATATTTTTGAAGGTGTTAGTCTTTAGTTTTTTCATTTTTAAGAAATTTTTGAAAAAAATTGAAATTTGTGTGCGTTAGTCTTCAATTACGGAGTATTTTGAGTACGTCGTGAAAATTGAGTATTTTTATTGTGTTACACTTCAATTTTAACATTTTATAAAAAAACCTTAATTGAATTTTTTGAAGGTGTTAGACTTCAGTTTTTGCATTTTTAAGAAATTTTGGAAAACATTAAAATTTGTGTGTGTTAGTCTTCAATTACGGAGTATTTTGAGTATGACATGAAAATTGAGAATTTTGATTTTGTTACACTTCAATTTTAAATAATTTTAAAAAAATAACTTGATTGAATATTTTTGAAGGTGTTCGACTTTAGTTTTTTCATATTTATGAAATTTTTGAAAAAAATTGAAATTTGTGTGCGTTAGTCTTCAATTACGGAGTATTTTGAGTACGACATGAAAATTTAGTATTTTTCTTGTGTTACAATTCAATTTTAACATTTTATAAAAAAAACCTTTATTGAATTTTTTGAAGGTGTTAGACTTCAGTTTTTGCATTTCTAAGAAATTTTTGAAAACATTGAAATTTGTGTGTGTTAGTCTTCAATTACGGAGTATTTTGAGTATGACATGAAAATTGAGAATTTTGCTTTTGTTACACTTCAATTTTAAATAATTTTAAAAAAATAACTTGATTGCATATTTTTGAGTGTGTTAGTCTTTAGTTTTTTCATTTTTAAGAATTTTTTGGAAAAAATTGAAATTTGTGTGTGTTACTCTTCAATTACGGATTATTTTGAGTACGTCATGAAAATTGAGTATTTTTCTTGTGTTACACTTCAATTTTAACATTTAAAAAAAATATATCTTAATTGAATTTTTTGAAGGTGTTTGACTTCAGTTTTTTAATTTCTATGAAATTTTTGAAAAAATTGAAATTTGTGTGTGTTAGTCTTCAATTACGGAGTATTTTGAGTATGACATGAAAATTGAGAATTTTGATTTTTTTACACTTCAATTTTGAATAATTTTAAAAAAAATAACTTGATTGAATATTTTTGAAGGTGTTGGACTTTAGTTTTTTCATTTTTAAGAAATTTTTGAAAAAAATTGAAATTTGTGTGCGTTAGTCTTCAATTACGGAGTATTTTGAGTACGTCATGAAAATTGAGTATTTTTCTTGTGTTACACTTCATTTTTAACATTTTTAAAAAAATATCTTAATTGAATTTTTGGAAGGTGTTTGACTTCAGTTTTTGAATTTCTAAGAAATTTTTGAAAAAATTGAAATTTGTGTGTGTTAGTCTTCAATTACGGAGTATTTTGAGTATGACATTAAAATTGAGTATTTTGCTTGTGTTACACTCCAATATTAACATTTTAAAAAAATATATCTTTATTGAATTTTTAGAAGGTGTTAGACTTCGGTTTTTGCATTTTTTAGAAAATTTTGAGAGCCTTGAAATTTGTGTGTGTTAGTCTTCAATTACGGAGTATTTTGAGTGTGCCATGAAAATTGAGTATTTTTCTCATGTTACACTTCGATTTTAACATTTTTTAAAAAAATATCTTAATAGAATATTTTGAAGGTGTTAGACTTCATTTTTTCATTTTTAAGAAATTTTTTAAAAAATTGAAATTTGTTTGTGCTAGTCTTCTATTCCGGAGTATTTTGAATACGACATGAAAATTGAGTTTTTTTCTTGTGTTACAATTCAATTTTTACATTTTATAAAAAAACCCTTAATTGAATTTTTTGAAGGTGTTAGACTTCAGTTTTTGCATTTTTAAGAAATTTTGGAAAACATTAAAATTTGTGTGTGTTAGTCTTCAATTACGGAGTATTTTGAGTATGACATGAAAATTGAGAATTTTGATTTTGTTACACTTCAATTTTAAATAATTTTAAAAAAATAACTTGATTGAATATTTTTGAAGGTGTTCGACTTTAGTTTTTTCATATTTATGAAATTTTTGAAAAAAATTGAAATTTGTGTGCGTTAGTCTTCAATTACGGAGTATTTTGAGTACGACATGAAAATTGAGTATTTTTCTTGTGTTACAATTCAATTTTAACATTTTATAAAAAAAAACCTTTATTGAATTTTTTGAAGGTGTTAGACTTCAGTTTTTGCATTTCTAAGAAATTTTTGAAAACATTGAAATTTGTGTGTGTTAGTCTTCAATTACGGAGTATTTTGAGTATGACATGAAAATTGAGAATTTTGCTTTTGTTACACTTCAATTTTAAATAATTTTAAAAAAATAACTTGATTGCATATTTTTGAGTGTGTTAGTCTTTAGTTTTTTCATTTTTAAGAATTTTTTGAAAAAAATTGAAATTTGTGTGTGTTACTCTTCAATTACGGATTATTTTGAGTACGTCATGAAAATTGATTATTTTTCTTGTGTTACACTTCAATTTTAACATTTAAAAAAAATATATCTTAATTGAATTTTTTGAAGGTGTTTGACTTCAGTTTTTGAATTTTTATGAAATTTTTGAAAAAATTGAAATTTGTGTGTGTTAGTCTTCAATTACGGAGTATTTTGAGTATGACATGAAAATTGAGTATTTTGCTTGTGTTACACTCCAATTTTAACATTTAAAAAAAAATATCTTTATTGAATTTTTTGAAGGTGTTAGACTTCGGTTTTTGCATTTTTTAGAAAATTTTGAGAGCCTTGAAATTTGTGTGTGTTAGTCTTCAATTACGGAGTATTTTGAGTACGACATGAAAATTGAGTATTTTGCTTGTGTTACACTCCAATTTTAACATTTAAAAAAAAATATCTTTATTGAATTTTTTGAAGGTGTTAGACTTCGGTTTTTGCATTTTTTAGAAAATTTTGAGGGCCTTGAAATTTGTGTGTTAGTCTTCAATTACGGAGTATTTTGAGTGTGCCATGAAAATTGAGTATTTTTCTTATGTTACACTTCAATTTTAACATTTTTAAAAAAAATATCTTAATAGAATATTTTGAAGGTGTTAGACTTCATTTTTTCATTTTTAAGAAATTTTTTAAAAAAATGAAATTTGTGTGTGCTAGTCTTCAATTCCGGAGTATTTTGAGTACGACATGAAAATTGAGTATTTTTCTTGTGTTACAATTCAATTTTAACATTTTATAAAAAAACCTTAATTGAATTTTTTGAAGGTGTTAGACTTCAGTTTTTGCATTTTTATGATATTTTGGAAAACATTGAAATTTGTGTGTGTTAGTCTTCAATTACGGAGTATTTTGAGTATGACATGAAAATTGAGAATTTTGATTTTTTTACACTTCAATTTTGAATAATTTTAAAAAAATAACTTGATTGAATATTTTTGAAGGTGTTGGACTTTAGTTTTTTCATTTTTAAGAAATTTTTGAAAAAAATTGAAATTTGTGTGCGTTAGTCTTCAATTACGGAGTATTTTGAGTACGTCATGAAAATTGAGTATTTTTCTTGTGTTACACTTCATTTTTAACATTTTTAAAAAAATATCTTAATTGAATTTTTGGAAGGTGTTTGACTTCAGTTTTTGAATTTCTAAGAAATTTTTGAAAAAATTGAAATTTGTGTGTTTTAGTCTTCAATTACGGAGTATTTTGATTATGACATTAAAATTGAGTATTTTGCTTGTGTTACACTCCAATATTAACATTTTAAAAAAATATATCTTTATTGAATTTTTAGAAGGTGTTAGACTTCGGTTTTTGCATTTTTTAGAAAATTTTGAGAGCCTTGAAATTTGTGTGTGTTAGTCTTCAATTACGGAGTATTTTGAGTGTGCCATGAAAATTGAGTATTTTTCTCATGTTACACTTCGATTTTAACATTTTTTAAAAAAATATCTTAATAGAATATTTTGAAGGTGTTAGACTTCATTTTTTCATTTTTAAGAAATTTTTTAAAAAATTGAAATTTGTGTGTGCTAGTCTTCTATTCCGGAGTATTTTGAATACGACATGAAAATTGAGTTTTTTTCTTGTGTTACAATTCAATTTTTACATTTTATAAAAAACCCTTAATTGAATTTTTTGAAGGTGTTAGACTTCAGTTTTTGCATTTTTAAGAAATTTTGGAAAACATTGAAATTTGTGTGTGTTAGTCTTCAATTACGGAGTATTTTGAGTATGACATGAAAATTGAGAATTTTGATTTTGTTACACTTCAATTTTAAATAATTTTAAAAAAATAACTTGATTGAATATTTTTGAAGGTGTTAGACTTTAGTTTTTTCATATTTAAGAAATTTTTGAAAAAAATTGAAATTTGTGTGCGTTAGTCTTCAATTACGGAGTATTTTGAGTACGACATGAAAATTTAGTATTTTTCTTGTGTTACAATTCAATTTTAACATTTTTAAAAAAAACCTTAATTGAATTTTTTGAAGGTGTTAGACTTCAGTTTTTGCATTTCTAAGAAATTTTTGAAAACATTGAAATTTGTGTGTGTTAGTCTTCAATTACGGAGTATTTTGAGTATGACATGAAAATTGAGAATTTTGCTTTTGTTACACTTCAATTTTAAATAATTTTAAAAAAATAACTTGATTGCATATTTTTGAGTGTGTTAGTCTTTAGTTTTTTCATTTTTAAGAAATTTTTGAAAAAAATTGAAATTTGTGTGTGTTACTCTTCAATTACGGATTATTTTGAGTACGTCATGAAAATTGAGTATTTTTCTTGTGTTACACTTCAATTTTAACATTTAAAAAAAATATATCTTAATTGAATTTTTTGAAGGTGTTTGACTTCAGTTTTTGAATTTCTATGAAATTTTTGAAAAAATTGAAATTTGTGTGTGTTAGTCTTCAATTACGGAGTATTTTGAGTATGACATGAAAATTGAGTATTTTGCTTGTGTTACACTCCAATTTTAACATTTAAAAAAAAATATCTTTATTGAATTTTTTGAAGGTGTTAGACTTCGGTTTTTGCATTTTTTAGAAAATTTTGAGAGCCTTGAAATTTGTGTGTGTTAGTCTTCAATTACGGAGTATTTTGAGTATGCCATGAAAATTGAGTATTTTTCTTATGTTACACTTCAATTTTAACATTTTTAAAAAAAATATCTTAATAGAATATTTTGAAGGTGTTAGACTTCATTTTTTCATTTTTAAGAAATTTTTTAAAAAATTGAAATTTGTGTGTGCTAGTCTTCAATTCCGGAGTATTTTGAGTACGACATGAAAATTGAGTATTTTTCTTGTGTTACAATTCAATTTTAACATTTTATAAAAAAACCTTAATTGAATTTTTTGAAGGTGTTAGACTTCAGTTTTTGCATTTTTAAGATATTTTGGAAAACATTGAAATTTGTGTGTGTTAGTCTTCAATTACGGAGTATTTCGAGTATGACATGAAAATTGAGAATTTTGATTTTGTTACACTTCAATTTTAAATAATTTTAAAAAAATAACTTGATTGAATATTTTTGAAGGTGTTCGACTTTAGTTTTTTCATATTTAAGAAATTTTTGAAAACAATTGAAATTTGTGTGCGTTAGTCTTCAATTACGGAGTATTTTGAGTACGACATGAAAATTGAGTATTTTTCTTGTGTTACAATTCAATTTTAACATTTTATAAAAAAAACCTTAATTGAATTTTTTGAAGGTGTTAGACTTCAGTTTTTGCATTTCTAAGAAATTTTTGAAAACATTGAAATTTGTGTGTGTTAGTCTTCAATTACGGAGTATTTTGAGTATGACATGAAAATTGAGAATTTTGCTTTTGTTACACTTCAATTTTAAATAATTTTAAAAAAATAACTTGATTGCATATTTTTGAGTGTGTTAGTCTTTAGTTTTTTCATTTTTAAGAAATTTTTGAAAAAAATTGAAATTTGTGTGTGTTACTCTTCAATTACGGATTATTTTGAGTACGTCATGAAAATTGAGTATTTTTCTTGTGTTACACTTCAATTTTAACATTTAAAAAATATATATCTTAATTGAATTTTTTGAAGGTGTTTGACTTCAGTTTTTGAATTTCTATGAAATTTTTGAAAAAATTGAAATTTGTGTGTGTTAGTCTTCAATTACGGAGTATTTTGAGTATGACATGAAAATTGAGTATTTTGCTTGTGTTACACTCCAATTTTAACATTTAAAAAAAAATATCTTTATTGAATTTTTTGAAGGTGATAGACTTCGGTTTTTGCATTTTTTAGAAAATTTTGAGAGCCTTGAAATTTGTGTGTGTTAGTCTTCAATTACGGAGTATTTTGAGTGTGCCATGAAAATTGAGTATTTTTCTTATGTTACACTTCAATTTTAACATTTTTACAAAAAATATCTTAATAGAATATTTTGAAGGTGTTAGACTTCATTTTTTCATTTTTAAGAAATTTTTTAAAAAATTGAAATTTGTGTGTGCTAGTCTTCAATTCCGGAGTATTTTGAGTACGACATGAAAATTGAGTATTTTTCTTGTGTTACAATTCAATTTTAACATTTTATAAAAAAACCTTAATTGAATTTTTTTGAAGGTGTTAGACTTCAGTTTTTGCATTTTTAAGATATTTTGGAAAACATTGAAATTTGTGTGTGTTAGTCTTCAATTACGGAGTATTTTGAGTATGACATGAAAATTGAGAATTTTGATTTTTTTACACTTCAATTTTGAATAATTTTAAAAAAGTAACTTGATTGAATATTTTTGAAGGTGTTGGACTTTAGTTTTTTCATTTTTAAGAAATGTTTGAAAAAAATTGAAATTTGTGTGCGTTAGTCTTCAATTACGGAGCATTTTGAGTACGTCATGAAAATTGAGTATTTTTCTTGTGTTACACTTCATTTTTAACATTTTTAAAAAAATATCTTAATTAAATTTTTGGAAGGTGTTTGACTTCAGTTTTTGAATTTCTAAGAAATTTTTGAAAAAATTGAAATTTGTGTGTGTTAGTCTTCAATTACGGAGTGTTTTGAGTATGACATTAAAATTGAGTATTTTGCTTGTGTTACACTCCAATTTTAACATTTTAAAAAATATATATCTTTATTGAATTTTTAGAAGGTGTTAGACTTCGGTTTTTGCATTTTTTAGAAAATTTTGAGAGTCTTGAAATTTGTGTGTGTTAGTCTTCAATTACGGAGTATTTTGAGTATGCCATGAAAATTGAGTATTTTTCTTATGTTACACTTCAATTTTAACATTTTTAAAAAAAATATCTTAATAGAATATTTTGAAGGTGTTAGACTTCATTTTTTCATTTTTAAGAAATTTTTTAAAAAATTGAAATTTGTGTGTTTTAGTCTTCAATTCCAGAGTATTTTGAGTACGAAATGAAAAT
The DNA here is from genome assembly GCA_946800325.1 of Luzula sylvatica. Lineage (NCBI taxonomy): Eukaryota > Viridiplantae > Streptophyta > Magnoliopsida > Poales > Juncaceae > Luzula > Luzula sylvatica. The sequence continues at coordinate 69,894,864 of OX326960.1, forward strand.
TGAGTATTTTTCTTGTGTTACAATTCAATTTTAACATTTTATAAAAAAACCTTAATTGAATTTTTTGAAGGTGTTAGACTTCAGTTTTTGCATTTTTAAGATATTTTGGAAAACATTGAAATTTGTGTGTGTTAGTCTTCAATTACGGAGTATTTTGAGTATGACATGAAAATTGAGAATTTTGATTTTGTTATACTTCAATTTTAAATAATTTTAAAAAAATAACTTGATTGAATATTTTTGAAGGTGTTCGACTTTAGGTTTTTCATATTTAAGAAATTTTTGAAAAAAATTGAAATTTGTGTGCGTTAGTCTTCAATTACGGAGTATTTTGAGTACGAAATGAAAATTGAGTATTTTTCTTGTGTTACAATTAAATTTTAACATTTTATAAAAAAAACCTTAATTGAATTTTTTGAAGGTGTTAGACTTCAGTTTTTGCATTTCTAAGAAATTTTTGAAAACATTGAAATTTGTGTGTGTTAGTCTTCAATTACGGAGTATTTTGAGTATGACATGAAAATTGAGAATTTTGCTTTTGTTACACTTCAATTTTAAATAATTTTAAAAAAATAACTTGATTGCATATTTTTGAGTGTGTTAGTCTTTAGTTTTTTCATTTTTAAGAAATTTTTGAAAAAAATTGAAATTTGTGTGTGTTACTCTTCAATTACGGATTATTTTGAGTACGTCATGAAAATTGAGTATTTTTCTTGTGTTACAATTCAATTTTAACATTTAAAAAAAATATATCTTAATTGAATTTTTTGAAGGTGTTTGACTTCAGTTTTTGAATTTCTATGAAATTTTTGACAAAATTGAAATTTGTGTGTGTTAGTCTTCAATTACGGAGTATTTTGAGTATGACATGAAAATTGAGTATTTTGCTTGTGTTACACTCCAATTTTAACATTTAAAAAAAAATATCTTTATTGAATTTTTTGAAGGTGTTAGACTTCGGTTTTTACATTTTTTAGAAAATTTTGAGAGCCTTGAAATTTGTGTGTGTTAGTCTTCAATTACGGAGTATTTTGAGTGTGCCATGGAAATTGAGTATTTTTCTTATGTTACACTTCAATTTTAACATTTTTACAAAAAATATCTTAATAGAATATTTTGAAGGTGTTAGACTTCATTTTTTCATTTTTAAGAAATTTTTTAAAAAATTGAAATTTGTATGTGCTAGGCTTCAATTCCGGAGTATTTTGAGTACGACATGAAAATTGAGTATTTTTCTTGTGTTACAATTCAATTTTAACATTTTATAAAAAAACCTTAATTGAATTTTTTGAAGGTGTTAGACTTCAGTTTTTGCATTTTTAAGATATTTTGGAAAACATTGAAATTTGTGTGTGTTAGTCTTCAATTACGGAGTATTTTGAGTTCGACATGAAAATTGAGAATTTTGATTTTTTTAAACTTCAATTTTGAATAATTTTAAAAAAATAACTTGATTGAATATTTTTGAAGGTGTTGGACTTTAGTTTTTTCATTTTTAAGAAATTTTTGAAAAAAATTGAAATTTGTGTGCGTTAGTCTTCAATTATGGAGTATTTTGAGTACGTCATGAAAATTGAGTATTTTTCTTGTGTTACACTTCATTTTTAACATTTTTAAAAAAATATCTTAATTGAATTTTTGGAAGGTGTTTGACTTCAGTTTTTGAATTTCTAAGAAATTTTTGAAAAAATTGAAATTTGTGTGTGTTAGTCTTCAATTACGGAGTATTTTGAGTATGACATTAAAATTGAGTATTTTGCTTGTGTTACACTCCAATTTTAACATTTTAAAAAAATATATCTTTATTGAATTTTTAGAAGGTGTTAGACTTCGGTTTTTGCATTTTTTAGAAAATTTTGAGAGCCTTGAAATTTGTGTGTGTTAGTCTTCAATTACGGAGTATTTTGAGTGTGCCATGAAAATTGAGTTATTTTCTCATGTTACACTTCGATTTTAACATTTTTTAAAAAAATAGCTTAATAGAATATTTTGAAGGTGTTAGACTTCATTTATTCATTTTTAAGAAATTTTTTAAAAAATTGAAATTTGTGTGTGGTAGTCTTCAATTCCGGAGTATTTTGAGTACGACATGAAAATTGAGTTTTTTTTTTGTGTTACAATTCAATTTTTACATTTTATAAAAAACCCTTAATTGAATTTTTTGAAGGTGTTAGACTTCAGTTTTTGCATTTTTAAGAAATTTTGGAAAACATTGAAATTTGTGTGTGTTAGTCTTCAATTACGGAGTATTTTGAGTATGACATGAAAATTGAGAATTTTGATTTTGTTACACTTCAATTTTAAATAATTTCAAAAAAATAACTTGATTGAATATTTTTGAAGGTGTTCGACTTTAGGTTTTTCATATTTAAGAAATTTTTGAAAAAAATTGAAATTTGTGTGCGTTAGTCTTCAATTACGGAGTATTTTGAGTACGAAATGAAAATTGAGTATTTTTCTTGTGTTACAATTAAATTTTAACATTTTATAAAAAAAACCTTAATTGAATTTTTTGAAGGTGTTAGACTTCAGTTTTTGCATTTCTAAGAAATTTTTGAAAACATTGAAATTTGTGTGTGTTAGTCTTCAATTACGGAGTATTTTGAGTATGACATGAAAATTGAGAATTTTGCTTTTGTTACACTTCAATTTTAAATAATTTTAAAAAAATAACTTGATTGCATATTTTTGAGTGTGTTAGTCTTTAGTTTTTTCATTTTTAAGAAATTTTTGAAAAAAATTGAAATTTGTGTGTGTTACTCTTCAATTACGGATTATTTTGAGTACGTCATGAAAATTGAGTATTTTTCTTGTGTTACACTTCAATTTTAACATTTAAAAAAAATATATCTTAATTGAATTTTTTGAAGGTGTTTGACTTCAGTTTTTGAATTTCTATGAAATTTTTGACAAAATTGAAATTTGTGTGTGTTAGTCTTCAATTACGGAGTATTTTGAGTATGACATGAAAATTGAGTATTTTGCTTGTGTTACACTCCAATTTTAACATTTAAAAAAAAATATCTTTATTGAATTTTTTGAAGGTGTTAGACTTCGGTTTTTACATTTTTTAGAAAATTTTGAGAGCCTTGAAATTTGTGTGTGTTAGTCTTCAATTACGGAGTATTTTGAGTGTGCCATGAAAATTGAGTATTTTTCTTATGTTACACTTCAATTTTAACATTTTTACAAAAAATATCTTAATAGAATATTTTGAAGGTGTTAGACTTCATTTTTTCATTTTTAAGAAATTTTTTAAAAAATTGAAATTTGTATGTGCTAGGCTTCAATTCCGGAGTATTTTGAGTACGACATGAAAATTGAGTATTTTTCTTGTGTTACAATTCAATTTTAACATTTTATAAAAAAACCTTAATTGAATTTTTTGAAGGTGTTAGACTTCAGTTTTTGCATTTTTAAGATATTTTGGAAAACATTGAAATTTGTGTGTGTTAGTCTTCAATTACGGAGTATTTTGAGTTCGACATGAAAATTGAGAATTTTGATTTTTTTAAACTTCAATTTTGAATAATTTTAAAAAAATAACTTGATTGAATATTTTTGAAGGTGTTGGACTTTAGTTTTTTCATTTTTAAGAAATTTTTGAAAAAAATTGAAATTTGTGTGCGTTAGTCTTCAATTATGGAGTATTTTGAGTACGTCATGAAAATTGAGTATTTTTCTTGTGTTACACTTCATTTTTAACATTTTTAAAAAAATATCTTAATTGAATTTTTGGAAGGTGTTTGACTTCAGTTTTTGAATTTCTAAGAAATTTTTGAAAAAATTGAAATTTGTGTGTGTTAGTCTTCAATTACGGAGTATTTTGAGTATGACATTAAAATTGAGTATTTTGCTTGTGTTACACTCCAATTTTAACATTTTAAAAAAATATATCTTTATTGAATTTTTAGAAGGTGTTAGACTTCGGTTTTTGCATTTTTTAGAAAATTTTGAGAGCCTTGAAATTTGTGTGTGTTAGTCTTCAATTACGGAGTATTTTGAGTGTGCCATGAAAATTGAGTTATTTTCTCATGTTACACTTCGATTTTAACATTTTTTAAAAAAATATCTTAATAGAATATTTTGAAGGTGTTAGACTTCATTTTTTCATTTTTAAGAAATTTTTTAAAAAATTGAAATTTGTGTGTGGTAGTCTTCAATTCCGGAGTATTTTGAGTACGACATGAAAATTGAGTTTTTTTTTTGTGTTACAATTCAATTTTTACATTTTATAAAAAACCCTTAATTGAATTTTTTGAAGGTGTTAGACTTCAGTTTTTGCATTTTTAAGAAATTTTGGAAAACATTGAAATTTGTGTGTGTTAGTCTTCAATTACGGAGTATTTTGAGTATGACATGAAAATTGAGAATTTTGATTTTGTTACACTTCAATTTTAAATAATTTTAAAAAAATAACTTGATTGAATATTTTTGAAGGTGTTAGACTTTAGTTTTTTCATATTTAAGAAATTTTTGAAAAAAATTGAAATTTGTGTGCGTTAGTCTTCAATTACGGAGTATTTTGAGTACGACATGAAAATTGAGTATTTTTCTTGTGTTACAATTCAATTTTAACATTTTATAAAAAAAACCTTAATTGAATTTTTTGAAGGTGTTAGACTTCAGTTTTTGCATTTCTAAGAAATTTTTGAAAACATTGAAATTTGTGTGTGTTAGTCTTCAATTACGGAGTATTTTGAGTATGACATGAAAATTGAGAAGTTTGCTTTTGTTACACTTCAATTTTAAATAATTTTAAAAAAATAACTTGATTGCATATTTTTGAGTGTGTTAGTCTTTAGTTTTTTCATTTTTAAGAAATTTTTGAAAAAAATTGAAATTTGTGTGTGTTACTCTTCAATTACGGATTATTTTGAGTACGTCATGAAAATTGAGTATTTTTCTTGTGTTACACTTCAATTTTAACATTTAAAAAAAATATATCTTAATTGAATTTTTTGAAGGTGTTTGACTTCAGTTTTTGAATTTCTATGAAATTTTTGAAAAAATTGAAATTTGTGTGTGTTAGTCTTCAATTACGGAGTATTTTGAGTATGACATGAAAATTGAGTATTTTGCTTGTGTTACACTCCAATTTTAACATTTAAAAAAAAATATCTTTATTGAATTTTTTGAAGGTGATAGACTTCGGTTTTTGCATTTTTTAGAAAATTTTGAGAGCCTTGAAATTTGTGTGTGTTAGTCTTCAATTACGGAGTATTTTGAGTGTGCCATGAAAATTGAGTATTTTTCTTATGTTACACTTCAATTTTAACATTTTTACAAAAAATATCTTAATAGAATATTTTGAAGGTGTTAGACTTCATTTTTTCATTTTTAAGAAATTTTTTAAAAAATTGAAATTTGTGTGTGCTAGTCTTCAATTCCGGAGTATTTTGAGTACGACATGAAAATTGAGTATTTTTCTTGTGTTACAATTCAATTTTAACATTTTATAAAAAAACCTTAATTGAATTTTTTGAAGGTGTTAGACTTCAGTTTTTGCATTTTTAAGATATTTTGGAAAACATTGAAATTTGTGTGTGTTAGTCTTCAATTACGGAGTATTTTGAATATGACATGAAAATTGAGAATTTTGATTTTGTTATACTTCAATTTTAAATAATTTTAAAAAAATAACTTGATTGAATATTTTTGAAGGTGTTCGACTTTAGGTTTTTCATATTTAAGAAATTTTTGAAAAAAATTGAAATTTGTGTGCGTTAGTTTTCAATTACGGAGTATTTTGAGTACGACATGAAAATTGAGTATTTTTCTTGTGTTACAATTCAATTTTAACATTTTATAAAAAAAACCTTAATTGAATTTTTTGAAGGTGTTAGACTTCAGTTTTTGCATTTCTAAGAAATTTTTGAAAACATTGAAATTTGTGTGTGTTAGTCTTCAATTATGGAGTATTTTGAGTATGACATGAAAATTGAGAATTTTGCTTTTGTTACACTTCAATTTTAAATAATTTTAAAAAAATAACTTGATTGCATATTTTTGAGTGTGTTAGTCTTTAGTTTTTTCATTTTTAAGAAATTTTTGAAAAAAATTGAAATTTGTGTGTGTTACTCTTCAATTACGGATTATTTTGAGTACGTCATGAAAATTGAGTATTTTTCTTGTGTTACACTTCAATTTTAACATTTAAAAAATATATATCTTAATTGAATTTTTTGAAGGTGTTTGACTTCAGTTTTTGAATTTCTATGAAATTTTTGACAAAATTGAAATTTGTGTGTGTTAGTCTTCAATTACGGAGTATTTTGAGTATGACATGAAAATTGAGTATTTTGCTTGTGTTACACTCCAATTTTAACATTTAAAAAAAAATATCTTTATTGAATTTTTTGAAGGTGTTAGACTTCGGTTTTTACATTTTTTAGAAAATTTTGAGAGCCTTGAAATTTGTGTGTGTTAGTCTTCAATTACGGAGTATTTTGAGTGTGCCATGAAAATTGAGTATTTTTCTTATGTTACACTTCAATTTTAACATTTTTAAAAAAAATATCTTAATAGAATATTTTGAAGGTGTTAGACTTCATTTTTTCATTTTTAAGAAATTTTTTAAAAAATTGAAATTTGTGTGTGCTAGGCTTCAATTCCGGAGTATTTTGAGTACGACATGAAAATTGAGTATTTTTCTTGTGTTACAATTCAATTTTAACATTTTATAAAAAAACCTTAATTGAATTTTTTGAAGGTGTTAGACTTCAGTTTTTGCATTTATAAGATATTTTGGAAAACATTGAAATTTGTGTGTGTTAGTCTTCAATTACGGAGTATTTTGAGTTCGACATGAAAATTGAGAATTTTGATTTTTTTAAACTTCAATTTTGAATAATTTTAAAAAAATAACTTGATTGAATATTTTTGAAGGTGTTGGACTTTAGTTTTTTCATTTTTAAGAAATTTTTGAAAAAAATTGAAATTTGTGTGCGTTAGTCTTCAATTATGGAGTATTTTGAGTACGTCATGAAAATTGAGTATTTTTCTTGTGTTACACTTCATTTTTAACATTTTTAAAAAAATATCTTAATTGAATTTTTGGAAGGTGTTTGACTTCAGTTTTTGAATTTCTAAGAAATTTTTGAAAAAATTGAAATTTGTGTGTGTTAGTCTTCAATTACGGAGTATTTTGAGTATGACATTAAAATTGAGTATTTTGCTTGTGTTACACTCCAATTTTAACATTTTAAAAAAATATATCTTTATTGAATTTTTAGAAGGTGTTAGACTTCGGTTTTTGCATTTTTTAGAAAATTTTGAGAGCCTTGAAATTTGTGTGTGTTAGTCTTCAATTACGGAGTATTTTGAGTGTGCCATGAAAATTGAGTTATTTTCTCATGTTACACTTCGATTTTAACATTTTTTAAAAAAATATCTTAATAGAATATTTTGAAGGTGTTAGACTTCATTTTTTCATTTTTAAGAAATTTTTTAAAAAATTGAAATTTGTGTGTGGTAGTCTTCAATTCCGGAGTATTTTGAGTACGACATGAAAATTGAGTTTTTTTTTTGTGTTACAATTCAATTTTTACATTTTATAAAAAACCCTTAATTGAATTTTTTGAAGGTGTTAGACTTCAGTTTTTGCATTTTTAAGAAATTTTGGAAAACATTGAAATTTGTGTGTGTTAGTCTTCAATTACGGAGTATTTTGAGTATGACATGAAAATTGAGTATTTTGCTTGTGTTACACTCCAATTTTAACATTTAAAAAAAAATATCTTTATTGAATTTTTTGAAGGTGTTAGACTTCGGTTTTTACATTTTTTAGAAAATTTTGAGAGCCTTGAAATTTGTGTGTGTTAGTCTTCAATTACGGATTATTTTGAGTACGTCATGAAAATTGAGTATTTTTCTTGTGTTACACTTCAATTTTAACATTTAAAAAAAATATATCTTAATTGAATTTTTTGAAGGTGTTTGACTTCAGTTTTTGAATTTCTATGAAATTTTTGACAAAATTGAAATTTGTGTGTGTTAGTCTTCAATTACGGAGTATTTTGAGTATGACATGAAAATTGAGTATTTTGCTTGTGTTACACTCCAATTTTAACATTTAAAAAAATATATCTTTATTGAATTTTTTGAAGGTGTTAGACTTCGGTTTTTACATTTTTTAGAAAATTTTGAGAGCCTTGAAATTTGTGTGTGTTAGTCTTCAATTACGGAGTATTTTGAGTGTGCCATGAAAATTGAGTATTTTTCTTATGTTACACTTCAATTTTAACATTTTTAAAAAAAATATCTTAATCGAATATTTTGAAGGTGTTAGACTTCATTTTTTCATTTTTAAGAAATTTTTTAAAAAATTGAAATTTGTGTGTGCTAGGCTTCAATTCCGGAGTATTTTGAGTACGACATGAAAATTGAGTATTTTTCTTGTGTTACAATTCAATTTTAACATTTTATAAAAAAACCTTAATTGAAATTTTTGAAGGTGTTAGACTTCAGTTTTTGAATTTATAAGATATTTTGGAAAACATTGAAATTTGTGTGTGTTAGTCTTCAATTACGGAGTATTTTGAGTTCGACATGAAAATTGAGAATTTTGATTTTTTTAAACTTCAATTTTGAATAATTTTAAAAAAATAACTTGATTGAATATTTTTGAAGGTGTTGGACTTTAGTTTTTTCATTTTTAAGAAATTTTTGAAAAAAATTGAAATTTGTGTGCGTTAGTCTTCAATTATGGAGTATTTTGAGTACGTCATGAAAATTGAGTATTTTTCTTGTGTTACACTTCATTTTTAACATTTTTAAAAAAATATCTTAATTGAATTTTTGGAAGGTGTTTGACTTCAGTTTTTGAATTTCTAAGAAATTTTTGAAAAAATTGAAATTTGTGTGTGTTAGTCTTCAATTACGGAGTATTTTGAGTATGACATTAAAATTGAGTATTTTGCTTGTGTTACACTCCAATTTTAACATTTTAAAAAAATATATCTTTATTGAATTTTTAGAAGGTGTTAGACTTCGGTTTTTGCATTTTTTAGAAAATTTTGAGAGCCTTGAAATTTGTGTGTGTTAGTCTTCAATTACGGAGTATTTTGAGTGTGCCATGAATATTGAGTTATTTTCTCATGTTACACTTCGATTTTAACATTTTTTAAAAAAATATCTTAATAGAATATTTTGAAGGTGTTAGACTTCATTTTTTCATTTTTAAGAAATTTTTTAAAAAATTGAAATTTATGTGTGGTAGTCTTCAATTCCGGAGTATTTTGAGTACGACATGAAAATTGAGTTTTTTTTTTGTGTTACAATTCAATTTTTACATTTTATAAAAAACCCTTAATTGAATTTTTTGAAGGTGTTAGACTTCAGTTTTTGCATTTTTAAGAAATTTTGGAAAACATTGAAATTTGTGTGTGTTAGTCTTCAATTACGGAGTATTTTGAGTATGACATGAAAATTGAGTATTTTGCTTGTGTTACACTCCAATTTTAACATTTAAAAAAAAATATCTTTATTGAATTTTTTGAAGGTGTTAGACTTCGGTTTTTACATTTTTTAGAAAATTTTGAGAGCCTTGAAATTTGTGTGTGTTAGTCTTCAATTACGGATTATTTTGAGTACGTCATGAAAATTGAGTATTTTTCTTGTGTTACACTTCAATTTTAACATTTAAAAAAAATATATCTTAATTGAATTTTTTGAAGGTGTTTGACTTCAGTTTTTGAATTTCTATGAAATTTTTGACAAAATTGAAATTTGTGTGTGTTAGTCTTCAATTACGGAGTATTTTGAGTATGACATGAAAATTGAGTATTTTGCTTGTGTTACACTCCAATTTTAACATTTAAAAAAATATATCTTTATTGAATTTTTTGAAGGTGTTAGACTTCGGTTTTTACATTTTTTAGAAAATTTTGAGAGCCTTGAAATTTGTGTGTGTTAGTCTTCAATTACGGAGTATTTTGAGTGTGCCATGAAAATTGAGTATTTTTCTTATGTTACACTTCAATTTTAACATTTTTAAAAAAAATATCTTAATCAAATATTTTGAAGGTGTTAGACTTCATTTTTTCATTTTTAAGAAATTTTTTAAAAAATTGAAATTTGTGTGTGCTAGGCTTCAATTCCGGAGTATTTTGAGTACGACATGAAAATTGAGTATTTTTCTTGTGTTACAATTCAATTTTAACATTTTATAAAAAAACCTTAATTGAATTTTTTGAAGGTGTTAGACTTCAGTTTTTGAATTTATAAGATATTGTGGAAAACATTGAAATTTGTGTGTGTTAGTCTTCAATTACGGAGTATTTTGAGTTCGACATGAAAATTGAGAATTTTGATTTTTTTAAACTTCAATTTTGAATAATTTTAAAAAAATAACTTGATTGAATATTTTTGAAGGTGTTGGACTTTAGTTTTTTCATTTTTAAGAAATTTTTGAAAAAAATTGAAATTTGTGTGCGTTAGTCTTCAATTATGGAGTATTTTGAGTACGTCATGAAAATTGAGTATTTTTCTTGTGTTACACTTCATTTTTAACATTTTTAAAAAAATATCTTAATTGAATTTTTGGAAGGTGTTTGACTTCAGTTTTTGAATTTCTAAGAAATTTTTGAAAAAATTGAAATTTGTGTGTGTTAGTCTTCAATTACGGAGTATTTTGAGTATGACATTAAAATTGAGTATTTTGCTTGTGTTACACTCCAATTTTAACATTTTAAAAAAATATATCTTTATTGAATTTTTAGAAGGTGTTAGACTTCGGTTTTTGCATTTTTTAGAAAATTTTGAGAGCCTTGAAATTTGTGTGTGTTAGTCTTCAATTACGGAGTATTTTGAGTGTGCCATGAAAATTGAGTTATTTTCTCATGTTACACTTCGATTTTAACATTTTTTAAAAAAATATCTTAATAGAATATTTTGAAGGTGTTAGACTTCATTTTTTCATTTTTAAGAAAGTTTTTAAAAAATTGAAATTTGTGTGTGGTAGTCTTCAATTCCGGAGTATTTTGAGTACGACATGAAAATTGAGTTTTTTTTTTGTGTTACAATTCAATTTTTACATTTTATAAAAAACCCTTAATTGAATTTTTTGAAGGTGTTAGACTTCAGTTTTTGCATTTTTAAGAAATTTTGGAAAACATTGAAATTTGTGTGTGTTAGTCTTCAATTACGGAGTATTTTGAGTATGACATGAAAATTGAGAATTTTGATTTTGTTACACTTCAATTTTAAATAATTTTAAAAAAATAACTTGATTGAATATTTTTGAAGGTGTTAGACTTTAGTTTTTTCATATTTAAGAAATTTTTGAAAAAAATTGAAATTTGTGTGCGTTAGTCTTCAATTACGGAGTATTTTGAGTACGACATGAAAATTGAGTATTTTTCTTGTGTTACAATTCAATTTTAACATTTTATAAAAAAAACCTTAATTGAATTTTTTGAAGGTGTTAGACTTCAGTTTTTGCATTTCTAAGAAATTTTTGAAAACATTGAAATTTGTGTGTGTTAGTCTTCAATTACGGAGTATTTTGAGTATGACATGAAAATTGAGAAGTTTGCTTTTGTTACACTTCAATTTTAAATAATTTTAAAAAAATAACTTGATTGCATATTTTTGAGTGTGTTAGTCTTTAGTTTTTTCATTTTTAAGAAATTTTTGAAAAAAATTGAAATTTGTGTGTGTTACTCTTCAATTACGGATTATTTTGAGTACGTCATGAAAATTGAGTATTTTTCTTGTGTTACACTTCAATTTTAACATTTAAAAAAAATATATCTTAATTGAATTTTTTGAAGGTGTTTGACTTCAGTTTTTGAATTTCTATGAAATTTTTGAAAAAATTGAAATTTGTGTGTGTTAGTCTTCAATTACGGAGTATTTTGAGTATGACATGAAAATTGAGTATTTTGCTTGTGTTACACTCCAATTTTAACATTTAAAAAAAAATATCTTTATTGAATTTTTTGAAGGTGATAGACTTCGGTTTTTGCATTTTTTAGAAAATTTTGAGAGCCTTGAAATTTGTGTGTGTTAGTCTTCAATTACGGAGTATTTTGAGTGTGCCATGAAAATTGAGTATTTTTCTTATGTTACACTTCAATTTTAACATTTTTACAAAAAATATCTTAATAGAATATTTTGAAGGTGTTAGACTTCATTTTTTCATTTTTAAGAAATTTTTTAAAAAATTGAAATTTGTGTGTGCTAGTCTTCAATTCCGGAGTATTTTGAGTACGACATGAAAATTGAGTATTTTTCTTGTGTTACAATTCAATTTTAACATTTTATAAAAAAACCTTATTTGAATTTTTTGAAGGTGTTAGACTTCAGTTTTTGCATTTTTAAGATATTTTGGAAAACATTGAAATTTGTGTGTGTTAGTCTTCAATTACGGAGTATTAAGAGTATGACATGAAAATTGAGAATTTTGATTTTTTTACACTTCAATTTTGAATAATTTTAAAAAAATAACTTGATTGAATATTTTTGAAGGTGTTGGACTTTAGTTTTTTCATTTTTAAGAAATGTTTGAAAAAAATTGAAATTTGTGTGCGTTAGTCTTCAATTACGGAGCATTTTGAGTACGTCATGAAAATTGAGTATTTTTCTTGTGTTACACTTCATTTTTAACATTTTTAAAAAAATATCTTAATTGAATTTTTGGAAGGTGTTTGACTTCAGTTTTTGAATTTCTAAGAAATTTTTGAAAAAATTGAAATTTGTGTGTGTTAGTCTTCAATTACGGAGTGTTTTGAGTATGACATTAAAATTGAGTATTTTGCTTGTGTTACACTCCAATTTTAACATTTTAAAAAATATATATCTTTATTGAATTTTTAGAAGGTGTTAGACTTCGGTTTTTGCATTTTTTAGAAAATTTTGAGAGCCTTGAAATTTGTGTGTGTTAGTCTTCAATTACGGAGTATTTTGAGTATGCCATGAAAATTGAGTATTTTTCTTATGTTACACTTCAATTTTAACATTTTTAAAAAAAATATCTTAATAGAATATTTTGAAGGTGTTAGACTTCATTTTTTCATTTTTAAGAAATTTTTTAAAAAATTGAAATTTGTGTGTGCTAGTCTTCAATTCCAGAGTATTTTGAGTACGACATGAAAATTGAGTATTTTTCTTGTGTTACAATTCAATTTTAACATTTTATAAAGAAACCTTAATTGAATTTTTTGAAGGTGTTAGACTTCAGTTTTTGCATTTTTAAGATATTTTGGAAAACATTGAAATTTGTGTGTGTTAGTCTTCAATTACGGAGTATTTTGAATATGACATGAAAATTGAGAATTTTGATTTTGTTATACTTCAATTTTAAATAATTTTAAAAAAATAACTTGATTGAATATTTTTGAAGGTGTTCGACTTTAGGTTTTTCATATTTAAGAAATTTTTGAAAAAAATTGAAATTTGTGTGCGTTAGTTTTCAATTACGGAGTATTTTGAGTACGACATGAAAATTGAGTATTTTTCTTGTGTTACAATTCAATTTTAACATTTTATAAAAAAAACCTTAATTGAATTTTTTGAAGGTGTTAGACTTCAGTTTTTGCATTTCTAAGAAATTTTTGAAAACATTGAAATTTGTGTGTGTTAGTCTTCAATTATGGAGTATTTTGAGTATGACATGAAAATTGAGAATTTTGCTTTTGTTACACTTCAATTTTAAATAATTTTAAAAAAATAACTTGATTGCATATTTTTGAGTGTGTTAGTCTTTAGTTTTTTCATTTTTAAGAAATTTTTGAAAAAAATTGAAATTTGTGTGTGTTACTCTTCAATTACGGATTATTTTGAGTACGTCATGAAAATTGAGTATTTTTCTTGTGTTACACTTCAATTTTAACATTTAAAAAATATATATCTTAATTGAATTTTTTGAAGGTGTTTGACTTCAGTTTTTGAATTTCTATGAAATTTTTGACAAAATTGAAATTTGTGTGTGTTAGTCTTCAATTACGGAGTATTTTGAGTATGACATGAAAATTGAGTATTTTGCTTGTGTTACACTCCAATTTTAACATTTAAAAAAAAATATCTTTATTGAATTTTTTGAAGGTGTTAGACTTCGGTTTTTACATTTTTTAGAAAATTTTGAGAGCCTTGAAATTTGTGTGTGTTAGTCTTCAATTACGGAGTATTTTGAGTGTGCCATGAAAATTGAGTATTTTTCTTATGTTACACTTCAATTTTAACATTTTTAAAAAAAATATCTTAATAGAATATTTTGAAGGTGTTAGACTTCATTTTTTCATTTTTAAGAAATTTTTTAAAAAATTGAAATTTGTGTGTGCTAGGCTTCAATTCCGGAGTATTTTGAGTACGACATGAAAATTGAGTATTTTTCTTGTGTTACAATTCAATTTTAACATTTTATAAAAAAACCTTAATTGAATTTTTTGAAGGTGTTAGACTTCAGTTTTTGCATTTATAAGATATTTTGGAAAACATTGAAATTTGTGTGTGTTAGTCTTCAATTACGGAGTATTTTGAGTTCGACATGAAAATTGAGAATTTTAATTTTTTTAAACTTCAATTTTGAATAATTTTAAAAAAATAACTTGATTGAATATTTTTGAAGGTGTTGGACTTTAGTTTTTTCATTTTTAAGAAATTTTTGAAAAAAATTGAAATTTGTGTGCGTTAGTCTTCAATTATGGAGTATTTTGAGTACGTCATGAAAATTGAGTATTTTTCTTGTGTTACACTTCATTTTTAACATTTTTAAAAAAATATCTTAATTGAATTTTTGGAAGGTGTTTGACTTCAGTTTTTGAATTTCGAAGAAATTTTTGAAAAAATTGAAATTTGTGTGTGTTAGTCTTCAATTACGGAGTATTTTGAGTATGACATTAAAATTGAGTATTTTGCTTGTGTTACACTCCAATTTTAACATTTTAAAAAAATATATCTTTATTGAATTTTTAGAAGGTGTTAGACTTCGGTTTTTGCATTTTTTAGAAAATTTTGAGAGCCTTGAAATTTGTGTGTGTTAGTCTTCAATTACGGAGTATTTTGAGTGTGCCATGAAAATTGAGTTATTTTCTCATGTTACACTTCGATTTTAACATTTTTTAAAAAAATATCTTAATAGAATATTTTGAAGGTGTTAGACTTCATTTTTTCATTTTTAAGAAATTTTTTAAAAAATTGAAATTTGTGTGTGGTAGTCTTCAATTCCGGAGTATTTTGAGTACGACATGAAAATTGAGTTTTTTTTTTGTGTTACAATTCAATTTTTACATTTTATAAAAAACCCTTAATTGAATTTTTTGAAGGTGTTAGACTTCAGTTTTTGCATTTTTAAGAAATTTTGGAAAACATTGAAATTTGTGTGTGTTAGTCTTCAATTACGGAGTATTTTGAGTATGACATGAAAATTGAGTATTTTGCTTGTGTTACACTCCAATTTTAACATTTAAAAAAAAATATCTTTATTGAATTTTTTGAAGGTGTTAGACTTCGGTTTTTACATTTTTTAGAAAATTTTGAGAGCCTTGAAATTTGTGTGTGTTAGTCTTCAATTACGGATTATTTTGAGTACGTCATGAAAATTGAGTATTTTTCTTGTGTTACACTTCAATTTTAACATTTAAAAAAAATATATCTTAATTGAATTTTTTGAAGGTGTTTGACTTCAGTTTTTGAATTTCTATGAAATTTTTGACAAAATTGAAATTTGTGTGTGTTAGTCTTCAATTACGGAGTATTTTGAGTATGACATGAAAATTGAGTATTTTGCTTGTGTTACACTCCAATTTTAACATTTAAAAAAATATATCTTTATTGAATTTTTTGAAGGTGTTAGACTTCGGTTTTTACATTTTTTAGAAAATTTTGAGAGCCTTGAAATTTGTGTGTGTTAGTCTTCAATTACGGAGTATTTTGAGTGTGCCATGAAAATTGAGTATTTTTCTTATGTTACACTTCAATTTTAACATTTTTAAAAAAAATATCTTAATCGAATATTTTGAAGGTGTTAGACTTCATTTTTTCATTTTTAAGAAATTTTTTAAAAAATTGAAATTTGTGTGTGCTAGGCTTCAATTCCGGAGTATTTTGAGTACGACATGAAAATTGAGTATTTTTCTTGTGTTACAATTCAATTTTAACATTTTATAAAAAAACCTTAATTGAATTTTTTGAAGGTGTTAGACTTCAGTTTTTGAATTTATAAGATATTGTGGAAAACATTGAAATTTGTGTGTGTTAGTCTTCAATTACGGAGTATTTTGAGTTCGACATGAAAATTGAGAATTTTGATTTTTTTAAACTTCAATTTTGAATAATTTTAAAAAAATAACTTGATTGAATATTTTTGAAGGTGTTGGACTTTAGTTTTTTCATTTTTAAGAAATTTTTGAAAAAAATTGAAATTTGTGTGCGTTAGTCTTCAATTATGGAGTATTTTGAGTACGTCATGAAAATTGAGTATTTTTCTTGTGTTACACTTCATTTTTAACATTTTTAAAAAAATATCTTAATTGAATTTTTGGAAGGTGTTTGACTTCAGTTTTTGAATTTCTAAGAAATTTTTGAAAAAATTGAAATTTGTGTGTGTTAGTCTTCAATTACGGAGTATTTTGAGTATGACATTAAAATTGAGTATTTTGCTTGTGTTACACTCCAATTTTAACATTTTAAAAAAATATATCTTTATTGAATTTTTAGAAGGTGTTAGACTTCGGTTTTTGCATTTTTTAGAAAATTTTGAGAGCCTTGAAATTTGTGTGTGTTAGTCTTCAATTACGGAGTATTTTGAGTGTGCCATGAAAATTGAGTTATTTTCTCATGTTACACTTCGATTTTAACATTTTTTAAAAAAATATCTTAATAGAATATTTTGAAGGTGTTAGACTTCATTTTTTCATTTTTAAGAAATTTTTTAAAAAATTGAAATTTATGTGTGGTAGTCTTCAATTCCGGAGTATTTTGAGTACGACATGAAAATTGAGTTTTTTTTTTGTGTTACAATTCAATTTTTACATTTTATAAAAATCCCTTAATTGAATTTTTTGAAGGTGTTAGACTTCAGTTTTTGCATTTTTAAGAAATTTTGGAAAACATTTAAATTTGTGTGTGTTAGTCTTCAATTACGGAGTATTTTGAGTATGACATGAAAATTGAGAATTTTGATTTTGTTACACTTCAATTTTAAATAATTTTAAAAAAATAACTTGATTGAATATTTTTGAAGGTGTTAGACTTTAGTTTTTTCATATTTAAGAAATTTTTGAAAAAAATTGAAATTTGTGTGCGTTAGTCTTCAATTACGGAGTATTTTGAGTACGACATGAAAATTGAGTATTTTTCTTGTGTTACAATTCAATTTCAACATTTTTAAAAAAAACCTTAATTGAATTTTTTGAAGGTGTTAGACTTCAGTTTTTGCATTTCTAAGAAATTTTTGAAAACATTGAAATTTGTGTGTGTTAGTCTTCAATTACGGAGTATTTTGAGTATGATATGAAAATTGAGAATTTTGCTTTTGTTACACTTCAATTTTAAATAATTTTAAAAAAATAACTTGATTGCATATTTTTGAGTGTGTTAGTCTTTAGTTTTTTCATTTTTAAGAAATTTTTCGAAAAAATTGAAATTTGTGTGTGTTACTCTTCAATTACGGATTATTTTGAGTACGTCATGAAAATTGAGTATTTTTCTTGTGTAACACTTCAATTTTAACATTTAAAAAAAATATATCTTAATTGAATTTTTTGAAGGTGTTTGACTTCAGTTTTTGAATTTCTATGAAATTTTTGAAAAAATTGAAATTTGTGTGTGTTAGTCTTCAATTACTGAGTATTTTGAGTATGACATGAAAATTGAGTATTTTGCTTGTGTTACACTCCAATTTTAACATTTAAAAAAAAATATCTTTATTGAATTTTTTGAAGGTGTTAGACTTCGGTTTTTGCATTTTTTAGAAAATTTTGAGAGCCTTGAAATTTGTGTGTGTTAGTCTTCAATTACGGAGTATTTTGATTATGCCATGAAAATTGAGTATTTTTCTTATGTTACACTTCAATTTTTACATTTTTAAAAAAAATATCTTAATAGAATATTTTGAAGGTGTTAGACTTCATTTTTTCATTTTTAAGAAATTTTTTAAAAAATTGAAATTTGTGTGTGCTAGTCTTCAATTCCGGAGTATTTTGAGTACGACATGAAAATTGAGTATTTTTCTTGTGTTACAATTCAATTTTAACATTTTATAAAAAAACATTAATTGAATTTTTTGAAGGTGTTAGACTTCAGTTTTTGCATTTTTAAGATATTTTGGAAAACATTGAAATTTGTGTGTGTTAGTCTTCAATTACGGAGTATTTTGAGTATGACATGAAAATTGAGAATTTTGATTTTTTCACACTTCAATTTTAAATAATTTTAAAAAAATAACTTGATTGAATATTTTTGAAGGTGTTGGACTTTAGTTTTTTCAATTTTAAGAAATTTTTGAAAAAAATTGAAATTTGTGTGCGTTAGTCTTCAATTACGGAGTATTTTGAGTACGTCATGAAAATTGAGTGTTTTTCTTGTGTTGCACTTCAATTTTAACATTTTTAAAAAAATATCTTAATTGAATTTTTTGAAGGTGTTAGACTTCAGTTTTTGCATTTCTAAGAAATTTTTGAAAACATTGAAATTTGTGTGTGTTAGTCTTCAATTACGGAGTATTTTGAGTATGACATGAAAATTGAGAAATTTTCTTTTGTTACACTTCAATTTTAAATAATTTTAAAAAAATAACTTGATTGCATATTTTTGAGTGTGTTAGTCTATAGTTTTTTCATTTTTAAGAAATTTTTGAAAAAAATTGAAATTTGTGTGTGTTAATCTTCAATTACGGATTATTTTGAGTACGTCATGAAAATTGAGTATTTTTCTTGTGTTACACCTCAATTTTAACATTTAAAAAAAATATATCTTAATTGAATTTTTTGAAGGTGTATGACTTCAGTTTTTGAATTTCTATGAAATTTTTGAAAAAATTGAAATTTGTGTGTGTTAGCCTTCAATTACGGAGTATTTTGAGTATGACATGAAAATTGAGTATTTTGCTTGTGTTACACTCCAATTTTTACCTTTAAAAAAAATATCTTTATAGAATTTTTTGAAGGTGTTAGACTTCGATTTTTGCATTTTTTAGAAAATTTTGAGAGCCTTGAAATTTGTGTGTGTTAGTCTTCAATTACGGAGTATTTTGAGTGTGCCATGAAAATTGAGTATTTTTCTTATGTGACACTTCCATTTTAACATTTTTAAAAAAAATATCTTAATAGAATATTTTGAAGGTGTTAGACATCATTTTTTCATTTTTAAGAAATTTTGTAAAAAATTGAAATTTGTGTGTGCTAGTCTTCAATTCCGGAGTATTTTGAGTACGACATGAAAATTGAGTATTTTTCTTGTGTTACAATTCAATTTTAAAATTTTATAAAAAAACCTTAATTGAATTTTTTGAAGGTGTTAGACTTCAGTTTTTGCATTTTTAAGATATTTTGGAAAACATTGATATTTGTGTGTGTTAGTCTTCAATTACGGAGTATTTTGAGTATGACATGAAAATTGAGAATTTTGATTTTTTCACACTTCAATTTTAAATAATTTTAAAAAAATAACTTGATTGAATATTTTTGAAGGTGTTGGACTTTAGTTTTTTCATTTTTAAGAAATTTTTGAAAAAAATTGAAATTTGTGTGCGTTAGTCTTCAATTACGGAGTATTTTGAGTACGTCATGAAAATTGAGTATTTTTCTTGTGTTACACTTCAATTTTAACATTTTTAAAAAAATATCTTAATAGAATTTTTGGAAGGTGTTTGACTTCAGTTTTTGAATTTCTAAGAAATTTTTGAAAAAATTGAAATTTGTGTGTGTTAGTCTTCAATTACGGAGTATTTTGAGTATGACATTAAAATTGAGTATTTTGCTTGTGTTACACTCCAATTTTAACATTTTAAAAAAATATATCTTTATTGAATTTTTAGAAGGTGTTAGACTTCGGTTTTTGCATTTTTTAGAAAATTTTGAGAGCCTTGAAATTTGTGTGTGTTAGTCTTCAATTACGGAGTATTTTGAGTGTGCCATGAAAATTGAGTATTTTTCTCATGTTACACTTCGTTTTAACATTTTTTAAAAAAATATCTTAATAGAATATTTTGAAGGTGTTAGACTTCATTTTTTCATTTTTAAGAAATTTTTTAAAAAATTGAAATTTGTGTGTGCTAGTCTTCAATTCCGGAGTATTTTGAGTACGACATGAAAATTGAGTTTTTTTCTTGTGTTACAATTCAATTTTTACATTTTATAAAAAACCCTTAATTGAATTTTTTGAAGGTGTTAGACTTCAGTTTTTGCATTTTTAAGAAATTTTGGAAAACATTGAAATTTGTGTGTGTTAGTCTTCAATTACGGAGTATTTTGAGTATGACATGAAAATTGAGAATTTTGATTTTGTTACACTTCAATTTTAAATAATTTTAAAAAAATAACTTGATTGAATATTTTTGAAGGTGTTAGACTTTAGTTTTTTCATATTTAAGAAATTTTTGAAAAAAATTGAAATTTGTGTGCGTTTGTCTTCAATTACGGAGTATTTTGAGTACGACATGAAAATTGAGTATTTTTCTTGTGTTACAATTCAATTTCAACATTTTTAAAAAAAACCTTAATTGAATTTTTTGAAGGTGTTAGACTTCAGTTTTTGCATTTCTATGAAATTTTTGAAAACATTGAAATTTGTGTGTGTTAGTCTTCAATTACGGAGTATTTTGAGTATGACATGAAAATAGAGAATTTTGCTTTTGTTACACTTCAATTTTAAATAATTTTAAAAAAATAACTTGATTACATATTTTTGAGTGTGTTAGTCTTTAGTTTTTTCATTTTTAAGAAATTTTTAAAAAAAATTGAAATTTGTGTGTGTTACTCTTCAATTACGGATTATTTTGAGTACGTCATGAAAATTGAGTATTTTTCTTGTGTTACACTTCAATTTTAACATTTAAAAAAAATATATCTTAATTGAATTTTTTGAAGGTGCTTGACTTCAGTTTTTGAATTTCTATGAAATTTTTGAAAAAATTGAAATTTGTGTGTGTTAGTCTTCAATTACGGAGTATTTTGAGTATGACATGAAAATTGAGTATTTTGCTTGTGTTACACTCCAATTTTAATATTTAAAAAAATATATCTTTATTGAATTTTTTGAAGGTGTTAGACTTCGATTTTTGCATTTTTTAGAAAATTTTGAGAGCCTTGAAATTTGTGTGTGTTAGTCTTCAATTACGGAGTATTTTGAATGTGCCATGAAAATTGAGTATTTTTCTTATGTTACACTTCAATTTTAACATTTTTGAAAAAAATATCTTAATAGAATATTTTGAAGGTGTTAGACTTCATTTTTTCATTTTTAAGAAATTTTATAAAAAATTGAAATTTGTGTGTGCTAGTCTTCAATTCCGGAGTATTTTGAGTACGACATGAAAATTGAGTATTTTTCTTGTGTTACAATTCAATTTTAACATTTTATAAAAAAACCTTAATTGAATTTTTTGAAGGTGTTAGACTTCAGTTTTTGCATTTTTAAGATATTTTGGAAAACATTGAAATTTGTGTGTGTTAGTCTTCAATTACGGAGTATTTTGAGTATGACATGAAAATTGAGAATTTTGATTTTGTTACACTTCAATTTTAAATAATTTTAAAAAAATAACTTGATTGAATATTTTTGAAGGTGTTAGACTTTAGTTTTTTCATATTTAAGAAATTTTTGAAAAAAATTGAAATTTGTGTGCGTTTGTCTTCAATTACGGAGTATTTTGAGTACGACATGAAAATTGAGTATTTTTCTTGTGTTACAATTCAATTTCAACATTTTTAAAAAAAACCTTAATTGAATTTTTTGAAGGTGTTAGACTTCAGTTTTTGCATTTCTATGAAATTTTTGAAAACATTGAAATTTGTGTGTGTTAGTCTTCAATTACGGAGTATTTTGAGTATGACATGAAAATTGAGAATTTTGCTTTTGTTACACTTCAATTTTAAATAATTTTAAAAAAATAACTTGATTACATATTTTTGAGTGTGTTAGTCTTTAGTTTTTTCATTTTTAAGAAATTTTTGAAAAAAATTGAAATTTGTGTGTGTTACTCTTCAATTACGGATTATTTTGAGTACGTCATGAAAATTGAGTATTTTTCTTGTGTTACACTTCAATTTTAACATTTAAAAAAAATATATCTTAATTGAATTTTTTGAAGATGCTTGACTTCAGTTTTTGAATTTCTATGAAATTTTTGAAAAAATTGAAATTTGTGTGTGTTAGTCTTCAATTACGGAGTATTTTGAGTATGACATGAAAATTGAGTATTTTGCTTGTGTTACACTCCAATTTTAATATTTAAAAAAAAAATATCTTTATTGAATTTTTTGAAGGTGTTAGACTTCGATTTTTGCATTTTTTAGAAAATTTTGAGAGCCTTGAAATTTGTGTGTGTTAGTCTTCAATTACGGAGTATTTTGAATGTGCCATGAAAATTGAGTATTTTTCTTATGTTACACTTCAATTTTAACATTTTTGAAAAAAATATCTTAATAGAATATTTTGAAGGTGTTAGACTTCATTTTTTCATTTTTAAGAAATTTTATAAAAAATTGAAATTTGTGTGTGCTAGTCTTCAATTCCGGAGTATTTTGAGTACGACATGAAAATTGAGTATTTTTCTTGTGTTACAATTCAATTTTAACATTTTATAAAAAAACCTTAATTGAATTTTTTGAAGGTGTTAGACTTCAGTTTTTGCATTTTTAAGATATTTTGGAAAACATTGAAATTTGTGTGTGTTAGTCTTCAATTACGGAGTATTTTGAGTATGACATGAAAATTGAGAATTTTGATTTTTTTACACTTCAATTTTAAATAATTTTAAAAAAATAACTTGATTGAATATTTTTGAAGGTGTTGGACTTTAGTTTTTTCATTTTTAAGAAATTTTTGAAAAAAATTGGAATTTGTGTGCGTTAGTCTTCAATTACGGAGTATTTTGAGTACGTCATGAAAATTGAGTATTTTTCTTGTGTTACACTTCAATTTTAACATTTTTAAAAAAATATCTTAATTGAATTTTTTGAAGGTGTTTGACTTCAGTTTTTGAATTTCTAAGAAATTTTTGAAAAAATTGAAATTTGTGTGTGTTAGTCTTCAATTACGGAGTATTTTGAGTATGACATTAAAATTGAGTATTTTGCTTGTGTTACACTCCAATTTTAACATTTTAAAATAAATATATCTTTATTGAATTTCTAGAAGGTGTTAGACTTCGGTTTTTGCATTTTTTAGAAAATTTTGAGAGCCTTGAAATTTGTGTGTGTTAGTCTTCAATTACGGAGTATTTTGAGTGTGCCATGAAAATTGAGTATTTTTCTCATGTTACACTTCGATTTTAACATTTTTTAAAAAAATATCTTAATAGAATATTTTGAAGGTGTTAGACTTCATTTTTTCATTTTTAAGAAATTTTTTAAAAAATTGAAATTTGTGTGTGCTAGTCTTCAATTCCGGAGTATTTTGAGTACGACATGAAAATTGAGTTTTTTTCTTGTGTTACAATTCAATTTTTACATTTTATAAAAAACCCTTAATTGAATTTTTTGAAGGTGGACTTCAGTTTTTGCATTTTTTAGAAAATTTTGAGAGCCTTGAAATTTGTGTTTGTTAGTCTTCAATTACGGAGTATTTTGAGAATGCCATGAAAATTGAGTATTTTTCTTATGTTACACTTCAATTTTAACATTTTTTAAAAAAATATCTTAATAGAATATTTTGAAGGTGTTCGACTTCATTTTTTCATTTTTAAGAAATTTTTTATAAAATTGAAATTTGTGTGTGCTAGTCTTCAATTCCGGAGTATTTTGAGTACGACATGAAAATTGAGTATTTTTCTTGTGTTACAATTCAATTTTAACATTTTATAAAAAAACCTTAATTGAATTTTTTGAAGGTGTTAGATTCCAATTTTTGCATTTTTAAGAAATTTTGGAAAACATTGAAATTTCTGTGTGTTAGTCTTCAATTACGGAGTATTTTGAGTATGACATGAAAATTGAGAATTTTTCTTTTGTTACACTTCAATTTTAAATAATTTTAAAAAAATAACTTGATTGAATATTTTTGAAGGTGTTGGACTTTAGTTTTTTCATTTTTAAGAAATTTTTGAAAAAAATTGAAATTTGTGTGCGTTAGTCTTCAATTACGGAGTATTTTGAGTACGTCATGAAAATTGAGTATTTTTCTTGTGTTACACTTCAATTTTAACATTTTTAAAAAAATATCTTAATTGAATTTTTTGAAGGTGTTTGACTTCAGTTTTTGAATTTCTAAGAAATTTTTGAAAAAATTGAAATTTGTGTGTGTTAGTCTTCAATTACGGAGTATTTTGAGTATGACATTACAATTGAGTATTTTGCTTGTGTTACACTCCAATTTTAACATTTTAAAATAAATATATCTTTATTGAATTTTTAGAAGGTGTTAGACTTCGGTTTTTGCATTTTTTAGAAAATTTTGAGAGCCTTGAAATTTGTGTGTGTTAGTCTTCAATTACGGAGTATTTTGAGTGTGCCATGAAAATTGAGTATTTTTCTCATGTTACACTTCGATTTTAACATTTTTTAAAAAAATATCTTAATAGAATATTTTGAAGGTGTTAGACTTCATTTTTTCATTTTTTAGAAATTATTTAAAAAATTGAAATTTGTGTGAGCTAGTCTTCAATTCCGGAGTATTTTGAGTACGACATGAAAATTGAGTATTTTTCTTGTGTTACAATTCAATTTTAACATTTTATAAAAAAACCTTAATTGAATTTTTTGAAGGTGTTAGACTTCAGTTTTTGCAATTTTAAGAAATTTTGGAAAACATTGAAATTTGTGTGTGTTAGTCTTCAATTACGGAGTATTTTGAGTATAACATGAAAATTGAGAATTTTGATTTTGTTACACTTCAATTTTAAGTAATTTTTAAAAAAATAATTTTGATTTAATATTTTTGAAGGTGTTAGACTTTAGTTTTTTCATTTTTAAGAAATTTTTGAAAAAAATTGAAATTTGTGTGCGTTGGTCGTCAATTACGGAGTATTTTGAGTACGTCATGAAAATTGAGTATTTTTATTGTGTTACACTTCAATTTTAACATTTTTAAAAAAATATTTTAAATGAATTTTTTGAAGGTGTTTGACTTCAGTTTTTGAATTTCTAAGAAATTTTTGAAAAAATTGAAATTTGTGTGTGTTAGTCTTCAATTACGGAGTATTTTGAGTATGACATGAAAATTGAGTATTTTTCTTGTGTTACACTCCAATTTTAACATTTTAAAAAAAAATATCTTTATTGAATTCTTTGAAGGTGTTAGACTTCGGTTTTTGCATTTTTTAGAAAATTTTGAGAGCCTTGAAATTTGTGTGTGTTAGTCTTCAATTACGGAGTATTTTGAGTGTGCCCTGAAAATTGAGTATTTTTCTTATGTTACACTTCAATTTTAACATTTTTTAAAAAAATATCTTAATAGAATATTTTGAAGGCGTTAGACTTCATTTTTTCATTTTTAAGAAATTTTTAAAAAAATTGAAATTTGTGTCTGCTAGTCTTCAATTCCGGAGTATTTTGAGTACGACATGAAAATTGAGTATTTTTCTTGTGTTACAATTCAATTTTAACATTTTATAAAAAAACCTTAATTGAATTTTTTGAAGGTTTTAGACTTCAGTTTTTGCATTTTTAAGAAATTTTGGAAAACATTGAAATTTGTGTGTCCTAGTCTTCAATTACGGAGTATTTTGAGTATGACATGAAAATTGAGTATTTTTCTTGTATTACAATTCAATTTTAACATTTTATTAAAAAAACCATCATTGAATTTTTTGAAGGTGTTAGACTTCAGTTTTTGCATTTCTAAGAAATTTTTGAAAACATTGAAATTTGTGTGTGTTAGTCTTCAATTACGGAGTATTTTGAGTATGACATGAAAATTGAGAATTTTGCTTTTGTTACACTTCAATTTTAAATAATTTTAAAAAAATAACTTGATTGAATATTTTTGAGTGTGTTAGTCTTTAGTTTCATTTTTAAGATATGTTTGAAAAAAATTGAAATTTGTGTGCGTTAGTCTTCAATTACGGAGTATTTTGAGTACGTCATGAAAATTGAGTATTTTTCTTGTGTTACACTTCAATTTTAACATTTTAAAAAAAAATATCTTAATTGAATTTTTTGAAGGAGTTTGACTTCAGTTTTTGAATTTCTATGAAATTTTTGAAAAAATTGAAATTAGTGTGTGTTAGTCTTCATTTACGGAGTATTTTGAGAATGACAAGAAAATTGAGTATTTTGCTTGTGTTACACTCCAATTTTAACATTTTAAAAAAAAATATCTTTATTGAATTTTTTGAAGGTGTTAGACTTCGTTTTTTGCATTTTTTAGAAAATTTTGAGAGCCTTGAAATTTGTGTGTGTTAGTCTTCAATTACGGAGTATTTTGAGAGTGCCATGAAAATTGAGTATTTTTATTATGTTACACTTCAATTTTAACATTTTTTTAAAAAATATCTTAATAGAATTTTTTGAAGGTGTTGGACTTCATTTTTTCATTTTTAAGAAATTTTTTAAAAAATTGAAATTTGTGTGTGCTAGTCTTCAATTACGGAGTATTTTCAGTACGACATGAAAATTTAGTACTTTTCTTGTGTTACAATTCAATTTTAACATTTTATAAAAAAACCTTTATTGAATTTTTTGAAGGTGTTAGACTTCAGTTTTTGCATTTTTAAGAAATTTTGGAAAACATTGAAATTTGTGTGTATTAGTCTTAAATTACGGAGTATTTTGAGTATGACATGAAGATTGAGAATTTTGCTTTTGTTACACTTCAATTTCAAATAATTTTAAAAAAATAACTTGCTTGAATATTTTTTAGTGTGTTAGTCTTTAGTTTTTTCATTTTTAAGAAATTTTTGAAAAAAATTGAAATTTGTGTGTGTTACTCTTCAATTACGGAGTATTTTGAGTACGTCATGAAAATTGTGTATATTTCGTGTGTTACACTTCAATTTTAACATTTAAAAAAATATATCTTAATTGATTTTTTTGAAGGTGTTTGACTTCAGTTTTTGAATTTCTAAGAAATTATTGAAAAAATTGAAATTTGTGTGTGTTAATCTTCAATTACGGAGTATTTTGAGTATGACATGAAAATTGAGTATTTTGCTTGTGTTACACTCCAATTTTAACATTTTAAAAAAAAATATCTTTATTGAATTTTTTGAAGGTCTTAGACTTCGGTTTTTGCATTTTTTAGAAAATTTTGAGAGCCTTGAAATTTGTGTGTGTTAGTCTTCAATTACGGAGTATTTTGAGAGTGCCATGAAAATTGAGTATTTTTCTTATGTTACACTTCAATTTTAACATTTTTAAAAAAAATATCTTAATAGAATATTTTGAAGTTGTTAGACTTCATTTTTTCATTTTTAAGAAATTTTTTAAAAATTGAAATTTGTGTGTGCTAGTCTTCAATTCCGGAGTATTTTGAGTACGACATGAAAATTGAGTATTTTTCTTGTGTTACAATTCAATTTTAACATTTTATAAAAAAACCTCAATTGAATTTTTTCAAGGTGTTAGACTTCTGTTTTTGCATTTTTAAGAAATTTTGGATAACATTGAAATTTGTGTGTGTTAGTCTTCAATTACGGAGTATTTTGAGTATGACATGTAAATTGATAATTTTGATTTTGTTACACTTCAATTTTAAATAATTTTAAAAAAATAACTTGATTGAATATTTTTGAAGGTGTTAGACTTTAGTTTTTTCATTTTTAAGAAATATTTGAAAAAAATTGAAATTTGTGTGCGTTAGTCTTCAATTACGGATTATTTTGAGTACGTCATGAAAATTGAGTATTTTTCTTGTGTTACACTTCAATTTTAACATTTTTAAAAAACTATCTTAATTGAATTTTTTGAAGGTGTTTGACTTCAGTTTTTGAATTTCTAAGAAATTTTTGAAAAAATTGAAATTTGTGTGTGTTAGTCTTCAAATACGGAGTATTTTGAGTATGACATGAAAATTGAGTATTTTGCTTGTGTTACACTCCAATTTTAACATTTTAAAAAAATATATCTTTATTGAATTTTTTGAAGGTGTTAGACTTCGGTTTTTGCATTTTTTAGAAAATTTTGAGAGCCTTGAAATTTGTGTGTGTTAGTCTTCAATTACGGAGTATTTTGAGTGTGCCATGAAAATTGAGCATTTTTCTTATGTTACACTTCAATTTTAACATTTTTAAAAAATATATCTTAATAGAATATTTTGAAGTTGTTAGACTTCATTTTTTCATTTTTAAGAAATTTTTAAAAAATTGAAATTTGTGTGTGCTAGTCTTCAATTCCGGAGTATTTTGAGTACGACATGAAAATTGAGTATTTTTCTTGTGTTACAATTCAATTTTAACATTTTATAAAAAAACCTCAATTGAATTTTTTCAAGGTGTTAGACTTCTGTTTTTGCATTTTTAAGAAATTTTGGATAACATTGAAATTTGTGTGTGTTAGTCTTCAATTACGGAGTATTTTGAGTATGACATTTTGTTACACTTAAATTTTAAATAATTTTAAAAAAAATAACTTGATTGAATAGTTTTGAAGGTGTTAGACTTTAGTTTTTTCATTTTTAAGAAATTTTTAAAAAAAATTGAAATTTGTGTGCGTTAGTCTTCAATTACGGAGTATTTTGAGTTAGTCATGAAAATTGAGTATTTTTATTGTGTTACAATTAAATTTTAACATTTTTAAAAAAATATCTTAATTGAATTTTTTGAAGGTGTTTGACTTCAGTTTTTGAATTTCTAAGAAATTTTTGAAAAAATTTAAATTTGTGTGTGTTAGTCTTCAATTACGGAGTATTTTGAGTATGACATGTAAATTGAGAATTTTGATTTTGTTACACTTCAATTTTAAATAATTTTAAAAAAATAACTTGATTGAGTATTTTTGAAGGTGTTAGACTTTAGTTTTTTCATTTTTAAGAAATTTTTGAAAAAAATTGAAATTTGTGTACGTTAGTCTTCAATTACGGAGTATTTGGAGTACGTCATGAAAATTGAGTATTTTTCTTGTGTTACACTTCAATTTTAACATTTTTAAAAAACTATCGTAATTGAATTTTTTGAAGGTGTTTGACTTCAGTTTTTGAATTTCTCAGAAATTTATGAAAAAATTGAAATTTGTGTGTGTTAGTCTTCAATTACGGTGTATTTTGAGTATGACATGAAAATTGAGTATTTTGCTTGTGTTACACTCCAATTTTAACATTTTAAAAAAATATATCTTTATTGATATTTTT
This sequence comes from Luzula sylvatica, assembly GCA_946800325.1. Lineage (NCBI taxonomy): Eukaryota > Viridiplantae > Streptophyta > Magnoliopsida > Poales > Juncaceae > Luzula > Luzula sylvatica. The sequence goes on from OX326960.1 coordinate 69,924,249, forward strand.
GAAGGTGTTAGACTTCGGTTTTTGCATATTTTAGAAAATTTTGAGAGCCTTGAAATTTGTGTGTGTTAGTCTTCAATTACGGAGTATTTTGAGTGTGCCATGAAAATTGAGTATTTTTCTTATGTTACACTTCAATTTTAACATTTTTTCAAAAAATATCTAAATAGAATATTTTGAAGGTGTTAGACTTCATTTTTTCATTTTTAAGAAATTTGTGTGTGCTAGTCTTCAATTACGGAGTATTTTGAGTACGACATGAAAATTGAGTATTTTTCTTGTATTACAATTCAATTTTAACATTTTATAAAAAAAAACCTTAATTGAATTTTTTGAAGGTGTTAGACTTCAGTTTTTGCATTTCTAAGAAATTTTTGAAAACATTGAAATTTGTGTGTGTTAATCTTCAATTACGGAGTATTTTGAGTATGACATGAAAATTGAGAATTTTGCTTTTGTTACACTTCAATTTTAAAATATTTTAAAAAAATAACTTGATTGAATATTTTTGAGTGTGTTAGTCTTTAGTTTTTTCATTTTTGAAAAATATTTAAATTTGTTTGCGTTAGTCTTCAATTACGGAGTATTTTGAGTACGTCATGAAAATTGAGTATTTTTCTTGTGTTACACTTCAATTTTAACATTTTTAAAAAAATATCTTAATTGAATTTTTTGAATGTGTTTGACTTCAGTTTTTGAATTTCTTAGAAATTTTTGAAAAAATTGAAATTTGTGTGTGTTAGTCTTCAATTACGGAGTATTTTGAGTATGACATTAAAATTGAGTATTTTGCTTCTGTTACACTCCAATTTTAACATTTTAAAAAAATATATCTTAATTGAATTTTTTGAAGGTGTTAGACTTCGGTTTTTGCATTTTTTAGAAAATTTTGAGAGCCTTGAAATTTGTGTGTGTTAGTCTTCAATTACGGAGTATTTTGAGTGTGCCATGAAAATTGAGTATTTTTCTTATGTTACACTTCAATTTTAACCTTTTTTAAAAAAATATCTTAATAGAATATTTTGAAGGTGTTAGACTTCATTTTTTCATTTTTAAGAAATTTTTTAAAAAATTGAAATTTGTGTGTGCTAGTCTTCAATTCCGGAGTATTTTGAGTACGACATGAAAATTGAGTATTTTTCTTGTGTTACAATTCATTTTTAACATTTTATAAAAAAACCTGAATTGAATTTTTTGAAGGTGTTGGACTTCAGTTTTTGCATTTCTAAGAAATTTTGGAAAACATTGAAATTTGTGTGTGTTAGTCTTCAATTACGGAGTATTTTGAGTATGACATGAAAATTGAGAATTTTGATTTTGTTACACTTCAATTTTAAATAATTTTAAAAAAATAACTTGATTGAATATTTTTGAAGGTGTTAGACTTTAGTTTTTTCATTTTTAAGAAATTTTTGAAAAAAATTGAAATTTGTGTGCGTTAGTCTTCAATTACGGAGTATTTTGAGTATGACATGAAAATTGAGAATTTTGCTTTTGTTACACTTCAATTTTAAATAATTTTAAAAAAATTACTTGATTGAATATTTTTGAGTGTGATAGTCTTTAGTTTTTTCATTTTTAAGAAATTTTTGACAAAAATTGAAATTTGTGTGTGTTACTCTTCAATTACGGATTAGTTTGAGTACGTCATGAAAATTGAGTATTTTTCTTGTGTTACACTTCAATTTTAACATTTTTAAAAAAATATCTTAATTGAATTTTTGAAGGTGTTTGACTTCAGTTTTTGAATTTCTAAGAAATTATTGAAAAAATTGAAATTTGTGTGTGTTAGTCTTCAATTACGGAGTATTTTGAGTATGACATGAAAATTGAGTATTTTGCTTGTGTTACACTCCAATTTTAACATTTTAAAAAAAATATCTTTATTGAATTTTTTGAAGTTCTTAGACTTCGGTTTTCGCATTTTTTAGAAAATTTTGAGATCCTTGAAATTTGTGTGTGTTAGTCTTCAATTACGGAGTATTTTGAGAGTGCCATGAAAATTGAGTATTTTTCTTATTTTACACTTCAATTTTAACATTTTTTTAAAAAATATCTCAATAGAATTTTTTGACTTCATTTTTTCATTTTAAAGAAATTTTTTAAAAAACTGAAATTTGTGTGTGCTAGTCTTCAATAACGGAGTATTTTGAGTACGACATGAAAATTGAGTATTTTTCTTGTATTACAATTCAATTTTAACATTTTAGAAAAAAAACCTTAATTGAATTTTTTTGAGGTGTTAGACTTCAATTTTTGCATTTCTAAGAAATTTTTGAAAACATTGAAATTTGTGTGTGTTAGTCTTCAATTACAGAGTATTTTGAGTATGACATGAAAATTGAGAATTTTGCTTTTGTTACACTTCAATTTTAAATAATTTTAAAAAAATAACTTGATTGAATATTTTTGAGTATGTTAGTCTTTAGTTTTTTCATTTTTATGAAATTTTTGAAAAAAATTGAAATTTCTGTGTGTTACTCTTCAATTACGGATTAGTTTGAGTACGTCATGAAAATTGAGTATTTTTCTTGTGTTACACTTCAATTTTAACATTTTAAAAAAAAAATCTTAATTGAATTTTTTGAAGGTGTTTGACTTCAGTTTTTGAATTTCTAAGAAATTTTTGAAAAAATTGAAATTTGTGTGTGTTAGTCTTCAATTACGGAGTATTTTGAGTATGACATGAAAATTGAGTATTTTGCTTGTGTTACACTCCAATTTTAACATTTTAAAAAAAATATATCTTTATTGAATTTTTTGAAGGTGTTAGACTTCGGTTTTTGCATTTTTTAGAAAATTTTGAGAGCCTTGAAATTTGTGTGTGTTAGTCTTCAATTACGGAGTATTTTGAGTGTGCCATGAAAATTGAGTACTTTTCTTATGTTACACTTCAATTTTAACATTTTTTCAAAACATATCTTAATAGAATATTTTGACGGTGTTAGACTTCATTTTTTCATTTTTAAGAAATTTTTTAAAAAATTGAAATTTGTGTGTGCTATTCTTCAATTCCGGAGTATTTAGAGTACGACATGAAAATTGAGTATTTTTCTTGTGTTACAATTCGATTTTACTATTTTATAAAAAAACCTTAATTGAATTTTTTGAAGGTGTTAGACTTCAGTTTTTGCATTTCTAAGAAATTTTGGAAAACATTGAAATTTGTTTGTGTTAGTCTTCAATTACGGAGTATTTTGAGTATGACATGAAAATTGAGAATTTTGATTTTGTTACACTTCAATTTTAAATAATTTTAAAAAAATAACTTGATTGAATATTTTTTAAGGTGTTAGACTTTAGTTTTTTCATTTTTAAGAAATTTTTGAAAAAAATTGAAATTTGTGTACGTTAGTCTTCAATTACGGAGTATTTTGAGTACATCATGAAAATTGAGTATTTTTCATGTGTTACACTTCAATTTTAACATTTTTAAAAAGATATCTTAATTGAATTTTTTGAAGGTGTTTGACTTCAGTTTTTGAATTTCTAAGAAATTTTTGAAAAAAGTGAAATTTGTGTGTGTTAGTCTTCATTTACGGAGTATTTTGAGTATGACAAGAAAATTGAGTATTTTGCTTGTGTTACACTCCAATTTTAACATTTAAAAAAAAATATCTTTATTGAATTTTTTGAAGGTGTTAGAGTTCGGTTTTTGCATATTTTAGAAAATTTTGAGAGCCTTGAAATTTGTGTGTGTCAGTATTCAATTACGGAGTATTTTGAGAGTGCCATGAAAATTGAGTATTTTTCTTATTTTACACTTCAATTTTAACATTTTTTTTAAAAATATCTTAATATAATTTTTTGAAGGTGTTAGACTTCATTTTTTCATTTTTAAGAAATTTTTTAAAAAATTGAAATTTGTGTGTGCTAGTCTTCAATTACGGAGTATTTTGAGTACGACATGAAAATTGAGTATTTTTCTTGTATTACAATTCAATTTTAAGATTTTATAAAAAAAAACCTTCAATGAATTTTTTGAAGGTGTTAGACTTCAGTTTTTGCATTTCTAAGAAATTTTTGAAAACATTGAAATTTGTGTGTGTTAGTCTTCAATTACGGAGTATTTTGAGTATGACATGAAAATTGAGAATTTTGATTTTGTTACACTTCAATTTTAAATAATTTTAAAAAAATAACTTGATTGAATATTTTTGAGTGTGTTAGTCTTTAGTTTTTTCATTTTTAAGAAATTTTTGAAAAAAATTGAAATTTGTGTGCGTTAGTCTTCAATTACGGAGTATTTTGAGTACGTCATGAAAATTGAGTATTTTTCTTGTGTTACACTTCAATTTTAACATTTTTAAAAAAATATCTTAATTGAATTTTTTGAAGGTGTTTGACTTCAGTTTTTGAATTTCTTAGAAATTTTTGAAAAAATTGAAATTTGTGTGTGTTAGTCTTCAATTACGGAGTATTTTGAGTATGACATTAAAATTGAGTATTTTGCTTGTGTTACACTCCAATTTTAACATTTTAAAAAAATATATCTTTATTGAATTTTTTGAAGGTGTTAGACTTCGGTTTTTGCATTTTTTAGAAAATTTTGAGAGCCTTGAAATTTGTGTGTGTTAGTATTCAATTACGGAGTATTTTGAGTGTGCCAAGAAAATTGAGTATTTTTCTTATGTTACACTTCAATTTTAACATTTTTTAAAAAAATATCTTAATAGAATATTTTGAAGGTGTTAGACTTCATTTTTTTCATTTTTAAGAAATTTTTAAAAAAATTGAAATTTGTGTGTGCTAGTCTTCAATTCCGGAGTATTTTGAGTACGACATGAAAATTGAGTATTTTTCTTGTGTTAAAATTAAATTTTAACATTTTATAAAAAAACCTTAATTGAATTTTTTGAAGGTGTTAGACTTCAGTTTTTGCATTTTTAAGAAATTTTGGGAAACATTGAAATTTGTGTGTGTTAGTCTTCAATTACGGAGTATTTTGAGTATGACATCAAAATTGGGAATTTTGATTTTGTTACACTTCAATTTTAAATAATTTTAAAAAAATAACTTGATTGAATATTTTTGAAGGTGTTAGACTTTAGTTTTTTCATTTTTAAGAAATTTTTGAAAAAAATTGAAATTTTTGTGCGTTAGTCTTCAATTACGGAGTATTTTGAGTACGTCATGAAAATTGAGTATTTTTCTTGTGTTACACTTCAATTTTAACATTTTTAAAAAAAAAATTTAATTGAATTTTTTGAAGGTCTTTGACTTCAGTTTTTGAATTTCTAAGAAATTTTTGAAAAAATTGAAATTTGTGTGTGTTAGTCTTCATTTACGGGGTATTTTGAGTATGACAAGAAAATTGAGTATTTTGCTTGTGTTACACTCCAATTTTAATATTTTAAAAAAAATATCTTTATTGAATTTTTTGAAGGTGTTAGACTTCGGTTTTTGCATTTTTTAGAAAATTTTGAGAGCCTTGAAATTTGTGTGTGTTAGTATTCAATTACGGAGTATTTTGAGAGTGCCATGAAAATTGAGTATTTTTCTTATTTTCCAATTCAATTTTAACATTTTTTTAAAAAATATCTTAATAGAATTTTTTGAAGGTGTTTGACTTCATTTATTCATTTTTAAGAAATTTTTTAAAAAATTGAAATTTGTGTGTGCTAGTCTTCAAATACGAAGTATTTTGAGTACGACATGAAAATTGAGTATTTTTCTTGTGTTACAATTCAATTTTAACATTTTATAAAAAAACCTTGATTGAATTTTTTGAAGGTGTTAGACTTCAGTTTTTGCATTTTTAAGAAATTTTGGAAAACATTGAAATTTGTGTGAGTTAGTCTTCAATTACGGAGTATTTTGAGTATGACATGAAAATTGAGAATTTTGATTTTGTTACACTTCAATTTTAAATAATTTTAAAAAAATAACTTGATTGAATATTTTTGAAGGTGTTAGACTTTAGTTTTTTCATTTTTAAGAAATTTTTGAAAAAAATTGAAATTTTTGTGCGTTAGTCTTCAATTACGGAGTATTTTGAGTACGTCATGAAAATTGAGTATTTTTCTTGTGTTACACTTCAATTTTAACATTTTTCAAAAAATATCTTAATTGAATTTTTTGAAGGTGTTTGACTTCAGTTTTTGTATTTCTAAGAAATTTTTGAAAAAATTGAAATTTGTGTGTTAGTCTTCATTTACGGAGTATTTTGTGTATGACAAGAAAATTGAGTATTTTGCTTGTGTTACACTCCAATTTTAACATTTAAAAAAAAATATCTTTATTGAATTTTTTGAAGGTGTTAGACTTCGGTTTTTGCATTTTTTAGAAAATTTTGAGAGCATTGAAATTTGTGTGTGTTGTCATCAATTACGGAGTATTTTGAGAGTGCCATGAAAATTGAGTATTTTTCTTATTTTACACTTCAATTTTAACATTTTTTTGAAAAATATATTAATAGAATTTTTTGAAGGTGTTAGACTTCATTTTTTCATTTTTAAGAAATTTTTTAAAAAATTGAAATTTGTGTGTGCTAGTCTTCAATTACGGAGTATTTTGAGTACCATATGAAAATTGAGTATTTTTCTTGTATTACAATTCAATTTTAACATTTTATAAAAAAAAAACCTTAATAGAATTTTTTGAAGGTGTTAGACTTCAGTTTTTGCATTTCTAAGAAATTTTTGAAAACATTGAAATTTGTGTGTGTTAGTCTTCAATTACTCAGTATTTTGAGTATGACATGAAAATTGAGAATTTTGCTTTTGTTATACTTCAATTTTAAATAATTTTAAAAAAATTACTTGATTGAATTTTTTTGAGTGTGTTAGTCTTTAGTTTTTTCATTTTTAAGAAGTTTTTGAAAAAAATTGAAATTTGTGTGTGTTACTCTTCAATTACGGATTAGTTTGAGTACGTCATGAAAATTGAGTATTTTTCTTGTGTTACACTTCAATTTTAACATTTTTAAAAAAATATCTTAATTGAATTTTTTGAAGGTGTTTGACTTCAGTTTTTGAATTTCTAACAAATTTTTGAAAAAATTGAAATTTGTGTGTGTTAGTCTTCAATTACGGAGTATTTTGAGTATGACATGAAAATTGAGTATTTTGCTTGTGTTACACTCCAATTTTAACATTTTAAAAAAATATATCTTTATTGAATTTTTTGAAGGTGTTAGACTTCGGTTTTTGCATTTTTTAGAAAATTTTGAGAGCCTTGAAATTTGTGTGTGTTAGTCTTCAATTACGGAGTATTTTGAGAGTGCCATGAAAATTGAGTATTTTTCTTATTTTACACTTCAATTTTAACATTTTTTTAAAAAATATCTCAATAGAATTTTTTGAAGGTGTTAGACTTCATTTTTTCATTTTAAAGAAATTTTTTAAAAAACTGAAATTTGTGTGTGCCAGTCTTCAATTACGGAGTCTTTTGAGTACGACATGAAAATTGAGTATTTTTCTTGTATTACAATTCAATTTTAACATTTTATAAAAAAAACCTTAATTGAATTTTTTGAAGGTGTTAGACTTCAGTTTTTGCATTTCTAAGAAATTTTTGAAAACATTGAAATTTGTGTGTGTTAGTCTTCAATTACAGAGTATTTTGAGTATGACATGAAAATTGAGAATTTTGCTTTTCTTACACTTCAATTTTAAATAATTTTAAAAAAATTACTTGATTGAATATTTTTGAGTGTGTTAGTCTTTCGTTTTTTCATTTTTAAGAAATTTTCGAAAAAAATTGAAATTTGTGTGTGTTACTCTTCAATTAAGGATTAGTTTGAGTACATCATGAAAATGGAGTATTTTTCTTGTGTTACACTTCAATTTTAACATTTTAAAAAAATATATCTTAATTGAATTTTTTGAAGGTGTTTGACTTCAGTTTTTGAATTTCTAAGAAATTTTTGAAAAAATTGAAATTTGTGTGTGTTAGTCTTCAATTACGGAGTATTTTGAGTATGACATGAAAATTGAGTATTTTGCTTGTGTTTCACTCCAATTTTAACATTTTAAAAAAACATATCTTTATTGAATATTTTGAAGGTGTTAGGCTTCGGTTTTTTCATTTTTTAGAAAATTTTGAGAGCCTTGAAATTTGTTTGTGTTAGTCTTCAATTACGGAGTATTTTGAGTGTGCCATGAAAATTGAGTATTTTTCTTATGTTACACTTCAATTTTAACATTTTTTAAAAAAATATCTTAATTGAATTTTTTGAAGGTGTTAGACTTCATTTTTTCATTTTTAAGAAATTTTTTAAAAAATTGAAATTTGTGTGTGTTGCTCTTCAATTACGGATTAGTTTGAGTACGTCATGAAAATTGAGTATTTTTCTTGTGTTACACTTCAATTTTAACATTTTAAAAAAAATATATTAATTGAATTTTTTGAAGGTGTTTGTCTTCAGTTTTTGAATTTCTAAGAAATTTTTGAAAAAATTGAAATTTGTGTGTGTTAGTCTTCAATTACGGAGTATTTTGAGTGTGACATGAAAATTGAGTATTTCGCTTGTGTTACACTCCAATTTTAACATTTTAAAAAAAATATCTTTATTGAATTTTTTGAAGGTGTTAGACTTCGGTTTTTGCATTTTTTAGAAAATTTTGAGAGCCTTGAAATTTGTGTGTGTTAGTATTCAATTACAGAGTATTTTGAGAGTGCCATGAAAATTGAGTATTTTTCTTATTTTACACTTCAATTTTAACATTTTTTTTAAAAATATTATAATACAATTTTTTGAAGGTGTTAGACTTCATTTTTTAATTTTTAAGAAATTTTTTAAAAAATTGAAATTTGTGTGTGCTAGTCTTCAATTACGGAGTATTTTGAGTACGACATGAGAATTGAGTATTTTTCTTGTGTTACAATTCAATTTTAACATTTTAAAAAAATATATCTTAATTGAATTTTTTGAAGGTGTTTGACTTCAGTTTTTGAATTTCTAAGAAATTTTTGAAAAAATTGAAATTTGTGTGTGTTAGTCTTCAATTACGGAGTATTTTGAGTATGACATGAAAACTGAGAATTTTGATTTTGTTACACTTCAATTTTAAATAATTTTAAAAAAATAACTTGATTGAATATTTTTGAAGGTGTTAGACTTTAGTTTTTTCATTTTTAAGAAATTTTTGAAAAAAATTGAAATTTGTCTGCGTTTGTCTTCAATTACGGAGTATTTTGAGTACGTCATGAAAATTGAGTATTTTTTCTTGTGTTACACTTCACTTAAGTTTTTGAATTTCTAAGAAATTTTTGAAAAAATTGAAATTTGTGTGTGTTAGTCTTCAATTACGGAGTATTTTGAGTATGACATGAAAATTGAGTATTTTGCTTGTGTTACACTCCAATTTTAACATTTTAAAAAAATATATCTTTATTGAATTTTTTGAAGGTGTTAGACTTCGGTTTTTGCATTTTTTAGAAAATTTTGAGAGCCTTGAAATTTGTGTGTGTTAGTATTCAATTACGGAGTATTTTGAGAGTGCCAGGAAAATTGAGTATTTTTCTTATTTTACACTTCAATTTTAACATTTTTTAAAAAAAATATCTTAATAGAATTTTTTGAAGGTGTTAGACTTCATTTTTGCATTTTTAAGAAATTTTTTAAAAAATTGAAATTTGGGTGTGCTAATCTTCAATTACGGAGTATTTTTAGTACGTCATGAAAATTGAGTATTTTTCTTGTGTTACACTTCAATTTTAACATTTTTAAAAAAATATCTTAATTGAATTTTTTGAAGCTGTTTGACTTCAGTTTTTGAATTTCAAAGAAATTTTTGGAAAAATTGAAATTTGTGTGTGTTAGTCTTCATTTACGGAGTATTTTGAGTATGACACGAAAATTGAGTATTTTGCTTGTGTTACACTCCAATTTTAACATTTTAAAAAAAAATATCTTTATTGAATTTTTTGAAGGTGTTAGACTTCTCTTTTTTCATTTTTTAGAAAATTTTGAGAGCCTTGAAATTTTTGTGCGTTAGTCTTTAATAACGGAGCATTTTGAGTGTGCCATGACAATTGAGTATTTTTCTTATGTTACACTTCAATTTTAACATTTTTTTAAAAAATATCTTAACACAATATTTTGAAGGTGTTATACTTCATTTTTTCATTTTTAAGAAATTTTTTACAAAATTGAAATTTGTGTGTGCTAGTCTTCAATTCCGGAGTATTTTGAGTATGACATGAAAATTCAGTATTTTTCTTGTGTTACAATTAAATTTTAACATTTTATAAAAAAACCTTAATTGAATTTTTTGAAGGTGTTACACTTCAGTTTTTGCATTTTTAAGAAATTTTTGAAATCATTGAAATTTGTGTGCGTTAGTCTTCAATTACGGAGTATTTTGAGTATGACACGAAAATTGAGTATTTTGTTTTGTTACACTTCAATTTTAAATATTTTTAAAAAAATAACTTAATTAAATTTTGTTGAAGGTGTTAGACTTTAGTTTTTTCATTTTTAAGAATTTTTTGAAAAAAATTGAAATTTGTGGGTGTTAGTCTTCAATTACGGAGTATTTTGAGTACGTTATGAAAATTGAGTATTTTTCTTGTGTTACACTTCAATTTTAACATTTTAAAAAAAATGTCTTAATTGAATTTTTTGAAGGTGTTTGACTTCAGTTTTTGAATTTCTAAGTAGTTTTTGAAAAAATTGAAATTTGAGTGTGTTACTCTTCAATTACGGAGTATTTTGAGTATGACATGAAAATTGAGTATTTTGCTTGTGTTACACTCCAATTTTAACCTTTAAAAAAAATATCTTTATTGAATTTTTTGAACGTGTTAGAATTCGGTTTTTGCATTTTTTAGAAAATTTTGAAAGCATTGAAATTTGTGTCTGTTAGTTTTCAATTACGGAGTATTTTGAGTGTGCCATGAAAATTGAGTATTTTTCTTATGTTACACTTCAATTTTAACATTTTTTAAAAAAATATCTTAATAGAATTTTTTGAAGGTATTAGACTTCATTTTTTCATATTTAGGAAATGTTTTAAAAAATTGAAATTTGTGTGTGCTAGTCTTCAATTACGGAGTATTTTTAGTACGACATGAAAATTGAGTATTTTTCTTGTGTTACACTTCAATTTTAACATTTTATAAAAAAACCTTAATTGAATTTTTTGAAGGTGTTAGACTTCAGTTTTTGCATTTTTAAGAAATTTTTGAAAACATTGAAATTTGTGTCTGTTAGTCTTCAATTACGGAGTATTTTGAGTACGTCAGGAAAATTGAGTATTTTTCTTGTGTTACACTTCAATTTTAACATTTTATAAAAAAACCTTAATTGAATTTTTTGAAGGTGTTAGACTTCAGTTTTTAAATTTCTAAGAAATTTTTGAAAAAATTGAAATTTGAGTGTGTTAGTCTTCAATTACGGAGTTTTTTTAGTATGACATGAAAATTGAGTATTTTGTTTGTGTTACACTCCAATTTTAACATTTAAAAAAAATATCTTTATTGAATTTTTTGAAGGTTAGACATCGGTTTTTGCATTTTTAAGAAAATTTTGAAAGCATGGAAATTTGTGTGTGTTAGTCTTCAATTACGGAGAATTTTGAGTGTGCCATGAAAATTGAGTATTTTTCTTTTGTTGCACTTCAATTTTAACATTTTTTAAAAAACTATCTTAATAGAATTTTTTGAAGGTATTAGACTTCGTTTTTTCATAGTTATGAAATTTTTTAAAAAATTGAAATTTGTGTGTGCTAGTCTTCAATTACGGAGTATTTTGAGTACGACATGAAAATTGAGTATTTTTCTTGTGTTACACTTCAATTTTAACATTTCATAAAAAAACCTTAATTGAATTTTTTGAAGGTGTTAGACTTCAGTTTTTGCATTTTTAAGAAATTTTTGAAAACATTGAAATTTGTGTGTGTTAGTCTTCAATTACGGAGTATTTTGAGTATGACATGAAAATTGAGAATTTTGCTTTTGTTACACTTCAATTTTAAATAATTTTAAAAAAATAACTTGATTGAATATTTTTGAAGGTGCTAGACTTTAGTTTTTTCATTTTAAAGAAATTTTTCAAAAAAATTGAAATTTGTGTGTGTTAGTCTTCAATTACGGAGTATGTTGAGTACGCCATGAAAATTGATTATTTTACTTGTGTTACACTTCAATTTTAACATTTTTAAAAAAATATCCTAATTGAATTTTTTTAAGGTGTTTGACTTCAGTTTTTGAATTTCTATGAAATTTTTGAAAAAATTGAAATTTGTTTGTGTTAGTCTTCAATTACGGAGTATTTTGAGTGTGACATGAAAATTGAGTATTTTGCTTGTGTTACACTCCAATTTTAACATTTTAAAAAAATATATCTTTATTGAATTTTTTGAAGGTGTTAGACTTCGGTTTTTGCATTTTTTAGAAAATTTTGAGAGCCTTGAAATTTGTGTGTGTGAGTCTTCAATTACGGAGTATTTTGAGTGTGCCACGAAAATTGTGTATTTTTCTTATTTTACACTTCAATTTTAACATTTGTTTAAAAAATATCTTAATAGAATTTTTTGAAGGTGTTAGACTTCATTTTTTCATTTTTAAGAAATTTTTTAAAAAATTGAAGTTTGTGTGTGCGAGTCTTCAATTACGGAGTATTTTGAGTACGACATGAAAATTGTGTATTTTTCTTGTGTTACAATTCAATTTTAACATTTTATAAAAAAAACCTTAATTGAATTTTTTGAAGGTGTGAAACTTCATTTTTTGCATTTTTAAGAAATTTTGGAAAACATTGAAATTCGTGTGTGTTAGTCTTCAATTACGGAGTATTTTGAGTATGACATGAAAATTGAGAATTTTAATTTTGTTATACTTCTATTGTAAATAATTTTAAAAAAATAACTTGATTGAATATTTTTGAAGGTGTTAGACTTTAGTTTTTTAATTTTTAAGAAATTTTTGAAGAAAATTGAAATTTGTGTGTGTTAGTATTCAATTACGGAGTATTTTGAGTACGTCATGAAAATTGAGTATTTTTCTTGTGTTACACTTCAATTTTAACATTTTCAAAAAAATATCTTAATAGAATATTTTGAAGGTGTTAGACTTCAGTTTTTAAATTTTTAAAATTGTTTTGAAAAAATTGAAATTTGTGTGTGTTAGTCTTCAATTACGGAGTATTTTGAGTACAACATGAAAATTGAGTATTCTGCTTGTATTACATTTCAATTTTAACATTTTTAAAAAAAGAAAATCTTAATTGAATTTTTCGAAGGTGTTAGATTTCAGTTTCTGAATTTTTAACAATTTTTTGGAAAAATTGAAATTTGTGTATGTTAGTCTTCAATTACGGAGTATTTTGAGTACGACATGAAAATTGAGTATTCTTCTTGTTTTACACTTCAATTTTAACATTTTTTTAAAAAACATTCTTAATTGAATATTTTGAAGGTGTTAGACTTGTGTTTTTTTGTAAGAAATTTTTAAAAATTTGAAATTTGTTTGTGTTACTCTTCAATTACGGAGTATTTTGAGTACGACATGAAAATTGAATATTTTTCTTGTGTTACACTTCAATTTTAACATTTTTTTAATAATATCTGAATTGAATTTTTTGAAGGTGTTAGACTTCAGTTTTTTTATTTTTAAGATTGTTTTGAAAAAATTGAAAATTGAGTATTCTGCTTGTATTACACTTCAATTTGTACATTTTTTAAAAAATAATATCTTAATTGAATTTTTCGAAGGTGTTAGACTAAAGTTTCTGAATTTTTAAGAAATTTTTGGAAAAATTAAAATTTGTGTGTGTTAGTCTTCAATTACAGAGTATTTTGAGTACGACATGAATATTGAGTATTTTGCTTGTGTTACACTTCAAATTTAAATTTTTTTAAAAAAAATACCTTAATTAAATTTTTTGAAGGTGTTAGACTCAGTTTTTTCATTTTTGAGAAAAAAATTTCAAAATTGAAATTTGTGTGTGTTAGTCTTCAATTACGGAGTATTTTGAGTACGACATGAAAATTGAGTATTCTTCTTGTTTTACACTTCAATTTTAACATTTTTAAAAAAAACATTCTTAATTGAATTTTTTGAAGGTGTTAGACTTGTGTTTTTTTTTAAGCAATTAATTAAAAATTTGAAATTTGTTTGTGTTGCTCTTCAATTACGGAGTATTTTGAGAACGACATGAAAATTGAGTATTTTTCTTGTGTTACACTTCAATTTTAACATTTTTTTAATAATATCTTAATTGAATTTTTTGAAGGTGCTAGACTTCAGTTTTTGAATTTTTAAGAATTTTTTGAAAAATTCGAAATTTGGTTGTGTTAGTCTTCAATTAAGGAGTATTTTGAGTACGACATGAAAATTGATTATTTTGCTTATGTTACACTTCAATTTTAACATTTTTAAAAAAATATATATTAATTGAATTTTTTGAAGGTGTGGACTTCAATTTCTGAATTTTTAAGAAATTTTTGAAAAAATTGAAATTTGTGTGTGTTAGTCTTCAATTACGGAGTATATTGAGTACGACGTGAATATTGAGTATTTTGCTTGTGTTACAATTCAATTTTATTTTTTTTGAATAAAATACCTTAATTTAATTTTTTTAAGGTGTTAGACTCAGTTTTTCCATTTTTAAGAAAAAATTTTAACAATTGAAATTTGTGAGGGTTAGTCTTCAATTACGGAGTATTTTGAGCATTACATGAAAATTGAGTATTTGGCTTCTGTTACACTTCAATTTTAATTTGTTTTTAAAAAAAAAACATAATTGAATTTTTTGAAGGTGTTAGACTTCAGTTTTCGCATTTTCAGAAATTTTTGAAAAAAAATGAAATTTGTGTGTGTTAGTCTTCAATTACGGAGTATTATGAGTACGACATAAAAATTTGAGTATTTTGTTTGTGTTGCACTTCAATTTAACATTTTTTTTTAAATATGTAAATTGAATTTTGTGAAGGTGTTAATCTTCAGTTTTTGAATTTCAAAGAAATTTTTGAATAAAATGAAAATTTGTATGGGTTAGTCTTCAATTACGGTGAATTTTGAGTACGACATGAAAATTGAGTATTTTGCTTGTTTTACACTTCAATTTTAACATTTTAGAAAAATATCTTAATTGTATTTTTTTTTAACAATTTAGACTTGTGTTTTTTTTAAAGAAATTTTTAAAAAAAAAAAGAAATTTGTGTGTGTTAGTCTTCAATTACGGTGTATTTTGAGTACGACATGAAAATTGAGTTTTTTTCTTGTGTTACACTTCAATTTTATATTTTTTTTAATAATATCTTAATAGAATTTTTTGAAGGTGTTAGACATCAGTTTTTGCATTTTTAAGTTTGTTTTGAAAAAATTGAAATTTGTGTGTGTTAGTCTTCAATTACGGAGTACTTTCAGTACGACATGAAAATTGAGTATTCTTCTTGTTTTACACTTCAATTTTAACATTTTTTAAAAAAACATTCTTAATTGAATTTTTTTAAGGTGTCAGACTTGTGTTTTTTTTTAAGAATTTTTTTAAAAATTTGAAATTTGTTTGTGTTGCTCTTCAATTACGGAGTATTTTGAGTACGACATGAAAATTGAGTATTTTTCTTGTGTTATACTTCTATTTTAAAAAATTTTAAAAAAACATATCTTAATTGAATTTTTTGAAGGTGACTTCAGTTTTTGTATTTTTAAGAAATATTTTTAAAAATTGAAATTTGTGTGTGTTAGTCATCAATTACAGAGTATTTTGAGTATGACATGAAAATTGAGTATTTTGCTTGTGTTACACTTCAATTTTAATTTGTTTTTTAAAAAATAACATAATTGAATTTTTTGAAGGTGTTAGACTTCAGTTTTTGCATTTTCAGAAATTTTTGAAAAAAATTGAAATTTGTGTGTGTTAGTCTTCTATTATGGAGTATTTTGAGTACGACATGAAAATTGAGTATTTTGCTTGTGTTATACTTCTATTTTTACATTTTTTTTAAAAATATTTTCATTGAATTTTTTGAAGGTGTTGTTAGGCTTCGATTTTTGCATTTTTAAGAATCTTTTGAATAAAATGAAAATTTGTATGTGTTAGTCTTCAATTTCGGTGTATTTTGAGTACGACATGAAAATTGAGTATTTTTCTTGTTTTACACTTCAATTTTAAATTTTAAAAAAATATCTTAATTGGATTTTTTTTTAAGGTGTTAGACTTGTGTTTTTGTTAGTTCGTCGACTCATCATGTATGAGTTCGATTCGCTTGTCACATTCTTTGATAAATTCATAATTTATCGATTCGTGACATGCCTAAATTGATCTTTAAATTTGCTTTGTGATCTTGATTTGGATTCATCAACTTTTGATGAAATTCCAATCATATTCATCGGTTCAATGTTCCATTTTGAGTCTCGAAGTTTTCGAGATCGATTCATCTCCCACTAGAAGGTATCTCTTCGAACTATGAAAATATAATTTTCATTGGGATTTGAAAAATGATATCCTTTAATTTCTTTAAGAATACTCAATAATTGAACATATCAAATTTGAGATTGAGTTTATCCAAAACCAATTTTCGGATTCAATTCTCTAAATCTTACAAAAGATAACATCGGAAGTTTTGATTAACATTGAATTTTTAATGTGCCCGACTTTGGCATGAAACCATGTTAATCCTCAATTTAATTTATTTCCGATCCATATCACATATGGGATCTTTTGCATCGAGAAGGTACGTGATTTACCTTGGATTTACCTTGGTCTTAAGGGGAAATTTCCAAATCTTATTTGGGAAAATTAAATTTTGATTTATCATCTATCAAACAATGTCCAACAAAGTTTGATTCCTCCTCTCGGATACATTAATCTATATTGATGTTCCGAGTGAATATAATTATGAAACCTTTTCACAATTTTCTAGATGATTATCATACTCATAGCTTAAAATACTCATCTCTTCAATCTCATCGAATGACTTCGATTTTCTCGCTTAGTTGACATCGTATTTCATTTCGAAATGTTTTGAACTATTCAAAATCATGTTTGAAACGCATTAAATAGATATCTTTATATCTACAATAATCGTTGTTGAATATAATGAAATATTTGTAGCCTCATCTTGCCTCGAGTTTATCTATTTACATACATTCAAAATGTATGAATCTTGATAATTCATTTGACCGTTTTTCAACCTTTGGAATGATACTTTTGTCATCTAGATTATTAAACAAGTCTTGTACTTGTTATGCGAATCTCATTCGAATGAATCTAGTATTCCATCATATGGATTCTAAAAATATATATCTCATACACATAGCCAAGATGATAATGTCAAAAGAAGTTATGACTATCAACATTTGGATTAATCCTCCTCGGATTTGACCTTTCTTTTGATATTGGGACAACAACTTGCCCAAATCCTTGATTGAGACAACGTTTGTCTTAATCGCCCTTAGACCCTTGTTTCTTATAATTCTTCAAACTCCTTTGAAGATCCGCGTCTATGCATGTCAACATTTGACATACAATATTATTTGACTCCTTCTCAAGTTTGTCAAATTCCGGGTTTCTCTAAAGCCTCGTGAATGTGAACAGGTTCCACCAATTTCGTGTCCAACACTTAAATCTTGCACTCTTACCTAAGAATCATTCTTAGGATACGGTGCTAGTCAAGGTAGTTCCGTTCTACAAAATTTTCTTTCTCTAATATCGATCATATCGATATGATATTGGTGTTTATTAAAATTATTATTCTACATGAATTATGAAATTGACAACTAACCGTGCGTACTTATTCTATGTGCTTATATGATATGAAATATGTTACTTTTATCAAATCAGTAACCCTAATAATTATTCGGGATTCTAAATCCAATAACACTTCAAGACCCATATTTCTTGATCCTCCCACAAGTGACTTTGGCCGACAAATGGGATCTCACTATTTAGGTAGGATAAATCCAATCGCATCCAATGCGTCTCTTGACCCTTTATAGGATTTCGGTATCGAACCATATCATATATGATTCGAATTCCGTTTGTTCATCCAAACTATGCCCCGAACCCCAATCGGATTGGCTTGGACGGTTAAGTCACAACCGTGTCCACATATCGTTCAATTAGACTACAAACGCGTCCGACTTTGGCCTGAACCCACGCTTGTCCCCAATCAGCGCATGCCTCTCACGTTGATACATACAACATTGCACCCCCGACTTTGGCCTGAAACCGTGCAAAGTGTAAGACCAACCTCGGAGGTTGTGAACACGGAAGGCATTTTACGACTTAAGTATTATTTATTATGAACATAATCTAATTCGACCATCCTTGATGAATGACTTATATGAACATAATTATTTATTATTAGAACCAATATAAAAAATTTCCAGAAAAATTATACTGTCCGTCGTGACTGACTTATAGCCCGTCACGACGCACAACATGTAGCGTCATTACGGACCATGCCCATCTTACCTCCTATTTCGACCATCCTTGAGGTCCGTCATGACGCAATAACTAGTGCGTCACGACGGACTTCACATGTCCGTCACAACGCCATCCTGTGCGTCATGACGGACTATACAAAACATTTTTGTTGTCCAATCCAGTGGCTAATTCGAGTTCATCCGTCATGACTCACAGCAGTGCGTCACGACGGACTCCATTAGTCCGTCTCAACGCACAACAGTGCGCCACGACGGACTGTGCAAAACATGTTTTCCTTGATCTCCAGGGGCTAATTCATGTCCGTCCGTCATGATGCACACCATGTGCGTCACGACGGACTGCATGTGTCCGTCGTAACGCAACATCTTGCGTCACGACGGACTGTACAAAAACACTTTTGTAGAAACTTCCAGGGGCTATTTGGGACACTTCCGTCCTGGTCCGTCACGACGGACCTTATTTACATAGTGCGTCATGACGCACAACTCTTGTGCGTCACGACGGACATAATGTAACGCCTCAAATCCAACTCTTGGATTTTCCCGATACACAGTGTCCGTCATGATGGATCATCCAGTCATTCATGACGGACCTACCCTGAAACTCAATTTTGGCAGTGAATTTTGCACAAATTAAATCGTTTCGAAAACGATTAATCATGAAACTCTTTCATGATTACTTCTAGATGCTTTTGATCATCATATGATCAAACTCTAGTATGTTTTCCATGGTCCTAATTATGAAACTACATGTTTATGTTCCAATTTATACATGATTTTCCGAATAACTTTTATCCGGAATTGATTCGACAATCGAATCGCGACGATCGCTCTAATACCACTGTTGGGTATCGGCGTCACTACCGAGCCCCGCGCAGCGGATTGTGGGGCCCGGTTCGACCTGATCCCGAGGACCACGTCAACGACCCAAGAGTACGAATCCTAAATTACATGCAACTGCCTATGAATATAACGATTATAGAGATAGATTCAGACCACGTGAAATTGATCACGGTGACGGGTTGAACGCATAGTTGCTGCCTTTTTGCTGCTCCAATCTTCGGTAACACGCGCGTCCCATTCCTGCGTGATTCGACACCTTCGATTGAGCTCCGATTTGTCGTATACAACCGGATCGCATCCGGTTCTTCATCCATCTTGCTCTAGCTTGATCACAATGGAGGATTTCAGATGAAATCCCTCTACCCATATCCACCTCGAGCTAACGTCTTTCGGTTACGCGCGATTCCCCTAATCGCCGTAAACTTGCTTGATCAACCAATCTCTAATGGTGTTCAACTTGTCTTACAAGTTTTCTCTCTTTCTCAAGGATCATATCCTGTCACAACAATGGCTTAGAGAGAGAAGAACAAAAGATCTCCATATCTTATATTAACACCCTAATTAATAGAGGATTAATGAGCACAAATAAATCTGCCAATTCAGAATTTGGACTACAGTCCGTCATGACGCACCATAGTCCGTCACGATGGACGTATCACGTTTACTGATTCAGCCGTTACTACTTTGCTCCGTCATGACGGACCAACTTATCCGTCATGACGCAGCTCCGTCATAACGGACAACCAGACTGTCACAACGCTATACTCACAGATTGGTGCACAGAAATACACTATGGTCCGTCACAACGGACCAACCAGTCCGTCACGACGGACTATGTATTTTCTGTCAATTCTGTCAGACTTTGGTCCGTCACGACGGACCAACCAGTCCGTCACGACGGACTATGTTATTTCGGTCAGATTTGCATAATCTTATTATGCATCCAATCGTAACTAGTACATACATACGTACATACATACATACATACATACATACATACCTACGTACGTACATACATACGTACGTACATACATACAAACGTACGTACATACATACATACCTAAATACATACATACCTACATACATACATAAATACATACATAATGTTCGTTAATTCTAACCTAGAGGGGGGTGAATATGAAGTCCTAAGGTCCAATTATCGCGGTAATGGATACAATTACAATTTTGGTGCGGAAGCGTAAATAACTTAGATAATGAAATACAATACCAAAACAAATAACACGCGATATTTGTTTACGGAGTTCGGTGGGTGGTTGCTTTAAAGCTTTAACTCACCGGCTACTTGCTCAATCGACCGACTCGATTGATTGCAAGTACCTACGTCTCCGGGGTTGCCTTGCGCCTTTTCGGCTTTCGATTGAATACCCAACTCAACAATTACAAGGTTTGCCTAGATCGATTTACACGAGTTTATCGATCAATGGCGGGCTTTACAAATAGCAACTAGCCTATTACAATTTAGTACTAACGAACTAGTCGTGATCGGTCACACAAGTTGGGAATCGTTTAGTAGTGGATTAGAAAGTGGATCTAATAATCCCTAATATGGTTTGGAAATAAGAGATCAAGATTTTGGCTAAGTTTCTCTCTTTTAGTTTGCTCTATTAATTTGTGGAAGAGTTGGAGAGAGAAACTTAAGAGGGGAACTATTTATAGAACACATAGTCCCCTCACAACTTAAGTTTTCTGTACAGTGCGTCATGACGCCAGGATTGGTGCGTCATGACACACAGACTGATGAACTTGTTGTTAAGCTGGATTTTGTTCAAAATTCATGTGGTGCGTCATGACGCACCATAACGTGCGTCATGACGGTAGCATGTGTACTTGAGGATTCTTTCTAACCCTTGAATGGTTCGTTGTAACGAACCCCCTCCTGTGAATATCACTCACTTGGTCCGTCATGACGCATGGTCAGTGCGTCGTGACGGACTGTACAATGGTTTACTCAAGAGGTGTCATAGCGTCATGACGCTTGGTGTGGTGCGTCATGACGCTACCCAACTCATGACACAATTTCTCTTTAGGTGCGTCATGACGGTGCTTTTTGTGCGTCATGACGCACTGTAAGATAAAACTTAGTAAGCCTTTAGGTGCGTCATGACGGTAAATGTTGTGCGTCATGACGCACCATGATTCAAGGCAGTTTTTACTTTGTTTTATTTATTTTGAACATTTCCATCTTATTTTTCTTGAGTTTAATAATTCCAAAGACAAGTTTAGGGATACCTATTGGATATTTGGTGTGATGATTTGATATCCCAACTTGCGGAATCTTCAACTTGATCTTCGACATCTTGATTCTTCATTTCCTTTGATCGTCCTTTTGCTTCTTGCTTTATCTTTTGATCCTTTTGCGGGATTCGTCTTTTATCTCTACAATTGTCACTTACGGAAATTGATTAGTAGTATCGACATTATTTTGAGATAATCAAACCCTAGGAAATTTGAACCAACACATACATACATACATACATACATACAAACATACATACATTAATGTTGTATGTATCAACATAAAATCCACGCGTTAATTGGGGACAAATGTGGTTTCAGGCCAAAGTCGAGCACGTTTGTAGTCCAATTGAACGATATGTGGGCACGGTTGTGGCATAGCCGTCCAAGCCAATCCGATTGGAGTTCGGGGCATAGATAGAATGAACAAACGGAAATTTGAATTGTATATGATATAATTTAATGTCGAAATCCTATAAAGGGTCAAGAGTCGCGTTGGATACGATTGGATTTATTCTGCCCAAATCGTGAGATCTCACTTGTCTGCCAAGGTCACTTGTGGGAGGATCATGAAATATGGATCTTGAGGTGTTATTGGATTTGGAATCACGAATCAATATAAGGGTTATGGATTTGATAATAGCAACATATTTCATATCATTTCATATAAGCATACATAATAAGTTTGTACATGTTAGTATCATTCTCATTATAATTTTTTCTTTGTAGAAATCATGTCTTCGAGCAACACCAACTCCATGTCAATTAGATCGGTCTTGAAAAAGGAAAAGATGGTGGGAAAGAACTATCTTGACTGGCATCGCAACCTAAGAATTCTTCTTAGGCAAGAATGCAAGAATCACATGTTGGACACGAAGATGGTGACACCCGCGGAAACGGCTTCGGTCGAAGAAATGGCCGCATTTGACAAACTTAACAAGAAGTCAAATGATGTGACATGCCTCATGTTGGCATGTATGGATGCTAATTTGCAGAAGCAATTTGAGGATTCGGATGCATACGAGATTAACGCAATGCTCAAGGAAATGTTCCAAGAGCAAGAACGTATTGAAAGGTTCAATACGTTGAAGAAGTTGGTTAACTGCAAGATGTCTAACGGATCTTCGATTAGAACTCATGTGTTAAAGGTACAAGCATTAATTGATCGTCTCGAGAAATTGAGAGAAAAGGTGTCACCGATCATGCAACAAGATTTGATCTTGTGTGCATTGCCACCTATTTTCTCAACTTTTGGGACGAACTATCACATGCATTCAATGAACAAATCGATTCCCGAGCTTCATGGGATGCTCAAGAATTTTGAATCGGAGATGATCAAGGCATCAGGAGAACCTAAAGCAAGAGTTGCTAGAGATGTTCTCATGATTCAAGGTGGGATTTGCAAGAAACAAAAGTCCAAGAGCGATGCGGGCAATCGTTGTCCAAACCTAACACTAAAGGAAAGGAGAAATCCGAGGATGTCACTTGCTTCGATTACCAAACGATGAGCATTGGAAACGTAATTGCAAGATTTACTTCGAGGAGGTGAAGAAAAGAAAGGGAAACGCTTTAGAATCCGGAACCGAATGTATGACTATTATAGATGTTAATATTTCAACTTTGTACAATTGGGTATTAGATACCGGTTGTGGAACTCATATTTGTTGAAATATGCAGGTTCTTCAAAATAGGAGAAAATTAGCACGAGGTGAAGTTGATCTTCGAGTTGGGAAAGGAGCAAAGGTTGCTGCAGTTGGCCGTTGGAGAAGTTCATTTAACTTTAACTAGTGGACATGTTATAGAAGTTAATAATTGTTATTTTCTTCCAAGTTTGTGTAAAAATATTATTAGTGTTTCGAGATTGGCCAATGATGGCTATGATTTTATTATTAAGAATAATTAATTTTCTATATGTAAGGATAATTTATTCTATGAAAATGTTCTATTAGAAAATGATCTTTATGTATTGAATCTCAATTACACAAATGAAAATTTCATCTATAATATAAATGCAAAACGGATTAAACCTAAGGTCGATAGTAGAACCTACTTTTGGCATTGTCGGCTTTGGCATATAAATGAGAAGCGCATATCTAAACTCCATAAAGATTGATTTTTAGACTCATTCGAATTTGATTCTTATGGGGAATTTGAATCTTGTTTGCTTGGAAAGATGACAAAAGCACCATTCTCCAAGGTTGGAGAAAGGTCCAAGTACTTATTGGAACTTATACATTCAGATGTATGTGGTTCAATGAGTACCCGAAGCAAGAGGAGGTTATCGATACTTCATAACGTTTACGGATGATTATAGTAGATATGGGTATATCTATTTAATGCGTAACAAATATGAATCATTTGAAAAGTTCAAAGAATTTCAGAATGAAGTACAAAATCAACTTGGCAAGACAATCAAAGCACTTCGATCGGATCGAGGAGGCGAGTATTTGAGCTATGAGTTTGAGGATCATCTCAAAGATTGTGGAATCATTTCACAATTGACTCCGCCAGGAAAGCCTCGATGGAATGGCGTGTCCGAGAGGAGGAATCGAACCTTATTTAATATGGTTTGATCGATGATGAGTCAAACTAGTCTCCCAAAATCATTTTGGGGTTATGCCCTTGAGACAGCGATTTTTCTAATAAACCGCTTACCTTCTAAATCGGTGTTATCTTTTGTCATCATTTTGGGATGTGACGTTTATGTCCGAAAAATATTTTCGGATAATGTCAATCCCAAATCTGAAAAATGTTTATTTGTTGGATATTCAAAGGAAACTAAAGGATATTACTATTATAGTCCCGAAGAAAACAAGGTTTTCGTAGCTCATAGAGGTACCTTCTTGGAGGAGGACTTTATCTCTAAACGAACTAGTGGGAGTAGAATTGATCTCGAAGAAGTTCGAGATCCAGAAATAAATGTTGAACCGATGAACATTTACTTGAATCCGTCAATAGTTGAGGACACCGAGTCAAGCGCCCAAGGCACTCTTCGTAGATCTAGTAGGACACGCCAAGAACAAGTACGATACGGTTTTAGCGTGACTGATGAAGGCAACGTCGAACTCATAGATGATGAGTAGACATCCTATAAAGATGCTATGATGAGTGATGATTCCGACAAACGGCATGATGTTGGGTTTCGGTGTCACTACCGAGCCCCGCGCAACGGATTGTGGGGCCCGGTCTAACCCGATCCCGTGGACCACGTCTCGACCCGAGAGTACGAATCCTAATCTACATGTGACTACCTATGAATATAACGATTATAGACATAGATTCATACCACGTGAAATTGATCACGGTGACGGGTTGAACACGTAGTTGCTGCCTTTTCACTGCTCCAATCTTCGATAACACGCGCGTCCCATTCCCACGCGATTCGACACCTTCGATTGAGTTCCGATTTGTCGTATATAACCGGATCGCATCCGGTTCGTCATCCATCTTTCTCTAGCTTGATAACAATAGAGGATTTCAGATGAAATCCCTCTATCCGTATCCACCTCGAGCTAACGTCTTTCGGTTACGCGCGATTCCCCTAAAATCGCTTTAAACTTGCTTGATCAACCAATCTATCATGGCGTTCTTCTCACTATTTTACTTGTCTCACAAGTATCTCAATTTACTCATCCAGATCTGGAATAATAAGCATAGAGAGAGAAAGAACAGGTGAACATCTTATATTAACCCCATAATTAATGGAGGATTAATGAGCACAAATAAAACTGCCAACTCAGAATTTGGACTACAGTCCGTCAAGACACACTATAGTTTGTCACGACGGACGTATCACGTTTACTAATTCAGCCATTACTGCTTTGCTCAGTCATGACGGACCAACTTGTCCGTCGTGACGCAGCTCCGTCATGACGGACAACCAATCTGTCACAATACTATGCTCACAAATTGGTGCACAGAAATACACTATGGTCCGTCACGACGGACCAATCAGTCCGTCACGATGGGCTATGTATTTTCTGTCAATTCTGTCAGAATAACTCTTCGGTCTGTCACGACGGACCAACCAGTTCGTCATGACGGACTATGTTATTTCTGTCAGATTTGCATAATCGTATTATGTATCCAATCGTATCGACGAACGCGTACGTTCATCTATCCTCATGTGTGCAATCTACTAGTTGATATATAACTGTATTTCCCTCACATGATATCATGAAGTCCGAGATTCAATCCATGTATGGTAATCAAGCTTGAAAATTGATTGATCCACCACCCCCGGTAAAACCCGGGAGATGTAAGTGGGTTTTCAAGAAGAAAACCGACATGGATGGAAATGTGCATACTTACAAAGCAAGGCTAGTTGCGAAAGGTTTCAAGCAAATTCGTGGTGGGGACTACTATGAAACGTTTTCTCCGGTAGCAATGCGTAAGTCTATAAGGATTATATGTTGGGTATAGCCGCCACTACCGAGCCCCGTGCAGCGGATTGAAGGGCCCGGTCCATGCCGATCCCGAGGACCATGTCGACGACTACGAGAATACGAATCTAATATAACTATAATCTATACCTATTATAGAGTGTCATACCACGTGAAATTGATCACGGAGATGAAGGAAATACAGTTTCGGATCAACCGTAAAAGTGTACACAAGGATAAACGAATGTAAGCGTACATCCGTGGTCATATCGTTCAGTAGGAAAATCCAATTTGAATGGTTCAAATTGGGTTAGGTAGATAATAAGATTATCTACAACCTTCATGTAGAAATATATTTCATATGAACGAAGTATCAGTGTCGTTTCTATGAAATACCGAAAGGGTGCAACAGTATGACATATAGTTAGTAAAACGGTCATAACTTTTGCATACAAACTCCAATTGGGCCAGGCCAAATTGGGTTGGGTAGATAATAAGATTATCTACAACTTTCATGTAGGTTGATTTTCTGTCAGAGGAATTTACCAATTTATTGGATTTACAACAGAATACTGAACAGATTCATGCATGCATCTTCCTGTGTGAAAGAGTGTATATTGGATATACATGTCTTTTGGCCAATCCTAATCCTATGTGATATAAATAGGATAATTCTCTCTCATCTAAAGACCAGATCATTCAGACCAATCTATGGTATTATTCAGAATATTCCAAAAATATAGAGAGACATCTTTCTAGAGAGAGAAAGAGTGCGAAAAGAGAAAACCGAGAAAAAGAGTTTTTCTCGGTGTAGAGAATCGATCTAATCAAGCAAGTTCGCCGGTGCTTCATCTAGGCAGTTGCATCCGCGACCGATGAACTCCGACTCACGGTGGATACAAGTAGAGGAGCGACACTTGTGGCTCTCCGATTGTGATCAAACCGAAGGAGCAAAACTGTTGGCTGTGGAAGAGTGTGGACGTGGGACGCACGAAAGAGAACCGGAGGCGTGTCAAGACAGTGGGAGACGTGTGGTATGGGACGCACGGGCTAGTCATCAACGTGACACCGGAGAAGGAAAGGATGCGAGCGATCAACCCGTCGTGCGTGATCAATTTCACGCTGGTAATCGTCTATCCTTCTATTGCATCGTACCCTCTAAGTCATGGCGTGATCTTGGATTTACGGAACCGGACCGGGCCTTCATATCCGCTGCGCGGGCCCGGGGTCAGGCGAATTTCCAACAAGAGAAGGGTTGACACGCTTTTGTAGTTGCTCCTTTTGCTGCTCCGATCCTCGGTAACACGTGCGTCCCACGCCCGCACGATTTGACACCGTTGATGAAGCGCCGCCTTGTCGTATACAACCGGATTGCTTCCGGTTCGTCCTTGACATTGCTCTCGTTTGATCACAATGAAAGATCTCAGTTGAGATCTCTCTACCCGTATCCACCTCGAGCTTCGTCTCTCGGTCACGCGCGAATTTCCCTAGTAAATTCGCCATAAACTTGCTTGAATCTTTGTCTAAAGTCTAATGGAGGTTTTCTCTCTTTCTTTCTCAACAACTCTAGATCTGGACTTAGACTGAATTAAGAGAGAAGAAGAAGCTAGTATCACAGTTACTAGGCTTAATGAATATCTTCAAAGAAAACTGAAATTCCAGAATTAATGAATATCTTCAAAGAAAACTGAAATTCCAGAATTTCGACTACAGTGCGGCATGACGGTAGAAATCTTCCGTCATGACGCTAGTATCACAGTTACTAGGCTGTTCGTTTCTCATGGATCCGTCATGACGGAACATCTTGTCTGTCACGATGCACCACCGTCATGATGCTGGAATCAGTCTGTCATGACGCTATACGCTACGATTGTACTGTACATCATTGTTGCGTCATGACAGACCATATGGTCCGTCACGACGCACTGTACAATAAATATCAGTTTTTCATAATCTCATTATACATTCAATCGTTTCGATAAACGCGTACGTTTATCTATCCTTATTTGTACAATCTTTTAGTTGATCTATAACTGTACGTTTAAGATCCAACTAAAGACAGTAATAATTTATATCACATATACATTTACCTTAGAGATTTTGAATCAGTCCGAAATAAGACAGCTCTATTGGTGATAGTGTAGGTTCGTTCCAAGCGATGGTAGTAAACGTATGCCTAAGTTTACGGGCTCATGAGAGGGATCCAGAAAGACATCCATCATAGAGTTTCCACGTTGAAAACGAAAATGATTTTGATCATTTATACCCATCTCAAATGGTGGTAATTAGTTCTCTTGTTTACGATATCCGTCAATCAAATGGCATGGTAATAGTCATCCTTATATTTTGATTGACTATACTTAATTTCGATACCGAATTGAATCAACAAACACAATCAATATTAACTATTAATATCATTGACTCTGGCCAGAGATTTAGTTGATCAATTTATTGTTAGGCCTAAAGGATATCTCTTTCTTTCGAAAGAAACAATTTCTATCTTGGTGACTCACATCAAATTTAATGTTTCGAACAATACCCGATGATGATCTCATAGCCATACTATTACAAATAGCCATATCTAAGTATTATGCTACACATGTAAAATGATCCATGATCACCTCAAGTATGAAGAACTAAAATCCCATTTTATACGATTTCATCTACAATGACTAAACCAAGTCATGGTATCGTATTTTTGGTCAAGTCACAATATGTATAACCTAATACATATCCATATTCCCGATTCGACAAACAACTTTGTCATATGATTAGCAAAACATAATCATCACCTCGGCGAATATGCTAGTGTACACGTTAGTCTGTTATCATATAATATATAGTCTTATCACATAAATATCCTAATCGTGACTAGGGACGTTTTTGAAATATAACTTTTTAAATGTGACGGTTTTACTTAACATAATTACATATTATGTAGACGCGCACACAAGTCATAGATCATGGTTCATGTAATCAAATTACATAACATCACACAAGTTTTCATATAAGATAAATGCAAATAAATTTAATTAAAATTTTAAAAATGTACTAATATAGAATATGTCTTGGGTGATACATCGTTTACATAAAAACTATTGTTTTAGATAACTACAATCCAAGGCAACCAGAAAAGAGACGCATATCATGTGTGCTCGTTACAAAATCCAAGGCAACCAGAAAAGAGGATCATATCCCGCAGCAACCCGAAAAGAGGTAAATCCCACGCAACCCGGAAAGAGAAGCGTAGCATGCGTACTCGTGAAGCCGAAGACAACCGAAAAGAGACGCGCATCTACATGCTCGTAAAAAAAACAAAGGCAACCCGAAAAGAGACGCGTACCCCGCGTACTCGTTAAACCGAAGACAACCAGAAAAGAGACGTGCATCCCGCGTACTCGTAAAAAAACAAAGGCAACCCGAAAAGAGACGTGTACCCTGAGTACTCGTTAAACCGAATGTAACCAGAAAAGAGACGTGCATCTCGTGTACCCGTAAAAAAACAATGGCAACCCGAAAAGAGACGCGTACCCCGCATACTCGTTAAACCGAAGGCAACCAGAGAAAGACGCGCATCTCGCGTACTCGTAAAAAAAAAAGGCAACCGAAAAAGGACGCGTACCCAGCGTACTCGTTAAACCGAAGGAAACCAGAAAAGAGACGTGCATCCCGCGTACTCATAAAAAAAGCAAATGCAACCCGAAAAGAGATGCGTACCCTGCGTACTCGTTAAACCGAAGGCAACCCGAAAAGAGACGCGTATCCCGCGTACTCGTAAAAAAAAGGCAACCCGGAAAAAAATGCGTACGGCCCCTCGTTAAACTGAAGGGAATCAGCATAATTGAAATGGAACACGGGAACCCCGCGCACTCAACATCAGTGGTTTCATTTAGCTCATCTGAGAAAGAGAGAAACGAATGAGGAGAGAGAGATGCCAGAGAGAGAAGTTAATGTGGAGAGAGTAAGCTAGTTCTGGAGATTTCGTATGGATCGTTTGGAGAAAAAAGGTCCATCATGGACCATGTGGTAATACCCTAATGTCGTGCAAACACCGCGCCCAAGGTTAGCAGATTGCGAGAAGATAGACATTAGGGTACCCAGAACGCCCCACATAAATCGAACACGCGAACCACGTGTACTCGGCATCGAAGATCAGAAAGTACGGACGCGACCCCGCGCACCCAGAATCGGACACGGCAACCCCGTGTACTCGACATCGAGATAAGAAAGTACGGACATGACCCCGCGTACCAAGAATCGGACACGGAAACCCCATGTACTCGACATCGAAGATCAGAAAGTACGGACGCGACCCCGCGTACCCAGAATCGGACAAGGCAACCCCGCATACTCGACATCGAAGATCAGAAAGTACGGACGCGACCCCGCGTACTCATAATCGGACATGGCAACCCCGCGTACTCGGCATCGAAGATAACCAAGTACGGACGCGACCATGCGTACTCAGAATCAGACACGACAACTCCGCGTACTCAACATTGATGATCAGAATTTACCGACACAACTCCGCGAAAGCGAAATGGAACAGGGGAAACCCGCGTAATCGAAACGGAACACGTGAACCCCGCACACTCAACATCGAACACCAGAGATTGGCAACATTAGCTCAGAAATTGAACACGCCAAACCCGTGTTTTAAACATCATTGAAGACCAGAAATTTTTGACATCACCCCCGTGCTCGAAATTGAACAGGTCAGCCCTGCGTGGCCAATATCGAAGACCAAGAAGCACCTATGACACCCCGTGTACTTGAAATAAAAAACGTGAACCTCACGTACCGAACATCGAGCATGTCTGAAACATCGACTCCCCGTGTCAGTCCTCATCACTTGTAATTCATACCTAATCGAAACGAAATCCTGCAGAAATTTTAAACACAATCAATCAATAAACGAAAATCGACACTTTATTTTGGAATGAGTGTCAAATTAATATTATTGACCTAAAACGAAAGGAAGAAAATCGCAAAAAGCAGTAAACTGACCTTGTCACAGAAAACACAATCGACCACCCATTTATCTGCAGCAACCACACCACGACTTTCTGCTTCCTCATCTCTCGGGTTACCATGGCGTCCTGCCTCAGCATAAGTCAGAAAAAAAAAGAGGATTTGCCTCTATGTGGCAGTTGGAAATCCCACACTGCAAAGTCTCTTTTTTGTGAGACCTGGAGAACACATGCGCATAGAGGAGAAATGACTGAAGAGGTAGTCCCAAAAACTTAGGTTGTGCAAAACGAAAATCTAGGTTTCTATTCCCTTGCCTCAGAACGCGAGAGATAAAGAAGCATAACAGGTGAGAGAGACGCGAGAGAGAGAGAGAGAGAGAGAGAGATGCGAGCGAAAAAGAAGGAAAACCTAAGGTTTGGTCTGGGTCGTCTAAAAACGCGAGAGACAGAAACAAATGAGGAAAGAGAAACACGCGAGAGAAAAATGAATGAGGAGAGAGAAACCAGGTTCTGGAGATTTTGTATGCATCGTTCGAAAAAAAACCCGGTCCATCATGGACCATGTAGTCATACCCTCATGGTCCACAAACATCGCGTCCAAAGAAAGAACGGAAGGCTCAAACGCATGGCCGGCCCTGGCCAATTGGCAAAAAAATGGGCTCTGGTGGTTGGTTGAAGAGTATTGTCAGGAAAAAAAATCGAAGCTTCTTAAGGTAATTTGTTACATGAGACTCAATTTATTCCGTGATTTCTAGTTACAAAAATTTTACATCCTTTATTACCCATTTTTCTTTTTTTTAAATTAAAAATGATTTTGCATATTATTATGTTTATACTCGATGCAAATTATACATTTGACAGGGGCCAAGTGGTAAAACGAAAATCTAGGTTGTGCAAAACGGAAATCTAGGTTTCTATTCCCTTGCCTCAGAACGCGAGAGATAAAGAAGCATAACAGGTGAGAGAGACGCGAGAGAGAGAGAGAGAGAGAGAGAGAGAGAGAGAGAGATGCGAGCGAAAAAGAAGGAAAACCTAAGGTTTGGTCTGGGTCGTCTAAAAACGCGAGAGACAGAAACAAATGAGGAAAGAGAAACACGCGAGAGAAAAATGAATGAGGAGAGAGAAACCAGGTTCTAGAGATTTTGTATGCGTCGTTCGAAAAAAAAACCCGGTCCATCATGGACCATGTAGTCATACCCTCATGGTCCACAAACATCGCGTCCAAAGAAAGAACGGAAGGCTCAAACGCATGGCCGGCCCTGGCCTATTGGCAAAAAAAAATGGGCTCTGGTAGTTGGTTGAAGAGTATTGTCAGGAAAAAAAATCGAAGCTTCTTAAGGTAATTTGTTACATGAGACTCAATTTATTCCGTGATTTCTAGTTACAAAAATTGTACATTCTTTATTACCCATTTTTCCTTTTTTTAAATTAAAAATGATTTTGCATATTATTATGTTTATACTCGATGCAAATTATACATTTGACAGGGGCCAAGTGGTAAAACGAAAATCTAGGTTGTGCAAAACGAAAATCTAGGTTTCTATTCCCTTGCCTCAGAACGCGAGAGATAAAGAAGCATAACAGGTGAGAGAGACGCGAGAGAGAGAGAGAGAGAGAGAGAGAGAGAGAGAGAGAGAGAGAGAGAGAGAGAGAGAGAGAGAGAGATGCGAGCGAAAAAGAAGGAAAACCTAAGGTTTGGTCTGGGTCGTCTAAAAACGCGAGAGACAGAAACAAATGAGGAAAGAGAAACACGCGAGAGAAAAATGAATGAGGAGAGAGAAACCAGGTTCTGGAGATTTTGTATGCGTCGTTCGAAAAAAACCTGGTCCATCATGGACCATGTAGTCATACCCTCATGGTCCACAAACATCGCGTCCAAAGAAAGAACGGAAGGCTCAAACGCATGGCCGGCCCTGGCCAATTGGCAAAAAAATGGGCTCTGGTGGTTGGTTGAAGAGTATTGTCAGGAAAAAAAATCGAAGCTTCTTAAGGTAATTTGTTACATGAGACTCAATTTATTCCGTGATTTCTAGTTACAAAAATTTTACATCCTTTATTACCCATTTTTCTTTTTTTTAAATTAAAAATGATTTTGCATATTATTATGTTTATACTCGATGCAAATTATACATTTGACAGGGGCCAAGTGGTAAAACGAAAATCTAGGTTGTGCAAAACGAAAATCTAGGTTTCTATTCCCTTGCCTCAGAACGCGAGAGATAAAGAAGCATAACAGGTGAGAGAGACGCGAGAGAGAGAGAGAGAGAGAGAGAGAGAGAGAGAGAGAGAGAGAGAGAGATGCGAGCGAAAAAGAAGGAAAACCTAAGGTTTGGTCTGGGTCGTCTAAAAACGCGAGAGACAGAAACAAATGAGGAAAGAGAAACACGCGAGAGAAAAATGAATGAGGAGAGAGAAACCAGGTTCTGGAGATTTTGTATGCGTCGTTCGAAAAAAACCTGGTCCATCATGGACCATGTAGTCATACCCTCATGGTCCACAAACATCGCGTCCAAAGAAAGAACGGAAGGCTCAAACGCATGGCCGGCCCTGGCCAATTGGCAAAAAAATGGGCTCTGGTGGTTGGTTGAAGAGTATTGTCAGGAAAAAAAATCGAAGCTTCTTAAGGTAATTTGTTACATGAGACTCAATTTATTCCGTGATTTCTAGTTACAAAAATTTTACATCCTTTATTACCCATTTTTCCTTTTTTTAAATTAAAAATGATTTTGCATATTATTATGTTTATACTCGATGCAAATTATACATTTGACAGGGGCCAAGTGGTAAAAGTGCAAACAGAAACAAGAGAGAGTTTCAAGCTTTTGAAGTTGAATAGTACTAGTTCAAGTATAAACATCGAGGAATTGGTTGCAATTCGAATCCAAGCAGGTTTTCGCAGATTCAAGGTCCAACATTCACTCGAAGCATATTTTGATACTTGTCTGTTTATGTAAAACTATTCGTCCATTTATATCAGAATTATGTATATTGGATTTCCATTCAAAATCAATTTCTCTGTCTTGGAATGTACGTGGATTAGGATTAAAAGAAAAATGTAATATGGTCAAGGACTCTATTAGGAAAGCTAAACCGAATATTATTTGTTTGCAAGAAACAAAATGGGCCAATCCCAATCCTTTCTATAAAAAAAGGGTTCTAACCGCACGGCATGGTGACGTGCTATACAAAAATGCGCAAGGATCAAAGGGGGGCCTCATGGTGGCTTGGGACAACAAAGTCTCTTTGATCGATTCCTTCCACACCCAATCTTGTATAAACATCGTATTCGCAAGAGAAGACGGAACAAAGTTCCTACTCTCCAACACATACGGGCCGGCCTCGGCATCATCAAGGGAAAAGTCAAATTACATTAGGGAAATAGAAGAAATAAATAAGGATTTAAATCTACCATGGATAATCATAGGAGATTTTAATTTAATTCGATCAAGCCATGACACGACCGCAACCAATCTCAACACAAATATAATGTTACTTTTCAATGAGGCAATCGACTCGGCCAATCTAACGGAAATCCCATTAAGAGGAAGGAAATTCACATGGTCAAATAAAAGGGAAAATCCAACCCTAGCGCGCTTAGATAGAGCTTTCATTTCGGAACACCTACTAATACAAAACATGACGATCACTCTCGAAGATTTACCAATGACCACCTCGGACCACACGCCAATAATACTAAAGATCAAAAATAACCAAATCGAGGTGTCTAAATTATTTAGATTCGAAAGAGCGTGGCTAAAATTTGAGGAATTGAACGGGTTGTTACCCGATTGTTGGCTACAACCGGCATCAACAAATGACAATCAAATTAAATCCTTCCAAAAAAGTCTCGACAAATCAAGGAAAAAAATAAAGGAATGGGCAAAAACGAAATTCAAATCATCAAACATTGTGCATGACGATTGCCTCCTAATCATTAAAATTCTAGATCTTGCCGAGGAGGAACGGGATCTATCAATGGACGAATTACGATTAAGAATCTCAGCAAAGGAAAAAATTTGCGAATTGGTAAACCTCAAAGAGGCCGTATGGCAACAAAGGACGTCATGTACTTGGCTAAAACTAGGTGATGCAAACACCAAATATTTCCACGCCATAGCTTCGGCACGGAATAAAGGAAATAGAATAACGACAATCAAAATTGATGAGGAAATAATTTCGGACCCTAGCCGAATACAAGTAGAATTCGATGCTTATTACGAAAACATCCTCGGCATAGCACCCCCGTTCCCTCTAACTCAAGACACGGTGGCGCTAATACAAGCCGAACCAAACAACACAAGCACATTGTTGGATCTAGCGAACCCTTTTACCGATGAGGAAATTAGACGGACCGTCATGAACATGAAAAAAGGAAAATCGGTGGGACCCGAAGGATTCCCAATAGAGTTCTATCAAAGTTTTTTCGAAATAATAGAACCAAAACTCAAAGGCCTATTCGACCATTTCTACAATCATACCTTGGTTCTAGATTCCATAAACGACGCAATAATAACCTTAATTCCAAAAAAGGAGGAAGCCATAGAAAGGAAAGATTTTCGCCCAATTAGTGTCATCAACACGATCGGAAAAATTTTCTCGAAGAGTTTGGCCGCGAGATTGCAACCCAAAATGGACAATCTTATTCATCGCGACCAAGCCGCTTTCATAAAAAATAGATCCATTGGTGAAGTCTTCCTCTCGGCACGAGAATTACTTAGTGCGGCACACAAAAGGAAAATACCGATGATCATGCTCAAACTAGATTTCTTTAAAGCCTTCGACACAATCTCATGGGACTATCTCCAAAACCTTCTTGTGGCTCGGGGTTTTCCGGCAAAATGGTCGAGATGGGTAAAGGAGTTGTTAAGCTCGGCAACGTCAAAGGTGAAAATAAACGGAAATATAGGAAAAAAATTTAAACACAAACGCGGAGTAAGACAAGGAGATCCCTTATCACCGATGCTTTTCGACTTGGTGGCCGACTCACTACAAACCTTCCTCCAAAAAACAAACCACCTAATGGCATCACCGGTCAAGTTTGCATCAAGGGCTCTCCAATACGCCGACGACACTATCCTCTTTGTCGAGGCACACCCGATCAATCTCAAGGTATTAACATACATCCTAAATCTCTTTCAACGGATTTCGGGACTTACAATAAATTGGGACAAAACCGTCTTTGTTCCAATAGCCATACCGGAGTCCCTATATGAGACATTAGAGAGGATGCTACATTGCACGAGAACAACACTACCAATCTTGTACCTCGGCATGCCTTTGAACACAAAAAAACCAAGGAAAATTGACTACATCCCCCTAATTAAGAAAATGCAATCTCGACTATCGGGATGGAAAGGAAAATGTTTATCATTGGGAGGACGTTTGGTACTCGCGAAATCGGTGCTAAATGCGGTGCCGACATATTTCATGCAATGCTTCCGCCTCCCAAAATGGCTAATTAAGGAAATTAATAAAATAACAAGGAAATTTCTTTGGAAAGGTGATAAGGATTGTCTAGGTGGACATTGTCTAATTAATTGGAAAAAGGTTTGCTTACCAAAGGAAAATGGAGGATTAGGGATGCTAAACATCGAAACGCACAACACATCACTATTGCTAAAATGGCTTTGGAAACTTTGCCAAAATAGTGATGGAATGTGGGCGACCACCGTTAAAAATATTTACGGTATCGAACACGCTTCCGAATTAGAAAACGTGGCAAGCAAACACCCCTCCTACTTCATCAAAGACCTCCGTGCACTTCTCTCACAATTTCGAATCGCATACGATTTTGACCCGACAACGAACCAACATGCATGGATGGGCAAACCGAATGTTTTCTCCACCGCCGCAACCTACAAGCTCCTAATAAATCCGGGAATGATAAGCGAGTGGAACACCGCCCTATGGAAAACAAAAGCGCCCGTCAAAACAAGATTCTTTACGTGGTTGGCTCTCAACGAAAGAATTTTAACGGGTGATATATTGAAAAAAAGGAATTGGCCACATGCGACGACGTGCAAAAATTGCAACAACAATGTGGAAGAATCGGCGACACACTTATTCATCAATTGCACATACGCAAAAAGTGTTTGGCGGGGAGTTGGTCGCATCCTAGGAGTCATTTTTGAGGCTCGCGACAACTTGCCGAAATTTTGGTTACACAATCGGCAAAAATATTCCAAAGAAAAAAGGGACGAAATCGACACCTTCTCCGTGGCAACACTTTGGACTATTTGGAAAGAGCGAAATGACCGGATTTTCAACCAAAACAACTCGCCATCATCCACGACGATAGCGAAGATTGCGTCCGAGGCAAGAAATTGGAAACTTTATTGTTAGTTGCCGATTTAGGAAATAGCTTCTCTCACTTCTCAATTTTACTTTTTTAGTTTCTCTTAAGGTCATTTTTTACATTATCATGTAAAATCAAAACGATGTATTAAACTTGCGCTAATATATCAAAAAGAAGCTTCGCTTCTACTTTTTCAAAAAAAAAAAAAAATCAATTTCTCTGTAAAAACAATAATATTAATTGGGATGCTTTGTGAAAGGTTGAATGGTGTGGAGGGTCAGGGAGCATGGAGAATTTAATATCTAGAATTCAACAAAAGGATGGAAGCGGCTATGAAGCACAAGAGAAATGGCTTATGCATCTTCACACCAGGTATATATTATTGGAAAAATGTACTTGTACTCTCTATATTTATTCATGAATTAGACGGCTTCATTTATTCCTTGGAAAAACTAAAATGGAGTAGTGTTTGATTGCAGGGATACAAGGAAAAGGACGTTGTCTGATGATCTGGAGAGAATGAATTCAAGTACAGAAATCAAAATGATAAATCATTTTCGATGGTACAATGCTACAATGCTAAAAAATTGTATTTAAATTTAAGATCATAATGTATATATTATTCATGAAATCGTAACTTTACTTGTCACTGTTCGTCGCAGGCCTCTAAATTTACAGGACCGGGCCTGCTCAAACGGTCCGGAATAAAGCAACACAAAAGACACACGAATTAAACCATATAAAATCAAAAAAAAAAAGGTGAGAGAGCTGCTCACGTGGCCGCTTGTGAGAAAGCAAAATTTGTCAAAAATATACATAAGATAGAATATCTTACAAATCTTTTACCTTGACATTCCCACGACACTTCCTAAAATTTTCTTACCTATGAATTACCTCCAATTTCCTATCCAACCAAAGTTGGCAACTTAATTATGAACTGTGCAGGGCAAATTGTACAAATTTTAAAAGTTATTGAACAAGTGAAATGTGTGCATTTCCATATGCATATGCTACAGGCACGTCTCATACAACAATCTTTCTTCTCTCTCTTCTTAAATTATTGAATTGACTAGGTTATTGGACATGCCAATAAAAGAGCTTTACAGGATAAAAGGTTGAACACCTCATATAATCAAACAAAACTTAAAATTAAAAAGTACTAGATAATGGTGAGTACAGGGACGTCTCGTACCACCGTATTCCACCAGAAAATCTCCTTTATAAATAATGGGAAAATGTTGGACGTACCCCCATCTCTTCCCCCACATTCTGGATGAGGTGGATATGGTTTGACACCTTAAAAATTAACATTTTAATTCATGATTTAACATCTTAATTGTATGTTCAATCATAAATTGAGATAATTAAATCATAAATTAAGATGTTAAATCATGTATTTGTGTGTTAATTTTGAAGGTGTTAAACTATATCCTAGTCATCAAGGATATGGAGGGAGAGTATTAGGGGATGTACATCACTACTCTAAATAACGTAAGCACATGTAAGCACCTCAGTCTCTTGGTATTAATCGATAGTGTAATTTCTTGCACTGGGTAGGGTAGCTTGATCTCTTTTTGGGGAATATTATATTATTAATTTATTACCCATTCTCCACTGCTCCTCACTCTGTCGGAATCTTTTGTTATTTCTTATTAGGAAAATGTTGTACATACACAACTCCCCTCCCCCCATGCCTTGATGACGTGGATAACGCTTAACACCTCAAGAATTAACACACAAATACATGATTTAACATCTTAATTTGTGCTTTTATTATCTTATGTTATGATTAAACACCCAAATAAGGTGTTAAATCATAAATTTGTGTGTTAATTCTTGAGGTGTTAAGCGGTATCCATGTCATCAAGGATGTTGGTGTAGGTTGGGGGGGATGTACATCACTACTCTTCTTATTATTATATAAAAAAAAACGAGTAAATAGAGAAGGCTCGATGGTCCTCCATTCATTGGTGCCAATGAGACTCGAATTCACAATCTCTCACAATATATGGTTTATTGTGTCTCACACTCAACCACTGGACGGTGAGTCCATTGGCAACTTATTATTATATATACGCCATG
Organism: Luzula sylvatica; assembly: GCA_946800325.1. Classification (NCBI taxonomy): domain Eukaryota; kingdom Viridiplantae; phylum Streptophyta; class Magnoliopsida; order Poales; family Juncaceae; genus Luzula; species Luzula sylvatica. Next base: position 69,963,413 of record OX326960.1, read on the forward strand.
GTTTGAAATCTCGGTATCGGAATCGGACTCGGTCGGGTCTGGAGACTCGGGACTCGGCTGACTCGGACAAGACTCGGGCGAGTCAAAAAAAAAAATCGGACTGCTAGTAAAAAAATCGGAAAAAATAGAAAAAAATTAAAAAACTTATTTTAAAAATATATAAATATTCATAAACATGATACACACAAATTCAACTCATGAAACTCAAATTACTACATTAAAAAAATTACATTACCTAAGAAAATTACTAAATCAGTACATAAAAAACTTCTACTGCCAAAAACTGTGACGAGCGGGTTGCGTTGTATAATCATTATCTTCATATTGATCATGAGGAGGAAAATACATTTGTAAATTTGTATTGTCGAAAATGTTCATCATTGAGTCGAAGGGTGATCGGTTTTCGTGTTGTGTGTTACCAGTATACGGATCGGAATATTTTTCATTATTTGCGCTTCCAGTTGAACTTATATCCATTCCTGAAAAATTAGATCCCTCACTATAATTAGAGCCGTCATAAAAATACGGTACCTGAAGGTTTCTCTGCATATCAGGATTGTCTTCCCTTTCCTTTTGCCTAGCCTGATCTCTTTCATACAAACTTGTGAGTCTCACATTGCGACGTGTACCATGTTCATGGATCCGATTTATCCGGGTTATCGGATCCGATTTACACAGCATCTGTAGTAACAAAAATATATAACAATCTCAAAAATATATATAACAAAATATATAACATCTATCTCTACAAAATAAACATATAAAAAAAAAAAATAAAAAAAAAAAAAAAAAAAAAAAAACCGGGTTATCGGATCCGATTTATCCGGGTCAATATCGAATCGGTGGGGTCCGAGTCCGAGTCAACTCGGCCGAGTTTGTTTTGACTCGGCCGAGATTTCGAACCATGATATACGCAGCACCATTTTGAACGAATGAAATCACTACCAAGGATGACAGCTCAAGGATTAGTTGACTGGAGAGGAAATCCAGTAAACAGTGCCAAGCATGGAGGAGTCCGAGCTTCACTCTTCCTTCACAGTATGCTCTCTCTCTCTCTATCTCTCTCTCTCTCCCTCTCTCTCTCTCTCTCTCATATCGGTACATAAGTATATGTACAGATTTGGTATGGCTTACCAATATGGCGAATATAGCCAACATGTTGAATATAGTCGGATATTTGCGGGGAACCATGCACAAAGGAGTTGCAAGTTCATCTACAACAGTCACCAATTTTGTCGGAGCGATGTCGATGTTCTCTTTGTTGGGGGCCTTCATCTCTGATTCCTACATCAAACGCTTCAACACCATTCTCATTTTTGCTCCCTTGGAGATCCTGGTAACTAATTCTTGCTTTATCTAATGTAAAATTAAATTTCTTCACGTACTAATCCTCAATTTGCAATATGTATATATGTCAATGGAGTCAGATATTTTGGAAAGGACCATCCCCTCTCTGTCATGATTATCCAAATAATTTGTTTAATTAATATTTGTAGGCCCCTAATTTGGGGTAAATTTGTTTTGTTTGGATTAGGGTGAATAGAGTTGAAAGATACAAATTTACAAATAGGAAAAGTGTTGTATACTCACATTAGGTGAGATTAATCTAGGGCGCACAAAATTAAGTACCTAGTTTATAATTTATAATTCATATGTATAGCTATAAGGTGATTAATAATTGTTAAAACAGCCCAGAAAATATATAAATAATCAAATTTGTTGATCACCATACCATTGTTTGCTGACCACCTTAATACACTCTCTTGTAGGCATATGGATTGCTAGCTTTACAAGCACATCTTGGATCGCTACGTCCACCCCCTTGCGACATCAATCACGTATCGAACAACTGCAAAGAAGTCAGCGGCTTTAACTCGGCTCTATTCTTTACAAGTCTCTATTTGATAACTTTAGCGGATGGTTGTCTCCGTGCTTCCATTGCTTCTCTAGGGGGCGACCAATTTGATAGTGATGACCCGATTGAGTCACGCTCGAAAATCAGCTTCTTTAATTGGTATTGCTACAAAAAAAATACATGATTAGTTTGTTATTTATATAAATTACAGGAAAATACATAATTAGTATATGTAAATTATTATATAGTTTAAAGCGGAAGGCGGTGATTTGATTTTGAACAATAATTTCTTATTTGTCAGGTATACTTTCTCGATATCATTGGGAGCTCTTACGGGATTAACGGTCGTGGTTTGGATCGAGAATAACAAGGGGTGGGATGTGGGTTTCGCAGTGTGTGCGCTTCTTGTTTTGGTCGGATTGGTCGTGTTGGTTTGTGGTTTGCCATTTTTTCGGAATCAAATTCCTGCTGGAAGTCCATTTACTCGAATTTTAAAGGTACTTCCATCAGCGAGGTTATCTTCGTCGCTGAATATTACAAAATACTTTATTTAAGTAAAAAAAAATCGAAGTTCTCGATATAGTTATTTTAATATGGAAAAATAAATATTGATCATTGTCATGTTTTCTTTTTTAAGGTATTTGTAGCTTCATATAAAAAGCGAAAAATTCCTTTTTGTGAGAATTTATCGGAAGAAGGAAAAAAGCTTTCTACTGGTGCTCCTGATGGCCTCGAAGGTCTCTCAAGTACAAAGGGGCTCGTGTAAGCGATAAAATTAATTTGCATAAAATCACCTGAGTAATCATTTAGATAATTCATCGATCAAAACAAAAAGGTTGAGCTTAATGCAAAGTTATTCTTCGATATATAGATTTCTCGACAAAGCTTCCATTGAAAATAGAGAGAAAGGTTCTTGGTCTTTCTGTAGCACGAGCCAAGTGGAAGAAACCAAAATCATTATTCGAATGCTACCCATATTCATAAGCTCGATTTTTGGATACCTTCCTTTTTCCCTCATTCTAACACTGACTGTCCAACAAGGCGCCACCATGGACAATCGGCTCGGCAAAATCAAAATCTCCCCTGCAACTCTCGACGTTATCCCTGTAAAGTTAGATCAGTATAGATCAAATTTTCAAACAATATTATTCCGAAAGCAATTATTTTATTTTTGTTCAACATAATATAACAAATAATTCCGCTTAACATGTAGGTCATCTTTCAAATGATCATATTAATAATCTACGATCGGTTCATCGTCCCCTTTCTTCGTAAATTAACCGGTTATAAAGGTGGCATCACTCATTTACAACGTATAGGCATTGGTTTCGTATTTGCTACTATAGCTACTTGTGTTGCAGCCTTGATCGAAATAAAACGAAAAAACGTTGCTCGACAAAATGGGTTGATTGATGCCGGTACGGGCGTACCCATGTCGGTATTTTGGTTGGTGATTCAATTTTTTCTGGTAGGAGTCATAGATGTAACTTCTTTCGTCGGTCTCTTGGAGTTCTTCTACAGTGAGGCCTCCCATGGAATGAAGTCATTAGGGACTTCAATATTCTATTGTATATTAGGGTTATCGGCATGGATGGGAACTTTCTTGATCCAATTGGTTAACAAAGTGACTAGAAATGATGGACAAAATGGGTGGTTAGAAGGGACTAATTTGAATAAAAGCCACCTTGATAGGTTTTACTGGCTTCTTTCTGTAATTGGGTTGATTTCTCTCTTGAACTATATGGTTTGGGCTAATAAGTATGTGTATAGGCACAATCCAAAGATAGTTATTGAAAATAATTCTCACGAGGGAGAAGAATTGGGTGTAATATAATGGTGAAATTTGTTTAGTTGTAAATGGTAATTAGTGTAATGATTAAACTATTTATGATTTTTTTTCTTTAGAAATAGGAAATAGTTCTCTTCAAAGAAATTTCGGATTTAACTTGATCGACTTGTCAATAAAAATATTTTAAATATAAGAAACAAACCATCATAGTCTAACAAAAAAATAGATTTTTATTTTGCTACCCATTTTCCTTCAATAATAAAAATGTAAAGAAGTTAACAAAAAATAGGTTCGAAAAGGAGAACCATTCTGCAATTTATAAGTTTTGAAAACCACAAACTAAGAAAAGAAATAAAACCTTATTATTCTCACTAAGCTGCATTTTATATTACAACTAAAACAATAGAATCTTCTAAGTAGGACTAAATTGAAAATTGCTAAAACTTCAAGGACCATAATGCAATAAACTTACTCAAACAAATCATGCTTGTGACGCGGCTTCTGATCTCTGGTCCACATCAGCAGTGACTTGTACTTGAGAAGCATATTGCAAATTCCAAAGCACCTCTTCTATGGAAGGTCTCGAGGAAGCTTCTAGAAGCAGGCATTTCGTTGCTATCGATACCACTACTGAGAGAGACTCTTGCGAACTCGTACCAATCACCATTGGATCCACTACCATTTCTCTCTCCTCATTTCCACTCAAGCATTTAATCTTAGAAAAAAGTTTAGTTAATTTGGGTTAATTAAAAAAAATTGAAGTTCAATTAGAAAATAATTACCAAGTACTCTAAATTTGAAAATTCTCCTTTGCCAAATTTTGGACCCATTAAAGACTCGAGAATTATAAAGCCATTTTGCAAACACATCGTCCTCCAAATTTCTCGCGTCCCTAAAATCAAATTTTGAAAATTCAAATTACTTCAATTTTCACTAATTTCAAAATAATTCATAACAAAAAATTATAACTCACTCTACGGATGAATTGTACTGAAAAAATCGATCTGCCCCCTTTCCCTAAAAAAAGTACCAAAGAAGAAATATGAAACAATTTCTCAAATTTTGAAGTGTAAAATTGAAAAATACCTCGCGTTTGTTTATAAATCTCTTCGGTTATAATAGACAAACCATAATCGCTCAATTTGGCAACGAAATGTTCATCGAGTAAAATACAATTTATCTTTAGTCTATTGTTAGCGGATCCGGGTATAATACCCGTATGAAGAAAATGAACCGCTTTGGAAATACCGATTAATATTTGCAACCTATCTGGCCATTTTATTATTCTCTCCAAATTGCTCTCTGGAATTTTAAAATTAAATCAAGGATAAACCCTAAATCCTAAGCCCTAAATAAAAGTTTAATCGTGCCGTACCTGAAAGATGAGATCTGAGAGTACCGTTTGGTACGAATTCATAAACCAAGAAAACCCTTTTTACATCTGAATCCTCGGTTGTACCGTCAATGCAGTGTCCTAGTAAACAAACTAAATTTGGGTGGCGTAATTTTGCAATTAGTTCCAATCGAAGCTTCAAATTACGAATTGAGTATTTTTTGTATAATGCCAAGCATCTTATTGCAACGTGTGCTCCATTCTCTAATCTTCCCTTGTATAACTAGATACAAATAATTCAAGCATTAATTAACCAAAAAAATATTAAATGTTAAATAATGTAAATAATAACAAGTACCTTGCCAATTGAGCCCTCGCCAATAAAAAATATTATTTCGAAATATTTTGTTGCTTCTTTTAATTCTTCTACATTAAAAACTCGATACGTTGGCAAAATTTGAGTTCCTAATTTCGCAGTTTATGAAATATACCCTAAAAATACCCAAAAGAAAAGAGCAATTTAAGTAGAACGCTACAAAATCACAAAATATCGAATATACCCCTATAAAATAAACTTACTTGCATTGGCTAAAAGTTCAGACGAAAAACCAGTCGAAGCATTATCCTGAACCGATTTTTGCAATAACTTTTGCTCAGACAAAGCTTTCTGGAAACTCCTTCGACAAATTACAAGAAAGACCCCCAAAAAGAACAAAATTATAAAACAAGCCCCTCCAATCACAGCAATCAATACCCGGAAGTGCTCTTCCGACTATCCACATCTCCTCCTAGGTCAGCATCTACAAAGCCTTGCAAACTCGTTCCACCTTTCTTGTAGCACAGTGTCATGCTAGCGGTGCCCTTCAAATATCTCAGTAGCCATTTAATCGCCTCCCAGTGCTCGATGCCGGGGTTCGCCATGAACCGGCTCACGACTCCCACTGCATGGAAAATGTCGGGTCTCGTGCACACTGTCACACCCCAAAAATAAAATGGAAAAGGGTGCGGCAACCCGCCAGTATACAACTCGTATACCACAGGCTCTTATATGATAAATTCACAAAAACATAAATACCACAACTCATAAACAACGACACACGCACATATATACATGCATCACCATAACATATACAAACGAACACAAAGAAACCTAGCGGAAGCTTATAAACAGAAACACGACTTAAACAAACACAAACTAAATAAGTCGCAGAAACAAAAGGCTCGCTGGCCAGAAACGGAAATAAACCAATATACACAAGATGGAGCTTCCGCGATGAAAACGAAACCGTCGCACTCACACTCTAGACACCCGCTGCCCCGGAAAATCTGCCCACCGTACCTAGACTCAAAACATTCAAATAAAATGGTTAGTCACGGAAGTGACTAACTGAGTGAGTTTTGAGCCTAGCTTATTAAGATCGACCTTATACATGGCTAGTCAAAAACCTCGCTCAAAATAATCGAAATCATAAATCATATATGTATATAAATACTTCTCAAAGTATTTGCCCCGGCTTTTCGAAATCAAAATCACTTACCTTCATACATAATCATATACATACTAATACTTTTACCGGGGTGAGGGCGCAAATAACACTCGACTGAAGTGCCAACCCCGAGTGGATAGCGAATCACAAACGGGCTGGAACATAACATAAAGCTCGAGAAGCGCGAATTCCCTACAAAAATGAGCTGACGACGGATATCCATGCGCCACAGCCAGACCCCTCATGGGTCGGGACTTTGCACTACATCAAGTTTGCTACGCAATTCCCTCCATAGAGCGCCACGGGGTCACGCGACACTACACCTATCAAACTAAAACATACCGGAGGAGCCGCGTATGTACACATAGGACCCTCTTTCAAAACCGTAAGCCCGGCTTACGAAAACCGTAAGCCCGGCTTACGTTTTATCAAACTCAAATTCTACATACATATATATGATCAAATCTACATAATATATATTTTGTTGAGGTAACACGGTTTTTAAAGCAAAATACGGATTTCTAAAGCGAGAACCCTAGACTATTATGTAAGGTCTAGAAACGCTCGTAATTGGATTCTTAATAAGAGAGAAGTGAAAGTAGCACTCACTTAATGGAAAGAAACTCGACAAATAAGAGATTAATCGAAACGACGCAGAAAACGGAGCAACTCGAAACGTGGATGAAATCCTTCTTTTGATCTCGCCAACTCGCACAACTTAACCTCCTAAAGAATATGGCACCTTTCGTTTTGCGAAATCTCCTCTTTTCCTTGATTTCTCCTCTTTTTCTCTCTTTTTCTCCTAGGGTTTCATGAATGTTAGATGTGTGCTAATGGATCTGGATGGAGAGAGGTGTTGGGCGCCTAATAAGTTAGTGAAATTGCACATTACATGCATACCCTCAAAACTATCAAAATTGCAAACCATTTAATTTACAGCTTTTGGGGGTTCATTTTACAAACTCTATTTTTAGTATTATTAATGGTTTGATACTTTTGCAAATAAGTCCCTATCATATATTTATTTAAATAACCATAAAAAATGAAATTATGGTTATACCCTTTTGACAACTTTGACGCATAAGAAGTCGGTTTTGATCGTGGGACGAGTCATATTTAACACGGGTCTTATATTCTGGGATTTTAGGACTAATATTCTACAAATATCAAAACCCTATTTTTGATATTTATTACATTATCCCCCCCTTAAAGAAAGTTTAGTCCCTAAACTTGATATCTAACCTTCATACGAAAAGAGACTTGGGTACTTCCTTCGTATTTCCTCCTCGCTCTCCCACGCTGCTTCGCGTTCGGTATGGTGACTCCATTGGACTTTCACGTATCTAACGATTTTAGTACGCAATACTTGCTCCCGAAAACCAAGTATGCGAATGGGGATCTCTTCATAGGTTAGGTCAGGTTCAAACCGAAGTTGGGAGAAATCGATGATGTGTCCCTCACCACGTAGATACTTGCGTAATTGGGATACATGGAAGACATCGTGCACTTCAGATAGGGGTGGTGGTAAAGCTAAACGATATGCACACACACCAATTCGATCGAGAATCTCGAATGGCCCAATATACCTTGGACTAAGCTTTCCCTTTACCCCAAACCGCATCACACCGCGCGTAGGTGAAACTCTCAACAACACATGATCGCCCGATTGGAACTCGACATGTCTCCGTTCGGAATCCGCATACTTCTTTTGACGACCCTGAGCCGTTTGGAGACGTTGTTTTATCACCCGTAAATTCTCAGCACTCTCGTGTATAAGGTCAGGTCCTAAAAGAGCTTTTAGTCCTATTGGGTCCCAAAATAATGGCGTGCGACAACGACTACCATACAATGCTTCGAAGGGTGAGACCGCAATGCTCGAATGGTAACTATTATTGTACGCAAACTCACACAAATGCAAATGATCCTCCCAAGAACCACCCATAGAAATTGTGCATGCGCGCAACATATCCTCCAGAGTCTGAATCGTTCTCTCGGATTGTCCGAGCTAAAGGACAATCGTGTCCCCAAACCTCTTTGGAAACTCCTCCAAAAATTTAACGTAAATCGCGCATCACGATATGGACATACGAGATGCTCCCAAAAATTCGCAAATGACCAAGAGAAATCTTCTTTCCTCTCCATTTCTCTTCAGGTAGCTCGAGGTTGAGGGATTTCATCGGAGTACGGTTGATAAGGTATGCGCCCGTGCTAACCGCATCCGCCCAGAACATCTTCGACAATCCCGCGTGCAATCGCATCGTCCTTACCCGTTCATTTTGAGTTCGATTCATCCGTTCTGCCATCCCATTATACTGAGGTCGATTCGGAACCGTCCGGATCTGCTTGATCCCTTGTTCCGCGCAAAACCCTCTGAACTCTGCACCGTCGTACTCAACTCCATTATCCGACTTTAAGCATTTTAGCTTCAAGCCGGTCTCGGTCTCGACTTCTGCCTTCCACCTTTTGAACACATTAAACACGTCATATTTGTGTTTAATAAAATAGATCCATACCTTCTTGGTTGAATCGTCGATAAAGGTGACGTAGTATCGTGACCCCCGATAGACTGGACCGGAACTGGCCCCCACACGTCGGTATGCATCAGGTCCAACTTCCCCATCTTGAGTTCTCATCCGGCCTTCGAAAAACTTACCCGTCTTTGCTTGCCGAGCACGCAGTTCTCACAGAAACCGGTTTGTACCGATTTTACCTTCGGTAACAGACTCTTGGAAATCAACACTTGCATCCCTTCGTGACTCATGTGACCGAGCCGATTGTGCCATAACATCGGATCAGTCGATGCTCCCGAAAACGCCAAACAATCTCCTCTATTATCGGTAAGATAGAGGGTTCCCGTCTTCGTACCTCTCGCTATCACCATGGCCCCCCTTACAATCTTCCACGATCCCTTCCTGAACACCGTCTTGTAGCCTTCACTATCCATCTGCCCGACGGATATCAAGCTCTTCTTCAGACCAGGAATGTAGCGAACTCCTCGCAAGATCCATCTAAATCCGTTGCTGGATTTTATCTGGACATCACCTATGCCCGATACGCTCAAAGGCTTTCCATCTACTAGGTGAACCTTTCCTAAATCTCCTGTCTTCAAATTTGAGAACTTATCTTTCTGCGAGGTTGAGTGGAAGGATGCGCCTGAGTCCAAATCCCAAGAATCAACGAGGATGTCGACATATAAGATGAGAGCGTCGTCTGTGTCTTGTTCGGTGACAGGATTTGCAGAATTCAATTCCACCTTCTCCTTTCTCAGGACTTTGCAGTCCCGTTTCATGTGACCTTTCTTGCCACAATTCTAGCACTCCAATTCGCCACGTGGTCTTGACTTGATGCGTCCTCTCGACTTTGTGTGCCCTCGGTTGTTGCTCCTTTGGCCTTCGTGGCCCCGACTCTCTAAATTCAATGCCGAACCCGAGGAACTCGAGGCTTCGATCCGCTCCTTTCTCCGAATATCGTCATTCAGGATGCGGTCCCGCACTTCCTCAAAAGTTAGATCCTCCTTAACGCCGATAACGTCTACCGTCATCGTCCAGCTCTCCGGGAGAGATGACAGTAGCATGAGCGCCTTCATCTCATCACCAAGATTAAATTTGAAAGAGTTTAATTAGTTTGAAATAACCTGAAAAGCATTTAGATGCTCCGCAACAGATCCGCCCTCCGTCATTCGCATATTGAAAAGACGGCGCACCAGGTGCAGCTTGTTTAGCGAAGATGATTTCCCGTACATGTTGGGCAGCGCCTTCATGACCCCGAAAGCCGTCGTCTCCTTCGCTACGTTGAACGCCCCGTTCTTGGCCAGCGATAATTGGATATAGCTTAGCGCCTTGCGATTCGTCTTCTTCCACTTGTCTTCGTCCGAGATATTTTCCGGCCTTGTCTCGAATAGCGCCTCATCTAGGTCCTTCTGGCATAGCAACGCTTCTACTTGCATCTTCAAATAATCGAAGTCTCGCCCATCGAACTGGCATACCGAAATCTTGTTCTCGTCCATCTCTCGTCTGCTCGAACCTTAACATTTTCCCTGATACCACTTGTTAGGATCGTCGCCGCAAACAAACACGCAAGAACAACACACGAACACAAAGATTTTTACGTGGAAACTCCGAAGGGAAAAAACCACGGCCGCCGGCACTCAAACTATTTTACTATACTGGAGAAGGAGAGAATACAATTATTGGTATTTGTTGGAATGAATAAAACTCTAGCCTAGCCCTCTATTTATAGCTAAACTCCTGCCCAATACAAAGAAATAATACAAGAAAATAATCATTGCCTTAATTACCATTCAATCATGGGCAATAACAGTATATGGAGAACTTTTCTATCTCCTCAAGATTTCCTTTTTCCAATTTCCTAATCCTCGGATTTCCAAAAGTCTCCATACCATAACACTAAAAACACGTTATTTGAACTCCTCAAAGCGTAAAAAGATTGCTATGAATTGAAAAGAAAACTTTCATAGTGCTTGTAAAATTTGGTGAAGACTTATGTAGTAAAAGATATGATCCAAACCATCGTAAAACCACGTTATTTGAACTCCTTGGAGCGTTAAAAGATTGTTATGAATCGACAAACAAACCTTCTTAGTGTTTGTAAAATTTTGTGAAAAGTTATGTAGTAAAAGATATGATACAAATGATCTAAAAACACGTTATTTGAACTCCTCAAAGCGTAAAAAGATTACTATGAATTGAAAAGAAAACATTCATATTGTTTGTAAAATTTGGTGAAAAGTTATGTAGCAAAATATACGACACAAATGATCTAAAAACACGTTATTTGAACTCCTCAAAACGTAAAAAAGATTGCTATGAATCGAAAAAAAAACCTTCTTAGTGTTTGTACAATTTGGTGAAAAGTTACGTAGTAAAAGATTCGATCCAAACCATCCGAAATCACGTTATTTGGACTTCTCAGAGCGTTAAAAGATTGTTATTAATCGAAAAACAAACTTTCTTAGTGTTTATAAAATTTGGTGAAAAGTAATGTAGTAAAAGAACGATACAAATGATCTAAAACACGTTATTTGAACTCCTCAAAGCGTAAAAAGATTACTATGAATTGAAAAGAAAACTTTCTTAGTGTTTGTAAAATTTGGTGAAAAGTTATGCCACGCATGTAAAATGATCCATGATCACCTCAAGTATGAAGAACTAAAACCCCCATTTGTTACGATTCCATCTACAATGACAAAACCATGTCATGGTATCGTATTTTGGTCAAGTCACAATATGTATAACCTAATACATATCCATATTTCCGATTCGACAAACAACTTTGTCCTATGATTAGCAAAACATAATCATCACCTCGGCGAATATGCTAGTGTACACGTGAGTCTGTTATCATATAATATATATTCTTATCGCATAAATATCTTAATCGTGACTAAAGACTTTTTGAAATATAACTTTTTAAATGTGACGGTTTTACTTAACATAATCACATATTATGTAAACGCTCACACAAGTCATAGATCATGATTCATGTAATCAAATTACATAACATCACACAAGTTTTCATATAAGATAAATGCAAATAAAATTTAATTTAAATTTTAAAAATGTACTAATATAGAATAAGTCTTGGGTGATACATTGTTTACATAACAACTATTTTTTTAGATAACTACAATCCAACCAGAAAAGAGACGCGTATCCCGCGTGCTCGTTACAAAATCCAAGGCAACCAGAAAAGAGGATCATATCTTGCGGCAACCCGAAAAAGGTGCGTATCCCACTCACTCGTCGAAAAATCCCACGCAACCCGGAAAGAGAAGTGTATCCTGCATACTCATGAAGCCGAACACAACCGAAAAGAGATGCGCCGCTCTTAAAAAAAACAAAGGCAACCTGAAAAGAAACGCATACCCCCGCGTACTTGTTAAACCGAAGGCAACCAGAAAAGAGACGTGCATCCCGCGTACTCATAAAAAAATAAAGGCAACCCGAAAATAGACGCGTACCCCGCGTACTCGTTAAATCAAAGACAACCAGAAAAGAGACGTGCATCCCGCGTACTCGTAAAAAAAACAAAGGCAACCCAAAAAAAGACGTGTACCCGCGTACTCGTTAAACCGAAGGCAACCAGAAAAGAGACGTGCATCCCGTGTACTCGTAAAAAGAACAAAGGAAACCCGAAAAGAGACGCGTACCTCGCGTACTCCTTAAACCGAAGGCAACCAGAAGAGGACGCGCATCTCACGTACTCGTAAAAAAAAACAAAGGCAACCGAAAAAAGACGATTACCCAGCATACTCGATAAAACGAAGGAAACCAGAAAAGAGACGCGCATCCCGCATACTCGTAAAAAAAACAAATGCAACCCGAAAAGAGATGCGTACCCTGCGTACTTGTTAAACCGAAGGCAACCCGAAAAGAGACGCGTATCCCACGTACTCGTAAAAAAAAGGCAACCTGGAAAAAAACGCGTACCCTCGTTAAACTGAAGGGAACCAACATAATTGAAATGGAACACGGGAACCCCGCGCACTCAACATCAATGGTTTCATTTAGCTCATCTGAGTGAGAGAGAGAGAGAGAGAGAGAGAGAGAGAGAGAGAGAGAGAGAGAGAGAGAGAGAGAGAGAGAGAGAGAGAGAGAGAGAGAGAGAGACGAATGAGGAGAGAAGCCAGAGAGAGAAGTTAATGTGGAGAGAGAAAGCCAGTTCTGGAGATTTCGTATGGATCATTTGGAGAAAAAAGATCCATCATGGACCATGTGGTATGATAAGAGCTGTTTTAAGCATGTTTTAAAGGGTTAAAAAGGGAATTTTAGCACAATACATCACTTAGTTAACATATAAATTGTTAATTATTTTAATATCACTTACTTAACTATTTTAATATCATTTGGAGAAATTACTTAACTATTTGAATTCAAGGTCGACTTTTGCAAAAATGAAGAAAATGGTTCTATTAATACTTTTATAAGATTTTTTCTCTTTAATTATGTGGTGTTACGTTCATTATGTGGTGTTTAACTACCTTTTTCGAGTGAAAATCATTTCTTAATAAATATCTTAAAAATTGGCAACAATCCTCATTATAGAAGTTTGATATTTTGTTTCTCTTGAAATAACATATGATTAAAAGAGTATAAATATTTCTTGTGAGATTCTAATTTATGAGGTAGTGTGATAACAAATTTAACAAAACCTAACTTGTATTTTTGTGCTTAAAATCTTTTCTTGAATTTTTATTTTGTCGAGGACGACAAAAGCTAAGTGTGGGTGTTTGATAAGAACTATTTTAAGCATGTTTTAACGGGTTAAAAAGAGAATTTTAGCACAATATATCACTTAGTTAACATATAAATTGTTAATTATTTTAATATCATTGGAAATTACTTAACTATTTGAATTTGTGTTAATTTCATAGTTAAAAGTGAGAATTTGGCAATTTGGAGATGATGTCTGAATTCTTCTCTCTTTTCTGATGAATTTTATATATAATATCATAATATTCAGAGAAGGGATGAGAGAGATGGGAAGAGAGAGATAGTGGGACCCACTTGTGGGCCCCACATGAAGACACAAATTTTCTACTTCGAATCAAGCAAAACCAAGCCCAGATTTAGATTCCTCTCATTCTCCTGATCAAAATGGTATATTCACATTAATTATTTGGCTGAAGGATGAGAGAGAAATGAGGAAAGAGAAAGTGGGTCCCACACCCGAGTGACTCGTTACACGAATGGCCACACAGAACAGCCCACACCAAATCCAAACAACCCCGCAACAACCCAGCAACCCATTACTATTCAGAAGATCTTCTGTGGCAGAAATTCTGTTCAGCACATTAAAAGCCCAAAAACTTACACAAAATGGATTATTACACGAGTAGACACACAGCTATTGTCACAGAGGCTCCAGGCCACATTAGCATTTACTGTGCATAACTGCCCTGTTCCTTCTCTCCATTTTCATGCAATGGACACCTCCATAGAACAGCCCATATACTAATTTGAACTAAAAAAAATCAAGATCGAGCAAGAACCATATATCAATGGACGAGTCATAACTTTCGATTCTGAGGACCAAATCCAGTGATCCAAATATCAAACTTGCAGGAAATTAGATTATGGAGATGATGGTGGGGTCAATTTTGCAAGACCTTGTCCAGGAAAACTTCTTCCACACTTGGTTTGATCTGAGATTGACAGAAACACTATTTTTCATCTCAACTTGCCATTTTAGAGAGAAATCAGTCATCACCAGTCAAAAGAGAGAATCTGTATGGGTTTTCTGGCTCATTGTGTGGTCTAGAGAGGTGAAGGAGGATAGATAAATGACTAAAACCCCCTGGTTTATCTTCAAACCAAGTCTGGTACCAGATCAGGGGTATTTCAATAATTTTCAGCAAATTGGTGTTACAAGAAGGCCAATTGAGTTACCTCAGACCTCCTCCTACCTTTCTTCAAGCTGGATCTGCCTATTCAAGCCTTCCAAAGCCTATGAGTTCATCAATTCCCTCTTTATTAGGTGATATTTTTCCTTATTTCTCTGACAGTAGGGCTAGGTTGTGATTTTCTTATGCAATTATATGTATAAACTCTTGATTGATAATTAGAAACATTTTTCCTATTTTTCTGAATTTTATTTGTATTTATTTTGGGCATGAATTGTAAAATACCTAGATCATTTTAGACCAAACCAAGTCCACCACTGTATAGAACTAAGATCGTAATTAAATTCTATACCAATACCAATATCATCTCATTTGAAATTATAGATCCTTAGTTATTTAATTTACAAAACAGTTCAGAACTAATATTGATTCGAAAACTTGACAGGATATTTTCACAAATATGCCAGGGGCTGTTTTGTAATTCCTTAATAACGTTTTATCTACGACTCCAAAATGCACCAAAATTGTACCACACCTCATTTATATGATAGTGAACATAATTGGAAAGTTTCATGACTTTTTATAAAGTTTTCAATTAAATATTAATTTAATAGTGCATATATTCCTCGTGGATCGATACCCCTATTTGTCCAATACTACTTTTATCATAAAAAAAAAATTGTGCGAAAACGACCGCCAACATGGTAATACCCTAATGTCGTGTAAACACCGCGCCCATGGTAAGAACGTACGGCCTAAATGGTCCAAAATAAAGCAACACAAAAGGCGGACGGGAAAAACCACGACGCCCCAAAAAAAAAGAATTGTTAGAGAAGTTTCTCACTTAGCAGCTTGCGAGAAGATAGACATAAATCGAACACGCGAACCTCGCGTACTCGACATCGAAGATCAGAAAGTATGGGCGGGACCCCGTGTATTTAGAATCGGACACGGCAGCCCCACATACTCGACATCGAGATAAGAAAGTACGGACGTGACCCCGCGTACCCAGAATCGGACACGGAAACCCCCATGTACTCGACATCAAAGATCAGAAAGTACGAATGCGACCCCGCGTACCCACAATTGGACACGGCAACACCGCATACTCGACATCGAAGATCATAAAGTACGGACGCAACCCCGTATACTCAGAATCGGACATGGCAACCCCGCGTACTCGACATCGAAGATAACCAAGTACGGACGCGACCATGCGTACTCAACATTGATGATCAGAATTTACCGACACAACTCCGCGTAATCGAAACGGAACACGTGAACCCCGCACACTCAACATCGAACACCAGAGATTGACAACATTAGCTCAGAAATTGAACACGCCAAACCCGTGTTTTAAACATCATTGAAGATCTGAAATTTTTGACATCACCCCCATGCTCGAAATTGAACAGGTCAGCCCTACGTGGCCAATATTATCGAAGACCAAGAAGCACCTATGCCAACCCGTGTACTTGAAATCAATAACGTGAACCTCATGTACCGAACATCGAGCATGTCTGAAACATCGACTCCCCGTGTCAGTCCTCATCACTCGTAATTCATACCTAATCGAAATGAAATCCTGCAGAAATTTGAAACACAATCAATCAATAAACGAAAATCGACACTTTATTTTGGAATGAGTGTCAAATTAATATTATTGACCTAAAACGAAAGGAAGAAAATCGCAAAAAGCAGTCAACTGACCTTGTCACAAAAAACTCAATCGACCACCCATTTATCTGCAGCAACCACCACGACTTTCTGCTTCCTCGTCTCTCGGGTTGCCATGGCGTCCTGCCTCGGCATAAGTCGGGAAAAAGAGAGGATTTTCCTCTGTGTGGCAGATGGAAATCCCACACCGCAAAGTCTCTTCTTTGTGAGATTTGGAGAGCATGTTGAATAATTAAACTTAATTAGTTATAATAGAAATAATTAGAGTGACATGTGTCTACATGCATGTAATTTGGGTCAATGAGTCAATGTTGTTGGTTCAAATTTCCTAATAGTTTGATTATTTCAAAACACTATCCTTACTAACGTATACATCGAGAAAGTGTGTAGGATAACACAGGTACAACACGAAGATGATGAAGAGCTTTGAAGTCACAAGAAGCACAAGAAAAGAAGATTAGAAGGAAGGCCCTTGAAGCATATCAAGGATCAAGATGTCGAAGCCTTCCGTGAGTGGGATTCGCCACAGATAAACCATAGGTAAAAACCGGGTAGACCTCGAGTGCAATCATGTTCAAATAACAAAGAGTTCAATCCAGTAGTGTGTGCGTTCGAACGAACTGAAAGTTCGTTCTGAACGAACTTGATACATATCCAAAAATCTATCACTTGATTGAACCAACCTCGTTACAGTATTGTGTGCGTTCGAACGAACAAAGTATTCGTTCACGGACACATTGTTCGTTCAAACGGACAGTCAAAAGTACAATTGCGATATTTGAAACGGCTAGTTCAAATTACCTGTTCGTTCAGAACGAAATATTGTGCGTTCGAACGAACTAGTAATTTCCTATAGGGTTTCTATAGAGAATATAAATAGAAACCTTCAAGGAGTTTTCTCTCACTTGTTCATACATTACACATTCAATATACATTCAATACACTTGAGAGAAAACCCTAAAAGCCGTGATAAGCTATATCCATTGATTGCTTTGAGAAACCCTTCTAGATCATTGATCTAAGTTCGATATCCCTCCACTAATCGTTTTCCACTCACGTGACCGATCACGTCGTAGTTCGATTAGTGAAAAGTGTAGTAGGCTAGTGCAATAAACTTGTAAGAGGCCTAGCTATAGATCGATAGAAAGCGTGTAAATCGATCTAGGCAAAACCTTGTAATCGAGTGAGTTGGAATTCAATCGAACGCCAAAAAGAGGCACAAGGCATTCCCGGAAACGTAGGTACTCGCAACTAATTGAGTCGGTCAATTAAGCGAGTAAAGGGTGAGTTAAAGCTACATAGCAACCACCTACCGAACTTCGTTAAAAAACATCTTGTGTTCAAGTGTTTACGGTATCATCTATTTCATTTAAATTATTATTAATTCCGCATAGTAAATTAGGTAATTATATAAAGTAATTGTACGGTAGATTACCGAATTTACCCCCCTCTAGGTAAGAATTAACCAACAAATGTTATGACATGTGTATGCATGCATGTATTAGTACTGACACATATGTGTACATGTGTTAGTATGCATTCAAGAGAGTGGACAAGTGTTAGTATGCATGCAAGAGAGCCGACAGGTGCTAGTAGGAGAGTGTACAAGTGTTATTATGCATGTGAGTGGTGTATGCTATATAAACACTTCTATGGTGTTCATTATTGTATCAAGTAAGCAAGCAAGTAAGAGAAGTAGAAATAAGAAAGAAAAGTTTTTAAGATACCTCTTCTTCTTCCTCTTCCCTCTTCTCCATAGAAATATAGCCATTATTATCCAACATAACACATGCGCATATAGGAGAAATGACTGAAGAGGTAGTCCCAAAAATTTAGGTTTTGCAAAACGAAAACCTAGGGTTTCTATTCCCTTGCCTCATAACGCGAGAGATAAAGAATCATATCAGGTGTGTGTGTGTGTGAGAGAGAGAGAGAGAGAGAGAGAGAGAGAGGGATGCGAACGAAAAAAAGAAAAACATAAGGTTTGGTCTGGATCATCTGTAATCGCGAGACAGAAACGAATGAGGAAAGAGAAACACGCGAGAGAGAAATGAATGAGGAGAGAGAAACCAGGTTCTGGAGATTTTGTATGCGTCGTTCAAAAAAAACCCCGTCCATCATGGACCATGTAGTCATACCCTCATGGTCCACAAACATCGCGTCCAAAGAAAGAATGGAAGGCTCAAACGGTCCAGAATAAAGCAACACAAAAGACACGAATTAAACCATATAAAATCAAAAAAAAAGGTGAGAGAACTGCACACGTGGCCACTTGTGAGAAAGAAAAATTTGCCAAAAATATACATAAGATAGAATGTCCTACAAATCTTTTACCTTGACATTCCCACGACACTTCCTAAAATTTTCTTACCAACGAATTACCTCCTATTTCCTATTCAACCAAAGTTTGCAACTTAATTATGAACTTTTCAGGGCAAATTGTACAAATTTTAAATGAAACAAAAGCCAAAGTTTTATGAACAAGTGAAATTTGTGCATTTCAATATGCATAAGCCACAGGACGTCTCATGCAACCTTGCTTGTCTCTCTTCATAAATAATTGAATTGACTAGGTTATTGGACATGCCAATTGACCCCTCCAATTTGGCTCCACCACAGCTGGGCACGCCATCAATTAGTGTTCATTAATTAATGTTCACTCTGTTCATCGATTATTGTTCAATTAATTACTGTTCATGAATTACGCTGTTTATGGATTACTATTTATCCTTAATTACTGTTCATCACTAATTACTATTCATGAGAGCATATATAATTAAAATATACTTGGCCCCCTCAAAACAATTAACCTCTCTAAATATATAATTTGGCTCAACCCCTCCCATTAAAAAATAACCATGATGAGGTGGCAAAAGTGGGTTCAGTGGCTTAATTAGCCTCTCTAATTGACTCGATTAAATATTAATTGATACGTTTAACTGACAAATAAATAATTTATAATAGGGGAAGCGGGTGGATCGCCACAACGCCCGCAGGAGGATCGTCACTACATCCCTACCTCTCCTCTCACGTTATTTGTTCATTCTTGCGGTCCTTTTTGTATCTAGATCCTATGTTCTTTTGCGAAAGGTCTACATTTGTTCATCGATCGGGTCGTCGCTGAATATTTAATATTCTTGATTTGCATAACAATGTCATTTTTTAATGAAATATATATATATATATATATATATATATATATATATATATATATATATATATATATATATATATATAGTGCAACTAAAATACTTGTACAAGTATTGAACCCTTTTTACTTGTGATTTTTCTACCATCTGATCTGCTTTAAGATCCGTGCAGTGATTGAGAAGCAAACGGTGCTGTTAAGAGAGACAGAACTTTATGTTCGTCTCTCCCACTCGCCTCTTCTCCTCTTTCTAGTTTCTAGTAGTCGCCTCCTCCTCTCTTCTCTCAGTCCTGTCTCGACCAGGCAGAAAGGCATCTTGTCTTCCTATTGGCTCGGATACCTTCTCTCTACCTGCAAGCTCGATTCCATGGCTCGATAGCACTTGATTTTGACCCTTTATATCTCTCCCTCTCGCTGGTTATATTCGCCTTTCTCTTGCTTGCTGTACCACAGGTAATTATTTTTCAATTAACTTTGTGATTTTGGTGTTTAATTTGCGAAGGGTATCGTTTGGTGTCACAATCTCTTTCGAATTTCAACCATACACTTCCTGAAACTCAAATAATTTTGTATTTGGCTTGCATTTTCAAAGGACCTACAATCATCAACTTGGGATAGTGTGTTAGCAAAATTTGCACTTTCTTGTTTTTTAGTTTCTGAATTTTCTTCAATTTCGAAATCATTACTATAATTTCCCCTACTCTTGCCTGTCATTCCAAATTAAAGAAAGGATCTTTTACAATTTTTCAAAATACCCCCTCCTGCATTATTCCTAAATTAAAAAAAAATACTATCTTGAGTCAAATGAGTCGATGGAAGCTAAACGGGATAAGTCGAAGTAATTATCAGAAGATGATGACATGGCAGCGCCATTTGGATTATTCGGCGTTAATTTAATTGGACACCGTACCAGTTCCGGTACCGGTACTACCAACATGACTAAGATTCCAAGCCAATTCTTCCGTCTCCTCTTCATCTTCTCCTAAAACCCGCAGACTAAAAATGGGGGCAGATAGCAGGTGGTCTTATCTGATCTGGCAAATAGATATTCCAAGATGAAAAGACGGAAATATCAAAATCGTATAAATTGGGATTTGTATTCAAAACTCTATTTGAAAATGTGTTGTATTTAGATTGACCGCAGATTCTGGCTATTATGTTCAAGTGTAATGGAGAGCATTGAGGCCATTACTTTAGATACGGTTTTGAAAAGTTTGTAAAATTCTGTTTTGTAGATGATTCCTAGGATTGTTTTGTGTTATAAATTTTGTATTGTAGACAATATTTGTTTTTCTGATAAATGGAAAATGCTTGAAATTTAATTCGATACATGCATACGATTAGTGTAAGATTATACTAATCGGGATCAACTAAAATCTATAGACAAAATTTACCCAAAAATTAAATCCGACTATATATTACAACAAAGTTAAAAGTGGATACAAAATCAAGATTTACTCGATAACACTTACAATATTTTTTGTACATCAGACTACTAAATCCATATAACAACAAAAGCAGAACTAAGTAATTTTTTTCTTTGTGCAGACATGATTTCATCGCCAAGAAAAAAATTGCTAGTTACATGATTACATCTTCATATTTTTGTCAAACTTGCTCATTTATGTGGGTCGCATTTTATGACAGCTTATCAATCACCGGAGTACCTACAAAAAGAAAAATAAATATTTGAAAGTAAAATGGCATGAGATATTACATAGGTGATAAGACATTAATTATACACATTTTATGTCCTATACATAAGTGATATTGCACCATAATATACATTAATTATTTCCTTTATATATAATAATCACAATTTGAATGTTGATACTACTAATTAAATGAATATGTGATTTTATGTGCAATTTGGATCAAGCATAACATGAAGAATAAAAAGAAATGAAGAGATGACCAAGATTCGGATTTCTGACCACTGCTTTGTATTTCGGCCATACCTTTAGTTGTGGGCCTTAGATTAATTCATGCAGTAGCTTGTTGGAAAGAAGACACAAAGGCCCAACTTTCAATTATTTTCACCAGAGTCCAATTCGGACCAGAAGAAGGGTCAAATCGAGCATCTTCCAGGGTCTTCTATCATGCAATGGGCATGCCTCTCATGCCTTGGGCATGTGTACTTCACACACTCCTTATGATCACTTTTTAGGCTATATAACCTGGTGCAAGGGCACCTTCTCTCTTGTTCTCCTTTTTACCTAGCAATTCTCCATCATTTTTAGTTTAGAATTTTAGTTATCATGTTTCTAGCGTAAGCCTCTTTAAGGCATAGTTAGTGTTTGTGTTGTTGCGTTGTAGCTTTTGAGACTTTTAATAATGAAGTATATTTGATTGTTGTTATTCTTTTCGTATTTTGAACTTATTATTTTCATGCTCAGTGATTCTTGTAAGTTTAATTAGGCAAATTTCTATGCTCAATAGCAATTTACAAGGGCCACAAATCTTAAATGGTTGCTTTGCTGAATAGCTTCCATTAAGGGTTTGAATAATTTCTAGTGCAAATTTCTTTTTAACGGACTCAATAATCTCTGAACAAGCTCATTGTTTGGTAGGTTGTGATTTGTCTAAGTAGCCATTGATTTCTTTATTTTTGGTTATGATATTCAAATAGGTTAGTGTTTTGATTTACGAGCTGATCCAAGTTGAAACACTTTCTTTTCGTTTTAGTTATTTATCGGTTAGATCTCATCTAACTGCACTTTGATCTTAATATCATTTTATTATTGAAGTCAAGGATAGAGTTACACGCAAAACACTACACGAAACTATGCCTTATCTCTCACTGAATCCAAACCTCGTTTTTACGTTACGTTTTCTTGTTTTGTTAAAATCAACCAACCAACAAACACCCCCCCAATTGTGTCTCTTTCTAGTTTTTGTGTTTGGTTTCGTTTATGTTCTTTTCGTTTCTTTCTTTTAGTTTTGAGTCTTTTCTTTTCTTTTCTTTCTTTTATTTCTTTTCGTTTATTTTAATCTAGTCTAATCTACGCAGCTCTCTGTGGTTCGATCCCTACTTTCACTTTCTACATTTTTAAGTTTAGGGTTATAAATTTCTTTTGGTAAACCTTTTAACGACTGTAAAAACATTGGTTATCAATAGGCATAATTTCATATGTAACCCCCAAAACGCTGAAATATCATGGATACCCCTGCAAATGTCAAAATATCAAGCGTACCCCTATAAGCAATGATAAAAATGGCACGCGTGCTCCTAAAAAGTGAAAAATCAGAGAGGTCCTCGTGATATTTCCCATTCTGCAGTGGAAATGAGATATTATAAGAAGAAAAATATGGTAAATAGCACGTGTGCCCCTACAAAGAAGGAAATTTAGAGGGATATGAATAAAACTATGCCTAGGACATAAAATCAAACGAAAGAAATTTGAAAACAGATATTTTTTTTACCTCAATGTGTCTTCGTCAATCATTACTGACAACAATATTGCTGCTACATGATTAAGGCCTGAAAAATTGTGAAATTATACAATTTCAGTGTTGCAGGATGCAAAATTTACTATTGATGGGACATTTCGATAAAAAAACAGACTCGAATTGCACAACTGAAGGCGCGATGAGACTGGGTTTTAGGAGAAGATGAAGAGGAGACGGAAGAATCGGCTTGGAATCTTATTCATGTTGGTAGTACCGGTACCGGAACTGGTGCGGGTACCAGTAATGGTACGGCGTCCTATTAATTAATGCCGAATAATCCAAATGGCGCTGCCATGTCATCATCTTTTGATAATTACTTCGACTTATCCCGTTTAGCTTCCATCAACTCTTTTGACTCAAGATAGTACTTTTTTTTAATTTAGGAATAATGCAGGAGGGGGTATTTTGAAAAATTGTAAAAGTTCCTTTCTTTAATATAAGATTGGACACTAAAACAAATATAATGATAAAATTGTCAAAATGTTTGAAACGCAAAATATAAGGTACACTAAAAAAAAAATTAAAATAATTAATTAACCTAAGAGGAAGGGAAGTAGTTTTAGATCCTCCGATGGCCGAATTTGTGGACGAGGATAGAATTTTGGTCGAATATTTTAGTGTCGAATGGACGGCCTGTTTCCATTGGACACTCAAACTTGTACATATTTGATACCCAATTTTGGTGAATTGTCCCATTTCATACCCAATTTCGACATGACTTCATGCCCAATTCCTGACTAGACCCAATATAGTTATAAATGAACCATACTAAACCCTAATAAATTGGATGATGATGAAAACACCGAACGAGGTCCTTATGAAATTAAAAGTCAAAATCACAAAGTTATAGAATGAGATACAGACAAAACTGATTACTCCTTGGAATACATCATGCAAGAGAGACAAAAAAGGAAAAA
This sequence comes from Luzula sylvatica, assembly GCA_946800325.1. Lineage (NCBI taxonomy): Eukaryota > Viridiplantae > Streptophyta > Magnoliopsida > Poales > Juncaceae > Luzula > Luzula sylvatica. The sequence goes on from OX326960.1 coordinate 69,987,431, forward strand.
TTGAAGAGCAGTAGAGCTAGCGGGGTAGAGAGAAGCTAAATAAAAAAGCAAGATGCCTTTCTGCCAACTCGAGAGAGGACTGGGAAGAAAGGAGGAGAGCACTGTAGATGGAGAGGCGAGTACTAAAGAGTAGAGGAGGAGGCAGCCAGCGAGCACTGTAGAGCGAGGAGGAAAGTACTAAAAAATAGAGGGAACAGGCGAGTGGGAGAGACGAAAGAGTAAGTCATCTAAGTTAACAGCGCCGTTAGCGTCTAAACACCGCACAGATCTTAAAGCAGATCCGACGGAAGAGAAATCACAAGCAGAGAGGGTTCAATACTTCTACAAGTATTTTAGTTGCACTATATATATATATATATATATATATATATATATATATATCAAGCATATTGATTTATTATATGATTAAATTCGCAGCGAAGCGCGGGTAATTTTTCTAGTAAAAGAATTTTACAAGATAAAAGGTTGAACACCTCATATAATCGAACATAACTAGAATTAAAAAAATAGGTAATGATAGAGGGTACTGGGATCCTCCGTAGCAACATACTAGTGAAGTTGCCCACCTAGGCCCTAGCTAGGCCACCAGCCTCCAAATGATAGAGGGTACTGGGATCCTCGATGAAAGGCACCATTTCTTCCATCCGCCAAACACCACTCCATCGGACTCAGAAATTCAAGCATTGTACCTAGACACACTGTCAGATCCTAACAATCAGGCAATGGAGGGAAGCAACACGGTAGAATCCAAGAGCACGCATAGACCAATTGCAAGAGCGGACCTCACCAGCGACAATTCACCAAACTCGTCGGATAACGAAGGAATTACGACTTCACGAAAACAAAAGAACCAAAAATGGAGGAGGATTCTCTTCACGCTATGGAATCTGGCACCGCCATCTATCCAAAAGGATAAGCTTGCTCCATGGGTGTTCCGTGATAATCTGACTAAGAAGGACTTCGAATACTTGGAGGACGAGCTCAAAGAACTGACTTGCTTAGAGCAGACCGACCTCCCGGACCACCTCCGGAATAAATCTGTCACATCGGAGTTGCTAGAGGAGGGGTACAGGCGCAGTACGGAGTTAAGATGTGAAGGGACGAACAAGGCGGACAGAAGGACAGGCATGGGGGAGACAAAATGTTTGGCACATGGCTCGAGGGAGCATGGGAGAGAGGCGAGAAAAGACAAGCCACCTACCGCTGACAATTCTACAGGCAATGTCATACCAGTCAAAGCGGGGTCCACGGTGGACAAAATTCCGAGTTCTGAGAAAGGGAAGATGAAAGTAATCGAAGCTAGGCAAAAGAACGAGAAGGGGGAGAAGAAGAGGCCACGCAGCCCATCTGAGGAAGGTATTAAGAAAATCCAATTCCCATTAAAATTTAAACTTGGGCTCGTGAAAATATTAGAAAAAAGAGAGAAGTGGGCCAATCATCTCTAGGTCCCATGACAAGGAAAACAAATAGAATATCAAAGAATAAAATCTTCTCAGATGGCACGAGCCATAAACCGCTCACAGTCAAATCTAGAATTAAAAAACAAATAAATAATCCTAAAATGACAGTAAAATACATTAGGGATCTAGAAAATGAAGCGAAAAACCCGAAAGGCTTAATGAATGAAGAAATTGATGCATTAAGGGCTATTTGTGGGTTAACTAAAAGCCCAAGGCAAGAAAAACAAATAGTCCAAATTATAAATGAGGATCAATTGGGCCGTTGTGGCAAGAGTAAAGACCAACATAATGGTGAGAAACATGGAATGGAGGAGTCTAGTGTAAAAGCACGTAAATCAAACTCTGATCATGGCAAACAGAAACCAAGTGCCAAAAATGGAAAAAAAATATATTAATAAAAATAAAAATTTACTAATAGGAAATTGCACAATAAATCATAACAATGCGAAATCACTAGATACTAATATTTGCAATTTTATTTCTCAAACCGAAATAACAGATCCGAAGCATAAATTTGATTTAGAAGAAGAGGATAGATACCTCGAGCTAGTGGATTATGAGGAAGAAGAAAACACCCAGGGTTCGGGTGGTCGCAACTAATCCGAGACGGATTATTATGCCATGTAGGAAATTAATATTTTGGTTTTGTAATGGTACTAAGACTATTTAATTTTCTTTCTATTTTGTTTTGGAATGTAAGAGGAAGTGGAGGGAGTGAGAAATGTAAGCTAATTAAGAACACTACTAGGAATTCAAGTTGCAACTTATTTTGTTATCAGGAAACAAAAAACAACGCAACCTCCCTCCTATATATGAAATCAATCTCACCACCCAACATAAATAACTTTGAATCCATTGATGCAGTGGGTAGCAAATGAGGCATTTTGAATGCATGGTCCGATGAATTTACTTTAAAAGAGGTCCAAAAGGGACGATATGCTCTTAAAACCGTGCTACAACTAACCAACGGATTTTTCTTTGCATTAATAAACGTATACGGACCTAATGATACAAATGAAAAAAAAACTTTCCTTCAAGAAATCAAATAATTCATACCAAGTAATATTCCTTATATAGTGTTAGGGGATTTCAACTTGATAAGACAATTAAGTGAATCAACGGGAAACGGACACCTACAGAGTCACATAGAGGCTTTCAATGAATTTATAAATGAAGGAAACCTAATGGAAGTTCACACAATAGGTAGGGAATTCACATGGTCTAACAAACAACCAACTACAACGCTATCTAAGTTAGATAGAGCTTTCATCTCGACACACTTCCTCACCTTCAACACGATAGTGGCCGCAAATGAAGTCCAAACGACAACTTCGGACCACATACCAATAAAACTAACAATTTCAACACAAGTAAGGAAAACTAGGAGGAACATGTCACTTGAAAAATCATTGTTATTAAATAACCAAACTAAAGAAATCTTTAGACAAAGTTGGGCAAACGGCCAAGTCAATAATAATCCCGTAAAACAATACATTTTCAAAATGTGCAAAGTAACTAGAGAAATGGCGAATTGGGCTAAACAAAATATAGGGAACATACACAAGGTACTACAAAATTGCAAAGTCGTAATAAATATAATAGACAAGGCCGAAGAAGTAAGGCCGTTAAAGGAGAATGAGAAAAAGCTTAGAATAGAAATAAAAATAAAAATTTCCTCAAAAAAAAAGAAATAAAAATAAAAGCTCAAGATATGGCTTTACAATCCGAGACAAAATGGCAACAAAGAAGTTCCGCAAAGTGGATTAAACTAGGCGACAAAAATAATGCCTATTTCCATGCTTTGGCTTCCACGAAAAGAAACAAAAAATTTCTACATGCCATAGAACATAATCAAGAAAGGGTGACGGACTCGGAAAGAATAATGGAACATTTCTATACACACTATAAGAGCACGATGGGATCAAAGGCGGCTACAACTAATGCAAACATCGGAAAGTTATTAGATGAGACTAATACAAATGTAAACCTATCCCTCCTAGCCTCGGATTTTCACGAGGAAGAAATGAAAGAAGCAATAAACTTCATAAAAAAGAGGAAAGCGACGGGACCGGACGGTATGCCGGCCGAGTATGTCCAAACATTTTGGGAAACCTTGAAAATCGACATATCAAAAATGATACTCCACTTTCAAGAAAATAAACTTGACCTATGGAGGATAAATCAAGCAAATATAACAATGGTGCCAAAAAAAGAAGGGGCGGAAAAAATAGAGGATTTTAGGCCCATTAGAGTGATCAATACCCCAATTAAAATAATCACGAAAATACTCGCAAAAAGATTGGGTCCGCTCATGGAAGTCTTAGTACATCAAAATCAATCGGCATTCATAAAAGGGAGATCTACCTCCGACTCATATCTTGTAGCTAGAGAATACGTAAATTATTACAAGTCAAGTAAGATACCCGCGGTCATGATAAAACTAGATATCAAAAAAACTTTTGATAATGTGGCATGGGACTTCTTGCTAAGCTTGTTAAAAGAAAAAAGATTCCCGGAAAGATGGATAAGTTGGGTCCGCAACTTGCTAATATCCTCATCCTCCGCGATTAAAATAAATGGACAAACGTCGCAATATTTTTTTCACCAAAAAGGATTGAGACAAGGAGACCCGCTATCTCCCTTACTTTTTGACTTGGCAATTGACATTCTCCAAGTTATAGTAGCAAAAATGAAACCACTACTAATCCCAACCACGAACACGCAAACAAAACTCCTCCAATTCGCCGACGACACTATCCTTTTCGCGGAAGCAACTCCGCAAAATCTTAAAATAATCGCCCAAGCAATTAAAATATTCACCGAAATAACGGGGCTTCAAATTAATTGGGACAAATCGGGGTTCTCGCCTATAAATATACCAACACCCTTAAATGAAACAATAGAAAATCTATTGGGATGCCGGAAAAAAAAATTCTCCATCAAATATCTAGGCCTCCCTCTTTCCTTATTAAAACCGAAAAAAATTGTGTTCATGTCATTGATTAAAAAAAATCAAACAAAAGGTGACAAGTTGGAAAGGAAAGCTTCTTTCCATGGGAGGGAGACTAACACTTGCCCAAGCAACACTAGCATCGATTCCGACATATGACATGTTGGTAAATAAGTAACCAAAATGGGTACACAATGAAATCGACAAATCCATCCGAAGTTTTTTATGGAAGGGAACCGAAAAATGCAATCCCGGGAATTGTTTGGTCCGATGGGACAAAGTAAATTTGCCCAAGAAAAATGGCGGGTTGGGGTTACCGCACATGCAAACAAAGAACGATACGCTATTAATGAAATCCCTATGGAAGATAGACAAAGAAAAAACTAATATATGGGCGACCACCCTTGCTAACATCTATGGAATAAACGATGCGAAGGAACTAAATCAAATTCCGATGTATAAGAGGTCATGCTTCATAAAGGACCTTCTAACGATACTACAAACTTACTTAGCGGCAATAGAAACAAACAACTTGCATCAATCGGTGGTATATAAATGGGCCAAAAATGGGATATTCACGACAAAATCGGCATATAACATACTACGGGATCCGGGGATCAAAGAGGAATGGGCACCCGTTCTATGAAAAACAAAAGCCCCACCAAAAGTTAAAACTTTCTTGACAATGGAGATGGAGCCATTTTGGAAGAAAGCGGAAGGCGATTCTAGGGCGAAAAAAGGAGATCTGCAAGGCACTGATACCCAAGACAAGAAGACACGGAGCTCCATTGCTGCAAAGAAGGGTGAAGGATGCATGCAGACAACTCCCATCTCGAGAAGCCTCCGCATCGGAAAGGACAACGCTCCAGTCGACTCCACTTCTCATGGAGCAGTGCAAACGACCAATGATAAGCAAAGGTTGGTGCTTGGTTTCCAGCAAAACAATGATAACACGAAGCATGCCAGGAGCTATGCATAGGTTTTGAAAGAAAACTTTTGGGAAAAAGAAAAAAATCAGCAAAAGGCGACTTGGCAGATTCAAAGCAACAGACAAAGAGGATCATCAAGTAGATTGCATGAAAAAGTTCTGAGCAGGAATCAAGTCTCGAGGAAGAAATGCTTCAGATGCCTAGCTAGTGATCATTTGCAAAAGGAATGTAGAGAGCCTCGTCGTTGCTATAAATGCAAGAAACTAGGTCACATTTCGAGATATTGCAAGCAAGAGAAAGCAAGCAACACACAGAACAAAGTGAAGGGTGAGGATAAGAGAGCAAAAGGAGAGAAAGTGAGTGAATCAATGGCGTATTTTGAGTACGATCTCAGCAAGAGACCCCTGGAACGTACAGTATACTTCCCACCAAGGCGATCTGTCATGCCAGAAAATGATTTCAATGGCCTACCTAACTCTGCAGGCTGGCAATCCGACATACATACTGGCCGGACAAATAGCTGAACACCTCAGAAGGAGATGTGGAGGTCATGCAATGCAATACAGGGTGTACCGCACTCAACCGGCGGATTACATCCTCATCTGTGATCTGCAGGAGACAAGAGACAGGGTGGTGGATAAGAGAGACTGCACGATGGGAGATATCCAGTTCTCGGCGGTCCCTATTACCCACAAATGGGGTATGATTCATGAGCCACCATTTTATGAGGTAGATATTAAACTACGTAACATGCCGATCTGGGGTATCAACACTCCGGATATCACGAATCTGCTCAAAGGTACAGGACTACCCATCAACATAGGTCCTTATTTCGAGCCGGAGGGAGATTACCTAGAGGTGCCAGTGACAATAGCATGCGATAACCCAGAAGAGATAGTTTTTTACTTGAAAATGAAGGAAGGGGACGATTTTAGAAGAGTGCAAGTCTACATAGAGGACATTGTTCAAGTAGTGTATCCGGGTCCGGATATGCTAGATAGCTGGCAGGACCCGGTTTATCCTGGAGGTCCGAGAGATCAAGGCAACGCAGGGGGTCAGAATCATCGAGGACCTAGCAACACAGCAGGTCTGATGACTCTTGCAAGTTTTTGGATGAAGGAGAACCCTCCAAAAGGTCTGATGACTCTTGCAGAATGCAGGAGGAATGAGCAATGCAAGGTCTGATGACTCTTGCAAGTTTTTGGATGAAGGAGAACCCTCCAAAAGGCCAAGACGATTCAGTGCAACCATGACCAAGATCAAAAAAGTGGTCAAGAAAATCTGGATCAAAAAGAAGACGGGCAAGAGTGTAACTAAAGTATGGAGGAAAAAGAGTAAAATGGAAGAGAAAGAGAAGGATCAAGCTCTGGTTATAGGCAATCAGGTGCAGATCAAGGTCGGTAAGGAAGTCAGTAATGGAGATGGAGGCTCAGTTGGAGCAAGGCAGATCAAGCCACGTCACACACCCAGGCCAATCAAATCCTTCGATTCGCTACGTGTCAATTGGCATAAGATGTGGGCCAAGGTGACATATGGCGATGCCTCAATGGTTTGCATGCTATATGCAATATCATTGCCTGTGCCTCGATATCTGATTGATACCTTTTTGTACTTCCATCTCCAATTGGTTAGTGCGAGAGGTGGCAGTGTAATCAGTGCAACAAAACCAATGAGGACGCAGCTCGTTTTGGACCAAACAAAAGAGGACACATGGGAAGTGGTAGTTGGCAGCCATACATACCAAACAGAAGACGGCGCGTGGCCAATGTTGGTTAACAGTCAGGAAGAAGGAAGTGCTTTTAAACTTGCCTTAAGTCCATGTGACGATCTGGATCAGGTCCTGCAACATAATGGGCCACCAAATAGTACAGTGAGAAGAAGCCCACGTTTGAGTGCTAAGACCAGGCCATGCTATGAATCCAGCATCGAGAAAGCCCAACGTCTCAAGTACAATGAGACACAAACCAACAAGAGAGCTGGACCTAGAGGAATGAGCGATAAAAAGAAGGTATTATCAGAGAAAGGAAAAGAAGATCTGACGGTCGAGGAAGTGGTGCAAATTCTCAATGCAGCAGGAGTGGCAGTGGACGATGAGGCAAAAGGGCAGATGGAGGCCCTGGTCGAGATTAAATGACAATGACATGGATAGTGAAGAAGAGCTTACTCTGGCGAGCTGTAATGTCAGAGAGGAGTGGAAGAGTATGGTTTAGGGTAGTTGTTGGTAGTATGTTTCAGTTTGTAGTATGTTTATGTGTCAGTTTAGTTTGTAGTATGTTTATCAGTATGTTCGGGTACCAGTCAGTGTCTTTTGCAATGGCAGGAAATGTTATGATTCCTGTCATAAGTAGTCTTTTATTATGGTTGCTTCGATGTATCGGGTCTAAGTTATGTAGTGAACGGTGCATGTCAGCATCTGTTTTAAGTATTAAAGTAGTGTTGTTTGGGTCAGTGAGTTCTAATGGTATAATAAAAGAGCAATCAGAGTCCTACTTAAGTAGTCAAATAGGATTATATCAGAAGCTTGAACTAAGGAAGAAGCAGATGATGATCAAAATAAAAAGATGACAAAGACGAGGAAACTAACAATACTATCCTGGAACGTGAGAGGATTAAATCAGCAAGATAAACGAATAGCGATCAGGAAGAACATCACAATGGAGAAGCCTAATATCATATGTCTTCAGGAAACTAAAATGAGGGAAATAACGACCGATCGGATGAAGCAAATTGGTGGGAGAAGTTTAGCAGGATTTCAAACTTTAGATGCCATAGGCTCCTCAGGGGGAGTGCTAATTGCATGGAACGAGCAATTGTTCGACTTCAAACAGGTTATCAAGAAAGAATTCTCCATCACAGTAATTTTACAACTCAAAATGGACTTATCAGAAATATGTATTACGGGAGTATATGGTCCAAACGACCCGGGTAGAAGACATGCTTTCTTCAATGAACTCACTCAATTAGGATCAAGCAACCGGGAAAGATGGATTCTCTTAGGAGATTTTAATGTTACACTAGTGCAAGAAGAAAGAATAGGCACAACATATGACTGGAGAGCAGCTAATAACTTTCGAAAATGCATAAATGAGCTTCAACTCATGGATGTGCCACTTCAAGGGAATCAATTCACATGGTCGAGGGCATTAACAAGATCTAGATTAGACAGGGTGCTTATATCTACCCAATGGTCTGAACAATACCCGAATTCTCAACTAAAAACTGGTACAAACACATCATCTGACCATTTGCCAATAATATATTCGGCTCAAACGATATTCCCTAGATCAAATTTCTTCAGATTTGAAAATTTTTGGTTGAGTTTTCCGGAAGTAGAACAAATAGTTTTGACAACATGGAACAAGGAAACTATACACGATACCAAGCAGCTTGAAGAAAGGTTAGATGATATAGCAAAGCAATTAAAGATCTGGAGTAAGCAGAAGATTGGAGATATCAACTCACAATTAGAAGAATGTAGAAGTGTGTTGAGATGGTTGGACTTGAAAGCAGAAGACAGGAAATTATCTCACCTAGAATTATGGCTCCAATGCAGGATGAAGAAGAGATTCAATGAATTGAGTAAATACGAACACCAAATTTGGAGGCAAAGAGCAAAGAATAAATGGATTAAAGAGGGTGATCTTAATACTGCTTACTTTCATCACACAGCTACGAATCACAACAGAAATAACAAAATCGCAGTTCTAGCACAAGGACACCAAATGTACACGGATCATAAAAATAAGGCAAGGATTCTTTTTAACCATTTCAAATAAATAATGGGTACAAAGGATATTTCTTTGAATATGGACGAAATACAACCATCAAATATATATGTCCAAGAACAAGGATTAAGTGAAATGGAGGCAGATATTTCAATGGAAGAGATTAAGCAGGCGATATGGTCATGGGGTAAAAACAAAACACCAGGTCCGGATGGCTTCACAGGAGAATTTTACAAAAAATTCTGGCCTCTTATGAAAGATGATTTATTTAGAATACTAAATTCAGAACAAATCAGGATTGATGGCCTAAAGGGAGGTAATTCATCCTACATAATACTTATACCCAAAAAACAAGGACCACAGACACCAAGTGACTATAGACCCATCAGTCTAGTTCATGCCATTCAAAGGATTTTCTCCAAAATTTTAGCTACTCGGATTCAAAAACAAATACACCACTTGGTTGAACCGACGCAATCTGGATTTGTTAAATCAAGATGTATAACAGACGGATTTGCTTATGCACAAGAAATGTTGGATACGGCCAAACAGAAGAATACAGATATGATAATATTTAAAGCGGATATTGCAAAAGCGTTTGATATAGTATCATGGGACTTCATCATCAAAACACTTGCTGCCAGAGGATTTGGCCCAAAAATGATCAACTGGATTACCAAAGCAGTTCTAGGAGGTTATACTAAGATTATCTTAAACAACGCCGTTGGTAAATCAATCAGAATTGAGAGAGGTGTTAGACAAGGAGATGCACTATCACCATTATTATTCATTTTGGTTATGGATGTGCTGGCAAAAATTCTCAGAAAAACAAGTCAATATGGGTTAATTTCACCGGTATTCTCAGGAGCCAATATTGGATTATACTACGCGGATGACTCAATCTTCTTCCTAGAAAATAAGAAAGTGCAATTAGCTAGATTCAAGTACATAATGGACGCATTCGGAAGAGCATCGGGATTAAAGGTCAACTATAATAAATCTGAATTTGCAATGATGAAAGATCATCCAAACACGGCAGAAGAGGTCACAAATACACTTCAGTGTCTTCAAGTTTCATTCCCCATTAGATATCTTGGGTTGCCATTACAACCAGGTAAATTAGCGAAACAAGAATACCACAACTTTGTCGCAAAAGTTTCTTCAAGATTGGCGGGATGGAAGCATAAATTATTATCAATCTCAGGGAGAATAGTCCTAATACAATCCATACTGACGGCGATCCCTACCTACTTCATGAGTATATTTTTACTTCCAAAATGGGCAACAAGGAAAATAGAAAAAATAATGAGGAATTTCTTATGGAAAGGGGGTAATCAGGATGATAAAGGCATACCTTTGGTGGCATGGCAGAGAGTTTGTCGACCGAGAAAAGAGGGAGGATTGGGTAATATTGAATATTCAAAAATACAATGAAGCTTTAATGTCAAAATGGCTGTGGAAACTTTATGGTCAAGAAGAAAATATATGGAAACAACTTATGCAAGAAATACATGGCGATGTCACCTATACTAAACTGGGAACGAACAATGTTTTAAAATCTACAATATGGAAAGCATGCAACAAATTATATCATCCATTTCGAATTTCTATTTTGATGGAAAGAGGTAATGGGAGGATGATCAAATTCTGGGAGGATCATTGGTGTGGTACTGCCCTTGGGTATCAATTTCCGATTATATATACATTCCAAGAAGAAGGCTTTATCACATTAGCTCCAATATGGAACAACGGGAGGATACAAGGATTAAAGGAACCATTAACGAGACAAGCACAAAATGAATTAAATGAGTTAAGAGAACTACTACAGGGTCTAGATTGGCCTGATACAGCATCAACTCCAGACAAAGCTATCTGGAAATGAACAACCAATGGCAAATTCTCAACGAAAAGTCTATACCAATTTCTAATACGAGGAGTTAACGCTAAAGCTACACAAGCAAGAATATGGAAGATAAAAGCTCAAGCAAAGGTTAAAACATTCTTATGGTTAAGTAGTATGGGAGCTATTCTAACCATTGATAATCTACAAAAGAGGGGATGGCAAATACCGAATCGTTGCATTTTATGCAAACAACAGAGTGAAACCATTCATCATTTGTTCAATCAATGTCCATATGCGGTGGCAATTTGGACTCAATTGAACGCTATTTACGATATCCAGGTGATACAATGTTCAAATATTATGGACATAATAATGGCCCCAGATGTAGTTAAGGCAAGGAAACAAATTATAGCATATGGATTATTCAATATATGGAAGGAGAGGTGCCTTAGGATATTCCAAGACCAATCAAGAACACATCAAGAATTAATAGAAGATATCAAGAACCAGATTCGGGAATATTGGCGGGTCCATAAGGAAAAAACGTAGATAATAATTATTTAAAAAAATAAAAAAACTCCCTTCATTGTAAATAACCTTGTAAATATTTACCATTCTTTGGTGCTATATTTTTAATATAGTTCTTGGGTGTGGGTCTTAGAACCCGCCTCAACAAATCAAAAAAAAAAAAAAGTTAAAACTTTCTTATGGTTGGCCCTACTCCAAAGACTAAATACGGCGGACATTTTACGGAAAAAAGGATGGTCCCATGATATAACGTGTCGTCTTTGTTCAAGACGAGAAGAAACGGCATATCATCTATTTGCACAATGTCTATACACCCTAATGGTTTGGAGAATGATCGAGATGAGCAACAACACCACCCACACATTCACACCGAGCAACAATCTAGGAACCACATGGAGTTCTAATCGAAACAAGCTAGGGAAGGGGGAGCGAAAGGAATGGGACTCTTTATGGGCGGCGGTGACATGGCAAATATGGAAGGATCGAAATTCGAGAATCTTCAAAGACACACAATCCACACCTTCAAAAACGGCGGAAAGAACAATAGGGTGAGCTACTATTATAGAAAGGGACGAACACGTAAAAGAATACTCAACCTAGATAATAGTTATACAAACGTATCCCCACAATGTAAATAAATATCTTTGTATTATTTATACAAACACCGAATGTATTCCTTCAAAAAAAAAATGATGTAAGAGATAGTGGCAGGACCACCTGGGTAGGGTAGCTTGACCATCTTTTGGGGGAATCTTAATAGCCATTCTCATTGCACCTCAGTCTGTCTGAATCTTTGTTCTTATATATATCCACTACCATTTTGAACGAGTGAAATCACTACCAAGGATGACAGCTCAAGGATTAGTTGACTGGAGAGGTAATCCAGTTAACAAGGCCAAGCACGGAGGAGTCCGAGCTTCACTCTTCCTTCACAGTACGTTCCTCTCATCTCTCTCTTAAACAGGATTGTTAATGAACCATAATATATTCATATCGCACATATCGAATTTTAAACAAAACTAACAATCCCTACTCTCTAACATCTGAACCGTAATCATATTCATATCGGTACTAGATTTGGTATGGCTTACCAATATGGCGAATATAGCCAACATGTTGAATATAGTCGGATATTTGCGGGGAACCATGCACAAAGGAGTTGCAAGTTCATCTACAACAGTCACCAATTTTGTCGGAGCGATGTCGATGTTCTCTTTGTTGGGGGCCTTCATCTCTGATTCCTACATCAAACGCTTCAACACCATTCTCATTTTTGCTCCCTTGGAGATCCTGGTAACTAATTCTTTATTTTTCTAATGTACAATTCAATTTGTTCAAGTACTAATCCTCAATTTGCAATCTGTATATATGTCAATGGAGTTCAGATATTTTGAAAAGGACGATCCCCTCTGTGGCATGATTATCCAAATAATTTGTTTAATTAATATTTGTAGGCCCCTAATTTGGGGTAAATTTGTTTTGTTTGGATTAGGGTGAATAGAGTTGAAAGATACAAATTTACAAATAGGAAAAGTGTTGTATACTCACATTAGGTGAGATTAATCTAGGGCGCACAAAATTAAGTACCTAGTTTATAATTTATAATTCATATGTATAGCTATAAGGTGATTAATAATTGTTAAAACAGCCCAGAAAATATATAAATAATCAAATTTGTTGATCACCATACCATTGTTTGCTGACCACCTTAATACACTCTCTTGTAGGCATATGGATTGCTAGCTTTACAAGCACATCTTGGATCGCTACGTCCACCCCCTTGCGACATCAATCACGTATCGAACAACTGCAAAGAAGTCAGCGGCTTTAACTCGGCTCTATTCTTTACAAGTCTCTATTTGATAACTTTAGCGGATGGTTGTCTCCGTGCTTCCATTGCTTCTCTAGGGGGCGACCAATTTGATAGTGATGACCCGATTGAGTCACGCTCGAAAATCAGCTTCTTTAATTGGTATTGCTACAAAAAATATACATAATTAGTTTATTATTTATGTAAATTACAGGAAAATACATAATTAGTATATGTAAATTATTAGATAGTTCAAAGTGGAAGGCGGTGATTTGACTTTGAACAAATAATTTCTTATTTGTCAGGTATACTTTCTCGATATCATTGGGAGCTCTTACGGGATTAACGGTCGTGGTTTGGATCGAGAATAACAAGGGGTGGGATGTGGGTTTCGCAGTGTGTGCGCTTCTTGTTTTGGTTGCATTGGTCGTGTTGGTTTGTGGTTTGCCGTTTTTTCGAAATCAAATTCCTGCTGGAAGTCCATTTACTCGAATTTTAAAGGTACTTCCATCAGGGAGGTTATCCTCGTCGTTGAAAATTACAAAATATTTTATTTAAGTAAAAAAAATTGAAGTTCTCGATTTAGTTATTTTAATATGTAAAAACAAATATTGATCATTGTCATGTTTTCTTATTTAAGGTATTTGTAGCTTCATATAAAAAGCGAAAACTTCCTTTTTGTGAGAATTTATCGGAAGAAGGAAAAAAGCTTTCTACTGGTGCTCCTGATGGCCTCGAAGGTCTCTCAAGAACAAAGGGGCTCGTGTAAGCGATAAATTTAATTTTCATACAATCACCTGAGTAATCATTTAGATAATTCATCGATCAAAACAAAATGGTTGAGCTTAATGCAAAGTTATTCCTCGATATATAGATTTCTCGACAAAGCTTCCATCGAAAATAGAGAGAAAGGTTCTTGGTCTTTCTGTAGCACGAGCCAAGTCGAAGAAACCAAAATCATTCTTCGAATGCTACCCATATTCATAAGCTCGATTTTTGGATACCTTCCTTTTTCCCTCATTCTAACACTGACCGTCCAACAAGGCGCCACCATGGACAATCGGCTCGGCATCTCCCCTGCAACTCTCGACGTTATCCCTGTAAAGTTAGATCAGTATAGATCAAAATTTCAAACAATATTATTCCGAAAGCAATTATTTTATTTTTGTTCAACATAATATAACAAATAATTCCGCTTAACATGTAGGTCATCTTTCAAATGATCATATTAATAATCTACGATCGGTTCATCGTCCCCTTTCTTCGTAAATTAACCGGTTATAAAGGTGGCATCACTCATTTACAACGTATAGGCATTGGTTTCGTATTTGCTACTATAGCTACTTGTGTTGCAGCCTTGATCGAAATAAAACGAAAAAACGTAGCTCGAGAAAACGGGTTAATAGATACCGGTACGGGCGTACCAATGTCAGTATTTTGGTTGGTGATTCAATTCTTTCTGGTAGGAGTCATAGATGTTACTTCTTTTGTCGGTCTCTTGGAGTTCTTCTACAGCGAGGCCTCCGATGGAATGAAGTCATTAGGGACTTCAATATTCTATTGTATGTTAGGGTTATCGGCATGGATGGGAACTTTCTTGATCCAATTGGTGAACAAAGTGACTAGAAATGGTGGACAAAATGGGTGGTTAGAAGGGACTAATTTGAATAAAAGCCACCTTGATAGGTTTTACTGGCTTCTTTCTGTAATTGGGTTGATTTCTCTCTTGAACTATATGGTTTGGGCTAATAAGTATGATGAGTATAGGCACAATCCAAAGATAGTTATTCAAAAGGATTCTCACGAGGGAGAAGAATTGGGTGTAATATAATGGTGAAATTTGTTTAGTTGTAAATGGTAATTAGTCTAATGATTAAACTATTTATGATTTTTTTGCTTTAGAAATTCAGGAAATAGTTCTCTTCAAAGAAATTTCGGATTTAACTTGACCGACTTGTCGATAAAAATATTTTAAATATAAGATACAAACCATCATAGTCTAACAAAAAAATAGAATTTTATTTTGCTACCCATTTTCCTTCAATAATAAAAATGTAAAGAAGTTAACAAAAAATAGGTTCGAAAAGGAGAACCATTCTGCAATTTTTAAGTTTTCAAAACCACAAACTAAGAAAAGAAATAAAACCTTATTATTCTCACTAAGCTGCATTTTATATTACAACTAAAACAATAGAATCTTCTAAAGTAGGACTAAATTGAAAATTGCTAAAACTTCCAAGGACCATAATGCAATAAACTTACTCAAACAAATCATGCTTGTGACGCGGCTTCTGATCTCTGGTCCACATCAGCAGTGACTTGTACTTGAGAAGCATATTGCAAATTCCAAAGCACCTCTTCTATGGAAGGTCTCGAGGAAGCTTCTAGAAGCAGGCATTTCGTTGCTATCGATACCACTACTGAGAGAGACTCTTGCGAACTCGTACCAATCACCATTGGATCCACTACCATTTCTCTCTCCTCATTTCCACTCAAGCATTTAATCTTAAAAAAAAGTTTAGTTAATTTGGGTTAATTAAAAAAAATTGAAGTTCAATTAGAAAATAATTACCAAGTACTCTAAATTTGAAAATTCTCCTTTGCCAAATTTTGGACCCATTAAAGACTCGAGAATTATAAAGCCAAATGCACACACATCGTCCTCCAAATTTCTCGCGTCCCTAAAATCAAATTTTGAAAATTCAAATTACTTCAATTTTCACTAATTTCAAAATAAATTCATAACAAAAAATTATAACTCACTCTACGGATGAATTGTACTGAAAAATTCGATCTGCCCCCTTTCCCTAAAAAAAGTACCAAAGAAGAAATATGAAACAATTTCTCAAATTTTGATGTGTAAAATTGAAAAATACCTCGCGTTTATAAATCTCTTCGGTGATAATAGACAAACCATAATCGCTCAATTTGGCAACGAAATGTTCATCGAGTAAAATACAATTTGTCTTTAGTCTATTGTTAGCGGATCCGGGTATAATACCCGTATGAAGAAAATGAACCGCTTTGGAAATACCGATTAATATTTGCAACCTATCTGGCCATTTTATTATTCTCTCCAAATTGCTCTCTGGAATTTTAAAATTAAATCAAGGATAAACCCTAAACCCTAAGCCCTAAATAAAAGTTTAATCGTGCCGTACCTGAAAGATGAGATCTGAGAGTACCGTTTGGTACGAATTCATAAACCAAGAAAACCCTGTTTACATCTGAATCCTCGGTTGTACCGTCAATGCAGTGTCCTAGTAAACAAACTAAATTTGGGTGGCGTAATTTTGCAATTAGGTCCAATCGAAGCTTCAAATTACGAATTGAGTATTTTTTGTATAATGCCAAGCATCTTATTGCAACGTGTGCTCCATTCTCTAATCTTCCCTTGTATAACTAGATACAAATAATTCAAGCATTAATTAACCAAAAAAATATTAAATATTAAATAATGTAAATAATAAAAAGTACCTTGCCAATTGAGCCCTCGCCAATAAAAGATGTTTTTTCGAAATTTTTTGTTGCTTCTTTTAATTCTTCTACATTAAAAACTCGATACGTTGGCAAAATTTGAGTTCCTAATTTCGCAGTTTGTGAAATATACCCTAAAAATACCCAAAAGAAAAAAGCAATTTAAGTAGAACGCTACAAAATCACAAAATATCGAATATACCCCTATAAAATAAACTTACTTGCATTGGCTAAAAGTTCAGATGAAAAACCAGTCGAAGTATTATCCTGAACCGATTTTTGCAATAACTTTTGCTCCGACAAAGCTTTCTGGAAACTCCTTCGACAAATTACAAGAAAGACCCCCAAAAAGACCAAAATTATAAAACAAGCCCCTCCAATCACCGCAATCAATACCGCAATTTCTCCCCTTTTCCCCCTTTTTTTCGAATTTTCGCTGCAATATTTTCCGTTGTGTTGATTTGGCAAATCCGAATTGAAACAATTTCCTTCGAATTTAACGATTCTTGAATTCGAATTTGAATTAAGACAAGATGGTAAATCCCCAAATAATTGATTCGTTGACAAATCGACGAACCCTAATTGGGCACTGCAAATTAAATTCTCAGAAAAGGATCCGCTAAGCATATTGGATCCTAAATTAATGTAACTAATATTCGGTAATGAAAATAATCGTTCAGGAGGTATTCCAGTGAGAAAATTAAATGATAAATCAATGTGTTGTAAATTATTTAAAGCGGTATAATGCTCTGGAATTTTACCATTTAATGAGTTTTTACTCAATAAAATGTTTACCAACCCACTAGGCAAAACGGGTAGATTTAAATGGAATCCATTAACCCTCAAATCCAACATTTGGAGATTTATTAACCCATTTAAATCAGGAATTTTGCCAGAAAGATTATTGCTAGAGAGAGATAATTCAGTCAAAGTACTCAATTTCGAAACTGAAATTGGAATTTCACCCCCAAATCGATTTTGTTTCAATCTTAACACATTTAGGTTCGAAAATGAATCGAGCCAATTGGGTATGGACCCATTGAAGTAATTATTATCTAGGGTTAAGGTTTGAAGGTGTTTAATTGCAGATAATTTAGGGGGAATTGATCCGTAAATAAAATTCGAACTCAAATCGAGTAATTCGAGCGAATATAATCGATGAATTTTGCCAGGGAGTGGGCCCCATAACCCTAATGAGACGAGAATTACTACTTTTAGGGTTGTGAGTCTAGTTAGGGTCGTGATGAATGAATCCATAACGAAGGATTGAGATAGAGTTTGATTCGGAATCGAATAGCCAGAGAATTTAACGGGGCGGTCTAATTTGTCCCCTATGATTTTCAGCTCCGTAATTACTCCTCTTTCGCAGGTTATAGATAGTGAAGGAGTTGGAGTTGTGTAGCAAATGTCGTTTAAATTATCGATTGCGTTTAGGGATTTGGGGAATTCAAGCTGTTTTCTTAGTTGAAGGAGGAGTAGAGTTTGTGAAGTTTGAATTTGGTGAGTGGTAGGGAATAAGAACAGACAGGTCGTGAGTGTCACAAGGAGGGGGAATGGAGATGCCATTGGTATCTTCATAACTTGATTTCGGCTCAAAAATTATTCGTATTTTGAGCGTGTGAGCTCTGTTCTTGCTGCATTCCTGTTTTGGAAGAAGGGGATAGTAGTTAACAGCGAAATTACAAGTAAAGTAAAGTAAATCTACGAAACAGAAGGGAAATTCAACAAAAATGAGAGAGCCAAATTACACCAATTAAATGTGATATTGCTAATATAATCGGAATGTGCTTTTGTAGTACAAAATATATCATAATTTCCAAGAAAAACTGGTATAAAATAGTCAGAAGAGAGAGAAATTATACCGATTACGAAAGAAGAAAGATCTTCCGGCCAAAATAGGCATGACCCATGAAACATAAGGAAAAGCAGCTAGTAGAGAAGAAAGTGTAGTACCAAATCTCAAACTATTTTCAGCCAATTTAATGAAGAACCAGTCTGTGAAAAACAAGAGGCTCTCGTAAAATTACAACAAGGAGGTTTTCTTTCGGACAATGAAGGCTGAAGCAGAGAGTAGGTAGATCAAAACTAGAGAGAGAGAGAGAGAGAGAGAGAGAGAGAGGGAAGGGGAGGATGAGCAATTAAACGGAGCACATGGTTACACCTGTTAAGACCGGCATTAGTATAGAGCCATTAATGGAGAATGTCAGGGTTAAGATAGAGAGTGAGAAGGGGGTCTTAAGTATGAATGTGAGTGTGCACGGTATCCTAGATAGAGAGAGAGAGAGAGAGAGAAGAGAGAGAGAGAGAGAGAGGAAAAACAAGAAACGGCCAAAACTGGATCATTGACTCATTGGGTAAATTTCCATTCTTTTTTTCTGTTTGGCCCTTGTTAGAAAAAAAAATAGTTTTCTCTATATACCCTGATAGATTTGATATTTGATATTTTAGACCTCTATATTTCCGCAAAAAATCAGTCAAGTATTTCATATTGCTTATGTATTTTAGTTGTTAAGTTAAATAATTAAATATATATATTATGTGGCATGAAAAAATATGTACATACATATAATTAGATTTGAAAATTAATTTCTTACAATTTGAGAAATATTATAGAGACATTTATAATTTGTGTCTTTATAAAGTTAATATTTTTGTAATTTGTAAAGTATATCATAAATGGCACATTTTTTAATAAATTGATTATATGTTTTTGTAATCATAAAAAATATCTTATATATTTTTTAGTTCTTTCAAGAAATAAAAATAGTTAGAGACGTTAATTCATAATTTATAGCATTACAATCAAGACATATAACCACTAGAGTATGATACAATTGACAAAATATAAAATCAAGGTCGAAATAGAATAATCTCTTAGAACGAGAGATTGAAAACTAATATGGCTCGGGTTGTAGGTGAAAATAGAAAAATGTCTGATTTTACAATCAATATATAATGACTACTAGATTATGATACATTGACAAAATATACAACGTCAAAATTAAAAGACATAAACTAGGATTGAGTTTATAATCTCTAGTAGTGTTCTCTCAGTTGGAGATATATTTTATTTTTTGACGAGTTTTTTTTTTGTTTTTGTTTTACTGACGTATTATATGACTCGCACTCGATCATGTGATGATTTGGCCAGTAGACTTGTGTCAAAGATCTCCAATTTTAAAGGTCCTTCATCAAATATAACTCATAGATAAGTTTAATGTATATAAATACAAAATTAACATATCATAACTCACTGTTTTGGTAGGTCCTTCTCCACTAAACAAATTATCGAAGAAAAAAATATACCAGCCAAAAATATTAAAAATAATATTACACCAATATACGCTCAAAAGTATTATTCTCCAAAACTATTAGAGATATTTCATTTTTGTAAATTTTAAGAACACGTAGTCTTACAATACTTTGTTTGTTTTGTAAGAATAAATAAGCCTTTAAAAATAAAAACGTCTGAAACTAATAATAGCGTTTGGAGGATATACAAGAAATAATTAAGTCTTTTAAGAATAAAAGTGTCTCAAACTAATAACACGTATTTGGAGGGTATACAAGAAAAATCACAAGTAAGGTAAAATAAAACTGTAAAGGTACCCATAGGTAAAAATACTGTTCGAGGATAATTACAACTAGAAAGGTTGATTCTTCTTTGAATGACTGTTATATCCTTTTCATTTGAAGGATCTTTTCTTTCAACAGGGGTATGAGAGGAAACATATGAAATTGCGGCCGCCCCAAATTAAATCACATTTAACACTCTTCCAGTAAATATTGGTTAAGTAAGATTGATGCATATTACTTGTTAAAATAGTATTCATTATTCTTCATACATTTGTCAAAAATTCAAGAAAGATGGATAGTTACATCTAATTAAAACATACGAATACAAATTGAAGAAATAAAAAATATATCAGAAAGATTTTTATATATATCTCAGTAAAAGAGCAATCTCAGGCAACACAAGTAGGGATGTAAACGGTTCGGATATTATCCGAACCGACCCGAACCGAATCCGCCTAAATATCCGGATCCGAATAAAATTATCCGGATCCGAACGGATCCGGATCCGATCCGGATCCGTTTTTTCGGATCCGGATCCGGATTCGATTTTGATAATAGGAATCGGATCCGGATCCGAATAACAGTACAAAAACGGATATCCGTTTTTGAAAATTTATTATGTTTTTTAAATAACTATGGTCTTATAGACCAAATATAAATTTATGTTTGCATGACTTATAATTGATAAACCAAGTTCATTCTAAAAGAAAATGAATCTTTCATGTATGCTTTTCCAAATCCCAAAATATTTGACAAATACTTGATTTTGTTTCGTAAAATTATAATGTCTTTTTATGTATTATTTAAGTATTATTTTGATATTGTTTGAGATTCGTTGGTAAAATAGATAGTTATGTTACATACAAATATCCGTCTGAACTATCCGAATAATATCCAGATTCGTATCCGTATCCGAGATATCCGAACCGAATCCGTATCTGTTTAATATCCGAACCGTATCCGGATCCGGGAATATCCGTATCCGTATCCGTATCCGAAAAAAAATACGGATCCGGATCTGGTATGACCACTATCCGAACCGTTTACACAAGACACACACCTAACTCCTAAATCCGGGGTCCCGTTTTTATTGCATTTTTTTTGCATGTGCTTTGTCTACTAAGACTATCTAATAAGAGTACTCTCTGATATGATATTGTAGATATTAAACCCCAAGACAGGTAAATTTATTTATTGCTGCAATCTTAAAAATTAAATTCCATATTTATTGTATTTAGATATTTTAAAGAGTAGATATATGATAATTCACCAAATTATGACAACTTCAGCTCATACAGTCATAAATACAGTTTGTATGTGAATCATGATATTGTGAATTTGAGTCATAATAATATTGCCACTTTTGTTTGTTTCATGAACTTTTGGGATGGAGACCAGTTGGCCTGCTCAGATCTTCTTTTTCGAGAACAAAAAGCCTGCTATATAAAATACTGGGCCACCAGACAGGCTTACAATTGAGATCGAGTATTTGCCATTTGGTTGAGAAAAAGTTTTGTTTGAAGAACTCATTTTTTATCTTTAGGCTTTAACATTATTTATTTATCTCTCGAACTATTAAAAAATAATTGTTAACGAGATTAATATCTTTACGAAATTATTGGAAAGACGTTCATAAATAAATACGTAACAAAAAACCCATCACCATGAGTTTCATGAATTATGGTGGGTGCATAGACTTGAAATGTTTTTGATATACGTGGAAAAATGAGAAATGATTTTGTACTCCACCGAAATGCACATCAAATAGTTGTCTGGTGTTTACTGTCCGCAGAATTGTACTTCGAATGTATTTCAGAGTTATACATTGTACGGTGTCCGATGATTCTAATTCTGATACCGTTTCCAAAACCAGAACTAGATCCGATTCCGAATGTGCAATGCGAGGCCCGAAACAAGAATTGTAACCTCCAAAAAAATTTGATCCGTCTTTACAAACATCAGGTTTATACGATACATTTTTCCTAATTTCCTAATATTTAGTTTTTGTGTACTGTGTACATGCTTGTGAGAAGTCTGAAGCCTTTTTCTTATTCTCACAAATAATAGTTTTGCATGGTTGTGAGGATCAGGGGAGATCGAATCGAGGAAGTATGATTGGGGGGAGGACATTTGATCGAATCGAGGACATTTGCATGATTTTGCATTGTTAATTTGATCACATGTATGTTGATATTTCTCTAAATTCAGAGGTGTTTCTCGAAATTCATGAAATTCAGGGGTATATGTGGTATTTTTCTATTTTGAGGGTTTTTTTTATATATATTTTTCGCTTTTTCAGGCACATGCTAAAATAAAGTTTTTAAAAAGTATAGATTTCGACGCAATAGCATAAAAAAAGTGGCGATAAAATTCGGGCTCAACAGATGAACATGTTAATAGGAATGAATATTTTACGATAATTATTCACAATGTGCCAACTAGAGTTAGCCTAGTTTGTCACACCTCTTGGCTAGGGAGCGAGAGGTGTGGGGTTCGATTCCCGGCGGGAACACTGGATTATAAATTAAATGTTAAATGAGTGAATAGAGTGTGTGGTCTATGGGCCGGCCTACGGGTTTGTAATAAAAAAAAATAAAAAAAAAGGAGATTGTGTTTGGAAGTGGGACTTTGAGCCCTCTCCGAATTTACTCAAAAAAAAAAAAAAAAAAAAAATTATTCACAATGTTCTTCAAACATTTTGTTGGATTTGTACTAACTTGATTGTTGTTTTGTGTTTAATAGATTTCAATGCGAATAGTAACAATGTTCTTTAAACATTTTGTTGAATTTGTACTAAACGCGATGACATGAAAAAAAAATGGCGATAAAAAAAGGTCCCCGCGCAATCGTACGGGTTTAAAGCTAGTTCTGTATATACCTGCAAAGAAAAAAAGAAGATTTCTTCAAAGATCTGCAAGATTGTTGAATCAACTATTATAATTTGGGCTCCTAACTAATATGGTAGTACCAATATGAGAAGAGGAGCCGCAACCCTAGTTACGAGGTATTTAAGCAATTCTTGAGTTAGTTTTGAAATATTTTTAAGATTAATTTTGAAATATTTTTAAAAACAGAATTTTTTTTACACAGGGTTACCTACGTAAATGCTCCTTCAGAGTATCTTGACATCATCTTGGTATGGGGCATTGTATTGTTTAGTTATTATGTATTGCGAGCTTAAATTTTCTTTTGAGGTTTTAGGGCTGTTAAACTATTCTATGACTCTGATTTGACAGTACTATTATCATTTATTTTTTATTGTACTTGTACTTGAGATATGTATTGTAATCGTTTTCATACTATCAATTGACCCTAGGACTGTCGACTAGTTTCGCGAGACCGCGCTAGTGGATTAATGTGCGATAGTATACTAGTCAAATTACAATGCGAAGGTGATGTTTGGGATATCGTCAGGTCAAATCTAGTACTATTAGGTTAGTTATGTGATAACAAGTGAACCGGACTGTTACGACATAAACTGGTGTGTGTGTGTGTGTGTGAGTGTGTGTGTGTGTGTGAAATGTATGAAAGCATACTCGAGGTAGTTTTCATAGAACCCAAAGAGTTTGGCACGTAGAAACTTGCGCGAGAGCACGGCTTTAAACTTATGAGTGTTCAAGTACACTTAGGAGCCGCGAAAGTCATCAAATTCAGAATTTTGCAGCTTTGATCATACTAATCGTGTTTGACCTCGGGTAACAATCCTAAATTTATTTAACCATTTTCGCTACGTTTATTGACGAAAGTCTTTTTTCTTTCATCAAGCTAGTTGGCGAAAGTACTAGTTCTACAAATTTGACAAATCTGATGTTAATTTTGTAAATTTGTTTTTTTTCATAAAAAAATCTAAAAAGTTAAATTTAAATTTTTTTAAAAAGAACCCTGAGGGATTGAAGACTTCAATACTTAATTCAGAGGCCGGCACAGAATTCTCCAATCACGCAAATTATGAGAATTGTGACTCCCATGTATTTTCTCCTCCATAATATTTTTTCATTCTTTCTCTCTTGAGTTGACTCGATTTTTTATTCCTCAATATTCTATCACCAATATATACTTTTCCATTTTTCAAAGTTTGGTAATTATATTGATGAGTTGCCTCCTACTAACACAATCGCCATTGTTAGTTTACTATTCTCTTCTTAATATATTTCACATTATTCAGTTTAAGTTTGATGCATTGTATTGCTTTTTGGTAGAATTGTTTCTCTTCCATCTAAACCTTCTCCTTGACCCTTATCTATCTTTCCCTGATCAAAATCTTCATGCCCACAACCTGCTTGTTGAATTGCCAAAGAGAAAACGAACAATGTGGGGAAAAGGTCTAAGAACAAAAACAAAGAGATACACTTCATCAACGGTCCATGTAAACTACCTAATAAACATACAAGAAATCAAACCATGGCCTCCAAGTCAATCCCTAAAATCAATTCGCTCCGTTGTTTTACAATGGGAAAATGGATTAAGAAGCTCTGGTTTCACTCATCCGTCAAGTCCGCTAGACTCCAGAATCGAGTTTAACGAGTCATTCATGCTCCAAGTCTCGTTCTCCAAGGACATTACTGGTACGGATATCACCACAGCCGTCGGTACCGGCGTTGGTACGTTCGAGTCGAATCTTTTAGAGTTTAGTTTATACGAGCCAAAGAAGGATAACCCGAAGGGGAAACTTATTGGGTCGGGTTTAATTGACTTAGCGGATTATGGAGTCTTGAAAGAGGCGGTAACTTTGACCGTACCAATTGGCGGTACTAAGAAGAATTGGAAAGTTGGGTCCTCGCCCATTTTGCATGTCAAAATCCAACCTTTGGATCGAGATCGAGATGGATCGAACGGTACCATTAGCGGTACGAGAGAGGAGTATGAGACGGAAAGCGAGATGGAAATGGCGTCCTTTACGGATGAGGAAATAGAGAGAGAATCGTCTCACTCTTCTCTCGCTAATTCTTTTCATCAAGAGGTACTCGTTTATGGTTTTCTATTGTTTTACCCTTGATCGTTAATAAAAATCAATTGTGTTAGTAAATTTGGGAAAAGTTATCACGAGGGTTATATCATAGAGTAATGACACTAACTTCGCCAAAATATATCTGAATTATATCCGAACGTGACGTGGCAAATCCCGATTGGATGAACACAAATGCCCGTGCTGATATAGGCTAATCGGGATTTGCCATGTCAAGTTCGAGTATATTTTGGTAAAGTTAATATCATTACTCTTAGGCATATAAAATATGGATAATGTTACACATGATAGGATTAAAGCATAATAATAGCATTATACTATATACAAGTAATAAATATAGTTTTTTCTTATTTTATTTTTTTTGTAATTTATGTTGATTTATTTTTTGTTTTTAGGCACCAAAGGAGATCAATGGAGGAAGCGACTACGAGGACGACCTAAACGGGTCGTTACCAAATCAAGAAACTCTCAAAGAAGAAATCAAACCCGCAAGTGACAAGGAGATTTACGAGATTACCCCCGTTACGCCAAACACATCGAAACTAAGAGGCCTATTGAAGGATGCGATTCAAAACGAGAAGCATAAACAATCCACACCCGAGATGCAAATTTCAAATCCCGTAATGCAAATTTCAAACCCCGTAATGCAAATTTCAAATCCCGTAATGCAAATTTCAAATCCCATAATGCAAATTTCAAATCCCGTAATGCAAATTCCAAATCCGGTAATGCAAATTTCAAATCCCGAAATGCAAATTTCAAATCCTGAAATTCAAACTCAAATTCGAGCGGCTCCGCCTAAACCGAGATTCTCTCAAACCAACAGAAAAATGTCCTTTGCCGGCCTCGCTACCGGTACCAGTACCGTTACGAAAAGATTTTTTGGAGAACGTACTTATAGCACTCTAACTAGTGACATGGCGAAAAACCTAAAACTCCCACCAATAAAACCTAATCCATCTCCCGAACCAAACCCTAACCCTAATCCAATTTCCGAAGAAGTAAAAGACGTACACATGCAAGAAAACCCAAACCCTAACCCTAACCCTAGTCCCGAGGACGAAGAAAGTACGAGTCCACAAAACCCGCTTCGAATCACTTTGAAAGCGAATAGAAATGTGGAGAAAATTCGAGAATTGGAATCTCGAGTTGAATTACTCGAAGGAGAATTACGAGACGCCGCTGCGGTCGAAATCGGGCTTTATTCAATCGTACCGGAACATACCAGCTCAGCACATAAAGTACACACGCCAGCTAGGCGACTCGCCAGGCTGTATATTTTCGCATTGAAGAATTGGACCAGGGAGAAACGAGGAAAGGCTGCGCGGAGTATTTCTTCGGCTCTTGTTTTGGTTGCTAGATCTTGCGGCAACGATGTGCCGAGGCAAGTTTATTACGTGTTTACCCTTCTAAAAGTACAAAATATCATATTTACCCTTCCAAAAATAAAAAAAAGTGTTACTCACGGCCAGCCTTAATTGCTGACAGAGTACCATTCATAAAAGTTATAACCAACATACAAAAAGGTACAATAAATATCCAAAATGTACAATAAACATAGAAAAAGTGTTATGGACAGATAATAATGTATATTGTCAATCAAATTTGTATAATGAACTTCCAAATTATTCAAAACAGATATAATTTAGGAATTCTTCAAAAACCCTCTAACTTTTTTGAAAATTATGAACATCCCTCATCTTTTTAGATTCCCTTAAAAAACCCCTTATATTTGTGGCTTCCTCAAAACACCCTAACATTTTTAGATTCCCTCAAAAAAATCCTATCTTTTTGTTATGATTTTGAAAATTACCATTATACCCTTTTCCATAATTTTATTTGATAAATATCCATAATTTAATAAATAAAAAATATATATTAAAATGCAAAATATAAATGATACATAGATATTAAAATATTATAATAAATAATAAATAGATATTAAATTATTATTATAAATAATACATAGATATTAAAATATTATAATAAATAATACATAGATATTAAAATACTAATAATTGTTGAAAATGACATTTTAATATCAATGTATTATTTACTATAATAGTTTAATATCTATGTATTATTTATTATAATATTTTCATATTATGTATTATTTATTTTTTAATATTTTTTTATTTTTTTATAATAGTTTAACATCTATTTATTATTTATTAAATTATAGAGATTTATAAAATAAAATTATGGGGGTATAATGGTCATTTTTAAAAACATAACAAAAAGATAGGAGTTTTTTAGGAAATCTAAAAAAGTTAGGGGATTTTTGGAAGAAACAAACAATATAGGAGGTTTTTGAGATAATCTAAAAAATATAGCGGGGTTTTCTAAAAAGGCAGGGGGGTTTTCAAAATTTGTAGAAAAGTTAGGGGGTTTTTGAAGAATTCCCCTATAATTTAATGTGAAAAGGTTTGATGGATGAGTAAAAAGTTATAAAATTGATGGGCGGCATTTAAGCAATAATTAACGAGCGGTGGAAATAATTTCTCAAATAAAAGTATCATATTTACTCTTTCAAAAATCTAAAATAGCATTTTAACTCTTTCAAAAATTACAAAATACCAAACATATCCAAATTGTTAATTTGGTGTTAAATTTGTCGAGTTTATCATGGTTTAATTTTACAAATCTAATTAAATGATTATGATTTGTGAGAGGGTAAATATGATATTTTACTTTAGATGGGTAAAAATGATATTTTACTTAAATATCTAATAATTTTACCTTTTTTTAATTAATTAGGTTGGTATATTGGCTATCGAACACGATTGTACTACGAACCATACTAAGACAAATGATGAAGCAATCGGATATAATCGCGTTGACGAGCAACCCATCTACGAACGGCTCTAACAGAGCTAACAGGTCGGGTTTGGCTTCCAAAAAGAAATCCGCTGCGCTTTGGGAATCCGTTTACAAGAAGAGAGGGAAATTGCTCTTCACGGAAGAACTCGAACACTGGGCGAATCCCGAGACTTTGGTTTCCGCTCTCGAGAAAACCGAGTCCTGGATTTTCTCCAGGATTTTGGAATCCATTTGGTGGCAGGTTAGTTTGCTAAATTGTTCTCTGTTATTTGTAAATTGCAAAAATGACCCTACATTATCGAAAAATTTCATAAAAAAGGAAGTTTATTAGAATAAGGCGGAATTTCATGTGTACCAGTACAAAATATCATATATACCCTTTCAATATATGAGAAATATCATCAATGCCTCATTCTTCTGTCAAGGGTAATTTGACAATATTTTAAAGCAGATTAGGAAAGGAGGGGTATACATGATATTTCCTTATTTTGTAGGGTGTATGTGATATTTTGAGAATTTGATTCCTTTTTATTATTTAGGTTTTTACGCCACATATGCAGTCTGCGAAAAAAGCGAGTGAAAAGCAGAAGAATTTATCGAGTAATAAAAGAGTTTATGGAAAAGTAACGATTTTAGGGGATCAGAAACAAGCGAATTTATCGATTGAAATATGGAAAAGGGCTTTTAGAGACGCGTCAGAAAAACTTTGTCCTATTAGGTCTTGTGGACATGAGTGTGGTTGCTTGCCCATGCTCGCTCGATTGGTACGTTAATAATTTATATATTGATTTTGCCCTTTCAAAACATACAAAATATCCAAATTACTAATTTGGTGTATAAAGTTGTCAAATTCATCATGGTTTAATTTTACAAATCTAGTTAGTCATGATGTTTAAATCAAGAAGGTAAAAATAAATAATGATATTTTATATTAAAAGGGTAAATATGTAAATACCCAATTTTATTTTGATTTATAAGGTGATGGAGCAATGTGTGACGAGATTAGACGTGGCGATGTTTAACGCGATACTACGCCGATCGGATGATGAGGTGACGACGGATCCACATTCCGACCCGATAACAGACCCAAAAATTCTCCCTATTCCTCACGGCAAATCAAGTTTCGGTGCGGGAGTACAGCTAAAAAATGCAGTAAGTTGTGAAATTACTTTCGTACTGCTATAAAATGTCAAAATAAGGGGCATTAATGATATTTTCTGTGTTTTATAGGAATGTTTTTGTCCATGATTATTTTATGTTATTTTTGGTAGGCTACATATCATATTGTTTATTGTCATGTTTTCCAAAATAATAAATAATGAAATTATACAAATATTATTTTATTGTGTTTTTATAATAAATTTATATTTTGTAGATTGGGAGTTGGTCCAGATTTCTTACCGATTTATTCAATATGGATACTGGCGAATCAAGCGAAGAAATAAATGGAAATGGTGATATTTCCCAATCTTTTGTACCGTTTCGTCTTTTAAATGCATTGAGCGATCTTTTAATGCTGCCAAAACACATGCTTCTAGAAACCTCTGTTCGAAAAGAGGTGAGAAATAAAACCCATTTATGTTTTTGAAGTTTTCCGGTACTATAGTTAAACTTTTTATCATTACTATACATTATTTTTGAAGGTTTGCCCGACATTTAGTTCATCAATTATAAAACGGGTATTAGATGGATTCATGACAGATGAATTCTGCCCAAACCCAATACCAGAAGATATACTCAATGCACTCGAATCTAAGGTTAACTCTTATTTTTTTGTTTTCTATTTATGCATATCTTTAATTGTAAATTTATCCCAATGGTACAATTATTAGGACCACATGGAGAGTGGAGAAGTGGCAATAAGAAACATTCCGTGTAATTTATCGTCAATGGCGTATTCTCCACCTTCGATTGCATTGGTTGAAAGTATAATTGGGGATGTTCAAAGTTCTGAATCATGGAAAAGTGGATCGTCGATAGTTAGAAAATCATATTATAGTGACGATGAACTCGAGGAACTAAATTCGCCGTTGACTTCGGTCATTGAGAGCTCTTCGAATCGACTTAGTGGAGTAAAGAAAAATTATCGCACCCATGCGGTTCGCTACCAACTTTTAAATGAAATTTGGAAAGATGATGAGTGAGACGAGTGAGACAGTTTGTCTCGATTTCTTTCATTTTTTTTTTTTGTGCGTGGCACGTAAATAAATATGCGGCATATGTCATTGCAATTTGGAGGTGTATTTTGTAACTAAGAGAAAATATTTCCATCAAAATAGTAAATTGTTGAAGTAATTGCAATTTCTTTTCATTATCATTGTTATTTTTTTTTATTAATAACATACTCTACTAAAATCCAATTAAATTAGCATTTTCAATTAAGTTATTTTTTAGAATCCAAGTTGACTCTAATCGTAATTCGTAGCAAGTACATTCATAATCTTAATAATGAATTCACTAAATAATCACATGCATCATTCATAGATTGGGAGTTGGTCTAGATTTCTTCAATATGGATACTGGTGAATCAAACAAAGAAATAAATGGAAACGGTGATATTTCTCAATATTTTGTACCGTTTCGTCTTTTGAATGCATTGAGCGATCTTTTAATGCTGCCAAAACAAATGCTTCTAGAAACCTCTGTTCGAAAAGAGGTGAGAAATAAAACTCATTTATGTTTTTGAAGTTTTTCATTACTGTAGTTAAACCTTTTAACATTACTATATATTATTTTTATTTTATTTTTTTGAAGGTATGCCCGACATTTAGTTCATCGATTATAAAACGGGTCTTAGATGGATTAATGATAGATGAATTCTGCTCAAACCCAATACCAGAAGATAGACTCAATGCACTCGAATCAAAGGTTAACTATTATTTTTTATTATATTATTGTAAATTTATCCCAATTGTACAATTATCAGCTTCACATGGAGAGTGGAGAAGTGGCAATAAGAAACATTCGGTGTAATTTATCGCCAATGGTATATTCTCCAACTTCGATTGCATTGGTTGAAAGCATAATTGGGGATGTTCAAAGTTCTGAATCATGAAAAACTGGATCGTCCATTGTTAGAAAAAATCATATTATAGTGATGATGAACTCGAGAAATTAAATTCGCTGTTGACTTCGGCGGTCATTGAGAGCTCTTCGAATCGACTTAGCGGAGTAAATAAAAAATTGAAAGTCTTAATTTGAAATAATAAAAAATAAAAAAGAAGAAAGAAGAAGAAAAGGAACCAAATTAACAAATCATGCATTCAACAAAAAAAAAATTCTATTGAATTAAGCATTAACAACTAAATATCTCAAATTAAACACCATAACATAACAACAATTAAACTTCAACACAAGTTTACCACAACAAAGTTAAACCCTCAAATTTGAACACCCTAAACTCAAAACTCATGACTGATAATAATCTTGTCATTTTCAAACGACACAATATTCATTCTATTTGAATGACACAAACGGACTACTTCGACCCACAACCTTGACCACCCCCACAGTACAACTTCAACTTCGCGACCTCACTCGTCTTCTCCACGAGCTTCTCCCTAAAAGCATCAATTAATGGCCTTGCTTAACGTGTAGAACCAGCGACCTCATAAACCAACTCATTGTATGTGAAAGCCAACTCACATTTGATATTCAAGCTCTCATGGTCGAGAGTTAGGGTTTCGAGATCTCATTGTATGTGAAAATAATATTTCACCTTGATTCGAGTGCATTTAGTACATCTTCTGATATTGGGTTTGGGCAGAATTCATCTGTCATGAATCCATCTAAGACTCGTTTTATAATCGTTTTATAATCGATGAACTAAATGTCGGACGTACCTTCAAAACAATAAAATAGAAGTAATATAAAGTATTGATAAAACGTTTAACTATAGTACTCGAAAACTTCAAAAACATAAATGAGTTTTATTTCTCACATCTTTTCGAACAGAGGTTTCTAGAATCATGTGTTTTGGCAGCATTAAAGATCGCTCAATGCATTCAAAAAACGAAACGGTACAAAAAATTGGGAAATATCACCGTTTCCATTTATTTCTTCGTTTGATTCGCCGATATCCATATTGAATAAATCGGTAAGAATCTAGACCAACTCCCAATCTATGAATGATACATGTGATTATTTAGTGAATTCATTATTAAGAATATGATTGTACTTGCTACGATTAGAGTCAACTTGGATTCTAAAAAATAACTTAACTGAAAATGCTAATTTGATTGGATTTTATGTTGTATTATTTTATTATAAATAATACTAAATTATAAAACTTTATATATTTGATCCAATATTATTTATTGGATATTTTGTCTTATGCATACGACATGCATTGTAAATATAGAGAATTAAATTATAATAATATATTTTAATTATTAAAAAAATATGAAGAGGAATATCAATTATCAATTGGAAGTTACAAGAAATAAATATTTAATGGTCCAATATTAATATATGGAATCATGGGAAGTTCGGTTTCTTTTATAGAAATAAATGCCTCTTTATTTCTCCCTCTCCTGATATATATAAAAATAAAACCATGGTAATAAAATAGATATAGAAAGATAGTACTCCAATTTTCTCCTCAAGAAATAGACAAATAATATTGTTCTTTCTCTCCAAATATTGGCACATACCATATTAACTTGGTTGAAGAATTCGGT
This sequence comes from Luzula sylvatica, assembly GCA_946800325.1. NCBI lineage: Eukaryota > Viridiplantae > Streptophyta > Magnoliopsida > Poales > Juncaceae > Luzula > Luzula sylvatica. The sequence continues at coordinate 70,020,194 of OX326960.1, forward strand.
GTACGACTTCATTTCTTTCGAAGTGAGGAACATCTGTTCTCGACTGTGCTTACGGAACGGATACGAAATGAGCTCTCGAGGTGTAGAACCTTGGAGATGGAATGGAGAAATTGAAATACCCTACACAAGAAGACGTTAATCTATCTTTAGGACGGCAGTGACATGACTGCGAGGCTACATCCAAACTTGATCTCATTTTATCCATATTATTTATTTAAATAATTATTTCATTATTTTATTTATATATTTATTTTAGTTATTTTATTAAAATCTAACCAACAATTCAAAGACATATTTATAATTGAGTTATGACATTTGACATATGAATATATATTAGATTTGATTGTTCATTTGAATATATTTTCTGTTAAATAAATAGATTGATAAATTCAATTTTACTTGGTATTATATGACAGTTATAGATTGAAATATATATTATATGATGTTAAATATATAATTGATTTGATTGGAATTTTTTTATCTATTTATGGAACTAATTTGTTTTATACATCCAGAATCCAGATATTGGAGTATAAGAAGTTTCTCGAACCACGATAATAGTGAAATAACCAGTGATGAGATAAAAAATATATGAACAAATTATAAAGATTGATAATATTAATATCTCTTTAAATAAAATCAGTGATTTGATTATGGAGCTTATATTCGTATAAGCATTCCTATCTTCACTTTCAATAATTTTGTGGGAGCTTATATTGTTATTCTTAATTGCATAACAAAACAGTAATTAAAACAAGCAAATTGATAAAAATAAACTTCGGTCATAATAAATCTATTTCGACCATCATGATTATTTTATGATCCGAATATTCATTTGAATATAGAGTTGCAATTATAAAGTTGACATGGCCAATTTTCTGTGAAAATTAATGATTGCTGCATATAATTGAAGCAGGTCTTAAATTAGATCTTGTTTATGATCAAATGATTTTAGATCAAGTTTATGAACAAGTACAACAATATCATGTGAAGTTTGATTATATTATCTCTTCATATTAATTAAAAAAAAATATAGTGATGAAATTGTTTAATCTGTATTGTATAAAATTATGAACTTTATATCTAACTAGCTATAACCTCGCGCAATTGCGCGGGGCACGTTGATTTGTTTTTTTTTTATGATTTGTGCTTTTTCTGTATTTATTTTTCGGCAGCGTTGTATTGGCCAGTAATTCGATTTGTGTGGTGTTGTGGAATTTTCAAACTGAGAAGGAGCGAAATGTAATTTTTCAAACTGAAAAGGACCAAAATGTAAATTAAAAAGGACCAAAATGTGAATTAATTAATTTTTTCGAATTAAAATGTGTAAATAAAAGAGGATCAAGATGTAAATATGAAGTACCAAAATGTAATATTTTAAACTTGAAAGGACCAAAACAAAAATAAAAAGGACCAAAATATAGTTTTTTCAACTAAAAAGGACCAAAATGTAATAAAAAAAGGACCAATATGTAAATTAAAAAATTTCTTACAAAGAGGCCCCTGGACCAAAATGTATTTTTTTAAACTTGGAGGACCAAAATGTAAATAAAAAAGGACCAAAGTGTAATTTTTCGAAATAAAAAGGACCAAAATGTAAATTAATTTTTTTTTACAAAAAGGCCCCTGATGACGTGGCTCAACCAGGAGCCAGGAAAAAGTATAGAATTATACTAATTATAATTATAATTAGATAGATTTAGATTAAATTAGATTAGATTTGTTGGATCATTCTTTATATGTCGGTGATTGAATTTGTCTAGATTTTTGTCTAGATGAATTTACAAATTCTATAAATATCATTATGATATATTTTGCAATTAATCATACACGATATGATTGTAATTTAATCACCTAATGCAAATTGCAAACACCATTTATTATTATAATTTAATTTTGTATGCTTATCGGAATTATTATTATTATTATTATTATTATTATTATTATTATTATTATTATTATTATTATTATTATTATTATTATTATAATATAATAATATTAGAAATAATACAAAATAATAGTAAAAAATAATAATAGTAATAATGTAATAAATAAATACTGGTAAATATATTAATTAACCAAAATGCATATTAAAAACCCTAAAAATATCAACCAAGAAAAAAAAAAAAAAAACTTAAAGCAAATAAATTGAACTTATTTAATTATTCTAAATCATAAATATCAACTCAACTAACTACAAAAACAAAAACGTAACGAAATCCACTTAAATATCAACGAAATAAACGACTATTTTTCAGCGTAAAATAGTAAAGATTCTTACCGAAGAGAGGAGAAACATGATCGTCTATTTGGATCATAGTTCTTATTTTTTTTCGTAATTTCTTTGCTTTACTAGGAATTTTTTTCGAAACCTCGAATTGGAAGAAAGAGAGGAAAAAAAAAAAAAGAAGAAAGAAGAAGACAGAAGGGAGAGATGGATAATTTAACGCACTCACTTTCGTCGTAAAATTTGGCGAAAGAGAGAACGAAAAAACGCATCCACATGTACGTAGTGTATTCTCGGAAATTCACAATAGTATGCATGCACTATTTTGTAGGATAGCGAAAAAGATTTAACATTTCTAATCTCTTTTTGCCAAAAAACTAATATTTTTCGTCACACACGGACACTCTGCGAAAGACTATTTTCTTTCGTGAGATCATTTGACAAAAAATAAATTCGTAAATTTGAAACTTTACTGGTTATTTTTACAAGGTGAGCTTTCCATAAGAGCAATGCTAGGATAAATTCTTGGAAAAAGTTTGTTTTTGGTCCCTAACAAATACCGAAATGTTCAACTTGCCCTCTGACTTTTTTTCTTTTTCATTTTGCCCCCTAAACTTGCTATTTTTGTTCGGTTTGCCCCCTCCGTCCAATAATTCGTGCCCCCCAGTTAAATGACTGTTAAATATGCTGACGTGGCATTATTTTATGCTGACGTGGCATTATTTTATGCTAACGTGACATATTTTATGCTGACGTGGCATTATTTTATGCCGACGTGACATTATTTTATGCTGACGTGGCTGTATAAAATAATGCCACGTCAGCATATTTAACAGCCATTTAACTGGAGGGCACGAGTTATTGGACGGAGGGGGCAAACCGAACAAAAATAACAAGTTTAGAGGACAAAATGAACAAAAAAAAGAGTCAGGAGGCAAGTTGAACATTTCGGTATTTGTTAGGGAGACTTTTTCCTAAATTCTAAATCCCCTCCTAAATTCACTTTCAAGCGTGATTGACAAGTGGGACCCACGTTAAATTTTACAAGAGTCAATATACATGGTCCCACTTGTCATCCACTGGTGAGGGAAGGAGGAAGTGGAAGATGGAGTGACCTTGCTCTACTCTTTTCATAATTCTAAATCTCCGTGTGTTTATTGGTCTCGTCGAAAGCTAAAGGGTTTAAAACCCAAAACCCTAGCTCCTACCTCCAGGTCAGCCGCTCGTTTTTGTTACCGGCAATGGCGTTCCGATCATCGATTGCTCAAGCTCAATCCGTTTCCAAAGGTCTTATTTCATCTTCCTGATTTCTACTTGCCCCCAGTTTAATCATTTGTAAAACCAAACTATGTAAACAAAATACTAGATTGAAAGTTAGTTCATATTATATTCAAAATAAACAAATTTATTCGTTTCTGATTTAGTTGTTTGCGATCCCCCAAAATCAAATCTCAAATCAGATCATAATTAATTTACTGTCGAAACAAGATGATAGGACTGAAATTGAATAAACGGCTCAACAAAAAAATTTCTTTTATTTGGTTTGTTAATTGTTTGTATTACACACCAATAATTTCTTAATTTAACAGTTTCTCCCTTTTCTCTCTTTATACAGGTCTCACACTGTCTCCTAAGAAGCCTAATTTCTTTCAGGTTCCAACCAGACCTTTAATCTCCACTTATTTATACACTCTTTATGCAATTTATCCCCCTATATTCTAATTTTCTTCAATTAAATTAAGGTCAAAGCAAGTTCAAGTGCATTTCCTCGCAAATTGAGTACTAACCAAGCTCCCCCCCAAACTGGTAAATTAAAATAATTCTGTTCTTCAAATTTCAAACCCAAATATTTAATAATTGCCCCATTTAATTTGTTAATTATTCGTCTATTTATAAATAGCTGTACCAAAAGCAATTGCAAGTAAAAATGAGGGCCTAATTGCAAATGAGCCGAAATCCAAGAGCCTCCGAGGCAAAATCAAAAAGGTCGTCTTGGCTTATAGTGGCGGCCTCGACACTTCCGTCATTGTCAGATGGATCAAGTACAATTCCTTTTTTCTCTTCTCTTAAAACTTTAAATTTCCAGTCTATATTATAATATAAATCATTTTTGTACATAATTTTAGGGAGAATTATGGATGTGAGGTCGTGTGCTTCACTGCTGATGTCGGCCAGGTAATTAAATAAAACAAAATTTTAATTATTTTAAAGCTCTCCAGTTGAGTAACGATTGAAGTATACAATAGGGAGATATGGAGCTGGATGGACTGGAGGAGAAGGCGAAAGCAAGTGGAGCGAGTCAACTCGTAGTCAAAGACTTAAAAGAAGAATTCGTGAAAGATTTCATTTATCCATGTCTTCGGGCCGGGGCCATTTACGAGCGAAAATATCTTCTCGGTACCTCAATGGCTCGTCCAGTCATCGCCAAGGTACCTTTTGCAATTATGCCCCTCAAAAATTACAAAATTTTACAAAGAAAAAATCATTAATTTTAATTAATTAATAATCCAATAGGCAATGGTGGATCTCGCTAGAGAAGTTGGAGCCGATGCAGTGGCCCACGGCTGTACCGGCAAAGGCAATGATCAGGTATTTCAATATTTTTGCAAAATGGTCATTTTATAACTTTGGGGTATTTCTGTAAATTTGCTATTTGTATTTTTTTTTTGTGAAAGGTGAGATTTGAATTGTCGTTCTATGCGCTGAATCCCGAGCTCAGAGTGGTGGCTCCGTGGAGAGAATGGGACATAACGGGTCGAGAAGACGCTATTGAATACGCAATGAAGCATGATATACCCGTACCTGTTACCAAGAAGTCCATTTATAGCCGCGACCGCAACCTTTGGCACATTAGTCACGAGGTATTGTTATTTTTATCTTATTTACCCTCTAAAAAATGATAAATAAACATCCCATATTTTTTATTTTTCAAAGGATAAATATGATATTTTGGATATTTTAGGGAGATATTTTGGAGAATCCTGCAAATGAACCCGAGGAAGGAATGTATATGCTGACCGCCGATCCCATTAAAGCTCCAAACGAACCAGAGTAATTTAAATCATTTATTTCTCCTTAAACCCTAAACCCTAGAAAACCCACATTAACATGTATTTCATTTTTTGATAATGTAGGTACGTGGACATTGGTATCGAGAAAGGCGTACCGGTTTCGATAAACGGGAAGTCTCTCTCACCCGCGAATCTCCTCGCCAAACTAAACGAAATAGGTGGCAAGCATGGGATTGGCCGAGTGGACATGGTCGAGAACCGTCTCGTCGGCATGAAATCTCGAGGCGTGTACGAGACCCCAGGCGGTACGATAATGTTCCAAGCGGTACGAGAGCTCGAAGCCCTAACTCTCGACCGCGAGAGCATGCAATCGAAAGACATGTTGGCATTGAAATATGCTGAGTTGGTTTACGCGGGTCGGTGGTTTGACCCGTTACGCGAGGCCATGGATGCGTTCATGGAAAAGCTCGTGGAGAAGACGAGTGGGGTCGTGAGGTTGAAGTTGCACAAGGAGAGCGTCAAGGTTGTGAGTCTATCGAGTCCGTTCAGTTTGTATAGAATGGATATCGCATCGTTTGAGAATGCTGAGATTTATAATCACGAGGATGCCGAAGGGTTCATTCGCCTTTATGGGTTGCCTACTCGGGTTCGAGCCATGCGTGATTTGGGTCTTTGAGTTTTTGAGTTTCGGGTGTTTGAATTTGTCGTGGTAAAATTGTGGTGTCGAAGTTTAGTTGTTTTGTTCTGGTCTTTGAATTTGAGGGTTTAATACAGATCCTTTTGTGTTGAATGCATGGTTTGTTATTTTGGTTCGTTTCTTTTCTCTTTTTCTTTTTCTTTTTCTTTTTCCTTTTAATGTAGACTTCTAATAGGAAAATTCGATTGACTTCATTTCTATAAAATTAAAATTGAATTTAAATGTGATAAGTGGATATTTTGCTATAGTCGTGATTATTTGATGACTTCATTATTAGAATATGAAATGAATATGTCCACAATAAAAAATAATACTTATTACAATTAGTCAATTTGGATTCTATAAAGTAGCTTAATTGAAATTGCTAATTCATTATTTGTTTGAATTGCCAATTTCATCTATTTATATTCGCTCACTTCCGATTTTTATGCCTACTATTAAATTAAGAAAATATTAAGGACTACAGAATTGAGAATTCATGAGAGGCATTGATTCAAATTCATAATCACGTGTATGATATGCAGATGAGGTTATCATTTATTACGAGTTAATTCGCTACTTGTTTGAAGTGTTTAACAATTAAACATAGATTAAAAAAAATATTATTGGCGATTTGCAATTTGAATATACTTAAGGTTAATTTCCTCTTCGAATAAAATTATTTTCAGTCGTAGCATTACTCAAAGTCCAACTTAATACATCCTTGATCAAAATTAAGCACACGGTTCTCATAAATCCAAACTACCATCAACCTAAATAACAATCAAAATATCTAAAAACGTTAAGATGAATAAATACTCTCGGCCAATTGCCAAATCTGGACGATATTATCCTCCGCCACGCTGGCAATAACCCATTTCTCATTAGGGTTCCACGAAAACTCAGATATTTTCTCAATGTGACCACTGTGAACGAATAGCATCTCAGGCGGTCCATCCTCCGCATCCTCTTCGTCCTGCTCGTCTCCGATCCTAATTCACAAAATTTCAGGGACCATTTTGTAATTTTGCAGGAATTAAAAAAAATACTAATATATGTACCTGCTAAGATCCCAAATTATGAGCCTTTTGTCTGCCGAAGAAGAGGCTAAGATGGTCTCATGATGTGGACTCCATTCTACTTGAAACACCTCGTCTCTATAAAGTTTTATAACCAACAAAAACATGAGAAATATCACCAATAACCCTCCTCTCCTATTTTTTGAACAAATGATTAAACTACCCCTCTCTCTAACTTAATACATGTATAAATAAATGGCAAGGAAAGAATGAATCTTCATAGAGGTACACACGATTTTTGAGAATATAGTGAGAGAGAGAGAAAGAGAGAAAAGAGAACTAATTACGTGTGATTAGAAAAAGTGTGCAAACTCGTATTTAGCCTTCGCGTATCGAAGAGATTAACGGTTGTATCTTTGGATGCCGTGGCCAATATCCATTCATTGAATGGATTGAACGATAGAGAATTCACCTACACATCAACAAAAACATATAATTAATGAAATCCAAATTTTTTTTGATGAACAAATTGTTTTAGATTTAAAATAGACCTCTTTTTCATGTGCAATGATAGAGTGTAGAGGTTTGTGAGAAGAAGAAGAGCGCAAGTCCCAAATCATTAATTTACAATCATCACCAACCGAACCGAAGATATTTTCATCCTTTTTATGCCACGACACGTCTTCTACACAATCTTTGTGACCCTACGCCATTCAAGAAGAAAAGAGTTAAGACTTGAAAGAAAAGTTACTATCATCACATTGAGGCATTACCTCGAACACGTGTTGTGCATGAAGAACCTTCTCTCCCTTTGCAGACCCCAAATCCCACAAACAAATCTTGGCATCATAGGAGCCGCTTAAAAGGTACCCCTCTTTTAACCCATTCCATGAGAGACCATACCCTTCATTGTCATGGCCTTCAAGCACCACCTCTAGGCCGCCTTCTTCGCCTTCAGACCCCAAATTGAATACATTCACCACGGAATTGCATGACTTAGCGGCCACTTTGTTCGTGCTTTGTGGCATGAACCTCGCCCGATTGACCTCGCCTTCGTGCAAGAAGGTTTTAAAAATCTGGACGTTGGGTAGGGGGAACTCGGGAGGGGAAGGAGCTAGATAGGCATGGGCTAGCATGAGCGAGTTGGGGGTACCATCAGAGGTATGAGTCCCCAATAGCAGAGAGTGAGGTTGGGGAGCCCATGATACAGTGAGAGAAGGCCATTCTAAGGCGTGGGATATTACTAGGTCGTAGAGGAAAGGGGTGTTCTTCTTCCATACTTGGTATTCTTCTTGTTCCGAGGCTAGGGTTTCGTCGGAGGCCGAAGGAGCCATTGTTAGAACTTAGAACGAACTGCAAGGTTGTAGAGGGAGAACCTGAGAGCTTGAGAAGGGTTTAACTTTAAAAGGGGAATTTACATATTTGCTCTTGTAAAAATCTAAATATCATATTTATCCTTCAAATATTATTTGTATTTACTCTTAAAAAATTATAGATTATTTACCCGAGTAATTATACACAGCATGATCATGTTGTGAAAGCATGTTGTGTATAATTATTCTTATTTACCCACGCTTATTTTTTTCTTATTTTCTGCAATTATGCTTAGTTTTTTCTTCGTAAAACCACTTCATCACTATTATTTATTACTAGATTTTGTGATAAAAATTTACTTGAACTTCTTCACGTCATGTAGCAAATCAAAGTGGTGATGGAGCTAGGTCATTTTAATTAATATTTTATTTTTGTTCTTGAAGTCTTTTGTCTCAGGTAGAAGGCCAATCAGATGAAATGCGAGGTCGGACCATCTTCCTCGCCATTTATCTCGCACCTCGATTTTTTTTCGAATAAAGAGATCAATGAGACAAGAGACGTTCTGCAAATTAATCGCCGTCTCACCCAACTGAGTGGAATTTCGAGTTAAATTTCCAAGACTTTAGAGACGTCATGTTATAATCTATTTTATGCGGATATTTAAAAAATGCAAAAGTATCTTGATGATACGGATGCGATACGGTTCGGATACGACATGGCGTATCCGAATATTTTAATATTTATTTTTTTCGAATACGAGAGATACGACAAGATACGGCTGCTGATACTTCTAAGACAGTCTAGAATACTTTATTTAGATATTTCGATCAATTATATATTTTCGTCCATAATATTTTAAATAAATTATATACGATACTTTTATGATATTTCTAAATTAGTTTTAGATATTTATATTAGTATACATTTATGATATTTGTATTATTTGGCTGATTTTATTTATTATCATTATATTTAATTAAAAAATATTAATTTATTATTAATATATAATATTAAAATAATAATTATATAATCGTATTCGTATTTGTGTTTTTTTTAAATTATATCGTCGTATCTGTATCGCATCGATACTATACCGTATCCGTATCCGTGCAAATAGGTTATAATGGAATCGAGGATCCGTTAATAATACAACCCGATATTCAATACCATACCACCCAGTGACCCAACCCAACTGAGTGGAGCTGCTCGGAAGAAGTACAGCTCGTGGCCATGGCCATGGCCAGGATTCTTAGAAGCTCCCTTTTTTATAGACCTCTTTCTTTCTCTTCCCAGGTTCCTCTCTCTCTCTCTCTCTCTCTCTCTCTCTCTCTGTAAACTTCTGATTGTGCGTATTTTGCACATACAACGGTTTTCAATTTTTTGGGACCGATTTTATTGAGCAACGAACCAAATACCGACCTTTTTATTTACAGAATTTAGAAACACATACTGTTTTGATATGTACCTGTATTTCAATTTTCAAACAAAACTTGATTTTTTTTTGTATTGTCTGTTTTCTTGACAGTGCTTTTGTCTTGGAATCAGAGTGTCCAACTTTCAGTTTCGGCATTTCTCCACTAAAGGTACTGAATCCCAAAGTGCTAAAAAATATTAATTCTGCTAACTTCGTAATCTTCGAAGTCCGATTTTAACCCAATTAAGCCCAATTAAGCTTAATTTGGTTAAAATTCATCACTTAACTTCTGCTGAAACAGGGAAGAAGACAAAATCAGAAGAAAACGGGTTAAATTCAGATAAAATTTCAGAAAAGGATCGAGCATTACAACAAGCACTCGATCAAATAATATCCCAATTTGGAAAAGGCTCAATTATGTGGCTCAATCGAAATAATACGCCTAAAAACGTGCCAATTATCTCTACCGGTTCCTTCTCTCTAGATCTCGCTTTGGGTATTGGTGGCCTCCCAAAGGTCAGTCCAATCTCCAACTAAGCACCTTAAATTTTGTAATTAAATAAAAATTACCATTTTACCCTTCTGACAGGGCAGAGTAGTTGAAATATACGGCCCCGAAGCATCTGGGAAAACCACTCTCGCTCTTCACGTAATTGCCGAAGCACAAAAAAACGGTGGTACGATTTTGATTGCATATTTAATTATATATTTATTAGTAATAAGACTAATAATAAAAAGTAGGTTATTGTGGATTTATTGACGCGGAGCACGCTCTGGACCCCAATTTAGCGGAATCGATAGGGGTAAAAACGGAAGATCTGTTAATTTCGCAACCTGATTGTGGAGAACACGCTCTTAATCTCGTCGATATTCTCGTCAGAAGCGCCTCCGTTGATGTCATCGTTGTCGATAGTGTAGGTATACTTTATCATTTAAATTTCTGTAAAAATTTCTTTTTGTACCACTCGAAATCATAAAATATCATTTATATCCCTGAAAAAAATAAAAAGGGAGATTTACATATTTACCCTTCCAAAACCCAAATATTGGTTTTTCCCTCACAAAAATCTCGAATACCATTTACAAAATATCAAAATTATCCAAAGTGTTAAATTGGTGTTAAATTTGTAAAGTTTATTGTTTTTGAGAGGGTAAATATGATATTTTGAATTTTTAGAAGGTTATATAATTGATTAAAATTAATTTAGGTGGCGGCACTGGTACCAAAAGTGGAATTAGACGGAGAAATGGGAGAGTCACACATTGCTCTTCAAGCGCGACTCATGAGTCAAGCTCTTAGAAAACTAAGCCATTCGCTTTCTCTCTCTAACACCATCTTAATTTTCGTCAATCAAGTACGCCATGTTCATAATTTTTGTAGGGTCATATATGAAATTATTCATATTGAAGAGTGTTTTGTATGATTATATGGTACACAGATACGGGCTAAATTGAGTACATTTGGAGGATTCGGCGTACCAACTGAAGTAACATGTGGAGGAAACGCGTTAAAATTTTATGCATCGGTACGAATAAATACTAGAAGAGTTGGTTTCGTCAAAAAGGGCGAAGAGGTACTTTGTATATTATTTTTTTCATATATTGCTAAATTTGCAAATATGCCCTTGTTGCATGCCTGATTTACGTGCAGATCATTGGCACTCAAATTCAAGTGAAAATCGTGAAAAACAAACACGCGCCTCCATTTAAAACGGTACAACTCGAGCTCGAATTTGGAAAGGGAATAAATCGCGACTCGGAAATAATAGAATTAGGAATCAAACATAAATTCATAAATAAAGTTGGCGGTGCGTATTATTCACTAGATGGGCGTAATTTCAATGGAAAAGATGCGATTAAACGATATTTTGATGAGAATAATGGAGTGAGAGAGGAAATTATGGTGAAACTTAGAGAAAAAATGTTGAAACATGAGCGAGAGGATGAGAGAGAATCTGAAGAGGAAGTTGCGACTGAGGTTGAGGCTTGAGAAGATTTTTAGGGTTTTGAGAATTAGAGACTTTTTGTTGATGTGATAAATAAATAAATTGTAATCTTTGTAAAATAGTTAAAATGTATATTATCCTAGGGTAATAAGAGATTAAAAAAAATATGGCGTCACAACAATTTAAAATTTTAGTATGAAGAAATTCATAAATTAAATAATCCATTTGTTCGAGGAATTAATCTTTTGAATCGAGTCCCAAATAACATAACACAACACAAATATAATTTGAAATTGATCACAAAAAGAAAACTAAATTGATTACAAAAGATAGGAAGTTCACAAATACAAAAACGATCATTATTACTAAAAAGCCCAAATATCTAGAAAATGAATTAATTTATCACGCACTTTCATTTTGCATATGGAACCAAGCAAGGCCTGGTTGAACACATTGTTTCGATTCTGGCAATGCCACAATTGGACCCAAAAATATGCGCCACAAATCGAGTATAATCGTCACGAGCATCGCGGCCCCCAATGCATCTATCGCCACTCTCGGTAGGTCCCACTTGTCAGTATTGTTCTCATCCACTCTGTAATTATATTATAAAGTATAAACCCACTTAATAATTGGTCTTAATTTTTAGATTAATTAAAAAGAAATGGAAATTACCTCAAGAACATGGGAAAGCTCACAAAGAAATATATCGCGTAAAATAGAGACCCCACTTTGTACATGTAAGCTCGATCAATAAACTCGTAATAAGGAAACTGAAATAATAATTACATTAAAACATTTAAAAATATTTTAATAAAAAAATGTGCGGAAATTTGAAAACACGTACGTTTGAAATGGCAATGGTTTCCAACCAAGCAATGAAATAAGAGAGGGCAAAAATCAAAGTTGCCTCCAAACAAAATCGAATTGATTTTGGCAAATTCGAAGTTGAATTTCGCAATTTTCTAAGTGCCATATTCGAAGCCATGTGGTAAAACAAGAAACACGCGTGCGTCAGAAGAAATGTCGTATGAGGCACCTGAAATTTGAAAATAATCGAATATAAATTCGATGTTTTGGGTACATTTTGAGTTTTTGGAGGGTATATATGAAAATCAAATGTCTTACATTATTCATACGATATGAAGGGAAGGTATATGAGGCTCCGAGTACGGTGAAAAAATAATGCGTCCAAAAGTAATTTCCAACATAACTAAATATTAAAATCCACAAATTTGCCTGCATAGAGTTATTAAATTAATAATAGTTTTTTTGTAGAGAGCATTCTAAAATTATAATTTTTGGGATTTAGGAATTTATGTGAACATACCTTTACCCAGTACCGATCTTTCCATTTTTTGCCCGAATCAGCCTGAAAAGAGATTAATTCACATAAAAATAACCAATTTGAAGAGAAATTCAAAAATTACGAGAGAGAGAAAGTAAATTATTGACCTTTCCAACAATGAATATAGGTATTAGGATTGCTGGTACGGCTGAGACTAAACCAAGAATCAAATATTCCAATTCAGTGAAATTCTGCTCAATAAAAAGGAATTAGCGAATTATAAACACAATTCAAATTTGTGTGTACGAATATTCAAAAATTGAACCAAAAACACAGGATATTTTTGCTTCAGAGCAGAAACTCAAATAATCAGATTGGTACCTCATAAAGCTTGTAAGGAACGACGATCCCGAGGCAAAGCGTGAGCCAAAACGGAGTGTAAATCAAGAAAAACGCCTCGCCCCATCTCTTGCTCGGATTGGAGGCTAGCCATGGATTATCACTCTTCAAATCTCTCTGTTGTTCTCTTTCTTTCTCTTGTAATTTCCTCACTGATCCTACAATATCAAATTGAAATAAGAAGTGATTAAGAACCTAAGATTTAGATTCCATAGGACAGATAATGGGTTACGGACGTAGGTACCTGTCATTCCCTCCGTCGAACTGCGAACTCCGATGATCGCCGGGCAAGTCGACCGCAAATTTTGTCGTATTTATCAGAGTACGAGTGAGGAGTGTGTGCACTGTGTACTGTGTATTATATAAAGATAATAAGAGTACTGTTTGTTAACTAGCTGGCCTGCAGCTCTGATTCCACTTTTTAGTGACTAAAATATGATTAGCGAGATCTAATTTAATATTTTATTATATTTTCATCATGAAAATATAATTTTAATTGTACTGAAAAAGAAATTATATTCCTTACATTTATATTTATATAATTTTAAGATTTTATTTATTATATTTTTATCATGAAAATTACCTGAAATAATAATAAATTAACAACAATATAAAAAAATTAAACATTTTGAAAATATCTTAGCTGGTATTATTTTAATAGTTGATTTTAATTATCATTCACTTGTCATATATTCTTTTAATATATTTTTTATTTTTATATCGACTAATATGATGATTATGTATCAATTATTATGAGCTATTATGTTAATAAATATGAATATGAATATGAATTGTATGTTAGGTGGATTTAATCTTTGATAAATCAGATCAAGGTGTTATGGAGTATAGTTTATTGTTCCTCCATTTTGTTTGAACGTGTGATACACTGATAGTAACTACTAAGACTAACTAGTGAGCCGGACAGGTTTAAATCATATCTCACAAGTGTCATTATAAATTATATTGTTTAAACCAATTATAAAATCTTACGAAATAAGACAATACACAACCAAGCCCGTCTAGCTCAGTTGGTAGAGCGCAAGGCTCTTAACCTTGTGGTCGTGGGTTCGAGCCCCACGGTGGGCGTTCTTTTTAATATTATGTAATATATTATATGTTCTTTTATTTATTTATCTCTTAGATGCAGAAGACTTGTTAGGCCCATAAAAAATATTTGGGCTTCGATAAATTTACAAGACTCATTTTGTTTTATTTGTCTAAGCGTTCGGGTATGGTCCAACAGTCGTTGGAGGATGCTCCGACCAATACATTAATAACCATTAGATGTTGTTTTTGATGATAATTGTGATATTCCTTTTAAGGTTATTGTTGATCGTGTGTATATCATGTTAAAAAATTATCATCAAAGTCAGAATCCAATGGTCATTAATGTATTGGTCGGAGCATCCTCCAACGACTGTTGGACCATACCCAAACCCGTCTCAGACTTCTTTCCTATAAGATTTTGTTTTCTATGTTTTCAAGAAAAGTAAAATAAAAACGTGTTTCAATAATTTACTTCTGTTTTTTTTCGTTTCAAAATAGCAAACAAGAGAAAAATAATATTCTGAAAATGAGTAAAACAATGGAATTCGGGTCCTGAATTATCGATGGCGGCGATCTTTTGTTTTTTTATTATTAAATTTATGCATGATTGAAAAATACATTTGACACAGTATTAAAAATGATACCACGGCAATTAGATTACCACTCTTTGGTTATGATTTTCATATGTTACGCCACAAAAATACTACGAAAATATCTGGCATCTTTTTTGAATAATTTTTTATTTTTTATTTTTTTGTTTAAAAATTTCAGAGTGAATTTTATGATCCACACCTGAAAGTAATACATTTCACATGAGTTTATTATGACTTCCAAATTTCTCATCATTGCGTAGGTCGATTTGGCCGAAAATATGACGGCTTTATCCCAATCGGCCCTTAGGAGTTGGGCCTCAATGGCACACCGGATCATCGATGGCAATAACTATGATTGGTGGGACAAATGAACAAATACAATTAACTGTCTTCTTCTTCAGATGTTTTCCATGATAACTTGAGAGAGAGAGAGAAATGAAGGTTTCAAGAAGTCATATTTATTTTACATAATAAGAATACAATAATTCATCATAGTATATAGAAATGTAGAAATATAAATTTTGTTTTAGTTCAAATTCATAAATGTTTAGATTATTATTGATATTTTCGTTGTCTTAATCTTTGTTCGAAATGTTTAGATTATTTTACGCTATAGTAACAAACACGAATTTGTATTCTATGGACAATTAAATGTTGGTGCTCTAAGTGCCGTATGGAAGACGTTCAAAATCTTGATGGTTTCATGAATCATAAATCCCTAAAACATATATACATTGATTATATACACATCTTGCCAACAAACCAATGCGCCTACATTAATTTCCATGGCTAAAATTATCAAATTTGCCATAACAAAAATGTGAATCTTATTCTCTTAAAATTTTAAAATCTATGAGCATAATTTATCTTTCTCAACCACTTTAAAAAAAAACGAGTAAATGGAGAAGGCTCAGTGGTCCCCCATCCTTTGGTGTCAATGAGACTCGAACCCACAACCTCTCACAACATATGATTTTTTGTGTCTCACACCCAATCACTAGGTCACAAGCCCATTGGCTTCTCAACCACTTTATTTTTAGGTCCTTTCAAAATCTCGAGACTATCAAACATATTAGTACCAATTTTGTTTGTTTGGAAGTGAACATACAAATTGCTTCCATGTATATATAAATTGTAGTGGCCTCTCCACTACTTATCACCTCATGATTCATTGTCTAACCTCCCTTTCTTTCTAAGTTTCTTTCTTACTTTTGCCTAATTAATTTCAACCTAGCTTGAACAAAAAATAATATATATTTTTTCTTAAACTTTCTTACTTTTTCGTTTAATTAATTTGATTTTTAGTAAAATTAGCTTTTTTCTTCTCGAATTTGCTGTCGAATGCATTAAAAATAAGTTGTAAACAAACTCTATAAATACTCATTTTCATAGCCAAACTTCATCTGGTTTATGCAGGACTAAGTTCACATGACAATTTCTTTGCAAAAAGATCCTACACTTTTGATGTCTTTGGGCAATCTTTTTCCATATTTTAACCTAAAAATTTGACAATCTAGATCCATTTATGCACCCAACAAAATAATCAATCATGAACCTAGTAATTACTATATAGACTAATTAGGCCAACACATATCATCATTTCATTTCTACTCTTTACTTATTGTTATACTTCTTTTTTCTTTTCTTTTCTTTGCTTTCCTTCTACTCCCTTTCTTCTCACGCCTAATTAAGAACCTTCATGGCCCATACCTTTCTTTGTGACTTCTGTGGAGTGACTCGTTTTTTATTGACCCAACAACTCGCTATTTAGCTCATCATTATAAGATTGTTAATTAAGATAATACAGATCTCTAAGCCGTTGGCCATTATGGGTCCCCTCTAATCAAAATCAAAATGAACCGGTTCGAATCGATCTTTAGTTCGAATTCGGCTCCATGCAATTGGACTCAAGATTCGAACAACTTAGATCTTGTGATAGATAGTTCACTATCTATCATGTCTTCATGCAACCATCCAAATGCAAATGGTACGTAGAGATTGGTCAAATTTCATTCTTACCATTTACACAAGCAAGAATCCAACTCTATTCAACCTCTTAAATACCCCTCCTTAAACTCGTCACCTTCCTCCACTACTCTCTCTCTAACTAACAACCATTTTCTCTCTCTCTCTCTCTCTCTCTCTCTCTCTCTCTCTCTTTCTCAGACACAAGTGAACACAAATCAAACACTTGATGAGCAACCTCTCTGTCTCTCTGCTTCTCTTACTTCTGAGCTCTCTTTCTCTTCGCACATTCTCTCTCTCCTCGGACGGACTCGCTCTCCTGGCCTTCAAATCTGCCGTGTCAGACGACCCCCAATCATCTCTTGCCACGTGGAATGAAACCGACACAGACCCATGTCACTGGCAAGGTATTTCGTGCGCGAACATCACCGGTTTTCCTTACCCACGCGTCGTTGGCATATCCGTCGCTCAGAAAAACTTAACAGGTTACATTCCATCCGAATTGGGCTCGCTTCTCTTTCTTCGTAGATTAAATTTGCATGGAAACAATCTTAATGGTACAATACCATTTGATCTCTCCAATGCTTCTTCTCTCCATTCATTGTTTCTCTATGGGAATTCTCTAACTGGTTCATTTCCTGCATCTCTCTGTAATCTCCCTAGATTACAAAATTTAGATCTTTCTTTCAATCTTTTCACCGGCGAAGTACCGAAAGAATTGCGTGATTGCAGGGGATTGCAAAGGCTTTTGTTATCGAATAATAAGTTCTTCGGTGGAATTCCCACTGGAGTCTGGCCTGAGATAACTGGACTTATCCAGTTGGATCTCTCGTCGAATCAATTCAATGGCTCCATTCCCCCTGATTTCGGGCAGTTAAATTCTCTAGCGGGCACGTTGAATTTATCGCATAATCATTTATCCGGCCAGATTCCAGCTCAGCTCGGGAAGCTTCCTTCAACAGTGAGTCTCGATTTACGATTCAACAATCTCACCGGAGAAATTCCTCAAGTCGGATCGCTTGCAAATCAAGGCCCGACTTCATATCTGAACAACAATGGATTATGCGGTTTCCCTCTTCAAATTCCCTGCGATATTCAAGTAGCTCCTCCAATTAGTCCTGGCGTTTACCATCCTCCGCAATCGAATGATGAACCTCTTGAACCCAAAAAGGGGTTTAAAACCAGCATGATTGTCTTGATTTCATTAGCCGATGCAGCTGGAGTGGCGTTAATTGGAATTGTAATGGTGTATATTTACTGGAAGATAAGGGACAGGGAGAAGGAATGGTGTGGTTGTGTGGGAAAGCAGAAATCAGGAAATGGGTTCCGATGTATTCTGTGCGGAAAGAGAGGCGGAGGAGAAGAGGAGGAAGAAGACGAGGATGAAGAAGAGGCGAAAGAAGGGGAATTAGTCGCCATGGATAAAGGGTTTAAGTTCGACCTGGACGAGCTTTTGAGATCGTCCGCCTATGTATTGGGAAAAGGAGGGAAAGGGATAGTGTACAAGGTGGTCGTCGGAAATGGCATTCCCGTCGCCGTCCGCCGACTCGGCGGTGGCGGAGACCATAGCGGTAGCCAAAGGTAACGACGTACTTTGATTTTGAGGTGCAAAATTTCAAATGTACCCCTTCAAAACAGAGCAAAAAATTCTCAAATTTGGAAAATATCAAATATACCCTTATAAAATATAAAATATGTGAATTTATCATTAATGGCCCATATAATAAAATGAAATTAATGTAGATCCAAGGAGTTTGCGACGGAGGCGCAAGCGGTGGGGAGGATTCGGCACCCGAATGTGGTGAAGCTGCGAGCATTTTACTGGTCACAAGACGAAAAATTGCTCATTTCTGATTTCATCCCCAATGGAAATCTCGGTACCGCTCTTCGCGGTGAGTACCGTAAAATTTACAATTTTATTACATATATTTTTTCATGATCCATTCGTTAATGAATAAAAGGGTTTGGAAATATATGAATGTAATTTGTTCAAGTTACATCAAGGACATATATTCTCTTGGAATGGGAGGAATCTTGGTTTGGTACCGGCAAGATTTGTACCTATTAGCACAAACTTTTCTGGCCCTTTCTAAAATATCCGTTCAGGATCGGTACCAGTTTACCACTACGAGTAACAGTAGTAGTAGTTAAATTGACTTATAATTTTGGACCACATTGAGAAAAGAAAGAGTTGGAAATTTTCTCTTGCCATTTTTGCTTGGTCCAATATTCTAATGCATAATGTTAAGCATCTAGATTTTGTACTTATAAATCACTTAAAAATCATTTAGATATATATGTGTAAAATTATAATGCATTCATATTAAGTTTAAAAAAAGAAAAAATTTAAATTTTGCAGAATTAGAATGCCACGTGCATATCTAAACGAATTTTATTAATGGTTAATCTATATTAAGTTTAAAAAAAGAAAAAAATTTAAATTTTGCAGAATTTAAATTATTAATGGTTAATCTATATGCACCTTAATTATATAATAATTAATTATTAATCGAGTGTTTTGTGTTAATTAGGAAAGTAAGTAAACACTAATCCCACAGTAAATGGGCTCTTAAAAAATTAAGGTTATTAAGCACAAATGTTGCCACTTTTGGCAACAAGGATAGAAAAGAGAGGAGAAATATTATGAAATGGGTCCTCCGTTAAAGTGAACATAAAAAGAGCTTGAGAACACAAGTCCTCTCAATCTCTTTTCTCAAACTTTTTAGGAAAAGTAAATGCTTTGGGGTTTCAAAATATTTAGAAATGTTTGGGGTTATAAAATCTTTATAATTAAGTTTCTAGTAATGAAAGATTTTTTTTATTATTAACATAGTAATGGAAAAATTATAAATTTGGAGCCATCCACTCCACCTCACTTGGTGGCTTTATAATTGAGACGTAGACAGAACTATTTGAGGAAAAACAGCAATAAAGAAAACAAAATTTTAGGGACCTCAAATAGACCTTTTGTACACCTCAATTATAAGAAACTCTTTTCTTCTTGTCTCTATTTGAGAACTTAAGAAATAAATTAATGATGCTCAATCGTACTAATGAGTATTTTATTTATTAAATGTAAGTGAGATTCTGCAAAATTTGGTAGAATAGTTGGTTTGCTATGTCAGATCTAAACCCATGTGTTTTCTATATCTTCTAACATGAATCTTTGCAGTGAACACAATCATATACACAAATAAAAGTTCAAAAGATAAAAAAGATAAAAATTTAGAAGATGTCGGTGATCTTACAGTTTAGTTGGTTGAGTGTTTGACACAATAAAATAACATGTCGTAGATATTATGAGTCTCAAAAAAAAAATCTAGAAGATAAACTGGAGTGGGTTCACATGGCACATTAGCTTCTTATCCATTTACTAGCAGTCTAGCATTATTATATAGAAAAAGTCACGCGTTAAGATATCATTTGTATTAATATTATTTATTTGTTTTTTAACAGGACGATCTGGACAGCCCAGTCTATCATGGTCGAACCGGATAAAAATCGCCAGAGGGACGGCTCGGGGTTTGGCCCACATCCACGAATGCAGTCCGAGAAAATTCGTTCACGGCGACATAAAACCATCGAACGTCCTTCTTGACGGGGATTACAACCCGAGCGTCTCCGACTTTGGTCTCAACCATCTTGTCAGCATCGCAGGCAACATTATCGACTCCGCTCCATTCACAGGCATGATGGGCACGGCATTATCCTCGATGAAAAAATCGAGCGGGTCGTTTGAACGACCGAGTCAATATATGGCTCCCGAGGCTCGAATCCCAGAAGCCAAGCCCACTCAGAAGTGGGACGTGTATTCTTTCGGCGTGTTATTGTTGGAATTGTTGACGGGAAAACGACCCGATTTGGGCTCCGCCTCGACCTCGTATGGAACAGATGTCGGTGGGACGGAGCAAGTATCCGAGCTGGTTAGATGGGTCAAGAAGGGATTCGAAGATGCCAGACCGTTGGCCGAGATTGTCGACTCGGTTATTACTCGCGAGTCGTATGTGAAAAAAGAGCTGATATCCGCGTTTCATATCGCGTTGGCGTGCACGGATGAAGACCCGGAAGAACGTCCTCGAATGAAGATTGTTTCGGAGAATCTCGATAAAATCGGTTAGTGAAATTGAAGGTGAATTTCATTTTGAGGTGAGTAAGGGGAAGCTTAAAAATGATATCGTTAATTAATTGAGAGTACATGCAATTTATTTTCTACACCTTAGTTTATTCCTTTCTTAATATGTGATTATATTTTTTATTATTGTTGAATATTTTTGATCAATTTTTATCTTGTATGGTTGTATAGCAACTAGTAGGAGAATCGTTTTATTTGGTTGTAATTTTTCTTATTTGATTACATGATAATTGTGCAAAATGTTACGTATATATCGTGTATTTTTTCTTATTCAAATTCTTCTCATTATGCTTACTTGGGCTTTTCCTGAAACGAATTTAGTTAGGTCAATATAACTTATTATTTACTATGAGTTTGGGTCGGTATTTTTTCAAAAAAATCAGGCTTGGTACTTTTTGGGCCAAATTTTATTATGGTAAATATATATATTTATAATTTACAAAGATTTAATATTAAAATAAAAAAAATATTAAGCCCAATATAACTTATTATTATTTACTATTTTATAAATAAAACAAAATAAAGTTTGCATGAGTTATTAAGGAAAATTTGAATACGAGTCCATTTTAGTTTTATGTATAAAAAAGGCCATTTGCCTTGTCCCCAAATTTCAACATCACATTCTTTATCATAATCATAATAAAAATGGTGAGTAACAAGAAAAATACAATTAACAGTTAATTAATATATAATAAAAAAAATATATTAGAGTCACCTACAAACCATCGAATTCGTCCCGATTTACAATTTTGTATGTAAAATTTAAGGACACACCTATATAATTTCTTTTTTAACACTTGATGTTAATTTTGTGGTTTGGTTTGGGATTCTAGAGTTTTTGATATATAATTAAGGTATATAGAATTAACTATTCTTAATCAATGTTAATTAATTATTAATTAATATTTTTTGTTAATTACCATATTAATTAGGATATAGACGACGCGGTGGTGAATTACGGGAGCAAAGTATAATTTTCCTAAAAAAGTAAAGGTTAATATATGTATTATTTTGTCATTTTAAGTTCGGTAGGAAATTAAAATGACTCGCCAAAGACAAAAATAAATATTCAGAAAAAATGGTTTAAAAATACTGGACTATATCAGAAAAATATAATTTCACTTAGACATAACAAAGATGTAAAAAAATACTAATAATGTCAGGCACCTAGATTTCGCACCTAGATTTTAAATGAAAAGTACATTCTGTAAGTTTCAAATTTAATCGCCACGTGTACTTCTAGGTGAAGATCTAGATAAAAATTCTAGGTGCATATCATTGTTGAAAAAATACTTTTATTCGAACAAGTATATCACATGTATAAAAAGTTTTAGAAAATATATATATATATATATATATATATATATATATATACACACACAGGCGTGCTAAGGAGAATCCACGAATCGAATCCAAAAAACGAATCCACAGACGGAGGGGTATTTTCGTAATTATCCAATTCATTCACGCGCTCTCTTCTTCGTTACTTCCTTTTCCCTCAGTCCCCAATCTCATATTCTTCCTTAGCCTCTCCGCCGACCAATACTTTTCAGACCCGAAACCTCTTCCACCTAGCGCGGCGACAGTCAGATATTGCAAGAAATTTCTTCCCGCTTCCAATTGCGAAGATCCAAGCTCATTAGTCCTACGAATTGGTATAATTACTTTTCAGATTCCCGCCACTTCCTCTCTCTCTTTCCCCAAGATTTCGCCCTTCTCTCTCTCTCTCTCTCTCTCTCTCTCTCTCTCTCTCTCTCTCTCTCTCTTTTGCTAGATCCAAGCTCAAGCTCGAGCTCGACGGTACTGGTGGCTGGTGCACGAAGCAGGCTTTTTCTTCAGTTTTGCATTACTCAGCTAGAAGACTCCTCCACAGTTTTCGCAAAAATCAAGTACCCTTTTTTAATTTAATTTTGTTTCGTACATCAAGCATCACCGATTTTGTTTGCTTTGTAAATTGTTTCCACCGAAAAATTCTATTTTATGTTTTTCTTTAAGATAAATGTCTGAAACCGCAACAGTTTTTCTTTGCAAATAGTACCAAATCGGCACATTTCACAGTTTTCTTGATCCCTGTTTGCTTCACGAACTAATGAGCTTAGCACATCGACACATTTCACAGTACCTTTTTACTGCAAACAGTACCAAATTGGCACATTTCTAAAATCGTGTTGCTTACCCTTAATAATTAGTTACAAATTCAAAACTGCAGGTCACTGGATGTCTACCAAAATGGAGAGAATTTATGTTGCCGTTCGAGCTCGGCCATTGTTGCCGGAGGATGCCAAGACGAGCCCTTGGCGGATCTCATCTGATTCGATTTGTCTTACGAATCAGTCCAGTAGATTTGATTTTGGTAAACTTTTCCTCTTTTTTGCTCTCTACTCCTTCAATTCTTCTAGTATTTTTTCAGATCTGAACATAAACTCTTAATTTTCTTTTTCTACAGATATAATATTTCTTCCCGCTTCCAATTGCGAAGATATTGCAAGAAATCTTGGCATCTAACCCTTCTTGCTGGCGACTCTGCTTAATTCTTGCGAGACGAAGAATACATTTTAAATACGCTGGTGTATTGTCGTATAAAAACGAACTTGCCTAACCACGGCCATGAAAAGGATCACGGTTCATGCTTGATAATGAAACAGGTTCCGATAAGAAAAGAACGACCAAAATTCTGGACTCCTTTCTAGACTGATTAGTATTAAGTATAGGAGAAAAACTCCAATCTGGCGCTAATGGAATATTAGGTCAAGATGTTGTCTATGTGTGAATGGATTTATGTGTGGATTTATGTTTTATACCATAAAATATATTACAAGTTGATCCGCTTGTGTTGCTACAATTATATATTTCTGGGGCTATGTGTGAATGGATTTATGTGAAGGGGCTACAATTATTAAGGACCAAATTGCTCGATTTTGTGAAAATTATGGGGATAAATTTGATATTTACACGTTTTTCTTTTTTCTTTTTGACAGGTTGATTCGCATTTATCTCTGAAAGAGGATAGTGAGCTCGGAACCATTTTTCTACAAGATTCTGGTAGTTCGTCAAATTATGGTTCTGACGACGATGAATTGGCCGCAACAGAATTTCTTTCAAACTTGAACAAGGACGATTTGCAATTAAAAGAAACCTTAATTTCTCACTTGCTACAGAAATTCGATAATTTACGAAGTTATCAGCGTAAACAAAATTCGATAATTTTTCTACAAGATTCTGGTAGTTCGTCAAATTATGGTTCTGACGATGATGCATTCTTTGAAATAAGCACATCACAATCCGATTTGAGATCTTCAAATTCCAATCACTCAAACGAAGTTATCAGCGTAAACAAACTCATCGAATCGGTATGAAAATAAAATCAAAATAAAGACGAGAAATATTTTTGAAAATTAAAAAAGTAAATATAAAATTGCAGGTAATGGCCACGACAGCCCTGGAAGCTAGTTCAACGAGCTCATCTTTTTCGAGAAATCCTGTTTCGTTCGACCAAATGAAGAATAATTGCGAAGCCCATATACTGGAGAAGCAACAAAAATGGTCTGCTCTTTTGAGTTTCAAATTCGACCAAGATTCTTTCAAATTATTCTTAGAAGATTCTCACTACGAGGTATTAAAATTGATATTTCCCAAATTGTATTTCATTTCATTGGTTTTACTTTTATTTATTGTGACAATTTTGTGTTGATAATTTTACAGGCATCGTCCAGTTATGAGTATGAATCGAAAGAGAATTTGAATGATAAAGAAAATAATGTGATTAGATGTGATTATTTGTCGAGCGGATCTGAAAATTCGTTTCGATTGCCTCCTGCCAGTCCTTACGATAAATTCTTAATAACTGCGGGACAATATTATTGGGATTGATTACTTGTACAAATTATGTGTTGTATTGTGATTGGTCCACCTAGGTTTTTTTTTTCTTTTGATTTTTTCGAGTGATCGAGTAATAGTTTAACCATCATAGCGAGGGTTATTTGGTAATTTTGGTTCTGATAAGTTATTTCGTGTACATCGAATCCCATTCTTGAATTTTGGTTTGAAATTTTTGTACCTGGACAGAATGTGGTTTTTATTTTAGATGTTTGTAATAGTTTAACCATCTTAAATAGTTTAACAATCGATGAGTATACTAAAATATAGTTAATTAACTATATTTTAATATATTCAATCGTATATTTTGTTAAATGTAATCATATATTTTGCTGAATTATGTGAAATTAATGATCGTATTCATCGGATAATTAACTATATTTTAGTAAAATCAATCTTATATTCTGTTACATTTAATCATACATTTTGCTAAATTCAATCATATATTTTTCTAAATTATATGAAATTAATGATAGTATTCATCGGATAATTAATTATATTTTAGTAAATTCAATAGTATATTCTGTTAAATTTAATCATACATTTTGCTAAATTCAATCATATATTTTGCTGAATTATATGAAATTAATGATCGTATTTATCGGATAATTAACAATATTTTAGTAAATTCAATCGTATATTCTGTTACATTTAATCATACATTTTGCTAAATTCAATCATATATTTTTCTAAATTATATGAAATTAATGATAATATTCATCGGATAATTAACTATATTTTAGTAAATTCAATCGTATATTCTGTTAAATTTAATCATACATTTTGGTAAATTCAATCATATATTTTGCTGAATTATATGAAATTAATGATAATATTCATCGGATAATTAACTATATTTTAGTAAATTCAATCGTATATTATGTTAAATTTAATCATATATTTTGCTAATTTCAATCATATATTTTGCTGAATTATATGAAATTAATGATCGTATTCATCGGATAATTAACTATATTTTAATATATTCAATCGTATATTCTGTTACATTTAATCATACATGTTGCTAAATTCAATCATATATTTTGTTGAATTATATGAAATTAATGATCGTATTCATCGGATAATTAACTATATTTTAGTAAATTCAATCGTATATTCTGTTAAATTTAATCATATATTTTGCTAATTTCAATAATATATATTGCTGATTATATTAAATTAATGATCGTGTTCATCGGATAATTAACTATATTTTAGTAAAATCAATCGTATATTCTGTTAAATTTAATCGTATATTTTGTTAAATGTAATCATATATTTTGCTGAATTATGTGAAATTAATGATCATATTCATCGGATAATTAACTATATTTTAGTAAATTCAATCTTATATTCTGTTACATTTAATCATACATTTTGCAATATTCAATCATATATTTTGCAATATTCAATCATATATTTTTCTAAATTATATGAAATTAATGATAGTATTCATCGGATAATTAACTATATTTTAGTAAATTCAATCGTATATTCTGTTAAATTTAATCATATATTTTGCTAAATTCAATCATATATTCTCTCAGTACGATGAATTATTTGAAATTAATGATCATGTTCATCAGATAATTTACTATATTTTGGTAAATTCAATCGTATATTTTGGTAAATTATATCGTATATTTTGCTACATTCAATAATATATTTTGTTGAATTATACGAAATTAATGATCATGTTCACCGAATAATTAACTATATTTTGCTCAATCTAATCGTATATTTTGCTAAATTCAATCGTATATTTTGCTAAATTCAATAATATATTTTGCTAGATTATATGAAATTAATGATCATGTTCATTGAATAATTAATTGTTTTTTTAATAAACACTTTGAACTTGATATCATTATTTTAATAAACACATTGAAATTAATATCATTATTTTAATAAACACTAATCAATATTTATTAGTGCATGTACAAAGATATCATCTTATAAAGAACAGCCTAAACTCTCTGCTGTAAAACCCTAACAAACCCACAATACCACCAACCAAATCAATTTCCCACCCATTTAAACATAAAAGGACCCTTCAGCAGCCTCAACAACCATGGGAGCCTCCCTCCTGACTGTCTCGACAACAATGGCTTGAGTCGTCAGAACCATGCCCGCAATCGAAAACACGTTTTGCAACACTCCGCGAGATCGTTCCCGAGATTGTCTCAGAATCGCACCAAAATCGTCGCCGTGTTCGTCTCATAATCGCGTTTGAGGCACATAAACACGGAGAAGACCAGCATGTCGTCTCGTCGCCATTGGGAGGTGCTGAACCGATTAGAAGAGCGTCTCGTCAGCATTGGGGTTGTACGAAGATCAGAATACCGTGTATCAAGGATAAATCAGATATTTGAGTTCGATTTACGTTTAATCAAGGATCAATTGGTGCTAAATTGGGAAATATACAGTGTAAATCCTAAGGATTTTGCTCCAACTCAACCTGGTCATCCAATAACATAAAAGATGAAATCACTACCCAAAATTTAATACCATATCCTCGCAGAAATAATTCTTTCATAGAAAAATAATTTCTAATTTAATCAATTAAATGGATTCGAATGAACCCTTGAAAAAGCAAGACAAAATTAAAGAAAAGACTTTCATCAGTACCTTGGGCTTGGAAAATTTATGGAGACTACCGAGAAGACATTCCAGTTGTTTGAGCTTCATTTTGACAAACTAAGATCCGGCGACTGTACCTCTCTGCTATACGGTGGCTTCGCCAAAAACTAGGGTTTGGAGAGTTTTCAGATCGGCATGAATAAGAGACGATTCAATCTTCTTGTTCGCATACTCTCGCATATTCACCATCACCGGAGAAAGATCGGGCCATCGCTCGAAAAAGAACGACGTCTCAAGCCAGTCGCACGACATTTGGCGGCAAAATCGAAATTAGGGTTTCTTCGGTGCTCGGAGTGTATCGCGAGAAAGAGGCGGACCATGGCCATGCATTTCGGCCTGACTGAAACGAGAGAAGGAGCCAGCGAGAGAAGAGGGGCGAGCTCAATCGACATGGCGATCCTCTTATCTTCTTCTCACTTTTTTCTTTTTTCTTTTTCTGGTCGTGCATCAACAGGAAAGAAGGGGAGAGATGAGTTGAGTTTCTCGAGAGAGAGCAGAGAGAGAGAGAGAGAGCGCATCAACAGGAAAGAAGGGGATGGCCCGATGGGGTATTGGGCTAGAATAATTATAAAAAGAACCCCAGCTATTTTCATTTTAACATAAGTTTGTACAATTACGAAGAGGTCCCTCCGACTCTATATATATATATATATATATATATATATATATATATATATATATATATATATATATGTATGTTTATAAAATATGCAAATTTCTATTACAGAGAAAGTCAAGGAAAAAGAAGGAAAAGAATGATTTATGTATCACAGAAAATCGGTATGATTCTAAAAAATAGGATATTTTGTATGTAACAAAGAATTTATTGACGGTCATAAAATCTAAAATCAAACGGTCATGTCGACCAAACAAAAATGTTAAATCATTAAATATAATTAACATTCATCCAAATTAACAATTCATTAAGGGCATGTTTGTTTTGCAGTAACTCTGTCAATTAGTAAGTCGGCATACTGCATTAGTCTATTTTTTATTGTTTGGTTTGATGTAATTTGTCAAACTACTGCAAGTCGACTTACATTGTCTCTCATTTTTCCTGCAACTCAAGATTCTCTCAAATTTACAAGAAGTGGAGATACATCACAACACAACCTCCCCTCAAATATGGATTATATTTTAATTGTGTTAATTTAAAAAATTAATCAAGCACAATAATCTGAATAAATAAATAAACACTACTCACAATAATCTAAATAAATAAATAGACACAACTCGAAAATACCACAAGAAATTATTACATTTTAGTATAGGCATAAATTATATTTTCATTGTATTAATATAAGAATCTAATCAATCACCATAATCTCAAAATAACTAAAATTATATTAAAATTATATTAAATATTATTTTTTTATATTATTTTTAAATATTTTAATTATTCTGTCATTTTCTTAATATTTGTAAATATGAATTATATTTTAAATATTTGCGTTTTCTACTAATTAGTAATGAAATGTAACGCTAGACTCATTACTAATTCAAAGAAACCCGAAAATATTTTAAATATAATTAATATTTGAAAAAGCTATAAAAATTGAGAAATGTTATGAATTATTTTAAAACATTATTAGTATTTGAGAATATTAAAACATGATGTATACAAAATTTATATATATATATATATATATATATATATATATATATATTTATTTATTTAAATTATTGTGTTTGATTAATTTTTTAGTTATCAAATGAAAATATGATCCATACTTATATTTGAACAAAACATTTTTTATGTCAAAATTATTTTTTTTGAAAAATATGATTATTTTTGATATAAAATACTTATAAATATGATTTATTAACATTTGATAAAAATTTAGGATATTTATTTTGATATTTTTCAAATAATATATATTTTAGACATACATATATATGGATGCAATGTGGGTTAATATATCAAGGAAAAAACCAATTTCAACATCGAGAGTGTCATATCTCAAATTTTTTAAAAATTTGGTCTATTGTAATAAATCTGAAACATATTGTGTCTTCTTATAAAAAATTTCTTAAATTTATTTTCAAATTTTAATACATATAAATTTAGAAATTTCATAATTCAATTACATCAACCCAAACATAAAAACTATAAATCCAGTAGTTTCATTTTCGTGAATCCAAACATTTGAATTTGAAGTGCATTTTCGAAAAGTCGACTTGTGAAAAGTTAATTTACTTGATGTAATTTCTAATACGATCAACCCAACATGTCCTAAAATTAACAATTTCGAATTAACACTTTCAAAATAATTTCCCATATAAAAAAAAAAAAACGATTTCTATATGTACAAAAAATCCAAACGGCTCAGATCTACTTTCAGATTTAATCCGACGATCAAGATTCACAACCAAAATAAGGAAATAACCTACTTAGCGACAAAGCATCCTTTCTTTCCATTCTCAGAAAAGGAATATTTCTTTTACACCCCTACAAACTATCAAAATATCATCCAAACCCATCTTAAACAAGGCAAGTCTTCCCATTCGCTGCATTTCTTTTGTTAAGTTGAAAAAAATAAGGAAACAATCCAAAAAAAAATCATTATAATAAAAAAGGAAACATATTAATGAAATATTTTTTCTAGATATACTTATATAAATTACAATAAAAAATAAAAAAAATATTATTTCTTACCCATAATTCAGATTTCTTTCCATACCCAAAAAACATTTATGATTTTCTTTCCATAAATAACACCGCCTCTTTATCCCCAAAACCCTCCTATATAAACCCTCTCTCTCTCTCTCTCTCTCTCTCTCTCTCTCTAATACTTGCACAGTTGCACATATATACTACTTACACTGTATAGGTACATATTGATATAGCATCAATGGTAGCCTGCAAGAAGAGAAGCTTAGAGTACATCACCGATGAATCCAAACGCCGATCGACGTTCAAGAAGAGGAAGGTCAACGTGTTCAAGAAGGCGAGCGAGCTTTCTATTCTGTGCGGAGTGAAAGCTTGCGTGGTTCTTTACTCTCCAGACGAAGCACGGCCGGAGGTATGGCCGTCTCAGGGCGAAGCTAACGAGTTGTTAGCGAGATTTAATCAAATGTCGGAGGAAAAGAAGCGCATGAAAATGACGGATTCTGAAAAAATCATGCGGAAGTCTATCGAGAAGACGAAACAAGAGTTGGAGAAAATTGAGATGGAGAATCGCGAGTTGGAGTTGAATATTTTGCTGAGCGAGTGTATGGATGGTCGGCGTAGTATACAGGATTTGGGATTCGATGACGTGGTCAATCTGACATTGATTGTGGACGAGAAAATCAAGAAACTTGAAGAGAGGAAGGATGAAATTGGAAAAAATCAAGAGAAGATCAATGAAATTCGTCCTGCTGAGAGTTCTGTTACTGATTCGGGAAAGAATATATTGGAGTGGATGAATGAAATTCGATCATCAGAGGCTCTGGTTACTGATTCCGGTGATGAGGAGGAGGAAGATGGACGTGAATGCCTGCAATTATTCCCGATGAACACCATTGAAGAGGAGGAGAGGACGAAGAATAAAGGAAAGAGTGTGATTAATTAGTTTCCCTTTCATGTTTTAGTCGAAAGGGATTAAACTAATTAATCCCCTTTCTACACTTGAATTTGATGAGTTTTTTCGTTTCTTTTGTTTTTTAGTTTGTAGTTTTTACAGAGATTTTTTTTTTTCATTTTTTTTGGTGATAAAATGAAATTTAGTCTTGTGTAGTTTGTAATTGTACTTGGAATTATGAGTGTTTGAATTTTTTTTTTGTTGATAAATGAAATTTGAACTCGTCTAGTTTGTAATCATACTTGGAGTATGTTCAATGTGAGTGTTTTTTTTTTTCTGAATATAATTAATCCCTTATTTATTTATTTTACTTTTGTATAAATACGGATCAATGTCACGAAATCCTGTTATAATATCGCTGTCGATGACATTGTTTCGTTTGCTTATTGAAGTCGAGAAATTGATCGAATCTATATTTTCATCCCATGATCAAATTGTAAACTCGTTATTGTCCGTATAGTTAGGAGGCCCCGAATGCTCATGCTCCGACTTTTCCATGATTTTCGAGAAATCGACAAAATGAGTTGCGGATTTATGTTTACACTGGCCTCTCTGTTCTGGAAGGGGCCTGCTACATGAGATGGTAACTATGAGCAATTAGGGTTGAGAAATTATGAATCAAGGATTTATCAATGTGTTGATGATCCTTTATTTAATGTTTAATTACAAAAATTGGAAAAAAAACAGATATTTTGAAGAGAAAACAAAAAAAAAATATTGGAACCAAAGAAGAATTAGGGATAGTACGGATATTTTTTTTGAATCAGGATCAGGAACAAATCTTAGTAGGGGTCCCCCCCTCAAGATTTTCGATGAACAGTATATATATCTAATGATTAAGTGTATTTTATCAGTATAACAGTGTAAATTTTATTGTTTATCTCCCCAAAAAAATAGTACAGTGTAATTTCAAAACTATTATTTCATTTTGCCTCTCCAAAAAAATCATGTCAAGATTCGTCACTGATTAGGATACCCAATGGGTAGCCTTTTATCATTCATTAAACAAGTAAAAAGATGAATTTACATTGTGGATAAGTCGGAAAAAAAGAAGAGATAAACAAGTTCGGTTTCTATGCTTACGTAGCCGGCCTCCTCGGGCTCAGTGGTGTTATGCACCACGCAACATAAAACACCCAAACAACCCGCAAGCCATGTTATTTCCAAATTTTCATTGCTATGCATCAATTACCCACTTAATCACATTAATTACTTTCCAATTTAAGATATGCGGGTCGATTGGGGGATTCATAGTGCGAGGTGTGTAGAATTATTGCCTCGGGCTAGCCCAGCTTTTTTGGAGAGATCGGTTGGGGATTCTATTCCGTAGCACTTTTGGATACATCCTTTCCATGTGTTATCCCTTGATTGATCGAGTTTCCAAAATGATTTTTTGGAGGTCATACTTTGAATGGTGGGCTCCTTTTCATTTCCCAAAATCCCCAACTCAATTAATTATACTTTGAATTAATTATTAATTAAAATAATTAATTATGAGATTTTTGCATTAACTGTTAATTACATCACAATTAACTGTTAATTCAAAACATAATTAATTGAGTGAAAAAATTTAGATACAAATTGGAGATGGAAAAAAACCTCCCAACTAAAGCCACCTCAATGAGCATGAGTGGGGGGAAATAGGGGCACATGATATACTTTTCCTTTTCTTTTTGGAGACAAACATTTTTCCAATTTACTAGGTTTCTTCTCGGTTCCATCCTGATTTAGGAGAGTTCTATGGTACACCATTTTTTTCTTATTATACACCTCATTGCAGTTGGACAGTGGAGATTAACAACATTTAAATATGGATCATGTATATCCTTGTCAAAAGTGGAGAAGTATCATGTAGATCCCTAAAAAACATTGCACACTCATTCTTTTCGAATTTTGTCTAATTAATGGGGAGTTCTATCATACACCCTTTTAAAAGGGTATTTTGGGTATTTAAAATGGTGTATCATAAAATTTATATTTTAGGAAATTTATTTTTTAAATGAACAACAAATAATTCCTATTTAGCCAAACATTTAGTTGATAAATGCATTTGAAAATTTACCTTAAATACTCATTAATGGATAATTACTCAAAATACCCTTGAAAATGGATGTATCATAAAAAAAAATGTATGATAGAAGCCCCCTTGTCTAATTATTTTATTTGCTCCTTATCCATTGAGTTCATCATTTTCTAATTATAATGCAGTGAATAGTCAAATGGGAATGAAGCTAATTTAGTACAAAGATTTGATCCTGCAGCCGAGATTGACACGATTGATTTTCTTATTCTTTGATTTTTGATTTTTTGTTTATGTTTTAAGTGATATTGTAGGGTCTAGTCTAGAGAGGCAATTTTTTGAAGTTTTGGATTGTGGTATTTTTGTAATGGAATTCTTGATAGGCTTGCTCTCGTCCTTTGAATGTTACGAAATATTTTGTAATGCGTCTTTATTGAGTTCGTTTATTATTTGTGATTGCTATTGTCATTAGAAGTTAGACGTTCTAGTTGTTTGGTTTGTAACTATGTTCAATTATCTAATCTCAGTTTGCAAAGAGTTCCGATCTAAATTCTTGGATTATAATTATAATATAGAGATCAAACATTAAACCGGACTTATCATCTAATCATGTTGAGATAGATCGAAAAAAAGATTCTAAAAATATAATATATTTTTAAAGGAAAATACTTGAATCTTGATATCTTAGAACCACTAAAATTACAGTCCTTAATTATGTATGTGTGTCCAAAATAAGATCTGGAATATGATGAAATTTGGAAAATGATGAATTTGATGCACCTAAAAGCAAGAATTTGATTATATTGATGTTTCTTTTGATTTTATGAATATTTCCGGATCCATTCTCTATGAGATCAATGAAATGCTATTAACTTTTAAATGTGTTGATTTGAGTTTATTGTTCAGATACTAAATTACATAATTAATAATACTAATCATGGTCGGATAGGAAAATAAATGACCGAGGAAAGAGGAGATGAGAGAGAGAATCATATGGAAAGAAAGGATAGGAAGATAAGGAAAAAAGGCAACAAATTAATTGAAGATCAAATGAAAATTAAATGGAGAAAAAAATGTAATACATGTTAATAATTTTAGTATCCAAACTACTCTTTTTAACAGAAGGATATATATGAATCTATGATAGAAGCTCCCATTAATTTATTTTTATTCGAATTCGGATACAAATGCGGATAAAAACATAGAATTTTGATATTGACATATTCGAATATAAATATTATCCATATCAACATCAATCCAACTTTATAATTTTTTTTTAAATATCGTTTGAATGTAAATTTTATGTCAACATATTTTTACTATGAATATGTAGTTTTCTATGTTCATATACCGTTCAATACATCAAGTGTATAGTCTCAATATACCATTTATAGTATCAATATATTTTCATTGTTTATATACATTTTTCAACGTGAATAAATTTTTTTAAGGTTTAATATACTATTTACAGTATCTATATACTATTTACAGTGTGAATATAATGCTTTCAGGGACAATACATAATTTTCAACATCGATATATCATTCTCAAGTTGAACATATCAAGTTTTCAACACCATTATACCATTTTCTTGATCAATTTTCATTTTGTAATATTATTATATCTTTTTCTGTGTTAATATATGATTTTCTAGGGTCAATATATGTAATTTTTAGTGTCATTATATCAGTTTTCAGTATCGATATATTATTTTCAAGATCAGTATATCATATTCAAGGTCATTATATTATTTTCGGTGTCAATGCACTGTTTTGTTACGTACAATGTTTCAAGTGATCTGTATTGATTTTCTATTTTAATCTTTTTTATTCTTAATATTTTAGTGTCGCAATATCATTTTTGTAATCAACATGCTATTTTAAGTACCATTTATACGACTTTTTTTCCCTACTACCCATTACTCAGTGCAAGTTGAAGTATCTATGAATTCGATATGCTATTTTTGTTTAATTGATAAATTAAATCGTAATCACTAATTGAATTACCAATTTAATATAAATAGTAATGATTTAAAGTTTTATGAAAACTATGATATGCCATATAACTTCCCAAAAAGAAACTAGAAACTAAATAATCTATAGTACAATTTTGCAAACAATTGATTCATTGATCTCAAATTGATATTAGCAAAGTTTGATTAGATCATATCTAAAAGAACAGAGATAGAATAATTCAAATTGCACATTATGTTAATTAATTAATTAATAATTAATTACCATGATGATCAAGCAAGAGATGAGAGAAGACTATTGCTGGTGAGCTGTCATGCCTCGTAAAAAAAAATTCTCGGTATATGCTGATGCGGTAACCTTGTTTCTCGAATCCAATTCAGAATTTCTCCAATGACTCCCCTGACCTATTTGATCCGGAATGACCGTAGACCGTGGAGACTCCGCCAGAATTCGAGAGACCGTGGAGACTCCGCCAGAATTCGAGAGACCGTGGAGTCTCCGCCAGAATTCGAGAGACCGTGGAGTCTCCGCCAGAATTCGGGAGACCGTGGAGTCTCCGTCAGAATTCGGGAGACCGTGGAGTCTCCGCCAGAATTCGGGAGACCGTGGAGACTCCGCCAGAATTCGAGAGACCGTGGAGACTCCGCCAGAATTCGGGAGACCGTGGAGACTCCGCCAGAATTCGGGAGACCGTGGAGTCTCCGCCAGAATTCGGGAGACCGTGGAGACTCCGCCAGAATTCGGGAGACCGTGGAGTCTCCGCCAGAATTCGAGAGACCGTGGAGACTCCGCCAGAATTCGGGAGACCGTGGAGACTCCGCCAGAATTCGGGAGACCGTGGAGTCTCCGCCAGAATTCGGGAGACCGTGGAGTCTCCGCCTGAATTCGGGAGACCGTGGAGTCTCCGCCTGAATTCGGGAGACCGTGGAGACTCCGCCAGAATTCGAGAGACCGTCGTGGAGGCTCCGTCAGAATTCAAGAGACCGTCGTGGAGGCTCCGCCAGAATTCGAGAGACCGTGGAGGCTCCGCCAGAATTCGAGAGACCGTCGTGGAGGCTCCGCCAGAATTCGAGAGACCGTGGAGGCTCCGCCAGAATTCGAGAGACCGTGGAGACTCCGCCAGAATTCGGGAGACCGTGGAGTCTCCTCCTGAAATCGAGAGACCGTGGAGACTCCGCCAGAATTCGAGAGACCGTGGAGACTCCGCCAGAATTCGAGAGACCGTGGAGTCTCCGCCAGAATTCGAGAGACCGTGGAGACTCCGCCAGAATTCGAGAGACCGTGGAGACTCCGCTCACGATCTTTTGAAAATGATTCAAAATTAATATAATTGAAGTTGAAACTTTGAAATTTAAAACTAGGAATTAAAAATAAATTAAAAACTAAAATTCATATGTGTTAAAAGAATTTTCTTAGATAATGCTAGGTTTGGTATAAATTGGGTCTGCATTTATCCATAATGTCCCTATCAGACTTAGAAAAAATTAAAGTGTAAAATTCTAAACTAAGTTGACGCCTCAAGATTGACCCTAAAATAATTAATTATACTCACAAAACCTATCTATCATTACTTTCTTTTGTAAAATAAAATGATATTTTTTCTATAAAGATTTATGCACAACCGGATAATATATCCAGAAATTACAAAATTCAATTTTCAGGTACAATTTACAATATATCAAAACAAAATTACGACGTTAATGGAAATTCAAGTGTGTTCTTCTTCGGCTCTACGACATTCGTCGAATTGTTCATCTCTATGATATTCGTTGAATTCTCCGGCTCTACCATATTCGCCGAATTCTCGGATATACCATATTCGTCGAATTCTTCGGCTCTACCATATTCATCGAATTCTCGGATATATCATATTCGTCGAATTCTCGGATATACCATATTCGTCGAATTCTTCGGCTCTACCATATTCATCGAATTCTCGGATATACCATATTCGTCAAATTCTCGGGTATACCATATTCGTTGAATTCTCGGATATACCATATTCGTCGAATTCTCGGATATACCATATTCGTCGAATTCTCGGATATACCATATTCGTCGAATTCTCAAATATACCATATTCGTTAAATTCTTCGGTTCTACCATATTCGTTGAATTCTCGGGTTTGTCATATTCGTCGAATTCTTCGGCTCTACCATATTCGTCGATTTTTTCGTCTCTATCATATTCATCTAATTCTTCAGCTCTACCATATTCGTCGAATTTTTCGGATCTGTCATATTCGTTGAATTCTTCGGCTTGACCATGTTCCTCAATTCAAGATCTTGTAGGATTTGAGACTCGATAGGTACTTTTGGTTCTTCTCGTTCGATAGTTTCATTTTCTTTTTGTTCTTCTTGTTCGATAGTTTCATTTTTTCGTTTTCTCGTTTGATAGTTTCTTTTTTCGTATAAGTTTAAGTTATTTATTATGTTTTGAACTTTTGATTTATTTGTTTTAAAATCTTCAATTTTTTATGGTTTTTCTAATTTAATTTTTGTTTCTACTCTTTACTACCGAATCTACAATCCTACACCAACTCAAGAAGAATTTAAACAAAATTACCATGTATAATTACTAAAATGTAATGTTAAACTGTGATAATTAAGCAAAAAATCAAGTGGCTCATCACATATATAAGAACCAGCTGGTCAGCATACATAGTATATACTTTTGCTGTTTATTGGCTTCCAACAAATATTAATTTAATCATATTTATGTTTGTATATTTCTCTCATTGGTTAAAAACATTTCATAAAGGATATTTAAACATCTAAAAGGGTGTTTGAAATGTATAATTAAAAAAAAAAAAGAACAATAAACCAGTATTTAAGTCCTTGAAAACTTTAAGGGCATGTTTGGGTGACCGTATTATAAATTACATGAAGTAAATTAACTTACCGCAAGTCGATTTTCGGAATTGTGTTTCAAGTTGTAATGTTTGGATTCACGAAAATGAAACTACAGGATTATATAGTTTTATGTTTGGGTTGATGTAATTGAATTATGAAATTTCAAGATATTCTTTCCTACATATATATTTTTTCTCAATGATATTCTTTGATGATTTACCACCAAAATCTGGTCACGAAATTTTTTGTGTATCTCTCGATATTTACATTGTATGGATGTTTTAGATATTTTAGATAAACAAGATTTATAAAATGACTTAAATAGATGAACAGCCAATTTTGTGTGTATCTCTCGATATTCTTTGACTCAATCGGGTCATCGCAACACATCCAACATCGGACTCATGGATCACTCTTATTATGTACGAATTTCGGATGGAATGTCTTTTGTCAATTATGTCCCTCGAAATTCTGCTTGCTTGCCCTCCTTAAATTTTTTTGAGAAGCATCGAAACGATAAAACCTCCCACTAAAACACTTAAAGCAGCCGCACGTTGGTCTTCGATCGACATTTTGAAAACCTATACAAATCACCAAATTAATCAGAAAATTATCTTTCATACAGAACTTCATACATCAATAATACTCTTTTTGTGCTAAATAAATTAATCATAAGCATCTAATTATTTTGATAATTTTCAGGGGGTTCTTTGCAAAAAATGATGAGGGGCCCATTTTAATGCTCCGTTTGCATTTGTAAAATAGGATCATATATATCCCTGATGTTTTGAGGTTTATTAGGAGTTATTGAGCAATTTCGAGAAATAAGGATTTACAGGATATTATTATGTTTTCAGGGATATATATCTATGAAATCGATGTATACTATTTTTTCACAGTAATCAATATGCGAAGGTTTCTCTTCCTGATGATTTCGGTAAAGATATGGATCCAGAGATTAAGATAAAAATTACATAAAAACCCTCCAAATTATTAATAATTTTGAATCCATGAGAATGGCAGAAATTGCTAAGAAATTTAAAGTACCATTTTTTAGAGTACATTTTTATAGTTGTAAGCAAATCTGGTAGAAATTTAAGGTATCATTTTTAGAGTACATTTTTTGAACCAAATATACGTTCTCTAAAAAATATATACTATTTCCTATATCAATAAAACTGGTACGAAACTTGACTGTAGCGTTTTGTGATACTGAAGTTCTTTTCCACATAATAAAACTGGTACCATTACTCGAATTTCAGATTGTGTACCGGAGAAATTGCGAAATATTTGGAAGG
This sequence comes from Luzula sylvatica, assembly GCA_946800325.1. Classification (NCBI taxonomy): domain Eukaryota; kingdom Viridiplantae; phylum Streptophyta; class Magnoliopsida; order Poales; family Juncaceae; genus Luzula; species Luzula sylvatica. Next base: position 70,059,447 of record OX326960.1, read on the forward strand.
ACAAATTGGAAATTGCGAAATATTTCAGATTGTGTACAAAGTTTAATTGGAAGATCTATTGAGAAGGACAAATTTCTAATACCAGAATTTAATATTTCGAAGGAGAATTCCTAATAACCCTAATAACTGAGTTTATTACCCCCAATAATACCCAATAATACCCAACAATCCTAATAACCCTAATAACAGCGATTCATATAGAGTTTAATTGCAAGTTCTATTGAGACTTATCCCAAAAAATACCCCCAATTCAAACCCTAATAACAAGAAAATCCATGAATTTGAGAAGAAATCGTTCACTTACAGAGTTGGAGCGAGTAGAGAGGGTTGAACGAAGAGAATACACTGTCCTGTACGAAGAGAGGGGGCGCTGTGCTGGAGCGAGCAGAGAGAACGAGCGAGCGGAGAGGGTGTGATGTGGTGATTTCAGACTCTCCCGCCAAGTTGGGGTAGGTTTGTTTTTGTGATGTAGCTGCACTTGTCGTAATTTTGAGGGTAAGTGGAGTTGCAGGAAAAGAGGGTGAGAATGTAATACGAGTTGCAGTATTTTGACAAACTACATCAAACCAAACAACAAAAAATAGGCTAATGCAGTAATTATACTTACTAACTGCCACAGTTACAGCAAAACAAACAGCCCCTTAGGGCAAAATAATCAGAAAATATTTGAAACATATCAATATGTCCACTGAATTCAATTATGTACAATTGGTACGTTTAAGAATAAGTATTTAGAGGCAAAATATCAATTCCTAATGAAAATAAGTCCTTTTTGAGCAATTCTGCATTTTTAAAATGTAAACCAGTCATGCCCACATTTTTCGCCGCCTCGATATTTCCCTCCCTAAATGAAATAAAATTGTATATTACCGAAAATAGATTTAAATAATAACAAAAATTTCAAAAATATGAAGTAAAAAATGAACCTGTCATCGATAAAAACACAATTTGAAGGCTCGATTCCAAGATGATTTATGACATCATTATATGAATCAGGAGAAGGTTTTCTCTTACCTGCATATATTTAGTCAAATTTGCAAAAGAGCCCCTCTGTTATGCCTAAATTTCAGAAAAGACGAGAGAGATTTAAATACCAATAGCGCAAGAACAAAATGTCCAAGACAAATATTTTGAGAGCTTCAATTTCTCTTCAATCATCATATACCTACATATTTTTGCATTTAATATCAAGATAATAAGATATATTTTACAATAATATAAAAGGAAAAAAATGTTGAGACCGAGGATAGATTTGGTTAAATTGAGTGCTTATTTGAAGAATTGAGAGCAAATTTGGTTAAATTGAGGGCAAAATTGAATCTCAATCAAGCTTGATTTGAGGTTAGGATAATTGTAAACACTATATTATTAATATAATATTTAAAATTGGATTTAACTAACCAGATTGGATAATTCGTGAAGGCATGAATTTCATAATTATTTTGTTTCAATCCATTTAATATTGATTCAACACCATCAACATATGAATAAGCCTCGACCATGCATTCTTTTAGCCCTAAAATATGTTCAAAATATATTATATTTCTTATTAAGTATAAAGTATAAACCTTACTAATTTAGTCAATACGTTGATAATATTTAAGATTTACCATCCAAATCAAAAGATCTTCCATCTTTGAAGAATTTCTTAGCTAATTCACTCTGGTAAAAAAAAAAAACGTTCAAAATTCAAATTCAATAGTATCAATTTAACAGAAGTTCATAAATTCATTAAATTTTGAGGTATAAATTAACACCTCATCAATCAGGCCTTTTTCAAATTCAACCCATGCAGTTGGATGTTTGGTTTCGAGTAATTCTTTCATCGACATTCTGACAAACCAAATTAGCACAAACACAAAAATCTTAAACGTGCGTTAAGCATCCTTTAATCAAATTAAGACCCAATTAAGAAATGGAGAAAAGAAGCGAACTTGAAGAAAGAGGGGATGTGATGATAGAAGGGATCCTTCACTATGGTATCCATTACATCAAACAGAAGAACCGGAAACTTCCGTTGCCGAGAAATCTGGGTGATGCAACTTGAAGCGTCGTCCATTATAGAGCGAGTTCGAGAGCACGAGCTTCGTGGGGACAAAGGCGAGCACGCATAAGGCAAGCTTCGGACCAGAGATACCATTGATTGATGGAGTGACAAGGGAAGGACAAGGAGAGAGATTAAATCGATTACGTGCACGAAAGAGAAGACATATATGGGCCTGTTTAGGCCCAATACAATTTTTGAATATTCAACTTTAGCCCAAATGTTAAAGGTTACTGGTGTTATGGGATATGTCATATGTTAGCGTGAATATTTCAAAAAAAACAAACCGAACCCGCATCGTCATATCTGTATCGTATACTAATTGAAAAATTGACGTTATCTGTAGTGGCATCCGTGCATTTTATGTTACGAGTAAAAATAATATAAATAAAATATAGTACCGAGAATTAGTTTTATTCATTAATTTTCATTTTCATACATTATACAGTCTAAAATAAAATTAACAAGCACTAAATTAGAATATGAAAGATTTTTAGGGGTTATAAAAAAATAGATTTTAGATTAATGGAGTTCAATATTTTTATGAATATTTATACTACTATTGTTTATTATAAATAATATAATGCTACCCCCTTCACAAGGCATTGACACGTGGAAGGGGGTAGTTTTTCATTTTATCTCATTTTTTTTTCATCTTTTTCAATTTTGATCCTTTTCTTTTAATTTTTCTTTTACCTCAATTTTTTTCCTTTTTCGATTTTGGTTCTTCTTTGTTTTCTAATTTTTTTTAGGGAAATTTTGATATGTAGTCCAAAAAAGAATGGAACTACCCTAAATAGCCAGGAAAGTTTGAAAATTTGGAATATAACACTAAATAGCCAGGAAAGTTTGAAAAGTCGAGAGGATGGAGAGATGTCGACTTTTGAAAAGTCGACAGCTTATAAAACTGCCTTTCATCTTAAACTGCCTGTTAATTACGTGTTAAAACCGCTCGACTTTTGAAAAGTCGAGAGGATATTAAATCATCACACCGCTCATCTTAAATTTGGAATGTACCTGCCGAATCCTCCATTACAAACAATTACATTTAATTTGCGTGCTAATTAAAAAGATATAATTAAATATTCAGTAAAATTTATTCCAATTTATGAATTCGAGTAATTATTAATTTTATATTAAGTTAACAACCAACATGTACTAGTTATTATTTTAGTTAAATATATTAATTTAGAACATAGATCATGTTATGGTAAAATTTAGGAACAAATATCAATTTTTCAATTGAAAATAGTACCAAAATATAAATGAATACAAATGAATAGGAGGTGAGGTTTGGTTCCTCGCCTGGCGAACTATGATTCTTCGCCTAGCCCTTATGGATGTTGTTTCAAAGCCCGCCTTTGTTTAATTTATATTTAACCCCATCTAATTCCTTTTGGCTGCCAAATGGAACGAAATTAAGGAAAGCGGGGTTTCATTCTCCGCCTGCTACAGTAAGGCGAGGTTTCATACCGCGCAAAAGACATTTTGAGAATTATGTCCAAAACTTGGTTATTTCGTGAATATTGTTTCCAAACTTGGTTAGAACAGTAAAAATTTCTTTTATATATTCTTTTTGTTAGATTTATTAGCCGGTCACAATATAATCGGATTGTGCATGAAATGCATCCGAACCCGACCCGCAAACTGCTTTCCACTATCCTTCTATTCCACTCGTTAGTTCTAACTTGCGAGTGAAAAAACAAACGAAAAATGGAGAGATAATAGAAAAGAAACTATCGCCTCTCCTGAACTCTTCGCTCTACTTCGCGAATTCATTCCGTGCGACAATTAAGAGGATTTTTGCGGCTATTTTCGGCTTATTTTGAAGGTAATCCTGTTTCTTTGCACGAGTTTTTCTCCATGATGCAACCTTTGGTAACTTCGAACCCAAATGGTTCCTTTTTGACAAAAGTTCATCCCAATTCAAACAATTTATCCACCTATTCTTTAGCGAATCTAAGGAAAAGGGTTTGTATTAGTTGTTCGCATAATTTCTCCTCTTCTAGTTCTCAAATTCCGACTAATTTCTCCAAAATAAAGTCCAATGAGAAAAAGAAACGCTCAGTTTTCTGCTTAGATGTAAAACATGAGGAAACAGAGAATCAAACGAACCCAAATTCGAAACTTCTCAAAAATCAAAAGCTGGATGTGCGAGCTCTAGCATTAACTTTGCACAATGCAAACACTTCAGATGAGATCGCAAAATTACTCAAAAACTATCCCGATTTGCCTATTCCTGTTTATTCCACCATAATTAAAGGATTAGGTGCGGACAAAAAAATAAATGCGGCATTTGCATTATTTGATTGGATTAAAGAAAATAAACCCCCAAATCAAATTCTTTACAATACCCTCCTGAGTGCTATTAAATCAAGCAGGAATTATCACAAGGCAAGTGATGTAATTTCAGATATGAAATTGCAGGGCCTCGAACCCAACATAGTTACTTACAATACCCTAATGTCAATTTATATAGAAGAAGGCAAATCTCATGAGATAAATAATTTAGTTTCGGAAATCGAATTAAATGGTTTATCTCATTCTCCAGCTACTTATTCAACACTTTTATTATCTTACAAGGAATTAAATGATGCAAATGGCGCCCTCGAAATGTTAATCAAATTAATAGAAAATTTTGAAAGAGGCGAACTTGATAGAAGTTACGATTGGGATAATGAATTGCTTAAAATAAAAAATTCAACGTTCAGGATTTGTAATATAATATTGCGTAGATGGATTGTTAAGGAAGAAAACCCTCGAGTGAAAGTATTTAAATTCATGAATAAAATGGATAAAAATCGGATTAAACCAAACCTAAGCTTCTACCAAGGCCTCGTGTGGGCTTGCACAAAAGAAGAACATTACACAATAATGAAAGAATTATATAAAAGAATGAGAGAAAATAGCTTTCAAGGTGATGAAATTAGCGTATCGGCTTGTAACCATGTAATTTATTTATTTAGTAAATCAAAGAAATGGTGGGCCGCACTAGAGGTGTACGAGGAAATGCTCGATAAAGGACCCATACCGAATAACTTATCTTTTGGGTTAATACTTCAAAACTTTCAAACTTTATTAATGGCGGCTAGAAGAAGGGGAATTGTGAATTGGGGCATTAAATTGATGGATAAAATGGCCGAGAAAGGTTTAACACCCGGAAGTATAGAATTTAACGCCGTTCTCATTGCGTGTTCCAAAGCGGGAGAAACCGAAACAGCGATACGGATTTTTCAAAAAATGGTTGATCAAAATATCCATCCTGAAATTCACTCGTATTGTGCTTTGCTAAGTGCCCTAGAAAAAGAAACATTCTACGACGAAGCGATAGATGTATGGGTCAACATGGTTAGAGTCGGAGTTAGACCGAATATACATGCTTATACTATACTCGCTTCGATTTATAGTCGAAAAGGGGATTTTGATAAAGTTAATAGTATTATCGAAGAAATGGAATTAGTAAAAGTCCCACCGACCGTGGTCACGTACAACGCGATAATTTCTAGTTGCGTTAAAGGAGACATGGGAGAGTTCGCATTGGAATGGTTTGATAAAATGAAGGAGAAAAATGTGGAGCCGGACAGAATTAGTTATGAAGTTTTGATCGAGTGGTTGGTACGGGAAGGAAAGGATAAACTTGCGTACCAAATGTTTGTGGAGGCGTTTAGGGAGGGGTTGAAACTCGGTAGCAAGGCGCACAATTTGGTTTTGGAGGCGTGTATGGCTTCTGGTTTGAGTGTGGATTATCAGTACTTTGAAAAAATGAAGATTGATTTATAGAGAGTTTTTGTTATGTTGTTATTTTGATATGTTATTGTACTTGTTGAAAAATTGGAAAATGAATTTGAGATTAGCTGCTATGTTTAGTTGGGTGCAAATGATTCAAAATGTAATTTGTGGTGGTGCAAATAATTCAAGTACCCTTGATTTATTTTAAGGTTTCACAAAATGAGTTATTATTATTTTTGTTTGTAACTAGTATTATTACCAATGAATTTTTGTTTTTCAAAACCGGATCGGACCGGATGGTCTAACTGAAAAAATGCAGACCCGGACTTATATCCGATTCTGTTTGATAATTAGACTTCTATTCGATTCGGTTTGATAATTAAAGCGTATTTATTTAATTTGGATTAAAATTTTGTACAACTTAGTTGTTAATGTAATTTTGTGAAAATTTATTTAGCACAAAACAAATTAAGGAGCATACAGTTCAATTTGAATCATGCAATATTGGTAGTCCAAACTGCTGTTATAGTTTTTTCTTGTATTCAGGGCTAAATTGCAAAAATTGTGAGACTCAATCCAAGTTTGAATTTTCTACGTCGTAGGAGTTTTCAGGATTGGATTTACATGGGCTAACTTGCAAAATCAACAAGTTTAAATATTGTCCATCTACAGATCCATTTTGGGGTTGCATTGAGGAATAATATCAGCCGTGTGATTGTAATCACTTTTTTGTTCCCCCATTTTGAATATTACTATGTAAATGTAGTTTTTCGATTTTATGTTTGGTGTTTCTTATTTCTTATTCATTTATAAATGAGACTGTGACTCATTTAGGTGCAAGGCTTCTAAAGATGTGGGTTGAATTTGAATGATTTAGATACTGATCGAGCCGAATTTATCGGCCAATTGGACTACTGAATATATAACAATACGATAATTATACCATACCCCTTCATACCCCTTGCAAAAAATCCTCTATATCACCAATTAACTATTAATTGGTGATTAATTAACATGGTCATTAACAAAAGTATATTCGATTAACAATTAATTGATATTAATTAAGAATTATTAATGTGCACGTATTTTAATTATATATTAATCAACTGTTAATCGGATGTACTTTTGTTAATGACCATGTTAATTAATCACCAATTAGGAATATAAAAAATATAGAAAATATGGGGGTACAATATATGGCCTCATAACAATATATTTACATATACTATATATACAATGGACTCCTCAATTTTTTTTAACCCGAAATACAAATTTGTTGGGCCTATAACTTGGGTAGACCGATATATATATATATATATATATATATATCAACGCGATAGTGATGCTCAACCATAACTCCATTTTTTACCCGACGAGAACAAATCATCCAAATCCCGAATTGGTACACATTGATCGTTGCAAAAAGTTTTTATATCTTTTATGAGTTTATCCCATTCATTATTTCTCAAATTTGAAAGCAATGATTTTGTTGTTGTAATCATATATAAATCCTTTAAAATATATTTGTTCTTATCTTGGAAAGTATTGCACAATGTATCGGTAATACACATTATATCTTTCATGACATGAAAAATAAAAATAAATTCAAATGATTTGATAGTTTTCAAAGAGAACCTTGCATTTTCGTGAGAAGAATAAGTGTCATCACCGACTATGCTTCCAAGAACACGACAAGTGAGACCAAATAATTTTATTAAACTACAAATGGATCTCAAATGAGAATCCCATCTTGCTTCACCAGCTCGGTGTAAAGTGCCGATTTGATTAAGTCTGCTACCCGTTTCCAACTCCTTCATTTGGGCTAGATGTGACATCTCTAACACTTGTTCGTCTCGCAATTCATCATTACGTTCGGAAGAAGAAATAACTACATTAATAATAAATACCATGTGTTGCAAGAACGTGTGGATATCGGTCACTTCTCTTGATGAAACAACAAGAACTAATTGTATATGCATATGGGCATTCGTTCAAGATTAAAGCTTGCAACCCATTCTACTCACCCCTCATATTACTTGCTCCATCATATTCTTGACTTCAAATATTTTCAATGGCAAGATTGTGATGAGATAAAGTATTAAAAATATTTTCTTTTAAGGTTGCCGAAGTTGTATCTTTCACGTGAACCAAATCCAAAAAACGTTCTCGAACATATCCATTTTTGTCCACAAATCTCAAAACAATTCCCATTTGTTCACTTTTAGATTCATCTCTAGCTTCATCAACAATTAAACAAATTTTGCACTACCAATTTCCTCACGAATCGAAGATTGGACATTTCTAGCAAAACAATGTAATATTTGGTTTTGAATCGATGGTGAAGTGTAAATTGTATTTTGTGGGGCATTTTTTAGAACAACCTTATTTACCTCTTCATTATACGATGCCAAAAGTTGTACTATTTCAAGAAAATTTTATCTATTTTTAGAATCCGATCTTTCATCACGCCCCCCTAAAATCACAAGATTTGAAAAGTTAGCCAACGAACGGCATCTACCGATGTTTTAAGGCGCAATCGACCATTTAATATTTCTTTGGTTGCATGCTTTTCTATTATTTGTTGAATATTTTGTGGTTGATTTTGAAGCTCTCAAAACATTCAAGTGAATAATCATGCGTCGAGTTATTATCTCTTCCAATATGACATAAATATGTACAATTTTTTTCATTAATATTTTTTCACATATGAAATCCCTTTACCGTGAATGGTATCGGATCCCGGTCGTCCAACCGGATTTTTAGAAAAAAGATAACATGAAAAACAATAAGCTTCATGCAAAGAAGGTGAATATTCTAATCATGAAAAATTTGTGTACCAATGAGATTGGAATCGGCACAAATAATTCCCCGGTCTAGAAAATTGAAACATACAATTGGTGGGTTGATAAGGACCGAGCATAATATAGGCCCGGCGAACTCGATCTTGTAAATTAACCGGCTATTCCGAAATTGGGATTCGTTTACCGGGATCACGTTCTATGATAATTGTACCATCATAATCGATATTAACCTCAATTTTTGTATATTGAGAAGGTTGTTGTTCGATAGGTTTTGGAGATTGTTCACGAACTATGTTTGGATATGGTTCATATGATAAACTAATAATATTTTGTATTTGTATGGATGAGTTTTTGGACTTAAATAACAGCTTTTAACAAATAAATATTAAATATTCTATGTCCATTAAATAATTTGTAAATTAATCATCTAAACTTAAAAAAATAATAAAAAATTCATGGACTTTCAATACCTACTAAAATTTTCGTTAAAACTTAGGGTTGGCCCCCCTATCTTATATCCGTCGTTGATTGTAGGGACATAGTTAACGGGCTCAAGATAATATATTGACTAAAGAAGAAAGGCCTGTACTCTTTAAGTTAAAGAGTCATGACTACCGGACAAATTTGGAAATTTGGAATTTGCTTCTGAATGGAGTCCCCCATTTCGGCTGTGTACATATTTATGTCCTTTTATGAAATCGATAATTAAACGTAGACCACCGTCCATTAATCAGATTTATTGTCAGTGATCTCTCTCTCTCTCTCTCTCTCTCCTCTTATCAATCGACAAATAGATGATGTGAATTTGCTACACCACCGTCCATCAGAGTGAGATTTGTTGGTATGGTATGGTGCGGACGTACTCTCTCCATTCTATGGTTTATATGAGTGTGATTGTACCGATTGTACCGATTGTACCGAGACCACTACTTCGTTGACACCACTCTAATCATTAGTTTACTGTCAAACTGTCAATTTATACTTGGGGAATTTCTCGTATGTCTCTACAAGAGTTCAAAATAACATATGTATCCCTTAAAAATTGATAATTACATATTTATCCCATCTTAACTCAATTTATTTCAAATTCATCAAAATTAAACATTTTTTTTTTTTTTGAGTAAATTCGGAGAGGGCTCAAAGTCCCCCTTCCAAATACAATCTCCTTTTTTTTATATATATATTTTTTATTACAAACCCGTAGGCTACACACTCTATTCACTCATTTAACATTTAATCTATAATCCAGTGTCCCCGCCGGGAATCGAACCCCACACCTCTCGCTCCCTAGCCAAGAGGTGTGACCAACTAGGCTAACTCTAGTTGGCTTATCAAAATTAAACATACAAGTTAACTTTAACAGAAAAATATTTTATTGACTAATTTATCCTTGAACTCTTTAACCCGATAAGAATCTAACCCGACCCATTAAAAACCTAACACTATCCATTAACCATAACCATTAAGAACTTAATCTATCTATACCTAAACCTAAACTCAGACTGAGCCCACTCCTTCTCCTAACCGATGAGAAGCGAGGAGAAGACACCGGCGATGAGAAGCGACGAGAAGACGCTGCCGACGAGAAGAGCGACACGCGAAGAGCACTAGCGACACGGCGACGCTTGAAGACCACTGGCGCCCTGACGACGTGGCGACGTGACGACAGGGCAACGGGTGGAGAACACTGGCGACGTGCGACGATGGTACTGGTACGATTTGTCGTTAGAGGTTGCATGATTGCTTGAGTTAAAGGTACTGGTATAATTTCTTTGCAAATTGTTATTTTGAGCATGATTGCTTGAGTTAAAGGTTGCATGAATTGATTAAACAAACGAGTGATTACCATTTGGAAGTGTTCTCTCCTAACTTCATACTAATTTTTAATTTTGTTTTTTTGCATTTAGACAAGAATAAGATATTAAGGTAAAATGAGGCTGTTAAAGGTTACGACTTGCAATTTGAACCAATGGGCAATGGATTTCGACACCAATTTGAGAAACATAAAGGAATCAATTAGAAAGGAAAATGAGGCACGAGCAAAAATCAAGATTGGTCCTGAACTGGAGATCTCCGGTTATGGCTGCGAAAATAATTTCCTAGGGAGACTGGACAAAATGATATAATTGCTAGATACATTTCAATATTTTCAAGTCCATCAATTTCATTTCCACATAGAAGAAGATACTGAGAAACACTCGCAAGTCCATCAATTTCATTTCAATATTTTCAACAATTTAAACCTAAATTTTGGAATTGCATCCAAAATGTAGCCATGTTATGAAAGGGTTTTAAACCTATATTTTTTCAGATGGGAATGCTTGACCGAAATTTTAACCGGAGACTGGACAAATGATATACTTTGCAGTATAGGCATGCCTGCTACATTCAATAATGTTCGATACAATTGCCAGATACATTTCTTCTCCATTCAATCAAAATCTCAAAATATCACGTATACCCCTTCAAAAGATATTAAACTGACCAAAATATATCCTATTTCGCAGGTTTTTGCATGGATGGTCAGATCTTGATGACCATGCCTAAATGGTGATGGCAAACGACGGTAATTATCGTGAATTTCGATGGTTTTCTCCTTGGACCGAAAATGACGCTCTTCTCGATTTCAACCTTCCTTTGTGTGTTTCCGAGGCCTTTTGTCAGCACACAGTCAAATTCGGCTTCGAGTCGGTGTCAAGTCATGTATGTTCGTAATTGTTTCGAGTCGGGATCGAGTCATGTATCTTTGTAATTGTGATTTAACTTTGTAAATGTTTCGAATGTTGGATCGAGTCATGTATCTTTGTAATTGTTTCGAGTCCGAATCGAGTCATGTATATTTGTAATTGTGTTGTACATTTTTGTAATCATCTTGTATGTGAATCGGGATATGAAATAATCAAGTTACGCTCTGCCAAATTTTTCTTAAAATTGTTTGTAATTGATAGTTTCTAATTTTTTTTTAAAATTGTTCTGTAATTGATATATACTAAAAAACATAACAAAACAACAATGATACTAAATTCATAACAAAACAACAAATGATAATTATTAATTCCAAAACAACATAGAAAAATAACATGAATTCCAAAATCAACATGTCAAAATTATCATAATAAGTTCATCAAATACCATAACATAACAAAATAACATGAATTCCAAAACAAGACAACACAATAATTCTTAAATTAAAATCACATAAATTTCAAAACTTAAATATTTTCCTCCATTATCATTTAGGTAAATTCAGATCCGTGGACATATTTATCGCTCAATTCAGGTAAATTTATTCTAAATGTTTCAAGGAGCTGTCAAGGAACTTTCGAGTTTTCATTTTGCGGCAGTATGGGAGGGAGAGTATGAAGGAAATACAGTTACAGACCAACTAGTTGATTGTACACATGAGGATAGATGAACATACGCGTTCGTCGATACGATTGGATGCATAATAAGATTATGCAAATCTGACAAAAATAACATAGTCAGTCATGACGGACTGGTTGGTCAGTCATGACGGACCAATAGGTTAATTGTCAGATTACACATAAATATACATGACGGACTGGTTGGTCAGTCATGACGGACCAAAGAGGATTTCTGAGTAACCAATATGTGAGTATAGAGTCATGACAGACTGATGGTCAGTCATGACGGACATGTTGGTCAGTCATGACAGAGCATTAGAGTAACTGCTGAATTAGTAACCGTAACAGGTCAGTCATGACGCACCATTTCGTCAGTCATGACGGATTGTGATTCAAATTCTGATTTGGAAGTTTTTTCTTAAGATAATCATTAATGCCCTATTAATGATGACTTTATTATAAGATCATGGCCAGCCATTCATCCTCTCTCTGGTTCAATTCTGAGATAGAAAGACTTGTGAGACAAGTTAGAAAGAGAGAAGAAAGAGATTAGATCTTGAGCAAGTTTACGGCAATTTTAGGGGAATTGTGCGTAACCGAGAGACGAAAGTTCGAGGTGGATACGAGTAGAGAAGTTTCGACTGAAACTTTCTGTGGTGTTACCGGAATCGAAGCAAGCAAGAACAACAACTAATCGTGAATCAACCCGTCTCCGTGATCAATTTCACGTGGTATGATTCTATGTATATAATCGTTATATTCATAGGTAGTTGCATGTAGAATTATGATTTGTACTCTCGTATCGACGACGTGGTCCTCGGGATCGGGTCAGATCGGGCCTCACATCCGCTGCGCGGGGCTCGGTAGTGACGCAGTTTTCCAACAGAGTACTGGAGTCGTCCAGTCGAATTTTTCATGGATTTCTTTGGTGATTTGGTACTAGTATGTACAAGCTGAGGCGAATTTATGTATGCGCGCATCTCTATAGATTTTTTCTGACAATAAGTCCGATTATATCGGGTTGTAGCTCAGACCAATCGTGATTTCTATCAAAATGTCAATTAACCATTTCAAATTAGTCAAAATTGTTTATTCAAATAAAAAATAGATTAAAAACAAACTGAACACTATATTATAAACGCATCCAGAGTAAATCAAGGCAAATTAGAGTATTACACGGATCAACTTTTCGGCTATTTATAATTAATTGAGGACGAATTGGTGATAAATTGAGTACTTGTTTCATAACTAGTGTAATTGGGAACAATTCGTGCAAAATATTGATAGCTTTGTCCTTGCTTATCTCTCGCGAACAGAAAAAGAGAAAGAGGTCGGTACCTTATCTCGCAAACAAACTAGAGGCAGGCCAGAGACAAGCTTGGAGAAGAAGACCCACACCTTGCCGCCAATACTTGCTTCGCTTGGAGAAGAAGAACCACACCTTGGTTGCAAGATCTTTCCTTGCCGCAAGAGACTAGAGAGACGCAGGAGAAGATGAACAACTCTACTGGAAAGCTCACGTCCATTTATATTAGTTTTAATGAGAGAAGGGTATTATAGTCATTAACAATTTTATTGGTTATTTAATTAAATTTTAAAATTAAGATAATAATTTATTTAACATAAAATTAACAGAAAGTTAACAGTAGGGATAAATTTGATATTTATAAAATTTAAGCGGATATTTATGATACTAATTGAGTTAAGAAGGACTAAATATGTAATTATTAATTTTTGAGGGATAAATATGTTATTTTGAATTCTCGTAGGGACATAGGAGAAATTCTCCCTTTATAATTAAAGAGTTTGGTTTCCAATGCATGGCATCTCGTTGCTTCAGTTTTGGCCATAGGAAGAGCTTTGCCACTGACAACGTCTTCTTTAATGTTTTAAGAAATAAAAAAGAAAACCAACGTCTTCTTTAATGAATATTTTAGTCCTTCAAATGATACCAATTAAGCAAAATAAAATCAGATAATATAAATATGTCATATGTTGCACGGTCCTGTAAGAGAATTTAAGATTTTCTCAGTGGGGAATATAGACATGAATTTCTTTTTTCAGAGAAAGACCACACAATTGTAGAAATGTCAAAAGAAAATTAGAGAAATGATTTTTGTTTAATGTAAGACTATTTCGTCATATACTATTGAAAATGCACATGCAATACAATTTCTGGTTATATCTTGTAATATGTATCGTATATTTTTTTTGTTATGTGTTATATATCATTTTATATGTATGATTATATATTTTTTAAGTACGATACATGTTTTGTTTGTAACTTATGGAATATATATTTTAGATGTATGATATATTTTTTGGATGTATCATATTATTTTTTAACTATATCAGATATCTTTTAAATTTCAATATACCTTTTTGAAAAATAATTTTTGTAAGTATGTCATAGATATTTTTGAATAATATAATGTATTTTCTACATGCTATTATTACATTACTGTAAATATTAAGTATATATATTTTAATAGCAATTTATATATTTTTTGAATATATTTTTGTTCAAGACCATTATACTTTTTACTAGCAATTTATAATTTACTTAAATAATTTTTGTAGGTGTGATATACTTGTGAATAACATAATGTATTTTTACAAGACAATTGTACATTTTGAATATAATTTTACATTTTAATTTTTACGCACACACACTAACACTAAACTAAACAATTGTCGCATGCCGCCGCTTGAATAGTGGTGGAGAGGCTAGCGTTTTTTTTATGGTGATAATTAGTCAACCCGAGTCTCGAAAAATAAACATTTAGTAAATGAAAATACTACAAGTAAATTAATACAATTATTAACACATCAAAAAAAATCAAGAGGCTAATATAACACACAATCAAAGTAAATCGGCCAAATTCATACTTTTCTCTTTTCAATATACTTCCCAAGTTTTTATATTAGTTCTAATTAGTAGTTATTACGTACACGATTAGAAATTCATTAAGCATGAAATTTCATTTTTTTTTCCCCTTATTTGCTGATCATGTTTTTTTTCCAATTTTTTTTTTGACTTTCCTATTTTTTTTGTTTATCTACTTAAGCATGCTTTTTGTGCCGAATGTATTTTCTCTTGATCTTTGTCGACGTAAATGTATTGTTTTCTTATTTTTATTTGTTTGGTCGTTATCATTTGATTCTTCAAAACAAATTTTTATGATACATTATTTTATTACCGTCTAAATATCGTTTAGTTATTTTATGCATTTTTATTTGTCATTACTCATTAGTTTAGTTTTTAAAACTAGAATTTTGTCAAAGTCGATGTCCCATTAAAAATAAGAAATTTGCTTTTGTAATGTTATTTTGAAAACTAAACCAAGTTAGGATGAGAACTAACTTCGATATTTTTATTTTTTAGATGTTAAAATCATAATTTTATCTAAGAAATAATATAATATAAAGGAGACTTTTCATGTTTTTTTTTTTGTCGAAAACCTCGAAAATGTTTGAGCCGCCCCTGCTTAAACACCAAAATAATAAATTTGTTTTTTATAAAGTAGTAATTATAAAGTTTCGTTAAAGTTAAACACAATTAAAAAATTAAAAAATAATTAAATTTACAAACAAAAATATAAAGACTAAAATAATCTTAAATCCTAAATCAACTCTCTTACTAATTATTTTTCTTGTAGAAAAATAAAGAGGGCTTGTAAGTCCCATGTCTATTATTTTTTCCATTAAAATAGTCCACTTACTATAAAATTAGAATTCCAATAATGAAATTATATATCTTACATATGTTCTTACGCTAAACTAGAATTGAAATACAACCCACCAGACATACAAGGAATTGAAATACTAGGTACATCTCTAAACTAGACTTCAAATTCTCAACAACAACAAAAAAACATTCGGAAAAAAAGTTCCCGATTTTTTCCCATGATTGAATTCTCCGTTTTATAAGCATATTTAAGTACTTCACTTCCCCCTTCCTCAATTCTTTCTTTTGTACAAATCGAGACCCTAGCTGCAATTTCTCTCTCCCTTACACTTTTCAATCTCCGCCATCATAAATCCTAGATTCACCATACCCGTCAGGGAACAATGGAAAGTGACTAGGAAGATTTCACTTGCTAGATCTAACTTGGAATCACAAGACACCTTATGAAAGGATATATATTAAGGCGGACTCGAAATTAGTAATGTGTATATTGGATATACATACAAGTTAAATTGATAAGACAAACATTAAATGTTCTTGAAAAGATCACAATGTTATTGTAGAAACACGTTTTACCAAAATTTTCATAACTTTCACTTCGGAACTCTAATTGGGATGAGCCTAATTGGACTGATTAGATAATTAGGTTATCTACAATTTTCGTGAAATAACTTTTTTATTTGTACGATTTATCATTTACATTTTTACGGATTGGTAAAACTAGATAGTTTCATTTACATTTTTACGAATTGGTAAAAATAGATAGTTTCAAGAGGTGTATTTCCACATAATCTTATCAATATATGTATACAAGTCCCCAAAATATTTTTCTCTCTAGGACTAAGACATTTTTCTCAAGGAATTAAGTATGGAATGAATGAGAGGAAAGAGAGAAAACTTAAGATAAGTACGGGACGAGAAAAACGCAAGTGGACTCGACGATTGAACTAGGACAATCTTTAACTTTCCGTGAAGAACGAGTTCAAGATGAATTAAGTGTAGAGATCTCCAAATTACAAAACTAGTGATTGGATGGCACGAAATCTGCCGGGGACAAGAAGAGCAAGACTGAAGTTAAACGCGTTAACCCTACGTATTCTTCCCACTGTGGAATATAAAGGAAATACAGTTTTGGATCAACGGTAACAGTGTACGTATAAGGATATATGAACATGAGTGTTCATGAATTTAAGTAAATGCATAATAAGATTATGCAAAGTTAAGTTCCAAAGAGTGGTTCGTTCGAACAAACCTTAGGGTCCGTTCGAACGGACTATTACGAATATAATTTGGATCTAACACATAAATGAGATAGAGAGGGGTTTGTTCGAACGAACCATAGGTTCCGTTCGAACGGACCACTTCGAGTATAAAATTATTTTATACACACTCATTTTAGAGAGTGGTTCGTTCGAACGGACTAGGACAGTTCGTTCGAACTAACATACTGCTGAATGTGTATATTGGATATACATAATTTTTGACCCAATCATTATCATATTAAAGTATAAATATTATGTTTCTCTCTGCTCTAATAAATCAATTCAGACTAAACCAATCTAGATTCATTCTAACAACAAAGTCCAATAGTTGGAACAAGAGAAAGAGAGAAAAAGAGTAGAATATCGGACAATCAATCGGACAATAGATAATTTCGAAATACGTGTGAAATGCATTTCTCCAGACATTGAGTGATCATGGATCGTTCGGCATTCATTTCAGTGAAATCCAAAAACATTTCTCGTATAAATGATTACGAAGCGAAAATTTATATCCTCTTTTAGTTTTACTTTATCCCTTTCATTTGAGTAATGATAAGATCACAAATACCAACCACAAATGTGTCACAAATAATTAAGTTTGTAATGTTAATTATGCATATATGAATAATAAATTAAACACAAAATTAGGGATTTGTATCATATTTATGGTTGATATTTGTGTCTTTATCATTAATCCCTTTCAGTGTGTGTGATTTGAGTGTGACCCCAGAAAAAAAGAAAAGTGAAAAGAAAAACTCGGTGGTGTTGTGCCGAATGTCAAGCCTTTGTTGCACAAAGTTCAGCATTAGGACTGAAGTTGAAAGTTGAATATTAAACATAAATAAGTGAAGACCCAGTATGGAAACATAGACTACCAATGAAATATTAGGTTACCAAGAGAAATTTAGCCGACCTTTATGCTTCTTTAATGAAGCTATATTTATTTAGGTTTATTCGAGTAGCATGCATTACCAGAAAACTATATAAATAAGGACAATTATACTTTTTCCCCTCATTTTCCCACAATTCTCCCACACTAATTAATCTCATAATTAGCAAAATGAATTTACCCACCCTTTATTTTGCACCTATTTTTGAGCCTCCTCATGGAGCCACATGATCATGATTATCCTGATTATTAACCATTAGATTGTGTGATGTGGCTTCATCATATGCATTAATATTATATTTGATCAATTAAGACATGCATTTTGTATGAATATTTTTAGGTATTAATTTGAACAATTAGATGTAGTGATGTGGTTTAATCTCAATCATTAATTTTTTGTTAGAATTTTTTATGATCATATTTTGTGTACTCATTTATGTGTTATTATTTTACATCATGTTTTAAGCATTCGTAGAAAGCCACATCATCATACATTAATGATGTGGCATATTATTATTGGTTAGAATTATATTAGACCAAGTCTAATCAATTGTTTAACATTTCACGTAAGATTACATGATCAAATGTGAATACAATGGAATATGAAAAGTTTATATATATGAAATACTACTAATTTAATATGTAATATTATAAAACATACAACATATATTAGTATTATTTTGAAAATTTAATTTTATAAACCCATCAAATATATTCATTTTTTTTTCTCCTTATTTTGACATCATATTAGCATAGTTCATACATACCGTTTTTCATAATTTCAATTTGTAAAGATATTATGTAAGAAAATGCAATGCAAAAAAATACATATTTACATAAAAGATTTTTAAGAATTTTATTTGCATAATAACTTTTTTAAGTATTATTATTTATATTTTTAAATTATAACAATAATAATCTCATATAATACTAAGTAGATTATTTTTGTGTTTTTAAGCAAACAAAAAAATTTCAAAAAATAATAGAATTAGAAAATAGTTTATCCATCTAAATAAATTTTTAAACTTATAAACACCTATCAAATTGTATTGTTATTTTACAAAAATGTAAAATAAAAAAAAAATCATATGAAATAAAATAATTTGTATTTATGTTTATTATAAATTAAATTTTGATATTGTACATTAAATTACTTTCACTATAAAGTCGTATATTATTATGTATTTTCCATTGTATTTTGAATCAATAAAAATTATTACTACTATATAATTAATAATGTGTTAGTACATATGTTGTATGATTCATTATTTTAATATTTGATATTGTATGAAATATTGTGAACAATGATATAATATTTGTTGTTACGTTTTTCGTAAAATTGTATTATATCTTATTCTTATATATTATTATATAATGACCATAATATAAATATTATTATTTGATTAAAAAATGAGATTTTTTGTTATCATAATATAAAATAATTGTAAAGCATATGAATAATCATAGATAAATGAATTCAAATAATTTTATTTGGAGATGATATTATTAATATTGTCATACAAATATATAATTGTATTACAATGAAAAACATAATTTACATACTCGCCGCGTAGTGCGAGTATTCTCCTAGTTAACAATTAATTCATGGTTACTCAAAATTTAATATGGAATTAAGATCCATACTAATTAATGATTAATTCTAAATATTTTAAAATAAATAATTATGAATTAATCGTTAATTCAAAACACTAATTATTGAATTAATCATGAATTACTATTTGGGGGGAATTGTGGAGGAATTCGAGGGGCATGCTATATGGCCTCTATAAATAATTCATCTGGCTGAAAAGGCATTGACGTGTCATCTGGTTTTTATATAAAATGATGCGATCATTGCTTCAAAAGATTGCACCTTTTTCCGGTTTCAAAATGTCACATAATTATGCAATTTAGTTGTGGGTAACCATCTCTATTGGGACCCAAATACAAAAAAGCGTCCTTAATGGGTGGGTTCATAACTTTGATCAATCAGAGACCTTGTTTTCTTGAAGAGTGATGTAGTTAAAGCATCCATTTCGATTGATCAAACCAAAAACTCTCATAGTTCGAAAATTGCCTCTAAAATAAGCCAATAATACTTAACTTCCGAATGTGATTGTTGTAGAGCTTGCAACTACATTAGATTGAGATTGTTAATAAGGAAAGTTAGAGAGAACCAAGGACATGGCTTTTTTTCATCCTTAATTTTATGTAGTCACAAATCAAATGATATTCGTTTCGTACATGCATTAAATAAACCTTGATTTCAATTTATATTAGCTATCATTTTTTGTTTTTTTGTTTTGAATTAGCTATCATTCTTACTGAAATAAATTCAAGAATGAAGAAACTAGGTTGTAACTTTTTTTTGTCTGATAAATGGGAAGAGGTTTGTAAACGTACATCCAACAATTTTATTAACTAAAAACAACATTAAAAAATAGTCACATTAATATTTACACACTAAAATAAAGAACCTAAAATGTTGAGTTTAAGAAGAAAAAAAACAAAAACACTCACAAAAAGTCCCCATGTCCCAAAGTTATCTAACAAACATTTAGTTTTACTACCGTCCATCGACTTTAAGTAGCATTATATTGTGTTTTGATCTTGCGTAAAGATTTTGCATATATTTTTTCTAGATAATAAAAGTAAAATAAAATACAATTTGTCTAACTTCTGTGATTTATCACAAGCTTACGGTGAAGCGTATTTTTGGAAATGCGCAAGCATTTTTTTTATTAGGGCAGCCATTGAGTAAACAAATGAAGCGTATTTATGACAATTCTTGATCCGAGTCCAAAGTTTTGCTTGCTCCTTGGCTGGTGTGCTGTGGCCAGGGGCGGCTAGGTCTTGATGCGAAATACTCTCGCATATCTTTCTTTCCAAATGTGCCATAAGATAGCCATCCAACGGGTATCGCAACTTCTCCCTTGTGATGGTGGAAGGTTCGCTTTTGGAAATGCACAAGTATTAAATAAGTGATCTATGTTCTCCTTATGATCATTTCTGTAATAAAGGTCCTATTTAATTGATATAACCTTTAAACCAATTCTAGAGAAGATGAAAGCAAAAATTAACAATTGGAAATGTCGAATGTTAACAATAGAGGGTCGGCTTACACTCCTTAAATCCGTTCTTGCATCGATCCCTAATTTCTACATGCAAACATTGTTGTTGCCCAAGGAGATAATAGAGGAGATGAACAAAGTGATGCATGCCTTATTTTGAAAGGGATGAGAAAAGATTTGCGGAGGCCATTGTCTAACAAATTGGAAACATGTATGTTTATCCAAAATACATGGGGGATTAGGGATTCTCGACATGGAGAGACAAAATAAATCGCTCCTAATAAAATGGATCTACAAGCTAGATAATGACCATTCATCACAATGGACATCAACTATGCAAACTCTATATAACATTAATGATGCCGAGAACCTTACAACAATCCCTTCTAACATAGCATCCTATTTTATCAAAGATCTACAAAAACTATTACCATTATGCAATGCCCTAAAGAGGATCCTACCCGAGAATCAAAACCCGCTATCCGATAACAATCTTTGACCCGATAACAATCTTATAAACAAGGAAAGTGTATGTGTGGATCTCACACTCGGGGAGAGTATGTGAGTGGACAAGAACACTACTCAAGGCAAAAGCACCTATCAAAGTAAAAAAATTCGGATGGCTAATGCTTAACAATAAGGTTCTATCGGGTGAAAATCTATATATTTGTTATTATGTATGCAAAAAGAATACATATTGATTTATCAAAAAGAATACATATTGATTTCTGCTTGTATTGGTTGTATTTTATATATTTGTTATTATGTATGCAACCTCAAAAGAAGTGTTATCCTGAACAAAATTTACATGGAAAATCGGCTTTTCTATCCATATATCTATTAATTTGCAAAAATGGTTGCAAAGAAAGAAAAAAATGATGAAGTTCTATTTCTATCTATCTATTTATATATCGTTAAATTCTGAGAGCTTGTACTACAAAAGCTATTTGCAACACCGCGGCCTCCCATCTCCATGCGTCTAATTTTTGCGTAGAGATGAAATCTTTCAATATACTTACTATATCAAAATCTTCATGTTTCATTTGTAACATCTTACTTGGGCACTTCAATAAGCCTATGTATGCCTCTAAGTCATGCACACAAGCAGGGTTCTTCATTTTGAAGAAATTGAGTGCCAATTCTACCCCTACATGTGTATAGCAGGAGCAGCTCCATGGCAATTCAAATTTCTCACCCAAAACCCTAGAGTTTTCGTTTAAGAACATACCCGGCAATTTGGTCACCGGATCATTCACGTTCACTACTCTTAGAACCTTCACACCTAGCTCCTCACATCTTTCCTTAAACCCTAAATTTCCAACCCTAGGACCCGCAAATGAATATACCGTGATTGGAATTTTCCTTCCTGAAGTATTTCGGTTAATCCCAAGCTCAGCCAGGTCATACCCAAGCAATGTGGCTAGAGAGCTCCCCATGCTATGCCCGGCTAATGTGATGCTTATTTCTTCATCCTTGTATTGGTTAATAATACGCGAAATCTCGGAGAGAAGTTGGTTTCGGCAGCTTCCCATGGTGAATTTTGAAGAACTATCATCTGATGTATACAAACTGAGGAACCCCGATTCGACCTTCACATCAGGCCTGTCATTGTGTGGGTCTAGACGGGCCGTTGTAAGGGAGCTCATGAAATTTGCAATCCATTCAGCGCCAGTGACCGTGCCCCTAAACGTGACTAAAATGTCTCGTCTTCCTAGGCGCTTGACCTCTTGTTCATCAGTAGTCACCGCCACGTATCCCATCCAACGACTACAACATGTCGGGATGTCTATATCTGGCGTTGCGTAAATATACTTTGTAACTGAGTATCCCGATTGGCCTAACCCAGTTTCTTCCATCATTCGGTTCTTCCCATATTGGCAATTGAGGTATCTTTTTGATCTAGGGTCCAGATCGAAGGCTTTATAACATGCCGAAACAAATTCACCGTATCGGATGATCTCTTCACGAAGAAGAGGGTTAAGTGGGTTCATTAAATTCTTCCAGTCCGACTCGCCTTGGATCTCTCTCCACATTTTCGAGAGCGTACTTTGGTTGGTACGTTTCGACTTGGCGGCATTTTGCTTGATTGAAATCAATGGTGTAGATTTACTCGTACTTGTGGCACGGTTCTGTCGTGATAGATTTGTTGGAATCGTGACGGTGGCTGCTGCTGCTGCGGTTGCACGGAGACGATTCGACCGGTGTTTATTGTGTGAGAGTGGAGGAGAGCTAGACATTGATATTTTGCAGGCCATTTGGATTCGTTTCCGTTTGATTTTAGGATTTTCCTATGGTTTGAGAGTAGTGAGAGAAGAGGAGATATGAGCAGTTCGAACTTTGAACCAACCACCAGAGAGAAAAAAGGAGAGAGAGAGAAATTGGAGTGTTGAAGTGAGAAGATGAGCTTTATATAAGTAGTGTTTGATAGGAGTGAGAGAATACACGGTTTGGGATGTGAAGCACCAAATTCACTTTTTATAAGAAGTTTATTTTGTTCTCCATTAGTGTCCACACGTAGCCGTCCATAATTTCAACCCAGCAAATGAATAAGATGTAATTAGATGTTGATGGATAGCTGAATATGTCCAGTAGAGGGGAGAATGGAGAGAGGAAGGAATGTGTACCACCAAATGGCGAGTGGACTTTTATAAAATCGTGAGCACGTTGGGCGCGGGGTGATTGACTGAGAGAAGAGAGTGAGAAAACATTATGGCTTTTGGTGTGGTCGGTTTATTACGGATTGCGGCCTGTGGGTCCCACTAGAAAATGACAAACAAATGGGTCAATTTTTATTTTTATATTCTTAGAAAAGCCAAAAGGAAATAAATAGTAACTATAAAGGGTAATAGGACGGGTCCAAAATTTATTTTTTTATATTTTTTGTTTCTTTATGGATAAAATGATCAGTTATGTATGTACAGTATGGTCTATACAGTATCCATTTTGTTTCAAGAGTAAAGCTAGAGCTCCTCCCTCTCTCCCTCCGAGTAGCTGACATATGGGTCCCACACAAATTAATTTTTGTGAAAGTAGACGTGGGATCCACATGTCATTGACCTAGGGTGACTGTAGCATCACTCTTGTTTCGATCCAATCATAATCTTTTGAAAGGGATATCGATTATGAATACAAAAATCTTTTGAAAATATATACGAGTACCATAAATGATTTTGTTTGCGGATACGGATTCATATAGATACGGACAAATATTGATACAATTTCAGATATCCACATACATATACATATTCCATATTCTAATATTCGGATATTAATATTATTCATATATGTATTATCATATTTTGTTATTTTTTGTATTTTTTATTATTGTATTTGTCATATCTAACGATGATTGGCGTAGTAATGTTTTCTATAATATTTGTAAAAAGACAAGTAGTATTTGCAATTCTGTAAAGTAATATTAAGGATAAAATTTAATATTTTCAACACGATTTCTAAAAAATTTCATTGGATATTTCTTTATAGTAAACTATATAATTATAATATATTTTATTGGTTTAATATCTGAAATTAATTCATATTTGTATTTGTATCCGATAATATCCGAACCGTATTCGTATTTATATAATATCCGAATTAAATAAATTTGAATGCTATTTATATTTGTATCGTATAAAAATACAGACAAAAATATGTATAATGATCGTACACGCTCCATTTACATCCTTTGTGTATAGAGATCAACCAGAATATTCTAACATCGGTTTTACTTCCGTTAATCGATGGTAACTAAATTAGAATTACTAAACTCTACCATTATTCCATAATTAATTAAAAAATATTCTGGATTTTATTGTGCATTGAATAATCAATGACCCCCTGAATTCAACCCCAAATAAAATCAAGAAAATGCCAAAAATATGTAAAGAAAGAAAAATGTGAGAATGAAAGAATCCGGATCTTATATAGCCTTAGGAGCTATGTGATATGTGTAATTAACGAGTCACTACACTCTTACCCACATAGTTTAGATATATTGTTCTTATATAAGGGCATGAAAACCACATATTTTACTAAGAAGTCAACATATGATGTCTAGATTTTCTTAACATTTTTTATATCACAAATTAACAATTAATTAAAATGATAATTAGCAAAAAAAAAGTATTTCATTAATGATTAATTGATGTATAATTAAAGTACATAATATTTGAGAATAAATGAAGAATTTCCGTTTGTCCTTCATTCCTCAATACCAAGGATATTTGAACCAACTATGTCTCATAACATATGTTTTTTGTCAAATGCCTCAAAAAAATGCAGGCCCAACCCTGAAAGAATGTAAAGTGGTTGAAAACGGTTTTTTTTAGGTAAGTTATTTGTTTAGGAAGTGACTTTTCAGATGTATGTTATCTTTTTTACATGTATATGTAAAATTAATGACATATCTTTTAGATGAATATTATACATTTTACATGTATAATATATCATTTTGTGAATACATTTTTAGATGTATGATATTTTTTCTAAATACAATATATGTTATATTTTTTTACATGTACGATATAATTTTTATTTGTGATACTTTTATAGATGTATAACATATACTTTTTAGATGTATGATATATTTTTATGTGTTATATATATTTAGATTCATATTATACCTTGTAGATGTATGATATATCTTTTTTAAATACAATATATGTTATATCGTCTTACATGTATGGTTTATCTTTTATTTGTTATACCTTTTTATATGTATCATATATATTTTATATGCATGATATATCTTTTTCAATACAATACATGTTATATTTTTTATATATGAAATACCTTTTAAGTTGTAGCTTCTTTACATGAAATTTTGTATAATTATTTTGAACAAGATTTATACTTTTGCATAAAAAATAATATTTTTTGTGGTGTGGGTTTGGAGTGCACATGTGCGTCAAATTGAAAAAAAAAAAAAAAACTGCCACGTATCGTTAGCACATCATAATTTAACATTTTAACTATAAATCGCATCATATTTTTTAAAATGTATATATAACTAATTATATGTTTTGAATTTAATGTGTTTATTCTTCGTTGTCAACTCATCGATAGATAGATTGTGGATATAATTATTTTTTGTCGAAATTACATGATCCCTCCAAAAGTATTCAAAAGTATTCGTAGACATGAAACTATTTTGACATTTAAAGATGCCATAGTACAAAAACTACTCCATTAATATTGTAAGAATTTATAAAGAATTAATAAAATCAATAGATGTAGGACTTAAGAGCCTACTCTATTTTATTAAAAAAAAAACTACTACTCCATTATCTATTAATAATTAAATAAAATGAAAACTCATATTAAATTGAAAATTATATTTTCTTGCACTATTATATCCACAAATATCTGTTCTGGTTCATTATAATATTAAGTATCTGTTCTGGTTCATTATTAAAGTATATTATATTATATTCGCACATATATAGTACGTTAAGGAATCTTATTTTGCAAAGATGTTCCTAATTTGGGCTACAAAAAACAGACACTCGAAATTTAAAAATCGACACAAAAAAGCAAGGTGGTGGTGGTCAAAATTAAAAATAGAAAATAGAAAAAAAGAAGGATTACGATTTAGTTTACCACGCAAATGGTCAGAGTAGATTAATGATAAATAATTCTCATTTTATTCGTGTTTATATTAATTTTACCTAAAGAAGGTGACTTTCTACGCGGGGCCAAAGAAAGAAGTTCTACTTTTAATTTCTCTCGCCACGAATTTGGAACCTATGACCTGCATGCTTTCTCTCTCTAAGATTTTTCATCCTTTCTTTTTATAAATTTAAAAATTAAATACGCGGCCAGGTGGTAAATTGTAGTGTTCATCCTCTGCAATTGATCTTGTATTCTGTATAATACAATTAAAATGTAATATTTTATTTGTACGATAAGAGAATTTGAATCCTCTGCAATTGACAAGGTGTAATAAATAACTAATAATAAGAGAGTTTAAGGGGTGGCTCAATTATGAATTATGTGGTATCCGTATCCCTCCGACCACCCATGTAGCTTTCCATGCGGTCACTCCTCATTATTTCCATTCCATCCATTTCTAACTAACTGGACGCATCCTTTTTCTCATTTTATCAAATAATTAATACTGTACTTGAGGTATCCAGTTTTGGTGAGAATGAAGAGGAATAAAATCCCAGCTGTTAAGTGCTAAGCTGATAGAGAAGTCCCTGTGAAGAGGAATAAAAATATAGAATGAATATAAAAGCAATCTGCGCCTCTAAAGAAAAATTAATGAAGAAAGTCAAAGTAATTTTGTTTGAATTTATTTGTAAAGTATCAATAAATAAATACTGCTCATGAGTCATGACTCATAAAAGGAGACAGCACATACCTTTCTATAAACTTATTATCTATAGAATTTATATAAAGATCAGTATATGTGTTATTGATATCAACAATATATTTTATGTTTATTTGATATATGTGAAGTTAGCATATTACATATATGATTTTTATATATTATCTAAATTGTTTGGTGGGCTGAATTGGTGAATTGGTGTTCAGACTAATGTATAAGACCAATAATTTGGAAAATAGACATCATTAATTGAATCGAATTAAATCGAAAGGAATTATACCAAGGTGGTGATATAATGGCCACAAAATCATGAAAGAGGAGCAAGTGTTTGTTGACATTAATGCAACTAATTATCAAAGGATGTGTAGACGCAACATAGAAATGCATGATATTAAAATGAAATAATGTTGCTCATTTAATTTGATTTGAATGTACCCAAATTTTATAACTACCATTAACTTTTTGCAATATGTACATACCTAAATGATTGACTAAAATGTTTACAAATACTTGCAAACTTAAATGAACATCATAATATACATATTAGTTATATATATATATATATATATATATATATATATATATATATATATATATATATATATATATATATATATATATATATATATATATATATATATATGCATGCCATACATTTTTCATTTAATCTAAAAGAGGATTTTTTTTTTCATATTTGATTTATATCACTGTCTAGGGAAGTTGATATCATAAAAATTTATAGGTGGACGAGGATATGTTAGTCAGCATTTTCCCTATTCACACACTTTTTTTTTCTTTCCAAAAATGCCACCTTTCTGCCACTCCCCTTATTTCAGATTAGGTTTTGTTCCATCTCTCTCTCTCTCTCTCTCTCTCTCTCTCTCTCTCTCTCTCTCTCTCTCTCTCTCTCTCTCTCTCTCTCAAAACTCCTTGGACGGTAATCTGGATAGTGATTCAATAAAAGAACATATTATCAAAACATCATCTAAATGGAATATTCAACAAAAAATTCTTAGTAGGATGATGATAATAATGATAATGATTAATGATACACTGCCATCTAAACGGGACCCTACATCTCTGTGGTTACTGGTGATGAAAGGTCTACCAAAGAATGAAAAGAAATAAGGAATACACGATGGGCGGTGATATGTTGGACGATTTGGAAAGAATGCGACAACAAAATCCCGTAGAACGAACGAAAACCACGTATCACAATGATGGGCATGGCCATCCAAGATAGTAAAGATTGGTTAAATTACTGTTAGGATATGATCATAAGTAAGTTCCACCAATAGAGTATCCAAGAGTCATTAATACACTGCATTATTGTCAAATGGTGCCAGACCGTATAAACTGGCAAGCTATAAATATTTGTCCATCTTTATTAAGATGCTTTGTCATTAAAAAAGCTTTATATATAGAGGGAAAAATTATACCTTTACTATTTTCTCCAAAAGTTACTGCATAATATAAATGAAAGAAGAAAAAAACTACAAATATAAAACAAAAAATGGTTGAAAGTACAAGGGAACTAGGCTGGTTTCTGAGTTAGTGTTCACCAAACCTTTCTATAGAAAGTATAATTTAAAAGTGTTCTTATAGTTAATAATAGGTAATCTTCAAAATCATGTGTTAGAAAGCAAAATTTATATGTCACTGGCCACTTTGGCCAAGGACTTTAGAGTTTCATCGAAGAAAATAGCGAGTTATCTAAGCGTCGCGATCAAGTTGGGCTTGCATGAAGCATTTTTTTCAAATGTACTGTTAGTCATTTTCCAAATGCAAGCACTATAGTCAATGAATCCATAATATCTTGGTTTATTGTTACCTGGACAAAATTAGGGTTTATGAACTTGTTTAATGAACCTCAATAATTAAAACATAGTATATAGATGTAAATTCTATATGGAAGGCCATATTAGGGTTTACTAGCTAATATTGTACTTGTTTGATAACAGAATTATGATTAACTCCTTAAAAAAAAAAAATCTCTTCACAAGGCTATCATCTTCAAAGAACTCTTACCCTCTCTGATAATTAAATTGATGTAAACGTTCGTTGAAAAAAATATCATTTTACGATAATGGCTACTAGCCCAACAGTAGAATCTAATATTTCATTAATAGAAAAGGTAACTATTTAAGATTTAAGGTTTCTATTGCCTTGCTAGACCTTTCAAACTTTCGCAGAACTTCGTTGATTTTTTATACAAAAGATCCGTGGAAGAGTGTCATGATCAATCTTCCTCACACATGCATCCATCGTTTTAAGAGTTTTATCAAAGAAAAATGATAGCTTAGATGAATCCCCACCGCCGGAGTGTTCCGCTAATGCACGGTCAAAGATTCTACATGCATCGAAGAAAAATGATCATCGGTTTTAGATATCTATCTACTTCCTCTTTTCAACTTGTTTGAAATAATTAACTTCATTGCTTCGGAACCATGAATTCCACTTGGTACGAATGAGTTGTTTATTGAGGATTAATTGACACCAACATAGTGAGTTCCTATTTTGGCCTTGATTGTTATTTATCTTTTCTTTTTCTACCATGCGTTTATCTATAGAGTTCAATAATTTTGCTATCCTTCTCTCTCAAATAAACAAACAAGAAAAAACACAACCCTCCAATTAAACCTAATGTTTCCAACCCAATTGTACTTTGTTTCATTGAATTACCAATAATATTCACACTATGCATAGTCACAACTCACAAGTGCATTGGTCTATGTTTCTACCATCTTATATTTAGATACTCAATATGACTTGTAGTGTATTTAAAAATAGATCATTTCATGCGTCATGCATGAACAACCTGTCAAGTGTGCAAGCACTATGCTTTGAATTTTTTTTATTAATAAGACATGATTTCTATGTAAACCACTTGTTCGATTCTTCCTCCCCTTTCCAGGACTTCAAATTTGCAGTTCACACTTTTAAGGCTTGATTTCCGAGAATTTTATTCTTATGGACAAAATTGAATTCCTTTTTTTCTTTTCTTTTTTTGCTCTCAAAGCCCGTAGGCGACAAAATTGAATTTCAAATGCCATTTTAATGGAAATAAACGGCATTATTTCTAATTGACCATCAATATGGCCCATTAACTAAATTTAGACATTTCTGCCTACAATTTTTTTAAAAGAACCTTCTAAATTCTGAGCCCAATTGCTTAAAAATCAATATTGAGCTTAGCCCAAAAATCTGTACAAAAACATAAATGTTTTGAAGAAACATTTTGGTCATCGTCATAATGTAGGACAGTAGGAGGAAATGCGAACCAAAATAAAATTAAAGCAAACAAAGAAAAATATATAAGTTGGGTTTAATATTATTGTAACCAATGTCGTAAAAGACGGAAAACGATACGGAACGGTCAGGTACCATTTTAGTGTATTAAGTGTAAAACGGTCGTAAAATGGTGAAAAAAACGATCACTCGAAACGATTATATTATTAATGTATTTAAAGTTTAATGAAATTGATGTGTTGTTGACACCTGTCTAGCCGGCTAGAATGTGTTATATATAGAATTAACCGAAACAATATACCCATAAATAACTATGGCCTGGTGGTTTGAAAAATTCTCTCTTGTTTAGGCCACCCGAGTTAGAAACTCCGCTGGCACAATTAAATTTTTATGAAATTGTTATGTTGTTGATACCTGTCCAGCGAGCCAGAATGTGTTATATATATAATTAACCGAAACGATATACACATAAATATCTATGGCTTGGTGGTTTTTGAACAAATCTCTCCTGTGGAGGCGACCTGAGTTTGAAACTCGGTTGTAACATGTTTTGGTCAATATTTTTTTTTATCATTTTCATTTGAAAAAAAAAAAATTGTACATGTCATTTGTTATGATTGTACCTAATTATTATGTTTCTGATTTTTTATGAAAAATTTATTTACAATTTTTTTTAAAATATTGACACAATTTATTTTGAAAATTATTATATTTTTTCCGAAATATTAACACAATTATTTTGAAAATTATTATAACAAAATATTCTAATTTCTCTAAAACAAATAAAGGATTTTTTTATCATTACCATTTGAAAAAAAGAAAGATAATTTGGTACATGTCATGTGTTATTATTGTACATAATTATTATATTTCTGGATTTTTTAGAAAACTTTTATTTACAAATATTTTTCAAAATATTAACACAATTATTTTGAAAATTATTATAATAAAATATTTAAGTAAATTTTCTAAAACAAATAAAAAAATTTGAAAATGGGAATACTTTTCAAAAGTATGTTAATTACAATTTCATAGATTTCTTTACAAAATCGTCAATTATTTTCCAAATTAATTTTGAAAAAAAAATTAAATAATGTCTTTTCTAAAAATTATTCTTTTAAATATAAGTAATTTTGAACAAAAAAATATTAAAATTATTAGCAAAAGATAATGATTCAAACATATTCCAAACTTTTCAGTTAATGTTTTGGAATATTTCAAAA
Source organism: Luzula sylvatica (assembly GCA_946800325.1). Classification (NCBI taxonomy): domain Eukaryota; kingdom Viridiplantae; phylum Streptophyta; class Magnoliopsida; order Poales; family Juncaceae; genus Luzula; species Luzula sylvatica. Next base: position 70,091,096 of record OX326960.1, read on the forward strand.
TATTACATGTTAGTATTGTTATAAAATAATATACGATGTGTCGTGTATATTTTCAAACCAAAATAGTTACATTTCATTTTTTGTAAAATTTCAAATAAGAAGTACAATCATATATGTGAAATCTCATATATGATATTTTTGAAATTACAATTAATAAATATTTGTTTGGCTACGAATGAACTATATGAGATTCGGAAAAACAATATAAATATAAGGAAAAAGTCTGTTTTTGGTCCCTAACAAATACCGAAATGTTCAACTTGCCCCCTGACTATTTTTTTTGTTCATTTTGCCCCCTGAACTTGCTTTTTTTGTTCAAATTGCCCCCTCCGTCAAATACCTCCTGCCCGCCGGGTTAAAATACCGTTACACCATGTTATTTTATACTATTTTCTACCCGATCCAAAATGATTTAACCCGACCCAATATTTTTCTACCCGATCCGTTTATTAACTCTATTTGGCCCCTCTCACAGAGCGCGCGCGCTCTCTCTCTCTCTCTCTCTCTCTCAAACAGCGCTCGCACTCAGACCCTTCTCTGGCTCCGCTCACACCACTCGCAGGGCTCTCTCCCCTTTCTCTCGCCAACAAAAATTGACTGATATGTCGCTCACATCTGTCGCTCACAACAGCATTCTCGTGGTTTCTCCATCTCCATCTCCATCTCGACCATCTCCATCTCCCACAGCCATCAGGTCAATTTGTGTTTTGTTGAATCATTTTTTAGGGTTTTGTTGAATCGTTTTTTCTATTTTGTTGAATCGTTTTTTTGCTGGTTACGCCATTTGTTGAACCGTTTTCTCCATCTCCATCTGGACCATTTGCTGGTTACGCCAATTTGTGTTTCTGTGAAATTTGCTTCAATTATGGTTTCAATGTATGCGAAATTTGAAGGTTATATTTGTCGATTTAGCCAATTTAGGGTTTGAATTAAGCCAATCTAGCCAATTTAGGGTTTGAATTAAGCCAATTAAGCCAATTTAGGGTTTGAATTAAGCCAATTCAGCCAATTAGGGTTTGAATTTAGGGTTTGAATTAGGGTTTGAAATTTAGGGTTTGAATTAGGGTTTGATTAAGCCAATTAGGGTTCCAATTTAATCATGTTTATTTTTGCCAATTAATCATGCTATTCTTTGTTTTTCAGATTTAAGAATATGGCAACTTGCCCCCTGAATATGGCAAAATCCCACGAGGCGGCCAATCGACACCGGTACAGTTACACATATTTAACTATTTAAGTTAACAAAAAATATAAGTACTGCCTTTTTTCTTAATTAGGTACATGCCAGAAATGTTCATGGTCGTGGGCCCACAACCACAATGCTGGTACCACCACAACTTAGCGTCAGGTACGCTGAAATTATAAATTGAACGTATTTGGATTTCTCATTTTGTTCGCATTTTTATATTTTTGTTTTATTATTATAAAGGAGCAATGTGGTTACTGAAGATCCAGATAAGCTCTTTGTGAATAGGCGTACAAGCTCAACTGGTTGAATCATTAATTTTTCATTAATCCTGCTTGTTAAGCTAATATTTAGATTAGCTGAGAAATGTTAAGAATTATGATGCTCTCTTTCTTTTTCAGACTTAAAAGGATATGCTTAATTTCAATATTGAAATTTCCAATTTTAGTTCGATGATCGAAGAGTTGGAAATGAAAAGAGGAGCTCAAAGAGTACCACCTGATAAAATGGAACAAATATGGTACCAACACTGCCGTTGAAAGAAATCTGTATTTTATTGGTGTTTATGTGATTTGATTGGTTTTTTTTTTACTTATTAAGTACGTTCAATTTTAACTTGTTATTTTAGTTGCTTGGATAATTATGAGAAATTTGTATGACTGAATTTGATTTATCGATTTTACTTGAGGGATTTTGTTCTTTAATTTTTATCGATGTATTTATTTTTCTTTTGGTTCTTTGTTTTCTAATTGTTAGAAACATATTGTTTTATTATACGTTTTTGTATGATAATTTTTACATTACTCAGATACATGTTACAATTACAAAGCATGAACATAATCATCTAGAAGAAATGAATGTCATGTTATTACAAAGCGGTTTAACATGCACACGCACACACACACACACACACAACTAGGGATGTCAATGGGCCGGGTAGAAACCCGAACCCGCGGGTACCCGACCCGAACGGGGCGGGTAATACCCGAAAAAATACCCGCGGGTCGGGTAATACCCGAAAAAAAATATCCGCTCCGGGTCCGGGTTCGGGTACGGGGGAAATTTACTACCCGCGGGTATACCCGTTACCCGAACCCGAACCCGAACCCGAAAAATACCCGAAAATATCCCATAATAAGAAAATTTTGGATGCTTTATGGATTAATTATTTGTAATATTTGGATTTTTGACGTATTTGTACAAGTTGTTTGTTTTATGTATTTAAAATTATTGATAATTTTACGTATTTGTATAATAATTTTTAATTTTTTAATTTTTTTAGATTATTTATTAATAATTTTCGGGTAACGGGTTCGGGTTCGGGTATACCCGTTACCCGCGGGTTCGGGTATGGATTTTTACCCGCGGGTATTTTGGGTTCGGGTTCGGGTAATACCCAAAATTTCGGGTTCGGGTATGGGGGAGGCTTACCCGAACCCGACCCGCCCCGTTGACATCCCTACACACAACCCCCCTCCCCCCCCAGATCCCCCTGACCAACCCCCCCCCCCGTGACCATCGTATACCTGCCACCAATCGAACCAGATTTGTCGGTACCTGTCATCGTATACCAGATTTGTCGGTACCGGATTTGTTTCATCGACAGTGTTGGTACAGGATTTCTTTCATCGACAGTGTTGGTACCGGATTTCTTTCATTGGGAGTGTCGGTACTGGATTTATGTCATTGGTAGTGTCGGTACCGGATTTCTTCCATTTTATCAGGCGGTACTGTACCAGTAGTGGGTCACAAACAGATGGGATCCGCTATGGAAACCCGACCCGTTAGAGAAACACTGCACATTTTTAAAAAAAAACATGAATTAAAATTTCAAATATATAACATTACAACTTTGAGAAATTGGAAAATTCAATCCAGAAATGAAACAAACCTCTTCTAAAGCTTCCATCAAATTCACGAAATGCTTGGAATATTCATCACCAAAACCCATCATGCATAATACTCCTCTTTTCATTTCCAACTCTTCGATCATCGAACCAACTACCCCTCGAGGTATGGCATCTGGCCCCAAATCTATTGATATCTCAGTGAGATGGAGAGCTTATTGTTGCGATTCGGAACGAACGAAATGGAGGGCGACGAGTTGAATTCCTGTGCAGACAGTTTTTCCCTGAAGAAAATCCGTGAAATTGAGAAACCATAGAAGAAATCGAAGCAGATAGTAAGATTTCTTACCCATGAAATCGAATCCGAACAGGCATGGAGGACACAGAAGCATGTAAACCCATGTTGAGGACCACCATTGAAAAATTGCCTTTACAAGCTCAAGCCAGTACTTCGGCTAGTTGGTGAGGAGCACTAAAAGTGCTGAGGCAGGCAAGGCGGCTTGGTGGGTGGTAATGGAGAAGAAGGTCAGAGAGATGGATTGAGCAGGGCGAGAGAGAGGAGAAGGGCGAGCGCGCGCGAGAGAGAGAGAGAGAGTCGCGAGAGGAGCAGGGCTTGGTGGGTGGTAATAGAGTTAATTAACGGATCGGGTTATAAATGATGTGGGTTGGGTTAATGTGGTTTCGGGTCGGGTTAAATTATATGAATAAAATATCATGGGTTAACAACTATTTAACTGGGGGCATGAATTATTGGACGGAGGGGGCAAAACGAACAAAAATAACAAGTTTAGGGAGTGAGGTTTTCCTGTGGCTTCACGTGTGAAGCCACATGTGAAACTGCCTGCGTGGCAGCGTTTTATTGGTTAATACAATGAATTTTTGCAAATAAACCCCTACTTTCATGGAAACCCTAGACAGTTAATTTAAATAAAGTAGGGGTTTATTTGCAAAATTCATTGTATTGACCAATGAAACGCTGCCACGCAGGCAGTTTCACATGTGGCTTCACACGTGAAGCCACAGGAAAACCTCACTAAAGTTTAGAGCAAAATGACCAAAAAAAATAGTCAGGGGGCAAGTTGAACATTTCAGTATTTGTTAGGAATCAAAAACAGATTTTTTCCTAAATATAACATATCAATATTATTATTCCGAAGCGGAGCGAGGATCCCCTAGTTTTAATTAAAATTTAAAGATGAAACAAAAAAATATATAATAATTCACTTTTTAATAGTTAAATAAAACATAACCGAATGTTAATTTTGGTTTTAATTGTCTTTAGTAATTTAATCTAGATTTGAACTCTGTTGAAGATGAAAGTCTTTTGATTATATTAATTTCTCTTACTTATGATTACAGACTCGATCCTTATTTATAATACATCACTAATTAGCTTGATTGGCTATCCTTAATTCACTCTAACTACCTTATCCTAAACCTTGTCTTCATTAATTAATACTAACACACTTAACATCATGTTTAACAGACTTTATAGGCTGGGCCTTTAATACATAATAATAAAAAGAATAAAATTGCAGCCCAACTATTATTGACAAAAGCCCAAGACTATAATGATCCACTCTTTTGAATAAATGACTCATGGCGCCTTTCTTGGTGATCTTGCAATCTTGAATGGAGATGATTCTAACCACCCCCAATCTCTCTTCTACTGTATATATGTTTTCTTCAATTATCAAAACAAGACTGAATATACAACAATATCACCACATAATTGAAAAAGTAAAATATTTTTTCATAGTACTTTTTCAAAACGAAATACCAAATTTAGCCAATCATAATATTCCATTTAACATCTTAAACACAATATACAACCCAATAATACACTCGAAGTTAACTTTCTTATATCGTGTAAATGTATCCATCTTTCACATGTCACGTAGATCTTCCTCTTTGAATGCTAAGTACCAACGATTTTGAGGATGAAATGGTACCAACCACCGCAATCACCACGCCGAAAATAATAATGACCCAATTAACCACCACCGCTGGCTTTGATACATGGCTTCGACAAAGCTTAAGATAAAATGCGCACGGAAAAACCAAACTAATTCCCACACTTACTAATGAACCGGTAAGACTCAAAACGTACTGAAAGTACGGCACACAAAGTGCCAAAATCATGATTATTATTAATAAAATTGACCCTATGCTTCCTCGAATTAGCATGCGGAACCCATGTGACATTGAAGTAGGGAGTCCGTGTTCGATCTGGATCGCTAATGGTGCAAATTCAAGTGCGTATTTTGTTATTGGAGTGAGCACCGTTGCCCATAGAGCAATATTAGTGGCAATTTGGTGGGGTGGCATGCTTAAGGTTATTTGAGAACTTACTGACGGACCAAATAATTTTGCACCGGTGAAGGCTAGACTTGCATACAGAATTGTGACAATTGTAAAGCTCGTTATAGATACCTACAATTTTACGAGTTGTAATTTAGTGAATTTCTTTGTGATGGAATTATAGTTTGTAATATTGAAAGAATTTGATATTATTTGCAAATTTCATAAATTATTAATTGCAATTTGCAAGAATTATATGTAAAATAAAAATTACCTTAGTAAACTTCGAAGGATCCTTCATGGCGGTATATATATTCGGAAAGACGATATGCCCTGCAAAACTAAAGGCATACAACCCCGAAATTATAGGAATTTTATGCAACTGAAACACCGGTATGCTTTTATCAGCTTTGATACCCCCAAAAACGGCTGTCCATATAACCGTTGCAAACATAAGCAACGACATTAATATCCCTCCAAAGGAGAGAAAGGAGATGGAGGAAAGATCTCTCAACCAAAGACTCGGAATTGCCACTAAAATGGCAATAACAGTCAGAAGTTGAGGTGTCGAGACATGGATATGAGGCAGCGCCACGTGAACCTTCTCGAAAACCAGTGGTAGATTATCACTCAGTGATATGGTATATGACACGAGGGCGAAGAAGATTTCGAGGTAGATGAAGGTGGAGGCCAAAACCCCACCTTTGGTACCGAATGCTTGACCTCTGAGGTCTTGGTACGTTTTCGAGCTAGGGTTTTCATCAAGGCACTTGCCTATTATATGGGAGGTGTATGCACACATGATGCCTAGGCCTATTAGAAGAAATACCGAGGCCCAACCTCCATTTTCAAGTGCATATGGAGTTGATAGTTGCCCAAGACCTACAAATTTAAAATAAATAAAATATAAAGAAAGAGAAAAAATTGAATTATGATTACCTATATATATTGGAAAATTCCTTGATTTTACGAGATTTAAATATGAGACATCTTAATTTTATCTTTTACTATAGAAAGTAAAGTACCTATAAGCATGCCCACCATATTGAGGACCGAATGCACAAATGAGCTACTATGTTGGACATGATGATCATCTGTAACACATGAAAGTTGAGTTGCATCATCACCATCATCTCCACAGTTGCATTCCTTACTCTCTTCTACGCAAACATCGCATTTAGACGCGTACTTCTTCGCAAGTTGAGTAACTGCAAAGCGTGCCCCATGCACCGACTCACTTGCTACTTGGTGACTATTTAAGGTAAAACAGGACCACCATTTATTTCCATTTTTCTCACTGGTGTCAACCATGCCTATAAGAATGATTGTGAGTGCAAGCTTATATCAATGTAGTACTTGAATATATTCTAGGAGGCTTATATGAAATGGGAATTAGTAGGGTGGGTATTTATAGTGTGTTAGTACTTAGTAGTGGAGGTAAAATTAGAGTTTTTTTTAGAGGTGACGAGGATTCCAATTTACAAAGAATATGGAGATACGTATAGACATGTAGTGATGTGGTGGCCAATTGTGAAAGTTTTGATAGGCAAAATGGATAAAAGGATTTTTGTTCAAATTTGATTTGATTCTTTGCATGTGTTTTTTTTTGGTTTGCTAAACCTTTACAAGTTTACAGACATATATACTTTTTTCCAAATTTTCAGATTATGTGTTGATGGGTCTCGAGACTAATTATTGGAAAACCGAAACCAAAATATAACTAACGAAACAATATTATAAAAAAATAGAAGAGAAGGAGGGAAACCTGAAACCCCCCCCCCCCCTTAATTCCTACATAATCCGCCTTTAATTCTAATTTGGATAATTGTAATTAATTTTAATTAATTGTTATCAGATGTCCTCATTTCTCCACCACATCCTCTATATCACCGAACATCCTCTATATCACCGATTAACCAATAATTGATGATTAATTAGTATGGTCATTAACAAAAGGACATCTGATAACAATTAATTGATATTAATTGAGAATTATTAATATATATGTATTTTAATTATATATTAATTAACTGTTAATGTAATGTCATTTTATTAATTACTTAAACGATTAACCATTAATTAGGAATTAGGAATATATATGATGTCATGGAGAAATGGTGGATAGAGTATATGACCTCTTCTAGTTTTGTCCTGATCCTCAAAAGGAATCAGATTCAAGTAAGGTAAAAATACAAATTTATTATGATCTTGCGCATAAATGGAGTCGCTACTGCTAACGATCATGTATTTCTATAGAGTCGACTCTGTCAGAACTACTCTTTTTAATTATGTAGGTCGACTAGAGGTCATTGTTCGGTATCCATTTTTTTTAGGTACCAAGAAGCTATTGTAACTATTGTATAAACTATCTTTAATTTTTATAAAAAAAAGAATGGATTGAGCGCGTATCGTTCTCGCCATTCATTCAAAAAAAAAAAAAAAAAATACAAATTTATCGATCTTTTTATAACACAAGTACATATCTATCCATCAATGACGAATGACTGTAAATCCGAACTAACTATATATATTTTTGTTTTTATCTTGGGTCTTAAGCTTGTTGATACATTATGAAGAGCTTGCCTTAATTACTATATTTAGTGATGCATTGTTGTATGCCACTATGGAGAAAACGATGCATAATAAATAAACTACTAAGAATCCAATTCTCTCCATTCCGTACATAATTGGTGGAGGGCCGGCACAGTATTTTGTATGTCTTTCTTGAATAATATAACGAAATCTTCAAATTAGAAAATTCGATCATACTAATATAAAACTTTCTTAAATACTTAATAGTCTTTACTTACTACAATATTCCAAAATCCAATATTCCAAACTTTCTTAAATACTAATAATGTGTACGTTGCGAGTAAATACTGGTGTCTTTTTCTCAAACGTGTTGCTCGCCTCGCACAATATGCATGTATCCATGTAATGCTATCCCCTTTCCGACTAATCTGTGTTGGGTGAATAATTTTCTTTGGAGACGATTCATCGGAAGATCTCGATTCCCATGGAAGCAAATGGAGAGATGATACTTCATGAGTTAACCACTTGAACCTTAAAAAATGAGAATGTTAATGCTTCACCTATTGTTTATTTAGGATAACGATAGAACCCTAGAATATGATCTTATTTGGCATTTTATTTTTAGTAGTTAGTGTGGGGGTATTTCACAGACATTGTACATATTTTGCAACAGAATATTTGATACCGAGAATTGAAATCTTTTGCAACATCATGGGAGCTAGCAAATCTCTCTGTTTGTTCGATAAATTATTCGCTTGGCAACTTGTGAAAGAATATGAATCTGTAAGGAATTAATTTCCTCTCAATCAAGTTCAGAAAATACAAAAAAGATTGTAAGAGCTAATTAAAATAAAAAATAATATTTTATTGTTAGAAATTTTATTTGAATGCATATTTGACCTGAGATGTTTCGCAGTTGTACTATTACAACTAGGTCACATTTTGTTTAAGACCAGAATACATATCAAGTGTTATTGGCCTAAGACTTAAGAGCATCTAAAAAAAAAAAAGTAATGTGTTATTTGATTGGATTGATAAGATTCACTGCGTAACTTAATTACTATGAGAATTACATATGGAATGCACAATCTAGCGTATATAAGATTATTTTATTTGTAGATATTGCTTGCTTCACTCCAATAAAAAGAATATTATTTCGACGACCCAGAAAGATTAGAGTAACTTTTGACAAAATATTATTCAATTTATTCTTGTTAGATGGTTATAAAATTCCCTCGATTATTATTCACCTAGCAACTTTTCTTTGGCTACCCAACTTATTGTGTTATATGAACTAGATACGCATTCATCTGTCAACATCAATATTATTATAAAATTCTTTTCTCATTTTCTTATCTTTAATACAACTTTTAATGAACATTATATATATATATATATATATATATATATATATATAATTTTTTTCTTCGTACGTGTAAATGCTCAATTCATTATCTAAGTCAAAATTAAATCCAACCGTAATACGTAAATGAATGAATATTATGCTTTAAATAAATTCAATTATAATTAACTAAATTCGTTCAATAATCACTTCTTTATAGCATAATATGATTTTAGCGCATTTAAATTAAGGGGATTACTAGAGCACTCCAGCCTTAACACACTCTTGCACGCCGCATGCAACCAGGAGGCCCCACGTGACAAACCACATGCTTAAAAAAAACGCGGTCAAAAAATTAGAAGAGCGTTTATTTTTTTTAAGCAGCATCCAATTTTCCCTCCGTGTTCAAATTTAAATAGTTATTTTATTGGGGAGTTCTATGATACACCATTTTTCTTATGGTAGACCGTTTTTCGAATGGGTATTTTGGGTATTTGTCAATTAATGATTTTTTTTGTAAGATTCGTGTGTATTGTTATCATTTAATGCTAGTCAAAATAGAAAGTATGTACCATTAATTGACAAATATCCAAAATATCCTTTTGAAAAAAAATCCACCATAAGAAAAAAGAGGAACATCTTTGATCAGTATTGAAGAATTTGAAACCAAGATTTAAAAATAAATAGGATAATGTATTAGTATATATGATACATAATTACATAATTCAAATGCGAGAATTTGTCCCCTAAAAAATAGAAAAGATAATATTGAATGAACATATCATAAACTCTGCAATTTTGGTATTTCCTTTTTTTTTGTTTTGAGGAAGATAAAAATCGTAGCAAAAATGAAATATCAATAACAAGCCCAAAACTCTCATATATCATCTGAGAATCCAAATGAGAATAAAAAAAAAGTGGGTTTGAAACCCCCACTAAAAAGGAATATTCTAAAAATAGGAAAGATATATCATTTCCATCATAGAACTCCCCTTATTTTATACCTTCAAACCTTCAAATTTATATTTTTTAACTTCATATTTCTACTTTTTTATAATGAAAAGAATATAAATAACAACATAATTTTATCCATAATATAAAAAAGTATAAATATTTAGGTAGTTTACTTTATACATTTTACCTTCATATTTATATATTTTTATAATTACAAAAAATATAAATAACAACAAATCTTTTTTATAATATAGAAAAATTACAAATAATAGTAAAAAAATATAAATAACAACACATCTTTAATCCATAATATAGTATAGTATATATATAGAGAGAGAGAAATGCTAACAAGAATCCTTAAAAAAAATCCAAAGACCAAAATATACTATTGAAATTAGTAAAATATATTCTTGTATTTATCAAAATATACTATTAAAAATGTATTATTTTATTCTCAATTTTAACTATGTTAACATATTGGATTCATCGGTATATTTTGCTAATTTTTATAGTATATTTTGCTAGTTTCATCAGTATATTTTGCACGTGTGGATTCTGCTTACCAAGCATATATATATATATATATATATATATATATATATATATATATATATATATGGGATATGATCAATGGCCAACACTCTTGTTTGGCCAACGTCGGCCAACACCACTTATTTCACTAAATCTAATTATTATAATCGAATTTTAACCGTATAGATATGTTTTATATCATTTAGATATGATGTAGAATAAATTTTGTATAATTTTGATTTTTGTATCTAACAAAATCGATAACATATTTTCACAACCGTCCATTTCGGTAAATTATTAGATTTCCATGAAGAGAAATTCGAAACCTAGTAAAAATTCATCCTTAGCCTATCTATATGATTTAAAATACATCCAAACCAAAAAAATCGAATTTCAAAATTTATTTAATGATGATTCATGTTGTAACTATTTTCGACCGTTAAATTTTTTTAAGTATTATGATAAGTATGATAGAAATTTTTATTTTTTATGAAATTGAATCTACAACATTCTCAAATAATATAAATCATATCTATACGGTTAAAATTCGATTCTCATGTTTAGATTTAGTGAAATAAGTGGTGTTGGCCGACGTTGGCCAAACAAGAGTGTTGGCCATTGATCCTATCCCTATATATATATATATATATATATATATATATATATATATATATATATGGGGTAGGATCAATGGCCAACACTCTTGTTTGGCCAACGCGGCCAACAATGATAATTTTGCTAAATCTAAATATCAAAATCAAATTTCAACCATATAAATTTGATCTATATCATTTAGATATGACGTAGAATAAATTTTGTACAATATAAGAGTGCATTCGGCGTGCGAGAGTGCATTAAGGCGGTGTGCAATATAATTTCTCTTAAACTAAATTCATTTTCTTATAAAAAAGATTAAAAAATTCACTTTGGATTATTTTATTTTATTTTTTACTTCTATACTTTTTGTTTCTTGAGCATGCTTTATTTAGTACAAAGCTAATATTTAGAAGTTTCGGAACTTTATAAAAAAAAATTATTATTATTAAATAGCAAGGGTTGTTGGTCACATGTTTATTATTGTTCAGTGTCAATTAAAATTGAATTCATGATTTATATTTATTATTTATTGTATTACATATTCAATCAACCCGAATTAATTTAATTTCTGGTCATAACAAACAATTCTCTCTTAAAAAAGTTAATAGGGGGAGCGATTCAAGATTCCAGAAGATTGTGAAGGAAATTCAAGAAACTCTTAAACCGGCAAGAGTTTAGCTCAGGCGGTTTAGTTGAGAGTTAATAAACAATCCATCCATAGCTCAGGCGGTTCAAAAACATCAAAGTTCAGTCCAATTATACAACAAAACTGAGAAAAATATGGAGGGATCTTGAACACAACTGATCCAAATACCCTCAGAACAAAACAAATCAAGATCACTCTTAAACTTCTCCACTTACTAGATTGTCCATCTTCAACCTTGAGCTCCTGGTTCAACTCTTCAAGCTTCTCCAAGTCCAAGTTTACAATCTCTCCAGTTCTCTAGTTCAGATTTAACCTCTCCAGTTCCTTCACCTCTCCAGTCCCTACACCTCTACATTTCAACATTAACTCCAGTACCTACACCTCTACATTTCAACATTAACTCCAGTTCAACCTGAAAAGACCAACCAATACCAAGATCTTCAGTGAAATTCTCTCAAGTCCAAGAAGGATTTGACTTGAAATTTGAGATAGCAAACAACAAAGAAGGATTAAGAGGGTACTGGTGGCATTTAGTTGGTACCAGTAGAATTAAGTAGGTACCGGTATTGTTCAGAGGAGGATTAAGTGGGTACCAGTGAAATCAAGGACCGACTCCATTTCAACCTCTCCAGTTCAATCTCTCCAGATCAAACCCTCAAGTGCAGTCTCCTTCACCTAGCTCTCCAGTGAAAGTTAAGCTCTCTATATCAACCTCTCCAGTTCAGCCTCTCAAGTAGAAGCATCTTCAATTTCCTGCTAAGTCTTCTATCTCTCTCATTTAATCATGATTTTATCCTATAAACAAACTTTGCAAAATAATTTAGATAATGAAAAACCCTGGACCTATGTTACAAAAAAACCTAGAAATTCATCTAATACTCAAATGAAACAAGTACATAAATGTTATAGATGCTTATCTACAAATCATACTAGATATGAATGTAGAGAGCAAATTAGATGTTTTAGGTGTTTTAAGTTGGGCCATATCCAAAAGAATTGCTATTCAAAATTTCAAAGTAATGGCAAACCTGTCATGAATAGAGTGATACAAACTTCTAAATATCAAATATCTCCTCAAATTCCAAATATACCTGAAAAAGGAAATAAAAAAAATCATATCATTAAAGATCAGGAAATTGTTAAGAATTCAAATAATAAAGAAATAAATGTATATATGTCCAATAGTTTTATTCATTTAGAAAAAGTTAATTATTTAACAAAATCTATATCTCTTAAAAATCTTCCTTTAAAATATTGTAATGCTTATGATATTGCTAAAATAATCAAATCAATAGGATATTTAATTGGTGTAGGATCTTATACTCCAAAAGAAGTAATACATGATATTTCTCTTTCTATTAATTGTATCCCTAATATTATTAAACCAGAATTAATTAATATAATTGATGGAGAAAAAACTTATAAAATTTTGGTTAAGGAAATTAGGGATATACCAAGCACTTCACATAATGTTTCTCAAGAGAATTTCATAAAAACTCAAAATCAACAAGTAAAAAATGCTACTAGTTTACAAAATAAGGATAAAAATAAAAATAATTTGAATTTACAAAGAGCAAAATCAACAAAAATCTGGCAAAAAAAGAAGAAAGTAATTCAAGTTTGGAGAGTAAAGAAAAAAGTTGAAAAGAATTTGAATCTCAATTTTAAGCAACATGATATAAATAAAAACTCTTCTGATAAAGTAATAATTTCTAATTTAAAAAATAATCATGAAATGTTTTTAATTGAGTCAACAAAATTTTAAAAAATTATTAATATACCAATTTATAAGGAAATTTTCATGGAATTAACAAATAAAAGTGGAATGAAATTATTAAGTAATAATTCTGATATAAAAAATTCAACATTAAAATTCATGCTTACAGATAAAGGATTGACAATTATATCTAAATATGCAACCTTAATTAATCAAAATAAAGTAATAAACAAACCTGCAATAGAATTTACTCCAAAGGCATATCTTATAGATGAATCTATTGACAAGGGTATAATTGGAACTTTTAACCTAAATACAAATATAGAGGAAACAAGTCAGTATAATGAGTTATATTTAAAAGAAAAGGAAAATAATTTTTTAAATATTGAATCTGCATATGAAGATGTGGGTTTAATTAATCCTTCAAATGAAAAAACTAATTTCACACAGAAAAAAATTATGGATTATTTTTCAAAAAACTGAGGAAGAAAATAACACACAGATTGAAATATCATATAAAAATCCAAATGATTTAAAATCTGTCAAAAAAAGTCAAAGTTTCAAATGAACAAAAATGCAAAGAAATAGCTAAAAATATTCAAATAGATGATCAAAGAAGGAGTAAAAGACTTTTAAATAAACAAACATGAATTTACACTTCACCTCTTCAAAAAGCACAATTGGTTAAATACAAAGAAATTCAAAAAGAGAGAAATAAAAGGCAAAAATCACAGAAAAATAATAATAGTAATTTAAAAGTTTTAAACTTGGAAGAAAAAACAAATTTAACAAGTCCAGAAGAAATAATTGAAATTTTATCATCTACAGGAATTGAAATAAATACAAATTTAAATGATAAAATTATTAGCATGTTAGATGCAAATGAGAGTCAAGTATAAAATAAAGTTATTAAAGATTAAGTAAAAAATAATTATTAATAATGTTATACAAAAAACTTAGAATTTTTTCTTGGAATGTCATGGGCTTAAATGATAATAACAAAAAATACCTGGTTAATAAGACTATATTGGATGAACACATTGATATTTGTTGCCTACAAGAAACAAAATTAAATATGATTAATGATCAAATTAATAAAGAATGTTGTGGTAAAAACTTAAATGGATATGATTTTTTAAATTCACAAAGGGCATCTGGTGGTATATTATTATCATGGAATAAAAAATTATTTAAACATATTTCAACTACAAAATATAAATATTCCTTATCTATTATTTTACAAAATCTGTGGGATGCAAAGAAATTTCTAATCACAGGAGTATATGGTCCAATACATAGAAATGAAAAACAAGATTTTTTAAATGAATTAAAAGAAATTGGAGATAATAATAATAATTTATCATGGATGTTGTTAGGGGATTTTAACTTAGTATTTTATACACATGAAAGAACTGGTCCTTACACTAATAGTTATTTCACACAAGAATTTAGAGATTTAGCAAATGATTTAAATTTAATTGATCTACCTCTTAAAGGGCAAAAATTTACATGGAAAAATTCAATTGCAAAAAGAAGATTAGATAGAATTTTGATGAACAAACAATGGTTAATTGATTTTCCAAACTCTCAACAAACTACTAAAGTTAATACTTGTTATGATCACACTCCTATTTTATATGAAGCTAATACTAAATACCCAATTTTTAATTGATTTAGATTTGAACAAAAATGGTTAAATATGAATGATTCAAATGACATTATAAAGTCTCATTTAAAAAATTATAAAAGTTTTTCTATGGATAATCTTTATGACAAATATTATCAATTAGGTAAAAATCTTAAAGCATGGAGTAAAACAATTCATCAAAAATATAATAAACAGATAGAAAATTGCAAAAAAATTATTCATTGGATTGATAAATTAGAAGATACCAGAAAGTAATCTAATATAGAAAATTGGGTTAAAATTAAAGCTAAATTAAGATATGAAGAAATAAATTCATTAAATAAAATTTATTGGAAACAAAGATCCAAATTTAATTGGATCAAAAATTGAGATGCTAATACTAAATTTTTTCACATACATGCTTCTATAAAAAAATCTGGAAATATGATTGCAATTTTAAAAGATCAAAATGGAAATGAAGTTACAGATCATTTAAACAAATCAAAAATAATTTTCACATTTGACAGGGACCTTATAGGAAAAGAAATTATTTCTGACAATAAATATGGGAAAATTAATTTAAATAAATTATATCAAGAAGAAAATATAGATTTATCATTACTTGAAAATAAATTTCAAATTGAAGAACTTGATAATGTTATAAAAAATTGGAAATCAAATAAAAGCCCTGGCCCTGATGGGTATATAGGGGAATTTTTTAAAAAATTCTGGAATTTATTAAAAGAGGAAATTTTAGAAATATTTAATAAAGAAGGTCATAAAGGATTATGTAAATTTAACTCCTCTTATATTACATTAATTCCAAAAAAAGAAAATGCAATTGATCCAAAAGATTTTAGACCCATAAGTCTTGTTTCTAGTATTCAAAGAATTTTTTCAAAGGTTTTAGCAAATAGATTGGATTTATACATACATAACATGATATTAAAAAATCAACTTGGTTTTTAAAAAAATAGAAACATAGCTGAAAATTATGTATATGCTAGAGAAGTTATTTGCCTAGCTAAAAAACAAAAATGCCCTTTGTTAGTTCTAAAATTAGATATTCACAAAGCCTTTGATAGTGTATCATGGGATTTTCTACTTAAAATATTAAAATCAAGAGGTTTTGGTGAAAATTATATTAATTGGGTTAAAAATTCTGTACTTAAAGGTTCTGCTAGAGTAATTTTAAATGGAAATCCAGGAAAATTTATACATTTAAAAAGAGGATTAAGGCAAGGAGATCCATTATCTACATTTTTATTTATATTAGTTATGGATGTCTTATAAAAAATGCTAGAAAAATTAAGTGATAAAGGATTTATTAAAAAACCATTTAATAATATTTATTTAAGTTTGTTTTATGCTGATGATTCAATCCTATTTCTTAAACCTAATATTAATAATATACATAGAGTTAAATACATTTTAAATTTATTTGGGGATGAATCTGGTTTAAAAATGAATTTTCAAAAGTAAAAAATTATTGGAATAAATATTGAAGAAAATATCATGTCAGAAATTTCTAATATATTAAATTGTCAAATTGGAAAATTTCCAATAAATTATTTAGGTCTACCTTTACATTTAAAAAAATCAACAAAAGTGGAATATATGAAAATAATTGAAAAAATTTAAGGAAAATTAGAGGGTTGGAAAGGTAACATGATTAGTAAAGCTGGTAGATTAATATTAATAAATTCTGTACTTACATCAATTCCAGTATACTATTTTAATGTATTTAAGTTCCCAAAATGGGTATTTAAAGAAATAGATAAAATAAGGAAAAAGTTTTTTTGGAAGGGTAATTCAAATTCAGGTTATAATTTAGTTAAATGGAATATAGTTTGTCAACCAAAATGCAAAGGTGGTTTAGGAGTTATAAATCTGAAATTATTTAATAAAGTGCTATTAATTAAATGGTTATGGTTATATTATGTTTCAGATGATAAATTAGGTTGGAAAAATTTAATTGGAGATATAACAGAAATTGGAGAGGATAATAATTTAAATAATAAAAATTACTCATATTTTTGGAATGATATAATTAAAAATCTGGATTTTTTTAATCATAGCTTAAATATAATTATTGGAAATGGGAAAAATTCAAATTTTTGGAAAGGAAGGTGGAATGATCAACCTTTAGAATTAAAATATAAAGAACTTTTTACTTTTTGTGAAAACAAGTCTGGTACAGTCCAATTTTTATCAAAAAAATAAATGAAACAAATTTGTATACTAGTTTGGGCATAGTTGTACCTTTATCTCATATTGCACATGAGCAATTCCTTGATCTTGAGAAAATTTGTAGCTCTCTTGTGCTAATTCCTTCACAAAAAGATGATTTCCAATGGAAATGGAATGGAAACAAGCAATTTTCCTGTAAAAGTACATATCAATCCATTATTAAAGGAGTTTATATTGATGCTTATTATAATAATATTTGGAAAATAAATATATCACTTAAAATTAAATTTTTTTTATGGTTAATGTATAAAAGAAAATTACTCACAATTGATAGCTTGCAGAGAAAAGGTTGGCCCTTTCCAAATAGATGCCCTCTTTGTAAATTATCTGAGGAAAATATAGATCATTTAACAAATCAATGTCAATTTATTAATAATATATGGAATAAACTACATGCCATATTAGGATTCATAAGTTAGATACATTTCAGCCTTTGGATATAATTTTAAATAATAAGGAATGTAAGGATTATAAAATTCTGGTATGCATATCAATGTACCAATTTTGGTTAGAAAGATGTAGAAGATTTTTTACTAGTATACATTTTGATGATTGGCAAATTATAAATCATATACTTTACGAATACAAACTGAATCAATCTAATAATTTTGATGATTTAAATTTCAAAAAGTTTCAAACTTGAATTCCAGATATGGAATCAACAAATAATGCAAATGTTAACTTACCAATTGATTTAATTTCTGAGGATTCTCTCTACACTAACTTATCATCTAATGCAGAAATTGACCAAGAAGAAACATGAATAGATGAAAATGCAACTCAATTTGAAGATCGAAGATTATGGTGGTTCAAATCAACTGAAGAACAATCGAGCAATCAAATTCAAGCTTTGTGTGAACAAGAAGATGAGCAAGGAACAGATGAAACTTTCATGCAGATTTACGAAAATTTGCGTGATTTTGTTTAACCCAAAAGAAGCAAAGCATACCTGACTATCAGAGTGACCGATTTCTGACGACTTCTTCGAAGATTCAACTCAACAGCCTTCGATTTCTGATGACTTCTTCGAAGATTCAACTCAACAGCCTTCGATTTCTGACTCTCAGAGAGACCGATTTCTGACGACTTCTTCGAAGATTCAACTCAACAGCCTTCGATTGACTTAATCTCATAGCATATTCTCCGATGTACTCCTGTGCAATCAAGGATTCAATCGGAAGAAATTTCAAGGGAGATCTATTTTCAGGATCTATCTTCACGATCTCTTCAGCGAAAGGAGAGAGGAGGAGAGATGAGGTGTCAAGGCTAAAGGAGGAAAGAAATCATGAGCTCACCGAAGGAATTATAATCATGGTTTCTTACATGGAAATAAGGAATTTGATTGAAGGAAATCAAATGACAGATCTCTAGTTTCCTAGTTTTCATATAAAGATTTCCTGGATTTGAAGAAGACATTGAAGAAGACAGGGAAATCAAATCCTGGATTTTTAAATGATGTTTTTGCCTATTCTATTTTAGGCTAGTTAATTAATGTTGTTTTTTGGTCTTAGACATGTAACTTAGGAAGAAGATATTAAGGAGTAGTAATTTTTAGCTAGAGTAGGGCTAATACCTTCTATAGTTGCATGTTTTTGTAATCTTTTCAACATTAATTAATAAAATAATAGAAGTAGGACCCATGAGCCTACTTTATTTTTCTCAAAAAAAAATATTCAATCAACCCATTGATTTTAAAACATTATAGTTATTATCTCAAAATACGAAAAGAGAATAAAAGAACTAGATGCTAAACTAATGCAACTATGATTCAAACCTTAAAAAAATGAACAAATGGATCATAAGTTGGCTACCACCCAACAACAAATATATTCTTCATTGCAACAATTAACAAATTCATAAATATTTCAAAAATGACCCACACAAATTATTTACACCATATGATTCTTTAATTTAGACTTCAAGATCAAAATAAGGTCCGTTTAGAAAAAGCCCATAGTAATCAAAACTGATTCTCATCCCGGTTCAGTATAAGATTGTAAGGTTTGTATTAAACTTTTAATACGTAATACTTGCTTTTTATGCGTTTCTTATATTCTATTCGATACTTTTTTTTTTGCTTTATCATATTTAACAAATATAGAATATATATAAAAATATACATAATTTCATGAATGTAATATATCTGGATATTATAGTTAGATGTATGTAATTTATCTTAAATAATACAATTGGTCACGTGTTCCTTGAACTTGCAAAATGTAATCCGATCCGAAAAAATGACCTGACTCGTCCGAACCCGAATCCGTTCCGAATTGAAAATGATGAAAAAACAACGATCCAAAATCGAAACCGAACGGAAACCGAATGATTCGAATCCGAAATGGTAATGAAATCGACGGACCCGAACCCGAAAATGGACCCGAAACCAAATGACCCAAAATCCCAGCGACCCGAAACCCGAACTAATCCGAAATCCGGATACTCGAAACTCACAATTCGAATAATCCGAAACTCACAATCCAAATGACCTGAAAATCTAATTTTGATCACCGAATGACCCGAAACTCATAATCCAAATGACCCGAAAACTTAATTTCGGAAATCCGAAAACCAAATTTCTTGAAACCCGAATAACCGAAAATCAAATTTCGAGCAACCCGAATGACTCATAAATCAAAATAACCATAAAACGAATGACCCGAAAACCGAAACGATCCGGAACCGAGCGATCCGAAAATCGAAATGATCCGGAACTAGAGGTGGCAACGGATGGGTTCGGACGGTTTCGGGCTAGAACCATGCGGGTTTCGGGGTTAATTTTGGGGTTGGATCTTTTCGGGTTAAGTCAATTCGGATCAGGATGGTTTATGCTAAGGTCATATTTGGTCGGATCAATTTCGAGTTGAAAATTATAATCGGGTCTCATTTTCAAGTTTGGTGATCCAGACTCGGTTAAATTGGGATTTCATATTTAATCGGATGCGAGCTCATTCGTGGTTCCGATCTTTCGAGTTGTAACTTTTTTTTTTATTGATTCTATAAATCAATTTTGTCAAAATATTTAATATAAAATTAAACTATTATTCAAATAAAAATATAATAAATATTATATTAACTATTAAGTTGTTGTAAAGTATAAATATAATAAATATTATATTTTGTGATTTATTTACATATCAAAAGTATGTTCCTCATAAAAAATAATGAAGGAAATACAGTTTTGGATCATCGCTAAAATGGTACGTAGGACAAACGAACGTACGCGTTCGTGGGCATACGAAACAGATTAGTAAAACTGGTATAACTTTCAGTAGGAAACTCCGATTTGAATGGTTCAAATTGGGTTAGTTAGATAATGAGATTATCTAGAACGTTCATGTTGTAATATATTTCATTTGAGCGAAGTATCAGTATCGTTCTAATGAAATACCGAAAGGGTACGACAGTTTGACATACAGTCAGTAATACGGCCGTAACTTTCGGGTCCGAACTCCAATTGGGCTGGGCCAAATTGGGTTGGAAAGATAATTAGATTATCTACAACTTTCGTAAATGTTCAAAGTCGGTTGGAACGATTTAATATTTTCGTTCTGACAGATTACTGAAAGGTGTATGCAGTTTTCTGTTTGAAAAGGTGTACAGAAGATATACATACCTTTTGACCCATCCTTATCCTATGAAGTATATATAGGATGTTTCTCTCTCTCTCATCAGTCCAACCAGTTGAATAATTAGATTAGTTCAACCAGAAAATTAATGGAGTTAATTTAGAATTAATCCAGAAATTAAGAGACTCTAATCACTTGATGAAAGAGTGCGAAGAGATTGAGAGAGAAGGAGAAAAGAATTTTCTCCGTCTAGAGAATCGAAACGCAATCATGCAAGTTCGCCGATGCATCGTCTAGGCAGGTGCATCCGCGACCGAGGTGCTACGACTCACGGTGGATACGGGTAGAGGAGCGACACATGTGGCTCTTCGTTGTGATCAAACCGGAGAAGTAATCGAGTAACGGGCTGTGGAATCATGCGGGCATGGAACGCACGAAGACAACCCGAGGCGTGTCGAAACGGTGGGAGACGTGCGGTATGGGACGTACGGGCTAGTCACCAACGTGACACCGAAGGAAATAGAAGGCGGCGAACAACCCTTCGTGTGCCATCAATTTGGCACTGGTATGAATCTGTCCTTCTATTCGCATCGTACCCTCGAAGTCGTGGCGTGATCTCGGGAATCGGGGAATCGAACCGGGCCTTCATTCCGCTGCGCGGGCCCGGGGTCGAGGATATTCCCCTTCAAATAAAACATGAAAAATGTCGCCTCCATTTTTTTTGGCCGCCAAGTAATATATATTACTGGGAAATTTTCATAAAATAACTGTCAAACATTCAGATAACTGTCAAATATGTGATGCCATATGTGTATATAACGATGCTACTAATTCGTGTTGTATGGATTATTTAAGTAGAGTTGGTTCGAACTACCGCCACTTAATTTTTCAGACCAATTGTTCTCTTTTTAAAGAGTTGATGTTTTTGAGCTCTCACATTGAGCCGTCTCATCTTTGACTTTCTATCACACATATTAATATTTATATAATTTTCATATTTATTTTATGATTTGATTATATCAATTAATTTATATAATGTATCTATTAATTTATATCATGTTTTACCCATTTAATAATTTATTTTATGATCTTTATATCATGTTCTACCTGAATTATATTAATATTTATATCATGTTTTCATATTTATTTTATGATTTCATATTTATTTTGTAATTAATATTTATATAATTTCCATATTTATTTTATGGTTTGATTATATCCATTAATTTATGTCATGTATCCATTAATTTATATCATGTTTGACCCATTTAACCATTTAATAATTTATTTTATTATCTTTATATCATGTTCTATCTTAATTATATTAATATTGTTCTCCTTTTAAAGAGTAGATGTTTTTGAGCTCTCACATTGAGCCACCTTATCTTTGACTTTCTATGACACATATTAATATTTATATAATTTCCATATTTATTTTATGATTTGATTATATCCATTAATTTATATCATGTATCCATTAATTTATATCATGTTTTACCCATTTAACCATTTAATGATTTATTTTATGATATTTATATCATGTTCTACCTTAATTATATTAATATTGTTCGCTCTTTAAAGAGTGGATGTTTTTGAGCTCTCACGTTGAGCCACCTCATCTTTGACTTTCTATCACACATATTAATATTTATATAACTTCCATATTTATTTTATGATTTGATTATATCCATTAATTTATATCATGTATCCATTATTTTATATCATGTTTTACCCATTTATCCATTTAATAATTTATTTTATGATCTTTATATCATGTTCTACCTTAATTATATTAATATTTATATCATGTTTTCATATTTATTTTATGATTTCATATTTATTTTGTGATTTGATATTCATTAATTTATATCATGATTTACATTTTATGATTTGATTATATCCATTAATTTATGTCATGTATCCATTAATTTATATCATGTTTTACCCATTTAACCATTTAATAATTTATTTTATGATTTTTATATCATGTTCTACCTGAATTATATTAATATTTATATCATGTTTTCATATTTATTTTATGATTTCATATTTATTTTGTGATTTGATATTCGTTAATTTATATCATGCTTTACGCATTTAATATTTTTTTCATATTTGTTTTGTGATATTCATTTATTTATTTTATGATATGATTTCATATTTATTTTGTGATTTCATTAATTTATATCATGCTTTACGCATTTAATAATTTTCATATTTTTTGTGATATTCATTAATTTATTTTATGATATTATATCAAATTACACATTTAATAATTTTCATATTGGTTTATGATATTTTTTCTGTAAACATAACAAATAACAACTAATAAGTGAATACACAATCTTTTATCTAATGCAAACAATTACATTAAAAATTCCAAATTGAGCCACCTCATCTCTTTGACTTTCTATCACAAATATTAATATTTATATAATTTCCATATTTATTTTATGATTTGATTATATCGTTAATTTATATCATGTATCCATTAATTTATATCATGTTTTACCCATTTAACCATTTAATATTTTATTTTATGATCTTTATATCATGTTCTACCTTAATTATATTAATATTTATATCTTGTTTTCATATTTATTGTATGATTTCATATTTATATCATGTATCCATTAATTTATATCATGTTTTACCCATTTAGCCATTTAATAATTTATTTTATGATCTTTATATCATGTTCTACATTAATTATATTAATATTTATATCATGTTTTCATATATATTGTATGATTTCATATTTATTTTATGATTTGATATTCATTAATTTATATCATGCTTTATGCATTTAATAATTTTCATATTTTTCTTGTGATAATTCATTAATTTATTTTATGATATTATATCAAATTACACATTTAATAATTTTCATATTGGTTTTTTTATATTTTTTTCTGTAAACATAACAAATAACAATTAATAAGTGAATACACAATCTTTTATCTAATACAAACAATTACATTAAAAATCCGCAGCGAAGCGCGGCCAAATTTCCTAGTTATTATAATTCTGGATGAAGAATAGGATAAAAGGGGATAAGGTCCACAATTCAAAATGGGCTACGATTTGGCTAGCCACCGCATGACATCTACGAAAGGAAAGAAATAGGAGGATTTTCGCGTTCAAGGTGGTCTCGACGACTCTCTTGGCTAACATGAAAGAGGAAGATGTCACTGAAGGAAATATAGTTACAGATCAACTAGTAGATTGTACACATGAGGGTAGATGAACGTACGCGTTCGTCGGAACGATTGGATGCATAATAAGATTATGCAAGTCTGACAGAAATTACATAGTCCGTCATGACGCACCATCTGGTCCGTCATGACGCACAGTAATGTATTTTTGTGTAGGCCAATCTGTGAGTATACCGTCATGACGCACCATCCAGTGCGTCATGACGGTGGTGCGTCATGACGGTGGTGCGTCATGACGCACATTCCTGTCCGTCATGACGGAGCACAATTGTAACGGCTAGATCTAGTACTCGTGACACGTGCGTCATGACGCATCATATCGTGCGTCATGACGCACTGTGATCCAAATTTTGGATTAGCAGTTTTGATACTCATTAATGCCCTATTAATGGAGGCTTTGATTATAAGATCTGAGCAATTCCTTTCTCTCTCTCTGGCCATTCTACAGATCTAAGAAAGAGAAAACTTGTTGGACAAGTTGAGAGAAAAGCTTTATTGGAAATTGAAGATTGAGAGAAAATTTGCGGCAAATTTTAGGGAAATTTGCCGCAACCGAAAGACATATACCTCGAGGTGGATACAAGTAGAGGAATATCAACTGAGATTATCTGGTGTGATCAACGAGAGCAAGGTCGAGCAAGCTCGGAGACAAATCGGATCATATCCGGTTGTATACGACAAAAGGAGCTTCGAGGAAGGTGTCGAATCGCGCGGGCGTGGGACGTGCGTGTTACCGGATCGAAGCAAGAAAAACAACTACGCAGTCAACTCGTCTCCGTGATCAATTTCACTTGGTATGAATCTATGTCTATAATTGTTGTATTCATAGGTAGTTGCACGTAGTTTAGGATTTGTACGATCGAGTCGTCGACGTGGTCCTCGGGATCGGGTCGAACCGGGCCTCACAATCCGCTGTGCGGGGCTCGGTAGTAACGCCGATACTCAACAGTCACCAAATGGAATGCTAACTGCTAAGAGAAAGAAGCCTGGCATGCTATGTTACACGGATACGGATACGGGTATCGTATCCGATACGATACGGATACGGCGATACGACAATTTTCAAAAAATTACGGATACGGATACAGCTATATAATTATTATTTTAATATATTTATATTATATAATTAATAAATAATTAATAAATTAAATAATAAATTAATAATATTTTTAAATTTAATAGCATGACAATAAATAATATCAATTAAACAATACAAATACATAAAAATATCATAAATTTGTTATAGAAATATCCTAGAACTAATCTAGAATTATCATAGAAGTAATCCATATATAATTTACTTAAAAATATTATGGGTTAAAATATATAGTGGACCGAAGTATTCTAAATGAAGTATCCCGGCCGTATCCTGAACGTATTCCCAGCCGTATCCTGACGTATCCTGCCGTATCTCCGCCGTATTCGAAAATAATAAATATTAAAATATTCGGATACGCCACGTGACATATCCGAGCCGTATCGCACCCGTATCCGTATCAGATACGATTATTCTCAGGATACTTCTGCATTTTTTAAGTATCCGCGTAACATAGCTGACATGTTAAGAAACTAAGGTGCCGGAGCTTCATGCAATTTGGTCTCTGTCTTTTTCAGTGTTGTAATTTTTTCTTTTTTTTAAGCTCCTTCACTAGTAGCGACCTGTAAGGGTTATACATTCTTGTATCCATTCTACTTTTTTAATATTAATGCAAATTTGAGCAGACGGCAAATCGCCGGCTCTTTAAAAAAAAAAAAGTTCGGGATGAAGAAAACAGTAAGAAAGAGAGTCGAACGGGCCGCCACACGAATAGCTATAAATTAGTGGGATACATGAAAGCAACACAAAATGTCCACCACATTGCCTGTATTCTTATTTGGACTAGGTCCACACTAAATGCTCATGTGGTGTCCACAGCCACAGGTTATGACTTGAGACTTGACTTGAGAGTTATATTATGAGTGGTGATGTACATTCTCTAGTATTTTCTTTTTATATTTTTGATGACGTGAATATGATTTAACAATTTCAAAATTAATATACAAAAGTATGATTTAACATTTTAATTTATAGTTTAATTATCTCAATTTATGATTGAACATACAATTAAGATTTTAAATCATGAATTAAAATGTTAATTTTGAAGGTGTTAAATTATATTCACGTCATCAAATATCCACGTCATCAAGGACGTGGTGGGGGAGGGGGGAGAGAGAGGTGGGGATATGTACATTTTTCTTATATTATATGACCTCACACACACTGCAAGGCTGCGAACTAACGGGACTGCCTTCTGCTTGCCTTCCCTAATCCAATCCAATCCGATCCAATCCGATCCGATTAATGGAACCTCGTCGACTGGCCGTGCTTTGCTCGCACCTCTCCTCGCCGACCGTGACGGACCGAGCACCGGAGGCGTCCACTTCTAATTGCAAAGGAACGGAGAAAGGCGGAGAAGGGTGCACTCAAGAAGGGTGCGTATTCTGTAGGATTATTCGCGGCCAAGCTCCTGCTTTCAAAGTAATTTATGGTTTCCCCCTTTTTCCTTATGGATTCTCAGAGTAATTTAATTTTCCTTATAGATTATTTTAAAGTAATTGTGTTTCCCTTGTGGATTCTTATATTAATTATATTGAAATGTATTTAGAGCTCAATTTTGTCTCTTTTAGTAATTGTAACATGGTTCCCATTTATAATGATTAACCGAAAATGTTGAATTTGTTGTAAACAATCTTAATTTCGGTGATTAGTGCGAATTCGCCTTTCATCAAATCTAATTAATCTCAATAACTTGAAAAGCTTGAATTAAGATATTTAGCGATGTGATTAAACAACTCTATCTTTGATAATCAAGCTTAGGTTAACATCGAAATAAAATAAATAGTAATTCAGGGGCTTAATTGAGAAATACAGAGAACTGGTACCATATTTTTTCTTGTACTGTACCAATCAGGAGTGACAAACCAGCTCAAATTACAATTATTTATCAAACCTAACATACAAATATATTTGTAAAAATTTTCTGATAATTTGCAGCTTTATGAAGATGAAATATGCCTTTGCATTTTGGATTCAAATCCCTTGACTAATGGGTAAATTGCAGAGAAATTTATGGATTCTCACATTTAAAATTCAGTACTTTTCCTGGTTAACTCTTCTAATTTATTTATTTATTTATTTTTAATTAATTAAAATATCATTATTTATGCAGGCATTCACTTGTTATTCCAAAATGCCATTTTCCTTCTCTCGAAGCAACTCCTCCTTCAGTAAACTTTCTTTATCCAAAATATAATTTTCATTTTTCTAATTAATTAATTAATTATGTGGTTTATTTTTGGTATATATAGGTTGTCGCAACAATGTGCTCCAAAGTACCGTTTATTAGCAATGCAATCATGAGAGCTACTAATTCTGGTATATTATATATATGCAACATATTACCTATAAAAAACATTATTTTGTCATACTAAAACAGTATATAGGCATTATGAAACAGTTTAATTTTACATTTTTTTTTTCCTTTTTCAGATTCATTCAATTTGGTCGTCAATAATGGAAAAGCAGCAGGCCAAGTTATATTTCATGTACGCATTTTAATTTGGTTAAATTGACATTTAATTTCACATTAATCAATGCGAAATTTTGTTTAATTAAGGGTTAATTGACACTAAATTTTTTTTTGTGCCGAATTTAAGACTCATTTTCACATAATTCCTCGTAAGAAGGGCGACAAGTTATGGCCATCTGAGGTAAACTATTTTAAAAAATTAGCAAATCTTTCTCACAATTCAAAATTTAAGGTGTTAAAATTCGAACAAAAATTATAGAGTTTCAGAAGGAAATCGATAGAAGAGAGTCAAGAAACAACGAGTTTGGTTGCGTGTATAAGAGAGAATATATACGATTCTTCCTGCGATAATTGCAGAATTAATTCGTCTCTTTAGCCTGAGTATTTGCATTCAATTATTGTCATCTAATAATCTGTATTTAACCATTCATAATTTTGTGTGAATTGCATTGTATATTGAACTGTTTACTTTTGTTTTATTTGATTGTTCATCTTCGAGCATGTAGAAATAAGGAGAATACATTTGTTTAAATAAGAAGGCTTTGACATTTATTTATTTATTTTTCAGGAGAGTTTTTTTTTTTCAAAAGAATAATTTGAGTATTTACAATTTGATTTATATGAATAGTAAAGAATTTCTAGTTAGTCAATCATTATTTGATAAATGCATTTCAATCTTATCAACAATATTCATTAATTGATAATCTAATCTAATATAAAATAAAAAATGTACATATAAAAGACTTTCTATGGTTAGTTGTTCATTGTCGATCTTAATTACTCATAAAGCGATAACATATACACAAAATTTGTGTAGCGGGAATACACTAGTGGAGCATTTCTGCATGTAGCCCCTTTTAGAATAAAAATTCAAAAACGAACCCCCTTTTCGCAAATATTCCAAAAATAACCCCATTCGGGTTTTTAAATCCCGCCCACGTCGAGATTTTAAATCCCGCCACGTTAATTACCTAAATACTCAGATCTGTCATCTTTTGCACAATTAACGAAAGTGCATCGGGATTTAAAATCCCGCCACAGTAAATCAACTAAAAAACAGGTTTTTAAATACCGTTTCATTAATTAACATAAACCGTCGGTTTTTTAAATCCCGTTTTCTTAATTAACATAAACTGGCGAGTTTTCTTAAAACAAAGTACAGTTGAAGAACAATTAAAGTGAATGGCAGGATTTAAAATGTAGCCATATAAAGTACAAATAAAAGAACAATATTTAAAATCCAGCCAGCTAAAGGACAAAATAAAAAACGGGATTTTAAATCTTGCCATCAAAATTTCAGATTGGTGCTCTTTTATTAAATAAATAGAATACAAAATAATTTGTATTTTTTCTTTTAGACCCTTAGAAGATTTAAAATAATTTGAATTAAAATAAATAAAAATATCATAATTATCAAGAGAGTACTTTTTGAGCGGGAAATGGTCCATTTGGGCAAAAAACGTGAACGTTCGTTCTCTCTCTTGTTTTTTTCGTGACAAATCGTAAAATTCGATATCGTATAATATTATTTTATTATTATCATTATACGTAATTTATTTTTGTATTTTATTAATTAAATTAATATTATTTTAATATTATTTTATTAATATTAAAGTATTATTCGTGATTTATGATTTAAATCTTCTAAGGGTCTAAAAGAAAAAATACAAATTATTTTGTATTCTATTTATTTAATAAAAGAGCACCAATATGAAATTTTGATGGAAAGATTTAAAATCCCGTTTTTTATTTTGTCCTTTACTTTAATTGTACTTTTAAAATCAAGATTTAAAATTTTGATGGCTGGATTTTAAATATTGTTCTTTTATTTGTACTTTATATGGCTACATTTTAAATCCTACCATTCACTTTAATTGTACTTCAACTGTACTTTGTTTTAATTAGAAAAACTGGATTTAAAAACCCGCCAGTTTATGTTAATTAAGAAAACGAGATTTAAAAAACCGACGGTTTATGTTAATTAATGAAACGGTATTTAAAAACCTGTTTTTTAGTTGATTTACTGTGGCGGGATTTTAAATCCCGATGCACTTTCGTTAATTGTGCAAAAGCTGACAGATCTGAGTATTTAGGTAATTAACGTGGAGGGATTTAAAATATCGACGTGGGCGGGATTTAAAAACCCGAATGGGGTTATTTTTGGAATATTTGCGAAAAGGGGTTAGTTTTTGAATTTTTATTCTAAAAGGGGCTACATGCAGAAATGCTCCTACACTAGTCATATAAAATAAAAAATGTACACAATTGGTGAGCCGCATTTAAACAATAATTAGGGGATGGTAGAAATCATTTCTCTATATAATAAACACATATTTATGATTTATCTCTCTTTAAATTGGCAATGACTTCTTGCTTTCACAAAATGCCACGTGATTGTTTCTCAACCCTTACTCTTGATTTTTACATATAAATTACATCATGACTATTTTTTATGGTTTTATGGCATGGTTGACTTAGACAACATATTTTGGTTGTATTTTATTATTTTTTCTTGTTTTTTATTAAGATGAAATATATACGAAATGCATCTTGACTACATATTTAATATCTAACATTATCGTATTTCTTTGGTTTTTTTTATTGAATTATTTTTTTTGAGAAAAATAGAGAGGGCTCACATGTCCCCCATCTATTGATATTTCATTTAAAAATTATACAATTACTATAAGATTTAAAACTCCAACATTGGAATTTTAAATCTTAATTTGTTTGTCTCATGTTAATATCTCACAATAATATAAACAACCAACAAAAAAAAACATCACTCACTAATCCTAATTTCATTTTCTTAATACTCGGAAAATGAAATCCTAAATTGTAATATGGAGATAAAATTGCCGGATTTTCAATTCCTTGAAAAAGAGAATTTAAATATTCCTCTTCAAGCCCTCTTTTTATCTCATTTTCAGATAACATATGCACCGCCTTGCTTTTTCTTCTTTCCTTTATTAGCTTATGCGACAACAAAAAGCACCACCACGAACACCATTCATTTAGGGTTTCTTCAACCGCCTTCAATTCAAGCCGTCCTTCTAATTTTCTACTATTTCGCCCTAAAAGTTTCTCCATGTAAGTTGTATCACTCATCCTATACATTGATGCCATCTCTTACTCCATTGTTCTCTTGTACTAACACTGATTCATGACTTGCTCTCTTTTGTATTTGCAAGACGATATCAATAATTTTTCTTATCTCACTTATTGATCTCTTCCCAATCATCCCTTTAATGATATTTATTGAATTAGGGTTGAGCACAATTCCTCTAGCTTCTATCATTTGCAACACTTCATTCTCTTCTAACTCATGTTTATTATCCATTGACCTTTCATGAATTTCTCCATATTTGACGAATTGTGCTTTATCGGTTGATGAATAATATGAAGTATTTGTTTTATCTTTCAACCTTAAACTTCTCCTTTGCTCTTCTTTATTTGGCTGCTTTTTCTTTTTTACTTTCATTTTCATCTCTTTTTTATTAGTTAATTGCTTTTTCTCTTCATGATTTGTTCTTTCAAGCACTTTTTTTTCTCCAATTTCAATTATTCGCACCTCCCCAATTTCTTCATTTATCTCATCATTAATTGATTTTATATTAATTCCTTTCACGGTTCCATCCATTCCCTCCCCTGAATCATATAATAACACCTCTTTGTCCTTACGATAATTGAAGACTGAATTTTGACCCTTTGATAAAATAATTTCAGGAGTTTTAGGTTGTGATTGTTTTGAATTTGAAATCCCGATTATTACCTCTTTTATTACCGAGTGCCTATTTTTGTCAAAAGGAATATCTTCTGATTGTTGGTTAAGAATTGGAAGTTCCAGTTTACTATAAACTAGAGGCTCCAGTTGAGTCAATTGAAGTTCAAACTGAGGGCTTGTAATTGTTGAGGACGATTTATGTGGTTCGGCACTACTCTTCCCTTGAATGATAGTCTTTATTCTCCACTCTAAAGTTGGTTTTTTCTTTTTAATCCTCAAAATTTTCTTTATTTTATTTTTTTTCTCTTTCATCCTTATTACAGGTGTCTCTTTGAGATGAATTACTTCATTCTTCTTGTTATTATGAAGCTCATTTGCTTGGTTGGTAGAATGCGAAGTCTTCACCAAGGTAGTATTATCTCCCTCGATAATTTTAATAGCACTTGGAATTTTAATCAAGCTCGAATTGATTTTGATCGATAATTCAGGTACCACCTCTGTACCAACTTGAAATGAACCAACTTGTTTGAGAGTCCCAAAACCAGAAACAATCAATTGCAAGTCTTGCGCATTACAATAAGATAAAGGAAGATTGAACAGTTTGATCTCAATCTCGGAGAAACAATCTTGTTTTGATTTTGCAGGAATAAAAACCAAGGATTCATTATTTGGATTGTGGGAAGAAAATCCAAGAGGAGAAGAGACAAGTTGGATTGGAGGATTTGTCGACTGAGAGTTGAGTGTTTTTTCAAGGATTAGGGGTTTTTTAGGAATTTGGATAGTAATATCGTTTGTATAATTGGCCTGAGATTTATAGTTTCGATTTAGGCTGTAACAATTTTTCATTACATGTCCTAATCGATTGCAATGCAAACATCTGATTGGATCACGACAAATGGCAACAAAATGGGTTGTAGATAAGCATCTGTAACATTTGTTGTGGAATTGAGAAAATTTTGTTGTGTTTTCAGAATTATCTCTCCTCTTCTTTTTCTGCACAAATTGCCAATCTGGCTGATTTGGAATTTGAGTACCTCTTTTTTTTGCCACATCTAAATAACTTGGGCGATTTGCCATTGATCTGAACTTTGAGAACCTCTTCTTTTTATTGAATTAAGATGGAAGATATAGGTAACTAGCGAGTACCTCGCGTTGCTTCGGTTAAATTGAGTTGCTGATAGATTTGAAAAATATATTGTCACTGTTTATTTTTTCTGTATTGAATTTGTACAGACGTGACAGTAAACTGATGTTGAACGAAATATTTTTTTTGAGTTACATAGATATGCAGATGTAATATGAGATTGGGAAAAAATTGCAGTAGTCCAATTAGATAACTGAAATTACAAAAGAGATCATAAAAGAGAAATTATTATTTCTTTGATAGTAAGTTGTAACGATACATAGAACACGACAGTTATGTTGCATGTCAAAAGTTTGAATATTTACATACACAAAATGAGCAAGGTTATATTTGTTTCAAAAATACCTGCTTTTACAAAATATAATTCACAAAGAAAGCTATTTATTTCGGCTATAAGCGGTGTTAACCCTTTCGGTGGCCTTGTTGGATCTTCATTTATCTTTTTCTTTACATTTGCGCTTGGCAGAACTGTATGAGGGAATTTATAATGTTAATTAAAGTAATATTGATGCACGTATAATTGAGATTTAATTGATTTTGATAGTTGCATGTCGAATTGACGTACCTAGACATTTGTTCTGATTGTCCCATTGGAAAAAGCTCCTTTTGAACTTTCTTTTTCGCATCAGGCTTTTCTTTTTGGGATGACACGGCGGATCTGTTGCAAATTGTATAAATATTTATTATGCAATATTATATTGTAACTTGTTTGCGTTAACATTTGAATGGACTTCACATGGAATATTTACCTTTCATAAATGTGATCAGGAGAAGGATGATGCACAGCTAAAGGAGTAACGATATTTGGAGAGGTTAATTCTGTTGACACTGAACTTGTAGACATTTTGAAAGGTGTCGAAGTTTCTGATGATGATAATTGGAGTGGTTCATATTGTTGTGATTGTAGTATGCTAAAGGTTCGGCAAGTACGTCTAATTTGAAATGGATTGTATTGGACAGTGAATGCGAATGTATCGTTGGTTAAGTTGTGGAGTTTGACTTCATTGTAAAGCTATCTAAAACAAAAAAAACAATGGCCGAATGGGCATCTCTAAACTTGTCTAATGTTGACTCCAATCTTGCCAATTGTAAGGAGTTCATAACTTATCTTGACAAACTAGAAGAAACGAGGATTTTATCACAACACGAATTGAAACTTAGAATAGACCTAAAAATAAGGGCACAAGAAATGGCTTTAAATTCGGAAATGAAATGGCAACAAAGATGTTCGGACAAATGGATCAAGTATGGAGATCGAAACAATGCTTATTTTCATGCTTTGGCGTCCGCAAAAAGAAATAGGAATTTTATCCCAAACATAATACACCATAACACAACTCTCTCCGACCCTAAATTAATTCTTGATCTCTTTTATAATCATTTTAGAGACACAATGGGATCTAGAGCGATTGAATCCGAAATTGATCTTAATATACTTCATGGAATTCCCGACCCAAACATAAACCTTCAAGGGCTTGTAGACCCTTTTCTAGAGAGCGAAGTTGAAAAAACAATACAACAAATGAAAAAAAGAAAGTCCACGGGACCCGATGGGTTGCCGGCCGAATATATTCAAAATTTATGGGGCACGCTTAAAAAAGATCTAACGGATCTAATAAAACACTTTGAGGAAAATAAACTCGACTTATGGAGGTTAAATCAAGCAAATATCACGCTAATTCCGAAAATAGAGGGGGCCAACGAAATTGGGCAATTTAGACCAATAAGTGTCATAAATGCGCCGATAAAAATTATAACGAAAATAATGGCAAATAGGCTACAACCAATCCTCCCAAATTTAATCAACAAACAACAAACGGCTTTTATCAAAGGTCGTGCCATAACCGACGCATTTCTTGTCGCTCGAGAATATGTCAACTATTTCATGAAAAATAAAATACCGGCAATATTGCTCAAAATAGATATCAAGAAAGCCTTTGATAACGTCTCTTGGAAATTCATGTTGAATCTTCTAGAAACAAAACAATTTCCTCCAAAATGGATACAATGGATACACAATCTTTTTATTTCCTCGTCCTCTGCTATAAAGATAAATGGGGAATTATCTCCATATTTTTTCCATCAAAGAGGCCTAAGACAAGGCGACCCACTCTCTCCTTTACTTTTCGACTTAGCCATTGACTCCCTTCAAGCTATTATGAAAAAAATTAATCCACTCCTATCTAGAATTAGTAATATAGACTCTCAAATACTACAATACGCCGATGATACTATTTTATTCGTAGAGGCAACCCCGGATAATCTTAAAAAAATAATGCTTGGCCTTGAGCTATTCTCCGAAATTACGGGTCTAAATATTAATTGGGAGAAAACGGGATTCTCGACCATAAACATCCCCGAGAATTTAGATCAAACAATTGGGGTTAT
The DNA here is from genome assembly GCA_946800325.1 of Luzula sylvatica. Taxonomy (NCBI): domain Eukaryota; kingdom Viridiplantae; phylum Streptophyta; class Magnoliopsida; order Poales; family Juncaceae; genus Luzula; species Luzula sylvatica. The sequence continues at coordinate 70,126,235 of OX326960.1, forward strand.
ATTAAAATGCCAAAAACAAGATCTCCCCTTAAAGTATCTTGGACTTCCATTAACCTTCAAACAACCGAGAAAAATCACTTTTCTCCCTCTTATTAAAAAAATCCAAGATAAAGTCGCAAGTTGGAAAGGCAAACTTCTTTCTATGGGTGGTCGTCTAACACTAATAAAGGCAACACTAGCCTCCATACCAACATATAATATGCAAGTTTTGAAATTACCGACTTGGGTAATCAACGAGATTAACAAGGTCATTAGGTCGTTTCTTTGGAAAGGGACCGAAAAATGTAATCCCGGAAATTGTCTAGTAAATTGGGATAAGATATGCCTTCCACGCAAAAATGGCGGATTGGGTATTCCTAACCTTAAAACAAAAAACGATGCGCTACTACTAAAACTCCTATGGCAAATAGACAATAACAAGGAAAATCTTTGGTCATCTTGTCTCAAAGATCTTTATGGAATACAACAATCTCAACAATTAATCGACATCCCCACCATGAAAAGATCATTCTTCGTGAACCAACTAGTTCAACTACTACCGATATATGAAGCATCAACGAGTTTCGACACATTCACCAATAAAATAATTTGGAAATGGAATGCAAAAGAAGAGTTCACTAGTAGATCGGCATACGGCTTCCTAATAGACCCGGGAATAACCGTTTCGTGGCAAAAACCGCTTTGGAAATTAAAAATCCCACCAAAGATCCAAATATTCCTATGGTTGGCCTTGCAATCAAAAATTAATACGTTCGATGTATTATCCAAAAAAGGATGGACGGGTGGAAAACAATGTGTTCTATGTGATAGATATGATGAGTCGGCCGAACACCTATTTCTAGATTGTACGTACACTCACACGGTATGGAAACTAGTGGAGAGACTAGTGGGTGAAACGATTGCGAGAGATTCAAAAACTTCCCAAGTGGATTCATGGCTACACAATAGGGCCAAACAACCGCCATTACGAAGGAACTTATGGGACAAATGGTGGGCTTCAATAACATGGAATGTTTGGAAAGCACGAAACGAGAAAATTTTCGCTACAAAGAACATACCGCCAATGTCAACCGCGACGAAAGCCTATAACGAAGTAAGGACGTGGAGGACCTTAGAAAATATTCATAGATAAAAATAGGTCATTGTTTAATTACTTTATGTCTCAAATCATTGTAAATATTTTTGTGTTTTTATAAAAAGTACGAATACCATTGGTATTCCTTCAAAAAAAAAAAAAAAAAAAAAAGTTGTGGAGTTTGGTTGTTATGAACTGCCCTTCTTTTTGCTGGTCAATTATTAGTTGTTTTGCCGTGCAATCAGCAAGATTCTCGGCTTGTCTTCCAAGTATAACAAAGTCAATTATTCCTGTTTCGTCCTTAGCCGATAAACAAAGTCGGAGACTGTTAATTATGATTGAATTCATGAGAGATATTTAGCATGTGTAAATAATATGAATTTACGGGAAATAAAATGTATTGAAAAAATTACCAGGGAACAATTTCCGTTTGACCATATATGAGATTACATTTACTGTTGGAACATCTATACTTTTCTCCTTCGGGACGTAGTTTCTTTCTATCGTGTGGGCAAGCATAATAATAAAGTTCATACTCACTAAGGATATCTTGTATTGTTGCAATGCATTTGTAGTGACTTGCCTATTAGTGAGAACATGTGTGAAAATAAATTATGATTATGTACATTATATGCGTATGTACTGAGTATAGAGAATTATATAACCTTTACTTTTTCCGACTCAAAATCAAGGTGAAGCAGTTCGCTGATTGTCATGCATTCTTTTTGTCTAGTATTCGTCGAAGGAGCATGATATTCCCTGGGAATGATTACTTGTTTGAAATTTGTTGCTAATCTGTAATTTGTTATAATGTGATTTGGTTAGTTGATTGGGATAATTCACTTTGGTGTAAAATAAAATGAGAATTGATTTGTTGTTGCTATAAAAAAAAATTTATTAGCAGGCAAACCTTTTTGTGAATTCAATGATTTCGGGCGTCGCTTGATTTTGAAATATTCGAGTTGCCGCAAATGTTTTAAGCTCCCATATATCTGTATATACGTGAGAAAAAATATTTATTTTGTCATATTTCCAATTTCATTATCGTAACAATGTTAATTTGTACCTGGCCCTTGATAGAAGTGCACTCGTAAAGAATTGAACGCTACTACATATGGATGTTGTTTAGATTCACTTTCAATTGCTTCTGCGTTCAATTGCCAATGTTAATTTGTACTCTTCCCATAGCGTTATTTGCACTCGAGTTTCTCTGATATAATTTGTGAAAGAATACATTTTAATATTTTTATTCAATTATACATGTAGTTCAAATTTGTAAATTTGAAAGTACCTTTCATTTACAATTTCAACTGTTTGCAGTTTCTTTGATTTGTTGTTCTTCATAATCGTTCTTACTGGAAGGAATCGAGTAATTTGTCCAATTACATCTTATTGATAATTATTGATAAGAAAAGGGTGCTCCCTGAAAAGTATCATTTGACCCAAAAAAAATGCACTTTTGAATTTTCTTATTATGTGAAAGAGCTTACCAATTACTTTATTTTCTTCTGTAATCCGTGTACAAATATCTTCCAATGGGAAAAATTGAAAACATGTCAACGGTATGAGAACATGTTTCTCTGAAACTGGTTTTATAAGAGTCCCATGATTGATCACAATTTGCCATTTGTTATCGAGTATGTAATACTTTGTATTACTGGGTAATACACGAAATATTGAGAATTGATAGACCTCTCATTCGACCATGTAACGCAAGATGATATTTGCATCACGGTTTGACATGTTGCCTTCAATTCTCGTGCCCTGTCATATATAATCAGTATTCTGGAAATCGGCCTTGGCGGCCGATTAATCACCGATTAATCGTTCCTCGATGGTCCGCCGTCGAGATAATCCCTTGGCGTTTTGTGTTTGGCGGAATCCGCCAAGGGTCCGCCAAGACCGCCAAGCCACCGCCGAGCCGATTTTTAGAAGTGTTTTTTTTTTGGCAAATTTTTATTTATTTATTTTTTTTTTTAATTGCTATCCATAGCCTAGTTGTTTGAATGTGAAGCACAAAAAATTATATATTATGAGAGGCTGTGGGATACTATTCAAAATAACGATCGTTTTCGTTATGGATTGCCAATGGATCTCCATTGATATCAAAAAAAATTAGGCATCAATAATGAAAACGATCGTTTGTCGGATACTATTCAAAAAAATAAATTTGGACTAAATTTTTTCATATTTTTAATATTATTTATATATATATAAATTATTATTATTATTTGAGTTTATGTTAGTTTAGTGACGCAGTGTATTTTGTTACTTAAATTATTCAAAACTTATTAAAAAAACTGTGATTTGTAATTTTATTTAATTAATTTAAATATTAAATATAAAAAAATAAAAATCCGCCGAGGTCCGCCGAGATTCCCGATTAATCCCGATTAATCATCCTTGGCGCTTGATGGTCGTCTGCCGACCAGCGAGCGTCGAGCGATTTCTGGAACATTGTATATAATAAATTATTATAGTGAAATGAAATAAAATATATTCATATAAAGGTCATGGAGTCTTTGAAGAATAGAGAAATGTATGTTTTTTAATGAAACTGTAGTTGGTATTTTATATATTAAAAGATTGAACATGACCTCTGGATCTATCAACATGAAATTGACAAATGAGCAGTGATGTACATACCCCCCAACCTACACTTGGAGCCTTGATGACATGGATAAGAATTAACACCTTAAGAATTAACACACAAAAACATGATTTAACACCTTATTTCGGTGTTCAATCATAAAATAAGATACTAAAAGCGCAAATTAAGATGTTAAATCATGTATTTGTGTGTTAATTCTTGAGGTGTTAATCGTTATCCACGTCATCAAGGCTTGGGGGGGGGGGAGGGGAGTAGGGGATGTACAACATTTTCCTTGACAAATATAGCAGTTTCTTTTTTCAAGTCGTATGAATTCCATATCTTCGGTACTCTTGCAATAATTGTAGGTCTCTCTATTTCGTCATTGAGCTTAGCCAGAGATATGATATGTTTTTCTTGAGACATCTGAAGAAACACGAAAGAAATATAAAATCGACCTAGTATAGGAACTATTGAATATTTGTGCTGGTATTGTCTAGTACACAAAATGGTAGGAATTGAGTTGATATAATAGATTGCAGTGATGTATATTTCCAACAGAACAGAAATTTGCATATAATGTAATATATAGATAACAGATTGAAGGAAGACTGCAAGAGTAAGCAATAACTTAAATATGAACGGTTATTGTTGAGTGATATCTAAAATATTCTTACAGTTCAGTTATGGTAGAAGAAATTTGTGATTACCTCTGTATTGCCTGTCAATACCAAGAAGCAATCAGAGGAGATACTCTTGGATGTAGCAGTGAAGAAGGAAATATGACGAATTGTATTGAGAGAGGGCAAGGGAAGAGGAAAGTGAATGTGTGGCATCATAATAATGAAATAGAGTCCAAGCAGGTGCGTGTTGTTGTTACATTAATTAGGTGTATGACTATGCACTTAAGTTGGGAGATGAAAATTAATTAATTGCCTGTCAATCCATCTGAACTACATATTTAACATGCGTATCTATCATCATTATTTTTCTTCGATTTTTTTATTACTTAATCTATCATCATTGTTCTCTTTTGTTTTTGGATTGCTTAAGTATTATCATTTATAATATAATTTTTTTTGTATTGGGAATTAAGATGGAAGATATATGTAATGCATTTTAACTATATATTTAACACACTTATTTATTTTCATTGCATTTTTTCTGTTTTTTTTATTGTTTTTAATATTATAATTTTTACCTATCGACATTGTATTTCTTTTGTTTTTTTGATTGCTTAAGGATTATTATTTATAATATAATTATTTTATATAATGAATTAAGATGGAAGATATATGTAATGCATCTTAACTACATATTTAACATGCTTATCTACATATTTATATAATTATTTTTTTGATTGCTTGAATATTATAATTTTATGTACTGATCTTAACCATATAAATTTTTAAATTATTTTATTTTATTTTTATTTTTTTGAGGAAATTTGGAGAGAGATCAAAGTTTCTCTTCCAAACAATAAATAGAAATAATAAAATTCGATACATCATTTCTTACATCAGATCAACAATGCAAATATTAAAGTTTTTATGAAATACCTATACTCAAATACTTTCATTTACATTATGATTAGTCTTGATATTTGTTTCTGGGCTTGAAATAAAAGCCCATCTCTTTTCCTCTTTTCTGACCGCTAAAATTGGTTCATAGCACTTGTGTCCCCGACAACAAGTACAATTCTTTTCCAACCCCAACTCATCTTTCTCCTTCACCACACCGCTTCACCATTAGAGATACTCATACTTCCCTATCATTCAACAGTTCTTCCTCAACTCTTGCATTTCTCCTTCGCAAGAGCCTCCAATCCTCCATTACTTTCCCCACCAGAACCGTACCCTCTCTTCTAAGATCCGAAAATGCCCTTGTACACCTCTCCCTCCACATACAGTAGAAGAAGACTGAGAATAATTGCGCTCCCAATTGGTTCTGGCTGCCATCGATTAGCTCTGTAATCATCTCCGATGGTGTAATTTTCACGATCAGACCTGGAATTTCATCTTTCAGCTCAAGCCAGTGGAGATTTACAAAGTTGCAGCCTTTAACAAGATGCTCTACTGTTTCTTCTTGCTTCTCACACAGGTAACACCTATTTACCAGATTATGACCTCTTTTACGCAAATTCTCCTGAGTTAGTATCTTATTTTGCAACATTAGCCACAAAAATATAATTAATTTAGATGGTAATTGCAGTCTCCATAAACCACTTAGTTCATTGCTTGTAAATACCTCTTGAACTAGTATTTCATAAGCATTCTTGACTGTGAAATTCCTTGTAACTTTCCAATTCCATCTAATTTTATCAGAATTTCCTGGAATCAATATTATAGCTTTCAATTTCCTTTTTAACCAGTTGAATTCCTTAATTGCATTCTTGCTTAATATAGGATTAAAGGCTAATTTCAAAATTTTCAAATTAATAAATTCAAAAATGGTACCACTTTTTTTGACTACCTCTTCATATAATTTAGGCAACCTCAGATATAACAACCCCTCCCCCCAATTATTGTACCATAGGCTAGTATTTTCCCCATTTCCTATTACAAATGTAATTGATCTCCAAAAGAAATTTAAAAAGGATTGCAAGTCATACCAGAAGCTCGAATCTTTCTTATTTCTCTTTCCATCAATTATTTTTAAAGCCATAGGAGTAACCAAATTTTGCCATCCTAATCCAGTATTTTTCATGTAATATTTCCATATCCATTTCTGCAATAATGCTTGATTGAATATTTCTAAATTCATCACCCCTAGACCCCCAAATAATTTGGGTCTACAAACAGAATTCCATGTTGCCAAATTATACCCTTTTTCCTCATTTCCTTTCCAAAAAAACGATTTTCTTATTTTCTCCATCTCCTTAATTGCCCACTTATAGGGAATTTAAAAACCATAAAATAATATATAGGGAGAGAAGATAATACTGAATTAATTAGTACTAATCTCCCCCCTAATCCTAATAATGCTCCTTTCCATCCCTCAAGCCTTTGCCTCATTTTCTCTATAATTACCCTAAAGTCCTCCTTTCTACGGTTTCTGTCACTCAGAGGATATCCCAAATCGATAAAAGGCAGATTTACACTTTGACACCCTAATTCCTTCTTAATTGCATTCACATCCTCAACATTGTTTGCAATTATAGAAAATTCTGATTTGTCATAATTAATAATCAGCCCTGCACTATTTCCAAATGCATTTAGGATAAATTTTAACCTTCTTACCTGAATCACATTTGGTTTAATAAAAAATAAAGCATCATCAGCATAAAATAGAACTACTTCTCCTTTTTCTATATGTTTTTCAATGAAATTAGCTTCTTTAAAAGCCAGCATCATTCTTGATAATGTGTCTATGGCAATAATAAACAGGTGTGGGGACAAGGGATCCCCTTGCCTCACACCTCTTTTCAAATATACAGTTTTACCAGGGAGTCCATTCAAAATTATTTTTGCTTTCCCATTAAAATTCCAGTATCTTATCCAATTCTGCCATTTTTCATCGAATCCCCTTATTTTCAATATTTCCAAGATAAAATCCCAGTCGACAGTATCAAAAGCCTTGTGGATATCTGCTTTGAAAATTAACATTGGATTTTTTTCATTTTTTGCCTTAAAAATTAGTTCCCTTGCATATACATAACATTCACCAATTTCTCTATTTGCCATGAACCCTAGTTGATTTGGAAGGATTAAATCATTTATTTTTTCCTTTAGCCTATTTGCCAAATTTTTTGATATTATTTTTTGTATCCCTGAGATTAAGTTTATAGGCCTAAAATCTTTAGCAAAAATTGCATTTTCCTTTTTTGGTACCAATGTTATATAAGATGATTCAAAACCTCCCAAACCCTCCGCTACTTTATGAGTTGAGATTATATTAAAGATCTCATCTTCCATATAAACCCAATATTTTTTGAAAAATTCTCCTGTTAGCCCATCTGGCCCTGGAGATTTTCCACTTTTCCATTTCTTTATCACTGATATCAGCTCACTGATCTCTATATCTCTATCCATCTCCTCTAAGAATTTCCTTTGATCACTATATATTGAAGATACTTGAACTATAGGGTTTAAACTGTCAATTATCCCCTTAGTACCCATTAGATTTTTATAAAATTCAAAGAAGATTTTTGCTTTTAATTTATGATCTGTGACTGAATCATTTATTACTGGATCATTAATTGCAGAGATCATTAACTTATTCTTTTTTATTGTGGAATAATTATGGAAAAATCTAGTATTACTATCTCCATCTTTTATCCATCTCTGCTTGGCTCTAGATTTCCAGTGATCAAAACTATCTTGCACTAGATCTTCCAACCTCAACTTAATCATTTCTCTTAACCATATTTATAAATTATTTAGATTTTCCCTCTCCTTTTTCCTTTCTAACCAATTCAGAATAATTTTACAATTTTTCTTATGGGCCTTTGAATTTTTCCTCTTGTTATTTCCCAATCTTCTTAATAAAATGCCTAATTTCTCAAATTTTTCAAAATGGTCCCTAAAATTCCTTGATTTATTTTTACTCATATGACCCTTGATAATATTCTCTGCTTCAAGATTTTTATTCCAACTATTTTCATATCAAAAACCCTGAAATATGGGGAATGAAGTGGTCACTTTCAATTGTATAGGGTTATGATCTGAGTTAGTATTTGATTCAGCCATTTGAGTAGCATTTGGATATCTCTGTGACCAAATTAGGTTAAACAAAAAATCTGTCTAATCTAGTCATTGTTGTTGTATTTGCCCATGTGAATTATTTTCCTTGTAAAGGCAAATTAATTAGGTTATTTCCATTAATGAAAGAATTGAAAAGCCTAATACCCTCAAAATGCCTATTTTCAGGATGTTTCCTTTCACTAATATCTGAGACTAGGTTAAAATCCCCCATTATAATCCAAGCCTCCTCCATATTGTCCCCAATAAACCCTAATTCCTCCATAAATTTCTCCTTTTCCTTAAATAATTGGGGACCATATACTGATGTAACAATTATAATTTCATCATTCCATTTACATTTTAATTTTACTGATAATGAAAATTTCCCTTTTTGTGCAGATATTTCCTCAAATAAGATTCCATTCCAGGCAAAGAATATTCCTCCAGATGATCCCTCATCATCCAAGGTATTATATTTATTTAGATTGCTACTCATTATTGAAGGAAATACAGTTTCGGATCAACCGTAAAAGTGTACACAAGGATAAACGAATGTAAGCGTACATTCGTGGTCATATCTTTCAGTAGGAAAATCCAATTTGAATGGGTCAAATTGGGTTAGATAGATAATAAGATTATCTACAACCTTCATGTAGAAATATATTTCATATGAATGAAGTATCAGTGTCGTTTCTATGAAATACCGAAAGGGTACAACAATATGACATACAGTTAGTAAAACAGTCATAACTTTTGCATACGAACTCCAATTGGGCCAGGTCATACTGGGTTGGGTAGATAATAAGATTATCTACAACTTTCGTGTAGGTTGAATTTCTGTCAGAGGAATTTACCAATTTCGTATGGATAGAATACTGAACATGTTCATGCAGTTTTCTGTGTGAAAGGGTGTAAATTGGATATACATGCCTTTTGACCCATCCTAATCCTATGTGATATAAATAGGATAATTCTCTCTCTTCTATTCAGAAAATTAAAATTGATTGGTATTATTCCCAATAATCCAGAAATATAGAGAGACATTTTTCTATGTGATGAAAGAGTGCGAAAAGAGAGAAACTAGAAAAACAGTTTTTCTCGGAGTAAAGAAGCAATTCAATCATGCAAGTTCGCCGGTGCAGCGTCTAGGCAGTTGCATCCGCGACCGACGAACTCCGACTCACGGTGGATACAAGTAGATGAGCGACACTTGTGGCTCTCCGATTGTGATCGAACCGAAGGAACGTCAACGAGAGTGAAAGACGGTGGAAGCGCTTGGACGTGGGACGCACGAAGACAACCGGAGACGTTTCAAGACGGTGGGAGACGTGTGGTATGGGACGCATGGGCTACTCACAAACGTGACACCGGAGAAGGAAAGGATGCGAGCGATCAACCCGTCGTGCGTGATCAATTTCACGCGGGTAATCGTCTATCCTTCTATTGCATCGTACCCTCGAAGTCATGGCGTGATCTTGGATTTAGGGAACCGGACCGGGCCTACATATCCGCTGCACGGGTGAATTCCCAACAATTATTTCTTTACACATTCTAGAATTGCAAACTTCCAATTTTGTTTCCTGTAAAGCACACAAATCAGGATGACAATCTACTATATAATCCCTAATTTGTATTCTTTTCTTTTTTGCATTAAGCCCCCTAACATTCCAGCTTAAATTTTTTCATGATTTATTCTTCATTTGAACCCCTAGATTATCCTTCATAGGACCTTTCTTCATTCAACATTAAAGCTAATTGGTTCATATTATCTTCATTTTTATTATCCCTGATATCTCCCCCTTTTACACTCATTGATTTGATTAATTCTTTCATATCTAAATTCACTTTAATTCCCAAAGAGTCCAAGAAGACATAAATATCATGTTCCTCTAGAAATAATTTATCGGGATCAATCACTACATTAGGTTTTTTCTTCAATATTTGCTGAATTTTTTCTACCCCATGTTCTTATTTTGTTACAATTTGCTCATCACCCTTTTTTATCTTTAATCTGTCACTTCTCCACAAAATTTTACAATCTTCCTTAATTTTTTGATTTTCTTGGGATAATTCAATAATTTCAGGTACATAAATCTCACTCTGAGAATTCCCTGTCCTCTCAATGCTATGTAGAGGGTCTAATTCTATCACTGGAGCCTCCATTTCAAGTCTTGTCATTTCCTCAAACACTTCAGCTTCACCTTTTGAATGACTATAAAAATCATCCTTATCAGGTATTTTTTGTTTTACCATCTCCTTTATTTCCTTATTATCTTCATTTTTCTCTGTCTTGAATTGTGAATTCTGATTTTCCAGATATAATACCAACTCTCTACAGTGATTTTTCATGCCTTTTAGATCCTTAATTACATCTCTTTCATTTACACTATTTTTACCCTCATTGAAGATTTGATTTATATTTTCCTCTTTTTTCTCCACAGGTTTCCAACATTGTGCAGGAGATTTCCATTTAAATGCTTCAAAAACATTAAAATTGAAAGAGGCTTTACCATATTCTACTTGAATGATTCTATCAATCTTCCTCCCCAATTTCAGGCAAGTAATTTCAATTATAACCTCCTTTAAATCATTATTGCCTTTCACACTTAAAATAATTTTTTGAATTAAGATAAAATATTATAAATTCTTTGATTGCTCAGGTTCTTGTTTTATTTTTGGTCATTTGTTATTTTCGTTTTTGTGCAGAAATTCTCGGTTTATTTTCGTCTTTGTTTTTCAGCACTAATTAAGGGTTGTTTTTATTCAATTTCGTCTCTGTCTTTCATCACTGATTAAGGGTTCATTTTCGTCTCTATATTTATGCAGGATTGTTGTTGAATTTTGGGCCGGTTTATGGCGAGGTTTAAAGGAGGAAAGGCTTATGGTGCATACCTAGGCACCCAGGGACGAAGAAGGAAGGAGCAAAATGAAACACTTCGGTGAAACCGGAGATTCCCAACTGGGTCAGTCTTTACGAACTGCCGCCGATAAGGAATTTCTGAATTTTTCTGCTTTTGGTGGTGTAATTATGATATTTTTCAGATTTGAGAAAGGTGTTTTCAGACAATTCAGCGTTTCGTGCATTGCATGAGAATTTTGATATTTCCTTTAAATCCATAATTTTCTGTAAAATCTGTGAGTTCCATGAACATCAATTGCAATTTTGTACCAGAATTGAAATATCATAATTACATCTGAAAACTATCATAATTATACCTCTTTGAATTATCTTAATTTTCTGTAAAAGCTGTGAGTTTATGGAAACAAATTAGAAGTGAAATTGAGGAATTTTTCGTGAATTTAATTTCTATTTGATGTGTTTTCGGGAAGGAAAAAAGAGAGTATGACGTGAAATCAACAATTATGTTCTTAAAACAAATGTCATCAATCAAATTAGTTTATGAATATTTTTGTTTTATTTGTTTTGTTTTGGTTAATAGGGGTTTTTCACACCTTTTTTAGAGGCCGTAAAAACATCATGTTTAATTAAGCAATAGAAGTGGGACTTATGAGCCCACTCTATTTTGATCAAAAAAAAAATTCGTTGAATCGGCCGAAGTACTTTTCTGACTGAGACTCGACCCAAAATACAGTGACCAACAACTTAGAGCTACAATATGTTCTTATTAATCAATTCATTTATAAACATTTCAAATTAGAAAAAGTATCTCATTATTATTATTTTTTTATTTTTTTAATGTTGGGTCCGTCTAGGCGAATTTGCGGAATGAAATTAGCATTAGAAGTTCAAAAATTATGTGCATCAATCGATATTTCCGGTATGGTTGGTGTGTACCAAACCCACATTATTTATATTTTTTCTATATGTTCAATCAATACCTTAATTTTTTTTTCCGTTAATATATGTTTATTTCTCATTCCAATCTTTGCTTTGAATTTCATCAAACCAATGGTGATTTATTCTTCTTTGTCTGACAAGATGGTCTCAAAGATTAGAGGTTTCAGTCGTAATTTTTTTCATTATCTCGGGAAAAACAATGGATATTGGTGGTTTCAGTCATGCTATTAGAAGGGTATATATGTAAAAAACCCCTTTATTATTATTATTATTAACCCCTTTTGAAGGAAATACAGTTTCAGGATCAACCGTAAAAGTGTACACAAGGATAAACGAATGTAAGCGTACATTCATGGTCATATCGTTCAGTAGGAAAATCCAATTTGAATGGTTCAAATTGGGTTAGATAGATAATAAGATTATCTACAACCTTCATATAGAAATATATTTCATATGAACGAAGTATTAGTGTCGTTTATATGAAATACCGAAAGGGTGCAACAGTTTGACATACAGTTAGTAAAACAGTCATAACTTTTTCATACGAACTCCAATTGGTCCGGGCCAAATTGGGTCGTGTATATAATAAGATTATCTACAACTTTCGTGTTGGTTGATTTTCTGTCAGAGGAATTTACCAATTTCGTGTGGACAGAATACTGGACAGATACATGCAACTTTCTGTGTGAAAGAGTGTATATTGGATATACATGTCTTTTGACCCATCCTAATCCTATGTGATATAAATAGGATAATTCTCTCTCATCTGGTGTGTTTTATTCAGTTAATTAATTCAGAATATTCCAGAGAATTGTAAGACAACTTTCTAGAGAGAGAAATGGTGTAAAGAGAGAGAAACCGTGAAAATGTGTTTTCCGGTATAGAGAATCAAACAATCAAGCAAGTTCGCCGGTGCATCATCTAGGCAGTTGCACCCGTGACCGACGTCTTACGAGTCAAGGTGGATACACGTAGAGGAGTCACGATTGGGGCTCTTTCGGTTGTGATCAATTCGAACGAGTAATTTCTGTCGGAGACGAAATCGAGTGAATCGGCGACGTTAATGAACGGTGAAAGACGCGTGATGTGGGACGCGCGGATTGTCACCAACGTGACACGGAAAAGAAGAATAGCAATCAACCCTTCGTGTGCAATCAATTTTGCACTGGTATGAATCTAATCTTCTTATTTGCATCGTACCCGTCGAAGTCATGGCGTGATCTCGGGAATCGGGGAACCGGACCGGGCCTACATATCCGCTGCGCGGGCCCGGGGCCGGGTAGAATCTCCAACAGTGGTATCAGAGCGATCGCCATCGATTCGAGGGTCGAATCATAGTCGTATATACGATATACGCACGGGTTATCAAAGTTCGTACCCGTTTGCATGATGATAGATATAGAGATTCCAATTTCGTTAAAAATCACAAGTAGAATTCACTAGAGATCAATCAAAAGTTGATTGAGAGTATCTAGGAATTATCGTGAAAAAGTTTCATGATTTATCGTTTTAGAAACGAGCGAAAACGGAAGAAACGGCAAAATCGGCAGAAAATTAGAATACGAAACAGCGAGTAAAACTACGATAATTTTCAGTGGAAAACTCCAAATTGATTGGATCAAATTGGCGTAGTTAGATAATTAGATTATCTATGACTTTGATACAGAAAGGTTTTTCATTTGAAGGAATTATCAGTGTCGTTTTTATGGAAAACTGAAAGGGTGCGACTGTTTGACATACAGAGACTAAAACGACCGTAAATGTCACATAGAAACTCCAATTGAGTCCAATCCAATTGGGTTAGTTAGATAATAAGATTATATAGAACTTTCGTTCACGTTAAAAGTCGGTTGGAGCAATTTACTATTTTCGTTTCAACAGAATACTGAAAAGGTGTCTGTAGTTTTCTGGTCGAAAAGGTGTCTATTGGATATACTTACCTTTTCGTTTGTTCGTATTTTACTAAAACTGGTATAACTTTCAGTAGGAAACTCCGATTTGAATGGTTCAAATTGGGTTAGTTAGATAATAAGATTATCTAGAATTTTCATGTTGAAATATATTTTATTTGAGCGAAGTATCAGTGTAGTTCTAATGAAATACCGAAAGGGTGCGACAGTTTGATATATAGTCAGTAAAATGGCCATAACTTTCGGGTCCGAACTCCAATTGGGCTGGGCCAAATTGGGTTGGAAACATAATAAGATTATCTACAATTTTCGTGTTAGTTGATTTTCTGTCAGAGGAATTTACCATTTTCGTTCTGACAGATTACTGAAAGGGTGTATGCAGTTTTCTGTTTGAAAATGTGTATATGAGATATACATACCTTTAGGCCTATCTTTATCTCTAATCAATTAATTCGATCATACTAGCATATAGATTAGTATTTATTTAGAATAGTTAGTCTCCCTAAATAAATCATATGTATTTAGAAATCTTGTGATAGTGATATAATATGATTATGTCACGAATTATTTAAACATGCATAGGCATGATCCCTCATAATATTTAAGTCGTGAAAATGCCTTCCATGTCCACATCCATCGAGATTGGTATGACATAATGCGTAGTTTCAGGCCATAGTCGGGCACGTATTATTGTATGTATTGATGCGGGTGGTAAGCGTTAATTGGGGACTCACGTGGGTTCAGGCCATAGTCGGGCACGTGAGTAGTTCAATTGAACGATACGTTGGATATGGTTGTGACTTAACCGTCCAAGCTAATCCGATTAGAGTTCGGGGCATAGATAGAATGCACACACGGAATTGGGATTGTATATGATACGATCCATCACCGAAATTCTATAAAGGTTCAAGAGTCGTATATGATACGATTGGATAATAATCCTACCTAAATAAGCGAGATCCCATTTGTCGGCCATAGTCACTTATGGGAGGATTACGAAATATGGATCTTGGGTGTTATGGACTTGGAGTCCCGTATCGGTATGAGGGTTATCGATTCGATAAAATAACACTATTCATATATTCAATATGTAAGCATATAGATTAAGTACGCACGGTTAGGAGTTTAATCTTCATCATCCATTTGGAATTATGTTTTCTAGCAACACCAAATATATCGATGAGATCGATATGATACATGGCTTTTGGGCCGGAATTACCATGATTAACCTTGATAGTTAAAGAATAGTTCTTAAACTTAAGGAACGTGTTGGACACGGAAATGGTAGATTCAGGGCTCGAGGCTTTGGCTTTAGAGAAAGCCGGGTTCGATAAACTTTAAGAAGAAATCGAACGAGATTACGTGCCTTGTGGTGGCATGTATAGACGCAAATTTCTCAAAATTATTTTGAGAATTCGGCTGCATACGAAAGTAAAACACAACGCTCATGAAATAGTTTCAAGAGCTAGAGCGCGTTGAATGGTTCGATGCGGCTCAAAGAGTATATTAATTTTGAGACGCCTTATGGGTCTTTGATTAACACTCGTGTGTTGATGGTACGAGATTTGATCTTCGTGACCAAATATCATATGCATTCGATAGATAAGTCGATCCCGAAATTGCATGTGATGCGATGTAAATTTGAATAGGAGATGCTTGGAGTGTCCGGGGAATCCAAAGCATAGAGATGCGTGGATGTCCTTGTAATTCAAAGGCGGGGTCGAAAGAAATAAATGTCTAAGGGTATTTTGAGAAAGTGTTTTCCAAACAGAAAGTTCGGACAAAGAGTTGTCTAAACTAATGACTCAAAGAACGGTGAAATCCGAGGAGGATTAAACCTAGAAGTTGATTGCTTCTTTTGGCGTTGACGTCATGGCCATATAAACGAGATACGCGTATCTAGATTCCATATGATGGATTGCTAGAATAAATCTAATTTGATTCAATTGGTTAAACGCGATACTTATTTATTAGGCAAAGACGACAAAATGCATCATTCTCCAAAGGTTGGAGAAAGATTCAACGAATTATTGGAAATTACATTAAGATGTAAAAGATCCGCTAAATTCCGAGGCAAGAGGAGGCTATCGGTATTTTGTTACGTTTACGGACGATTAAAGTAGATATGATAATATATGTTTAATGCGTGCCGCAACGGAGATTTTTGGAAAGGTTCAAAGGGTTTCAAAAACAAAAATACAAAATCAACTTAGCAAGAAAATCAAAGCCCTTTTGATAGGATCGAGGAGGCAAGTATTTGAGCTACGCAATTCGATAGGATCGAAGAGGCGATATTTGAGTTATAAATATTGATTATCATTCATGATTGTGAAATCGTTTCACGATTATTTTCATTTCGGAACATTGAGATGTGTCCGAAAAGAGGAATTGAACGCATGTTGGACATGGTTCGATAAATGATAAGTCAAACGGATCTCCCAAAAATGTTTTGGGGATACGCCCTTGAGACAGCGGCACTAATGAATGGTTGCATATATGATATGGACCATAAACCTTCTAATCGGTACAAAAGACGCCATATGAGATATGGATCGGAATGGTTCCGAAGTTGTCATTTGTACATATTTGAGGATGTGAGTATATTTCGAAATTTGTTTTGAATAAACTCGATTCCAAATCTGAAAATTGTTCGTTTATCATATATCCTTAAGGAAACTAAAGGGTATTAGTTTTAACGTCCCGACGAAAATAAGATTTTCGTGGCTCGAAGAGATCCCTTCTTGGAGGAGGACATAATGCACACAAGTTTGGAACTTGATGTCATTTATCTCTACGCGGGCTAGTGGGAGTAGAATAAATCTTGAAAGAATTCGAGATCTGAAAAAATGAACATTGAGCCGATGAAAGTTGACACGACTTCATCAAGAGTTGATGAATACGAGTCGAACACACAAAGGACTTTTTTGTAGATCAAGTAGGCTATATCATAAGCCGATAAATACGGATTTGTCGTGGCTAATGATGATAGATCAAAATCATATGATGATTAGATATTCTACAAGGATGCTATGAAAAATAAAGATTCCATATGGCAAGATGCCATGAAATCTGAGATTCGATCCGTGTAAATTATCAAATTTAGAACTTGATTTCATTACTTTCCGGGTTAGACCCGTGAAATGTCAATGGGTTTTCAAGAAGAGAACCGACACGGATAGGAATACGCATATATGTAAACCGAGGCTTGTAGCGAAGAGTTTCATGCAATTCATAGTGAGACTATGAAGAAACGTTTTCGCATGTTGCCATGCTTTCACATTCTCGAAATTCTGCTTACCATGGTTGCATATTATAACGATGTGATGTGGCAAAATGGATGTCAAAACCGAATTTCTTGACATAAATTTTATGAAAGGGTGTATACTTGACACAACCTTACGGTTTTTTCGATTCATAAGAATCGGGGATAGGATATGCACGCTTTAACGATCCATATGATGGATTAGAAAAAGCTTCTCAGAATTGGAATATTCGTTTTGACGAAGTTATAAACTGTTATAACATTGTCGAAACGAATGGAAAACTTTGTGTACACATGAAGGTTAGTGGGAGTCGCGTTATATTTCTTGTAACGACACAAAATTTAGGCGAGACCGCTTATGAATTTAGCGTGAAGATCTATAGGATAGATCTAAGAAGTTCCTCGTTCTATATTATAGCACGTATATCGACATATTGTTGAAAATGGTTTTCAACATATAACTCCTTGGCGGAGTTAAATCGAAATGTCGAACGACAGAAGTTTTCTACGGCTCGATGTGAGACATCAAGTAGGGCGGAAAATAATAATATGATGCTTAACATTTGATGTGAGGATCTATTATATCTGTCATGACATGTATGTGGCTATACGCCGTACACATAAAGCGTATAATTCATCGTCATTAAAATCCAAGGGAATCACACGAGTTTGAATGTAATGCGATTACATGAACCTAACTCTTGTGAATGTATAATGGTTATGTATATTTAAACCCATCGGGGTTTGTATTAATAGCGGTGAAGTTTATCCTTGAATACTTTATGAAAGAATTCAGGATTTTATTTTATCTATAATGGTGTGAAGGACGTGTTGGTTATAAAGAGTTATAACAACAACTGTTTCCAAATATGGCACGTCCAAATATGTAGCACGACTTTTGATTACAAAGTGTGTACATGATTTGCTTAAACGAAAACATGGTTATGGGGAAAGGTTCCACATGACCAATAATTAATGATTCTATTTACGGAGGCGAGTATATTGTGGTTAGGAATCACAAAAGTAAGCGGTATGGATCAAGGATACATGACCAAACTCGAGTAGTCACGAGTTATCGGATTTATGGTTGTGGATTGCGTGAGACGCAATAGTACAAGTCAAAAATGCCGAGGTCGCAACCACTTCTAGCCAATACTCAGAAAATTTCATTTGATCCGTGAAATTTTGTGAAAAGATGTGATCATAGGTATATGGAAATGTTCCAAACCTTAAGAAGATTAACACTAGCGGCAACGTGCGGAACCGTTTACAAAACCGCTCTCTCTAGTCGCGCGTGAATGTCATGCGATGCCTATGGGTATGAGATACCTAGAGGAGGAAGAAGAGAGTAGAGTGTAGTTATCTAATACGATAGTCCTCGCAGGTTGTGGGTATGGAGATACCCATAGGTAAACGTTGCATCGCCCCAATACTTAATCCATATGAGTGCATTTTAAAAAATTTGTTTACTTAAATTTTTATGCATTCACCTTATATGAAAACTGTGTGCGGGTTGTGTAATTTGATTACATGAACCCTGATTTGAACTTGTGTGGACGTCGACATAGTTGAGGACTATGTGCAGCGAAACCGTCACACTTAAAGTTTCATTTCTAAACATCCCTAGTCATGATTCAGTTTGCTTAAGAGTGAAGCATTTACATTATCAGATAATAGACTGAACATGTACACTAGTACGTTAGCCGAGGAGATGATTATGTTTTGCTAATCATAGGACAAAGGTGTTTGTCGAATCGGGAACGTAGATATATGCTAGGTGACATATATTGGATAGGACCGAAGCCGCGAGACCATGACATGGTTTAGTCATTATAGATGGACTTGCGACGAGTAGGGTATTAGGTTCTTCATACTTGAGGGGACCATTGATTGCGTTACGTGCGTAACACAATGCTTTGATATGATCTTACGCTCACCGTAACAGGGAGCTAAAACGGTCATCATTGGGTATTGTCCGAAACACGAAATTCAATGTGAGTCTCCAAGATAGGAATTGTTTATTCCGAAAGGAAGAGATATCTCTTAGGCCACTCGATGAATTGATTAACGAAAACCAAGGCCTTGGTCAATGATATTAATGGTTAATATCGATTGAATTTGTTAAATCAGTTCGGAAACGAGGATTAAGTACAGTTAATCAAAATATAAGGATGACTACCACCATGCCTTTTGATTAACGGATATCGCTAACAAGAGAACTAATGACCGCTATTCGAGATAGGTACAATGATCACAATCATTCTTCGTGTTAATATGGGTAGCCATGATGGAGTGACTAGATCCTGCTCATGGGCTTGTAGTGCTATGGAAACAGCCTACTGCCATCGTTAACCGAACCTACTTGGTCACACAACGAGTCGTACTAAGTCGGGTTTGATTATAAAGTTGGCACATAAGATGTGCGTAGCTTGGTATATGATACGCGAGCTATATTCTCTAAAATCGTGCATATTGGATATGCATGAGTACCTTTTAGGTAGATCTGAAATTGAGTGGGAGACTGAAGGAAATACAGTTTCAGGATCAACCGTAAAAGTGTACACAAGGATAAACGAATGTAAGCGTACATTCGTGGTCATATCGTTTAGTAGGAAAATCCAATTTGAATGGTTCAAATTGGGTTAGATAGATAATAAGATTATCTACAACCTTCATATAGAAATATATTTCATATGAACGAAGTATTAGTGTCGTTTATATGAAATACCGAAAGGGTGCAACAGTTTGACATACAGTTAGTAAAACAGTCATAACTTTTTCATAAGAACTCCAATTGGTCCAGGCCAAATTGGGTCGTGTATATAATAAGATTATCTACAACTTTCGTGTTGGTTGATTTTCTGTCAGAGGAATTTACCAATTTCGTATGGACAGAATACTGGACAGATACATGCAACTTTCTGTGTGAAAGAGTGTATATTGGATATACATGTCTTTTGGCCCATCCTAATCCTATGTGATATAAATAGGATAATTCTCTCTCATCTGGTGCGTTTTATTCAGTTACTTAATTCAGAATATGCCAGAGAATTGTAAGACAACTTTCTAGAGAGAGAAAGGGTGTAAAGAGAGAGAAACCGTGAAAAGGTGTTTTCCGGTATAGAGAATCAAACAATCAAGCAAGTTCGCCGGTGCATCATCTAGGCAGTTGCACCCGTGACCGACGTCTTACGAGTCAAGGTGGATACACGTAGAGGAGTCACGATTGGGGCTCTTTCGGTTGTGATCAATTCGAACGAGTAATTTCTGTCGCAGACGAAATCGAGTGAATCGGCGACGTTAACGAACGGTGAAAGACGCGTGGTGTGGGACGCGCGGATTGTCACCAACGTGACACGGAAAAGAAGAATAGCAATCAACCCTTCGTGTACAATCAATTTTGCACTGGTATGAATCTAATCTTCTTATTTGCATCGTACCCGTCGAAGTCATGGCGTGATCTCGGGAATCGGGGAACCGGACCGGGCCTACATATCCGCTGCGCGGGCCCGGGGCCAGGTAGAATCTCCAACACCTTTTTTCATATTTTATAAGTTCAGTTTGGGGAGCGGATGAGCGATGGGGAAGTCGGGGAGCTGATGAAGCCTAGGGTATACAAGAAATGTTTGTTTTTCATCATCCTCATCGTCATCGTTCATCATTCATCATTCATAATTCATCATTCATCATCATCCATCATCATCGTCATCACCCATTATCATCATCATCATTAGTATTATTATTTTGGTACAAAAAAAATTATATAGATAGTCCAATATGTTTTTAGAAGCATTACATATGATAGTTTTGATCACGAGGCCCGAGTTAACATATGTTATATAGATGTTTGTTATGTTCATAAATTTGAAAATCATTATATTGCAAAAGAACTCAAACAAATTTGTTAATGTCATGAATTCATGTGCAAGCCAAACAACTAAAATGCAATTTTATGATTAATGATACGATGACATTATCCATTGAACAAAACAAAAAAATAATTCTATAAATATATTCCATGTTCATTAAAAAAAATTCATCTTGCGATGGTATTTCAGAAGAATGCAGAGACATTCAATGATGCCATGTACCAACCAAATAAATAAAATGCAATTTTATGGCTAAGGAAACAATGACATAGTCAATTGAACAAAATAAAAATTTAATGCTACGATGTTTAATTCAAATACGTTCACATAATTTGCAAAACAAAACAATACATGATGTCTGTTTTTGCTCTAAATCATTGTTCCTTGCAAAAAACAACTAGAATATTTGACATAAACATGCAACTAGAATATGATATTGGAACGTTTGACCGAACATATGTAAAAGTCAACTAGAATATTTGATTTAACATTCGTAAAAGCCAACTAGAATACGATATTTTGGATTTTAAGATGGATGATTGTTTGAAAATTCATATTGAATAATTAATGTTCCAATTTTCGGGTCAAGTGTAAGGAAATGAGAAAAACCAACACGTAAAAGTATTTCAAGGAATGATAATTTGATTATTTTTGAGGAATATCCATGTGAACTTCAAATTTGATGCCTAATATTTTCAGATTTATTAGTTAATCATACTTTTAATGCTTTTAGTCGACTCTTCATAGTGTTTATGGTTTAAAATAAAATTGTATTCTTAATATTTTCTGGACAAACAAAGATTCAAATCTAAACCAAGTACAAAAAATATTTCATCAATTAATCCTACAACGATGTTGTTTTTTTTGGCAAAATACAAGTTGTGAAAAAGCTTTTTATTTGTCTCCGCTTTTTCTGATTTTGCTCAAACAGTTGCAATTCGCCTCAAAAAATTTATTTATCTCTTCAAAGAGTCAAAGCATTCTTATGTTCACTTAAATGTTCACTGAAATACAAGATACTCAAAGTTCTATGTTAGTGATAATGGCGTTGATCGTATTAGTTCCGCTTAGTTAAACACATCCTGCTTATTGTACATCTTCTTTCTCTGGTTCGCTGAAAGAGATGCATTTAACTTCAAAGAGTTAAGCCGTTTTATTATCATGAATATGTTATGCCATAATGTGATGGATCCATATTTGCAAATAATGTATCGTATATTGATAAAAACATATTCATCCTTTGATTGGAAATATGTCATTGATTGATTCAATTCAAAGCTATCATGTGAGATTGAAATTTCGAATGTTAATAGTGAAACACATCATCCTGCTCATTGTACATCCTCTTTCTCTGGTTCGCTGAAAGAGATGCATTTAACTTCAAAGAGTTAAACCGTTTTATTATCATGAATATGTTATGTCATAATGTGATGGATCCATATTTGCAAATAATGTATCGTATATTGATAAAAAAAATATTCATCCTTTGATTGGAAATATGTCATTGATTGATTCAGTTCAAAGCTATCATGTGAGATTGAAATTTCGAATTTTAATAGTGAAACACATCATCCTGCTCATTGTACATCTTCTTTCTCTGGTTCCCAGAAAGAGTTGCATTTAACTTCAAAGAGCCGGATGTTATTCTCTGTTTCAAGCCCAAGCCCAAATTACATCTTCTTTCTCCGGGTTCTTTGTATTATAATCATTTCTTGATCTCTATTAAGTAAATTATAAATGTATAACTGCACTTCAGTTATATTGGATCCATTCATAATTCTACTTTATCAAGGGGCCCATAATATAATTTCTCATAATGAATGAGTGGCAACGATGTTATTGACATGTACTCTCTTTCCAGCACAAGTTACGTATAAAGAACTATTACTTTTATCGCCACTTATTAAAAAGCAGCTTTTAATAATAATCACATTATGCATTCCTCATGTGAAAGAGATACATCTCTCAATCTTAGAACCAGAGACACGATGAAAACATTAATGACACTAACACAATCCATATAATGTTTCATCTATTAGGTCTGTTCAATATATGAAGCCTTTCATATATTTGTGTTATTAAATGATAATCTTTTATCAACGTTTGCAGAACTGCAACGTACTTTTAATCAACACGACATTCTTATTATGTATATTAGTGTTCCTGCTAATATCCAAGACATGTGAACATTTTAGAGTTCAATATATATTATCACTTAAAGTTCTGCGGTTCAAGACCAAGCGCATCTTCTTGAACACTTCTAAGTGAAAAATATAAAAGCTCATGGAACAAAATGTAAATAACATCCAATTCATAAATATAACATTTAAAAGTTATCATTAAAAATTATCCTCATATGATAACTTTTAGAACACGAATCTAACAATCTCCCACTTGTTCTTAAAGTTACATCTTATACATTCTTATGTATTTTCTTTTCTTTAAAAAACAAGGCTGTCTTCTATTCTATCCATTCTCCACGTTCCTTCAGGCCCATGGAATCAAAATGGACTTCGCCTTTTGCGTGAGATAAAGGTTTTGTTAGCGGATCTGCTGTGTTGCTATCCGTGTCCACCTTTAAAAGTTTTATTCTTCCTTCATCTATGAAGTCTCGAATGACAAAATACTTTCTATCCATGTGTTTGATCTTGTGGTGTGCTTTTGGCTCCTTTATTTGTGCAATAACTCCACTATTATCACAAAATAATTCCAATGGATCTTCGATCGAAGGTACAACACCAAGTTCCTCAATGAACTTCTTGATCAAAACACTTTCTTTGCTGGCTTCAGCAACAGCCATCACTTCAGACTGAGTGGTTGAGTCAGCTGTTGTTGACTGTTTGAAACTTTTCCAACTAACATTGAAGGATTTCATGACGTTCGTCAGAGTAAATATCAAAAATTTATTCCCACAAAGTCGGGAATCGTCTTACTTAAGCTAACTTTCTACTCTAATTTATTTTATTTATCCTACAAGAAGGATTAGAATACAATACCGAAGATCTTTCACGTAGGTCTGGTCCTCTTTGGTTCACCCTTGAATCCGAAACAAGAACGGCGTCGAGTCCGTGCTAGCGTCCTCTTGTCCGCACCTAGCTCCTGTTGGTTAATTCTAACCTAGAGGGGGGTAAATTTGGCAATCTAACTTACACTTAGTTTAGATTTAAACCTAATTTACGGTGCGGAATAAATAATAATTTAGATGATAAAGATGATACCGTACAAACACTTTGACACAAGATGTTTGTTTACGAAGTTCGGTAGGTGGTTGCTTTGTAGCTTTAACTCACCCTTTACTCGCTTAATTGACCGACTCAATTATTTGCGAGTACCTACGTCTCCGGGAATGCCTTGTGCCTCTTTTTGGCTTTCGATTGACTTCCAACTCAACTCGATTACAAGGATTTGCCTAGATCGATTTACACGCTTCTATCGATCTATAGCTTAGGCTCTTTACAATTTGTTGCACTAGCCTATTACACTTTTTCACTAATCGAGCTACAACGTGATCGGTCACGTGAGTGGGATACGATTAGTGGAGAATATCGAAAGTAGATCAACGATCTAAAGAGGTTTCTCAAGCTATCAATGGATATAGAAAATCACAGCTTAGGGTTTCTCTCTTTTTAGGTTTGAAAGTTTGAAATTGAGGAAGTGAGAGAGAGAGACCCATGAAGGATTCTATTTATACTCTCTATAGAAATCCTTCAGAAAAACTTGTAGTGCGTTCGAACGCATACAGTCCGTTCAGAACGCACTTGAAGTTTGCACTAGCCGTTTCAAAATAACGTGCAAGTACATCTTGGGTCCGTTCGAACGGACAATGTCCGTTCGTAACGGACTCAATTATACACAGCATTTTGCGTTCACAGGAACAAGAGTCCGTTCAACGCACTGAAAAGTGGGTGAACGGATTCCAGGTTGTCCGTTCGAACGCACAGGTGTGTTCGTTCGAACGCATACATCCCTGTGACCTTTTCCGTTCACAGGAAGGATTGTCCGTTCAACGCACTCAGAAGGTGGGTGAACGGATTCTAATTATCCGTTCGAACGGACATGATTGTTCGTTCGAACGCACACATCCCTGTGACACGTTTGGTTCTAATCAAGCTTTAAAGTTTTGATATTTAGCAAGTCCGTTCAGAACGGACTTTGAGTTCGTTCAGAACGCACTTCCTGCTTGACTGAACTCTTTGTTATTTTGAACATGATTTTACTTGAGTTCTACTAGGTTTGTACCTATGGTTTATTTGTGGCGTATCCCACTCACGGAAGGCTTCAACATCTTGAGTCTTGATGTATTCCAATGGCCTTCCTTGTGTTCTTCTTTTCTTGTTTATGTTGAGACTTCATGTCCTGATTCTTGATGTAGTCCAATGAAGTCTTCCTTCACAAATCCTCCTTCATCTTCGTATCGTACCTATGTTATCCTGCACTTTTCTGGATGTATACATTAGTAATGACAGTGTTTTGAAATAATCAAACTATCAGGAAATTTGAACCAACAGCTCCGTCGCCCGTTTCTGATCGATTGCTTATTCAATCAACGTTTCAACAAACATTTCAAGAGAAAGAGAGACTGGATATAGAGAGAAAATTCTTGTTACAAAATGTTTAGCCAGGTGTCATATTTATAGTCTCTAAACATTAGGTCAAAACCCTTTGAAAATTCGTAATCAAGGCTTGAACAAAATTCGAAGCAACACATTAACTCCTGACCATTGGTCACTGTTTCTATCATAACTTCTTCTAGAAAATTCCAAATGACTTGAAATTTTCACCATTAGAAACTACATTCAAATGGCTACAATTTACATAGGTCATTTGTACAGAATGGTAAAGTTTTGCTATTTCAAATATTTGTTCAAAACATGCCTCAAAATCTGTCTCGAATTTATGGTCATGATTCATGTTTATTTGGACTTGTCAATTTCTCTTCTCAATATGTTTTGGCCTTGGGCTTGAAACAAATTATGATATGTGCTACATATATTATTTTCATAATATGCACATTTCATTTAATTTATTTCCATGCTAAGTAATCATCTCATATGACATAATATTTTACATATTTTCTATTTGTATCTGTATTTCATACAACATGAAATATTTATACTTAGAAAAATATATAATATATTTCTTGTTTCCCATTCAGTTGGTGTGACCTATATCGAGGATCTATGTTATGTTGGCAATGAAATAAAACATTTTATTCCATAAACCGTAAGCGGTATTCTAGCTATACATTACGGTTACCCAAATAACTTAGATGTTTAGTAACCCTTTTACGAAACGTAATCCTTGTGATATTGATTGTGTCCATTCCTTGCCTTTATGATATTGTGATCAATATACAAAGTAGTGATGTGTCATCTTTGTATTATAATCATTTCTTGATCTCTATTAAGTAAATTATAAATATATAACTGCACTTCAGTTATATTGGATCCATTCATAATTCTACTTTATCAAGGGGCCCATAATATCATTTCTCATAATGAATGAGTGGCAACGATACTATTGACATGTACTCTCTTTCCAGCATATGTTACGTACAAAGAACTATTACTTTTATCACCACTTATTAATAAGCAGCTTTTAATAATAATTACGTTATGCATTCCTCATGTGAAAGAGATACATCTCTCAATCTTAGAACCAGAGACACGATGAAAACATGCATGACACTAACACAATTCATATAATGTTTTATCTGTTAGGTCTGTTCAATATATGAAGCTTTTCATATATTCGTGTTATTAAATGATAATCTTTTATCAACGTTTGCAGAACTGCAACGTGCTTTTAATCAACACGACATTCTTATTATGTATATTAGTGTTCCTGCTAATATCCAAGACATGTGAACATTTTAGAGTTCAATATTTTATTATCACTTAAAGTTCTGCGATTCAAGACCAAGTGCATCTTCTTGAATACTTCTAAATGAAAATATAAAAACTCATGGAACAAAATGTAAATAACATCCAATTCATAAAAATAACATATAAAAATTATCCAAATATTAATAAGTTTTAGAACACAAATCTAACAAACATCACCTCCATTCAGAAAGAAGACATATCCAGACTGTGACCGCTTATCATCATAATCAGTCGCAAAACTAGCATCGGCGTAGCCTTCTACAACGAGCTCCCTTTTCCTTCCATACACAAGAAACTTATCCTTAGTCCTGTTAAGGTACTTGAGGATATTCTTGACTGCTGTCCAATGAGCTGGACCTGCATGGGCTTGGTAACGACTTGTCACACTCAGAGCATATGCGACATCAGGTCGTGTACACACCATAGCATACATGATGGAACCAATTGCAGAAGCATATGATACATCCTTCATGATTTCAATGTCTTTACGTGTCGTAGCACATTGAGACTTGCTAAGTGTTACACCTTGAGTCATTGGCACATTTCCTTTCTTGAAATTCTGGATGTTGATTCTTTTCAACACTTTATCAATGTATGTACGTTGACTTAAGCCAATGAGTCTACGAGACCTATCTCTGCATATTTTAATCCCCAAAATATATTGGGCCTCGCCCAAGTCTTTCATTGAGAAAACATCTTTCAATGAAGTTTTGGTTTGCTCCATTAAGGGAATAAAGTTTCCAATCAGTAATATATCATCAACATAAAGAACCAAGAAAAGCACATAGCTCCCACTGACATTCTTGTATACACAAGGTTCCTCTTTGCTTTGAATGAATCCAAGACGTTTAACTTCGTCATCAAAGCGCTTGTTCCTACTCCTGGATGCCTGTTTCAATCCATAAATAGATCTTTGAAGCTTGCATACTTTACTGGCTTTATTTGGATCTTCAAAACCTGGAGGTTGCACCATGTACACATCCTCTTCCAAGTTCCCGTTAAGAAACGCTGTTTTGACATCCATTTGCCATATTTCATAGTCATGAAATGCGGCAATAGCTAGTAATATCCGAATTGACTTAAACATTGCAACTGGCGAGAAGGTTCCATCATAATCAATCCCTTGAACTTGACTAAACCCTTTCGTTACAAGTCTCGCTTTGTATGTTGTCATGTTTCCATCCATGTCCATCTTCCTCTTGAAAACCCATTTGTTTTGAACGACTTTCATTCCTTGAGGAAGATCAACCAATATTCATACTTGGTTATCATACATGGACTGCATTTCAGATTTCATGGCTTCAAGCCATGATTCGGAGTCATCTCTACTTATTGCTTCTTGATAAGTGGTCGGATCTTCGGTATCCATTACCAAAATCCCATGAAGACCTATATAGAAATCAGGTTTATTTCTAGATCTTGTTGACCATCTTACCCTTTGTGGCTCTTCTTGTTCATCTAGAATCTCCTGAACCTCTTCCATGATTTTTGGTGAAATTGATTCAATTCTGGATTGAACACTATGTGGTGATGCGTGAACCTCTTCCTCAATCGTTTGAGGAATAGGTACGATCACGTTCCCACTAGCCATAGGAACTATGGTTGGCTCACTTTGATCTATATGGACATCGTCCATGACATGATCAAGGTCTTGTAGTGTGTCTTGAGTTTCCTCAAGTGTAACACTACTTCCACTACTTTTGATCCTTTTGAGAAATTCTCTTTCTAGGAAAGTTGCACCCCTTTCAACTAATATTCTGTCAATTGTCTTGTGCCAAAAGTAGTATCCTTTTGTTTCTTTCGGATAACCAATGAAGAAGCACTTATCCGCTTTGGGTTCAAGTTTGGTTGACATCAATCGTTTGACGTAAGCCTCACATCCCCAAATCTTGAGAACATTTAAGTCAGGGACCTTTCCTGTCCATAACTCATAAGGAGTTTTCTCGACGGATTTAGATGGAACATTATTCAGTGTGTAAGCTGCAGTTTGCAATGCATATCCCCAAAAATAAAGAGGTAAATCTGTTTGGCACATCATTGATCGAACTATATCGAGCAATGTCCTATTTCTCCTCTCAGATACACCATTCCATTGTGGTGTTCCAGGAGGAGTCAATTGTGGTACAATACCACAGTCCTTTAGGTATGCACCAAATTCATTTCTCAAGTATTCTCCTCCATGATCAGTTCGTAAAACTTTAATTCTCTTAACAAGTTGGTTTTCAACTTCATTCTTGAATTCTTTGAACTTTTCAAATGATTCACTCTTATTCTTCATCAGATAAACATAGTCATAACGACTACAATCATCTATGAATGTAATGAAGTATCGAAAGCCATCTCGCGCACTAGTACTCATTGGACCACATACATCAGAATGTATTAATTCCAATAAAACTTTCGTCCCGACACCTTTCTTCTTGAAAGGTTTCTTGGTCCTTTTACCAATCAAGCAAGGTTCGCATGTATCTATCATATCACAATCATGAAGACCAAGGAGATTGGCTTCTTGTAATATTTTTATGCGTTTCTCGCTTATATGTCCTAGACGGTAGTGCTATAAGAGAGATTCATTTTCATGAGATATCTTGAGTCGCTTGTTATTGATATTCAGAACATGTTTATTATTTATTTCAAGTAAATATAAACCATCTTGAACAACAGTATTTGTATAAAATAATCCATCTTTCGAAATATTCATACATGAGTTGAAATAGTAAATGCATACCTATCTTTGTCCAAACACGACACAGATATAATGTTTTTACATATAGATGGAACATAATAAACACTGTTCAAACTAATTATTAAACCACTAGATAAATGAAGGTAAATCGACCCAATGGCAATAGCATAAATACTAACACCATTTCCCACCTTCGAAGTATGTGATCAAATTCGCATGTGTATGTTTGTCACATATAAATAATATTTAATTTATAATTATTTGAACTCCAGGAGAGCTCTGTAAACAAGCTCTTAAAGAATGAATGTGAAAGATATCGAACATGAAATATTTTTTCATGGATTAGAAATATAATAAATATTTCTTGAAGAAATTAGTTCGTTACTGGCAACTAAGATTTCGAAACAGCTAGTCCAAAAGATTTAACTTCTTAGTCATAAAATATGTGTATCCATGAGGGAGAGAAATAATACGCAATGCACTTTTTTTTTATCCTTGATCGTGGTTTTATCCCACTAGGTTTTCCGAAGTGAGACAGCTTATGAGGCGTATAAAACATAATAATATTGCCCTCTTTTTTTTCACTAGGATTTTTTTTCCAGGGTTTTACCTAGTGATATTTTACCGAGGCATTTTTTTGTGATCCAAATAGAAATTCGGTAACTAGTTCTCCAATCCCATTCAAATTGACCAAAACAAAATGAAGCAATTCAAACAACTATGGCATACAAACTATAGACTACAAGTAGGTATGTGTAATAAAATGCAAATGAGAAAATAGAATCGGAAAATACATTCTCCAGTGTTAACAACAATCACGTTCATATTTTTGATTAACTCCATATACGTCTCGTGGACGTTGTAACAAAATATGAATAACTTGATAATGTTATTTAGATGAAAATTCCCGAAGTTTTAAAGTCCATGTGTCTTTGTCAATTGATTTATTATGGATTTGCAGTATATGTTGATGGTTTGAATATCATTGAAACTTCTGAAGAAGTTGTAAGCACTTCGTAAATACCCAGAAAACAATTTTTTTGTCTTGGTATGTAAATAGATGATATAAGAAATGAGATATTTGTTCATCAATCTATTTACGTAGATAATATCTTCAAACGTTTTGATATAGACAAGTTTCACCAATTAATCTCACTTATAGTGATCAATCTCTTGATACGAAAAATGATTATTTTCGTCACGAAGAAGATATTGAAAAATTTATTTGGTCCAGAAATATCACATTTGTTGATGATTATTTTCATCAAGTTATATAGTGATCAATCCCTTGATAATCAGTTTTGTTAATCTTTCTTTCATTAAAAAATATTTCTTCCTTCTCTTGATTTTTTTTTCAAAATTTGGAGAAGATTTGATTGGAGAGAATAATGGGAATTCTTCCAGGTCAAAAGGAGCCCTGCATCCCAAGCCCTAATTGAAAACTTAACCCATAAGTTTAGTAATAATTTTTTATCATTAGCATTTAGGAAGTAACAAACAAAGTAATTAATAAACTAAGTATCTTATGAGAATTCCCATGGTTACAAAGGATTCGCTTTGGAAAACTGGGCGGGTCTAAACGAGACAAACCTACAACAAGTATGCTTTATATAATCCAATTTCCAAAAGGGAAAATCGTAAATAAAGATATTTTAGTCTAAAATGGAGTATTGGCTCATATTAATTTTCCTCAAACAAAATTCTAAGAATTGGAAATAAAATGAAGCTACAACAAGTATGCTTTAAATAATCCTATTTTTCTATTCGATCACTTCCAAAAGGGAAAATCATAATTAAAGATATTTTAGTCTAAAATGGAGTATTGTCTCCCATTAAATTTTCTGAAACAGAATTTGAAGAATTGGAAATGAAAATGAAAATGCAAGGCAATATGACCTTTATTTTGATTCAAAATCTCAAACAAACAAACTTCCCATAGAGAAGAGACAATCAAAATTAAACGTGCAATCAGTGTGATACCGTGGTTGCTTTTCTCAAGAATAAATGATTCTTGGTCAATGAATTGCATTTTGATTATCATCATTGTTCGTCACTAATATATTAATATCAGTCTTCTCGTTTTTCAAACAAATATATTATATCAGTCTTCTCCTTTACAAAAAAAATAGATTAGTCTTCTCCATGTCATAGAAAATATTCTATATCTTATGAAATGTGAGTTTTAATGGATGTAATATTTGTCATTTTCAAAATTCTAAAAGCCCTGCTTCAAATACAACAAACCAGTGAAATAATCTTCGAGCATAAAGTTGTTAAACATAATTTCTTGAGAAGTCAAATTGCTCAAATGCAACTTGATGAGAAAGCTCTATGTTCCTAGGCATTTGATGTGGATTAGAAATTATCCTAGCAAAATAAGATGATATTGGTATAATATATGACATAATTAAAAAAGATTCAATGACATAATTATGATGAAATATATATAAACACACTTAACATAAATAAACATCACTGCCAAGCAATATGCATGTATTAGAAAAATACGCACTTCCTTTTATGTGTCGAGCATTTCATTAATGCAACGCTACAAAAAACATCTTTTTAGTTCACAAATATATATATATCACTGGTCTCAAATGAGCCATAGTTTTGGCACTTCAAAGTTTTCAAATAACCTTGTAATTTCAAACTGCCAATATATGTAATTTTTAACATGACCTCGTACAAGAAAACCGGGTGATTAGACCCTCATTGACCCAACCATTTAAGGTTCAGTAAAATCCGGCAAATAATTAATGAGAACCAACAGGAAAAAATAGTTAAAAAACATTTCGAGAAAATTTGTATTTCTTGCATTAATATTTTGTAAGTGGGAAACATTCAAACGGCTACCGACCTATACTGATTTCTTGCATAAATATTTGAACTTAGACCCTCCAAAAATACTTATTTACAGTATTTCATTCTAATAACCAATACGAAGAATAATGTTCGTTCCCTGCAAGAGTGATCTTTTCGATTATTATTATTATTGTTGTTTTACAACGGATCACATATCTCATGTTGTAACAATATTCACAATCTAATAATGAAGATAACCTACTGATTATCTTAAAATATAGTTTATAAATAGTACAAGAATATGAAAAAATAGTTTGTATTTTAGTTGAAATCGTCTCTCCCCCCAATACAAGATATCCAACTAAGGAAGGAGACTCTTTTTCTCCTTTTTTAATTCTCTCTCACTCATCGTCACTCACATCACATGGCCATATTATAAAAATATTATAAAAATGAAGGGGTACATGGGCATTGATGCATGCATGGCAAAATGAATGAATGAATGAATAAGGCACGTAAAATTTGTACCGAGGAGGCACGGGTGCTCCGCCGATTTCTCCTAGACCATTTGCTCCCGTTTCTAGGCCAACACTTTTAATATCAACTATTCTCTTCTACTCCTTTGAACACTTACTTTTTTCAAGCCATTATCCATATATTTTAGCATGAAATAAGGACATATTGTTCAAAGAGATATTTCAGGTGGACATGTAAACAATTTTAATAATATATCATGTATGCCTGTTTTGCTCCAAAAGATATACATATATACTTCCTATGGACTTGTTCTGCAACATGGAATTATAATAGAATAGTGAAAGATAGTGAAAGAAATCATTTTATTCCGCCGAACAAGATTGAAAGAAAATGAAATAAAGTGGTTTAATTCCATTCCATGGGGGAGGTGGAAGAGTGGAAGAAGATAGAATAGAAGAATTTTTCTCTTCTTCTCTCTCATCCTTCCCAATAAAAAAAATTAATTTAATTTTTACTTCCACTCTTCCACAATTTAATCTACCGAACATTCTTGGAATAAAATAGAATTAGCTTTATTTCACTCTTCCACTCTTCCATTATTCCATGTGTTGCCGAACGGGTACATAGAGTTTAGTTTCACTAATATTTTGTGAACTCTTCAACGATTATATCAGTGCCATTTGAACTCGATTCAAAGGGCCAAAGGCATGCATGTCAACAAATGAGTTCGTGAAATAGTTATTGTATACATCTTTTTTATAAAAATAACGAAGTGGTGATAATTTGGATATTTGGTTTAAGCAAATACATTTTTCTTGTAAAAATTAGTGCATCTCAACCAATTTCTTTTAGGGAATTTTTAGTCCCTTTTTTATAATATTTTAAAAATCCATAAATATTTAGGTACTTCATTTTACCAATATGTTCGAACGAACATATTAGGTATTCAAATGGATTATGTGTCGGAACACAAGTTATTGATAATCTAATTATCTAACCAACCCAATTTGACCAAACACGATTAGATTTTGAACGTGAAAGTTATGATAATTTTACTAACTGTGTATAAAACAATCGCGCCTTTGGATATTCCGTTATAAAGTGCTGGAATGGAACAATTCTCATTTAGACAATCTAATTATATAACCAACCCAATTTGAATCGTTCTGATTGAATTCATAATTTTGAAGTTATGACATTTTAACTAATAGCGTGTAAATAGTTGCACTATTTGTTATATATTTCGTTCACACCAATTTGTTAAAGTGATCAAACGAAATAACTCCTAAATCAAAATTTTAGATTATATAATTAGTTAACTAACCCAGTTGGAATCATCCTGATTCGGTTTATAAATAGCAACTTATGAAAGTAAAGCGTGTTTCTAGAGAAACGTTATGATTTTTTTATAAGCATTCAATGTTTAACTTATCAATTCAATTATGTATATTTAATATATGTATGTATGTTCAGTATGCGTTATTAATTTTTTGTTTTATTATTATTAATTCTCGGTATGATGTGTATGTTCGATTAATGTAGCAATGGATTAGATAATCCATTGATTCCTATACGAACGTCATGGACATCTATATTAAATTGAATATGATCATGATCATAAAATTTAACTCAAATAACAGGTAACTAGTCTCTTTGTTCTAGATATTTCGTTAATCAAAGACATGATAATTTTGGGGTTGAGGTCGTATCATTGGATAGGGTTTGGTTTCTATCGTTATGTAACCATAACCATACTAATTTTGAGGTTAGAATCCTTTTGGTTGAACATTTCATGGATATATGTCCTATCCTACAAAAATAATTATAAAACGTACATGATTGTTTTGGGATCAGTCGATGTTAAAATAAGTTTTTAGGTTTCAAAAGTTTTTTTGTGTATTTGTGTAATGTTATGGGAGTTTGTTTTAATTTTACCGGAGCGACATGTATCATGTATGTGTGCCAATCTATATAATATCCGTCCGATCCGTGCATGTATTGACGGTCGGTTCGTTCCATTGGGCCATTTACGTACTTTAGTTTAGAGTGGTAAATGTGTGCTTTATAATTACTAGTTATAATTTGTTTAGTATTTTACAATGTTTTAAATAGCGACGCTGTAGCGGCATTATATCGTGCTATAACGGATTTTTAGAGGTAAACGTTGCATCGCTTCGGATTTTAGCAATGTT
Source organism: Luzula sylvatica (assembly GCA_946800325.1). Taxonomy (NCBI): domain Eukaryota; kingdom Viridiplantae; phylum Streptophyta; class Magnoliopsida; order Poales; family Juncaceae; genus Luzula; species Luzula sylvatica. Next base: position 70,161,467 of record OX326960.1, read on the forward strand.
GCATTTTGTTGCTGCAACGATATAGCGGACTGATATAGCATGAATCGTACAAATATAGCGGCCGTAGCGGTGCTATAGCGTGATTACAAAGGTTGTAGTGCAATTTAATTATGTAGAAATAATAATAATAATAATAATAATAATAATAATAACAATAATAATAATAACAATAACAATATAATAATAATAATAATAATAATAATAATAATAATAATAATAATAATAAAATAATGATAGTAATAATAATAGTAATAATACAAATAATAATAATAATTTATTATTATTATTATTATACAATAATTATCATTGTTATTAAATAATAATAATAATAATAATAATAATAATAATAATGATAGTAACAACAACAATAGTAATAATAACAATAAAATAATGACAGTACTATTACAAATAATAATAATAATAATAATAATAATAATTATTATTATTATTATAAAATGATAATTATTGTTATTAAATATTTAATAATAATAATTAATATTATTAAACAATAATAATTATTGTTATCAATCGATAATAATAACTATAATAATTATAATAACTATCATAATAATAATAATAATAATAATAATAATAATATTTTTTTTTCAAAAATGGAGTTTTGATTTATGTTAATTTGTGATGTTGGTATAAAAAATATTAAATCTAAATTTATTAATAATATTTGGCTACTAAATTATATTTATATACATATTGTAGTATTATAAAAATAATAATTTTGATCAAAGTCCGCTACTAAATCGCTATATCGCCCGTTTACGCTAACCGCTAAATTAAAAGTCAAAACGTTGCGCGCCGCTGCACGCTATTTAAAACATTGGTATTTTATTATAATTATGTTTGGTAGAATTGTCATGGTATATGAAAACCCTCACGTGACTATTTCTAGTGTTTAAAAACTCTCGTACAGTATCATTTCCATTTTGTGTCCTAAACTAGTTTTATTTTTTGTCTTTTGACCCAACAATATCTCGTTAAGTTTAGGTTGGCTTGTTGTAATTTCGTAAACACACATGATTTATTATGAAGTTCGATGATATTTTGTAACTTTAACTATCTTTTACTCGTTAATCGATCGATTCAATTTTCACGAGTACATATCTCTCTCTCCGGAGATGTTACACGGCCAATTTGTGCATTTTTGACACTCTATTTACTTTTCCAAATGAACGATTACACGGATGTCGACATCAATTTACAAAACTTCTATCGATAACTAGCGGATTAACACGATTTTCCTAACATTTACAAACTTCTATCAAGATGGATTTATCTCACAATCAAGATTGTTTTCCCAAATATATTGCTAAAAAGTATATGTGGAGAGGTTGAAGAGAGATGAGGGTGAGGAGTGTATTTAATTATTGGAAAATGTTGTACATCCCCTACTCCCCTCCCCCCCCAAGCCTTGATGACGTGGATAACGATTAACACCTCAAGAATTAACACACAAATACATGATTTAACATCTTAATTTGCGCTTTTAATATCTTATTTTATGATTGAACATCCAAATAAGATGTTAAATCATGTTTTTGTGTGTTAATTCTTAAGGTGTTAATTCTTATCCATGTCATCAAGGCTCCAAGTGTAGGTTTGGGGTATGTACATCACTGCTCTTAATTATTTACAGAAGTAGGATATCCCTCAAGTCAAACTAACCTTGGACTTCCGTTCTGAACCGAATTGGACTTCCAGTTCTATATACAAGTCGTATTTCTTGTTTGCAGTTTTCCAAAAAAAAATTATTTGTCCAATTTGGAAATTGTATGCGAAAGTTATACTAGACCATGATCATACCAGCCGTTACAAGGTCCAAGTAGCAGTTCTATATTGTTAACTACGGTAAATATTTTTTTGTTTATGATTAGATTTCAAGACAACGAAGCAATTCGTGCTGATAAAATGTTGAAAATAAATAATAATAATAATAATAATAATAATAATAATAATAATAATAATAATAACGAATAAGAAAAAGAGAACTGGAAGAGGCAAACAATTTATTAATAATACAATAGTCATTGTCATTTTTATATAATGAGTTATATATACACATGTTTTCACAACATGATAGAAACATGATGCATTATTGGATTTGTATATTCTTGATATGGTGTATTATGATTGGATGAGATTTCATACGTGTCTATACCAACTCAGCATCCTTCTGTCAATTCTGATACGGTATCTTGCACATAGCATTACTTATATAATAAAGTATGTGTGTTGACCAAGATAATTATTGTCTTAATTAGAGTTACAATAATAAAAAATAATTTAACATATAATACAATACAGAATATACTAATAAATATCTCGCAATACATACTTCCATCTTTACAAGATTCCTAATTCATTATTGAGTAGAGACCAAATAAAAATATCCATATTAATCATATTTATAAGAGTTTTTTCTTTATTGAACTTTATAAGTGTGTATAATTTTTTCAACTAACTATTATTTTACATATATAGTCTTATAATAAAAAATGGTTTCTTTTCATCTCACTATATGGATAATTTAACTTAAAACTCTTGCTACAAATTTATTCCAAAGAAAAGGATGTAGAACGAGAGTATACACACTAAACATGAATACCCCATACCGATATTTAAATTAGACATGTTCTGAAATATCCTTAGTAACAATTTCTAATGCATTTAAAATGATAATCAGATTTAATCAACGGTTTTTTATTATAAATTACTAGAGCAAAACAAACGATTTATAAATATCTAGACTCTCTGAAGATGTAGTAGTCAAGCAACAATGTATCACGATTAATGTATATCAATGGTCAAACATAGAAGTGTAAATTCCTTGAAAGTTTGCTTAACATTTACTCTCTCCTCTTAAAAGTTTTAAGCACAACAGTGATGGCCAGTAGATACATATTTAGGGGGGCCATTTATTAATTAGCAATTGATTGATGTAGTTATATACAAAAAGACGTCGACCACCTCTTCTATCCAAAGGGCACGTGTCAGTCTCACCTCTTGAATCCCCCAATACTTGCACCCCCCTTGCATGGAATATCACGCCTCTCTACTCTCTGATGTATATCGACACTCACTAAATCCCACGGCTGAGATTTGTTGCATGAGTACGCACAGTTCATTACATGTATCTCTGTGACTCTGTGTGCTTATTATTATGTAATCATACGGTATTTATACTCCAGCTAGTAAATGCATGCATATTTACAACAATTTATTTCTTCTCCAGCTAGTAATTTTATAAAAATCCAAATCGAAATATATCATATAACTATCTCAGTCACGTATAAAAATCATTTTCTTTTCAAATATTCCGAATAAAACTATTTAAGTTATCAGTGTTTATCTATATGAAAAACAAAAGGAACTACCCTACCTTCTTCATTTACTCATTTTTTTTAATTAACTAAAGACTCAACTAAAGTCTCTTATATATATTTTATCCCAAATATATTTAAGAGTACACTTATTTCTGTATGATATGATCTTCTCATTTCTCTCTTCTGTTCACAGAGTTATGATTATGATTAGATTATCGAGAGGCAGGCTTAATTTGTATAATAATTACCTTACTCAAGACGAGAGAGAGAGAGAGAGAGAGAGAGAGAGAGAGAGAGAGAGAGAGAGAGAGAGAGAGAGAGAGAGAGAGAGAGAGAGAGAGAGAGAGAGAGAGAGAGCATGCTTGCATGTGTTTTACAATCTTTGATTCCTTTTTTGACGGTCAAATTTAGAACACCAAGCAAGATTTACATATACCGAGATAAATTTATTTTACTCTTTTACCTCTCTTACTCCCAGAATTAACCCAGTTTAATCTAGGGCCGTACGGTTAGAGATCGATAGAAAAATCCTCTTTTATTTTACTATGGAGGTAATAAAAAATGTTACACCTAATGTGACAAGGCTTATGGTTACATGGGATTAAATTAAATAATGCAAATATGTACTGAGAGAGAGAGAGAGAGAGAGAGAGAGAGAGCTGGAAGGGTAAGAGCCGGAAGACAAGGGTTCGTGTTCTCGTCCAGGGCACAAGGTGGTGAACCCATTTGCATTTTCTTTTCCTAGTTTGAATTTAACCTTTCATATGTTTGAATCAAATTTCTACATACTTTTACTTTATAGTCTTTGCATAGGCATCCTAGCTAACAAGGGTAAAAAAGAAGCAATATGAAAAGAAAGAAAAAAAGGAAAAAGAATGGGTTTATACACCATTTCTTTGAATTTAAAATGTGAAATTATAAGCAATAGACACAACGGGTTGAATGCATGATATAATATAAATTACTATTATTTTTAATAGCTTCAAAATAAATTCGGGACAAACATTATTTTCAATTCTCGTGTTACCTTTCGATCATTGTAATTATATTTTATATTTTTACGCGAAGTTTACGATCTATAATGAAAATTCTATGATCTTCAAATAAAATAATATCACAATATATTGATCTCGTTATATATATATAGCATACAACATTTTTTTATGATAGTAATAACTATATTAGTATTATTGCATAATATAATTTCTAAAGATATAGCGCCGTTTTATGATAATATATAAAAACAAATACTATATCATTATTATTTATAATTGTCCGGGCAATATCACATATAAAAGTAGTGAAGAATGTCACTTATTATATAGCACTAACAAACTTTTAATTAAACAAAAGAATGTCACTTATATACCCACTGCACATCAATAAGTATATAGCATTAATAGAATTTTAATTTAAACAAAAGAAAGTTAAAATTATACATGATATCACATTTAATAATGAAAAATAATTAAGAAAAGATTTTCAAAATTTAAATAATTAAGAAAAACACAAATAAAATTATGTAACATGATATTATATTTTTAATTTTTAATGTTTAAAATAACAATTTTATTTGATATATATTGCATAAGTTTAAGAAATTATTTGTACTTCTGTTGATAGACTTTTCTTTTTCTTTTTTATTAATTTTGAAAATTTTTATATGAAATTGTTTTGAATAAAAATACAAGTATAAACTTACTTGAGAATTATCTTTTTAGGGCACACTAACAACTAACATACATCAGAGAATTTTCCTGTTTTGGCTGCCAGTCCGCTATGACTCACCTTGGCGTGCCAAGTGAAATTATTTTCACAAAAAGTATGATTTCGTCATTTTGTCTACATTATGCATGTCGACAAAAAAGTATAAATTGTTATACAAAAGATATGAATCTAGCTCAAAAAATATATACAAAATATTACCAATATAAAAAGTATATATTATATATCTCAAAAATATATCATACATGTAAAAAAATTACTGTATTTCAAAAAAAAATATCGTACATCTAAAAGGTACATGATACATTTAATATGTATATCATAAATCTAGAAAGGTATAAACACATAAATGTATATTTCATACATTAAAAAAATACAACATGTATCGTATTTCGAAAAACTTAATCATATATTTAAAAAATATAAAATACGTCTAAAGATCTATGAAACATAAAAGTATATCGTACATGTTAAAATCTATAGTATCTACCGTCATAAAAATAAGAATATATCATACATTTAAAATGTATATGCTACATCTAAAATGTATATGATATTTGAAAAGACGTAATACAGATAAATATGGCGTATATATAAAAAGATAAATCATGCATCTAAAAGGTACATGTAAAAAGATATAACATACATCAAAAAACATAAAATATACAGATCGTGAGGGCCAGCATGCGTTAGACGTGCAAGTGAGTCATTTTCAGTCAGCGTGCATAATAATTTCTCTTTACAAAATCAAGCTAGAATTTTTTTTATTGAAACAATTATATGGAAAGTCAAAATAAAAGAAAAAATAACAAATTTTTGAATGATTTTTGAAGTTATAAGTTAAAAATACTTATGGTTTCAAAGAGGTGGATCGATACCCTATTTATTCTTAATTTTCATGGATGATTTTCAACAAATATACCTTTTCATACATGAAGTACTAATAAATTAATATACATCTATACAAAATATTAATTTATACCTTGAAACAAAATATTAATTTATTAATACTTCATGTATGAAAAGATATATTTGTTGAAAATCATCCATGAAAATTAAGAATAAGTAGGGTAACGATCCACCTCTCTCCTTGTTAATTAGGATCTTAATTAAGAATGGTGATGTCATCACGATCTTTTATTTGATCAAGCAAATGTAATTCTTTCCATTAGTTTTATTATAACATCTCAAGGTGGCAATGCCCCTTAATTCAAAGGAAAAAAAACATCCATGTTAAGGTGGCAATGCCCCTTAACATGATAGTATATAATTATTTGTTTTAATTATCATTCTGATGAAATTTAAACTATTCAAAATAAAATAATAATTTAATTAATGATCTAGCTATATTTAGTTCGTCATGCCAGTTCAAAATAACAGTATATACCATAATAACACAAATATTTATCAAATAACATGGATATACCAATGAACAAAAAGAAATAGAATTCTTTTTTTCCTCTTAGAATTAGAAAACTAGTTTTATTCAATGATGTTCATCTTTCTTTAATAACATTTAATAAAACACCCAATAAATCAAAGGAGTCTTCATGTATTATGATCATGCCAGTACACATTCATCGATCGGTGGTTTTAATAACCTCAAAAAGTCGATTTATGTATATAAGCGTGACTTGAATTTATCTTTTTCATGTGTTCATACAGAATTTGGAGGTGCTTGGTCAAAAATATTACAAAAAAACTGACATTGATTATGCAGCCTTTGAGATATATAAAACTGTGTTATATTCTTTGCACAACACATGCTTCGTAATAACAACTGAGATTGCATAAATAAACTTACTAAATATCCGAAATCTTCTTCACACTTTTTTTTGCACGAGGCAACGTACCATTCACTCGTGCATTCAGTTTTTTAAATTGGATTTGGGGTTGGTCCTTCCAATTTGGTAGATTTTCAAACAAGTCCTTGGAGTATTGTTTGAAAATGATCAAAATCTATAATTTGGTTAGATAAATAACAGTGTTTCACTTTCATCCAGACAAGTAGAAGTTTCTTGTCACTGACTATAATAAAATGATTTTATAATATCAACAAAGTTGAGGGACTAAATCATTATTTAACCACTCTATTAGACTCTTGGTCAATTTACAACGCATCCTTTCGTCTAGTCTAGGGTTCAAAATGCAAATACATTAGTAACAGGTTCAATGTTTACTATGTTTGGATACAAGTCCCTTTCTCTCTCTTAAATTTTCTCAGGTTCCTCTGACCTTTCCTCTCCTCCCTCACTTACAAACTCCAAAGCACACCTCCCTCTCTCTCTCTCTCTCTCTTTCTCGAAACAACACTATGTGAAGAAGACAAACTGACCTAAACTTCTCTTTCTTTCTCGATTCTATTTTCCCCAAAACTTTTTCTTCTCTCTCTATAAGCTCCAAAAATGGCTTCCATGAATAACTGGTTGGGATTCTCTCTATCACCCCAAGAAGGACAAAACAACTCGAATAGCCAAAACGATGATGCTTATGGGCTCTCGAACGACGATTCCTCCTCGGTTGCCCAACAAAACCCCCTCTCTATTCCAAATCATGCTTCTACTTATTCCATTTTCGAAGCCCTTAATCCACCTAATAGCACAAACTCGCACCATGGTAATAACTTTTCGTGGTTGAGAACTTTCATGATTTTATTTCTATTTTTTTGTGACTTCGTCGTCGAGACAAACTCGACGGATTAGTAGGATATTGGAAGCAGTTGTGTTCTGTTTGGAAAGGATTTCGGTGAAGTATTTTGAGTATGCATGTGGTATTTTTTCGAGAAATTTAAGTTTTTTAATCGGAACTTTGTTTTCTTTATAAGATTTCATTAATTATTTCCAATATTCTCTATCAAAAAGGTGTTTAAATATTTACTAAAATACCTCAGGCCATCTTTTTCGATTTTTTTTTTTTTTTTACTAAAATAGGTGTTTTATAACAAACATCAATTCATACATGAACATATACATGATGTTTATCTCAGATATTTTTTTTCAAATTAATCATATTTTTTTCTTGCTTCTTTGTGATATTTGTCTTTTTATGGTCAACTTTTTCTAATGTATCCCCTTTCTTTCTTTTTTTCTTTTTTTTATAGATTGGACCATTAAGGGTACCTCAGACTTATCCATGCTTGTGGGTTCAACAAGCGGAAATGGCATGGAAGTGGAAGAACAACCAAAACTGGAAGATTTTTTAGGCGGTACAACCTCGAATGGTTATGTCTTTGCAAATTACACCACACCTTGTCCTAACCCTAACCCTAATTCTCACCCTAACAATACTAGCAACAATAACTCCAATAGCACTATTGGTTTGTCAATGATCAAGAGTTGGTTAAGAAACCAACCGGCACCCCCGATGCAAGCACAAGAAGTAGACCAGAGTTGTGCCGACGTCACGGCTGGTGCCCTTGCTAATGGATCTCAAGGTTTATCGCTTTCGATGAGTACCAGTGAGACTGGTTCACCTATGCCTCTTGTTGCTGTCAGTAATGGTGGAGGAGAAAGCTCTTCATCAGAGAACAATAACAAACAAAAGGGTCCATCTGTTAATGGAAACAACAATGGAGTGTTAGATGCGCAAAGTGGTGCCATTGAAGCCGTGCCAAGGAAATCCATCGATACTTTTGGTCAAAGGACATCGATTTATCGGGGTGTAACAAGGTACATGACATGACAATGTGGCATGTTCTCTCTTGATCATTTTTAACTGTTGTGTTTTGGTAGTTTCATTCTATTATTTTGGATTAGACAAAAGGTTTGTATAGAAGTTTTTATTTTTGGTTTTCTTGGATATCTTTTTGGTTTTTCTTCCTAAGAATATTTTGTGAAAGATTTTTTTAGTTATTTCCTGGACTGTTTGTATTGTTGCATTTACCTGGAATAAAGTATTACAAAGTAAGTGCTTGTTGTTCTTGACAACTTGTATCGATAAAGGTCGCTATTTTGTGTCCATGATATATGAATTAAAGTTCTCTTTTTTGTTTTGTTTTGTGTATTGAATAATAATATATATTTGTCATTTCAAATAATCACAGGCATAGGTGGACTGGAAGATACGAGGCTCATCTGTGGGACAATAGTTGTCGAAGGGAAGGTCAAACTCGCAAAGGAAGGCAAGGTATGCAAGTTATTTCATCTTCTTCATTTCCAAAATTATAGATTTCATATCGACAAAGTTTTAAGTCTTACATGTTTCTGTTTTCTTAATTGTCTCGACATTGTTCTTCGCTGGGTGCAATTCTGATTCACAGTCTATCTCGGTAAGGAACAACGTTCTACAAATTCTTATTATTTTCAATGTAGCAAATTATAATACTAAAGTGATGTCTCTGAATTTTCTGACAAATCGTGGCATAGGTGGATATGATAAGGAAGATAAGGCTGCGAGAGCTTACGATTTAGCGGCCTTGAAATATTGGGGTACTGCCACCACAACAAACTTTCCAGTCGGTTATCTTTTCTTCTATATTAGTCGTACATGTCAACAATTTTTAAGATTATGATTTTTTAGTCATAATGTTAAGCTAAATATTAATTGAGCAAGGTTGAATGTTATTTATTTGTTCAGATCACCAACTATGAGAAAGAATTAGAGGAGATGAAGAATATGACAAGGCAAGAATATGTTGCTTCTCTTAGAAGGTGTGATCATTCATACTTGTATCTTTTCAGTTTCTAAAATTGCCATTAAACATTTTTTTAGCCTTTGACTAAACAAATCATTACCTTTGTATTATAAATGCAGAAAGAGTAGCGGTTTCTCTCGTGGTGCGTCTATTTATCGCGGTGTGACGAGGTACTCATTACAGATTTTTCTAAATATATAACATGCTAGGCTTGTCTGTTCTACGCACGTGTTGGATGAGAATGTGAAATAATGCATTTTTTCTTTCTTTTCTTATTAGCTTGTGAAGTACATAGATTAATATTTGTGTCAATTGTTTCCATGTAGGCACCATCAGCATGGGAGATGGCAAGCAAGGATAGGACGGGTTGCTGGTAACAAGGATCTTTATTTAGGAACATTCAGTAAGTAATCATTCCAAAACTGGACCTTATGAAACATGCAAGTCATATGATTTTAGAACATAGCCACTTAAATTGCTTGTCTATATATCATTAGGCACTCAAGAGGAGGCTGCGGAAGCATATGACATAGCAGCAATAAAGTTCCGAGGCCTAAATGCTGTGACAAACTTCGACATGAGTCGGTATGATGTGAAGAGTATTCTAGAAAGCAGTACCCTTCCAATAGGAGGGGCCGCGAAGCGCTTAAAAGATGTATCCGAGCATACAGAGACCAGTATTGATGGTCGTAGTAGGTCAGATCATGAGAATATACCCTCCCATTTAACGGACAATGGTATCTCAAGTTATGGGTCCCACCACGGGTGGCCAACTATTGCTTTTAATCAGACGCAACCTCTTGGCTTGCCTTATTATGGGCAATCTAGGGTATGGTGCAAACAAGAGCAGGACAGTAGTGTTATAGGTGCGGCTCAAGGGCTTCAAGAGTTGCAACAATTACACTCGGGAGGTGGTACACATAATTTCTTTAATGGCATGCACGGTATGATTGGTATGGACTCATCGGATCATAGTACAGGTTCGAATTCGATGATGTACAACGGAGGTATAGGTGTTAATGGTGAGAGTTATGGTGGTTATGCGATGCCTATGGGTACCATGATGGTTGATCAAGGGCAAAATAGTAATCAAACTAGTAGTTACAATGGAGAGCATGAGGCTCTTTTAGCGAGCGATCCTTACGGGAGTACAAGGAATATGTATTATCTCCCTCAACAGCAATCCTCTTCAAGTGTAAATGAACAAGGAAATGGGTGTAACAATTGGATTCAGAGCTCGGTACAAGCAATGGCGCCTCGAACGACTAATAGTGTGACTGTTTGTCATGGAGGACCGCCTCTTTTCACTGTGTGGAACGATGCTTAGATGGTTATCCCCGGAGTTGGAAAGGAGAGGGAAACGGCACAAAGTTAATCTTCTCATTTTGAATTTACTTTTTTTTTTAGTTATTTATTAAAGCTTAGGGTTTAGAGAGAGGAGAGGTTACTAATTTTCTTCTTTGTTTTCAAACTCTTTACTTCTACTAATGAAAGGGTTATTATGAATTTTGGTGAGGCATGTAAGATCTAGTGGTGTTGTAGAAACAATTGTATGTTCGCCAATATTTCTTACTTGAATTTTGGGGTTGACACTTCTTATGAATCGTTTGATCATAAATATTCCCTCTTATATAGATTTGAGCATGCATGTCTCGTGAATAAATACGTGCATGTAAATAATTTACTATGTATTCCTTGGTATATTACTAGCTCGGGTTTCTTAGTATTATTGCATGTAGATTGCTACAAGAGTATTATTAGGGCTTCTTAGTTTTAAGTTTTAACACTAATTTTTCAACTCGTCTCCTTGCATGAACAACGAAACTTAAAAAAAAAACTGAAAGAACATTTTGATATAAATTTCAATTCCAATAAAAACAAATACACTAATATATATTGAAAAAGTCTACTAGTATAATTTAGGGTTTTATATGTTGTTTCAAAAGTCACTTCAACATATTTGTTGTGATTTAGCACTTCGAATTAACAGTTAATTTACATGTTAAATTGAATTGCTATTGTCAATTGACATGGACGGTTATCAACATATATAAATTATCGATTAATTGACATGTCAATTTACATATAAATTATCGATTAATCCGAATGTTAATAATTTCAATTAATCATCTTTGATTGTCATGTCAATCAAGAACTTTGGAGCGAGTTTTTAACTTTGGAGTGAGCTTTTGAGGCGATTTAAAGAAAGTTGGACTGCGAGGACCGACTAATTTTGTAATATTTTTGGGTACAATATTGAATTTTCAACTTGAGATGAATGTTTAAGAGGAAATAATGCGCCGATCTCAAAATATGTATATGCATATACACATCCACATCTAACAATTGAATAATAAACCCGAAGTAGCAAGTATGGAGAAGAAAATGATAAACTTTGGGAGATATATGATTCTACACGTGGAGTTCAAATAAAGAGGGCATCATGTGTTTCTTTACAAATAAGTAATGTGTGGAAAGAAAGGTAATGGAGATTCAACTAGACAAGAGTTAAAATTTATTCGATTTTTGCCATATGGTGTATTATATAAACGTGGATACGACGTTTCCCAAAATAAAATAAAACTTAGGGTTTGAACGCCCACAATTATGGGACCGAGATGAATAGGATGACCAGAAATAAAATGAGATATTGTCTGTCTCGAATATCGCAAAAAGGCAGAACATACCGGTACGGATAACGATGATAACGAAGCCTGTCTCATAGCTTCTCTATCTTCATTGTTCATCACACTCCTCCATTTCTCCATAAACTTAGAAGACATTTATTGAAGTTTAAATTTTTTGTTTTTGAACATTAAAATTAATGATTTTTTCTTACATTAAATTAATTTGTTTACTCAAATATATTAGTACGAGGGAAATTATATGATCTTTTATTTTTGTTTAGACTATTCATAACAATTCAATACATTTGATATAGTACTTATCCAAATGGAGGGGTTAACCAATATACAAACAGTTCTACCGCGCCGAACATCTCTCTTGCGGACCCACCTCTCTTTTGTCATTACCATATTCATCTTAAATGGCTTCTCCTCTAAAGAATCGATGTTATTGTTGTTTGTGAACAATGGTACGACAATGGTGAGAATTATCTCGGATAATTATACACTTTAAGTTTGAAATTATAATTATGATTAAATTTTTCCAAATTATTTCTGGGACCCTTCTTCTTTTGTCCTTTTTAGGTGGGCACCACTCTCTCTCTCTCTCCACTCCGCTATAATACAGTATGAGATAGAGAAGTCTCTTCTCTCTCTCTCTCTTGATTTTTTTCTTTCTAGAGAGACCTTTTATTGGCACCGCAGGGCGAAGCCAATGGAAGGAGCACACAGCCTGAATCATGCTCATCCTCGCCACCCGTCTCTTCCATGCAGATTGTAATACGTGGCAGTCTAGTTCTCTCTCTAGATAATCCATCGGTTTATCTCTCTATCTCATGATATTATTCCATGTGGCTTGACGCTTGAGGTCTTATTGCCAACATGCATGCATGGTAGAAAGTCGGCCTTCAAAGTATATGGGGATCTATTGTGTTCCATAGTTTAATTATTATCCATGTTGTCTATCAAAATAACTAATACTCGTGTGTGAAACAAATTCTTTCTAAGATTACTGTCAAAAGATCCGAGAAGATATTTTTTATTATTTTTAAGTTCGAAAGGAGGATAATAAAATTGGCAGTATGCAGACTGCAGAGAGATAGAATAAGAATTAATTGGGTGAGAGGGTCAAAAAGAGTTGGTACCTGTCACGGCACGGTATTTACTATTTAGTTCATTCACACCACTTGTTTGTTTTTGGAAACTTGCTGCCCTTTACTTTATAGTTTAAACACAAGATCCAAATATGAAAAACAAAGTATTCTCAAATATATTATAGGTTAATTTCGGATATTTTTAATATTTTAAATGTATGTCTTTATAATTTATATATATTCGTTAAATACCTGAGTTATCTAAATGAATTTTTAGTTTTATTTTTACATATTGTTATAGGGTTATCTAAATATACACATTAAGAAGGTGATTAGTACCTTCTAAATGAATAGTTAGTTAACACCAAAACTTTGTAAAATTCATTTTTAATAAAGCAATAGAAGTAGGACACATGAGCCTATTTTATTTTCATCAAAAAAAAAAAATACCTGAGTTGTTTTGAAGTCATCTTTTTAAGATAATAATATATTTGTCACAATAATTCCATACAACGTACACAATGTACGTCACTACGTGTGGTAAAAAATATAAAAAATTGAGTTTTGATATTTGTAAAATATTATTCCTAAAATTTCAGAATATAAGATTTATATTAAAATATAACTCTTCGAACGATCAAAGCCGAGTTCTTATGCGTCAAAGTTTTCAAAAGAGTATAATCGTAATTTCATTTTTTTGGGTTACTTTAATAAATATATTATAGGGTCCTATTTGCAAAAACATCAAACCATTAATAATACAAAAATAGAGTTTGCAAAATAAACCTCAAATAGGTGCAAGTTAAACGGTTTGCAATTATGTCAAAGTAGAGGGTATGTATGAAATGTGTCATCCACCTCATCACCTTTTCATTAACCATGTGCCCAACACCTCTCCCCTTGCATATCCATTAGCACACATAAGAAATGTCATGAAACTCTAATGGAAAAAGAGAGAAAAATAAGAAAAAACAAGGAACAGAGGATATCTCTGTTGAATAATTAAACTTAATTAGTAGTAATAGAAATTAATTAGTAGTAATAGAATAATTAGAGTGACAAGTGTCCACATGCATGTAAATTGGGTCAATGAGTCAAAGTCATGACATGTGTTAGTATGCATGAAAGAGAGTGGACAAGTGTTAGATGCATGCAAAAGAGTGGACAAATGTTATTAGGATAGTGACAAGTGTTATTAGGGTAGTGACAAGTGTTAGTATGCATGTGAGTTGTTCATGCTATATAAACACCTCCATGGTGTTCATTATTGTATCATTCAAGTTAGTAAGCAAGTAAGAGAAATAAGAAAGAAAAGCTTGTAAGGTATCCCTTCCTCTTCTTCCTCTTCCCTCTTCTCCATAGAAATATAGCCATTATTATCCAACAAACTGGTATCAGAGCGAGCGAGAGCAATATTGCAATGGCGAGTTCGAATTTTCCGTTTCAATTCCCTCGTCTTACGAAAGAAAATTACGAGAATTGGTGTATACGTTTGAAAGCTTTACTTGGTTGTCATGAATGTTGGGATGTCGTCGAAAGTGGCTACACCGAGTCGGAAAACGTAAATCGGTTAACCGCTGCCGAAAAGGACACGTTGCTTAAAAGTCGAAAGAAGGATCGACAAGCGCTCACTCTCATTCATCAATGTTTGGATGAATCGATGTTCGAAAGAGTAGCTAATGCGACGAGTGCTAAGGAAGCATGGGAGATCCTACAAAAATCCAACCAAGGGGCAACTAAAGTAAAAAAGGTACGTCTTCAAACGTTAAGAGGTGAATTTGAAGGATTGCGGATGAAAGAGTCCGAATCTATTGCGGATTTCTTTTCGAGAAT
Source organism: Luzula sylvatica (assembly GCA_946800325.1). Taxonomy (NCBI): domain Eukaryota; kingdom Viridiplantae; phylum Streptophyta; class Magnoliopsida; order Poales; family Juncaceae; genus Luzula; species Luzula sylvatica. Next base: position 70,176,714 of record OX326960.1, read on the forward strand.
ATTGGCTATAGTGAATCAAATGAAACGATATGGAGAAGTTTTGGAGGATGTTCGGGTCATAGAGAAAGTACTTCGCTCGTTGCATGCAAAGTTCGAGCACATTGTAGTAGCAATCGAGGAGTCCAAAGACTTGGACGCTATGGCCATTGACGAGCTTATGGGCTCGTTACAAGCCCATGAAGAACGCATGAACAAGAAGAAGGAAGAACCGGCCGAGCAAGTCTTCGCCGCGAAGCTCTCTTTAAAGGAGAAAGAAGGAGCTCGCGAAACAAGCCAACGTGGCAGAGGACGAGGACGCGGAGGACGAGGCCGAGGAAGTGGAAGGGGAGAACAAAAGCAAACTTTCAATAATGAAGGTAAATCATTTCGAGGTCGCGGTAGAGGAAGCTACCCGAGACAAAATTTCGAGTGCTATAATTGTCACAAAACTGGACATTATGCTCGAGATTGTTGGAATACACCAAACGATGGTAAAGAAAAGGCAAATTATGCCGAAAATAAAGAAGTCGATGCCACTTTATTGGTAGCTTACCATGAAGGAGAAGGAAAGAAGGATTTGTGGTGTCTCGACAATGGAGCGAGTAACCATATGTGTGGAGACAAAAGTAAATTCGTCGAGCTTGATAATTCGGTAATGGGTCACGTTACTTTTGGAGACCACTCAAAAGTGCAAATCGAAGGAAAAGGAACGATTTTGATTCGTACGAAGAATGGCGGTCACGAATACATGAGTAACGTGTATTACATACCGAACATGAAGACCAACATTTTGAGTTTGGGACAACTCCTCGAGAAGAATTATGAAGTTCACATGAAGAATCGTGCTCTCATCCTTCAAGATGATCGAGGAAAGGTAATTGCGAAGGTACCAATGACGAAGAACAGGATGTTCTACCTCGAAATTCAAACCGATGTTGCGAAGTGTCTCAAGGCATGCGTGAAAGAAACTTCTTGGATTTGGCACTTGAGACTTGGACATGCAAATTTTGAAGGCTTGAAGTTGATGGCACAAAAGAGGATGTTAAAGGGATTACCGGCTATCGAAGAGCCGAATCAAGTTTGCGAAGGATGTCTCATGGGAAAACAGTCCCGCAAGAGTTTTCCAAAGGAAGCCACTTCAAGAGCACGCGGACCACTTGACCTCATTCACGCCGACGTGTGCGGTCCGATCAAGCCATCTTCATTTGGTAAAAATCGGTACTTTCTACTCTTTATCGACGATTTTAGTAGAAAGACTTGGGTCTATTTTTTGAAAGAAAAATCGGAAGCGTTTAATTCTTTCAAGAACTTCAAGGCCCTTGTGGAAAATGAAAGTGGATGCCATATTAAGTCGTTGAGAACCGATAGAGGTGGCGAGTTTTGCTCCAACGAGTTTAACAAGTTTTGTGAAGAAAAAGGCATCAAACGATTCTTGACCGTTCCGAGGTCTCCTCAACAAAATGGCGTAGTTGAAAGGAAGAATCGAAGCATTCTCAACATGGCGAGAAGCATGTTGAAGACGAAGAACATGCCGAAAGAGTTTTGGGCCGAAGCAGTCACTTGCGCGGTGTATCTATCGAATCGATGTTCGACGAAGAGTTTAGTCGAGCAAACTCCTCAAGAAGCTTGGAATGGAATAAAGCCGAATGTTTCGCATTTGAGAGTGTTTGGGTGCATCGGATATGTCCATGTACCGGATCAAGAACGATCGAAACTCGACTACAAGAGCAAGAAGCACATATTTGTTGGGTACTCTCAATGCTCGAAAGGATACAAGCTCTACAATCCAAATAACGGTAAAGTGATTGTTAGTCGAGATGTGGAGTTTGATGAAGAAGATGAGTGGAGGTGGAGTAATGAAGACAAAGAGAGGTATGATTTTCTACCATTTCAAGGCGATGATGAGGAAAGAGATGAAGTTCCTCAAGAACCGGTCACGCCTCCTCATTCTCCAATTAATCCAAATATACCTTCATCATCATCTTCAAGTGATAGTTCGAGCGAAATTCCACAAAAGACGAGAAGTATCCAGGAACTTTATGACGTGACGCGCGATTTAAATGAAGACATGAATCTTTATTGTAATTTCGCAGATTGTGGTGTCATACTCTTTGAAGAAGCCGTGAAAGACGAGAGATGGAGGAAAGCTATGGACGAAGAAATGAAGTCCATAGAGAAGAATAATACTTGGGAGTTGGCGACTATACCCCAAGGAAAGAGACCTATCGGTGTAAAGTGGGTCTTTAAAGAAAAGAAGAATGCGAAAGGAGAAGTCGAGAGATACAAAGCTAGATTGGTAGCAAAAGGATATAGTCAACGAGCTGGGATAGACTATGACGAAGTCTTTGCCCCTGTTGTTCGACTCGAGACGATACGAATGATAATTGCGTTGGCGGCGCAAAACAAGTGGAGCATTCACCAATTAGATGTCAAGTCAGCTTTCTTGAATGGAACAATTGAAGAAGAGGTGTTCATTGAACAACCTCGTGGATACGCGATTAAAGGTCATGAAGATAAGGTGTTGAAATTGAAGAAAGCGTTGTACGGCTTGAAGCAAGCACCTAGAGCATGGAATAGTCGAATCGACAAATATTTTTTGAAGAATGGGTTTGAAAAATGCCCACATGAGCATGCTCTCTATGTGAAGACAAACAAAGAAGGAGATATTTTGATTGTTTGTCTCTATGTGGATGATTTGATATTTACAGGTAACAATCACCGCATGTTTGAAGAATTCAAGGGAGCAATGGCTAGAGAATTTGAGATGACCGATATTGGTCTCATGTCATACTATCTTGGGATCGAAGTCAAGCAAACGGAAGAAGGGATATTCATTTCCCAAGAAGGATTTGCTAATGAGATTCTTAAGAAGTTCAAGATGGACAATTGCCAATCGGTGGCTACTCCGGTCGAAACCGGATTAAAATTGTCCAAGCAAGAAGAAGGAGATCTTGTGGACCCATCTACCTACAAAAGTGCAGTTGGTAGCTTGAGGTACTTAACCTGTACGAGACCAGATATTCTGTTTGGAGTCGGTCTTGTAAGCCGATTCATGGAGAAACCAACCGAGACGCATTTCAAGGCGGTGAAGCGAATTTTTCGTTATATCAAGGGTACAAGTGATTATGGATTAAATTATTCTTCTTCGAATGAATTCAAGCTTGTGGGATATAGCGATAGCGATTGGGCAGGCGATATGGATGACCGGAAAAGCACAACCGGTTTTGTTTTCTTTATGGGAGATACTGCATTCACATGGAGATCGAAGAAACAGTCAATCGTGACACTTTCGACGTGTGAAGCCGAGTACGTCGCTGCCGCATCATGTGTCTGCCATGCCATATGGCTTAAAGATTTATTGAAGGAGTTGAAGATCAAGAAAGATGAAGCTACAGAGATTTATGTTGACAACATGTCAGCTATTGCACTTGCGAAAAATCCGGTGTTTCATGATCGAAGCAAGCACATCGATACGAGGTATCATTTTATTCGAGATTGTGTTGCAAATGATGAAGTCAAGGTGAAATATGTGAAGACTCAAGATCAAGCTGCGGATATCTTCACTAAGGCGCTCAAGCATGATGTTTTTATCAAGTTGCGGATGATGCTTGGAGTCGCAAGGAATTAAGTTTAAGAGGGGGTGTTGAATAATTAAACTTAATTAGTAGTAATAGAAATTAATTAGTAGTAATAGAATAATTAGAGTGACAAGTGTCCACATGCATGTAAATTGGGTCAATGAGTCAAAGTCATGACATGTGTTAGTATGCATGAAAGAGAGTGGACAAGTGTTAGATGCATGCAAAAGAGTGGACAAATGTTATTAGGATAGTGACAAGTGTTATTAGGGTAGTGACAAGTGTTAGTATGCATGTGAGTTGTTCATGCTATATAAACACCTCCATGGTGTTCATTATTGTATCATTCAAGTTAGTAAGCAAGTAAGAGAAATAAGAAAGAAAAGCTTGTAAGGTATCCCTTCCTCTTCTTCCTCTTCCCTCTTCTCCATAGAAATATAGCCATTATTATCCAACAATCTCGCAAAAAGAAAGGTGTCATAATTTTCACGAGGTTGAGTTGTGCGAGTTGGAAAGATCAAAAGAAGAATTCCTTCCAAGTTTTGAGTTGCTCCATTTTGACATTTTATGCGCGATTTCGATTAACCTCTTGTTTATCGAGTTCTTTTCATTAGGTGGGTGCTACTCTCACTTCTCTCTTATCAAGATTCGAATAACGAGTATTTCTAGACCTCACTTGCTAGTCTTGGGTTCTTGTTTTGAAAATTGTATTTTGCTTTAAAAACCGTGCGAATCCATAAAATTATATATTGTGCATATATGAAATTTTGTAGGTATGCATATTTGAATTTGGATTAAGAGTAAACATAGTTTACGATTTGAAAGAGGGTCTCCGGGAGATTCTATATGTGTATAATTTGAATTGGCTTAAAACATAAGTCGGGCTTACGATTTTAGAGATGGTCTCCGGGAGATCAACTTTATGTAGGTATTCGGTCCGTCGAGGCTCATCTTTTGAGATAGCAATTTTGGGGAGCAAAATGTTGTGTGCCACGCGATTCATCCGGTATGTTATATGTATATTATGTTTGGTATTGTGTGACACTCTATGTAGGCATTCGGTCGTCGAGGCTCATCTTTTGGGATAGCAATTTTGGGAGCAAAATGTTATATGCCACGCGTTTCATCCGGTAGGTTATATGTATGTTATGTTTGGTGTTGCGTGAAACTCTATGTAGGTATCCGGGTCGTCGAGGTACATATGTTGGAATAACAGTTTCAGTAGCAAAATGGTTTGTTAGCTTGCCGCGATTTCGCAAGTATGTTTTGTGTATGTTAAAAATGAAGGTAAGTAATTTTGATTTCTAAATCCGGGACAAGTACTTTGAGAAGTATTTTAATACATATGATTATTTTTTAGAAAGACTTGTGACTAACATTTTATATGATCCATCTTAATAAGCTATGCTCAAAACTCACTCACTTAGTCACTCCCGCGACTAACCATTTTATTTCAATGTTTTGAGTCTAGGTATGGTGGACATATTTTCGGGACAACGGGTTTGTAGTATGTGAGTACGCCGTTCTCGTTTTCATCACAAAGTCTATGTCTTGTATTTATATGTGCACTTTCGTTTCTGGCCAGCGAGTCATTTCGTTGAGTCATTTCATGTGATCGCTTCCGCAATATTTATGTTCTATTATTTTGATTCCATATATGTATAAATATATATGGGTTGTTGTTTTCGAATCAGTTTAGTATTTTGTTTTGTGATGTTTTCATACCAGAGCCTCTGGTATACGAGTTGTATACTGGCGGGTTGCCGTACCATTTTCCATTTTATTTTTGAGGCGTGACAACTTTATATATTTTCTATTAAATTATCTCAATAATATTACCATAAGACCTCACTGGGACTCGAATATAGTAGATTTCGGAAATGGACTTCAAAAGAATTAAATATATCACACAACAGATTTTCGATACAAAAAGTTTTTATAGATAATCACGACAAATATCAAAATCACATTTTTGATATTGTCGCCCCCCCCCCCCCCCCCCCCCCCCCCTAAAAATATGTAGTCCCCAAAACATAAAACTCGTTTGTAGTTTAAAATTAAACGCTATATTTATAAATCACCATTTTTCATAAATTGTTTTTCCATTTAATTTAAATCATTTTCGAAAATCTTCTCATTTCACCAAAAATCTCCAAAATCAGATTGCATTTGTTTTCACGATCACGATTTATACGCAAATAATATTTTGTTTCCAAATCTTTCAAAACTACATTCAAATCATTTAAAACTTTTTTTTTATTCAAAAGTTCGTAAATCTAATATCAAAAATCCAGTGTTTTAAATAGCGGCGCTGTAGCGCCGCTATAGCGCGCTATAGCGGGTTTTGGGAGGCAAACGCTGCATCGCTTCGGAATATAGCACTGTAGCGTTTTGTTCCGCTGCAACGCTATAGCGGACCGCTATAGCGTTGAAGCGTTCAATTGTAGCGTCTGTAGCGGCGCTATAGCGTGATGATGATGATTATTATTATTATTGTTGTTGTTGTTGTTGTTGTTATTAAATAATAATCACTATTATCATTACACAATAATAATAATTGTTATTAAATAATAGTAATAATATTAATAATAATTATTATTATAATTATTATTGTTATTATTATTATTGGTACTAAATAATAATAACAATAATAATAATAATAATAATAATAATAATGACAACGATAATAATAATAATAATAATAATAATAATAATAATAAGCATACTTACTATTATTATTATTATTATTATTATTATTATTATTATTATTATATTATTATAGGAAAACTAAGATAATAACAACATCAACAACAACTATTAATAGCCTTATTATAATTACAATAATTACAATAATAAAAAGAAAAACAAAAGTAATAATAATAATAATAATAATAATATATTTTTCTTAGAGATGAATTTTAATTTATGTTAGTTTGCGAGGTTGATATAAATATGCATTCAACATAATTTTATTTATAATATTGGACCGCTAATTTATATTTATATTTGTATTGTAGTATTATAAAAATAATAATTTCGATCAAAAATCCGCTGTGATGGTGAAGCGGCGCTATATCGCCCGCTAACGCTAAACGCTAAATTAAACGTCAAAACGCTGTATGCCGCTGCACGCTATTTAAAACATTGCAAAAATCACATAAAAGCGTAAATCCCCACATTTGTTATTCAAAATCAAATTATAAAATATCAAATATCATATTTCCTTTAAAAACACTAATACAAAACAATGTTTTCTCACAAATAAGACTTTATAAAAATCAAAATCAAAATCAACTTATTTAAAACAAAGTAATGTCACGACCCGAAAATAAAATAATCGTGCACAACGTACTTACCTTAATTGTATGAGCATTAGCAGAGTCAAAAACACACAAATACGAAAACCAGTTGGCACAAATTATAATCTACAATCTACAAGTACTCGATATACATATGGTGGGCATAAACCAATACAACTAAAACAAATATAGTAACTGGTGATCGCACACTCCGCTACGCTCGTAATCTACATGAATGCCACTGCCACTTCAAGTGCTACGTGGAAATGTTGGCTGAGAGTTAGATAAGTAAAATAATATTTAATTATTATTTACTCGACGAGGACTACCACGACAACCTACTACGAGAACTACCATGATGACCGACTACAACGATCTAGGAATTCTGCAAATACGGTAACTACTACTACAGAATTCATAGTGTAGAGAACCACTTCGATAAGGTTGGCTTCCACAAGGGACCCTACTCATAGACTAGTACCTCGGGTCTACATGAGGTAAAAGTCCACTGCACTCTATCCCAAGAGTGGTGGTTTCAACCACGTCACGACTGAAACCACGCCCCCTCGAACACTGCATTTACTACAACTACTCGAGGAGACCGTACTGCTACGTCTAACATTTTGCAAGTTCGGGAGCGATCCGAAAATGTACCTCTGGCCAGACACTACATTAATGTCCAAACATGTGTTCCCTTATCCACCTCTCATCCTCACTACGAGTTGATCTACATCAACAACAATCCTACATGCTACAAAGAACTACACATATTCTGCAGATAATATGATGAATAAACAAATGAAGAATCAGATTCAGTAATCAGAATTACTGCCATTTGAACCACCTCGGAATAAGCTTTCCAACGGAACCAAGAACTCACGAAATGGAGACCGAACGGAGAAGTTATGAGCAAATTACGAAAACGTGACACCCGAAATCTGGTCCGATAGACCCGTCAAAGAACCGATCAAACTACGACGTCTCTACTTATCCGACACATCAAAGCTTCTACTGACCTCGAGATGAAATCCTAACGATACACGAGACAATTGAACTAACCTCAAACTACTACGACAAACTACACACAAACTACTACGACAAACTACACGACAAACTACTCAAAGAAATCTCAGCCATGTGTTCAATCTTGGCTCGTTTTCTCATTAATCCAACCATTAATTAATTGGACATTATCGAGCAATCGAGCCTTCTCCTAATTACTTACCGTTGACTCGAACCGACAATCTCGACAATCTACAAATCTTCCATGAAATTCAGATTTAACATAATACAACAATACCGGGTTATTGGATCTCAAACATAAACCAAACATGAACCCGACCCGTTAAGAATAAACACCTCAATTCTCTCTTTTCCATGCATCCACAAACCGAAACCCTAATTCCACTACTTATGATCAATAAATAGCCCGACCGCCACTATTCAAACGGCCGAACCATCACGACCAAACATCTTCCCCGACAATCCAATTCTCAACACTCGACCAACAAATCAAGCTTAATCCAAATTTAGCTCGATACACATGGCAGTAATATGAGGTATAATAAACATTAAATATCAAGTCCGAGATATACCTCATCATAACGCATCCTTTTCCATCCTTGCGGCACATTCTCGTTCATCGAAATGCGTTCCACGGTCCCTCCATGATGCTGCCACAATCCCGTCGCGACACCAATTTCATGACCCGATAGAGCTTGTGCTGGTGCCGTCATGCTCCTGCCCCGATACATGCGCATCCGTGTCATTGTGATGCCCTACTCGAGTCCACCATACTCATGCCATGTTTCCGCCATCACCTCACGATCATGCCGCTGCCCCGATGCACCTACTCGATGCAAGGTCATCGTGCATCCGTGATGCCCCCACGATGTTATGCCGCTGCCTCGACGCTTGTACGGCTCTGCCACGGTGATGCCGTTCACAAACCCTAGCTGCTTTTACAAACCCTAACTGCTTTTGTGCTTGTTTCTTCTCTTCCTCATCACCACTTTGTGCCAAATTGCTGCAATGGCATCATTTCTCCTGCCCCGGTAAAGCTGCTCTCATCTCCATCCCTAGCTGCTTTGATGATTGTTTCTCCCCCTCATCATGAAGTTTCCCTTTTTATTCTAGCATTCAACCATCAAAATTAGACAAGGGGATCATTGCTTCATGGAAATCATCCTTGACACATACTTTTCTTGCCCCTCTTCCATTTCCTCTTTTCTTTCATACTCTCATTTCTGGTTTATCTTCTGAGTAAGGGTAATGGTTTCCCCTTTGTGCCTTTGTGCGTGGGGTGAAGATAATATCCAGGTTCATTAACATACATACAAGTGATCAACTCTCACCTCTACTTTGTCCAATGAAAATACAAAGAGTTGGTTTAGTGTGAAAGGGGTTAGGGTTAAGGGTTCATTTTCATTTTTTCCCCTCATATTTCTTTTAATTATTTTCTATCCAGATTTTTTTATATTTAATTATTCATATAACATCAATTAAATAATTAAATATAACAGTAATCTTAAAATATCACAAATAATACGTTTCAAACAAAATATCACAAAATAATAATGTGAATATGTAAAATCATTTCCAAAATTCATACTAGTAGCATTGTAAAGAAAATATTTCCCTTTTCCCGAATGATATCCTACGAAAGAATTTACGTACTCGAACATAGATTGCTAGCGAACGACATAGACACGATAAAACTCTAATCCACTCTCACGACGATACAAATGTTGTTTTCGAACGTTTTGCTCTGATACCATAGAAGTTGTCACACCCCAAAATATAAATGAGGGGGTGCGGCAACCCGTCAGTATACAACTCGTATACCGCAGACTCTCATATGAAAAAAATCACAAAACAAGATATTAAACTGATTCGGAAACATCAACCAACAACAACACATACATATACTTACATTACGGAATTAAAATAAGAAAAAAAAATCACTTTTGCCCCCAAAACTCTTCAAAATTGTGTAATTTGCCCCCTCCAATTTTAATTTGCTCACTATTAATCCCTGAACTCCTCATTTTGCTCACTAGTACCCCTTCCATCAGTTAACTGCACAGTCAGCAGTTAAGTGATGAGTTGGCACTGTGACGTGAAATGTTTTTTATGATTTTAATAAATGACGTGACAATATTCAATAAATATTAAAATATCCATTAACCATTAAAACTAAACTCAAAATCCATTATAACTAAACCCGAAACCCATTAAAATACCCAAACCCAACCGAACCCTCTCTCTCTCTCTCTCTCTCTCTCTCTCTCTCTCTCTCTCTCTCTCTCTCTCTCTCTCTCTCTCTCTCTCTCTCTGACCCGCCCCAAATCAGACCCCTGTGTTGCACCTCTCTCTCGGGTGCAACCCACCGAGCCGATCTTTTCTCTCGCCTGTCTCTCCTCTGAAAGAGATAGCAACCAACCGAGTGCGTGAGAGGGTGCGAATCAGAGAGGGATTTCGAAGAATAGAACCGTACCGCGTGACATTGTTCACTCTCGAATCGTTGGTTGCTTTCTTATTCTTAGTCTTTCCTTTGTGCCTTTTGTTGGGAATTCACCCATCCCCGGGCCCGCGCAGCGGATATGAAGGCCCGGTCCGGTTCCCTAAATCCAAGATCACGCCATGACTTCGAGGGTACGATGCAAAGTAGGATAGACGATTACCAGCGTGAAATTGATCACGCACGACGGGTTGATCGCTCGCATCCTTCTTTTCCTTCGGTGTCACGTTGGTGACTAGCCCGTACGTCCCATACCGCACGTCTCCCACCGTCTTGACACGCCTCGGGTTGTCTTCGTGCGTTCCATGCCCGCATGCTTCCACAGCCCGTTACTCGATTCGCTCGTTTCCGTCTCCGACAGATTTCGTTCCTCCGAATCGATCACAACCGAAAGAGCCCCAGATGTTGCTCCTCTACTTGTATCCACCTTGACTCGTAAGACGTCGGTCGCGGATGCAACTGCCTAGACGATGCACCGGCGAACTTGCTCGATTGATTGATTCTCTATACCGGAAAACACCTTTTCACGGTTTATCTCTCTTTACAACTTTCTCTCTCTAGAAAGTTGTCTCACAATTCTCTAGAATATTCTGAATTAATTAACTGAATGAACCACACCAGATGAGAGAGAAAAATTCTATTTATATCATATAGGATTAGGATTGGCCAAAAGACATGTATATCCAATATACACTCTTTCACACAGAAAGTTGCATGTATCTGTCCAGTATTCTGTCCATACGAAATTGGTAAATTCCTCTGACAGAAAATCACCCAATACGAAAGTTGTAGATAATCTTATTATCTACTCGACCCAATTTGGCCTGGCCCAATTGGAGTTCGTATGCAAAAGTTATGACTGTTTTACTAACTGTATGTCATACTATTGCAGCCTTTCGGTATTTCATAGAAACGACACTGATACTTCGTTCATATGAAATATATTTCTATATGAAGGTTGTAGATAATGTTATTATCTATCTAACCCAATTTGAACCATTCAAATTGGATTTTCCTACTGAAAGATATGACCACGAATTATGCTTACATTCGTTTATCCTTGTGTACACTTTTACGGTTGATCCTGAAACTGTATTTCCTTCAGTCTCCCACTCAATTTCAGATCTAACTAAAAGGTACTCATGCATATCCAATATGCATGATTTTAGAGAATATAGCTCGCGTATCAAATACCAAGGTACGCACATCTTATGTGCCAATTTTATAATCAAGCCCGACTTAGTACGACTCGTTGTGTGACCAGGTAGGTTCGGTTAACGATGGCAGTAGGCTGTTTCCATAGCACTACAAGCCCATGAGCGGGATCTAGTCACTCCATCATGGCTACCCATGTTAACACGAAGAATGATTGTGATCATTGTGCCTATCTCGAATAGCGGTTATTAGTTCTCTTGTTAGCGATATCCGTTAATCAAAATGCATGGTTATAGTCATCCTTATATTTTGATTAACTGTACTTATTCCTCGAGTCCGAATTGAGTTAACAAATTTCAATCGATATTAACCGTTAATATCATTGACTGTGGCCACAGTTTTCGTTAATCAATTCATCGAGTGGCCAAAGAGATATCTCTTCCTTTCGGAATAAACAATTCCTATCTTGGAGACTCACATTGAATTCCGTGTTTCGGACAATACCCAATGATGACCGTTTTAACTCCCTGTTACGGTGAGCGTAAGATCATATCAAAGCATTGTGTTACGCACGTAACGCAATCAATGGTCCCCTCAAGTATGAAGAACCTAATACCCTACTCGTCGCGAGTCCATCTATAATGACTAAACCATGTCATGGTCTCGCGGCTTCGGTCATATCCAATATATGTCACCGAGCATATATCTACGTTCCCGATTCGACAAACACATTTGTCCTATGATTAGCAAAACATAATCATCTCCTCGGCTAACGTACTAGTGTACGCGTTCAGTCTATTCCCTTGTAATAGAAATGCTTCTCTCTTAAGCAAACTGACCCGCGACTAGGGATGTTTAGAAATGAAACTTTAAGTGTGACGGTTTCGCTGCACATGGTCCTCAACCATGTCGACGTCCACACACGTTCAAATCAAGGTTCATGTAATCATATTACACAACCCCGCACACAGTTTTCATATAAGGTGAATGCATGAAAATTTAAGTAAACAAAATGTTTAAAAGGGATGCATTCATACGGATTAAGTATTTGGGTGATACAACGTTTACCTATGGGTATCTCCATACCCACAACCTGCGAGGACTATCGTATTAGATAACTACACTCTACTCTCTTCTTCCTCCTCTAGGTATCTCCATACCCATAGTCATCGCATGACAGTCACGCGCGACTAGAGAGAGTGGTTTTGTAAACGGGTCCGCACGTTGCCGTTAGTGTTAATCAACATCAGGTTTGGAACATTTCCAATACCTACGATCACATCATTTCATAAAATTTCATGGATCAATGAAATTTTCTGAGTATTGGCTAGAAGTGGTTGTGACCTCGGCATTTTTGGCTTGTACTATTGCGTGTCATGCAATATACAACCATAAATCCGATAACTCGTGACTACTCGAGTTTGGTCATGTATCCTTGATCCATACCGCTTCCTTTTGTGATTCATAACCACAATATACTCGCCCTCGTAAATAGAATCATTATTGGTCATGTGGAACCTTTCCACATAACCATGTTTTCGTTTAAGCAAATCATGTGCACACTTTGTGATCGAAAGTCGTGCTACATATTTGGACGTGCTAAATCTTTGGAAACTGTCGTTGTTATAACTCTTTATAACCAACACGTCGTCCATACCATTATAGATAAAATAAAATCCTGAATTCTTTTGTAAAGTATTCAAGGATAACATTCACCGCTATCAATACAAATCCCGATGAATTTAAATATACATAACCATTAAGTATATATATATATATATGTATAACCATTATACATTCACAATAGTTAGTCTCATGTAATCGCATTACATTCAAACTCGTGTGATTCCTTGGATTTTATTGACGGTGAATTAGACGCTTCATCTATACGACATATAGTCACATACATATCATGACAGATATAATAGATCTTCACATCGAATGTAAAGCATCATATTTTTTTATTTTTTTTTTTTCGCCCTGCTTGATGTCTCACATCGAGCCGTAGAAAATTTCTGCCATTCGACATCTCTATTTAACTCCGCCAAGGAGTTATATGTTGAAAACCTTTTTCAACAATATGTCGATATACGTGCTATAATATAAAACGAGGAACTTCTTAGATCTATCCTATAGATCTTCACGCTTAATTCATAAGCGGTCTCGCCTAAATTTTGTGTCGTTACAAGAAATATAACGCGGCTCCCACTAACCTTCATGTGTACACAAAGTTTTCATTCGTTCCGACAATGTTATAGCAGTTTATAACTTCATCAAAACGAATATTCCAATTCCGAGAAGCTTTCTCTAATCCATCATATGGATCGTTAAAGCGTGCATATCTTATCCCCGATTCTTATGAATCGACAAAACCGTAAGGTTGTGTCAAGTACACATCCTTTCATAAAATTTCTGTTAAGAAATTCGGTTTTGACATCCATTTTGCCACATCACATAGTCATAATACACGACCATGTCAAGCAGAATTTCGAGAATGTGAAAGCATGGCAACATGCGAAAACGTTTCTTCATAGTCCGACTATCAAATTCTTGAAACTCTTCGCTACGAGCCTCGCTTTGCATATATGTGTATTCCTATCCGTGTCGGTTCTCATCTTGAAAACCCATTGTCTTTTCGTGGGTCTAACCCGGAAAGTAATGAAATCAAGTTCTAAACTTGATAATTTTACACGGATCGAATCTCAGAATTCATGACATCATGTCATGTGGAATCAACCTTTCATAGCATCCCTGTAGGATATCGAATCATCATATGATTGCGATCTATCATCATTAGCCACGGTAAATCCGTATTTACCAGCTTATGATATAGCCTACTTGATCTACAAATAATTCCTTTGTGTGTTCGACTCGTATTAATCAACTCTTGATGAAGTCGTGTCAACATTCATCGGTACAATGTTCATTTTCAGATCTCGAACTCTTTCGAGATTTATTCTACTCCCACTAGCCCGCATAGAGATTAGCAACATTAAGTTTCAAACTTGTGCGCATCGAGTCCTCCTCCAAGAAGGCATCTCTTCGAGCCACGAAAATCTTATTTTCGTCGGGACGTTAGAACTAATACCCTTTAGTTTCCTTAAGGATATATGTCATAAACGAACAATTTTCAGATTTGGGATTGAGTTTAACCGAAACAAATTTCGAAATATACTCACATCCACAAATCTGTACAAATGACAACTTCGGAACCATTCCGATTCATATCTAATATGGCGTCTTTTATACCGATTAGAAGGTTTATGGTCCATATCTTATATGCAACCATTCATTAGTGCCGTTGTCTCAAGGGCGTACCCCCAAAATATTTTTGGGAGATCCTATTGACTTATCATTTATCGAACCATGTTTAACATGCATTTATTTCCTCTTTTCGAATACATCTTTAATGTTCCGAATAAAGGTAATCGTGAAACGATTCCACAATCATAAATGATCATCAATACTCATAACTCAAATATCGCCTCTTCGATCCTATCGAAGTGCGTAGCTCAAATACTTGCCTCCTCGATCCTATCAAAGGGCTTTGATTTTCTTGCTAAGTCGATATTGTATTTTGTTTTTGAAACTCTTTGAACCTTTCAAAAGTCTCCATTTCGGCACGCATTAAACAGATATTACCGTATCTACTTTAACCACCCGTAAACGTAACAAAATACCGATAGCCTCCTCTTGCCTTGGAACTTATCGGAACATTACATCTAAATGTAATTTCCAATAATTCGTTGGATCTTTCTCCAACCTTTGGAGAATGATGTCCTTTGTCGTTTTGCCTAATAAATAAGTATCGCATTAATCAATCGGATCTAATTCGAATGATTCTAGCAATCCATCATATGGAATCTAGATACGTGTATCTCATTCATATGGCCAAGACGGCAATGCCAAAGGAAGCAATCAACTTCTAGGTTTAATCCTCCTCGGATTTCACCGTTCTTTGAGTCATTAGTTTGGACAACTCCTTGTCCGAACTTTCTGTTTGGAAAACAATTTTCCAGAATACCCTTAGACATTTATTTCTTTCGATCCCATCCTTGAATTACAAGGACATCCACGCAACACTATGCTTTGGATTTCCCGGACACTCTAAGCATCTCCTATTCAAATTTACATCGCATCACATGCAATTTCGGGATCGACTTATCTATCGAATGCATATGATATTCGGTCACGAAGATCAAATCTCGTACCATCAACACACGAGTGTTAATCAAAGACCCATAAGGCGTCTCAAAATTAACGTACTCTTTGAGCCGCATTGAACTATTCAACGCGTTCTAGCTCTTGAAACTATTTCATGAGCGTTGTGTTTTATTTTCATATACACCCGAATTCTCAAAACAATTTTGAGAAATTTGCGTCTACACATGCCACCACAAGGCATGTAATATAGTTCGATTCCTTCTTAAAGTGTATCGAACCCGGCTTTCTCTAAAGCCAAAGCCTCGAGCCCCGAATCTACCGTTTCCGTGTCCAACACGTTCCTTTAAGTCTAAGAACTATTCTTTGACTATCAAGGTTAATTACGGTAATTCCGACCCAAAAGCCATCTATCATATCGATCTCATCGATATATATTTGGTGTTTGCTTGAAAACATAATTCTAAACGGATGATGAAGATTAAGCTCCTAACCGTGCGTACTTAATCTATATGCTTATATGATAATTATATGATAGTGTTATTTTATCGAATCGATAACCCTCATACCGATACGGGACTCCAAGTCCATAACACTCGAGATCCATATTTCGCAATCCTCCCACAAGTGACGAAGGCCTATCGAGTGGGATCTCGCTTATTTAGGTAGGATATAATCCAATCGCATCATATGCGACTCTCGAACCTTTTAGAATTTCGGTGATGGATCATATCACATACAATCCCAGTTCCGTGTGTGCATTCTAACTATGCCCCGAACTCCAATCGGATTGGCTTGGACGGTTAAGTCATAACCATATCAAACGTATCGTTCAAATGAACTACTCACGTGCATGACGAAGGCCTAGAAACACGTAAGTCCCCATTTAACGCTTGCCACCCATTAGTACCATCAACATGTGTGCATGACGAAGGCCTAGAAACACACATATTGTGATACCAATTTCGATGGTTGATGATATGGAAGGCATTTCAATGACTTAAATATTATGAGGGATCATGACATTCATGTTTAATAATTCGTGACATAATCATATTATATCACTATCACAAGATTTTCAAAATGCATATGATTTATTTAGGGAGACTAATTATTCTAAATAATTAATTATCTAATATTCTAGTATGATTGAATTAATTGATTAGAGATAAAGATAGGCCTAAAGGTATGTATATCCCATATACACCTTTTCAAACAGAAAACTCCATACACCCTTTCAGTAATCTGTCAGAACGAAAATTGTAAATTCCTCTGACAGAAAATTAACTAACACGAAAATTGTAGATAATCTTATTATCTTTCCAACCCAATTTGGCCCAGCCCAATTGGAGTTCGGACCCGAAAGTTACGGCCGTTTTACTGACTATATATCAAACTATCGCACCCTTTCGGTATTTCATTAGAACAACACTGATACTTCGCTCAAATGAAATATATTACAACATGAAAGTTCTAGATAATCTCATTATCTAACTAACCCAAATTGAACAATTCAAATCGCAGTTTCCTACTGAAAGGTATACCAGTTTTGGTAAAATACGGACAAACGAAAAGGTAAGTATATCCAATAGACACCTTTTCAACCAGAAAACTACAGACACCTTTTCAGTATTCTGTTGAACCGAAAATATTAAATTGTTCCAACCGACTTTGAACGTGAACGAAAGTTCTAGATAATCTTATTATCTAACTAAACCAATTGGACTGGACTCAATTGGAGTTTCGATGCGACATCTACGGACGTTTTAGTCTCTGTATGTCAAACAGTCGCACCTTTTCAGTATTCCATAAAAAAGACACTGATAATTCGTTCAAATGAAACAACTTTCTGTATCAAAGTCATAGATAATCGCATTATCTAACTACGCCAATTTGATCCAATCAATTTGGAGTTTCCCACTGAAAATCATCTTAGTTTTACTCACTGTTTCGTATTCTAATTTTCTGCAGATTTTGCCGTTTCTTCCGTTTTCGCTCGTTTCTGAAACGATAAATCATGAAACCTTTTCACGATAATTCCTAGATACTCTCAATCAACTTTTGATTGATCTCTAGTGAATTCTACTTGTGATTTTTAACGAAATTGGAATCTCTAAATCTATCATCATGCAAACGGGTACGAACTTTGATAACCCGTGCGTATATCGAATATACGACTATGATTCGACCCTCGAATCGATGGCGATCGCTCTGATACCACTGTTGCGAATTCACCCATCCCCGGGCCCGCGCAGCGGATATGAAGGCCCGGTCCGGTTCCCTAAATCCAAGATCACGCCATGACTTCGAGGGTACGATGCAAAGTAGGATAGACGATTACCAGCGTGAAATTGATCACGCACGACGGGTTGATCGCTCGCATCCTTCTTTTCCTTCGGTGTCACGTTGGTGACTAGCCCGTACGTCCCATACCGCACGTCTCCCACCGTCTTGACACGCCTCGGGTTGTCTTCGTGCGTTCCATGCCCGCATGCTTCCACAGCCCGTTACTCGATTCGCTCGTTTCCGTCTCCGGCAGATTTCGTTCCTCCGAATCGATCACAACCGAAAGAACCCCAGATGTTGCTCCTCTACTTGTATCCACCTTGACTCGTAAGACGTCGGTCGCGGATGCAACTGCCTAGACGATGCACCGGCGAACTTGCTCGATTGATTGATTCTCTATACCGGAAAACACCTTTTCACGGTTTCTCTCTCTTTACAACTTTCTCTCTCTAGAAAGTTGTCTCACAATTCTCTGGAATATTCTGAATTAATTAACTGAATGAACCACACCAGATGAGAGAGAAAAATTCTATTTATATCATATAGGATTAGGATTGGCCAAAAGACATGTATATCCAATATACACTCTTTCACACAGAAAGTTGCATGTATCTGTCCAGTATTCTGTCCATACGAAATTGGTAAATTCCTCTGACAGAAAATCACCCAACACGAAAGTTGTAGATAATATTATTATCTACTCTACCCAATTTGGCCTGGCCCAATTGGAGTTCGTATGCAAATGTTATGACTGTTTTATTAACTGTATGTCATACTGTTGCAGCCTTTCGGTATTTCATAGAAACGACACTGATACTTCGTTCATATGAAATATATTTCTATATGAAGGTTGTAGATAATGTTATTATCTATCTAACCCAATTTGAACCATTCAAATTGGATTTTCCTACTGAAAGATATGACCACGAATGTACGCTTACATTCGTTTATCCTTGTGTACACTTTTACGGTTGATCCTGAAACTGTATTTCCTTCACCTTTATTCCGGCAACTAGTCGTGTGTCCCACGCCCACATGTTTCCCACCGTCTTGACATGATCTCGGATGTTCTTCATGTGTCCCACACCCACACCTCTAACATCATCCTTGTCGATTACTTCTCTGGTTGGATCACAATTAAACGAAGAGTCACAAGCGTGAACTCCTCTACGCATATCCACTGTGAGTTGTAGTCTCCCGGTCACACACGCAATTGCCTAGACGAAGCATGCATGAACGTGCTTGATTTGTTTATTTGATTCTCTGATGGAGAAAACGCCTTTTTCTCCTCTTTTCTCTTTCTCTCTTTGGTTGCTCTCTTTCAACTCTTGATAGAATGATTAGACTTAATTGGACCGAATAAAGGAGAGAGAAGCATCCTATTTTTACTCAATAGGAAAAGACACATCAAGGATTGGAAAAACGTGTATATCAAATTATACACAATACAGAGTCAGGACTAGGTCCGTCATGACGCATCATATGATCGGTAATGACGGACAATTCACTCTTCCACAGTGAAGACTCGTGTTCTTCATATACTTCATAGTCCGTCGTGACGAATGATATGGCCCGTCATGACTGACATGTCTCTGGAACTTTTGCTCATTAATAACAATTTGTCATTAACAAGTACGCATACTTCCGTCCCGACGGAGCCTAGCGATCGTCAGGACGGACTTTCCTCTGGAACTCATTTTTGCACAATCTCATTATGCATTCAATGATTTTCTTGAACATGTATGTTCGTGTGTCCTTATATGTACACTTTTACCGTTGATCCAAAACTGTATTTCCTTCAGCTTCAACCTTCTACGATCCAAGCTCAAGGTGGAGAAAATTGCCCCTTCAGCTTGAGGGGGGCTGTTAAGCTGTATTCACGGTTCACCGGTTATCTCCAGGTATTACCCTCAACCAACCTCAACCAAAAAAGTTTCATTATACACTCATCCTCTCCAGTATTATAACGGTCATGAAAATGAGGGCATGTTTGTTTTGAGGGATTTTGGTGGAGATGTATTTCGAAATACGGGATAAGCTCCAAATCCTTTGCTTGATTTCATGGTGTATTGTATTTCAAACCCTTTATCCATGTATTTTGTCATCCATCTAAAATTTTGGTATTTCAATCCTTGTATTTCCTTATCCATTTAAACTAATATTATATAATCTAATCTAATTATCATATCATACAAAACAAGGGCTAAATTCAATATATTATAATATAATCTAAAATAATATAATATAAAACAATATAATATAATATAATATATTACAATAAAATATAGTACATAACCGTATAATTAATATATAAGAATATAAGAATATAAGATAATATAAAACAATAAATATAATATAAGATAATATATAATACAAAACAAAACAATACAAATGATATGATATAATATAATATAATATAATGTAATATAATACAATATAATACATCAATATAATATAACATAAAATCGTATAACTAATATAATATAATATAATATAAAACTATATAAACCATATAATATAACTTAATATAATATAATATAAAACAATAGATATAATATAATACAATAATATAAAACATTATACTATAATATAAAACATTATAATTAATTAATATAATATAAGAATATAATATAATATAATATACAATATAATATAATATAAAACATTATAATTAATATAATATAATATAATACAATAATATATATATACATAAATGCTAACATGAATCCACAAAGAGAATCCAAAAAAAAAATACAAAGATCAAAATATACAATTGAAATGAGAAATATATATTATTGTTTTTAGCGAAATATACTGTTGAAAATATATTATTTTATTCATAATTGTACCCATTTCATATGTTGGATTCAGTAGCATATTTTGTTAATTTGAATAGTATATTTTGCTAATTTCATTAGTATATTTTGCCTGCGTGGATTTTTTTTTTGGATTCTCTTTAACAAACATATATATATATAACAATATAATATAATATAAAATAATATAATATACTATAATATAAAACAATATAATTAATATAATATAATATAATATAATATAAAACAATGTAATATAATATTAAATTATATAAATTAATATCATTAATATAATATAATATAATACAATATAATATGAAGCAATATAATATAATATAAAACAATATAATATAATATAATATAATATAATAAGAAATTAAATATTAAAATATTGAAATAATGGATCTTATACAAATAATCAAACAAGGAATTTAATATTCATGATTTCAAAATACAACAAATCAAACAACTCACATGGATTATCAAATACATGAATAGTGGTATACATGTATTTCACATATCCGTATATATCAAAATCCTTCGAATCAAACAAGCCCCGAAAATATTTGGGATTTTCTCTACTTTGGCTTTTATGTATTTATTTTTATTCTTGGGATTAATTGTTTATGGGCCTTATCAATGGTTAGGAGTAATTTTAGGAAATGAGTGGGTAAGATGTAATCAAGTTGTTAGTGGCTTAATTAAGCTGTTATGAATGTGTGTTGAGGATTAGCTAAGTTGTTTTATGTAATTAGTATATAAGATAGTCAAGAGTTGCAATCAGATAATATTTTTTTTGATCATCTTTTCTTCTTCTCTATTTTACAATTAAACTCTTAATAACAATTACAATTAAAGAAGATTGTCAAAATCTTAACAGTATTGAAAGGAAAATTAAGAGATTGATAACATATATTATTAAAATGTTTTCATTATTACTTGTACAATGATGATTCAGTTGAGTATTTGTCACGAATATTATAGTAAGATCGTACACATAAGTTCTACAAAGATGGGTTGATGTTTTTCATTGAGCCTACATAGAATAAAGATTTTTCTTATGACAACACTACAACAGACCTGAATATCAGTGACGGCTAAAACCGTCGCTGAAAGTTGGAAAAATCATCGCAGAAGCCTTTACCGACGGCCACCCGTCGCTAAGCACCCGTCGATGATGTACACTTTCTCCGACGGCCCGTAGGTGTTTCATGCATTTCCGACGGCAGGCTTTTTCCGGCGGCCCGTCACAGAGTGTCTCCGACGGCCCGTCACAGAAGTCTTCTCCGACGGCCCGTCACAGAAGTCTTCTCCGATAGCCCGTCACAGAAGTCTTCTCCGGCGGGCCGTCAGTCTTCTACGGGTAAATACGGTTGCAACTAATTAATTAATAATTAATATTATAATTAGTATTAATTAATATTAATTAATTATTTAATTAATATTTAAATACGAATGAATTATAATCATATTTAATTATTTAATTTATAGAACATTTTCTGCGACGGGTAAATAGGGTTGCAACTTCACCGACGGGCCGTAGGGGGGCTTCATCGACGGGCTAGGGACAGTTGCGACGGGCTCATTATTTAGCGACAGGCTGTCGTCAATGTTTGAATTTGGAGCGATGAGCTGTCGTTTTTAAGGCCGTCGGGAAAACATTTTCTGCGACGGGATTTGTTGTTCGCGACGGACCGTCAGAAATTGCGTGGGCCAGTCGGAGAAGAAAACCGTCGGTAATGGTTGTCTGCGTTGGCCCGTCGTAGAAAGTGGGCCATATTTGCGGCGGCCAGTCGCTAAAGTAAAGCTCCCGTCGCTGATACTGACATCTGTTGTAGTGCAAGGTTATATGAAATATATTGCATTTTAATAGCACTTATCTTTTCATCTTAGATTTTGATGTTAGGTTTTTGGTTATATTTTTTAAAAAGTAATAATGTGGAGAATTTACCTATTTGTGTTTATGAAAATCAATATCATCTCAACATCTTTGATTTTGATGTTAGGTTTTTTATTTTATTTTTAAAAATAACGTGGAGAATTATCTATTTGTATTTATGAAAATCAATATCGTCCTAAATAACAGTATATGTTTTGGAAAATGTTGATTTATGTGATTATACCTTTGAATCTTTGATTTTTGTTTTGTTTTGAAGGGTACCAAAAGGTAGCATGGTCTTCATTTAAATAAATAAAAGGTATTTACATCCGAAAATATACATGAGAGAAAAACCCAAACATATTTAATCCTCCATCTATCCTATACCCCTCGGAGCCAAAGGTTGTCGGCTGGTCGCTTCTCTCCAAGCAAGAATATTTTCGATTACCTTCATTGCCGTTACCTCGGAGGTGGAGATGCGACCACGGAATATGCGCTTGTTCCGTTTCTTCCATACTTCCCATGCCATCGAGGCCCATAGAAAATCCCATGTGGGTTGGTGATCCTTGGGCAAGCGGTTGCGGTTGAGAAGCCAAGAGTCAACGAATGAACCCTGCGGATTGAAACTAACAGGAGCATTGGAAAGGCTTTCCACTTGGTTCCATACCGATATCGTGTAAGGACAATCCATGAATAGGCGTGGGATGGTCTCCAAGGTTAGGTGACATAGAGATCACAACGGGTTGTGTGGCCACCCCTTGCGTTGGAGTACATCCGCGGTGTTAATCCTATCTAGGATGACCAACCATAGGAAGACTAATATCTTTGGCGGAGCTTTGGTTCCCCAAAGCATGGTGTGCCAATTGGACGAGACACCCGGATTTCGGAGAAATGCATAGGCCGAGGAAGTGGAGAAGACTTTAGATGATGTCCGGTTCCATTGCAAGTTCGGGGGCGGTTCAATTGAAGCTAAGTATGCCGGGGCTACTTCCTTCAATTGTTTTAAGAAGAAAGAAAGTGAAGCGGAGTTGCAATGCATTAGTTGGGAAGAGGAGGAGATGCCGTAAAGCTTAGTGAGACAATCTTTCCAAATGTTCGGACCCTCGAGATCTAACTTCCAAAGCATTTTTTGGAGGAGAGCTATGTTTGAGGTCTCAATATCTAGAATACCCAAGCCGCCATGTTTCTTTGGTAAACAAACTTTACTCCAATTTACCAAGCACTTTCCGGCTTGAACCTTTTCGGCCCCGGACCAAAGGAAAGCTCTAATTATTTGATTCAATCTTTGCACTACCTTTTTTGGGAGTATGGTTGTGTGCATGTGATAAATCGGGAGTGAGGCGAGAACGGATTTTACCAAGGTGAGACGACCTCCAAGAGAGAGCAATTTACCTTTCCACGAGGCAACCCGTGCTTGTATCCTTTGGATTAGAGGAGCAAAAGTTGCCACATTTGGCTTCTTTGTTGAGAGAGGAATACCAAGATAAGGAATCGGTAACGTTTTCTTGGCGCATCCCAATAATCGACTTATATCTAGCTCTAAATGTTCGGGGATCGCTATCGGAGTGAACGACGTCTTTTCTCGATTAATTTCTAAACCCGTAATCTTGAAAAAGATGTCTACCGCCATGGATATTATTTTAAGGTTATTGGGAGAAGCCTCTACAAATATTACCGTGTCATCGGCGTATTGTAGGAGTTGAGTTTCAAGTTGAGCTACACACGTGATCATCGGATTTATGTTACGGATAATAGCTTGTGGTGTATCAATGGATAGATTGAAGAGGAGGGGGGAAAGAGGGTCACCTTGGCGTAATCCCTTTTGGTGAAAAAAGTACGGCGAGTAGTGACCATTGATTTTAATAGATGAAGATGAGGAGATGAGGATGTTTCTTGTCCACTCTATCCATTTTGGAGGAAAACCTTTGACCTCTAGGAAATTGTATAAAAAATGCCATGAGATGTTGTCAAAAACCTTCTTGATGTCAATCTTTATCATGACCGCGGGAATCTTCATTCTAGTGTAGAAGTGGAGAATTTCTCGCACTACTAGGAAAGAGTCAATTGAGGATCTAGACTTAATGAAAGCCGATTGATTAGCGTGAACTAGCGAAGGTAAGTGTGGTTGTAGCCTATTTGCTAGCAGCTTCGTGATGATTTTGATCGGGGCGTTGATGACGCTAATCGGGCGATAATGATCCAACGCGCTCGAATCATCACACTTGGGAAGTAGGGTAAGGCATGCTTGGTTAATAAGCCAAAGATCAAGTTTATTATCATGAAAATCATTGATCATGCGTACCAAGTCAGGTTTCATGCTTGTCCAAAAAAGTTTGACATACTCGTTTGGTAAGCCATCCGGACCCGAGGATTTGCCGGTCTTTAAGTGATCTACCACCCTTTTGATTTCTTCTTCGGAGAAAGGTTCAACCAAGCATAGAAGGGGTTCGATTATGCGATTGGTTGGGAATAATATAGAGAGATTGGCAATGGTGTGATTGAAGGGAATTATCCCGTCTCCGGGCCCGCGTAGCGGATATGAAGGCCCGGTCCGGTTCTCAAAATCCAAGATCACGCTTCGATATCGAGGGTACGATGCAAAGTAGGACAGACGATTACCAGCGTGAAATTGATCACGCACGACGGGTTGATCGCTCGCATCCTTCTCTTCCTTCGGTGTCACGTTGGTGACTAGCCCGTACGTCTCATACCGCACGTCTCCCACCATCTTGACACGTTTCCGGTTGGAGTTCGGACCCGAAAGTTACGCCCGTTTTACTGACTGTATGTCAAACCGTCGCATTCTTTCGGTATTCCATTAGAACGACACTGATACGTCGCTCAAATGGACAATCTTACAACATGAAAGTTCTAGATAATCTCATTATCTAACTAACCCAATTTGAATTATTCAAATCGGACTTACCTACTGAACGTTATCCCAGTTTTACTAATATGTTTAGTATGCCCACGAACGCGTACGTTCGTTTGTCCTACGTACAATTTTAGCGTTGATCCAAAACTGTATTTCCTTCAGTCTCCCACTCAGTTTCAGATCTACCTAAAAGGTACTCATGTATATCACATATACACTATATCAGAGAATCTAGCCCGCGTATCATATACGCTAAAGCCATGCACATCCTATGTGCATGAACTTGCAATCAAGCCCGACATAGTACGACTCGTTGTGTGACCGTGTAGGTTCGTTTAACGATGGCAGTAGGCCGTTTTCATGGCACTACAAGCCCATGAGCGGGATCTAGTCACTCCATCATGGCTACCCATGTTAAAATGAAAAATGATGGTGATCATTGTGCCTATCTCGAATAGCGGTTACTAGTTCTCTTGTTTGCGATATCCGTTAATCAAAATGCATGGTGGCAGTCATCCTTATGTCTTGATTAACTATACTTATTTCCCGATTCCGAATTGAGTTAACAAATTACAATCGATATGAACTTTTAATATCATTGACTCTGGCCAGAGATTTCGTTAATCAATTCATCGAGCGCCATAAGAGATATCTCTTTCTTTCGGAATAAACAATTCCTATCTTGGAGACTCATATTGAATTCCGTGTTTCGCACAATACCCAATGATGACCGTTTTGGCCCCCTGTTACGGTAGGCGTAATGTCATATCAAAGCATTGTATTACGCACGTAACGCAATCAATGGTCCCCTCAAGTGTGAAGAACCTAAAACCCCATCCGTCGCAAGTCCATCTATAATGACTAAACCATGTCATGGTCTCGCGGCTTTGGTCATATCCAATACATGTAACCTAACATATATCTACGTTCCCGATTCGACAAGCACCTTGTCCCATGATTAGCAAAACATAATCATCTCCTCGGCAAACGTACTAGTGTACACGTCCAGTCTATTATCTGATAATAGAAATGCTTCTCCCTTAAGCAAACTGATCCGCGACTAGGGATGTTTAGAAATGACACTTTAAATGTGACGGTTTTGCTGCACATAATCATCAATTATGCCGGCGTCCACACGAGTTCAAATCAGGGTTCATGTAACAATCATATTACACAACCCGCACACAGTTTTCATATAAGGTGAATGCATATTAATTTAAGTAAACAAATTTTTTAAAAGGGATGCATTCATATGGACTAAGTATTTGTGTGATACAATGTTTACCTATGGTATCTCCATACCCATAACCTGCGAGGAATATCGTCTTAGATATCTACACTCTACTCTCTTCTTCCTCCTCTAGGTATCTTCATACCCATAGTCATCGCATGACAGTCACGCGCGACTAGAGAGAGCGGTTTTGTAAACGGGTCCGCACGTTCCCGCTAGTGTTAATCATCATCAGGATTGGAACATTTCCAATACCTACGATCACATCTTTTCATAAAATTTCATGGATCAAATGAAATTTTCTGAGTATTGGCTAGAAGTGGTTGTGACCTTGGCTTTTTTGGCTTGTACTATTGCGTTTCACGCCATAAACAACCATAAATCCGATAACTCGTGACTACTAGAGTTTGGTCATGTATCCTTGATCCATACCACTTCCTTTTGCGATTAATAACCGCAATATACTCGCCTCCGTAAATAGAATCATAAACTATTGGTCTTGTGGAACCGTTCCACATAACCGTGTTTTCATTTAAGCAAAACATGTACACACTTTGTGATCGAAAGTCGTGCTACATATTTGGACGTGCTTAATCTTTGGAAACTATTGTTGTTATAACTCTTTATAACCAACACGTCCTCCACACCATTATAGATAAAAAAATCCTGAATTCTTTATCAAAGTATTCAAGGATAAACTTCACCTCTATCAATACAAATCCCGATGGGTTTAAATATACATAACCATTATGTATATATTTGTATAACCATTATACATTCACAAGAGTTAGTCTCATGTAATCGAATTACATTCAAACTCATGTGATTCCCATGGATTTTATTGACGGTGAATTAGACGCTTTATTTGTACGACATATAGCCACATACATATCATGACAGATATAATAGATCCTAACATCAAATGTAAGGCATCATTTTATTACTTTTCGCGCTGCTTGATGTCTCACATCGAGCCGTTGAAAATTTCTGTCATTCGACATTTCGATTTAACTCCGCCAAGGAGTAATATGTTGAAAATCATTTTCAACAATATGTCGATATATGTGCTATAACATAGAACGAGGAACTTCTTAGATCTATCCTATAGATCTTCACGCTTATTTCATAAGCGGTCTCGCCTAAATCCTTTGTCGTTACAAGAAATATAACGTGGCTCCCACTAACCTTCATGTGTACACAAAGTTTTCCATTTGTTCCGACAATTTTATAACAGTTTATAACTTCGTCAAAACGAATATTCCAATTCCGAGAAGCTTTTTCTAATCCATCATATGGATCGTTAAAGCGTGCATATCTTATCCCCGATTCTTATGAATCAACAAAACCGTAAGGTTGTGTCAAATACACATCCTTTCATAAAATTTCTGTTAAGAAATTCGGTTTTGACATCTATTTTGTCACATTACATAGTCATAATACGCGACCATGACAAGCAGAATTTCGAGAATGTGAAAGCATGGCAACATGCGAAAACGTTTCTTCATAGTCCGACTATGAATTGCATGAAACTCTTCGCAAAAAGCCTCGCTTTACATATATGCGTATTCCTATCCATGTCGGTTCTTCATCTTGAAAAATCCACTCACATTTCACGGGTCTAACCCAGAAAGTGATGAAATCAAGTGCTGAACTTGATAATTTACATGGATCGAATCTCAGATTTCATGACACCATGTCATGTGGAATCATTTTACATAGCATCCTTGTATGATATCGAATCATCATATGATTTCGATATATCATCATTAGCCACGATAAATCCGTATTTACCGGCTTATGAAATAGCCTACATGATCTACGAAAAATTTCTTTGTGTGTTCGACTTGCGTTCATCAACTCTTGATGAAGCCATGTCAACTTTCATCGGTACAATGTTCATTTTTCAAATCTCGAACTCCTTCGAGATTTATTCTACTCCCACTAGCCCGCATAGAGATAAATGGCACCAAGTTCCAAACTTGTTCGCATCTAGTCCTCCTCCAAGAAGGCATCTCTTCGAGCCACGAAAATCTCATTTTCGTCGGGACGTTAGAACTAATACCCTTTAGTTTCCTTAAGGATAAACGAACAATTTCCAGATTTGGGATTGAGTTTAACCGAAATAAATTTCGAAATACACTCACATCCTCAAATCTGTACAAGTGACAACTTCAGAACCATTCCGATCCATATCTCATATGGCGTATTTTGTACCGATTAGAAGGTTTATGGTCCATATCTTATATGCAACCATTCATTAGTGCCGCTGTCTCAAGGGCGTATCCCCAAAACATTTTTGGGAGATCCTATTGACTTATCATTTATCGAACCATGTCCAACATGCGTTCATTTCCTCTTTTCGGACACATCTCAATGTTCCGAATAAAGGCAATCGTGAAACGATTCCACAATCATAAATGATCATCAATATTCATAACTCAAATATCGCCTCTTCGATCCTATCGAAAGGTTTAGCTCAAATACTCGCCTTCTCGATCCTATCGAAAAGCTTTGATTTTCTTGCTTAGTTGATTTCGTATTTCGTTTTTGAAACTCTTTGAACCTTTCAAAAGTCTCCGTTTCGGCACGCATTAAATAGATATTTCCATATCTACTTTAACCGTCCTTAAACGTAACAAAATACCGATAGCCTCCTCTTGCCTCGGAACTTATCGGAACATCATATGTAAATATAATTTCCAATAATTCGTTGGATCTTTCTCCAACCTTTGGAGAATGATGCCCTTTGTCGTCTTGCCTAATAAATAAGTATCACATTAATCAATCGAATCTAATTCGAATGATTCTAGCAATCCATCATATGGAATCTAGACACGCGAATCTCGTTTATATGGCCAAGACGGCAATGCCAAAAGAAGCAATCAACCTCTTGGTTTAATCCTCCTCGGATTTCACCATTCTTTGAGTCATTAGTTTGGACAACTCTTTGTCCGAACTCTCCATTTTGGAAAACATTTTCCCAAAATACCCTTAGACATACATTTCTTTCGATCCCGCTTTTGAATTACAAGGACATCCACGCATCTATATGCATTGGATTCCTCGAATACTCCGAGCATCTCCAATTCAAATTTAAATCACATCTCATGCAATTTCGGGATCGACTTATATATCGAATGCATATGATATTCGGTCACGACGATCAAATCTCGTACCATCAACACACGAGTGTTAGTCCAAGACCCATAAGGCGTCTCAAAATTAACCTACTCTTTGAGACGCATTGAATCATTCAACGTGCTCTAGCTCTTGAAACTATTTCATGAGCGTTGTGTTTTATTTTCATATACACCCGAATTCTCAAAACAATTTTGAGAATATGCGTCTATACATGCCACCACAAGGCACGTAATATCGTTCGATTCCTTCTTAAAGTTTATCGAACCCGGCTTTCTCTAAAGCCAATGCCTCGAGCCCCGAATCTACCATTTCCGTGTCCAACACGTTCGTTTAAGTCTAAGAACTATTATTTGACTATCAAGGTTAATAACGGTAATTCCGGCCCAAAAGCTATCTATCATATCGATCTCATCGATATATTTGGTGTTGCTTGAAAACATAATTCTAAACGGATGATGAAGATTAACTCCTAACCGTGCATACTTAATCTACATGCTTATATGATGAATATATGACAATGTTATTTTATCGAATGGGTAACCCTCATACCGATACGGGACTCCAAGTCCATAACATTCGAGATCCATATTTTATGATCCTCCCATAAGTGACTATGGCTGACAAATGAGATCTCGATATTTTAGGTAGGATTAAATCCAATCCTATCCAATACGACTCTCTTTCCTTTATAGAATTTTGGTGATGGATCGTATCCTATACAATCCCAGTTCCGTGTGTGCATTCTATCTATGCCCCGAACTCCAATCTGATTGGCTTGGACGGTCAAGTCACAACCGTATCCATCGTATCGTTCAATTGAACTACTCACGTGCCCGACTATGGCCTGAAACCACGTGAGTCCCCAATTAACGCTTACCACCCGCACCAATATATACAATAGTACGTGCCCGACTATGGCCTGAAACCACGCACTATGTCATATCAATCTCGATGGTTGTGGATATGGAAATCATTTCCATGACTTAAATATTATGAGGGATCATGCCATTGCATGTTTCTAAATTCGTGACATAATCATATTATATCACTATCACAAGTTTTTCTAATGCATATGCACTATCTATGGAGACTAAATTATTCTAAATAATAATTAAATAAATATGAAATAAATTGGTGCAAAGAATACGAATTTTCGAAGTGTGTAGTCAAAAAACAAATCTGGCAACCAGGGGCTTGTGCGTCATGATGCACCATAAGTTGCGTCATGATGCACTACCTCATGTAACTCTTTACACATGATTTTTGTACAGTCCGTCATGACTGACAGTTTGGTGCGTCATGACTGACCAACATCAAAAACTTCCAGGGGCCCTAGCGTCATGACTCACCAAACGGTGCGTCATGACTGACCAACAGCCTCCGCTCGGTGCGTCATGACTGACCGATCGGTGCGTCATGACTGACAAACAGCACCCGCTCGGTGCGTCATGACTGACCGATCAGTGCGTCATGACTGACCAAAGGCACCCCGCGAATCCGTGGCACCCGCTCGGTGCGTCATGACTGACCGATCGGTGCGTCATGACTGACCAAAGGCACCCCCGCGATTCCGTGGCACCCGCTCGGTGCGTCATGACTGACCACTGGTGCATCATGACTGACCGTGCGTTTTTTTTTTGCCAATTCTGCCCTGATTTTGATTTCGTTTTTCATCGTTTCGAAAACGATCGATCGTGAAACTCTTTTCACGATCATTCCTAGATACTCTCAATCATCCTATGACCGATCTCTAGTGAGTTCACTTGTGATTTTAATCGAAATTCCTTTTCAATCACCAATTTTCATGCAAACGGGTACGAACTTTGATAACCCGTGCGTATATTCAATATACGGCTATGATTCGACCCTCGAATCTCAGCGATCGCTCTGATACCACTGAAGGGAATTATCCCGTCTCCGGGCCCGCGCAGCGGATATGAAGGCCCGGTCCGGTCCCCAAAATCCAAGATCACGCTTCGATATCGAGGGTACGATGCAAAGTAGGATAGACGATTACCAGCGTGAAATTGATCACGTACGACGGGTTGATCGCTCGCATCCTTCTCTTCCTTCGGTGTCACGTTGGTGACTAGCCCGTACGTCTCATACCGCACGTCTCCCACCATCTTGACACGTTTCTGGTTGTCTTCGCGCGTTCCATGCCCGCACGCTTCCACAGCCCGTTACTTTATTACTTCTCCGGTTTGATCACAACGAAGAGCCACATATGTCGCTCCTCTACCCGTATCCACCGTGAATCGTAGCACCTCGGTCGCGGATGCATCTGCCTAGACGATGCACCGGCGAACTTGCATGATTGCGTTTCGATTCTCTAAGACGGAGAAAACTCATTTCTCCTCTTTTCTCTTTCTCTCAATCTCTTCGCACTCTTTCATCATCTGATTAGAGTCTCATAATTTCTGGATAAAATCCATTAATTATCTGCACTGAACTTTTTAGAGAGAGAGAGAACCATCATATATATACTCCATAGGATAAGGATGGGCCAAAAGGTATGTATATCTTCTATACACCTTTTCAAACAGAAAACTGCATACACCATTTCAGTATTCTGTCAGAACGAAAATATCAAATCGATCCAACCGACTTTGAACATTTACTAAAGTTGTAGATAATCTTATTATCTTTCCAACCCAATTGGATCCAGCCCAATTGGAGTTCGGACCCGAAAGTTACGCCCGTTTTACTGACTATATGTCAAACCGTCGCACCCTTTCGGTATTCCATTAGAACGACACTGATACGTCGCTCAAATGGAAAATCTTACAACATGAAAGTTCTAGATAATCTCATTATCTAACTAACCCAATTTGAATAATTCAAATAGGAGTTACCTACTGAAAGTTATACCAGTTTTACTAATCTGTTTAGTATGCCCACGAACGCGTACGTTCGTTTGTCCTACGTACCATTTTAGCGTTGATCCAAAACTGTATTTCCTTCAGTGATTTCCGCATACTTCCATGAGTGCTCGGAAATGTTGGTAAGCTACATTCACGAGATTGCTATTACCCGATATTGATTGGCCATGTGCCATAAGAGTAGAGATGTAGTTCCTATTTCGCCTAGCCGATGTAAGTGCGTGAAAGTAGGAATTATTTTTGTCCCCCAACTTTACCCAATTGGATGAGGACCGTTGTTGCCAACGCGACTCCGAGAAGTGCGCCGCTTCTTGAGCTTTTATGCGCAATTGAATTCTCAAGGAGAATTCATTATTATTTAAATGGCGAGATTCTTCTAGTGTGTCTAGAAGTGCTATGAAATCCTTACATTCTTTCAAGTTTTGATCCACATGAGGAATGTGATCTTTTGCCCATGAGTGAAGGATTCTCGTAGTTGTAGTTATTTTGACTATAATTTTTTTTGCAGAGTTGTCATTGGGGGGAGTGGTGTCCCAACATTCCGCAAAAAGCTCCTTGATTGCTTGCTTATGGAGCCAAAATCTTTCCAATCGCATGACCGGCTTTTGATAAGATGGTAGCGAAATGGTGAGTTTGACCGGAGAGTGGTCCGAAGTCACCATGGGTAAGGCATTAAGAGCAGGTATGATGTTGAGAGGAACGAAGTGGTGAGAGTAGAAAGTTCTATCTAGTTTGGATAATGTTGGAGAAGGAGTCTTGCTCTACCATGTGTATTCTCGGTTCTCCAACGGGATCTCAAAGAGGCCATGTCTATTAATAAGATCTTCAAAGGCCGTCATGTGAGTACTTAAGTGACCGGTCGACTCATTTGAATACCGAATTAGATTGAAATCGCCCACCACAATCCACGGCAAGTTGTTAGGATTTGAATCCGAGATTTCATCTAAAAAACGAAGTTTAGCTTCGGACGCATTTGGTCCATATACGTTTGTTAGGACGAAAGCAAAACCATTGGCTAATTTTAGCGTGGTCGAGAGAGAGAATTCGCTTGTTTGGGAGTGGACTAAAGAGAAGTCATTGGACCATGCCGTTAAGATACCCTCCCGCGTTGAGTGCGCATCTTTTTTTTCGAAGTTAAGAATGTGGGGAGGGCAAACTTGTCGCATTTGAAAGAAGTTAAGGGAGTCGAGTTTGGTCTCTTGGAGGCAATATATGTTGCATTTAGCTAAACGATTAGAATCCTTAACTAAATCGCACTTTCTTTTGTTGCCTAGACCCCG
Organism: Luzula sylvatica; assembly: GCA_946800325.1. Classification (NCBI taxonomy): domain Eukaryota; kingdom Viridiplantae; phylum Streptophyta; class Magnoliopsida; order Poales; family Juncaceae; genus Luzula; species Luzula sylvatica. The sequence continues at coordinate 70,210,796 of OX326960.1, forward strand.
AACATTCCAATAAAAAATTAAATAGTTTGATTAACATAATTAAGACAAACTAAGCCCTAATGGCTTCAAAATAAGACTCCGATTATTGCACCTCCTAGAGAGGTCCGTCTCGGGCCTGCATTTCGTCCTCATTTTCCCCATAGTCTAGAGGCTCGTCACCATACTTGTCTTCGTCTCCCTCAAAGTCGAAGTGAAGCGATTCATCTACATGTTTATTAGGAAGAGAAAAATTACAAACATTTTCAATAGCAACAAACTTCGAGTTAATATTGAGTTTGCATGACCCTATAAGCTGTTTTGCATGAGTCTTTGATTTTGTCCATCTTACATTTTTTATGCGATTCTTACAGCAAGTAATGTTAAAAAATTATCAATTTGTATATATTTATGTGATTACGCCTTGGTATCTTTGATTTTGTTCATCTTACATTTTTTTTTTTTTTTTATTGATTCTTTGACGAAGTAATGGTAAAAATTATGTATTTGTATTTATGAAAATTAAAATCATTTCAAATAACATTATGACATAAAACTAAAATCATCACAAACGTAGCGCGGATATTATACTAGCCAAATCAATTTAACAAGCTATTTATGACTATGGATTAGTTCAAAATGATATTTATATTATTTTATAATTTTACTATTAAACCCACATACTTTAATCATATGAACAAATTGTCCTTTTGATCTATTAATTTGATAATCCATGAAAATTACATGATGAATAAATATAACATATAATCAAATTCCGAAGTTGAATCTTATCGACTCATGAGATTACATAGCAGATGATTTGAATTTTTAAGTCTCCTAAATATATTAATTTGATTTGGAGAAACCAAAAACAAGTTCTTAAAAATAAAATAGCCCATTATTTATTAATAGACCAATAGAATAATAATACCGAACTCTTCTTTTTAGACAATAAATAATACTAAACTCAAACCAACTAAAAAAACGATTTGACGCATTAAAATTACAAATCATATTTAAACGGACTAATTTACTCTTAATAAAAGATAAAAAGAAAAAATAAATAATAAATTACATGTCCTTGAAAAGCAACTGGAATCTTGTTATCCTCTCGGGTGGAATTGGGCAAGCAACAATAAGTTTTCCTTTCATTGCTCCTCGAAATATTGCCTATAATAAAAAAAAATTACAAACTTGGATTAAACCATGAATATCTTAAAAATGTATAAACAATATTTATTCTTGTTTTACCTCTACTACGTCGATGAAATCTTGCTTGCTGTGAAAAGATCCTATCCATTTTGTATGATCAGCGGTTCTATTTACAAAAAAGAAAAATAAAACAATTGGTACTTAATGTACAAAATGGTTCATACCGGTGCGTACCAGTTAATGCAAATAAAAAAAGCTTACCCTGAATCCATCTTCATGTGGTGAGCATTGAAGAAGAAAATGGTAGACGGTACCAAAGTTATATCGAAGTATTTTACATAAACTTGAATTTCTTCTGAATCCATATCAACCAAAGCTATTGTACCAAATCTTGATATACCTCTAGAAGCCTTTAAAAGCTGAATCGATTATAAGTAATCCATGCTTTAGAAATAAAGTATGTTCCTCCAAAAAGAACCAATTTTTCAAATTAATCTATCATTCGTACAAAAATATCCCAATTTCAGTAACAAATTCACCTTTTGAACCCAAATTTTGTTAAATTACTAAAGCTACAGGATAAATCTAACTTTCCCCAATTTGCCTTGTATCCCAAAAAATCCTCTTGTGCAATTAGAAAACATACGATATCGTCGAGGTGGAGGCAGGCAGCATCGTCGGCACGGCCGAATCGGAGGACGAGGACCTTATCGAGTGTGTCTCTAATCGCAGTGTCTACCTCCAGCTTCGTCGTCAGCGTTGGCAGCACCATGGATCCCATCTCCTCTTCTCCTCTTCTCCTCTCGGACGCACAGCGTGCCGTTACGTTCTGGTTTCGGGTTCGTGTGAGTTGGGTTCGGGCCGAGATGGAAATGCAAAAGACCGGGCCTGAAAAACAGATGGCCTACAGTACTAGTAACTAAGAAGATTAAATGGGATATTTGCGAAAACGCCCCTGCAATGTATCGAAGTTGCAAAAATCATGTATTTAGGGCTTCTGTGGATGGGGATAACAAGTTAACTTATCCTTTAATTTTGGAATGCTGATCGGTAAATTGTATGAAATTTTTTGGGAATAATATTGATTTTAAAAAATTAAAATTTGAAATGACCAAAAATATCATTTTTTCTTAGAAATTTGAAATAAATATGTTAAATATAAAGTGTTGATTACAACATAAATTATATTATATTATATTTATATATATTGTATTATATCATAAATTGCATTATATTATACTATTTAATATTATATTAATTATATATTAATATTAATATTCTAAGTTGTTCTATGGTGTTTTTAAAAGGATGAAACTTGTATACTTGCATTTTTAACGATTGATTTAAATTAATTAGTCTAAAAAATTAATTGACTTTACAAAATGCAAGGAGGGAGTAAGTGTCATTTATTACGAAACACAAATCTTTGATACAAATCAGAGTGGTCAAAAAGTGCAAGCATACACGTCCTAACTCCTATATTCTTTGGCCTGTTTGGCACACAAGAATTACGGGGTTTGGTTATGGTCCTACAGTCGTTGGAGAATGCTCTGACCAATATAGTAATATTAATGATCGTTGGATTCTGACTTTGATGATAATTTTCTTAACATGATATACACACAATCAACAATAATCTTAAAAGGAATATCACAATTATCATCAAAAGCATCATTTAATGGTTATTAATGTATTGACCGGAGCATCTTCCAACGACTGTTGTATCATATCCGAACTCAGAATTATGAGAGAATTATCATTTTCAAATTCGGCAAAATGGTAATTTCTTGTTTGGCAACCGTGAATGAGTGGAATTATTTTGCTGATTTCTTTCCTTCCCTTCTTTGCCTTCAAATGATAATTCCCCAAAAAGTCAAGAGTTCCCAAATCCGGCAAACATTATGTGCCCAATCTTTCTCTCTCTTCAAAATTAGGTAGGTGTTATGTCTCTAATTAATATTTAGACCAAATTAGTTGCAGTTATGTGCACGATTTTTGTTGGTCAAAGTTCATCACACATGGCAAATCTATGTTATTTAATAAATACGAGTCTTATCATGAATCCATTAATTGTTTAAATATTACAATGAATTTATTATATAATTTCTCTAATATATATATATTTTGTTACAAATCACTATAATAAAAAAAATTATATTATAATGAAATGATCAATATATTTAATATTATATTATTATTCCAAACAATATATAAAACTATTTTAATAATACAAAATAATAATATTTTAATAAAAATATTAAAATATATTAAATAAGAAGAAAAAAAAAATTGTATTATTTTATGGAAGAAAAAAATATATAAATTTCTTATATATATATATATATATATATGGAAGATAACCTACTTAATTAAGTACCAAAGTGTTTATATTTAATGTTTTTTAACAATTGAATTTGCATTGAGATTTGTATTTTTTCATGATGGTCATGAAATTTTGTGCACATCATTAAATGCACAAATCTCAATGCAAATTCAATGATTTAAAAGCATCAAGTACCAAAACTTATGTACTTAAATATAGATATTTAAAAAAAATTCTTTCCTCCAAAATGTACCGACCAATTTTTCCATTATTGAACTATTATATTTAATTAACGTGATAATTAGAACATATCATTAAATATTCATTAATATTGATTCAAATTAATAAATTCGAATAAATATTAATTATGTATTAAGTTAATAGCTAACATGTACTAGTTATCATTTTAATTAAATGCACTAATTAAAAATAGGAAATGTTATGATAAAATTTGGAGAAATATATTATATATTGAATTAAAATTCACTGATTTTAAAATCACGGTGTCAGTTACAAATTATTTCACCGACATTTTAGTTATGGGTTATTTCTGAAATATTTTTAGAAAAATGATTATTTTTTGAATTTCCGTTCTAAAAAGAATTACATGCAAAAATGCTCCTTCCCAAAACCTTAAACCTTAAAACCTCTCAATCATCTCATGCACACACGTTTTCTTACCTAGTCCGTTTATTAAACTAAATTAGTTCGAATTCTTGGCGTATATGGTCTTTAAAGAAGTAATGATAGGGACACAAATACCAACCACAAATATGACACAAATACCTAAGTTTGTGTTTGATTTATGATTGATATATGCATAATTAACATTACAAACTTAGTTATTTATGACACATTTGTGGTTGGTATTTGTGACCCTATCATTACTATTACTCGTCTTTAAAGCGAGACACTGAATTAAATATTTGTATGCAACAATTCAATATGATGTTAGTTTTATGTATATTTCAAGGATTACAGGTATTTGCACGTCTGGTTTTACTGATCATCACGTCAGTACGAGTCTCACAGGAGATTAAAATTTAAATACATAAAGAAGATAGATTTGGCTTAGATATTACCCCACATGTTGAGTAAATAGGAGACAATAAAGGAATAGAATGTGTAAATGATAGTAGGTGGCATTCAAGACATAATCTAACTACAATACCATCGTTAATTATTTCTGGATACATGCCATGTGAAATTAACCACAAATAATATTCTTAATTACTAACACTGAAACATTATATATCGATCATGCATAATCTTAATCTAATTAACTACATATCTTATTATATCATAAAATACAAACAAACTAATCTAGAAGGCTCAGGGTTTCCAAAGATTTGACTGAAATATTTTTACGGGGCGACGGTGGCGGTGGTAGTTGGTGCATAACTGGTTGCAGTGCGTGGACAAATCTGCAGTTGGGACACGAAGGAGACGATTTGCTCAACATAACAAGTAAATGGCAGTTTACACAGGCTACGGCTACCATGTTGGTGGCCGAACTGTACGTGCTTCTTCGAAGATCTTGTGCGGTCGTTGGGCTTGTAATCTCTTGTGATATTGAGTGTACAGTAGAGATGTTTAGTTCTAGGTTTAGGGTTTGCAGAACTTCCTTGGGCCTGATCCAACTCTTTTTTAGGGTTTTCCTGTTCAAGTAGTACATGCTCCCAGACTGCCACGTCATTATTTTAATATTGTTAGGATTAGTGAGATAATTTTGTTTTGAGAGAGAGAGAGAGAGTACTACAAATTTACAGAACTGGATAACCAAACCTATGTCACTTCTATATAAACGACAACTTATGCGGTCCTGGATGTGTTTACTATAGAAACTTTCGTTTATCAATAGATCTTATTTCTTGTATGAATATTTTGGTGGATATATGTTTTTATCAGATGAAAATTCCACAAAGACGAACTATCAGAAGTAGAACCCAAAAAACAATAAGAGTGATAAATACTAACAGATAAATCGAGACACTGTTCCCATCCATGAGGCAAAGGATCAACACGATGATCATGATCACCAACTAGAAGCTCCATTGGTGCTTTCCTGTCTTTCCTCTCCTCTTGAAAATCTAAATTTCTTACAATCATTTGTTTTCTTTTCTTTCTTGAACTTCCGTCTGATTCAGATGAAGATGAGCTCTTGGTAGTATTCTCCATACTCGATAAAGACAGTCCCAAAGATAACTCCGGCGACTCCTTCAAATTGATGTCATTGCAAAGTTCTCTTTTCTTTTGCATCATTCCACTTATCATTTGATATTTTCTCTATTGTTTTTGAGGTTGGTACATCGATTAATGAATTATTGGTATGTATATAATGGAAAGAGATAGAGGGGGTGCAATGAATGGGGTTCATCCAACTTCCAATTAAGAGGAGAGGAAGGGAGACAGACGAAAGGCATTAAAGTTTGACAAGTAGACCAACCTTAAATGACTCAAATCTCTACCACCTCCCCTCCATTAATGACTCTCTCTCTTTCAGTCAGTGTTAAACTCTTTCTTAATTAAAAGATTTAATTTCAATACTTCACAATTCAATACAAAATATAAGTATATATTATACTAACCTATGAACTAACTAATTTGTTCATTTGTACACCTCATTTATTATAATTAACTAGGAGATTACCCGCGCTTCGCATAGAGTTTGTTTCATTTGTTTTGTCATACACATAATATTTAGTTGTCATTTTTTGAAAACAAACATAACACTTTGTGAAAATAAAAATCATATTAATTAAAAAAATTCGATGATGACAAAATTATTATATATTATTTTTGAATATGGTTCAATACGAAACATTGAGTTAGTACTCTAACACGACATAAAAGAAGAAGATAAATACTACTATAAGCTAATAAAATAACATGTGTGGACAAAAGTAAAAGACAAAATCATATGATATTTTTAACTTTACATATCTGAAAATAAAAACAATAACATTTGAAAACTTCAAGAAATTATTTGTGTCAAGTATTTTTTTTTATCTTTAATGTTTATTATTGAAAAAAATATGTTTTAGAAGTTGAAGGAGTTATTTGTGTTAGGTAAATTCTTCATTTTTATTAACTTATAAAAAATTAACATGAAATTATTTTGAGTAAAAATACAAATATAACATACTTAGTATATGTACATTTTTTTTCTTAAAATTATAGTTATGAATATACTAATAATTAGACTTACAAGTCACTAATGTAATTATACTTACTTTTATCTTGTATGTTATTACATAATTATTTCATAACTTTAAGCTAGAGAACACATATATGATAATGTGCAAATCAAAATAAAGATTAAATTCAAGTGAATGCATTTCATAATTTTGTAAAAATATAATTAAAATTTAAAAATACAATAAGTAATATTTGATGTATGTTTTATGATATTATATATTAATTAATCAGTGTTAAATATTTAAAATCTTCATATTTCATTTGTATTCACGTTTGACATGTAACATAATATGAAATTATTCAAAATTGTATACAACCGGAACAACATGAACCTAATGAATAATCATTTTGACATATCATCAATGTAAGGTCGTGTGGCTTTCTATAACTGCCCAAACGTATGTGTAAAATAATTGAAAAATAAATGTCTACAAATAAAACATAATCATAGGTAATCAATGGTTAATTCATGATTCATATTTTGCGACATATCATAATCTAATGGTTGAAATGATTGTGATGATGTGGCGTGGGGAGATTGCATAAAAATAAATCTAAATAAGGGGTTGGTATATTCCATTAACTAATTTGTTTGTCCACATATACACCTCATCATTTGCTTAACAAACTCATTGAGTTGTTTTCTCCATTGAATAAGATACATTTCTAACATCCCGTGCAAGAGAAATCGGGAATTGTGTCACCGTGAGCTTGGAGTGAAGATCAATAAACCGCGGAGCAGGGAGACCCTTCGTGAGAGCGTCGGCGACTTGATCTGAAGAGCAAATGAATTTTACTTGAAGGTGTTTTGATTCAAATCGATCTCGAATGAAATGAAAATCATTCTCGATATGTTTTGTGCGAGAATGGAATACAAGGTTTGAGACAAGAAAAGTTGCTCCAAAATTGTCACAACAAAGAACGGGAGGAGCACTACAAGAGAACATATTGTTGGCTACCACGGAATAGTATTGGCTACAATTCCGTAACCAATATTATATTATTGGATACAAATCCGTAGCCAATATTATTCTTTATGGTCAATATTTTTATTTTTGGCTAACAACTTGATAGCCAATAATATTTGATAGCCAATAATATAGGCTACCACGCTAATAATAGTTGGTAGCCAATAATATTATTGGCGACGGGTTATCCGTATCTAATAATATTCTTATTTGAACCTCTCTCTCTTTCTCTCTCATTATGCCCCTCTCATAGGGTTTCCTCTCTCCCGGAAACCCTATTCTCACTCCGCCCTCTCTCGTACTCTCGTATGAAACTCACTCCGCCCCTCTCCTACGCTCGCATGAAAAGAGATCTATCTCGTCAACATATTCTTTTTTCTCAAAGGAACCTCCAGCATGGATTTTTTTTCCACAACAACACTAGGAGCCGCACCGAGAGCTGCAGATCGGTACCGTCCAAAAAAAAATTAGGGATTAATCAACTCAAAAACCGAAGATTCGTACTGTTGTGAAAAAAATATTAGGGATTTGAGGTTAGCAGCCAATAATATGATTTTTTTTTTCACAACAGTACGAATCTTCGGTTTTTGAGTTGATTATTGCATATTGTAGTCCCATTTTTCTTTCTTCTGATCATCCAAAGTGGATTTTCTTTTTTAGATTATTTATATTTTTTATTTTGGGCATTTTGTATCATTGACTTGTTTTTCCTTCTAGTTATTTTTAGTTCTTGAATAAAGTCAAATAAATAGTGTAAAACCTCCAAAAAGACACACACTCGGTAAAAAAAAAATCAAAAATTCATCAAATTGGCGCATTAAGACTGAAATGTGAAGTTGGTTTTAGGTTTAACCACATAAATTCGCCTGGCTTGTTATGTTTTTTTTCGTAGAACCCAATTTACCCACATTCTTATTTTGGATCCAACTTTGTGCAATTTTCTTGTGTCAAATCATCACTTTCTTTTTAACTATTGGATTGTGATATGTTGCAAAATTTAGACCATTGATTTTTTATAATATTTTTTCTTTGTAGTCATTTAAGTGTTCCTTATTTTACACTATGTTTAAAGAATTCTTAGAAATCCACATCATCATATATTAATGATGTGGACTATTATTATTGGTTAGGTTCATATTAGACTAAATTTATGTAATTGTTTATTATTTCTCATAAAATTACATGATCAAAAGTTTATATATGAAATATTAATAACTTAATATGTAATATTATAAACATACAACATATAGTAGTATTATTTTTAGAATTTTAATTTTAAAAATTCATCAAATATATTCGTTTTAATTTTTTCTTTATTTTAACACCCATATTAGTATAGTTCATATAGATCATTTTTCATCATTTGAATTTGTACAAACATAATGTAAAAAATACAATGCAAAAAAATGCAATTTTACAAAATAAAATTTTAATTATTTTATGTACATAATAGAATTTCAAATATTAATATTTATTTTTAAAAAATTATAACTATACTAATACCTTGTAATACGAAGTTGATTATATTTATGTTTTTAATCAAAAAAATATATATATTAATTTTTTTCAAAAATAATAGAAATAATTTTTTTTTATCTATCGAAATAATCTCTTAAATTTATAAACGTTTATCTAATAATAATGTTACTTTAAAAATATAAAATTTTAAAAATCATATGATATAAAATAAATTATATTTATGTTTATGCTAAATTAATTTTTTATATTATTTATTAAATTACTTTCACTATTAAGTTTGATATTATTTATAATTTATATTGAATTTTGAATCGATAACAAATTATTAGTACTAATTACTTAAGTTGTATTTTTCATTATTTTCATTTTTTATATTCTATGAAATATTGTGAAAAATAATGATATAATATTAGTTGTTATGATTTTTGTACAATCACGAAGTATCTCATATATATTTATTATACAATGACATTAATATATGTATTATTATTTGATTAAAAAATGAAATTTTTTGTCATCATAATGTAAAATAAGTGTAAAACACATAATCATAGAAAAATTTGTTCAAATAATTATATTATAAAATAATATTATGAATATTATCATATTTATATATATACTATGCAATACAATGAAAAATATAATTAACATCCTCGTCGCGTAGCGTGAGTATTCTCCCAATTTACTTCATATTATATATTGCTTTTAGTTATTCATTTTTGTAACTTTTGTTTGTTTATTTCAGTATGGTATTTATACATGACGGTCCAGAGTCCAGACACCCAAGTTTTTTACAATGATTCCTCTACACGGTATTTATGGTTTATTCTAGATGCTATTTATTTATTTCGGAATTTATATAGGAAACGAGTGGCCCAAATCGAGAAGTTTATTATGAAGCATAAAGATGTTTTTGAACTGGCTTTAGCAAAATTGTGTGCGAAAAGAAAATTCAAAAGTATCAAAGAATTATTTGCTAATAAGCAAACTAAAGGTACTCTTTTTAGTTAACTCGTAGTTTGCAACTTATCCGTGAAATTTTATCTTTTGCAGGGTCATTTGTAAGATATTCTGTTTGTTTTATACTTGCAGAACACAGGATATTTTTTTTTTGTTGAGAAAAATAAAATAGATTCTTGTATCCTGCTTCTATTATGTTTATATATGTGGTAAATAGTTCATACAATATAAGATATTTGTCCTAAATATAAAAAACTAATCATAAATACCTTAATCTTTGATCATATGAATTAATAAACAAACTGCCTAAAAACTAGTAAATCAAATACTGGAATTGAATTTCTAATTTTGATCTTCGCAGGACTCCAAGTGCTAGTTTTCTGCTTAACCCAGGTATAAAAGTTCCTAGGTTCCTTAGCCGCCTGTGTATTCTCTCTCTCTCTCTCCTCAATCCATATTTTTGGCAAGTCTGGAGAAATTAGGAAAAAGAGACTAGGGAGGGATTTGTTGAAACTTCGCGACCGCACAAACGGCTACGCAGGTTGCCAGCCACAGGCTAGTCTTCGATATTCCTGGTCCGTGCTTGATCTAGCAACGATATGTTGCTTCTCCGAGCTCCATGAGATGAGGTTTGGTCCGAAATATATACAAAAATCTGTTGTGGATCTACGATCATCCGGGCCACTTGTCCAATAATTGGCATCCGAATAGGTATGAAGTGAGGAAAGCTCGAATTTGCGAATATTCTAAGCCATGATAAATGGTTCCCTTAAGATACCGAAGAACACGTTTTACCACCGTCTAATGATCTTCGACTGGAAAATGCATAAATCGAGAGAGCCTATTTACCGCAAACGAAATGTCTGGTTGAGAAATGGTGATGTATTGAAGAGAAGAGCACCAACCATGCTTCGATACTCGAACATATTGGTGAGACGAATACATGTGCATTTGAAAAGCAATCAACCAGAAGCAATGGGAGATAATGTTGGCTCAAATTTCCTAGGATTTGATTATCTCAAAATAAAGTCGATAATACTAATCGAATTGCGTAAGTGACTTTTGTAAAGATAAAAGACATAGCCCGCAAAAGAATCAAGACGTCCAAGAATAATCAAGAGCAATAAAAGAATCAAGACATCGAAAATCACATCGAAGATTTCGCAAGTTGAGATATCACATCATCTCCTAAATAACCAAATATGTATCTCTAAACTTGTCGTTGAAATGATTAAACTCAAGAAAATAAAATGATTATATTCAAAACAATACAAAAATTAAAAAAATATGTGTCTTGAGCTCTGGTGCGTCATGACGGACAATATCATGCGTCAAGACGCACCTACAGGCCATATACACTCTTTTTTTACTCGTATAGTCCATCATGACGCAATCACCAAGCGTCATGACAGACCAAGGGAAGAAAATGTGACTTAAGTTCAATTGCGTCATGACGCAACCACATGTCACAACCTATTACACTTGTACTGTCCGTCATGACGCATGATATCTTGCATCATGATGGAACATCACGAGATTTTCCCAGGAAGGTGTTCGTTGTAACGAACCTTTCAAGGGTTCGAACGAACCCTTCAGTACAAGGTAGTTCCGTCATGACGGACCATTTCTACCGACATGACAGTAAGCCTGGATTTTGAATATAACCCTTGTAACGGCTAGTTTAACTTGCTATGCGTCGTGACGCACCATATCGTGCGTCATGACGCACTGTACAAAAAACTTAGATTTATGAGAGGACTATGTGTTCCATAAATAGTTTCCCTCTTAGATTTCTCTCTCCAACTCTTTCACACATTTTAGAGCAATCAAAAATAAAGAAACCTAGCCAAAAATATTGAGGTTATCATTCCAAACATTCTTATGGATTATTAGATCTACTTTCGAATCCAATCAAATACGATTCCATGCAACTTGTGTGACCGATCACGTTTTAGTTCGTATTAGATAAATTGTAATAGGCTAGTACAAGAGTTGTAAAGCCCGCCATAGATCGATAGAAGCGTGTAAATCGATCTAGGGAAAACCTTGTAATTGTTTGATTTGGGTATTCAATCGAAAGCCAAAAATACGCAAGGAAACCTCGGAGACGTAGGTACTTGCAATCAATCGAGTCGGTCGATTGAGCAAGTAGTCGATGAGTTAAAGCTACATAGCAACCCCCTGCCGAACTCCGTAAACAAATGTCGTGTGTTATTTGTTTCGGTATTGTATTTCTTTTTCTAATTTATTTACGCTTTCGCACAATATTGTACTTGTATACCATTATAGCGAAAATTGGATCTTAGCACTTCCTATTCACCCCCCTCTAGATATTAATTAAACAACAGAGAACATAAGCTTGACACCATCCATTTTGGCTTTTGAGAGAATAAAATGCACATATATAGAGTTTGATTTAGATGAATTCCATCCGACGGAAAAATTCCATTCTTAGACGGGTTATCGTTCATACAAAACCGTCGATAATAACATACCGTCGCTATTGGCTTTCTTCGACGGGCCGTCGTTGATACTTATTATTAACGACGCAGCTTTTAGCGACGGGCTTTTGGCAACGGTTTGCCGTCGGTGAAGTTATTGCTGACGATATAGGCTATTTTTAGTGATGGGGACAACCGTCGCAGATAATGTGGTCAGTTGTAGTGATGTATATCATGAATACCCCGAAAAACTGTATCAGATTGTTGTTTACAACCTTTGGCTCATCGAGATTATGAATCACTCATCGAGATTATGGATCCACTCATTTACAACCACGCAATTATTACCCGTAACAATAATATCATCAACATAAATGAGAGAAAATTTGTATCGGATTATCGTTGTGGAATAAAAAAAGAGGAAACAGAGGAAGAGGATATAAACCCGAAGTGAAGGAGATATGCACGGAACTTGTGGAACCACACCCTCTAAGTTTGTTTCAACCCGTAAAGAGCCTTTTTCAATAAGCACACGTGATTTGGAAAGTCTGAATGGAATAAGTCTGGTGGTTGCGATATGTACATTGTTTCAACGAATTCGCCATGGAGAAACGCGTTGTTAACGTATAATTGACGTAACATCCATCCTCGAGATACGATAATTGATAAAATAACTTGAATAATGGCCGGTTTTATTGCCGGGCTAAACATTTCCATGTAGTCAACACCTTTGGTTTGATTATAGCCTTTTGGTACAAGACGGGCTTTGTGTCGCTCAATCGACCCGTCGGATCTTTGTTTGAGTTCAATGACCCATTTACGCCTTACAATGTTTTGATTCGTGGGAGGGGGTATTAAAATCCACGTCTTGTTTTGGACAAGTGTGTCAACTTCGGCGGCCGTTGCTTTTCTTCATGGTAATGATTTGTTACCGGTAGTGAAACACGTGGGTTCTGTTGGTTCAAATTTTTTAGGATTTGATTATCTCAAAATAATGTCGATACTACTAATCAAATTGAGTAAGTGACAATTGTTGAGATAAAGACGTAGCCCACAAAACTAATGGAGAGAAATATCTCCCCTATTGGGTTTCTCTCCTCAACTCTTCTACATTATTTCAGACACAAACTAATAGAGAGAAACTTAGCCAAATATCTTGAGCTCAATATTTCAAACATTCTTAGGGATTATTAGATCCATTTTCGAATCCAATCAAATATGATTCCCAACTTGCATGACCGATCACATGTTAATTCTTAGGTACTTGTATTCAATTTAATCGGTCGAATGAGCAAGTAGCCGATGAGTTAAACCTACATAGCAATCACCTACCGAACTCCGTAAACAAATATCTTGTGTTATTTGATTTGGTATCTTTCTTTTTTATTTCAAATTTATTTACGCTTTTGTATTTCACCAAAATTGTATACCATTACAAAAAATTGGACCTTACGATTATCTATTCACGTCCCCCCCCCCCCCCCAGGTCTTAATTAAACAACACAACTTTCTTGTCTGGCCAACACGGTCTACAACACTTAATTCCTTCAAATATAAATATTAGAATCAAATTTCAACTGTATAGATATGATACATATCATTTGAGAATGTCATATATTCAATTTAATGGAAAAAAAAATACATATATCATCCTTAATCATAATACTTAAAAAAATTAATGGTACAAAATATTTACAACAGTATTTATCAGTAAAAAAAATTGAAATTTTCTTTGGAATTAATTTAAATTATATAGATAAGTTTAGGATAAATTTTTCTAGGTTTTGAGTTTTCCTTTATGAAAATCCAAAAATTTATTGAAATGGACGGTTTTCAAAATATGTTATCGATTTTGGTAGATAGAAAAATAAAAATGGTACAAAATTTATTGTATAACATATCTAGGTGATATAGATAAACCTATGCGATTGAAATTTAATTTTAATATTTAGATTTTGAGAAATTATCGTCATTGGTCGCATTGGCCGTACAATAGTGTTGGCCATATATATATATATATATATATATATATATATATATATATATAGGGATATGCTCAATGGCCAACATTCTTGTTTGGCCAACGCGACCAACAACGCTTATTTCTCACAATCTATGAATGAAAATTAAATTTGAACCGTATCGATGTAATCAATATCACTTGAGAATGTTATAGATTCAATTTTATGAAAATAAAAAAATCTATCATATTCATCATGATACGTAAAAATATGAATGGTTAATATGAAAGAAATACAGTTTCGGATCAACCGTAAAAGTTTACATATAAGGATATATGAACATGAATGTTCATGGGTTGATTAAATGCATAATATGATTGTGCAAAGTTAAGTTCCAGCGAGTGGTTTGTTCGAACTAACCGTCGGGTCCGTTCGAACGGACCGCTACGAGTGTCAAATGATTTTACACATATTCATTCCAGGGATTGGTTCGTTCGAACCAACATTGGTGTTCGTTCGAACGGACGACTACGAATGATATTTGGAATTAACACTGAAATGAGACAGGAGATAGTTCGTTCGAATGAACCGTAAAGGTGCATTCGAACGGACCTCTTCGAGCATAAAATAGTTGTATACATACTCATGACAGGAAGCAGTCCGCTCGAACGAACTGTATGTTGCGTTCGGACGAACATGCTGCTGGAAGTGTAAATTGGATATACACAACCTTTCAGCTAATCCTTATCCTATTTTAGTATAAATAGGATGTTTCTCTCTTCTCTATTCAGTCAATTGAAGTCAAATCCAGTCTATCATTCTATCAAGGAGTTGAAAGAGTGCGAAGAAAGAGAGAAAGAGAAAAGAGTTTTCTCCGTCTAGAGAATCTAGGCAGTTGCACCCGCGACCGAGGAGCTACGACTCACGGTAGATATGGGTAGAGGAGCGACACTTGTGGCTCTTCGTTGTGATCAAACGTGACATGGGACGCACGAAGACAACCGGAGGCGTGTCGAGACGGTGGGAGACGTATGGTATGGGACGCACAGGCTAGTCACCAACGTGACACCGAAGAAGAGAAGGATGCGAGCATCAACCCGTCGTGCGTGATCAATTTGACGCTGGTAATCGTCTATCCTACTTTGCATCGTACCCTCGATATCGAAGCGTGATCTCGGGATTTGGGACCCGGACCGGGACTTCATATCCGCTACGCGGGCCCGGGGTCGGGATAATTCCCTTCATAATAACATTTACGACATGATTCCTCATGAAATAAATTTTAAAACTCGAATTTTTGCATTGGATTTCATTTAAGTTATATAGATTGGGTTAGGATAAAATTTTACTATGTTTCGACTTTTTCTTCATGAAAATCTAAAATTTTACCGAAATGGACGGTTGTGAAAATTTGGTATTTGTTTTGTTAGATAGAAAAATTCAAACCATACAAAATTTATTTTACAACATATCTAGATGATATAGATCACATCTATATGGTTAAGCTTTAATTTTCATCTATATATTTTGAAAAATGAGCGTTGTTGGCCAATGTTGGCCAAATAAGTATGTTGGACATTGAGCCTAGCCCATATATATATTTATATATATATATATAGGGGCAGGTTCTATGAAGTCCCTATTTGGAGTCCTTATTTGGAGTCCCAATCTTGACCATCCATTTGTTTTGATGAACGGCTCAGATATGCTAAAAAGATATAACACTGCCCAGCATTAACTATTTGCACAAACCTCTTCTCTCTCTAACCCACATCCCATTCTTGCAAATTGGATCTCTCTCTCTCTCTCTCCAGAAACCATCAAATCTCTCCCCTTTCTCGTGAGCCACGAATCTGGACCTCCCTCTCAGGTGCAACGAAGTCTCCCCGAGCGAGAGATTGCCACCGCTCTTCTTCCTCTCGCCTGGCAGGTTTTCTCTATTCTTCTTCCTCTCTAGCTGCATTTTTCTGACGATTTTTGCTGAACTTTTTCTGAATTTGTGTTGCAACCCATTAATCTTGATAAGAAAAAACTTGATATGTCCAGTATATCTACATCTTGATAATTGCAAAAGGTATTTGTACTGTAATTTGTGTATCAATGATATTCGAAATTCAAATTCAATAGGTTTTGAATATCTGATATTGAATGGTCTCACTTAATTTGTTAAATCCTCGGTTATTACTCAAAATTGAAAAATGTATTGGTTCACAAATAAAAAATTCGGCAGTATAACTGCTATATACTTGTGTATAAAATGCCATTGTTAACTTACAGGCCTAATTAGGGGTCCATTAATTCGTATTGGTAATTATTGGCTCTACTAGGATTTGATTAGTAATTATTGGTAAATAGTTGCCGATTAGTGTTTTTTTTATGTAATTTTGTTGATTTTTAGTATAATTAAAATTACTTTTTTTTTCCAGGATTCGAGAATAATTGACGCTACAAGTTGTGTTGGATACTATTTGTAATTAATCTCAATTGCAATTAATCTCTGAAATTAAAGATTGATTTCTGAAATTCGGTAAAGGTTTAGCCTTTAGCTGCCTCCTCGTGCGAGACAATCTTCTCTAGATCTTCTTGTGCAACAACCTTCTTTCGAGTAGATTTAAGAAAATTATAATTGAATGAGGTGAATGTATATGAATTGGTTTTGGTTATGATAATTGTAATTCGAGTAGGGTTAAGAAAATTGTAATTGAATGAGGTGAAAATATACAAACTGTAATTGAACGAAGTGAATTGTAATTCGAGTTGGGGTTATATATGAAATTAATTGGTTTATGGTTATGATAGTTGTGATTTGAGTAGGGTCATGGCGATTTTTTTATTTTTTCTTTTAAAACCTGTAGCTGTGCATCCATTTTCAAGAAACCAAATAAATTTATTAAAGACCTAAAACATGCATAAACTTATTTTACAGACCAAAAGTAAAACTCTAAATTTAAAGGAAATAGAACAACTATATAAAACTTAAAAAACATAATCAAATACTAAGCATAAAGATTCATTATCGATTCAACAAAAGGATTATGAGTTGCTTAACGATAAAAATTAAAATTCGCAAAACCCTAAACTTACAAAAAGAACATGAAATCCTAATAATGAGATAAAACTAATTCTCCTCCTCGCTGCCACTTTCAGAATCTGATAGTTCCATTGCACCTATAATGATACAAAAAAAAATAATAAGTACAGTAAATTTCTAACATTTTAAAATTACACAAATAAAAAAGAAGAAAAATGCACCTTTATAATTTTTACTCGTTGGATTCTCTGGACAAGTTCGTTTATCATGGAATACAAGTTTTTTGCAACATTTACAGTGTAATATGAAACATTTTTTTGTAAATTACTCAATTACTAATGTATTGTTGAGGAAGAGTCGAAATTTACCTCGGGCTCCACGCCATTGCCGCTTGAGCTAGCACCAGAGGCCATTTGAACAACGAGAAATTGTCAGACAAAGAGAAGTGTCCGGTGAAGAGAACTCGCACCTTCTTTTCAAAGTGAGAAAATCAGCGTGAGATTGAGAGTGAGAGAGTTCAGAGAGGGAGAGAGTTCAGAGTTACAATTACAATTACATACAGCATCAAAGGGAGAGAGACAGAGAGTTAAGCACGAGAGAGAGAGTCCATGAAGAAATGAATACGAAGAGTCATGCTCATGCATGATGAAAGAGAAAAATAAAAAGATGTGCATTGATCTTTATTTTATTATTTTGCAAAGTTATTCACGTGAGAGAGGGAGAAGCTCAACAGTTCGGGCAGGGTTTAATTCTGGGCAGTGTTATAATTTTGAGCAAATCTGAGCCCTTCATCAGATACAAATAAATGGTCAAAATTGGGACTCCAAATAAGGACTTCAAATAGGGACTCCATGGAACCATTCCCATATATATATATATATATATATATATATATATATATATGCTAACAAGAAATCCATAAAAAAAAAATCCAAAAAAGAATTCAAAGACCAAAATATACGATTGAAATTAGCAAAATAAATTATTGTATTTATCAAAATATACTATTGAAATTAGCAAAATATATGTTGGCCATTAATGTATTGGTCGGAACATCCTCCAACGATTGTTGGACCATACTCGAATCCCAAGATTAGGACTCAAAATAAATACTCGAAATAAGATCTCAACGAACCGATATATTTGATCTGTGATATATTTAATTTTTGGATACATAACGAATTAATCCAAAAAACTTGCAAACAATAAAACCTAGCGTGCCCCATTTGATCAACCTTGCATGCAGACCTCAACCATTAACTACTACGTAATCATGAACTGCTCCTTATTGGTGCGCATTCATGGCTTCTTAACTCCAAATTCTTTTGAGTTGCAAATATTCCATAATTGTAGAACAAGATATTTGAATAAAATACACTGTTTTTTATGGGTTTAGAGGCAAATGTTTCAAATTCTCAGTAATAATTACCAACTAGAAAATAAATTGAGCCACCTCTCCGTTGGTTGTAGTGGCATGAATACATTTGATGTGTATTTCTTTCCTGATTAATGTTTGATAAATTATAGTCTATCTTCACCATTAAATTTCAACCCACTTTGTTGTTAGTACTCTTTCATTATAAATAGCATTTAATTGGTAATTAGTACATTTTATTGCGCATAGTTGCAAGAAATTAAAAGTTGTTCTCCTAACAAACATGGCATTAATTATGAATTTGAATATTCTGCATACTACAACTTCATATTTTTCAAGACGGAAGTTGATATTCTTCGAGAAACAAGTACATATTCAATATTTCTACGAATTGAGATTAACTTTATCCAGAACTTATCTTTGTATAATTAAATCTCAATTCATAAAATAAGAAATCATTAAAAACTCAAGTTAATGTCTAGTTGTGACTTAGAATATTATAGACCAGTCTTCGAACGATCTTCTATTGTGTTCGAATGATATCTACTCAAATGATCAAAATATTCGAAGTCACGGATAACGTTCGAACGTTATTGGTTTGCGTTCCAACGTTGAAGGCCATTTTTGTTCTAGGGGCCATATGGCACCAAATCTTATAGTTAGTGTTCGAACGATTTCCATTGCGTTCGAACGTTATCTAAACCAATAATCTTTTTTCAAACATTCAAAACCGGAACATAAGTCGAGATGTTGAATTTTGTGTTGTAACGTTATGTTCATAAATGCAATGATTTCTGTCCCAGAGGCTAGTTTGATTAGACGTCGTTCGAACGCCAAGTAACTGCTTTCGAATGCTCTGTGTTGTCAAACAAGATTTTTGAGGAATGTATCATACTTTTATAAATACATCACCTCATACATTTCTCTCTCCAATTCTTACAAATTATTTTAGCAAAATCTGAAAGAGAGAAATATTGGTAGAGCTTTAATCTTCTCAAGATATTCTAGTAAATCAAATCTCAATCCTTCCTTCCCCTTCAAGCGAATTTTAATTCGTGTGAACGAATCGTAGGTTAGCTCGATATGATTATATTTTTGTTAGGCTAGCAATTCGTTTTGGGAAGACATAATCCAATCCGAAAGAAGTTTGTAATTCGACTTTGGAAATCGTGTAATCTTTCATTTGGAAAAGTGAATAGTCTCGAAAAAGCACAAATAGGCCGCGTGATATCCGCTGAGATGTAGACACTTGTGAACGTTAATTCGGTTAACTAACAAGTAAAGGGTAGTTAAAACTAAGTACAACTATCGGCCAAACTCCGTTTACAAATATTGTGTTCACTTGATCTGCGTCATATTATTTTCTTTGGATTAATTGCTTTCCGCACTATTTATATTTTAGTTAGTTAACACAAGTCTACTTGAGACTGAATTTGATACAATTTCAGGATCGTTTTTCCTTGATTTACCTGCAAAATCACATATCCTCGAACTGAAATTGGTTAAATTAAATCATGAATTGAAGATATTCCTCCACCTATCAATATTAGCATAGTTAATGGTATTGAACACATACCTCGACTATCTTCATCAAATCAAATTCAAAATTCAGCAAGTGTCTGTTCAATTCGATGCAGTTTCGTCAATTTATTTGCCTCCTCTGTCTTCCCCTCGTCAACTTGAATAAGAACAAATGCAAGATCTCTGGTGACTTCAGTGAGATATGCCTCTCGTTAAAATCTGCGACATCTCTGAACTTGAACAAAATAATGTAAAATTCATCATACACAAAACTAATAAGTATCTTTTGCCAATATCGCAAAAGGTCGTGATAAAAATAAATCAATTAATAATTGAAATTGCAGAAATTCACAAAAGAAAGTACATGAAAGAAACACTTTGACCAGATCTGAAGCACTCTCTAGGGTTTGCAAATGAAGCTCCCTAATTGGAAAATCGTGATGTGGATGCTCGGCCTTGTGCGCCAGGAAAATCGGCCGCTATCTCCTGCTAGGGTTTCTCATGAGTCGAGCCGTTTTTTCAGGAAAAAGGTCAAATGGCACAATTTCATGAGCTCAAACATCGGGAAAAGAGTTTACCTGTACGAAATTTTCAGAATACATCAGAATATCGACGAAATCATTGCAATTCATCACTGACAGAAGAAGAACAGCCCAACAAATTAGCAAAAAAAAAGTCGAAAGCTTCGTTCTTTACGAAAATTAACAAATTGGATCAAGAACGATGAACACACCTTAATCTTGAGGAGAACAATCGAACCGACCCGTCGTCGCCCGAGCAAACGACTCCACAATCGCCCCAGTCGCTGCTTGCTTCTTGCCATGGCCTTTTTGGTCGCTTGAGAAGATGAATCAGAGCTACTCCGGTTGTCGCTCGAAGAAAAAAGGCTGGACAACCTCCACCGTCTTCTCTTCCCTCTTTCTTCACCATCAAACAGACGAAACGGCGTTCCTCTAGGGCCTTACGAACCCGGCGCCAGTTTTAGACAACAGCCCAATCCAAGAAAAGGCGCAGGACCGCCTTCTCCTTCGCAGCTCGTCGCCCTCTGAAACCCTAGAAATCGCCTTGGTCTCGCGGGTTTGACGTTTGGGTGTTCTTCTGAGAGAATGAGAGCAAGAAGCGAGAGCGGGAAGAAGGGATTATATTCAGAGAAGCTACAGTAACTACGACTACAGTAACTTCGACGTGGAAGCGGGATTTTACGGCCCAATGTTACCGATTAGAACTATTAATAATAACTCGTACAAAGGCGTTCAAATACATAATATATAAAGAATAAATTCGAAAGTTCAATGTACATCATGGATGACAACTGAGTTTAATGTAATGAATCGTGTAAATTCAATGCATATTTCATCATGGATGACAACTATGAATTGAATCTAATGAATCGCGCGGTCGGACACGTGGTACATTCAGGAATGAATAGTGCATTCGAACTGATTACGGATGTGTTTGAACTCATCAGTACAATTTACATTATATGTTCGAACAAATGATTGATATGTTCAAAGTCATCTGTGCCACTATCGATTCAAAATTATGAAAGGATGCATTATAATTCGTTTGTGTAGTGTTTTTCTTGTATTGTAATGAATATTTATGAACTTAAATTGAGTATTAAGGACTTGATCACCTAATTAGAGTTTTTCCCATATTTTTTGGACTAACTTTGTGTGAACGTAGTACAATTGCAACTCGCTCAAAAAATTTATGAATGCTTATTCAGTTACTCTTCGTCTTGACCAAGTTCGGTGTTATGCAGGGCCGGCCCAACGATTTTGCGTACTCGAAGCCAAATTGAAAATGAACCCGTAAATTAATTAGGAAGAAATCAAAGAAATCCCCACCAAAATCGTCAAAAAATCGAGAAATTCCAATGTCTAGCTCCAAACTCGAAAATATCCAAATTCTCCTCAAATCCCCACTCAAATCTCTTGAAATCCACTCAATATCCAAGAATGAACCTCCACTAACATTCTTCTTGATTAAACACCCGAAATTGTGTAGAAATTTCAAAAAAAAAATCAAAGCCGCGAGCTCTTTTTTTTTTGGCGAAATACCACCAGAGAACCAGAGAGGCGGAAAGAAAATAGATTAATAGTTTCAGTAGGTTGTTGGATCTCAGATCACCAAATTCTCTTCTTTTTATTGGGTTCAGTGGGTTATAAGATTAATGGGTTAATTGGTTTGTAAAATAATTTATTGGATCTCAGACCCCATAAATACCAGAACCCGATAAAAAAAGTTTCCACCAAATTTCTGTATTGGGTTATTGGAATAATTTATGGGTTCTTAGTTTTTATTGGGATATAGTAAAAAGTTTATTTATTTGGACCCCATAAATATCACAACCCGAGCCCAAGCTTCAATGGCCTTATGCATGGGTTATGCATGGGTCAGGCCTTATGCCCTAGGCCAAATAAATTGGACTTGGAATATTTTATTTGATTATATATGAGTGAGTGTATGGGTGTTTTATTTGGATAAGTGTTGTACAGGATGTAAATAGAATAAAATGTATCGCAAACGGACGACTTTTCATGCTAATATAGTATAAAGTTCGTTCCACAAGGAGTGAATGAGTACTTGTCAAATATAAAGTTCGTGCAAGTTGGATCGATCAAAAAAAGAGGTGTTTGAAATCACGAAAAGAGAAGAAAGACGAGCAAGTAAATCGAAGTTTCGTCATAATGGAGAAATTCTAGGGGTTTCGGGTTCAGTTTCGACTAATGTTGTTTCCTAAGGTATTCGGATACAAGATATAGCCAATGCTACAGATATCACATATCGCTTACAGATCGGTCAGTCACCGATAAGAGATATGACCGACATAACGGATTTATAGCGGAAAATATCAGTGGTATAGCGGCTATGTACTTTTTAATATTAATATATTAAATTGATTATTATAACATTAATATATATTAAATTTCTTAAACTAATTTAAATTTTACATGATTAATATTCAAAATTCAACAATATAACATAAAATTTTCAAGTTAAACTAAAAATACGTTTAAAATTATAACATAAAATTCATAAATAATACAATACAATAAAATAAACTACGAAATCGTGTTCATTAACTATTGGTGTAGATGCGGATGTCCCAAGGAAATGAGAAAGAATAAGGTTTGAGGTCAAATCCTAATTGATGTGGATTTTTTTTATCGTGAAAGCTTAAGTTAGAAGAAGCAAAAATACACTCTCACGCTGTATCAGAGATAGAAAGAAAGAGATGGAAAGAATTGGGTCAAAAATATTAATGAAAATATTGTTAAAAGAGGGCCAGCCCAAAATAATATTCAAAATAAATTATATTTTAAATCCAAATCGGTTCAAACCGGTCCAATATCGGTCCATATCGGCCCATATCGGTCCATGTATCGGTCGACCGATTTACTCGACCGATATGGGACATATCGTAACGGAGGGACACTGATTAGAAATATGAAACCGACATACCGGTCCATATCAGTGATATTTAGAACAGTGAATATAGCTAAGAATTTATCGGTCTCGCGCCGTCTAGATATAGCTAAGAATTTATAGGTTGCGGTGATAATTCTACTACCCCTAAGGTTGGTAAGTTAATAAATTTACGTAAAGAGCATTAATTCATAATGGATCTCCACATTTTACGACCCAAACCCGTTAAGCATTGATCTCTTGGACTAGTACCATGCCATAATACTTTCACAATATAATCACTTCTTCAACATGCACGTATTAATTCAACATCAAAAATTAAAAATTTTAAATTATGATTTTAAAGAAAAAATAACAAAGAAAAGACCGGACCAGAACTTGATCGGTGGTACCAAACAAGATCTCTTCATCCTCGATCAATCGCTGATGGAGAATATAATAATGGTCCAAATCTAAATTTACTACCAGTTCAAATTGCACAGAAAATTTGACCAGATGAGTTGTCACGTAGCTATTATTTTGCCCAAAAATGGCTGGTACAGTACCTTATGATTCCATAAATTTTGTTAATGTTAATCAAAGGTCTATAAATGTTCAAATTTGATTGAATCATAAGTACTTGATAATTCAAGGGATTTTCTTCCGTTTTTGAAGATTGAAAAGGGAGAAGCTTCTCTTTGGGTTCCTCTAATCGATTCCACCGTCGATTCCATATAGGGATGTCAATGGGCCGGATAGAAACCCGAACATGCGGGTACCCGACCCGAACGGGGCGGGTAATACCCGAAAAAAAATACCCGCGGGTCGGGTAATACCCGAAAATAAAATACCCGGTTCGGGTTCGGGTCGGGTTCGGGCGGAGTACTACCCGCCCCGCGGGTAACCCGAACCCGTATCCGAAAACTTAAAACCCTAGATTCCCGTGGTTCTCTCTCTCTCTTCTCTTCTCTTCTCTTCTCTCTCTCTCGTGTTCAACTCCACTGGCTCTCTCACTCTCACAGACTCACACCCCAGTACCCCACCTGCGCCCCCTCTCTCTCTTCTCTTCTCTTCTCTCTCTCGTGTTCAACTCCACTGGCTCTCTCACTCTCACAGACTCACACCCCAGTACCCCACCCGCGCCCCTCTCTCTCTCTCTCTCTCTCTCTCTCTCTCTCTCTCTCTCTTGTGTTCAGCCCCTTCATCCTTCAACCCTGAGCCGTCGTTCGCGCTTCGTAGTCGCTGCTCCTGGCGTGGCGAATCCTAGGTGGCGAACCCTAGGTGGACGACGACGCCGCTGCAAGTGGACGACGCTGCTGCAAGTGGACGACGACGCCGCTGCAAGTGGACCCGAACCTGCTGCAAGTGGACGACGACGACGACGCCGCTGCAAGGAAACGACGACGCTGCTGCAAGTGGCGATTTCGGGTAACGGGCATACCCGCGGGTAACGGGTTATCCGCGGGTTCGGGTTCGGGTACAATTTTTTATCCGCGGGTATTTTGGGTTCGGGTTCGGATAATACCCGAAATTTCGGGTTCGGGTATGGAGAAGACTTACCCGAACCCGACCCGCCCCGTTGACATCCCTAATTCCATACCACCCCTACGAAAATTAAAATATCGTCCCCAATTCAAAAATCTTAAAATATTACCTATACCCCTTCTTTCCATATTGTGTATCCTTAATCCTTTATTTATACATGAATATGAGATTAAACAAAAGGGTAAATTTTGGAACTTACAAAAAATATATTCACGATATTTCTAGTTTTGTGGGGTATATATGAAATTAAATTACAATTCTTACTTTGGTGTCGATATTATCGATACACTCAAGGACGAAATCGGGATTTCAACTGAGAATCTCCTCCTTTGAGGAAGAATCATATAATTGGACTCTCGCATCCAGCTGGCACTCTGGTAAATTCGCAAAAAGTTTTTCTCGAGACACAAGGCTTTTGCAGAAGATAGTGATACCTATTATGTATTATTATGGTTTAATTAGGCTAAACTGAGATTTAGTAGAGTAATTAGATTTAGGGGTTATTGGTTGCTTGATTAGCAAATTGGGGGTAAAATAAATTAGGTTGAATTTCAGGTTTAAATTAAGTCCAATTATTATCACATATGATTCAGTCACTTTTCTTTGAGAATCAAGCCCAAAAATCTGAACATTCCTTGTCAAAGGATAGTGCTAAATTACAACCCGTTTTGTTTGATTATTATAAAAATATTGATTAATTAAACAAATAACACAAGGAAATCTATTTAATTAAACAAAAATCTGAACGCACTATAATGTTTTTTAACCGTTAGATTTGTATTGAGATTTGTGCATTCAATGATGTGCACAAACCTTCATGATCATCATAAGAAAAACACAAATCTCAATGCAAATCTAATGGTTAAAAAATATTAAGTACCAAACTGTTGGTACTTAATTAAGTAGGTTAGTCTATATATATATATATATATATATATATATATATATATATATATATATATATATATAATTTGTATAATTTGTACTAATTAACGACATATATAATATATTAAACTTGATTTTACGATTGTGATTTTAAATCACTCACAAATCATTAGTTTCTATATGATATTTGAATTAATATCAAACAAAATATAATATACGGATTCGGATCCGGTTCCGGATACTCGAATCCGGTTCCGAGTATCCGGATCCTAAAAATACTTTGATCCGGAACATGAATTCGGTCCCGACTCCAAAACCGAAAATCGGATTCGGCTCCAGTTCCAAAATGTGTAACCATATCCATATCCGGATCCACTCGGATCCGGATATTTTTTTCGAATCTGCATATTTCTTCGGATACGGTTCGGGTCGGTTCGGACAATAAATACCCACACCATTGACACCCGAACCCAGTTAAAAATCTAAAATCATAACTTACAAGCAATTAATTGCCTGGGCTGTGATGGGCTGGATCAAAATTTATTTTCATTAATTTTTGGTTTGGATCCAAGTTTTACCAATCTATTTATTGGGCTTACTTCTTTACCTTCATTAACGCTCGTAAAAAATATAAACAAATAATTTGTAGTATTATTTTAATTTTAAATTTTAAACCTTGAAAAAGATAAACAAATGAATAATAGTTTTACATGGTCGTTTGGATTTGATCAGTTTTTCAAAATTAAAAACCAAACTGAAAAAGATTAAACCCGAATAAATGCAATTTTCAAATTTAATAAACGGAATCAATTTGATCGACTTGGACTTTTTCAATTCAATTTCCAGAGGAAGCAAATTGTTTAAACATCTCCTGAATCAAACTGTACCTGCCGAATATTCCTTCTTTTATTTCTTTTATTTGTTAATATAAACATAATTTTTAAATCTGATGATGCAAATATTTGCATGTGTGTGGTTAATTAATTAGTGTTAATCAAAGATTCAGAATGCTCGCGACAGGTAAGTTATTAATTAGGTTAGGGCTCATAGAGACGCAATTTGCAAATATTATATTACTTAATAAGTAATAAGTAATAAGACAAGAATATAGGGGAATCCATCCACCTATCAACATTTGTATCATATTATGTTTAGCTATTACTTAATTTGTACGAGTTATCTAGAATTTATGTTTAATTAGCTATTATAAAAATTTATATTATGGTAAGAAAAAATATATCCAGAATATCAATATATCATGCATTTGAAAAATATATCCTACATCTAAAATAATTATGACAATACAAACTAACATTGTATTGGTACTTAAAAATGATATAACATGTAACTAAGAACAAATATATTGTGTACCTAAAACGATAAATTTAATTTAGAAAGTATAACAAAAAAATATATTGTATTTCAATAAGTTATTACTAAAAAAATCGTACATTATGAAAATTTGAGAAAGAAAAATAAATTATCAAAAATCCATAGTCTAGTTGGTTGAGAAAAATAAATTATCAAAAATAAATTGATTTGTCAATGAATAGACTGGTTGGTTGAATTTGAGACACAAAAAATCATATGTTGTGAGAGATTGTGGATTCGATCTCAATTGACATCAATGGATGTATGACATATGAACATTCTTCATTTATTATCAAAATATATGTATATATTACAGCCTAAAGCTTTTTTGGACAAAAATTGTAATATTGTTATTTCAATTTTAAACATTAAACCTTGAAAATAATAATCATAATAATAATAATAATAATCATAATAATAATAATAATAATAATAATAATGGTGTTACATGACTTTTTGGATATAATTTAATCGGTGTTTAAAAAAACGAAACCATATCGAATAAAGGCGAGAGGTTGAAAAGGTACCGACTATTCAAAAGTCGAAATCATTTAATTATTGAACCAACTCTTGTAACCATCAACCAACTGTATGAAAGGCTTAACAGCCTTCGACTTTTCAAAAGTCGATCACTTTTTGTCACCGCCTCGGGAACCCGCTGCATTCATACCCAATTCCCATTTGTTACCTCCCAACAACCGGCATTGAAAAGCCCTCGACTTTTGAAAAGTCGAGCAATTTGCTCTATAAATATACAACACCCCTTCCCTCCTCATTCATCTCTCACTCTGTCTCGTTTTCTCTCTCTCTCTCTCTCTCTCTCTCTCTCTCTCTCTCTCTCTCTCTCTCTCTCTCTCTCTCTCTCTCTCTCTCTCTCTCTTTCGCTCACCGTCTCTTAAATATTATATTTAGTCTCACTCAAAAAATATCTCTTGATGATGGAGTTTTGTCGGATCCGATAGAGACGGACATACTATTTTCACAACAAAATCATCGGTCTGAAAGAATTCGTGATGATAGAGCCGCTATTCGGTTTGAACAAAAATCCACGTCATGGAAAACATGGAAAATTTCGAACTCGAGAATGGTGAACCAACTAAAACCATTGGGTTTTTATCCAATCATGCATTATGCGGTCAATGAGTTGAATCAATCACTTCTCACGGCTTTAGTCAAACGGTTGCGTCCGGAAACGAATACATTCCACATGCGATGTGGTGAAATGACTGTCACCCTTCGTGATGTCGCGCTTATGACTGGATTGTGCGGGGACGGTAATCTCGTTATAACTCCATTTATTTCTTAATCTAATTTGAAACAAAAAGTGATTAGACTACTCGGACGATGTCCAGATGAATGGACGAAAGAAAAAACCCGTCTAAAATTGCGTTGGTTGCTTAATAATTTCAAACAATCGAGTCAAGGTAGAGACCAGTAGTATTGTGATCAACGAAATCGGGCGTGTATTCTATATTTTTTGGGTTCCGTCTTGTTTTACGACTCGAGCACGACTTTGGTTCCGGCAAGGTACATTTTGCTTTTAGAGGATTTTGATTGACGTAGAAAGTACGCGTGGGGAGCTGCTGCATTGGCTCATTTATACAACGCGTTCTCATTTGCAGATGTGATTGAGAATGACCATTCATATGGATGGTTCTCTCTTCTTCGTGTAATTAAAAAATTGTAACATTTTATTTAATAAAAAAATTTAAAATTGGATAGGCATGGTCTTGTTACCATTTGTTACGGGGAGACCTCAGATTGTTTCCTGTCAAGAAGTTCCTGATAAAATGGTGCCTCTTGTGTCGAAATGAACTAGAGCGAATATTTCGTACAAAAAAACAATCTTGTGGGATGTTTTGATGATCTCGAAAAACACAAGTAAATATTTTTTTATTTGTATTTATTTATTTAGGTTGAGTGGGATCTATACCATGACGAGTTGCTTCAACATGTCCTCGCAGCATGTACTCAGGGGCATCGTGTGTGGAGGGATCGGGTCCCTTTTAATTCGTTTTGATAAAATTCAAATGCATCATCTCCATCGAGTATTGGTTCGGTTCGGATTAAAGTAGCACATGGAATCGATACAAAAAGTGTCTGGCAAGACAAAATATGATGGAGGTATTCGAATCCACGGTGACTTGGTGGAATCATCGCCTCGATTATGTAGTCCGATAGTCGGATGATATTCTCGAGGTGACATACGACAGAGATCGTGACTACATGAGTTGGGACTTGCAGAAAACTCAGAGACGGATTTGTGGACATCCAGTTTTGCCGATTAGAGAATTTCAAGACACTGGTCATCGAAGTTGTCAAATGATAAAAAATATATTATTTTTTCAATATATTTTTTAAACTTTTTAATTTTTTTTTAAATTATCTTTTAATGTTTTATAACAAGGCATAATACGTGCGATGATGCGGCATATGGCTCTGAGCGAGGAGGCGTATCGGGAGAGAAATATTGATAGAATAGGTCACAAGCTGAAGGATACGCCAAAGTTGAAGGAAATACAGTTATAGATCAACTAGTAGCATGCACACATGAGGATGGACGAACGTACGCGTTCGTCGATACGATTGGATGCATAATAAGATTACGCAAATCTGACAGAAATAACATAGTCGGTCATGACGGACATATATGTTAATAAGTCATATTACACAAAAATATACAGTCAGTCATGATGGACTGGTTGGTCAGTCATGACGGAACAAAGAGAATTTTGTGTACCAATATGTGAGTATGAGTCATGACTGACTGTATGTCAGTCATGTCGGACTGTATAGTCAGTCATGACGGACTGTAGAGTCAGTCATGACGGACTGTATAGTCATGACAGACTATATAGTCTGTGAGGTGCGTAATGACGGACTGTATAGTCAGTGATGACGGACTATAAGAGTAACTGTTGTTTCTAGTAACCGTGACTAGTGCGTCATGACGGACTGTATGCCAGTCATGACGGACTGTGATCCAAATTCCAGATTAGCAGTTTTCTTTGTACTCATTAATCCTCTAATTAATGAGGTGATTAATATAAGATCTGGATGATCCTTTCCTCTCTCTCTGATCAGTTTTCTATAGAGATTTATGCTTGTGAGACAAGTAATAGAGAGAGCTTGATAATCACCATTAGAGATGAAGTTCAAGCAAGTTTACGGCGATTTTAGGGGAATCGCGCGTAACCGAAAGATGCTAGCTCGAGGTGGATACGAGTAGAGGGATTTCAACCTGAAATCCTCTGTTGTGATCAAACGAGAGCGAGATGAATGATGAACCGGGTGCAATCCGGTTGTATACGACAAACCGGAGCTCCATCGAAGGTGTCGAATCTCGCGGGAATGGGACGTGCGTGTCGCCGAGGATTGGAGCAGAGAAAGGGAAGCAACTATGCGATCAACCCGTCACCGTGATCAATTTCACGTGGTATGGTTCTCTATGAATGAAGAGTTAATTTCATAGGCAGTTGGACATAGATTTGGGATTCGTACTCTCGTATCGACGACGTGGTCCTCGGGATCGGGCGGACCAGGCCTCACAATCCGCTGCGCGGGGCTCGGTAGTGATGTCGATACCCAACGGTGCTATCGGAGCCATCATTGCGATTCGAGAGTCGAATCAATTCCGGATAAAAGTTATTCGAAAAATCATGTAGAATTAGAACATAAATCATGTAGTTACATAATTAGAACCATAGGAAATTTTACTAGAGTTTGATCATGTGATGATCAAAAGCATCTAGAAGTAATCATGAAAGAGTTTCATGATTAATCGTTTTCGAAACGATTCAATTTTCAGAAAATTCACTGCCAAAACTGGATTTCAGAAATAGTCAGTCATGACGGACCTTTTGTCAGTCGTAATGGACAATGATTTCAGAAATAGTCAGTCATGACGGACCGTTTGTCAGTCCTGACGGACACTGTGTGTCGTGTAGTCCAAGAGTTGGAATTGGAGCGTTTGAATGGTCAGTCGTGACGCACTAAATTGTACATCGTGATGGACTGTACACAATTCTCAACGTTTTGACGGACATCATTGTCCGGCATGATGAAAGTTGCACGAAAAGTTTCTGGAAATCTGTGCAAAATTTGATTTGTATAGTCAGTCAAGACGCACATAAGTTAGTCGCGATGGACAATCGAAGTGCGTCGTGACGGATCATAAGTCAGTCACGACGGACAGTGTAATTTTTCAGGAAAATTTTATTTTGGTTATAATAATTCATAATTATGTTCATACAAGTCATTCATCATGATTAAAACTGTTTAGTGATGTAATTATATTATGTCATAAAATCCCTAAGTAATATTTAAGTCATGAAATGCCTTTCATGTCCACAACCTCCGAGGTTGGTCATTACACATTGCACGGTTTCAGGCCAAAGTCGGGCGTGCATTGTTGTATGTATCTACATGAGAGGCACGCGTTAATTGGGAACAGACGCGGGTTCAGGCCAAAGTCGGGCGCGTTTGTAGTCTAAATTGAATAATATGTCGGAACGGTTGTGACTTAACCGTCCAAGCCAATCCGATTGGGGTTCAGGGCATAGTTAGGATGCACAAAACAGAATTCGAATCATATATGATATGGTTCGATACCGAAATCCTATAAAGGGTCAAGAGTCGCATTGGATGTGATTGGATTTATCCTACCTAAATAGTGAGATCCCATTTGTCGTCCAAAGTCACTTGTGGGAGTATCACGAAATATGGGTCATGAAGTGGTATTGGATTTAGAATCCCGAATCAATATTAGGGTTATTGATTTGATAAATTTAACATATTTTATATCATATAAGCATATAGAATATGTACGCACGGGTAGTTGTCAATTCATAACTCATGTAGCAACACCAATATCATATCGATATGATCTATATTAGAGAAAGAAAAGTTTGTGAAACAGAACTACCTTGATTAACACAATATCCTAAGAATGGTTACTAGGCAAGACTGCAAGAGTTACGTGTTCGACACGAAATTTGTGGAACTGATTCACATTTCTAGAATCCATTGGATGGAATACTAGTTTCATTCGAATAAGATTCGCATGGCAAGTACAAGACTTGTTTAATAAACAAGATGACAAAAGTGTCATTCCAAAGGTTGGAAAACCGGTCAACGACTTATCAAAATCCATACATTTTGAATGTGTGTAAATAAGTAAGTTCAGAGGCAAGTGGAGGCTACAAATATTTCATTATATTTAGCAACGATTATTGTAGATATAAAGATATCTATTTAATGTGTTTGAAACATAATTTTGAATAGTTAAAAAACGTTTCGAAATGAAATACGAAGTCAACTAAGTGAGAAAATCAAAGTCATTCGATAAGATCGAAGAGACGAGCATTTTAAGCTATGAGTATGATGATCATCTAGAAAAATTATGAAAAAGTTTTATAATTATTTTCACTCGGAACATCAATGTAGATTAATGTGTCCGAGAAGAGGAATCAAACTTTGTTGGACATAGTTCGATGGATGATAAATCAAAATTAATTTTCCCAAATAAGATTTGGAAATTTGCCCTTAAGACCAAGGTTAATCATGTACCTTGTAAGTCGGTGCAAAGGACCCCATATGTGATATGGATTGGAAAGAAATTAAATTGTGGATTAACGTGGTTTCAGGCCAAAGTCGGGCACGTTAATAGTTCAATGTTAATGAAAACTTCCGATGTTATCTTTTGTAAGATTTAGAGATTTGAATCCGAAAACTGGTTTTGGATAATCTCAATCTCAAATTTGATATGTTCATTTCTTGAGTATTTTTAAAGAAATTGAAGGATACCAATTTTCAAATCCCAATGAAAATGAGATTTTCATAGTTCGAAGAGATACCATCTTAGAGGAGGACTTAGTGTGCATAAGTTTGGAACTTAATGTCACTTATATATCTATGTGGGCTAGTGGGAGATGAATCGATCTCGAAAGGTTTGAGACTCGAAATGGAACATTGAACCGATGAATATGATTGTAATTTCATCAAAAGTTGATGATTCCAAGTCAAGATCACAAAGTAATTTTATAGATCAAATTTAGGCACGTCCCGAATCGATAAATTTTGAATTTATCAAAGAATGTGACAAACGAATCTAGCTCATACATGATGAGTCGATGTACTAAAATGATACTATAAAGGATAAATTTTCATATGGCATGATGCCATGGAATCCATGATTCAATCCATGTATATCATCAAGTTTAGAACTTGATTTAAACATTTCTTAGGGTTTTACCCATAGGATGTGAGCGAGTTTTCAAGGTGAAAAATGACGTGGATTAGAATATGTATACTTACAAAGCAAGGATAGTTGTGGAAAGTTTCAAGAATTCTTGATATGATCATGAAGAAACGGTTTCACAAATAATCACGCTTGATCCATTACGGATTATATTTGCCATTTCACATAGTATGATTATGAGCTTTGACAAATGGATTGTAAGGCCACATTCCTTAATAGGAAAATTAGAGGATGGGTATGTGACACAACCTAATGGTTTTATCAATCCCAAGAATCCGAGAAAAGTATACAAGTTTCAACGATCCATATGATGGATTGAAGAATAATTCATGGAATTGGAATTTCATTCGGATGAAATTATAATTAGTTATAATATTATCAAGAACAAAAGAAAAGCTTTGTGTAGATGTGAAGGTTAGTCGGAGCCACATTACATTTCTTATATTAAAATATATGAACGATATATTATTCGTAGGAAACGATTGTCGTTTCGCTATGAAAGATTTAGGCGAGACCACTTATAAGATAAGCATAAAAATATATAAGATAGATTTGAAATTCCTCGATCTAAATCGAAATATATACATCGTCAAAATATTGAGAATGGTTTTCAATACATAAATCCAAGAACGGATTTCTCCCAAGTGTCGAATGGAGTAAAACTTTTTGAGGATCGATGTGCGACATTGAGCAAAAGAAAAGTAGGAAGATGGATATCTTATGTTTCGGAAATAGAATATTCCAAATACGTCATGATATGCACTAATCTTGAAATATTGTTCATAATAAGCATCGTAATTATCAATGGAATCAAGAGAATAATTCGTTTCGAATGCTTCATATGGTTGATTCGAAAGAATACAATTCGGTTTAAAATGCTTGTATAATGGTTATACGTTACATATGCATAATAGTTATGCAACCTTAAAAACCAGGATTCGCATTGAAAATAATAAATAATATCCTTAAAACTTTTTGAAAGGATTAAGGCTATATTTCTCATATAAAATGGTGAGGAGGATGAATCGGTGATAAAAGTTATACCGATGGCATTTCTCCAAACATACAACACATTTACGAAATGTGTACGTGTTTTTCTTAAAGAAAGATGTGGTTGTATGAAAGAGTTTCACAGCAACTAAAGATCAAAATTATATGATGGAATTAGATCTTATTACAGCTTACGAAGACGAAATTGAAACGTTATGGATCAAGGTGTTGATCATACTTGGTATTGTCCCAAGTAATCGGATTCTATGGTTGTATATTGCGATGGTCGAAATAGCGCAAACCAAAGAAACTGAAATAACATAACACTTCCAAACTTATATTCAATAGGTATCGGATACCTAACGAAAATTGACACTAAGAGGAACGTAGCGGAACCGTTTACAAAACTGCTCTCTCACTAGTGAAGCATGAATGTCATGCGAAGACTATAGGTATAGAGATACCTAGAGGAGGAAAAGATTTGAGTTATAGTTATCTAATACCGATAGTCATCGCATAAATTATAGTCCTAGCAGAGATTATAGGTGTAAACGGTGCATCAACCAATACTTACTCTATATTAGCGCATTTCAAAATTTCAAAATTTTAAATGCATTTATACTTATCTGAAAACTTGTGCGAGGTTGTTTAATTTGATTACAAGAACCTTGAATTATGACTTGTGTGAGCGTCTACATAATAAGTGATTATGTTAAGTAAAACCGTCACATTTCAAAAGTTATATTTCAAAAACGTCCCAAGTCACGATTAGGATACTTATGTGATAAGTATATATCTATTATAAGATAATAGACTAACGTGTACGCTAGCATATTCGCCGAGGTGATGATTATGTTTTGCTAATCATAGGACAAAGATTTTGCGACTCGGGAATATGGATATGCATTAGGTTATGTATATTGTGACTTGACCAAAAGTACGATACCTGAAGGAAATACAGTTTCTGATCAACCGTAAAAGTGTACACAAGGATAAACGAATGTAAGCGTACATTCGTGTTCATATATTTCAGTGGGAAACTCCAAATTGATTTGATCAAATTGGCGTAGTTAGATAATGAGATTATCTATGACTTTGATACAGAAAGTTTTTTCATTTGAACGAATTATCAGTGTCGTTTTTATGGAATACCGAAAGGGTGCGACTGTTTGACATATAGAGACTAAAACGTCCGTATATGTCCAATAGAAACTCCAATCGAGTCCAATCCAATTGGGTTAGTTATGTAATAAGATTATCTAGAACTTTCGTTCACATTCAAAGTCGGTTCGAACGATTTAAGATTTTCGTTTCAACTGAATACTGAAGGGGTGCAAGCAGTTTTCTGTTTGAAAAGGTGTATATTAGATATACATACCTTTTGCCTATCTTTATCTCTAATCAATTAATTCAATCATACTAGCATATAGATTAGTATTTATTTAGAATAATTACTCTCCCTATATAAATCATATGCATTTCGAAAATCTTGTGATAGTGATATAATATGATTATGTCACGAATTATTTAAACATGCATAGGCATGATCCCTCA
Organism: Luzula sylvatica; assembly: GCA_946800325.1. NCBI lineage: Eukaryota > Viridiplantae > Streptophyta > Magnoliopsida > Poales > Juncaceae > Luzula > Luzula sylvatica. The sequence continues at coordinate 70,247,196 of OX326960.1, forward strand.
TAATATTAAAGTCATGGAAATGCCTTCCATGTCCACAACCACCGAGTTTGGTGTTACGTTTCACGTGGGTTCAGGCTAAAGTCGGGCACGTGATATTGTAACTATCGAAAGGGTGGCACGCGTTAAATCAGGACTTGTGAGGCCCAGGCTAAAGTCGACTCACTAGTAGCTTATTTGAACGATACGTTGGATATGGTTGTGACTTAACCGTCCAGGCCAATCCGATTGGAGTTCGGGGCATAGATAGGATGCACACACGGAAATGGGATTGTATATGATACGATCCGTCACCGAAATCCTATAAAGGTTCAAGAGTCGCATATGATGCGATTGGATATAATCCTACCTAAATAACGGGATCCCACCCGATAGGCTAAAGTCACTTGTGGGAGGAACGGAAATATGGGTCTTGAGTGTTATGGACTTGGAGTCCCGTATCGGTATGAGGGTTATCGATTCGATAAAAATAACACATTCATATATTCATCATATAAGCATATAGATTAAGTACGCACGGTTAGGAGCTTAATCTTCATCATTCGTTTAGAATTATGTTTTCAAGCAACACCAAATATATCGATGAGATCAATATGATAGATAGCTTTTGGACTGGAATTACCGTAATTAACCTCGATAGTCAAAGAATAGTTCTTAGACTTAAAGGAATGTGTTGAACACGAAAATGGTAGATTCAGGGCTCAATGCTTTGGCTTTAGAGAAAGTCGGGTTCGATAAACTTAAGAAGGAATCGAACGATAGTATGTGCCTTGTGGTGGCATGTATAGACGCAAATTTCTCAAAATTGTTTTGAGAATTCGGTTGCATACGAAAGTAAAACACAACGCTCATGAAATAGTTTCAAGAGCTAGAGCGCGTTGAATGGTTCGATGCGGCTCAAAGAGTATGTTAATTTTGAGACGCTTTATGGGTCTTTGATTAACACTCGTGTGTTGATGGTACGAGATTTGATCTTCGTGACCGAATATCATATGCATTCCATAGATAAGTCGATTCCGGAATTGCATGAGATGCGATGTAAATTTGAATAGGAGATGCTTGGAGCATCCGAGGAATCCAGAGCATTAAGATGAGTGGATGTCCTTGTAATTCAAAGGCGGGATCGAAAGAAATAAATGTCTAAGGGTATTTTGGGAAATTGTTTTCCAAACAGAAAGTTCGGACAAGGAGTTGTCCAAACTAATGACTCAAAGAACGGTGAAATCCGAGGAGGATTAAACCTAGAAGTTGATTGCTTCTTTTGGCATTGCCGTCTTAGCCATATGAATGAGATACGTGAATCTAGATTCCATATGATGGATTGCTAGAATCATTCGAATTAGATTCGATTGATTGATGCGATACTTATTTATTAGGAAAGATGACAAAGGACTTCATTCTCCAAAGGTTGGAGAAAGATCCAACGAATGATTGGAAATTACATTTAGATGTAAATGTTCTGATAGATTCCGAGGCAAGAGGAGGCTATCGGTATTTTGTTACGTTTACGGACGGTTAAAGTAGATACGGTAATATCTGTTTAATGCATGCCGAAGTAGAGACTTTTGAAAGGTTCAAAGAGTTTCAAAAATAAAATACAAAATCGACTTAGCAAGAAAATCAAAGCCCTTTGATAGGATCGAGGAGGCAAGTATTTGAGCTACGCACTTTGATAGGATCGAAGAGGCGATATTTGAGTTATAAGTATTAATTATCATTCATGATTGTTGAATCGTTTCACGATTATCTTCATTTCGAAACATTGAGATGTGTTCGAAAAGAGGAAATTAACGCATGTTAGACATGGTTCGATAGATGATAAGTCAAACGGATCTCCCAAAAATGTTTTGGGGATACGCCCTTGAGACAGCGGCACTAATGAATGGTTGCATATGAGATATGGACCATAAACCTTCTAATCGGTACAAAAGACGCCATATGAGATATGGATCGGAATGGTTCCGAAGTTGTCATTTGTACAGATTTGAGGATGTGAGTATATTTCGAAATTTGTTTCGAATAAACTCGATCCCAAATCTGAAAATTGTTCGTTTATCATATAAACTTAAGGAAACTAAAGAGTATTAGTTCTAACGTCCCGACGAAAATGAGATTGTTGTGGCTCGAAGAGATGCCTTCTTAGAGGAGGACCGAATGCGCACAAATTTGGAACTTGCAGTCGTTTATCTCTATGCGGGCTAGTGGGAGTAGAATAAATCTTGAAATAGTTCGAGATCTGGAAAATGAATATTGTACCGATGAAACTTGACACGACTTCATCAAGAGTTGATGAATACGAGTCGAACACACAAAAGAATTTTTCGTAGATCAAGTAGGCTATATCATAAGTCGGTAAATACGGATTTATCGTTGCTAATGATGATAGATCGAAATCATATGGTGATTCGATATCCTACAAGGATGCTATGAAAATTAACGGTTCCACATGGCAAGGTGTCATGAAATCTGAGATTTGATCCGTGTAAATTATCAAGTTTAGAACTTGATTTCATTACTTTCAGGGTTAGACCCGTGAAATGTGAATGGATTTTCAAGGTGTTGAGGGTCGTTTTCGCACAACAAAAGATTTTTATGATAAAAGTAGTATTGGACAAATAGGGTTATCGTCCACGAGGAATATATGCACTATTAAATTATTATTTAATTCAAAACTTTATGAAATATTATGAAACTTTCCAACTATGTTCATTATCATGTAAATGAGGTCTGGTACAAATTTGGTACGATTTAGACTTATAGATAAAAAGATATTACGAAATTACAAAACAGTCCCTGGCATATTTGTGAAAATATCCAGTTAAGTTTTCGAATCAATATTAGTTCTGAACTGTTTTGTAATTGAAATAACTAAGGATCTAGAACTCCAAATTAGATGATACTGGTATAGAATTAAAGTATGGGACTGGTACTATACATTGGTGAATTTGGTTTGGTCTCAAAGTGTCTAGGTATTTTACAATTCATACACAAACTTGTACAAACCCAAAGATTCACACAGTTTTACAATTAAGCCCTTGATCAAGGATATAAAGTCCAATATTCAAAATTCTATAACAAATGGAAAATAAAACCAAAACAGATGATTCAAAAAGGGTATGAAAATAGATTGTTTTATCTTGAATATCAATTAACTGGATAGATGCAGATCAGTCTATAAATCAATTAAAAATGGTCAAGGAAGATGTTCTTTAACTTCCAATTTTGTGAAATTAGGTCAAAAATCTGGAAACTGGAATTTAAGTTTTGAGTGAAATTTAAAAATTAATAATAATTAAAAAAAAATTCCAAATTAAAATCTGTAAAAAGGTATTTCAAGAACAGATCAAGATCTACAAGAATTAGTATCAAGTAGAAATTAAACAGTTATGAGTAATTTTATAATTAATTAATAATGTTGGACATTGATTAACAGAAATTAGGGTTTCATGACAAGGAAAATTCGTAATAAATTCAAGTAAAATCCAGAAAAATATGAAAAAGGTTTGTAATCATTAATTAAGCAATATTAAACATAAATAACACTGTTAGACACAATAAATCACCAAAACCAAGCTTAAAAACCCTAAATCTATACCAACAAGGAAAGAAATCACCTAAGTGCGTGAGAGAGTGGCTTCAGATTGCTCCTCCACCAAGGTTTGGGTCTAACGGGAGTTTATGAAGGATGGAGAGTGCTCAATTCTTCTCGACAACGCTCAATTTCCCTGAAAAACCCCTGAATAAATCTGAAATGCCCTTGCCAGGGGCATTTGGGTAATTTGGTTGAAATGGCTCTTGAAGAGGGTTGTATTGATCTCTCTTGAGTGTGTTCCAATGTCACCAACACCTCAACGCTCCTTCTAACTCGAGAACACACCTGATCTAGGATCTGGTATGAAGTGGGAAGTCGAATTCCCACTTCTGGTGTCTCAGATCCCAAACAAACTCTCACAGATCCTTTCTTGTGGCTAGATTAAAGTGTTTCAAGCTTTGGAGTGGGATAAATTGGTCTCTCCTTCCATTTTTTCGTCTATGAACCAGAACCCGAGGATTTATAGGGAAAATTCGTGCTTCCTGGACCAGATCTTGCAAAATTGACCCAACCATCATCTCCATGATCTCATTTCGTGCAAGTTTGATATTTAGATCACTGGATTTGGTCCACAGAATCGAAAGTTATGGTCCGTCCATTGATTTTTGGTTTCAGCTCGATCTTGATTTTTTCTAGTTCAAATTTGTATATAGGCTAACCAATGGAGATGTCCATTGTACAGGAAATGGAGACAAGAATTGAGGCAGTTATGAACAGTAAATGCTGAAATGGTTGTTACATGTAAGATCCTCTGTGACATTTGTTGTGTGGCTACTCGTGTAATGATCCATTTTAAGTTGATTCTTGGGCTTTCTTTGGGCTGAACAGAATCCGGGCCACAGAGGATCTTCTAAACAGTGTTGGGTTGATGGGTTGTTTCTGGGTTGTTTGGATTTGGTGCGGGCTGTTCTGTGTGGCCATTCGTGTAACGAGTAACTCAGGTGTGGGACCCACTTTCTCTTTCTCTTTCTACTTTCTCTCTCCTCATTTCTCTCTCATCCTTCATCCAATTAATTAATGTGAATATATTATTTTGATCAGGAGAACGAGAGGAATCCATATCTGGTCTTCGTTTTGCTCGATTCGAAATAGAAAATTTACGTCTTCATTTGGGGACCACAAGTGGGTCCCACTTTCTCTCTCTTCATTTCTCTTTCATCCCTTCTCCGAATTTTATGATATTTTATATCAAATTCATCAGAAAAGAGAGAGGAATGCAGCCGTCATCTCGAAATTGGCAAATTCCTACTTTTAGCCCTGAAATTAACACGAATTCAAATAGTTAAGCAATTTCTAATGATATTTAAAATTATTATAATTTATATGTTAACTAAGTGATATATTGTGCTAAAATCCCCTTTTTAACTCTTTAAAATATGCCTAAAATAGCTCTTAACACAAGGTGAAGAACCTACATGGATAGGAAGTTGCATATATGCAAAGCGAGGCTCGTAGCGAAGAGTTTCAAGTAATTCATAGTTTGGACTATGAAGAAACGTTTTTGCATGTTGCCATGCTTTCACATTCTCGAAATTCTGCTTACCATGGTCGCATATTATGACTATGTGATGTGGCAAAATGGATGTCAAAACCGAATTTCTTGACAGAAATTTTATGAAAGGATGTGTACTTGACACAACCTTACGGTTTTGTCGATTCATAAGAATCGGGGATATGATATGCACGCTTTAACGATCCATATGATGGATTAGAAAAAGCTTCTCGGAATTGGAATATTCGTTTTGACGAAGTTATAAACTGTTATAACATTGTCGAAACAAATGGAAACTTTGTGTACACATGAAGGTTAGTGGGAGCCGCGTTATATTTCTTGTAACGACACACAATTTAGGCGAGACCGCTTATCAATTAAGTGTGAAGATCTATAGGATAGATCTAAGAAGTTTCTCGTTCTATATTATAGCACGTATATCGACATATTGTTGAAAATGGTTTTCAACATATAACTCCTTGGCGGAGTCAAATCAAAATGTCGAATGACAGAAATTTTCTACGGCTCGATGTGAGACATCAAGTAGGGCGGAAAATAATAATATGATGCTTTACATTTGATGTGAGGATCTATTATATCTGTCATGATATGTATGTGGCTATACGTCGTACACATAGAGCATCTAGTTCACCATCAATAAAATCCATGCGAATCACACGAGTTTGAATGTAATGCGATTACATGAGACTAACTCTTGTGAATGTATAATGGTTATACATATATATACATAATGGTTATGTATCTTTAAACCCATCGGGATTTGTATTGATAGCGGTGAATGTTATCCTTGAATACTTTGCAAAAGAATTCAGGATTTTATTTTATCTATAATGGTGTGGAAGACGTGTTGGTTATAAAGAGTTATAACAACAACAGTTTCCAAATATGGCACGTCTAAATATGTAGCACGAAGTGTGTACATGTTTTGCTTAAACGAAAACACGGTTATGTGGAAAGGTTCCACAAGACCAATAATTTATGATTCTATTTACGGAGGCGAGTATATTGTGGTTATTAATTACAAAAGGAAGCGGTATGGATCAAGGATACATGACCAAACTCGAGTAGTCACGAGTTATCGGATTTATGGTTGTGTATTGCGTGAGACGCAATAGTACAAGCCAAAAATGCCGAGGTCACAACCACTTCTAAATAATACTCGGAAATTTCATTTGATCCATGAAATTTTATGAAAGATGTGATCATAGGTATTGGAAATGTTTCAAACCTTAAGAAGATTAACACTAGCGGCAACGTGCGGAACCGTTTACAAAACCGCTCTCTCTAGTCGCGCGTGACTATCATGCGATGACTATGGGTATGGAGATACCTAGAGGAGGAAGAAGAGAGTATAGTGTAGTTATCTAATATGATAGTCCTCGCAGGTTATGGGTATGAAGATACCCATAGGTAAACGTTGTATCACCCAAATACTTAATCCGTATGAATGCATCCCTTTTAAAATTTTTGTTTAATTAAATTAATATGCATTCACCTTATATGAAAATTGTGTGCGGGTTGTGCAATTTGATTACATGAACCCTGATTTGAACTTGTGTGGACGTCGACATAATTGAGGATTATGTGCAGCGAAACCGTCACAGTTAAAGTTTCATTTCTAAACATCCCTAGTCATGATTCAGTTTGCTTAAGAGTGAAGCATTTACATTATCAGATAATAGACTGAACATGTACACTAGTACGTTAGCCGAGGAGATGATTATGTTTTGCTAATCATAGGACAAAGGTGTTTGTCGAATCGGGAACGTAGATATATGCTAGGTGACATATATTGGATATGACCGAAGCCGCGAGACCATAACATGGTTTAGTCATTATGGATGGACTCGCGACGAGTAGGGTATTAGGTTCATCATACTTGAGGGGACCATTGATTGCGTTACGTGCGTAACACAATGCTTTGATATGACCTTACGTTCACCGTAATAAGGAGTCAAAACGGTCATCATTGGGTATTGTCCGAAACACGGAATTCAATGTGAGTCTCCAAGATAGGAATTGTTTATTCCGAAAGGAAGAGATATCTCTTTGGCCATTCGATGAATTGATTAACAAAAAACATGGCCATGGTCAATGATATTAACGGTTAATATCGATTGAATTTGTTAAATCAGTTCGGAAACGAGGAATAAGTATAGTTAATCAAAATATAAGGATGACTACCACCATGCCTTTTGATTAACGGATATCGCTAACAAGAGAACTAATGACTGCTATTCGAGATAGGCACAATGATCACAATCATTCTTCGTGTTAACATGGGTAGCCATGATGGAGTGACTAGATCCCGCTCATGGGCTTGTAGTGCTTTGGAAACAGCGTACTGCCATCGTTAACCGAACCTACATGGTCACACAACGAGTCGTACTAAATCGGACTTGATAATAAAGTTGGCACATAAGATGTGCATAGCTTGGTATTTGATACGCGAGCTATATTCTCTAAAAATCGTGCATATTGGATATGCATGAATACCTTTTAGGTAGATCTGAAATGGAGTGGGAGACTGAAGGAAATACAGTTTCGGATCAACCGTAAAAGTGTACACAAGGATAAATGAATGTAAGCGTAGTACATTCGTGGTCATATCTTTCAGTAAGAAAATCCAATTTGAATGGTTCAAATTGGGTTAGATAGATAATAAGATTATCTACAACCTTCATGTAGAAATATATTTCACATGAACGAAGTATCAGTGTCGTTTCTATGAAATACCGAAAGGGTGCAACAGTATGACATACAGTTAGTAAAACGGTAATAACTTTTGGATACGAACTCCAATTGGGCCAGACCAAATTGGGTTGGGTAGATAATAAGATTATCTACAACTTTCATGTAGGTTGATTTTCTATCAGAGGAATTTACCAATTTCGTATGGACAGAATACTGAACAGATTGATGCATCTTCCTGTGTGAAAGAGTTTATATTGGATATACATGTTTTTTGGCCAATCATAATCCTATGTGATATAAATAGGATAATTCTCTCTCATCTAAAGACCAGATCATTCAGATGAATCAATGGTATTGTTCAGAATAATCCAGAAATATAAAGAGACATCTTTCAAGAGAGTGAAAGAGTGTGACGAGAGAAAGACCGAGAAAAGGGAGTTTTTCTCGGTGTAGAGAATCAATCTAATCAAGCAAGTTCGCCGGTGCAGCGTCTAGGCAGTTGCATCCGCGACCGATGAACTCCGACTCATGGTGGATACAAGTAGAGGAGCGACACTTGTGGCTCTCCGATTGTGACCAAACCGAAGGAGCAAAACAGTTGGCTGTGGAAGAGTGTGGACGTGGGACGCACGAAAGACAACCGGAGACGTGTCAAGACGGTGGGAGACGTGTGGTATGGGACGCACGGGCTAGTCACCAACGTGACACCGGAGAAGGAAAGGATGTGAGCGATCAACCCGTCGTGCGTGATCAATTTCACGCTGGTAATCGTCTATCCTTCTATTGCATCGTACCCTCGAAGTCATGGCGTGATCTTGGATTTAGGGAACCGGACCGGGCCTTCCTATCCGCTGCGCGGGGCCGGGGTCGGGTGAATTCCCAACAATACCATGACATGGTTTAGTCATTGTAGATGTAATCGTAACGAATGGGGTCTTAGTTCTTCACACTTGAGATGATCATAGATTATTTTTCGTGAGTAACATGATGCTTATATATAGTCTTCCACTATATGTAACAGGATGGTCATGGGATTATAATTGGGTATTATCCGAAACACGGAATTTGATGTGAGTCATCAAGATAGAAATTGTTCCTTTCGAGAGAAAGAGATATCCCTTAGGCCTATCGATGAATTGATCAACGAAATCTCTGGCCAGAGTCGATGATATTAATGGTTAATATCGATTGTATTTGTTGATTCAATTCGGTATCGAAATTTAAGTATAGTCAATCAAAATATAAGGATGACTATTACCATGGCTTTTGATTGACGGATATCGCGAACAAAAGAACTAAACACCACCGTTCGAGATGGGTATAAATGATCACAATCATTTTTCGTTTTCAACGTGGGAAAGCTATGATGGATTTCTTCCTAGATCCCTCTCATGGGCCCGTAAACTTAGGAATAAGTTTACTACCATTGCTTGATACGAACCTACGCGGTCACACATAGAGCTGTCTTATTTCGGGCTTGATTTCAATCTCTAAGATAAGTGTACATGTGATGTACATTGGTGCTTTCTTTAGTTGGATCTTTAACTGAGTGGGAGACTGAAGGAAATACAGTTATATATCAACTAGTATCATGCACACATGAGGATGGACGAACGTACGCGTTCGTCAATACGATTGGATGCATAATAAGATTATGCAAATCTGACAGAAATAACATAGTCAGCCATGACTGACTGGTTGTCAGTCATGACGGACATATATGTTAATCTGTCAGATTACACAAAAATATACAGTCAGTCATGACGGACTGGTTGGTCAGTCATGACGGAATAAATGGAATTTTGTGTACCAATATGTGAGTATGAGTCATGACTGACTGTATGTCAGTCATGTTGGACTGTATAGTCAGCCATGACGGACTGTAGAGTCAGCCATGACGGACTGTATAGTCATGACAGACTATATAGTCTGTGAGGTGCGTCATGACGGACTGTATAGTCAGTCATGACGGACTATAAGAGTAACTGTTGTTTCCAGTAACCGTGACTAGTGCGTCATGACGGACTGTATGCCAGTCATGACGGACTGTGATCCAAATTCCAGATTAGCAGTTTTCTTTGTACTCATTAATCCTCTAATTAATGAGGTGATTAATATAAGATCTGGATGATCCTTTCCTCTCCCTCTCTGATCAGTTTTCTATAGAGATTTATGCTTGTGAGACAAGTAATAGAGAGAGCTTGATAATCACCATTAGAGATGAAGTTCAAGCAAGTTTACGGCGATTTTAGGGGAATCGCGCGTAACCGAAAGACGCTAGCTCGAGGTGGATATGAGTAGAGGGATTTCACCTGAAATCCTCTGTTGTGATCAAACGAGAGCGAGATGAATGATGAACCGGGTGCAATCCGGCTGTATACGACAAACCGAAGCTCCATCGAAGGTGCCGAATCTCGCGGGAATGGGACGTGCGTGTCGCCGAGGATTGGAGCAGCGAAAGGGAAGCAACTTTGCGATCAACCCGTCACCGTGATCAATTTCACGTGGTATGGTTCTCTATGAATGAAGAGTTAATTTCATAGGCAGTTGCACAAAGATTTTGGATTCGTACTCTCGTATCGACGACGTGGTCCTCGGGATCGGGCGGACCGGGCCTCACAATCCGCTGCGCGGGGCTCGGTAGTGACGCCGATACCCAACTAAAGTTTTGCAAGTTACAATTTGAGGAGATATATGATGATCCTTGTTATCATACGTATGTACCGATGTCTCAGGCTCCTCGTTCCAGGTATCAGTCTCATGTTTACGACACTCATCCTGAGCCTCCTGTTTACGATACTCAAGCTCTTGTTTATGGTATGCAGTTTCCACGCTATGAGTATCCATCTCAACCTCGTCCTCCTCCTCCTCCTGCACATTATGAATACCCGTCTCCTCTATATTAATTGTACATAGATTGATATATGATGTGAGGCAAATAAGGCACAAATTTAATGCTTAATTTAGGGATTTTAGCCCTTGTGAAGAACAATTCTATATACTTTATTAATCATATTTGAGATAACATGAATATTTCTTCACTAAGTGTGTTTTATTGATTAATCACAGGAATTAGAAGGAATTTCTGGGAATTTGGAGAGTGTAGTTGTCTCCAACACGTCAAGAGGAGTGAAAACGATATATTACACCGACATATTCGGTACATGAATGAGACGGGAGACAAACAATTATCATGATAGGAACTTACACAAAAGTCTACACGAAAACCACTCAATCCTTAGCCCTTATCCTACCCACCTACCTTTGGTGGAAATTACCTCCTTACCCCCAATCCTCTCCACCAACTCGTGACCAATAAGAAGACTCCATGAGTGCTATAAATATGACCTCAAGGGCCACGAGTTAGGGACGCACTTTTTACCCTTTTTACACTCACTCTCTCTCGCTCTCTCTCTCTCTCTCTCTCTCTCTCTCTCTCTCTCTCTCTCTCTCTCTCTCTTTCCAAGCACAATCAAGAACCTTCAAGATACTTCAAGATCAATCAAGAAAAATCTCTCAAGGACGAGTCGAGACAAGGGAGCTCATCCCTTCGACGAATCCTTCTCATCCTTCGAAGATCGGGCCGTGACAAGGAGCTATTCCCTACGGTGGATTTGAGAAGAAGTGCCGTGACTCGATCCACGTTTCTTCGAAGTGATTGCGATCCGAGACAAGGGAGCTTCATCCTTTCGGTACAATCCATCACTCTCGAGACAAGAAGCAAGGATCTTTCGGTGCGAGACAAGGAGACAAGGAGCTTCACTTCGAGGCTTTCTCAACTAGGTGTACTCCTTTTCAATTACTTGATTAATTGTTGTTTGATTTCGGATTTTGTTGTGTAAAGAATTCTCGGTTTAACGAATCTCTAGTTCTTGTTACTTGAATCAAATCTTTGTTAGTGCTTTTACTTGATCTCTTACTTTTAATTACTGCCTTGAATTTAGTCTAAATCTCCCTTAGTTTAATCTCAAAACAATCCTTCAATTCAATCCTAAATTCAAATTGCAATTTCGAATTCCAGAACAAATTCCGTTGTAACGGAACGTAACTTGCGTTGTAACGGACCATTCGGTTTGTACCTGACTTTCAGTCTGTTGGTACTCCGTTGTAACGCATCTTACTTCCGTTGTAACGGACCAGAAAGAAAAAGCATTCAATAGCAATCATACTAGTGCGTTGTAACGGACATAAGAGTCCGTTGTAACGGATCAACCAATCCGTTGTAACGCTACTCCTATCCGTTATAACGGACTACCTCTTCCCGTTGTAACAAACTATTCTCCTTTGTAACGGATGTTCATCTCACTTTAGCGATAGAATTTTCACTCAAGTCCGTTGTAACGGAACCCACTTCCGTTGTAACGGACTATCTTCTGTGAATTTTCTTCATTATTTCTCATCCATTTTGATCCAAATTTTGACGCAATTGCTCCCCGTGGAACGAATCTATACATTTGCCACTCTACAAACATAGATTATAAATTTTGTTGATTGTTCGGGGTTTTACCACAACGACATAAAACACGCCAAAAACCCGCTCATCAAATGGCGCCGCTGCCGGGGAGCGGTGTTTAAGTCAATATTTTAGATCGAAATTTGAGATTTAAATTCATAAATTTGTTTACTCACTTCTTTGTTTCTTTTGTGACAATCTAGGTGAAAGAAGAAAGCTTTATGCACAACACAAGATCGCGAAAAGGCGAATTACTTCCATTTGTCAAGGAGATCGAAAGAAAGAACAAGAGCTCTAAGAAGAGCAAGAAACCGACACAAGAAGATCAAGACGAATCTCAACTTCAAACTCAAACTTTTTCTTCTCTCTCTACTCATTTAAATTCAAATATGGGTGATGAAACAAGAGCTCCAAGGCCAAAAACCTTGAGAGAATTAGTAGCACCTAGAAATGTAGAGGATAATTATAATTTTATTAGGCCCAATATACCGAATTTCAAGGCGGATCCGAGCATTATAGGCTCATTGCCTATTTTTCACGGGAAAGCCACGGAAAACCCTCATAAACACTTAAAGGATTTCAAGATTCAACTAAACATATATTCGAATTATGAAGCTTTTAGTGATATTCTTCTTCTTCTTTTTCCTTATTCATTAGGTGAAGGATCCAAGGATTGGTTCTACACGCTTAGAGGCCCTCTCGCATTCAACGAAGTAGCAAACCTCTTCAAGGAGAGGTACTATTCGGCCTCTCGATTGGCGGCTATAAGGCGAGAACTTTTGGCAATAACGCAAAAACCGAACGAAGCATTCCACGAATACTACGATCGTTTCATGCGCTTGAAGGAAGAATGCCCAAGCCATAGTGTGGAACCGCAATTCCTCTACGAGCAATTCATTAACGGTCTCGGCTACTCGGAAAGTCAATTCCTCAACGCATCCGCGGGGGGAAGTATCTCCAACAAGGATCTCGAAGAAATTAAGAAGTTGCTAGAGCTCACGGCAACCAATTCACAATCAAGGAAGAACATGGAATACCGAGTTAACGCATGTACCGACTGAACGAAATACAGTTTCAGAATCAACCGTAAAAGTGTACACAAGGATAAACGAATGTAGTCATACATTCGTGGCCATAACTGTCAGTGGGAAAATCCGATTTGAATGGTTCAAATTGGGTTAGATAGATAATTATATTATCTATAACCTTCATGTAGAAATATATTTCATATGAACGAAGTATTAGTGTCGTTTATGTGAAATACCGAAATGGTGCAACAGTATGACATACAGTTAGTAAAACAGTCATAACTTTTGAATACGAACTCCAATTGGGCTGGGCCAAATTGGGTTGCGTAGATAATTAGATTATCTACAACTTTCATGTTGGGTGATTTTCTGTCTGAGAAATTTACCAATTTAGAAATGACAGAATACTGACCAGGTTCATGCAGTTGTCTGTGTGAGAGGGTGTATATTGGATATACATGCCTTTTGGCTAATTCTGATCCTATTAGGTATAAATAGGATACTTTCTCTCTCATCACTATGCAAGTAAAAGAAATCTTATTCAGAATATTGAGGAGATTTTCCAGAATAATTGAGATACAACTTTCTATTGAGTGAAAGGGTGTAAAGAGAGATAACCGAGAAAAGGAGTTTTCTCGGTGTAGAGAATCAAACGATTGAGCAAGTTCGCCGGTGCATCGTCTAGGCAGGTGCATCCGCGACCGACGTCTTGCGACTCACGGTGGATACAAGTAGAGGAGCGACAATTGTGGCTCTTAGATTGTGATCGACCCAAGGAGTGAGAAGACGGCCAACGAAAGGTGAAAGACGCGTGGTATGGGACGCGTGGATTGTCACCAACGTGACAGGAGATAGAAGGCGGCGATCAACCCTTCGTGCGTGATCAATTTCACGCTGGTATAGATCTATCCTTCTATTCGCATCGTACCCTCGAAGTCATGGCGTGATCTCGGGAATCGGAGAATCGGACCGGACCTTCATTCCGCTGCGCGGGCCCGGGGTCGAGGATATTCTCCTTCAGTGGTATCAGAGCGATCGCCATCGATTCGAGGGTCGAATCATAGTCGTATATTAGATATACGCACGGGTTATCAAAGTTCGTACCCGTTTGCATGATGTTACATATAGAGAGTCAAATTCCGTTAAAATCACAAGTGGAATTCGCTAGAGATCGATCAAAAGTTGATTGAGAGTATCTAGGAATTATCGTGAAAAGGTTTCATGATTTATCGTTTCAGAAACGAGCGAAAACGGAAGAAACGGCAAAATCTGCAGAAAATTAGAATACGAAACACTGAGTAAAACTAAGATAATTTTCAGTGGGAAACTCCAAATTGATTGGATCAAATTGGCGTAGTTAGATAATGAGATTAGCTATGACTTTGATACAGAAAGTTTTTTCATTTGAACGAATTATCAGTGTCGTTTTTATGAAATACTGAAAGGGTGCGACTGCTTGACATACAGAGACTAAAACGTCCGTATATGTCGCATAGAAACTCCAATTGAGTCCAATCCAATTGGGTTAGTTAGATAATACGATTATCTAGAACTTTCGTTCACGTTCAAAGTCGGTTGGAACAATTTAATATTTTTGTTTCAACAGAATACTGAAAAGGTATCTGTAGTTTTCTGGTTGAAAAGGTGTCTATTGGATAAACTTACCTTTTCATTTGTTCGTATTTTACTAAAACTGCTATAACTTTCAGTAAAAACTTCCGATTTGAATGGTTCAAATTGGGTTAGTTAGATAATGAGATTATCTAGAACTTTCATGTTGTAATATATTTCATTTGAGCGAAGTATTAGTGTCGTTCTAATGAAATACCGAAAGGGTGCAGAAAAACAGTTTTTCTGCCGCCCCGGGGGCAGTTTTTGGCGCCCCGGACGCGTCCCGGGTGAGGTTTTCTCGCGCCCCACGGCCCTTGCGTTACAACGGATGGGGAAGTCCGTTATAACGGACCCTTCTCTGGATGCTGTTTTTGTTTTCGCGATAACTTTGGCTACGAAGCTCGGAATTTTGAGTTCTTTATATCGATTTGATCGGCATCAAACATTCTAGCATATTAGATAATTAATTATTTAGAATAATTAATCTCCCTAAATAAATCATATGCATATAGAAAATCTTGTGATAGTGATATAATTGGATTATGTCACGGATTTAGAAACATGCAATGGCATGATCCCTCATAATATTTAAGTCATGTAAATGCCTTCCATATCCACAACTACCGAGTTCGGTGTTACGTTTCACGTGGGTTCAGGCTAAAGTCGGGCACGTGATATTGAAACAATCGAAAGGGTGGCAAGCGTTAAATCAGGACTTGTGAGGCACAGGCTAAAGTCGACTCACTAGTAGCTTATTTGAACGATACGTTGGAGATGGTTGTGACTTAACCGTCCAGGCCAATCAGATTGGAGTTCGGGGCATAGATAGGATGCACACACGGAACTGGGATTGTATTGGATACAATCCATCACCGAAATCCTATAAAGGTTCAAGAGTCGTATTGGATACGATTGGATATAATCCTACCTAAATAACGGAATCCCACCCGATAGGCTAAAGTCACTTGTGGGAGGAACGGAAATATGGGTCTTGAGTGTTATGGACTTGGAGTCCCGTATCGGTATGAGGGTTATCGATTCGATAAAATAACACTATCATATATTCATCATATAAGCATATAGATTTATGTTTTCAAGCAACACCAAATATGTTAATCTTCATCATCCGTTTAGAATTATGTTTTCAAGCAACACCAAATATATCGTAGAGATCGATATGATAGATAGCTTTTGGGCCGGAATTACCATGATTAACCTTGATAGTTAAAGAATAGTTCTTTAGACTTAAAGGAACGTGTTGGACACGGAAATGGTAGATTCGGGGCTCGAGGCATTGGCTTTAGAGAAAGCCGGGTTCGATAAACTTTAAGAAGGAATCGAACGATATTACGTGCCTTGTGGTGGCATGTATAGACGCAAATTTCTCAAAATTGTTTTGAGAATTCGGGTGTATATGAAAGTAAAACACAACGCTCATGAAATAGTTTCAAGAGCTAGAGCGCGTTGAATGGTTCGATGCGGCTCAAAGAGTAGGTTAATTTTGAGACTCCTTATGGGTCTTTGATTAACACTCGTGTGTTGATGGTATGAGATTTGATGTTCGTGACCGAATATCATATGCATTCGATAGATAAGTCGATCCCGAAATTGCATATGATGCGATTTAAATTTGAATTGGAGATGCTCAGAGTATCCGAGGAATCCAATGCATATAGATGCGTGGATGTCCTTGTAATTCAAAAGCGGGATCGAAAGAAATGTATGTCTAAGGGTATTTTGGGAAAATGTTTTCCAAAATGGAGAGTTCGGACAAAGAGTTGTCCAAACTAATGACTCAAAGAATGGTGAAATCCGAGGAGGATTAAACCTAGAAGTTGATTGCTTCTTTTGGCATTGCCGTCTTGGCCATATAAACGAGATACGCGTATCTAGATTCCATGTGATGGAATGCTAGAATCATTCGAATTAGATTTGATTGATTAATGCAATACTTATTTATTAGGCAAAACGACAAAGGGCATCATTCTCCAAAGTATTGGAGAAAGATCCAGCGAATTATTGGAAATTATATTTACATATGATGTTCCGATAAGTTCCGAGGCAAGAGGAGGCTATCGGTATTTTGTTACGTTTATGGACGGTTAAAGTAGATATGAAAATATCTATTTAATGCGTGCCGAAACAGAGACTTTTGAAAGGTTCAAAGAGTTTCAAAAACGAAATACGAAATCAACTAAGCAAGAAAATCAAAGCTTTTCGATAGGATCGAGAAGACGAGTATTTGAGCTAGACCTTTCGATAGGATCGAAGATGCGATATTTGAGTTATGAATATTGATGATCATTTATGATTGTGGAATCGTTTCACGATTGTCTTCATTTGGAACATTGAGATGTGTCCGAAAAGAGGAAATGAACGCATGTTGGACATGGTTCGATAAATGATAAGCCAATAGGATCTCCCAAAAATGTTTTGGGGATACGCCCTGTAGACAGCGGCACTAATGAATGGTTGCATATAAGATATGGACCATAAACCTTCTAATCGGTACAAAAACGCCATATGAGATATGGATCGGAATGGTTCCGAAGTTGTCATTTGTACATATTTGAGGATGTGAGTATATTTCGAAATTTGTTTCGGTTAAACTCAATCCCAAATCTGGAAATTGTTCGTTTATCCTTAAGGAAACTAAAGGGTATTAGTTCTAACGTCCCTATGAAAATGAGATTTTCGTGGCTCGAAGAGATGCCTTCTTGGAGGAGGACTAGATGAGCACAAGTTTGGAACTTGGTGTCATTTATCTCTATGCGGGCTAGTGGGAGTAGAATAAATCTCGAAAGAGTTCGAGATCTGAAAATGAACATTGTACCGATGAAAGTTGACATGGCTTCATCAAGAATTGATGAACGCAAGTCGAACACACAAAGGAATTTTTCGTAGATCAAGTAGGCTATATCATAAGCCGGTAAATACGGATTTATCGTGGCTAATGATGATAGATCGAAATCATATGATGATTCGATATCCTACAAGGATGCTATGAAAAGTTGATTCCACATGACATGGTGTCATGAAATCTAAGATTCGATCCATGTAAATTATCAAGTTCAGAACTTGATTTCATCACTTTCTGGGTTAGACCCGTGAAATGTGAGTAGGTTTTTCAAGATGAAGAACCTACATGGATAGGAATACGCATATATATAAAGCGAGGCTTTTTGCGAAGAGTTTCATGCAATTCATAGTCGGACTATGAAGAAACGTTTTCGCATGTTGCCATGCTTTCCTATTCTCGAAATTATGCTTGCCATAATCGCGTAATATGACTATGTGATGTGGCAAGATGGATGTCAAAACCGAATTTCTTAACAGAAATTTTATTAAAGGATGTGTACTTGACACAACCTTACGGTTTTGTCGATTCATAAGAATTGGAATAGGATATGCATGCTTTAACGATCCATATGATGGATTAAAGAATGCTTCTCGGAATTGGAATATTCGTTTTGACAAAGTTATAAACAGTTATAACATTGTCGGAACGAATGAAAACTTTGTGTACACATGAAGGTTAGTGGGAGCTGCGTTATATTTCTTGTAACGACAAAGGATTTAGACGAGACCGCTTATGAATAAGCATGAAGATCTATAGGATAGATCTAAGAGGTTTCTCGTTCTATGTTATGGCACATATATTGACATATTATTGAAAATGGTTTTCAACATATAACTCCTTGGAGGAGTTAAATCAAAATGTCGAATGACAGAAATTTTCAAAGGCTCGATGTGAGACATCAAGCAGCGCGAAAAGTAATAATATTATGCCTTACATTTGATGTTAGGATCTATTATATCTGTCATGATATGTATGTGGCTATACGTCGTACACATAAGTCGTCTAATTTACCGTCAATAAATTCATGGGAATCACATGAGTTTGAATGTAATTCTATTACATAAGACTAACTCTTGTGAATGTATAATGGTTATACATTTATATACATAATGGTTATGTATATTTAAACCCATTGGAATCTATATTTATAGCGGTGAATGTTATCCTTGAATACTTTGCGAAAGAATTCAGGATTATTATCTATAATGGTGTGGAGGACGTGTTGGTTATAAAGAGTTACAACAACAACAGTTTCCAAAGATTAAGCACGTCCAAATATGTAGCACGACTTTCGATCACAAAGTGTGTACATGTTGTTGGTTCAAATTTCCTGATAGTTTGATTATTTCAAAACACTGTCATTACTAATGTATACATCCAGAAAAGTGCAGGATAACATAGGTACGATACGAAGATGAAGGAGGACTTGTGAAGGAGGACTTCATTGGATTACATCAAGAATCAGGACATGAAGTCTCAACATAAACAAGAAAAGAAGAACACAAGAAAGGCCATTGGAATACATCAAGACTCAAGATGTTGAAGCCTTCCGTGTGTGGGATACGCCACAAATAAACCATAGGTACAAACCTAGTAGAACTCAAGTAAAATCATGTTCAAAATAACAAAGAGTTCAGTCAAGCAGGAAGTGCGTTCTGAACGAACTCAAAGTCCGTTCAGAACGGACTTGCTAAATATCAAAACTTTAAAGCTTGATTAGAACCAAACGTGTCACAGGGATGTGTACGTTCGAACGAACAATCATGTCCGTTCGAACGGATAATTATAATCCGTTCACCCACCTTCTGAGTGCGTTGAACGGACAATCCTTCCTGTGAACGGAAAACGTCACAGGGATGTGTGCGTTCGAACGAACACACATGTGCGTTCGAACGGACAACCTGGAATCCGTTCACCCACTTTTCAGTGCGTTGAACGGACTCTTGTTCCTGTGAACGCAAAATGCTATGTATAATTGAGTCCGTTACGAACGGACATTGTACGTTCGAACGGACCCAAGATGTACTTGCACGTTATTTTGAAACGGCTAGTGCAAACTTCAAGTGCGTTCCGAACGGACTGTATGCGTTCGAACGCACTACAAGTTTTCTGAAGGATTTCTATAGAGAGTATAAATAGAATCCTTCATGGGTCTCTCTCTCTCTCACTTCCTCATTTTCAAACATTCAAACCTAAAAAGAGAGAAACCCTAAGCTGTGATTATCTATATCCATTGATAGCTTGAGAAACCTCTTTAGATCGTTGATCTACTTTCGATATTCTCCTCTAATCGTATCCCACTCACGTGACCGATCACGTTGTAGCTCGATTAGTGAAAAAGTGTAATAGGCTAGTGCAACAAAGCGTAAAGAGCCTAAGCTATAGATCGATAGAAGCTTGTAAATCGATCTAGGCAAATCCTTGTAATCGAGTTGAGTTGGAATTCAATCGAAAGCCAAAAAGAGGCACAAGGCATTCCCGGAGACGTAGGTACTCGCAAATAATTGAATCGGTCAATTAAGCGAGTAAAGGGTGAGTTAAAGCTACAAAGCAACCACCTACCGAACTTCGTAAACAAACATCTTGTGTCAAAGTGTTTGTACGGTATCATCTTTATCATCTAAATTATTATTTATTCCGCACCGTAAATTAGGTTAAATCTAAACTAAGTATAAGTTAGATTGCCAAATTTACCCCCCTCTAGGTTAGAATTAACCAACAATTGGTATCAGAGCAGGGTACTAACCATCTCTTAAATTTATTAAGGATAAACTTGTACCTTACGATCTAATGGCTGAAGTTAATCCCATGAGCGCGGTGGAAGCAGCCATTCACTCTCTCCGTATTGAACGAGGTCTAACTTCGACACACCACCAGCCCATAATTGTAGACGCAGAACCTTCCTCTCCCACTCTAAGCTCGAAAAACCCGTAAAATCCCCATATTGTGCGACAACAATAGCGCAATATGCATCTCGAAAAACCCGGTCCACCATTCACGAACCAAGCATATCGACATACGTCACCACTTCATTCGGGATCACGTGGAAAAAGGCGATGTTAAACTCGAATGGATAGAGACTCAAAATCAAATTGCCGACATCTTCACAAAACCGTTACCATTTGCTCCTTTCTCCGATCTACGACTAAAGCTAGGTATGTTATCTCTTAAGAATTAAAATTCAGCATATTGGGTCTAGTCTCATGTAGTTGCATCATAATGGTATAATCATAAGTATAAATAGAGTTGTTGAACTAGGGTCAGTGGTTTGGGTCAATACATCCGGGTCTCAGCTCAGTATCTAGTCCGTTCGAACGAACAAAAGAGTGCGTTTGGAACAGACAAATGAAGTCCACAAATACCATCCTTCCAGACTCAAGTCCGTTCGAACGAACAAAAGAGTGCGTTCGGAACGGACAAATGAAGTCCACTAATACCATCCTTCCAGACTCAAGTCCGTTCGGACGAACAAACAGTGCGTTCGGAACGGACAGATGAAATGTATGATTATGACTACTTTTCATATTATGGCGCCTTTCCCAACAGTTGCAAGTGCGTTCGAACGAACTCGAAAACCTCTCACCTGCAACGCAAACCCAAACAATGGAGCCTTTTACCCATAAGCGTGTACGTTTGAACGCACATGAATGTCCGTTCGAACGAACTCGTCGTATTTACTCTCCATCTGCATGCAACCGACCCTCATCAAGGGACGCTTGGTTCATCCTCTCGTACGAAGAAACTTAAAGAGACACGATTTACGCTCTTGAAACCCTTAACCTTATCTTCTCTTTCCAAAACTCCTTCTCTGGTATCAGAAGAGAACAGGAGAAAGCTCGAAAGCTCAAGAAATACCACCGACTCCATCGATTGTTCGCATGAAGAGGGGCACGCCAGCCAACAGACCTAATCACAGCGCACGAATGGAAGCAGATTACGATTTCACTAATCCGAATAACGATTATCTCTTTCGAAACCAGGAAGCCGGACTCCTTTTCAATAGCGTTGTGGTAAGGAGACCCCTCTCAAAATCTTACTATTACGAGTTTCCACGAAATTGTTCTATTCTTTCCAACAAGATCGAGGAAATCGAGCAAAAATGGGGATTTGCAAACCTTGCGCGTCTCAACGAGAGGTCGTATGAGATCATCACTCGGCTATTCTATGCAAACGCCACTTTCGATCATGCCCCAGATAAGATAACCTCGTTTATTCTCGGTGAGGAAGTTATAATCTCGGTGCAGAATTTGTGCGACTTGTTCGGGCTCAAAGATGATGGAGAGAAGGTGTACAACGACCGCAGGGGGAAAATTGAAATCGAAGGGTTCGAAACCATGTAGAAAGTGGTCACGAATAAATACGCATCACAATCAGCAGTGTCACACTTGGCCGCTCCTGAAAAATTCGTCTGGATAATTGGTAATAACATTCTCGCTCCAGTTGAAAAATTGAGAGTAAACCTCGAAGATCGAAATATCTTGTGTTTATATCGCATGTGGTACGAGGACCAACTACCCATCCATGTGCCTCATCTCATATTAAGCCACATGGAAAGCGCCATGAAGCTTAGGAATGCGTCGTTACCCTATGGAACGTTGATTGCTCGAATGTTGAACCTCCAAGGAGTCTCGATACCGGTGGAAGATTGGGATTTCCGACCTGAACCACCGATCAACCTCTCGTCAAAATTAAACCTTCTGCGTCAAAGGTTTCGGTATTCGGCACAAGCTCATGAATGGATTATCGATCACCCAGATGAAGAGGGAGCGTTCCATCTCCCTCCAAATCCTACCCGTTGGTTGGAGAGTGACGCTCCATCCGACCAGAGCAGTGCAAACCAGGCTCGACCACGTGAGAGGAGTGAGAGTGTAAGAAGTTCGAACGTCCCGATGGAAAGGGATGAAAGGCGGTTCGCTCACATAACGTCGTTGCTAGAGGAAATGAATAAGCGTATGGAGCGACATGAACGAGGGATTCGAAATGAAATTCGAGAGGGCATGCAAGTTTCCGAGACAAGGATGCTCGAGAGAGTAGAACGTCAATTTTCCGACCTTTACGGTCATCTTGAAAACCGTTTCGGGTCCTACCCTGAACCTCGAGAACAAGCCAATCCTCCTCCTCCAGCTAATCCCACCGCAAATCCGTCGAGGTCCCATTCGGGAACTTTCAACGTCGACGACTTCTTTGCGTCCGGTCCAAGCTATCATCCCGACCCGAACCCTTACCCCGGTCCCAACGAGATGTAATCACCGGCGGTAGTATAAGTGTCTTGTGTTGTAGTGTCTATTTTTATATGACATGCATGTGTGTGAAAACTTGTGTTTATTGTGTTTGTTGTGTATGTAGTCTTTGTGTCATGCCATGTTGTGAACAAACTGTTTTATGGTCATATTGTCAGTTTAAACTGTTGCATCTATGTTGGATTTTTATTTTTATAACCTATCAGTCCAGAAGCAAGTGCGTTCGAACGCATTACGTTTTCCGTTCGGAACGCACACAC
Organism: Luzula sylvatica; assembly: GCA_946800325.1. Lineage (NCBI taxonomy): Eukaryota > Viridiplantae > Streptophyta > Magnoliopsida > Poales > Juncaceae > Luzula > Luzula sylvatica. Next base: position 70,270,444 of record OX326960.1, read on the forward strand.
AAAAACTGTTATATTTTCTTAAAAATCTGCTAAATTTTGAAAAGATTGTCATCATTCAAAACAAAAGAATTTGATCATATTTACGAGTTCATACATTCATCAATTCATTCTTTGAGGGGGAGCTCGCATTTAGGGGGAGCCTTCCATTGTTGAAGTCTCCTTGGCCCTTTTGATCTCTTTCAAAAATGGGGGAGAAACGATCGTACGGAAAGTTCTCAACTAAATGGTGAAACTCTCCAAACCGACAGTGTTTTGAAATTAATCAAAAGGGGGAGTTTGTTGGTTCAAATTTCCTGATAGTTTGATTATTTCAAAACACTGTCATTACTAATGTATACATCCAGAAAAGTGCAGGATAACATAGGTACGATACGAAGATGAAGGAGGACTTGTGAAGGAGGACTTCATTGGATTACATCAAGAATCAGGACATGAAGTCTCAACATAAACAAGAAAAGAAGAACACAAGAAAGGCCATTGGAATACATCAAGACTCAAGATGTTGAAGCCTTCCGTGAGTGGGATACGCCACAAATAAACCATAGGTACAAACCTAGTAGAACTCAAGTAAAATCATGTTCAAAATAACAAAGAGTTCAGTCAAGCAGGAAGTGCGTTCTGAACGAACTCAAAGTCCGTTCAGAACGGACTTGCTAAATATCAAAACTTTAAAGATTGATTAGAACCAAACGTGTCACAGGGATGTGTACGTTCGAACGAACAATCATGTCCGTTCGAACGGATAATTATAATCCGTTCACCCACCTTCTGAGTGCGTTGAACGGACAATCCTTCCTATGAACGGAAAACGTCACAGGGATGTGTGCGTTCGAACGAACACACATGTGCGTTCGAACGGACAACCTGGAATCCGTTCACCCACTTTTCAGTGCGTTGAACGGACTCTTGTTCCTGTGAACGCAAAATGCTATGTATAATTGAGTCCGTTACGAACGGACATTGTACGTTCGAACGGACCCAAGATGTACTTGCACGTTATTTTGAAACGGCTAGTGCAAACTTCAAGTGCGTTCCGAACGGACTGTATGCGTTCGAACGCACTACAAGTTTTCTGAAGGATTTCTATAGAGAGTATAAATAGAATCCTTCATGGGTCTCTCTCTCTCACTTCCTCATTTTCAAACATTCAAACCTAAAAAGAGAGAAACCCTAAGCTGTGATTATCTATATCCATTGATAGCTTGAGAAACCTCTTTAGATCGTTGATCTACTTTCGATATTCTCCTCTAATCGTATCCCACTCACGTAACCGATCACGTTGTAGCTCGATTAGTGAAAAAGTGTAATAGGCTAGTGCAACAAAGTGTAAAGAGCCTAAGCTATAGATCGATAGAAGCGTGTAAATTGATCTAGGCAAATCCTTGTAATCGAGTTGAGTTGGAATTCAATCGAAAGCCAAAAAGAGGCACAAGGCATTCCCGGAGACGTAGGTACTCGCAAATAATTGAATCGGTCAATTAAGCGAGTAAAGGGTGAGTTAAAGCTACAAAGCAACCACCTACCGAACTTCGTAAACAAACATCTTGTGTCAAAGTGTTTGTACGGTATCATCTTTATCATCTAAATTATTATTTATTCCGCACTGTAAATTAGGTTAAATCTAAACTAAGTATAAGTTAGATTGCCAAATTTACCCCCCTCTAGGTTAGAATTAACCAACACATGTTTTGCTTAAATGAAAACACGGTTATGTGGAATGGTTCCACAAGACCAATAGTTTATGATTCTATGTACGGAGGCGAGTATATTGCGGTTATAAGTCGCAAAAGGAAGTGGTATGGATCAAGGAAACATGACCAAACTCTCGTAGCCACGAGTTATCGGATTTATGGGTGTTTATTGCGTGAAACGCAATAGTACAAGCCAAAAATGCCGAGGTCACAACCACTTCTAACCAATACTCAGAAAATTTCATTTGATCCATGAAATTTTGCGAAAAGATGTGATCGTAGGTATTGGAAATGTTCCAATCCTGCTGAAGATTAACACTAGCGGGAACGTGCGGACCCGTTTACAAAACCGCTCTCTCTAGTCGCGCGTGACTGTCATGCGATGACTATGGGTATGGAGATACCTAGAGGAGGAAGAAGAGAGTAGAGTGTAGTTATCTAATACGATAGTCCTCGCAGGTTGTGGGTATGGAGATACCCATAGGTAAACGTTGTATCACCCAAATACTTAGTCCATATGAATGTATCCCTTTTAAAAATTTTGTTTACTTAAATTTTCATGCATTCACCTTATATGAAAACTGTGTGCTGGGTTGTGTAATATGATTACATGAACCTTGATTTGAACATGTGTGGACGTCGACATGGTTGAGGACCATGTGCAGCGAAACCGTCACACTTAAAGTGTCATTTCTAAACATCCCTAGTCGCGGGTCAGTTTGCTTAAGAGAGAAGCATTACTATTACAAGGGAATAGACTGAACGCGTACACTAGTACGTTAGCCGAGGAGATGATTATGTTTTGCTAATCATGGGACAAGGTGCTTGTCGAATCGGGAACGTAGATATATGTTAGGTTACATGTATTGGATATGACCGAAGCCGCGAGATCATGACATGGTTTAGTCATTATGGATGAACTCGCGACGAGTAGGGTTTTAGGTTCTTCAAACTTGAGGGGATCATTGATTGTGTTATGTGCGTAACACAATGCTTTGATATGATCTTACGCTCACCGTAACAGGGAGTTAAAAAGGTCATCATTGGGTATTGTCCGAAACACGGAATTCAATGTGAGTCTCCAAGATAGGAATTGTTTATTCCGAAAGGAAGAGATATCTCTTAGGCGCCGCTCGATGAGTTGATTAACGAAAACCGTGGCCACGGTCAATGGTATTAATGGTTAATATCGATTGAAATTTGTTAACTCAACTCGGAATCGGGGAATAAGTGTAGTTAATCAAATTATAAGGATGACTATAACCATGCCTTTTGATTAACGGATATCGCAAACAAGAGACCTAGTAACCGCTATTCGAGATAGGCACAATGATCACAATCATTATTCGTTTAACATGGGTAGCTATGATGGAGTGACTAGATCCCGCTCATGAGCTTGTAGGCATTGGAAACAACCTACTGCCATCGTTATGTCGAACCTACATGGTCACACAACGAGTCGTACTAAGTCGGGCTTGATCGTAAAATTGGCACATTGGATGTGCATAGCTTGGTATTTGATACGCGAGCTATATTCTCTAAAATTGTGCGTATTGGATATGCATGAGTACCTTTTAGGTAGATCTGAAATTGAGTGGGAGACTGAAGGAAATACAGTTTCAGAATCAACCTTAAAAGTGTACACAAGGATAAACGAATGTAGTCGTACATTCGTGGCCATAACTGTCAGTGGGAAAATCCGATTTGAATGGTTCAAATTGGGTTAGATAGATAATTATATTATCTATAACCTTCATGTAGAAATATATTTCATATGAACGAAGTATTAGTGTCGTTTATGTGAAATACCGAAATGGTGCAACAGTATGACATACATTTAGTAAAACAGTCATAACTTTTGAATACGAACTCCAATTGGGCTGGGCCAAATTGGGTTGCGTAGATAATTAGATTATCTACAACTTTCATGTTGGGTGATTTTCTGTCTGAGAAATTTACCAATTTCGAAATGACAGAAAACTGACCAGGTTCATGCAGTTGTCTGTGTGAGAGGGTGTATATTGGATATACATGCCTTTTGGCTAATCCTGATTCTGTTAGGTATAAATAGGATACTTTCTCTCTCATCACTATGCAAGTAAAAGAAATCTTATTCAGAATATTGAGGAGATTTTCCAGAATAATTGAGATACAACTTTCTATTGAGTGAAAGGGTGTAAAGAGAGATAACCGAGAAAAGGAGTTTTCTCGGTGTAGAGAATCAAACGATTGAGCAAGTTCGCCGGTGCATCGTCTAGGCAGGTGCATCCGCGACCGACGTCTTGTGACTCACGGTGGATACAAGTAGAGGAGCGACAATTGTGGCTCTTAGATTGTGATCGACCCAAGGAGTGAGAAGACGGCCAACGAACGGTGAAAGACGCGTGGTATGGGACGCGCGGATTGTCACCAACGTGACAGGAGATAGAAGGCGGCGATCAACCCTTCGTGCGTGATCAATTTCACGCTGGTATAGATCTATCCTTCTATTCGCATCGTACCCTCGAAGTCATGGCGTGATCTCGGGAATCGGAGAATCGGACCGGACCTTCATTCCGCTGCGCGGGCCCGGGGTCGAGGATATTCTCCTTCACCGACCTCAATGTCGACGTGCTTAACGACAAACTCGAGATCATAATGAAGGCTTTGGGCAAGGAAGAAACCAAGAAATGTGGGGTTTGTAATGCTAGTGCTCACTACACGGACGAGTGCCCGAGTTTAGTCGAAGACGTAAACGCCGCGTACAAGAAGTTTGAGCCCTCCAACTCGTACAATCCAAACCTTCGCAATCATCCGAACTTCTCATGGTCAAACACGAACAACGCTCAACCCGATCCGTATCGACAATCGGTTGCAAAACCGACCGCGTACCAACATCCAAATGCGACTCAAGCGGTCCAAAAACCGAATCCAACTCAAGATCCAAATCAAGAAATGAAAATAATGATGGAAGGTATGATGGCGATGATTAAGAATATGGAGAAGTCCAACGAAGTTGGAAGACAAGAGATTAAACAAGATATAGGGGGATTAAGGCAAGAATTTGGAGTTGTGAAACAAGATATTACAAGTATAAGACAAGAGGTTTCGAACACAAATCGCCATGTGGGCAACTTGGAGACTCAAATCAATCAAATTGCCACTCGAGTAAACGTAATCGAATCCCAAGGTACATCTCGACTCCAATCTCAATCGTTGGCCCCTTCCGAACAAAGGCATGTGAACGCAATATCGCTCCGAAGCGGTAAAGAGGTGGGCGAAAGTTCGAAGAGCAAGGAGGTACAAGAAGAAAAGAAACTCGAGGTACCGGTACCGAAGGAGAGTCCGACTCAAGCCACGAAGATACCAACTCGAGAACTAGAACCCGAATCGACTCAAGTCAAGCCACCTCTCCCAAAGCCAATCGAATCGAACAACGACGTGCTTGCCATCTTAAAGAAAGTGGAGGTAAACATTCCTCTACTCGAAGCAATCAAAGAAGTGCCTCGTTTGGCAAAATACCTCAAGGCATTGTGCACGAATAAAAGAAAGACAAAGGGAGATGAGTTGATAAGTGTGGGGGAGAGTGTTTCGGCGATTTTGAAACTTCCCCAAAAGCACAAAGATCCGGGGATGTTCTCTATCCCTTGCAAGATTGGACAACACGAGTTACCCAAATGCATGCTCGATTTGGGCGCATCCATCAATGTAATGCCCTTCTCGGTTTTCAAAACACTAGATCTCGGCCCTCTCGACGAAACACAAGTAGTAATTCAATTGGCCGATAGATCTACGACGAAGCCGGTGAGAGTAGTCGAAGACGTGATCGTAACGGTGAATAGACTTTACTTCCCCGCGGACTTCTACGTATTGGACATGAATGAGGGGAGTAGCGATTCAACCCCGATTCTCCTTGGACGGCCATTTTTGAAGACGGCGCGCACAAAGATCGATGTACACGCGGGAGAGCTCACAATGGAGTTCGATGATGAGGTAATCAAATTCAATATTTTTGACAAACTAAAGGAACCCATTGTAGGTACACTCAACTTAAGCGCTATGGACGTGATCGACGATTGTGTACAAGAGGTCATGGATAGCTCATTCGAGAATCTTCAATGGAGCTCGAACCCGCTATTCGAGGAATTTGAAGGATATGACAATCCTACATTCGAGATCGAGCCGGATTTGGAAGAAAAACAAGGCATAGATCAAGCACTCTTTCTAAGAGACCTCGAAATCCCGATGCAAAGAACTCCACCCTCCACCGAACAAGCTCCGAGGTTAGATCTAAAATCACTACCTTTTGGACTAAAATACGTATTTTTGGATGAAGCGGAGACCTTGCCGGTGAACACTCGCGGACATTCCGGGCATTAGGTCTAGCAAAGGAACACGAAGAGAAACTCGTTGAAGTGCTAAAACGGAACAAGAAGGCATTCGGGTGGACACTCGCGGACATTCCGGGCATTAGTCCCTCCATGTGCACACACCGCATTATCCTCGAGGACGATGCTAAGCCTTCACGAGAACCACAAAGGCGGCTCAATCCGCCAATGATGGAAGTTGTAAAGAAAGAGGTGATCAAGCTACTCGATGCCGGAATAATCTACCCCATCGCCGATTCGAAATGGGTCTCGCCCATACACGTGGTGCCGAAGAAAACGGGGATGACGATAGTTGAGAACGATGAAGGCGATCAAGTGCCGACTCGAGTTCAAAACGGGTGGCGAGTTTGCATCGATTATCGAAAGCTCAATAAGGCGACGAAAAAGGACCACTTCCCGCTTCCATTCATCGATCAAATGATAGAAAGACTCGCGGGAAATCCGTTCTATTGCTTCCTCGATGGATTTTCGGGCTACTTCCAAATACCGGTCGCACCCGAAGATCAAGAGAAGACCACATTCACGTGCCCGTTTGGTACCTTCGCGTACCGACGCATGCCATTTGGGCTATGCAACGCTCCCGGCACATTTCAAAGGTGTATGCTTTCTATTTTCTCCGATTATATTTCCAAATTTATAGAAGTCTTTATGGATGACTTTTCGGTGTTTGGCGACTCATTCGAATCATGTTTAAGCCACTTGTCACAAATACTCGAAAAGTGCATCGAAGCTAATCTTGTTTTGAATTTTGAGAAATGCCACTTCATGGTGAGCGAAGGAATTGTTTTAGGTCATTTAATCTCGGAGAAAGGAATGGAAGTCGACAAGGCGAAAATCGACGTAATCAAGACGCTTCCGTATCCAAAGACGGTGAAAGACGTGCGATCCTTTCTCGGCCATGCGGGATTCTATAGGCGCTTCATCAAGGACTTCTCGAAGATCTCGCAACCGATGTGCCAACTTCTCCAAAAAGATGTAAAGTTCGAGTTTGATGCAAGGTGCAAGGAAGCTTTCGACAATCTCAAGGGAAGTCTTTGCTCCGCGCCAATCATCAAGTCGCCAAATTGGGAGCTACCATTCGAAATAATGTGCGATGCTAGTGACACGAGTGTGGGGGCGGTACTCGGCCAAAGAGAAGGAAAAGACCCCCACGTAATCGCCTACGCCTCGAGGTCTCTCGACAATGCCCAACGAAACTACACCACTACCGAAAAGGAACTCCTCGCAATTGTGTTTGCATTGGAAAAATTTCGCTCTTATCTTTTAGGTACGAAGGTGATTGTATTCTCGGACCATGGAGCTCTAAAGCATTTGATGAAGAAAAAGGAGTGCAAACCGAGATTGCTCCGATGGATCCTTTTGCTTCAAGAATTCGACCTCGAGATCAAGGACAAAAAGGGATGCGAGAATCTCGTGGCGGATCATTTGAGTCGGCTCCCATTAAAGATTGAAGATCTCGTTCCGATTCGCGAGGAATTTCCCGAGGAACACGTTCTCGCGGCCCAAGTCGAAGCGCCATGGTACGCCGACCTAGCCAACTACATCGTCACGAAGAATTTTCCCCCAAGCTTCTCCAAGGCACAACGCGATAAGATGAAAATCAACGCTCGATTCTACATTTGGGAAGACCCGATCTTATTTCGAATTTGCACCGACCAAGTAATTCGAAAATGCGTCCACCAAAATGAGGTACAATCTATCCTTTCTTTTTGTCATACATTACAATGTGGTGGACATTTCGGTATCGCACGTACCACACACAAGGTACAAGAATGTGGATTTTATTGGCCAACCTTGCATAAAGACGTTGCGAACTTTGTGAAAGGTTGTGGAAATTGCCAAAAGACGGGGAACTTGAGCCATAGAAATCAAATGCCCCTCAATTCAATCTATGTGTGTGAACCATTCGATGTTTGGGGCATTGATTTCATGGGCCCGTTTCCATCATCTTTTGGCTATACTTACATCTTGTTGTGTGTAGATTACGTTACAAAATGGGTGGAGGCGGTACCAACCAAGCATGCGGATTCGAAAACGGTGGTGGACTTTTTGAAGAAAAATATCTTTCAACGATTCGGCATACCAAGAGTTCTTATAAGCGACCGAGGCTCCCATTTTTGCAATCGACATCTCCAAAGCCTCCTCGAGAAATACCATGTGAACCATCGAACCTCAACCGCGTATCATCCTCAAACAAACGGCCAAGCGGAGGTTTCGAATCGAGAAATAAAGTCTATTTTGGAGAAAGTGGTGAACCCGACACGAAAGGATTGGAGTACTCGACTCGGCGACGCACTTTGGGCGTACCGTACCGCTTTCAAAACGCCAATAGGTATGACTCCGTTCAAACTCGTGTACGGAAAGGCATGCCATTTACCGGTCGAGTTAGAGCACAAGGCCTTTTGGGCGATCAAACAATTTGCCCTCGACTACCCGAAGGACGCATCGGCGCGTAAGCTTCAATTACTCGAGCTAGACGAATTCCGGCAAGAGGCCTACGACAATTCGAGCTCGTGCAAGGCAAAAGCAAAGAGGTTTCATGACCGAATGATTCAAAAGAAAGAATTCCAAGAAGGGGAAAGAGTGTTGTTATTCAACTCTCGTCTCAAACTTTTCCCCGGAAAACTTCAGTCCCGATGGATCGGCCCTTTTGTGGTCACCAATGTGACTACATTTGGAGTTGTCGAAATTCGAAGCGAAGAAACAAGCAAAACATTCAAAGTGAACGGTCATCGACTCAAGCACTACCACGCAAACTTCGAAACCGGGTGGATGGAGGAGCAATCTCTTAAGCCCAACGACACCTCACAATGATGAGCTCGGCCAAGTCGAGCTCAAGACGTTAAACAAGAGCGCTAGCGAGGGAGGCACGCCCACGCATCAAAGGTTGTATCTCTCTATTATCCCTCTTTTTGGAATTTTCGATTTTTTATACTTGAGGACAAGTAATCTCTAAGTGTGGGGGGGTAACATACAATCTTTGACCTGTTTGAGCCCAAGTAAAAATTTAAAAATCAGGGAAAATTGAAATTTTTTGATCTGGCCAGCAACTCCGTTGTAACGGACCTCAATGTACGTTGTAACGGACTGTACAGAAATTTAAAAATTTGACTGGCGCCAAGAGTTTCGTTGTAACGGACCTCAATGTCCGTTATAACGGAGTAAAAATACCGTTGCAACGGACATGAAAAACACAGGAAATTGTGTTGCAACGGTAAATTCCCAAAATTTGCCAGAACTATGTGCGTTGTAACGGACCTCAATGTCCGTTGCAACGGACATACTCAGAATTTTCAAACTAAGCTACGAATAGTTCTCCGTTATAACGCAGTTGGTACGTTGTAACGGAACTCAATGTACGTTGTAACGGACTTTACACTGCGTTGTAACGGAATAATTTCTGGCAAGTTTTCTCTTTTAATTAAAATTTTCGAATATTTAACATCATTTTTGAACCCTGAGCATCAATAATAAATAAGTCAAGCATAAAATGCATAAAAAGATTTTTCTCCACTGAATTGAACTAAATCGTTGTTTTTAAAACAAAATTTCATTTAACTCTGAATTTCGCTCTCAAAATTGAAAGTTTGCAAAATATTTTAGAGGATTTGGTTATGATTTTGAAGAGATCTATTCGGGGATTCCAACCCTATTGTTTCAAATTTCATGAGTTTGAAACACTTGATCGATGCGCGGTTCATGCGATACGTTTTAACTCGATTTTCGAACCCGTAATTGATAATTGACTTATGAGTAAGGTTCTTAGCGTGGCCGTTAAAGTACGTTTTGCTAGATTTAAAACATGACCAATTGCACTATGAAATGACCGTTTGTGGGGACCCGTTAGTAGATCAATTATACCCGCTCGTTAAAAAAAAAAAAATGAAGGTCAAAAGACAACACCGAGGGTAACCTCATTGCACTTCGGTGTAGTGGGGCGTTCGGTTAAAGACATCGAAAAAAAAAAAAAAAAATGAAGGTCAAAAGACAACACCGAGCGTAACCTCATTGCATTTCGGTGTAGTGGGGCGTTCGGTTAAAGACTTCCAAAGAGAGAAAAGAAAACGAATGAGCGGGAAAATTGATCGAAAACGGGTATGAACTTTGTACCATTGTACCAAACGTGTTTTAAAAATGAATAACTTGCATTTAAGATCATCTAGCAAAACGGGAAATTTTGGCCCGATAATAGCTTTCGAATTGAGTTCTTTTGAGATTGTGGAGTGAAGCAATTCGAAGTAAAAACGTTTGTACCTGACTTTCAGTCTGTTGGTACTCCGTTGTAACGCATCTTACTTCCGTTGTAACGGACCAGAAAGAAAAAGCATTCAATAGCAATCATACTAGTGCGTTGTAACGGACATAAGAGTCCGTTGTAACGGATCAACCAATCCGTTGTAACGCTACTCCTATCCGTTATAACGGACTACCTCTTCCCGTTGTAACAAACTATTCTCCGTTGTAACGGATGTTCATCTCACTTTAGCGATAGAATTTTCACTCAAGTCCGTTGTAACGGAACCCACTTCCGTTGTAACGGACTATCTTCTGTGAATTTTCTTCGTTATTTCTCATCCATTTTGATCCAAATTTTGACGCAATTGCTCCCCGTGGAACGAATCTATACATTTGCCACTCTACAAACATAGATTACAAATTTTGTTGATTGTTCGGGGTTTTACCACAACGACATAAAACACGCCAAAAACCCGCTCATCAATATATAGAGAAACTCCTTGTTGGAACCATAGATCGATATACATATCTTTCAAATTACACTCACTACACATGAAATCGTACATTTCTTTAACAATTTTTTCCCAGCGTATCTTACAATAAGCATAAAATTGGGTGACTTCCTCTATATTTGTGTACGCATCAATCTCCCGTTGGTAACGTTCCTATAGAAATGAAATAGAAAAAAAAAACATAATAATACAAAGACACGAACTTTGAATTTATTGTTGTTAAAACTTATACGAAATTGATCGAAAACTCAGATTTGTGCTTTTTGGCACCAGTCATCCCAATCTAGCCACCATTCATTGTTTTGAACTAAGAGAATAAACATTTCGTGGTGTATGTGTACTGATTTTGCACGTGTTTTCCCGAAATATATGATGTCTTATAAATGACACTCAATCACGAGTTTATCTTTCCATTGAACTGGAGGAGATAGGACGTGATTTTTATCAAAAAAAATATTTCTTTAAGCTCAATATCCCGCCACTCTTTTGGAGGAGAGGAAGATGTTGGTTCAAATTTCCTGATAGTTTGATTATTTCAAAACACTGTCATTACTAATGTTTACATCCAGAAAAGTGCAGGATAACATAGGTACGATACGAAGATGAAGGAGGACTTGTGAAGGAGGACTTCATTGGATTACATCAAGAATCAAGACATGAAGTCTCAAGATAAACAAGAAAAGAAGAAAACATGGAAGGCCATTGGAATACATCAAGACTCAAGATGTTGAAGCCTTCCGTGAGTGGGATACGCCACAAATAAACCATAGGTACAAACCTAGTAGAACTCAAGTAAAATCATGTTCAAAATAACAAAGAGTTCAGTCAAGCAGGAAGTGCGTTCTGAACGAACTCAAAGTCCGTTCAGAACGGACTTGCTAAATATCAAAACTTTAAAAGCTTGATTAGAATCAAACGTGTCACAGGGATGTGTGCGTTCGAACGAAGAATCATGTCCGTTCGAACGGATAATTAGAATCCGTTCAAACACCTTCTGAGTGCGTTGAACGGACAATCCTTCCTGTGAACGGAAAATGTCACAGGAATGTGTGCGTTCGAACGAACATCCATGTGCGTTCGAACGGACAACCTGGAATCCGTTCACCCACTTTTAAGTGCGTTGAACGGACTCTTGTTCCTGTGAACGCAAAATGCTATGTATAATTGAGTCCGTTACGAACGGACATTGTACGTTCGAACGGACCCAAGATGTACTTGCACGTTATTTTGAAACGGCTAGTGCAAACTTCAAGTGCGTTCTGAACGAACTGTAATGCGTTCGAACGCACTGCAAGTTTTCTGAAGGATTTCTATAGAGAGTATAAATAGAATCCTTCATGGGTCTCTCTCTCCCAACTCTTCATTTTCAAACATTAAAACCTAAAAAGAGAGAAACCCTAAGCTGTGATTATCTATATCCATTGATAGCTTGAGAAACCTCTTTAGATCATTGATCTACTTTCGATATTCTCCACTAATCGTATCCCACTCACGTGACCGATCACGTGGTAGCTCGATTAGTGAAAAAGTGTAATAGGCTAGTGCAACAAAGTGTAAAGAGCCTAAGCTATAGATCGATAGAAGCGTGTAAATCGATCTAGGCAAATCCTTGTAATCGAGTTGAGTTGGAATTCAATCGAAAGCCAAAAAGAGGCACAAGGCATTCCCGGAGACGTAGGTACTCGCAAATAATTGAGTCGGTCAATTAAGCGAGTAAAGGGTGAGTTAAAGCTACAAAGCAACCACCTACCGAACTTCGTAAACAAACATCTTGTGTCAAAGTGTTTGTACGGTATCATCTTTATCATCTAAATTATTATTTATTCCGCACCGTAAATTAGGTTTAAATCTAAACTAAGTATAAGTTAGATTGCCAAATTTACCCCCCTCTAGGTTAGAATTAACCAACAATTGGTATCAGAGCAAGGTACTAACCATCTCTTTGAGTATTAGGGATAACTTGTACTTAACGATCAAATGACCGAAATTAATCCTATTGTACGAAACTCATCGATAAATCCAATAAACACCGTACCCAAATCAAATATATCAAACTCACGTGAATTAGATGGAATCAATTGGAGTTCTTGGAAGAAATGCATGCTAAATGCATTCGCTCTCCAAGGACTTGACAAGGTAGTGTTACAAGGCTTTGTCTTGGCCCAAGAGGTTGACACGGACGGAAATGTAACCTACCCCGATCAAACTAGGGAAGATAGAACTAATGACATTTACGCTCAAAACTTAATACTAAACAACGTAATTAGTTCTATCGGATCGCTAGTTGATCATTGTGAAAACTCATTTGAAATGTGGCGTATGCTCAATGAGAGATACGAAGGTACATCTCAAATGAGAAGAACTAATATCATCGGACTTGAACAAGAATTCAACAATCTCCGAATGATTGAGGGAGAGTCCGTTGATAAAATATGGGCAAAAATCAATGTATTAAAAACCCGATATGCCACCCAACATGCACCTCTTACCGATGATAGAATTATTGCTAGATTACTTCAAGCCATGCCCCGGAGTTGGGAATCTTTACGTGTAGCTTTAGGTACGGCGGTCGCATCACAAGATCTCACTCCCGAAGAATTGGTAAGTCAATTCCGGAACTTCGAGATTCGACTCAAGCAACTCGATGAAGAACAAGGAATCTTCACGACAACTCCTCGATCTAAAGCCATAGCCTTGCCCGCCGTGAATGCAAGCAACGAGGACAATGAAATGGACGACCTCACTTTGCGACTCCTAGAATGGCAAAGGGATGAAAAGCGATTTAATGAGAATCGAAAACAAAAGGGACTGAAACCTCATTGCTTTTGGTGTAAGAAGTTTGGACATATGATGGAGTCGTGTTGGACGCTCCATCCTGAAAATTCTCGGTGGAATAAAAAGGATGACGATCACAAGGATCGAGATAGACGAGAACCTCGACATGAACGAAGATATGAGGACAAGGGCCGAGATGATCGCTACAAATACAAAGGTAAAGATCATAAAAAGAAAAAGGCATATAAAGCTCATGTAAATTCCAGGTGGGGAGAAACGGATGGATCAAGCACATCATCTGAATCGGATGGTCCATCAAACCGACACCCCGCAAACCTTGCACTTATGGTAAGGATCGATTCTCCACAAATGAGCGCAGTGGAAGCGGCAATCAGATCTCTTCGAATTGAACGAGGGTTAACCACTACACCTCGCACTCCCACATTTATGGACGAAGAACCATCTACTCCAAGCTCAACACATGACCAAGGTCATGAGGTACGTATCAACTCTATGACTAACGTAGAATCATTACATCATCCTGAGTTTTCTCCTGCATTCAAATTAGAACTCGAGTTGTGTGACGAGTTTCTAAAAGATGAAGGAAACTTTCAACAAATAGAGAGTAAACTTGAGAGCTCAACACAAACTCTCAAGGATAAGGTAGCTTCTCTTGAACTATCTATTTTGGCATATAAATCTCAACTAAAAGAATTTAAATGGTTTTCAAAATGTGAGTGTCAAACCCTTAAAGGTGAGATGTCTCATTTAAAAGTCGAACTTCAAAATTGTAAAGTTGAAAATGAATCTTTGAAGAAGGCTTGTGCCACCAGTGCATTAAGTCCTCCTTCATTGGATGATATCTTGAAATCGTCATTAATGGGACAAAAGCCCAATGACAAATCCGGTTTAGGATACAAGAAAAATAACGGTAATAAACCCGATTTTTCCTTATCTAAAAATCAAAAATCCAAATGGGAGAACAATAAAATGAATAGTCACGGAAATGCTTTCATGTATCGTGACTACAACAAAGGTAAAAATGTGAAAACAAAACAAGCTAAACGTGTTAATCATAATTATAGGAACAATCATTTCACACAAAATTCACCACCTAGACATAACAATTTGGGAAGAACCGATTGTTTATTCAAAAGGGGACCAAATGGGTATTTCTACGAAGTGACCAACTACACCGACGCTTCATATCAAAAAGGGTCTCCCAAACATTACACAAAAACACAAAAACAATTTCAACAAAATCGACTTAAACCAAGCAAATTTCAATCCAACAACATTCATCATATGCCAAAATCGATAACTTCTCAGAAAAGTAAACCAAATCATCTCTCTAATTATTTTGCGAAAAGTTCCACATCCACAAATAATTCCACCGTAGCATTCTGTAACTATTGTTGCAAAATTGGTCATATCTCAAACGGTTGTGATCTTCGCAATCCAAAATTAACGTCAAACTCAATATGGATGCGTAAAGATCGTCACTCGATGGGTCCCTCTACGTCTCTCGGTATAGGACCTCCTAGGGCTTAAGCCCTAACTTGAAACACTATACTCCTTAGTATGCCACACCCTAAGCCAAATATGTACGGGGAGTATAAGAAATAGGCTAAATTAAATTCTAGCCGAGTTGGTCGAGTCTCATGTAGCTACATCACATGTGTTAATAGAGGAATACATTAGAACACTTGTCTCTGTAAATAAATCACGAATTCAGTCCAGTGATCACATCTCAGGAACCAGTCCGTTCGAACGAAAAACAGGTGCGTTCGGAACGAACAACTGAACTATAAGATCCAAAGTCACTGTTAAATTATGGCGCCATCAAATTTTCTTACCAGGATTAAGTGCGTTCGAACGTACAACTGAATGCGTTCCGAACGGAAAAATGAATTATAGAATTATGGCGCCGGATCATACTTTGGCGCCGACTCTCAATATCAACAGTGTTCAGTGCGTTCGAACGAACAAACTAATGCGTTCGAACGCACATGCCTCATTCAGCGAACCTACTTCAAACCCTTACACTCGCGCCGTTTCATATTCTGGCGCCTCTTCTCAGTTGTGTGTGCGTTCGAACTCACATAGGAGTCCGTTAGAACGGACTTAACAACTTTCCAGATACAACTTAAAAACCCAAAATAGCGCCTGTTCTCAGACATGAATGCGTTCCAACGCACTTGAGAAGTGCGTTCGAACGGACTCTTCGTATTTTCTGCCTTTTAGCATGCGACCGATCCTAATCAATGGACACGATGGTTTAGATCTCCTCACGAAAAGATTTGAAGGGACACGATCTCATCTTAACTCAATCTCTTTGTCATTCTCTTTCTAAAAACCTATTTTCCAACTCTATCTCTCACCAAAATCCTTACTCTCTTTCTCCATAAAGAATCATCACCATGAATGCCGCTAAGATCTTGCTTGCTAGGGGGGGTTCAAAGGGAAAGAAGAAGGAAGGGGAGAGCTCCAACACTCAACCAAGGCCGAGAGCTCCACCTCATCAGAAGAAGGCAGCTAAGAAGCCTAGGAGGCAAGAAAACTTGATAGCAGACTACGATTTCAAAAATATAGACAATGAACATCTCTTTCGAAATCCGGAGGCCGGAACTCTCTACAACGACGTGGTGGCAAGGAGATCCATTGCGAAATGCTACTACTACGAGTTTCCTCCAAATATTCCTCATCTTTTCGACAAGATTGAGGCAATAGAGAGAAGATGGGGATTCGCAAATCTTGCGTGTCTTAAAGAGCCATTCTACGAAGTCATCACTCGATTGTTCTATGCAAACGCCGTATTCAACCATGCTCTAGAGAAGATAACCTCTTATATCCTCGGGGAACAAGTTGAGATCTCGGTTGAAAATCTGTGCGAGTTGCTAGGTCTCAAGGATGATGGAGAGAAGATCTACAACGCACGCAAGGGAAGACTCGAAGCCGCCATTATCGAACCAATGAAGAAGGTGGTTACAAATCGATACCAGTCACAAGAATCGGCATCGCACTTGGCAGCTCCTGAGAAATTCGTTTGGGAAATCGGTAACAATATTCTTACTCCAGTCGCAAAATTGAAGGCAAATTTGGAAAATAGAAATATTATGCTTTTGTATCGTATGTGGTACAATGATGAACTACCCGTCCATGTGCCTTATCTCATACTAAGTCATATGGAAAGCGTCCTGAGCCAAAGAAATGCCTCGTTACCCTACGGAACGTTGATTGCCCGGATGTTGGAACTCCAAGGAGTTTCAATCCCGGAGAACGATTGGGATTTCCGATCGGAACAGCCAACAAATCTCGCATCTAAGGCAAACCTTCACCGACTTGGATATCGGTACTCATCGAACGTACAAGGTTGGGTTATCAGTCCCACTAAAGATACGGCAGCGTTCCACCTTCCTCGCAATCCTACTCGATGGCTGGAGGGTGACACCCAAACCGAGGAAGAGGAAAACGCCGACCCCGCCGATACTGACCTAAGTGGTGAAGCCCCGGATAGAAAACGTAAGAAGAAGGAGCGTGCAGAAAGCTCGAACGCCCCTTCCGAACACGACGAAAGGAGGTTTGCTTATATGAAGGCGTTATTCGAGGAGATGGATGAGCGGGTTGAAAAACATGGACGAATAATGCGAGACGCATTTCGTGAGGACCTGCATGCTTCCGAGACCAGGATGATCGAGAATGTGGGTCGTCAATTTTCCGATCTCTATGTTCACCTTGGAAATCGCTTCGGGCCATACACGGCACCCCAAGACCGAGTCCCGCGTACGTCTCCTCATCAGACCACCGAGCATCCGTCGGACTCCAACTCGGGACAATTCAATACCGACGCCTTCTTCGCAGCTGATCCGAGCGCCCAACCCGAACAGAACCCTTACACCGGCCCCAATGAGATGTGATCGCCGGAGATGTTAAAAGTTTAAATGTGTTGTGTGTGTTATGTCATGATTCTTGTTTGTGAACAATTTGACTTGTTTATTGTTGTGTGTGTGTTTGTATCGGCATGTGTCATGCCTTGAACTGAGTAGTTTTGATTTAGTGTCAGTTTAAACTGTTGCATATATGTTGGTTTTTATTAATTATTTCGATATAACCTATTAGTCCAGAAGCAAGTGCGTTCGAACGCATTACTTTTTCCGTTCGGAACGCACACTAAAACTGTTTTATTTTATTGAAAATCTGCTAAATTTTGAAAGGATTGTCATCATTCCAAAACAAAAGAATTTGATCATACTTACGAGCTCATACATTCATCAATTCATTCTTTGAGGGGGAGCTCGCATTTAGGGGGAGCCTTCCGTTTTTGAAGTCTCCTTGGCCCTTTTGATCTCTTTCAAAATGGGGGAGAAACGATCGTACGGAAAGTTCTCAACTAAATGGTGAAACTCTCCAAACCGACAGTGTTTTGAAATTAATCAAAAGGGGGAGTTTGTTGGTTCAAATTTCCTGATAGTTTGATTATTTCAAAACACTGTCATTACTAATGTTTACATCCAGAAAAGTGCAGGATAACATAGGTACGATACGAAGATGAAGGAGGACTTGTGAAGGAGGACTTCATTGGATTACATCAAGAATCAAGACATGAAGTCTCAAGATAAACAAGAAAAGAAGAAAACATGGAAGGCCATTGGAATACATCAAGACTCAAGATGTTGAAGCCTTCCGTGAGTGGGATACGCCACAAATAAACCATAGGTACAAACCTAGTAGAACTCAAGTAAAATCATGTTCAAAATAACAAAGAGTTCAGTCAAGCAGGAAGTGCGTTCTGAACGAACTCAAAGTCCGTTCAGAACGGACTTGCTAAATATCAAAACTTTAAAAGCTTGATTAGAATCAAACGTGTCACAGGGATGTGTGCGTTCGAACGAAGAATCATGTCCGTTCGAACGGATAATTAGAATCCGTTCAAACACCTTCTGAGTGCGTTGAACGGACAATCCTTCCTGTGAACGGAAAAATGTAACAGGGATGTGTGCGTTCGAACGAACACACATGTGCGTTCGAACGGACAACCTGGAATCCGTTCACCCACTTTTAAGTGCGTTGAACGGACTCTTGTTCCTGTGAACGCAAAATGCTATGTATAATTGAGTCCGTTACGAACGGACATTGTACGTTCGAACGGACCCAAGATGTACTTGCATGTTATTTTGAAACGGCTAGTGCAAACTTCAAGTGCGTTCTGAACGAACTGTAATGCGTTCGAACGCACTGCAAGTTTTCTGAAGGATTTCTATAGAGAGTATAAATAGAATCCTTCATGGGTCTCTCTCTCCCAACTCTTCATTTTCAAACATTAAAACCTAAAAAGAGAGAAACCCTAAGCTGTGATTATCTATATCCATTGATAGCTTGAGAAACCTCTTTAGATCATTGATCTACTTTCGATATTCTCCACTAATCGTATCCCACTCACGTGACCGATCACGTGGTAGCTCGATTAGTGAAAAAGTGTAATAGGCTAGTGCAACAAAGTGTAAAGAGCCTAAGCTATAGATCGATAGAAGCGTGTAAATCGATCTAGGCAAATCCTTGTAATCGAGTTGAGTTGGAATTCAATCGAAAGCCAAAAAGAGGCACAAGGCATTCCCGGAGACGTAGGTACTCGCAAATAATTGAGTCGGTCAATTAAGCGAGTAAAGGGTGAGTTAAAGCTACAAAGCAACCACCTACCGAACTTCGTAAACAAACATCTTGTGTCAAAGTGTTTGTACGGTATCATCTTTATCATCTAAATTATTATTTATTCCGCACCGTAAATTAGGTTTAAATCTAAACTAAGTATAAGTTAGATTGCCAAATTTACCCCCCTCTAGGTTAGAATTAACCAACAGAAGATGAAGTCATTGCTACAATAAAAACAAATTCAATACGACTGCTCCCAACTATCATAAATAAGTTTCATTGCTCGACATTGAGCATCCCAAGCTCTCTGATACGAAATATAAATTCCGTACTCGTTCTTAATTATATTAATAATATTCTTTGGAGTTGGGGATATGTTTCATCTCAAATGGGGCATTATAATCCTACGTATGTGTATGGATGTTAGTTGCCTACTACCACTAATACCGATCTCGTTTCTACAAGTGTGAGGACCATTATACTTTGGTATTTTCCAATATTCGGTATTTTTGGTATTAAATGCACGCATTCTTCAAGATCAACCATCGATTTTGCATATCACGTCTCATTCTCTTGGCCTACTTCTTTTCACTACGAAACTAACATTTTTTTTAATAGTTCATTCTTGTACCGCGTGTTGAAATGTTTCTTTATCCGGATGTATCATTTCGATCCAAGAATTATTTGCTGAATGTTTCGTAGACGGACTGTTAACATCGTTTCCATATTCTTCATGTTGGGTATCGGCGTCACTACCGAGCCCCGCACAACGGATTGTGAGGCTCGGTCCGACCCGATCCCGAGGACCACGTCGACGACTCGAAAATACGAATCATGAAATGCAACTAATACCTATGAGTTTAACTCATATATTCATAGAGAACCATACCACGTGAAATTGATCACGGTGAAGGGTTGATGTTTTTAATTGTTGCTGTCCTTGCTCGCTTCGATTCAGCGACACGCACGTCATATGCCCGCGCGATTCGACACCTAGAACGAATCTCCTTTGTCGTATACAACCGGATATTATCTGACTCGTCTCCGATCTTGCTCGACCTTTCTCTTGCTTGATCACAACAGAGAATCTCAGATGAGATTCCTCTACTCGTATCCACCTCGAGCTAAAAGTCTTTCAGTTGCGACAAATTTTCCTAAAATTTGTCACAAGCTTGCTCAAAATTCCTCAATCTCCAATGGAGTTCTTTTCCTCACTTTTTTTGTCTAACAAGTCCAGGTCTAGAATTCTATTTAGTAGTAAGCGAGAGAACTGAAGGGAATTATCCCGTCCCCGGGCCCGCGCAGCGGATATGAAGGCCCGGTCCGGTTCCCAAAAAGAGAGAGAAACACCAAGATTGTGTATATCCAATATACACTTCCAGCATCATGTTCGTTCGAACGCACCATGCAGTTCGTTCGAACGAACAGTTTCTGTCACGGGTATGTATAAACACTCCTTTTTATACCCGAAGAGGTCCGTTCGAACGAACATTATAGTTCGTTCGAACGCATACTCTCTGTCTCATTTCAGTGTTAATTCCAAATTACATTCGTAGTCATCCGTTCGAACGAACACTAAGATTCGTTCGGACGCAAAGTCTCTGGAATGATTGTGTATTAAACAATTCTATACACGTAGCGGTCCGTTCGAACGCACCCGACGGTTCGTTCGAACGAACCACTTTCTGGAACTTATCTTTGCCTAATCCTATTATGCATTTAATCAAACCCATGAACATTCATGTTCATACATCCTTATATGTACACTTTTACCGTTGATCCAAAACTGTATTTCCTTCAGTCTCCCTCTCAGTTTCAAATCTAACTAAAAGGTACTCATGCATATCATATATGCACTATAATAGAGAATATAGCCATGTATCAAATACATTAAGCTATGCACATCACATGTGCCGAAACTTGAAGTCAAGCCCGACATAGTACGACTCGTTGTGTGACCGTGTAGGTTCGTTTGACGGTGGCAGTAGGTTGTTTCCAAGGCACTACAAGCCCATGAGCGGGATCTAGTCACTCCATCATGGCAACCCATGTTAAAAATGAAAAATGATTGTGATCATTGTGCCTATCTCGAATAGCGGTTATTGGTTCTCTTGTTTCACGATATCCGTTAATAAAAAAGGCATGGTGGTAGTCATCCTTATAATTTGTTTAACAACACTTATTCCCCGATTCCGAATTGAGTTAACAAATTACAATCGATATTAACCTTTAATATCATTGACTATGGCCATAGTTTTCGTTAATCAATTCATCGAGCGGCGCCTAAGAGATATCTATTCCTTTCGGAATAAACAATTCCTATCTTGGAGACTCACATTGAATTCCGTGTTTCGGACAATACCCAATGATGACCGTTTTAGTCCCCTGTTACGGAAGACGTAAGGTCATATCAAAGCATTGTGTTACGCACGTAACGCAATCAATGGTCCCCTCAAGTGTAAAGAACCTAATACCCTACTCGTCGCGAGTCCATCTATAATGACTAAACCATGTCATGGTCTCGCGGCTTTGGTCATATGCAATACATGTCATCTAGCATATCTACGTTCCCGATTCATCAAGCACCTTGTCCTATGATTAGCAAAACATAATCATCTCCTCGGCTAACGTACTAGTGTACACGTTCAGTATATTATCAGATAATAGAAATGCTTCTCTCTTAACCAAACTGATCCGCGACTAGGGTGAAGGAAATGCAGTTTCACATCTACGGTAAAATCGTACGTATAAGGATATATGAACATGGCAGTTCATAGAAATATAACATGTGTATTAGATGCACATATGTATATATGATATACATAATTAGATTGATAAGATAAGATTTTAGGAAAAATCTGTTTGGAACATTTTTACTACAACGGACATAACTTTCGCATACGAACACCGATTTGGATGGTTCGACTCTCATAAGTTAGATCATTGGATTATCTACAATTTTCATATTCAGTGGAAAAACATTTGAATAACGTAGGACGTTCATTCTAATGAAATACACGAAAGGTTGCGGCAGTTCGACGAAAGGACGCGAACGTTTACTAAAATTAGCATAACTTTCGGACTGAATATCCAAATTGGATAAACTCGGATTTCTTGGAAAGGTGATAAGATCATCTAGAAGTTTCGTTCAGAACCTTCCTGTTAATTACGGACCTAAGTCGGTCGAAATTCCAGTTTAGTGAAAGTGTGTCTGCTGATTCTGCAGGAAACACATCTTTTGATCAAATCTTCTAGAAACTTGTCCTTTCGTGCATATAAAAGTATCATTTGATTGATTAAAGAGGGTATATTTAGTGGTGAAGGAATACGAGTTATTCTATAAATAGGACCCTAATCTCACTCAATCAAATCAATCTAAGAAACCATAATTTCCACTAATTAATCCAGTAATTAAGAGAGAAAAAGTTCGCCAGAATTCTCCATTGATTCCGGCAAGAGTTTAAGCAAGAGTGATTACGAGGCGTCTAGGCAGTTTCGTGATTATCCGACGACTCCCATTTCGCGGTGGATACGTGTAGAGGTACGTATACGTTTGCGTACTAACGAGTTAAGTTCATCAACCGACGAGAAGACGAACGGAGAAAGACGACCGGTTTGGGCGTGGGACGAACCGGTACGAGCGAAAAGGTGCGACGTGAACGGAAGTGAAGGCTTCGCAGCGACAAACCCTTCGTAAGCGATCAATTTCGCTAGGTACAAATATTACGTTTATTAGATTTACGTTATATTAGTTATAGGCAATTTGATAAACAAATCGTGTTGGTTCAAATTTCCTGATAGTTTGATTATTTCAAAACACTGTCATTACTAATGTATACATCATAGAAAAGTGCAGGATAACATAGGTACGATACGAAGATGAAGGAGGACTTGTGAAGGAGGATTTCATTGGATTACATCAAGAATCAGGACATGAAGTCTCAAGATAAACAAGAAAAGAAGAACACAAGGAAGGCCATTGGAATACATCAAGAATCAAGATGTTGAAGCCTTCCGTGAGTGGGATACGCCACAAATAAACCATAGGTACAAACCTAGTAGAACTCAAGTAAAATCATGTTCAAAATAACAAAGAGTTCAGTCAAGCAGGAAGTGCGTTCTGAACGAACTCAAAGTCCGTTCAGAACGGACTTGCCACATATCAAAACTTTAAACCTTAATTAGAACCAAACGTGTCACAGGGATGTGTGCGTTCGAACGAACAATCATGTCCGTTCGAACGGACAATTAGAATCCGTTCACCCACCTTCTGAGTGCGTTGAACGGACAATCCTTCCTGTGAACGGAAAAATGTAACAGGGATGTGTGCGTTCGAACGAACACACATGTGCGTTCGAACGGACAACCTGGAATCCGTTCACCCACTTTTCAGTGCGTTGAACGGACTCTTGTTCCTGTGAACGCAAAATGCTATGTATAATTGAGTCCGTTACGAACGGACATTGTCCGTTCGAACGGACCCAAGATGTACTTGCACGTTATTTTGAAACGGCTAGTGCAAACTACAAGTGCGTTCTGAACGGACTTTATGCGTTCGAACGCACTACAAGTTTTCTGAAGGATTTCTATAGAGAGTATAAATAGAATCCTTCATGGGTCTCTCTCTCTCACTTCTTGACTTTCAAACATTCAAACCTAAAAAGAGAGAAACCCTAAGCTGTGGTTATCTATATCCATTGATACCTTGAGAAACCTCTTTAGATCGTTGATCTACTTTCGATATTCTCCACTAATCGTATCCCACTCACGTGACCGATCACGTTGTAGCTCGATTAGTGAAAAAGTGTAATAGGCTAGTGCAACAAAGTGTAAAGAGCCTTAGCTATAGATCGATAGAAGCGTGTAAATCGATCTAGGCAAATCCTTGTAATCGAGTTGAGTTGGAATTCAATCGAAAGCCAAAAAGAGGCACAAGGCATTCCCGGAGACGTAGGTACTCGCAAATAATTGAGTCGGTCAATTAAGCGAGTAAAGGGTGAGTTAAAGCTACAAAGCAACCACCTACCGAACTTCGTAAACAAACATCTTGTGTTAAAGTGTTTGTACGGTATCATCTCTATCATCTAAATTATTATTTATTCCGCACCGTAAATTAGGTTTAAATCTAAACTAAGCGTAAGCTAGATTGCCAAATTTACCCCCCTCTAGGTTAGAATTAACCATCAAATCGTAGATGAGATCTCGGAGATTTGTACTCCGTCGAGTCCAATAATTATCCGCTGCGCGGACTCGATGGGGTGTAGATAACCCAACAGTGGTATCAGAGCGAACGTCATACGGTTTGCGTTATCAAATTGCAAGAAAAATGATTAAGATCATATGTAGGGTCATTTTAGTAAATTTTCCCAAAATTGAAACCTAAAATAACATTTTAAAGTCAAATTCACAAGTAATCGAATGGTAAAATATTATAGGATAATTACTGGTACCATTTAATGTCTTGAAAATAGTTTTGCTTCGAAACGAACAAAGAATTCCTTATTTGACTACACCACCAGCCCATAGTTGTAGACGCAGAACCTTCCTCTCCCACTCTAAGCTCGACACATGACAAAAGTTATGAGGTACGTACTAACTCTTTATTTGGCATAAAATCGTTACCTAGACCTGAATTTTCTCCCGCATCCAAATTAGAACTCGAATCTTGTGACGAGTTTCTTAGGGATGAAGGGAACTCTCAACTAAATGAGGGTAAACTTGAAAGCCCCACACAAGCTCTCAAGGATAAGGTAGCTTCTCTTGAGCTATCCATCTTGGCATACAAAACTCAAATAAATGAATTTAAAGGATTTTCAAAATGTGAATGTCAAACCCTGAAATGTGAGATTTCTCATTTAAAAGTCGAACTTCAAAATTGTAAAGTTGAAAATGAGTCCTTGAAGAAGGCTTGTGCAACTATTGCATTGAGTCCTCCTTCATTGGATGATATCTTGAAATCGTCATTAATGGGACAAAAACCAAATGACAAATCCGGTTTAGGATACAAGAAAAATAACGGTAATAAACCCGATTTTTCCATATCTAAAAATCAAAAATCCAAATGGGAGAAAAATAAAATGGGTAGTCACGGAAATGCTTTCATGTATCGTGACTACAACAAAGGTAAAAATGTGAAAACGGAACAAGCTAAACGTGTTAATCATAATTATAGGAACAATCATTTCACACAAAATTCACCACCTAGACATAACAATTTGGGAAGAACCGATTGTTTATTCAAAAGGGGACCAAATGGGTATTTCTACGAAGTGACCAACTACACCGACGCTTCATATCAAAAAGGGCCTCCCAAACATTACACAAACACACAAAAACAATTTCAACAAAATCGATTTAAATCAAACAAATTTCAATCAAATGAATTTTTTCAAATGCCAAAATCGATAACTCCTAAGAGAAGTAATCCAAGTCAACTCTCTAATTACTTTGTGAAGAGTTCCTCAACCATAAACAAACCCACTGTAG
The DNA here is from genome assembly GCA_946800325.1 of Luzula sylvatica. Lineage (NCBI taxonomy): Eukaryota > Viridiplantae > Streptophyta > Magnoliopsida > Poales > Juncaceae > Luzula > Luzula sylvatica. The sequence goes on from OX326960.1 coordinate 70,296,160, forward strand.
CATTATGTAACTCTTGTTGCAAAATCGGTCATGTCTCAACCGGGTGTAATCTTCGCAATCCAAAAGTGGCACCAAACGTCATGTGGATGCGTAAAGATCGTCACTCAATGGGTTCCTCTACCTCCTTCGGTATAGGACCCCCTAGGGTGTAAAACCCTAACTTGAGACACTATACTCCCTAGTATACCATACCATAAGCCAAATATTTAGGGGGAGTATAGTTAGTAAGAATTCATATTAGTCAATTTCAATTTTTGGTTTAACTAATATGAATTTCTTATAGATGGGCCTAACTTCCAGAACAAAGTCATCAAAATGGTGTCTAGATAGTGGTTGTTCTAGACATATGACTTGGGATCGAGAGATGTTCAAATCTCTCGAACCGTTCAAGGGAGGAGACGTTACCTTCGGAGGAAATCAAAAAGGTAAAATTATCGGTATCGGTTCTATAGGTACCTCAAATTGGACTTTAGAGAATGTCTATCTTGTAACTGGACTTAAACATAATTTAATTAGCATAAGCCAATTGTGTGATGCCGGATATTGTGTGAAATTCGATCAATTCTTATGCTTGATTGATCGAATGAAAGACAATACCACGGTATGCAAAGGAACCCGACACGAAAATCTATACTACTTTGATTTCGAATCATTCGTGCCGGGAATCCATTGTCTCACTGTATCAGAATCAGTATCTCGATTATGGCATAGACGGTTAGGTCACATTTGCATGAAAACTATACATAGGTTGTCCAAAAAGCAATTAGTTAGAGGACTTCCCTCACATAAACTTGAACTAGAAGGATTATGCGATGCGTGTGAAAAAGGTAAGCACACGAGATCGTCCGGGTTCAAATCAAAGAACATGGTCACCACGAATCGACCTCTTCAACTCATCCATCTTGATCTTTGCGGACCAATGAGCGTTACAAGCATAGGTAATAAAAGGTATATGTTTGTTATTGTGGATGATTATTCACGTTTCACATGGATACATTATTTACTTCATAAAAGTGAAACGTGTGACAACTTCATCAAATTTTGTACTCTCGTTGAAAATGAAAAAGGCACCTCAATTGTCACCATTCGAAGTGACAATGGAGGTGAATTTCGAAATGCAAAATTTGATGAATTTTGTCATAAAAAGGGATATATACGCGAATTTTCCGCTCCTCGCACACCTCAACAAAATGGTGTGGTTGAACGTAAAAATCGAACGTTAATTGAACTTGCTCGTACCATGCTAAGTGAGCATCCTTCTCCAAAATACCTTTGGGCCGAAGCCACTAACACCGCATGTCATGTGGTGAATAGGGTTAGCTTAAGGACTATTTTGAAGAAGACGCCATATGAGCTATGGTATGGGGGAAATCCAAATGTCTCTTACATGAGAGTATTTGGATGCAAATGCTATATCTTGGATGAATTGAGTAATCGAGACAGACTCGATCCAAAATCTATTGAAGGAATATTTGTCGGTTACTCAAGTACAAGTAAAGCATACCGAGTTCACATACGATCAACACGAGTCGTATGTGAATCCGTTCACGTACATTTTGATGAAACTAAAAAGGAAGCCGAGAAAGGTAGCTTAAATGTAGGTGAAGTCACGGAAGCAATTGCTAAATCACCGAGAAAACAAGCCGAGCTGGAATATCAACACATCGACATAACTCTTGATGAACCTCAGAGAGAAAACAATGATCCTCCAGAAGAGGAAGAACAGGAGGAAGAGGAAGAAGAGAGTGAATCTCCTTACCTAATACCCGAGGTTCTCCGAGAAGTACCCCACCATCCTCTCACAAACGTTGTTGGAGATCCCCGAGAAGGTGTACGAACTCGGTCTCGTGTCCACAACTACGTAGCTCATTGCGCATATCTTTCTCACACCGAGCCAAAATCCTTCAAGGAAGCCAATCTAGACGAAGATTGGATTATCGCAATGCAAGAAGAATTGGAATAATTTGAAAGAAATCAAGTTTGGATGTTGGTTCCAAAACCCATGAATCGTTCGATCATTGGGACTCGATGGATCTTTCGAAATAAACTTGATGAACACGGAAACGTGGTACGAAACAAGGCGAGACTCGTCGCTCAAGGATTTAAACAACGAGAAGGGATCGATTTCGAAGAAATCTTTGCTCCAGTGGCTCGTCTAGAAGCGATACGACTCCTCCTAGCTTACGCCGCTATTGAGGGGTTTACACTATTTCAAATGGACGTCAAGAGTGCATTTCTCAATGGTGAAATCGAAGAAGAAGTCTACGTTGAGCAACCACCGGGATTTAAGGATCCTAAATTCCCCGATTACGTGTGCAAACTCTCAAAAGCCCTATACGGATTGAAACAAGCCCCACGAGCATGGTACGATCGACTATCCTCATTTCTCACCTCAAATGGTTTCGTGAGAGGTGGGTCCGTTATAACCGACATCTTACTGTGACTTCACTTCAGATTTATTCTATGGTTCCGTTACAACTGAGACTCTTCCGTTATAACGGTTAGTATATGTCTGTTACAACGGATTGGTGATTCCGTTACAACGGATGATTGGTTATTCTGAAGTGAGTTCACAAGTCCGTTATAACCGAGTGTAGGTCCGTTATAACTGACATGAGATCCGTTATAACGGACATGCTCTTATTAACACGGTTACTGTAAGTCCGTTATAACTGACCTGAGTTCCGTTATAACTGACAGGATGTCCGTTACAATGGACATGTAGTCCGTTATAACTGACCTGCTCTTTTTAACCATATTTATGTATGTCTGTTATAACTGTATGTCCGTTATAACTGACCTGAGGTCCGTTATAACCGACATGCTTCTGAAAATCTGTTTTGTTATTTCATCATTTTAATGGATTTCGAATATATTTATTTGACTAATTTTGAGCTTAATAATTCATAAACAAGTTTAGGGATACCTATAAATTGTTTTGGTGATTTGTGTGATACCCCAATTTGTGGAATCTTCGATGTCTTGATATATGTGTATCTTCGCGATTCTTCGACATCTTGATCATGCGCTTTCGTGCCATTGTTTCTTCATAGTCTTGACTTCTGATGTCTTGATTCTTCTTTTGATCCTTTTGTGAGTTACATCTTCTATCTCTATAAATATCACTCCCGTAAATAGATTAGTGGATCGACATTATTTTGAGATAATCAAATCCTAGGATATTTGAACCAACAATACCCCTTCCCATAATTTTATATTATAAATATCCGTAATTTAATAAATAGTAAATATATATTAAAATACAAAAAATAAATAAAACATAGATTTTAAAATATTATAATGAATAATACATATATATTAAAATATTATTATAAATAGTACAACATAGATATTAATATATTATAATAAAGAATACATAGATATTAAAATATTATAATAAATAATAGATAGATCTTAAAAGTTATTATAAATAATACATAGATATTAATATATTATAACAAATAATACATAGATATTAAAATATTAATAATTGTTGAAAATGATATTTAATATCAATATATTATTTATTATAATATTTTAATATATATGTATTATTTACGATAATATTTTAATATCTATGTATTATTTATTTTTTTACATTTTTTATTTTTTTTATAATAATTTAATATATATATTTTTTATTAAATTATAGAGATCTATAAAATAAAATTATGGGGGGTATAATGGTCATTTTTAACAACATAACAAAAATATAGGTTTTTTTGGGAAATATAAAAATTAGGGGGTTTTTGAGGGAATAAAAAAAATAGGGAGTTTTCTAAAATGACAGGGGTTTTTTCGTTGACGCGACGCGACGTTAAGATGAAGCAAGGTGACTTTGCTGCCAGAAAATGACCCAGACCGCGCTCGATTTCTTGACGCACGAGCGCATATGAGCCAGGGAGACGTTGAAACTGCGATTTTCCACTGCGTCGATTTCTCAATTCTTTGCTAATGAAATTGGAGACTCCTTTGTTAATGGATCGAAGACCCTGTGACTCTACGTTGAATTTTGTTTCGGACATCGATGTACAAATTGAATTAGGGTTATTGACGGCATAAAGTCAGATGATAGTTATTTACTTTTAAGATGTTTTGTAGGGTAATAATTAAGTAAGATTGTTGAATGATGATAATTAAGTAAGATTCGATTTAGTTAATTGTACATTTAAGATGTTTTGTAGGGTAATCACATTTTACTTTTAAGTTTTAACTATATATCCACATATTTTATCTGTTTGCCTTCAAATAAAAATAAATTAAATGACATTCCATCAAAATACAGGGTCTAACATGCATTTATCTCGAATGCAATTCTGTTTTTTATTTTATTAAACAACCCCAATGTCCCCACTGGTCAAAAGCTCAGAAGCTATGTTACGCGGATACTTAAAAAAGACATAATACTGCAGAAGTATTCTGAAGATATAGGTATTCGATACATATATAGGTAAGATACGGTTCGGATATATATATCAGATACGTCACGTGGCGTATTCGATTATTTTAATATTTATTTTTTCGATACGATGGGGATACGACTATGATACGTTAATGATACGGCGAAAATATTTCATTTAAGATAATTCGGCCCATTATATATTTTGGTCCATAATATTTCTAAATAAATTATATAGAAAACTCCTAAGATACTTTAAATTAGTTTTAAGATTTTTCTAGAATAAATTTAGAATAATTTTATGATATTTGTATTGTTAGGTCGATTTGATTTATTGTCATGATATTAATTAAAAAATATTATTAATTTATTAATTATATATAATATAAATATATAATCGTATTTGTATCGGTGATTTTTTTAAAATTGCAATATCGGTATCATAGCGGATGCGATATCCATGGTGCAACATGCCAACATATCTCAGAAGCCTTTGGTTATCCGTTGACCTTGAGGTCGAAAAAGATCACATAATATAATATACTCTCTTTTTTATTCGCTTATTTTTAGCCTAGTGATTTCAGTATATAATATAAATAAAAACCCAAATCGAGCGGTTGTTGGGTTCTTTCACATTTAATATTTGGTTGGTCTAAAATGTAGCCTCGTCTATTTTCTAGTTAAAATTTATCACAATTGTCTCAAAAAATTTAGTTGAAACAAAAATCTTATTTTTTATTAATCCTGACATAGTACTGGGCCGGGCTTATATTCAATAGGCCCATACATTCAAATTAAGCTCTCCATTCTCTCCGTACATAAACGGACTCCTCCTCTTTCCGCCGCCGTGCCACGTCTCCTCCTTTAAACCCCTCTCTCTCTCTCTCTCTCTCTCTCTCTCAACAGGGTAGAACCTTTGGTCATGGAATTGGAGTCGAGATATGAGATTCCTCGCACCGTCGAATTCATAAGAAGTAGAAATTACACCAAAGTCGTTTTACAGGTAGACTTTTTTCCTCTATCGAACGACGAAATTCCTGAATTTTGCCACCTTTGGTCTCAATTTCTCGGGTTTTTGTTTGTTTGTATCAGTTTCCAGATGAGTTACTCAAGGATTCGACGAGCGTATCGAAGGCATTGAAGAGAGAGCTCGACAAAGGCGTGAGATTATACGTCATGGCTGACACGGCGTATAACTCGTGCTGTGTAGACGAGGTTGGCGCCTCTTATGTTGGAGCAGAGTGTATTGTGCATTATGGCCACGCTTGCATGAGCCCGTGAGTAATTTTCTTTTGATTTTCACAATTTTAGATTTGATTACAAAAATCAATTGCTTTCTGGTTATGTCTGCATGACCTACTGGCCTCAATTTTACCTCAATTCTTCAGTTTAGCACCAAATTGGCCTCAATTGAACTTTAATTCTTCAACTTACTATGATTGAAATCTTGAATTACATTTTTTTTTCTTTGCAGCACATCAAAGTTGCCAGCTTTATTTGTTTTTGGCAAATCTCCTCTCGATGCAATTCTTTGTGCCGAGTCATTATCGCAGAGCATTTTATCCACTAAAAAACCAATTTTGGTACTTTCAAAATTACTCTTATTTCCTTATATACTTAATTCACGCGTTAACTAATCTTTTTAATTTTTTTTAACTTGTTTAATTCAGGTTTTATATGGATTGGAATATTCACATGCACTGGAGAGTATCGAACAAACCCTTACCAAATTAACCGAATCCTCTAATTCCAATTCAAATATTCATTTTGCACAAGTTAGTTCTTCCCTTATAGAACCTTCATCCTCAGAAAATATAACTACAAACGAAAACGATACTAAAACTTTCGAAAATAATTTATGTGAAAAAGAAGGACTTGAATGTAAATTTCGCCTCGGTGGATTAACTTGGAAAATTTCTACGAATAATAAAATAGACGATTATTTGATTTTTTGGGTTGGAAGAGATAATTCGGCTTTCGCTAATGTCGTACTCACTTTCAATAATTGTGAAATTGGTTAGTTGTATTATATTCTTCTCATTTAAATATTTCGCTTAAATTATTAACTATTTTTGTTAAGAATTTAGAAATATTTTGTTTTTCTTTTCAGTTTGGTTTGATCCAGATAAAAACGAAATAATTAATGATGCGTCTCATTTGCAAAAAATTCTTGGACGAAGGTACTTAAATTAATCACTAATAATTAATTGAATTGAATTATTTTCTACAAAATGATTATGTTTATTTAAATATATAATTATTGTTTTGTAGATATTATTTAGTGGAAAAAGCAAAGGATGCAAATATTATTGGCATTTTAGTTGGCACTCTTGGTGTTGGTATATATCTTTCTTCTATTTATTTATTTATTTGTTGATATATATATATATTAATTAATTTATTGAATTGTGATTTTGTAGCGGGATATTTACACATAATTCAAGAAATGAAAGACTTGATTGAACGAGCTGGAAAAAAATCGTACACACTCGTGATGGGTCGACCCACCGCTCATAAACTTGCCAATTTCCCTGAGGTATTCAAGGGTTTAGGGTTTATGAGTTTTATTTTGCCTTTCAATCATTTTTAAAGCAAATAAATTTGAAATAATCAAAATTTTGTTTTGTAGGTGGAAATATTTGTGTACGTATCGTGTGCACAAACTGCTTTACTGGACAGCAAGGATTTCTTGTCTCCAGTTATCACTCCATTTGAAGCCACATTAGCTTTCTCCAAGTAAGTTGAATAAAAATAAATTCCCAATTAATTAATTATCTTGCTAATTTTGTTTCCTAAATAGGGGAAGAGAATGGACAGGAGAATATTTGCTCGATTTTCAAGATTTAATTTCCTCTTCACAAAATAATAATAATAATAATAATAACAACTCCAATCAAGAAAACGAAGAAGAAGCTCGATTTTCCTTTCTTAAAGGCGGTTATGTCGAATCTAATCTTTCCAATCCTCCTCAAGGTACAAATTAATCATCAAAAAATAAGCCCCTAATAAATTAATTAAACATTATTTTATTTTTTAACAGAAGATATTATTGAAGAAACTTCGTTGGCACTCGCAAACTCAACAGAAAAAGTGTTGACTTTAAAAAATGTAGATTCGAATATGATTATGTATAATGGATTTGCGAAATCTGGATCGGATTATTTTGCGGCTCGGTCGTATCGGGGTATAGATTCGGAATTTGAAAGCCCGGTTTCGGAATCCTATGTTGTTGGACGAACTGGAAGAGCTGCTGGATATGAAGACGAGAAAAACGAGGAATCATAAGTTATTGGGTTGTATTTTGATTTTTTGTTATTTGAGAAATTAGAAACGTGGTTTACATTTAAGAGTTTTGTATACTTTATTAGTTTACTTTGTTGAAAATTTTGTAATCTATATTGATTTTACAAAAAATGAAATTATAATATAACTCGTAATTATTTTAAAATCTCAAAATTTCGGTGATGTTTCGGTGGTTTTAAGTTTTTTAACTATGGGCTTGTAGAGTTTCTGCATTCATCAAAACTGTTCTTGCCAAATTACTATCCTACAAACATAATTTAATAAACCTCCAAAATTATCATGAACTTGGATTTAATGCGAGTATTTTAATTAAAATAAGATGTTCTATTCTTTATAATTACAAAACCAATATCATCTCAAAATTAAAATATATTATATTATATTTTTGCAACTCATTTGTATATAACAATGTATAACTTATAATTATTCAAGTTATGCTAGCGAACAATAATCTCGTTTGAAAAAATATTTCCAAATATAACTTTTGAAAAAGTTAACTTCAGTTAGGACAAAATTAAACATTGAAATAGTTCATCGTGCCATCTATGTACGTATTACATGTATTATTTTCTCGTTGTATAGCTTATATGGATGGATAATCGAATATTCAAACGAATATCACTTAGTCCGGGTTTGGTTCAGTTCGTTTGAACATGTCCGATTCATTTCGATAAGAATTTCGACGTTTATCGAACAAACAATTCGAATCTAAATCGAGCGAAACATTAAACTTTGGATCAAAACTGATAAACGGATCCTTTTTATAACACACCTAAAATTTATGATTAGGAAACACACTTAAAAATTGCTTCACAGACTACACAAACATACAGACCATATAGAATCTCGATCATATAGTTCTGCATTATTTTTTTCATTAATATTACATGGAAAATAAATTTGTTGGTAATTAGCTTAGATTTAGTACAAACTACAAAGGCTATTTCTAGATCTAGATGATACTGATAGCATCCTGCATCATTAACAACGCTAATTAAGTTGCCTAAGGGTCTTTATGCAAACAAACAAACAAACAAAAATACAACGCTAATTAAGCACTGCTTAAATAAGAACCCCTAAATTTAGATGAATTTACCGGAATAGCCCCACCGCTTAACTCAAAATATTTAAACACGTCATATCCATCGTCCATACAAAATCCAACGGTCCAGATTCACCAAATCTATCCTTAATAAAAACCCTACCCAAACTCATCTTTCTCTTCGAACACTCCAATGGCGACTACAACCTCCCTCCTCCGATTCTCCCCTCTTACTCGGCCTCCATCCACTGTCCATCTCACCCTCCGCCCAGCTCCGACAGCCAGGATACGTACACGTGTACTTCCGATCCGTTCCTCCTTGGCCGTCTCCTCAACCGACCGTATAGTCTCCATTTTAGCCTACACTCTCCCTCTTTTCAATTCTATCCACTACGGTCGTTTCCTTCTCTCGCGCTCCACGGTCACAGCTTCTATAATCTCTCCTATTCTCCCGTTCGTAGCCTCGTACCGATCCTTACCATTCGCCAGTTTCATCGGCTTTTTCGCTTTGTACGTGGTCGTGGCGAGAAACCCTAATCTGAGCCGGTACGTGAGATTCAACGCCATGCAAGCCGTGGTACTAGACGTGATACTGGCATTACCGGTACTGGTACAGAGGGTCCTGGGTACCCCTTCGGGAAGGGTGGGATATAGGGTTTTGGAAAACGGGTACGGCGCAATGTTCGTTATATCTGCTCTTTGTTTTGCTTATAGCGTTTTGTGCTGCGTGTTTGGCCGGACTCCGTTTTTGCCTCTCGTCAGCTCAACGGCGGATCAACAACTCAGGGATTGATCGATTAGGTTTGTGCTTTTTTTGTGTTACATTACTGAATGTGTGTTTTTTTTGCTTTGTGGGTAATTTGGACAAATGGGGTTAATTATCATGTTAAGTGGTAGTTAGGAAATATATTTGGGATGATATGATATGATATGATCATGCACTTCATGTTTACTCCAAAACTATATATGTGAATAAAAAGGCAGAGAAAAAAAATTTGTCAGAATCTAGAAAATTTCGGTTTAGTATACAAAATTTCCAGAATTTAAATGCTCATTTTGAATTAAGATAATGGAGGAAAATGAAAAAAATTTATATGAATTATTGTAAATTGTACCATGACAGGTGTGTAGAAATTTCGTCACTTATTTACGTAAAAGATATGCGGTATTAGTTATTTACATAAAATGATTGTTGATATAACATCCAAGTAGGAACTCTTCCTCGCCACTAGTTGTCAGGAAGGTATTATCTTTGGGGGGTAATCAAATCAAATTTTAATTCAATAATGAACCAACCCAAAATATTAAAATTGGTTATATGTAATTTGGCCTAAAATTTTATGTAGGTGTGTGCACGGTTTCATAATTCAGAACAAATTTATAAATTAAGGGTTCTTTTTGATTATTTTTTGCAATTTGAAGTGTTAGTGAATGTTAAATTAATGGTCTCTTGGTCTAGAAACCAAAGGTTAGTGGATGTTAAATTGCGGTGAAGATGGCTTAATTGATTGTTTAATTTGGTTAGTGTTGCAAAGACGTAATTATTCTCCTTATCTTGGGCAAATGGGCGAGACACATAGTTGTATTAACAGTTTAACAACAACAATGTATTCATTTCATATACGTATGCACTAAATACAATGAATAATCTAATAATACCATACCTAAATAAAGTGAAAATGGTTTCTAAACAAAAATGATTCTTACATGACGTCCAGTCGTCTTTGTGAAACTTTATCGGCAAGTAATTGAGGTGCAAATATTCTAATTCTAATGAGATCTTTAAAATTCAATCCATCACAAAAAATAAAACATATTACCCATAATATTTTAGATCCACATTACAATTAACACATTATTGCTCAAATTTATTAATTAAAAATAGAACACGTTATTGCTCAAATTTCTAAACTGGTAATAACATGCATTATGCATCTAATAGTATTTAAGAAAGTGTTTCCATAAATTCAATCAAGAATTGAAGAGCTTCGCTGGTACAGAATCCTTATACCAGCGTAAAGTATCATGAAGATATATCGGAGAAATAGAAAATTTCTGCTCAGAGATGAATCACACTTTTCTAATTATAACCCTATTTTTACGTTGCTCAGAGAAAGATGCACGTTCCTGTCCCTAAAATAAGAGAAAGAAACTCGTCGCTTAGACCTTGCTCGATACCCCGGAGTGTATGTCTACTTTTCCCTATGGTTCACTTCAAAATGATCCCGCCTAAAGTATCCGCTGATTCTTATTGCTTGCCAGAATTTGTCCTCGCGTCAACTCTCTCCGGAGAGTCCGCAATGGGAGGTGAGGCGATCCCTTTCATAATCTCTGTCAATATAGCACCCCTTTCACTCACTGAGCACAAAGACATTGAGCACTTCGGTGAGAGCGGGAAAGTACAAGTGGTTGTACAGGGGCGCACAGCGGGGATTTCTCGACTGACTATCAATATCAAGAGCAGAGCGGACGGATCAGTCGAAAGAGTACGACCTCTTATTTAAGTAATTCCCTAATCCACCGTGGATATGGTAATTTGAAAGAAGGATGCATTTCCCATTTTCTTGATTGTCAAATATCATTTTCCCTACCAGATTTTCGTTATTCTTTCACACCAAATACCACCTCGTTGAACGTTGAAGGAAGCTTCGGCTTAACGCGTCCTTATGATTTCTTGGTGCCCGCACCCACACGGATATCTTGTAAAATGAACTACCTTTCAAGCTTTCTCCCGGCTCAGAAAGACAAGAGGGCCACTCACTCTAAATTAGAGTCTAGTCTTGTTTGACAGACATTGAAAGAAATATTAACACCAATAAATAAATGAAACCATAAGAAGTAGAAAAAATGGCTGAAAAAAGGAACACCTCATGATTCATGGAAATATACATATTACCATCAAACATTGTGTAAAAAAAAGAATATGTAAAATCAATTTTCTAATTTGACAACATAAAGATTCCTATTCCTATTCCTATATGAGTTTATAAAGTAGGCATTTAACGACTTCTTTCTAGAGGGGAGGGGAAAAGAGGAGATGAGATCTGGATGCTGGGTATTCTTTTCTTTTTTTCTTTTTAGTTTGCAATACCGGATTAACGAGAGATTTTTCAGAGAGCAAGAATGAAACTTTTTAGATGATTACTTGGCAGTTTTGCCTAATCTAGAGTAGAAAAGAGAATCAGAAAGAGTAGTTATTAATGAAAGAAAATTTATTCTTTGATAGAATTTAGGCAGTTTTGCCTTAAAAACAAAATCGAATTTAGAGAATATTAATTTGGATCTAATTACTCGTTTGAGTTTGTATGTTCTTGATACCATGTTAAAATTTGATAATGAAAAATTAAGGAGAGATTAAGAAGAAAGAAAGACACAATAATAAAGACAAGATACATTTTTCTCGACAGTCATAATATGTGAGTATACTTTGTTGTGATACGAAAAAAAAAAATTCTCGACACAATAATAAAATTTGATACCATTTTACTCGTTTGATTTCAATGAAAAATCTACAATATTAATTATAGTTTTCTGTGTTAAAAAAAATCCTTCAAATAATATCTTGCAAAAAAAAAAAATACACAAGACTTTCTCACTTTGATATGTGAGTATACTTTGTTAATTTAATATATTTTTTATATTACATTTATGATATTAATTAATTAATTAATTAATTATAGTTATAAACTAAAGTATATCATAATTTATTGATTTGTTGATATGTATTATTTAATATTAATTATTATTGTGTTTAATTAACACAACACGACGACAATAATGATATAATACATAATAATGAATAAATAATAAATAATAAGAAGGATAATAATATTTGAGAGTTGTGATACGAAATTTTGTTATAATCTTCTCATTTATTTAATTTCTCAGGTACTTCATTCTTTAAAGTTGTTTTCAACTACTCTTTATTTTTTCTTTCACATCAAATAATAAATTTTATTTTTGATTTTATACCATTCTAACACATCAAACAATACATAGAATATTCCTATCTTTCAAGCATTTTTTCTTGTTTGACTTTCTCGAGACAATACAAAAATCCTACAGTGTTTTACAAAAATTCTTACATCAAATGATCCCGAAATGTGCTTTCACTTCGGAGACTCACTTCGGAGACGTGCTTATTAAACTAGTACAATTTTGGAATCTCAATTTCAAATCATTTCATTGAGCATATTATAAATTACTTATCTTTCTGTTATTAACTCTTTTTTTTTTTGAATTAGTGTACCGAATGGTATCTTTTTCTCATTTAATAAAAAGAAAAAATATTTACATAATAGAGCTGAGGATAGTAAGAAACATTTCTTTAAGGCCGCAAAGAAAGCAGAGATCATTGTGCGGCCATCCTTTTCTTTGCAACGTTTCTGCCGTGTTATTTTAGGAGGAGCCTTGGTATTCCATAGCGTGTGATGCCATGATATTTTGATGCCTGGATTACGAAGGAAATTATAGGCTGATGAGGTTGTGAACTTCCCATTTCCCGCCCACCTCCAAGTGAGATTTGGAGTCCTCGTGATCGATGTTAAATATGCCTGAGACACTCCTTGTAGCTCTTTGAGGAAAAAATATAGTCCGTTTGGGTTGCAAGTTGCCAATTCAGTCGATGACGAAATGCCATATAGTCTCCATACACAATCTTTCCAGATGTTTGCCTCGGGGCAATCTAGTTTCCAAAGAGATTTGTGTAAAAGAGCTACGTGGAGAGTTGGCAAGTGAAGGATGCCTAGTCCCCCATTTTTTTTTTGGGAGACACACTTTATCCCAATTGACTAAACATTTGTCGGGGTTAGAAGACTCATCTCCGCTCCATAGGAATGATCGGATCATCCGATCGATTTTCCTTATAACCCCTTTTGGTAGTAGGAGAACTTGCATTTGATGTATAGGGATGGATGTGAGGACCGACTTGACCAACTGAGTCGTCCTCCAAATGATAGAAGTTTGCCTTTCCAAGAGGGTATTCGTACTTGTATTTTGTTTAGAAGGGGGATGTAGTCGTTGAGCTTCGGTTTCTTGATAGAGAGAGGAATGCCTAAGTATGTGAGAGGTAATTGCTTGTGAGGGCATCGCAAGATCCGCTCGATTGTGTCATGATGCGCCGGTGGTATGGCCATAGGAGTGAAGGAGGTCTTTTCCCAATTAATGGATAATCCTGTAATCTCGGAAAATATTAACTCTATATGTTATTGGTTTTTTTTACCATTATATGTGTGATTGTATTTGTATTTTTCTAATTATAATGCACACTTGATGTTATGATCAATATCTGATATTAGTTCCTCTATCATGACATCATTCTAACTATAACCATAAAAAAAATCATTGTCATAATTTGTTCTGCATTTTTTTATTGATCTCGTTGTGTGATCTCATTCGCAGTTTCCGCTAAAATTACAAATTATTATTACAATTTCTGTTATAAAATAAAGAACAAAAGAGAGAATTTGGAGAGACAATGTTTCTATTGAATGGTTGGAGGAATACAATAGCCACTACACCCTTTATATAGTGGAGGGTGAGTGCAGGCCAAGAAATCTCTTGCCATATAAAACGCTAGAATACAAGGAAATAATACAATATCAAATATACCAAATATCCTATAATTAATGTCTCCATCTTCACAAGATTTGTTGCTTGGCATCCATATTATTATATTCATAACACTCCCCTTTAAATGTCAATATTTCATACGCATAAGTAGCTACCTCGTTAAAAACCTGGTCAGGAAAAACCCAATGGGATAAAAACCATGACTAGGGAAAAAGAGTGTAGCGCGTATTATTTCTCCCCCTGATGGGTACAAATATCTATAAAGTAACTGATTTCAGTCATATGTCTTAATTGCCTGAAAGTTTATTTGGCAAGAAATCTGCAGGATTATTACTTGAGCGAATTTGATACATATCAATTTCGCTGCTCTTCTGGAGCTTGTGTGAGGAAAATAATTTGGAAGAATTATCCTTGCCAGGAACGCGCCTCATTAAAAACCTTGCCAGAAAAACCCAATGGGATAAAACCATGGCCTAGGAAAAAAAAGTGCAGTGCGTACCAAATCTCCCCCTCATATAGGCAAATCTCATTAAGACGACGAAGTCTCATCTTGTAAACCAAGTTCTAGAAAGATGCAATGACAACGACGGTCAAGAGATCATCCAGGTTATCATTCGAGTAAATTTGTTGGACCTTTATGTCACCATTATTTTGGACCCTCGAAGTGCTGCTTGTTGGGACCAATAATACTCAAATGTGGTACTTCTGGACCAACAAAATTTTCATTATCTTCTCCGTGACGAAAATAATTATTCTTCATATCAATGGATTGATTACTATAAGAAAAAATAATGTGTGAGACTTGTCAATTTTAAAACGTTTCAAATATTCTCTTCATAAATAGATTGGTGAAGAAATACCATATTTCTTATATACTCGATTTGCAGACAAAGAGAAAATATTTTCTTTTCTGAGTCTTTATGCAGTTCTTGCAACTTCTTCAAGAGTTTCAATGATATTCAAATCATCGACATATACTGCAAATCCATAATTTAATCTCTTGACAAAGATACATTAATTTAAATCCTTCTGGAATTTTCATAACATTATAAAGTGATCCATATTTTATTATAACGTCCGCGAGAAGTAAATAGAGTCCACGAGAAGTAAATAGAGTCCTCGAGATTGCCAATATAATCAAAATCTGAGTGTGATTTCATTTCTCATTCCAAATTCTTATACATGCATGTTTGTAGTTCGTATGTTGCCTAAAATAGTTGTTTGGACTACAGATTCAAAATCTTCACGTTTTTCAAGTGAATGTTATTCTTCTTGAATGCTTCCTTTCGTTTTTATTCACGTTCAATGTGAGTGGAGAATTGGTTACGGAATTTTTCTTTGGATATTTATATCATAAAAATCTGCCTCATTAAAAACTCACTAGGTAAAACCCAATGGGACAAAAATCCTAGTGAAGGAAAAAGAGTGCAATATATTATGTTTCGTACGCTTCATAAGTTGCCTCGTTAAAAACCTTGTCAGGAAAACCCAGTGGGACAAAACCAAGATCAAGGACAAAAAGAGTGCATTGCGTATAATTTCTCCCCCTCATGGATACAAATATTTTATGATTAAGAAGTTCAATCTTTTGCACTTGTTGTTTTGAATTCTTAGTTTCCACCGACAAACTAATTTCTTCAGGAAATATTTACTATATTTGTAATCCATGAAAAGTACTATTTCACATTCGATATCTTTCCCGTTAACTATCTTCTTTTAGTAATTGTCTTTTAGAACTCTTCGGGAGCTCAAATAATTATTAATTAAACACTATTTATTCATAATAAATATGCATCTGCGAATTTGATCATTCATACCGGTATATATATTCTTACTTATTACATTGATTATATCTTATGGCTCAAATTACTATTCATGCAAAGATCTTTGTAATTAAATATGATATATCACTACAACATATCAGGCTTAATGGGACCGGCCGTCCCTAAAAAACCGACCCAAATAATTAGTGACGGTTAATTTGGGTCTGCCCGACCCTATTATTTGCATCGGCCCGACCCAATAAGCAAATACCGTCCCTAATTGGTAGCGTCGGCCCGTCCCTGTCGTTTGAACCGTCCCAAAACTTGAGCGTCATCCCGTCCCTGTCCGGCCCACCGTCCCAAATTGATAGCGTCGGCCCGTCCCTGTCCGTCCCACCGTCCCAAAACGTGAGCGTCGGCCCGTCCCTGTCCGGACCACCGTCCCAAAATGGATAGCGTCGGCCCGTCCCTGTCCGTCCCACCGTCCCAAAATGGATAGCATCGGCCCGTCCCTATCCGTCCCACCGTCCCTATTCAACGTTTGGGACCGGCCGCCCCTAATTCCCTGCCATACACTCTGCCACACGACCTCCTTTCCCTTCTTTCCACGCACCCGCGCCACCTTCCTTCTCTCTCTTCTTTGAATTCTTTCCCGCTCCCCTCTCTCTCTTTTCTTCCCCCCCTTTCTGCCATAACTCATTTCCCCCCCTCTCTCTCTCTGCCATAACTCATTTCCCCCTCTCTCTCTCTCTTTCTGCCATCTCCCCTCTCTTCTCTCTAACTCTTTTTCTTCACCATGGTTCTATTTTTTCGATGAAGAGCAAAAAAACTGAAGTGTTTCGGCCATATTCTCCCTTTTAATTTTTTAGGTCGGAGCTTAGTTTTTAGGTGGGTTACGTTTTTTTCGCTGCTATTTTTTTTTTTTCATTTAAACTGATTTTTTTTGTTCATTAATTTGGTTTTTTTTTCAGCAGGAAATTGGGATCGTGAAGGAGGAATTCGTGAAGTTGGTGTTTTTGTTCATCTGATTTCTTCTTCCTCTTACGAAGGTAAATTTTTTAACTTGATTTTTATGAATTGTTTTAATTTTTTTGTTAGGTTCTTGTAATTTTTCGGTTTGTAATTTTTGTTCATCAAGTTTGATTTTTTTTCTTAATAATTTTATCAATTTTTCCTCTGATTTGGTTGTCATATTTTTCTGTTGATTTTTTTTTTGTCTTAATAAATTTTTATGAAGTGTTTCGGCCATGTTCTGATCCTCATATTTTTCTATTAATTTTATCAGTTTTTTTGTATTTTTTTGTATTTTTGTGTTAATAATTTTATCAATTTTTTTCTTAATAAATTTTTCAGTTTTTGTATTTTTTTTTGTATTTTTTTTTTGTATTTTTCTGTAAATTTTTGTATTTTTTTTGGCGATTTTTATCTTAATAATTTTATCAATTTTTTTTGGATTTCAGATGATGCGTCCCGAGATTGTTCCGTCTCCTCCGATGAATTATTCGATCAACACCGACATGCAGAATATATTGAGGTCTCCGCTTTTTCAACCGAACAGGATGCAACAAGGTGTTTCGCAACAGAATATGGATCGCACTCCAATGAGGTAGCAACAAACGAGGGCATCGTCCATGCAGCAGCAACCACCCCAGATGTATCGCCCGATTCCGTCTACGCAGCAAACTAATTGGCCGGTACGTCCTACAATTTAAATGATTATTTTAATAGAAATTTTAATGGTAATATATGTTATATTTTAAGGATCTTACGACGAACCAGTTTTTCCCTCCGGATGATCCGACGAATTTTTAGATCTATATGTGTTTGTTTGACAATGTCGTACAATTTATTTGTTTCGGATTATGTCGTGAACTTATTTGTGTTATGTTTTATGTCGTGTGATTTGTTTGTGTTCTTTTTATGTCCTGGAACTTATTTGTGTGATGCTTATGTCGTGTGACTTATTTTATTTTATTTTTTGTCGTGGTCCTTAATTTGTATTATGTTTATGTCGTGGTGCTTGTTTGTGTTTTTTTTATGTCGTGGCGCTTATTTGTATTATTCTGTATCGTTGATAGTCGCTGGATTGATTTTGTATTGTAGAATATATTAATATTAATATATAATATGTAATATTAATATTAATATGTAATTTAATTTGTAATATATAATATTAATAAATACATAATAATATATAATATTTATATAATTTTATAAATATTTAATACGAAATTTAATTAATATATAATATTAATATATAATTTAATTATTTTATAATAATATATAATTTAATTAATATATAATATTAATATATAATTTAATTATTTTATAATAATATATAATTTAATTAATATATAATATTAATATATAATTTAATTAATATAGGGACTGGCCGTCCCTAAACCCAAACTGGGACCGCCCGTCCCTGAAATTGTCGTGTACCTTTCTGCTTTGAGGACTGCCCGTCCCTAATTCAACCGTCCCTAAACCCAAACTGGGACCGCCCGTCCCTAAACCTGTCATGTACCTTTCTACTTTAAGGACTGCCCGTCCCTACTAGAAACCGTCCCTACAAGCCAAACTGGGACCGCCCGTCCCTAAACCTGTCATGTACCTTTCTGCTTTAAGGACTGCCCGTCCCTACTAGAAACCGTCCCTACAAGCCACCTGGGACTGCCCGTCCCTAAACCTGCTACTGTCCTTTATTCCTGCACATGACAGTGTTCTTTTGACCAAAAGAAAATTTGGGACGGCCTGACACAAAGAATACCGACCCAGAAGACATTTAGGGACCGCCCGACCCTGTCAGGGTCCGAGCTTTCAGGGGCGGTACATCAGGGACGGCTAACCGACCCCAAATAGATTAGGGACGGTTTTTAGGCTATTTAGGGACGGTTTTAACCGACCCAAATTAACTGATGTGTTGTAGTGTATCTCTCGAGAGTTTTAATCGTATGCTTCAGGCATACTAAATCCTTCGGGGATTTTCATGAATATCCTAGCAAAATGAGTCATGTGAATAATCTGATATAATAAATACAAGAAACAATTTTTGTCCTTCAGAGACATTTAAACAAATTAAAAACATAAATACAATTTGTATCACCATGTAAGGTGATTTTCGGACTTCAGGTCCATCAATTTCAATTTCTTATGTGATTTATGTTATTGGCCAATTATTTTTAAATGTCGACATTCCACAATTTATTTAACTTCAGATCCTCGTTTTATTAATTATAAATTGAAAGCGCACCCATGCCAACTTTCTAATAACTATAGTTTTATTTCGGTTCCATCTTCTTCTAGTAGAGACATTATTTTGAGATCTCATTATTTTCAACAATTTCGATGTTGTCAGGTCCCTGAAACTTTTCTAAATGTTATATATTTATTTATGTCAAATCTACTAATTAATATTTCATTATCCTTTTAAAAAGGATATATACCATCACAAGTATTCTCAACTTCTTTATTGCCAACTTTTTATTGTGCTCTTTCTTATTCCTTTGAATTTTTAATATGGGAACCGATTGGTCGACCAAGCTTCAGGCTTATATCAAATTTAAAATTATACGAGGATATTATACTACAAATATGAGCATTTTAGACTGGAAACTTTTACTCATTATTCATTCTTGTATTGATCAATGCATCAAATGACCTATTTGCAAGTTCGTGCAAATAATTTATTTATAAACTCATAGTTTTTGTTTACATGTTCGAGGATCTGATGTGATGATGCAATTCAAATAATTTTTTATTTTCCAGTTTTCATTCTCTCCCCCTAATTTAGGCACGAGTTGTTGATATTTTAGTTAATATCTAATGAAGTTCTTCGGGACTTGCATGCCATTTTATATCTTCAAAACTTTTACTCATGTTTGGTTATTTCATAAACCATCTTAGTTGTCTATGTAATTTCTCCTTCAGGGATTTCGTATTTGCAACATACATATTAGACATTGTTGATTTCTTGAATGTAAACTTCTAGTTTACGAATACAATTTTAAACTTCTAGTTTGTGTATATCATTTGAACTTCTGGTTCAAATAAATAAATGTTCATGATATACAATTTTAAAGAATAATCAACCATATATATATCAAACACTTCCTTTAACTCGTCCATGTGTTATCACACATCTACTACACATAAAAAAATTGAGTGAATACTTTTTGCTCCGATCACTCACAAGTTATAAAAAAAATGGAGAGTACTTATGATAAATAGTTGGTCTTAATCGAGTCATGACCGTGACATGCATATTAAGCAA
The DNA here is from genome assembly GCA_946800325.1 of Luzula sylvatica. Classification (NCBI taxonomy): domain Eukaryota; kingdom Viridiplantae; phylum Streptophyta; class Magnoliopsida; order Poales; family Juncaceae; genus Luzula; species Luzula sylvatica. The sequence continues at coordinate 70,316,511 of OX326960.1, forward strand.
TTGATCCAAATCATAGAATTGCTTTTTTTGTTTTATAAATTGAACTTCTGGTTCATAATATGATTTCAATTTTACTAATATAATTGCATGTCATAAGAATAAACTAATATGCTTGTATTAACATAATGACTCTTTCGGAGCAATATAGATAATGTATTTCCTAGAGCAATCAAATAAAAACTCTTCTAGAGTCACCAATTATAAGCATACGCTCTTGTAATTTAATATACGCATCCTTTTATTGATGAAATAAATAATTCGACACAAAATACACTTTATCTTGATAGATAAGAAAATCATCCCCTTTTCTTCTTGTTTTTCTCTTCAAGAGGTTTCATAAACAATATAGGATTTATCGTGTACTACTGGTACAACTATTTTCAAGCCACATCTTGAAGATTATATTTTCGGACTCTTTGTAAACATATTTTCACGAGTCTTTTTATTTATTATGTGATTTTGTTATCATGATCAATATTTGTGTCGGATATAATTTGGACTTCAGCCTTCGAGGCAACATTCACTTCTGGGAATGGAATAAAATCAATCATCAATATAATTTGCTTTTGCATGAGCGTATTTCTAGAATATTTTCAATTATTTATTTTATGTCAATATTTGTTCATATCAAGTCTTTAATATTGGATGTTTTCAACTTTATTAGATTTTGTGCTCTTGCAACTTCAGGTGCTTTCAATAATACTATCAACTTTATTAGATGTTTTCAATTTTGAACATCGCAACTTTGTATTGAAACTCCAGGTTTCAATAAGATAAAATCTCAAACTTTGTGTGCATCAATAAACTGGATTGCAACTACATGTGCAAATATAAACGATAATAGATGTTCGAACAATATAAATAAATAAATTAAACGTACTAATAATAAATGTGCGAATAATAAATTAACATAAAATAAACATGCAAGAATAAATATAAATATTCTCACAACTTCTGGTGTTTATTTTCAATGAGCAACTACGGGTGCGTTAACATACACTTCTGGTGTATACAACAAATTTCATAAAATTAAAAAGTATAATCTTAAAATACATATTCTAGACTACAGGTCCAAAACATGTAACATAAACTCTTACCATCATACAATATATATGCAACATGTACTTTTCTGAAGTATTATGTAGCCAACGTTAATATTATTATGCTTACGATATTATTAGCATGCTTCTGGCATTAATAATGTTTCATAACTTAAATACTAATACTCTTTCAATGAGAATAATACTACGAGTATAGATCTTATAAGCACAATAAATTTGTGTATGCGGCAATAAAAACAAGGGGAATTCTTCAAAAACCCCCCAACTTTTCTGAAAATTCTGAAAAACCCCCTGTACTTTTATAAAACCCCCTATCTTTTTTAGATTCCCTCAAAAACCCCCTATATTTTTTGCTTCTTCAAAAACCCCCTAACTTTTTTAGATTCTCTCAAAAACCCCCTATCTTTTTATTATGTTTTTTTAAAAATAACCATTATACCATTTAGTTTTATTTTTTAAATTTCTATAATTTAATAAATAATAAATATATATTAAACTATTATAAATAAATTAAAAATAAATAATATATGATATTATAATATTATAATATATAATATATAGTATTAAAATATTATAATAAATAATATATTGATATTAAAATATCATTTTCAACAATTATTATAATATCAATATATTATTTATTATAATATTTTAATATCATGCATTATTTATTATTTATAATTTTATGGATATTAAAATATCAATAAAAATGTTATAATAATATAATATCATGCATTATTTATTTTTTATAATTTTATTGATATTAAAATATCAATAAAAATGTTATAATAATTTAATATCATATATTATTTATTGATATTAAAATATTATAATAAATAATACATAGATATTAAATTATTATAATAAATAATATATTAATATTAAAATATATAATAATTGTTGAAAATGATATTTTAATATCAATATATTATTTACTATAATATTTTAATACTATATATTATATATTATAATATTATAATATCATATATTATTTATTTTTAATTTTTTTATAATAGTTTAATATATATTCATTATTTATTAAATTATAGAAATTTAAAAAATAAAACTAAAGGGTATAATGGTTATTTTAAAAAAAACATAATTAAAAGATAGGGGGTTTTTGAGAGAATCTAAAAAAGTTGGGGGGTTTTTGAAGAAGAAAAAAATATAGGGGGTTTTTGAGGGAATCTAAAAAAGATAGGGGGGTTTCCAAAAGTACAGGGGGTTTTTCAGAATTTCCAAAAAAGTTGGGGGGTTTTTCAAGAATTCCCCTAAAAACAATCTAGCAACTTCAAGTGCATCGGTGAATATATTTTCAACTTCATAAGCATTAATGAATTTACAACTTCAAATACATAAAGAAAAATAAACTCACAATTATTGATACATAAATAGGCTTGCAAATTCTGGTGCATAATTTGAACGAGCAACTTCGGGTGCTTTAATAAACTTAATTGCAACTTCGGGTGCATAAATAACTTGAATTAAAGGTGCGGAAATAAATGTACAAAAAGAAACTTACGAAAATAAAATTAAATGTATTTGCAACTTCTGGTGCGTAATGTAAACTCGCAACTTTTGGTGCGTTAATATACAATAAATCAAACTCGCAACTTATGGTGTCCATGCAAACTTCAGGTTGCAGTATGCTTCTAGTATTTTAAAAGAATAAAAATTGAAAATCATATATATTAACACTTCTGGTGTGCACTGCAATATACTTGAATATACTTCTGGTATATTTCAATAAATAATGCAGATTGAGATCCATATAACTTGAATATACTTCTGGTAGTTTATGAGAATTTACCCTTTTAGAGTTTTTTTTTCCGTCCAGTATTTAAAATAGTCAAGTTTACCAATTCTCAATGGATTATACATGTTTGGGCCTTTATATGTGTGAAACAATAATCTCTTTCACTTGCAACTTCTAATTATACCTTGGACTTCTCATCTCTGGTCAAAATGACAAAGCAACACTCACTTGTAGCTTCGATTGTTTTGCCTTTGCTTGAAATTCTAAAGCGTCGTGATTGCAATCTTGATTTCTCAGTTGGTCAGAACTTCGTGCTGATAACGTGTTATAAAATAAAGAACAAAAGAGAGAATTTGGGGAGACAATGTTTCTATTGAATGGTTGGAGGAATACAATAGCCACTACACCCTTTATATAGTGGAGGGTGAGTGCAGGCCAAGAAATTTCTTGCCATATAAAACGCTAGAATACAAGGAAATAATACAATATCAAATATACCAAATATCCTATAATTAATGTCTCCATCTTCACAAGATTTGTTGCTTGACATCCATATTATTATATTCATAACAATTTCAAAATAATTACATCAATTTCAAAATAATTACAATTACAATTTGTCAAATAAGCTAATTATGAAATAAACAATTGAGAATTGTTTTTGCACTCTCATAATTCTATTACGAGGGCATTTACTATGTGTATTTTGTACTCCCAACAAAAATAATTCTATGCATATTTTATTATGTCCCACAAACCCCCTCTCTCATTTTCTATGCATATTTCGAGAAAGATGTAGAATTATTTAGTAATTCAATTAACATCAATTTTTTGTATCTTTATTGGTTTGTTAAAATGAACAATTAATTTGTTTTTATGTGTTAATTAGATGCTAATTAATTCCACTAATCCTCCTCAAAATACGCATAAAGGATGAGAGAGAGGATTTGTGAAGGCTAATTAAAATTTCCCAAAAGTTTCCTTTAAAATCATACCACTAATTTCAGAAATTAGAACTAAAATATTCAACATCGTGACATACTCACAAAATTCACCTCACGACCACCGGAGGATGAAAGGAAAACACATCATCTGTGCTGCGATTCACTACATTTTTTTTCCAACATTCATATGATAAAAGTGTAAATATGATATTTTGGATTTTTAGAAAAGTAAATAGTAATTTTAAATGTTGATAGTTAGTTTCGGCGGAGAAATGGAATGCTTTTTAATTTTTGGAGAAATATGATATTTTAGATTTAAGAAAATATAAATATGATATTTAATTTTAAGAAAGATAAATATGTAATTTCAAATTTAAAAAGAGTAAATACGTAAATTCCCAATCATAAAATATAGGTTTGTCCAAATTATTTATGCAAGTATATTCTAACTCAACACTACATTTTTTATGTAATGATATGTTCAATTCTAAGTTCTAACACAACACTACATTTTTAGTATGGAAAAAGTTGGACCTCCCCACTTACCCTCCCCCACACCTCTTGATGTGTTGGCATAAGGCTTAACGCCTTCAAATTTAACATCTTAATTATGATTTAACACCTTAATTTGTAGTTTAACATATTCATTATGATGTTAAACTATAAATTAAGATGTTAAATCATAATTAAGATGTTAAACTATAAATTAAGGTGTTAAATCATAATTCAGATGTTATTTATGTGATTAAAGTTAATGCACCTACGTCCGGTCCACCGTGAACCGTCGAGATTTTTTATCTCAGCTCCGAGTCTTCTTCCTCTCCAGTCTCCCTCTCTCTGTTCTCTGTCTCTCCAACCATGCCGCGATCTCTGAATCTCGTCTCTCTCGTGGCTCTCCTCTCTGTTCTTCTCTTCTCTACCTCCCTCTCATTCCAATCCGACGAGCTTCTACTCGATGACGATGAGTTCGAGGGGGTCGTCCGATCCTCGCCTTCATCGTCCGATTCAGCTTACGTCAGCCCTCCTGTTCGCCGCAGCAAGCCCGATCTGGATCTTTTATCTTCCTCAGATTCTAAATCCGTGCAATTCTCACTAGAACATTCTTTCGGCGGTTCTGATTTCTTTAATGCTGGTACCTTCACGGCCCGTATCAAGTCCTGGTCTCTTGGCGGCCATGCTGGCCAGGTATTCGTTCTGTTTAAGCCTGAATTAACCCTTCAGATGAAAATAAAAGCCTAAATTAACTTCAATTGTGCAATTTCATATCAAATGTGCTGTAATTATCCAGTTTATCCCTCATTTTTTGTCGAAACTCATTAAATGTTTTGCATTCTTATATTGAATTCTTTCTAAAATGCCAATCCAGACACTTACTAAGCTTAGGTTTACAAGGAATACACTCTCAGACGCAGATCAAGAAGCTTTTAAAGTAACTCACTTGCCACTATTTCTTCTTTTAATTAATTTTATTTTGCTTTTGTTATTAAAATTTGATGAATTCAGAAACTATTGGAGGAAGATGATTTCTACACAATCAGAATCCCTACAAATGTATTGAATCCCACTGGAAATGATTTTGTCGTTTCATCTGTTAAAGCTGTAAGTTTTCTCCTAATATTTTTCTTACTTGTTTCTTAATTTGAAATAAAATTGAAGCTTTATTTTGGATTTGAAGCTCCAATATTTTGATAACTTGCATATATATTTCTTTTCAGAGATGCTTGCCGAGAGGAAGTCTTGATGAGCATATCATAATTCACACGGTAAAATTCCCTCCCCAATTTGTTTCGATTTATATAAATATTTTTTAACCTTAAATTTCTTTGGATTTATATTTTTCACAGGATGGAGTAAATGTTTTGGCAGTAAATTACGGACCTGCTGGAGCTTGCCAATATCCAAGGCCTCTCAAATTTGTATGCTTTTCTTTTTCGATACAACTGCATAATTTATTAACATTTTTAATGAACTTTTTTTTATTTTCTTGATTTCAGCCAACTAAATGGATTTTCAATTCGTACACGGTTCTCAAGAACAGCGAGCAAGCACCCAAGTAATTAATACTACTCTCACATAATAAATCCTTTTTTAATTTCTGTAAAAATTGTGTTTAAAAAATATTATTTTTTTTATTATCTACGCAGAACGCCAACATTTGTGGAACAATTGATTGTGTCGGAAAGCGTGCTCGAAGACGGCGTGAAACCTCCTGAGAAGTCCTTCTGGGCTAAATACGTCAGTCTTTCTTTCTTCTCTTACTTTGCACTATCTTATTATTATCTTTCCTAATACCCTATTTTTAAAATGTATTTTGAATTTTGAATTTGAATTTGAATTGCAGTGGATGTATGTAATACCAATTGGATTTGTTTTGATGAACGCAATGACTCAAGCAATGAGTGCGGCTGGAGGAGAAGAGGCCGCCCCCGCCGGACAAGCTGCCAGGCCGGCTCCAACTGGCGGTGCTGTCAGAAGAAGATGAATGAAATTTTACTCTTCTTTAAATGAATAGCATATTTTTGCCTTTATTGTATTTTAATAGATACAAGTGGTATTTTATTTTCAGACAATATACTGGTATTAAATTTGAGAAATTTGAAGAACCCTTACATTATATTTAAAGTGCAAAAAGTTAACAAGAATTTCTATTCTTTAAAAAACTGCAACAATGCAGCTAGGCAAACAAATAACAAAATTAGTTACATGCGCGCACAGGTTCGGAACATGTTGAACATGTTGAAAATGCCACGAAATGACTCGCTAACTACATATTAAACATAAATACTTTATTTATAAATAATTAAACCAAGAAAGGAATACAGATCCACAAGTCAAAAGTCACTCTTCAATCTCGTTCAGTTCGAATACTCGTTCATATTACCATTCAAACCACCGCCGGTAATACCACTGTTATCCTTGTAAGCATGCGAACCGGATCCGGATCCGGATCCGGATCCGATCACGCCTTTCATCATGGATCTGTCCTGAGTTAGTTGCACCTGATTGGGGTACAGCTGAGCGGACTGAGACGAGAAGATATTATTCTGTGGTTGGTTTTGGGAGTGGAGTTGGAGTTGTTGTAACTGATGAGCAGCCAAAACAGACTGCATGTGATGTGTTTGATGGAAACTGTTTTGTTGGATTGGTGTGAACGCAGCCGGACCGAACGATGATGTCATCTTTCCTCCGTTCGTCATCAGCGACCCTCCTCCTCCTGTTGCAATTTTCAGGCGCTGTATTTCGTCTCTTAGCGCATCGTTCAGAGCTGCAAAAAGTAAAAGAGTATGAAATTATTGAAAATTGCATAAATTTCACATTTGCCCCTACAGAACATGAGAATATCTCCAATACCCATCTTTCTTATTTTTTCGAAAGAGATTCATAAACTATACCTTTCTCATTTAATACATGTATAAATGAAAATTTAGGGATACATGATATTTTGAGACTTTGCAGGGGTGCACATGAAATTGTGCCTTAAGAAAATAGGGTTCAAATGTGTACCGTCTTGTAGGCGAACTTGTTGCTCAATGGACTGCAGTCTTATCTTAAGCTCGCTATTTTCGCTCGTCAGACCTGATGTGTCCCTCTGAATACGACAAAATTCAGCTTTGTTAATCATAAATATTCATGAGAAAATAAGCATAGAAGAAAGGGGAATTGAAGAATTAAACGACAACGATATAATGAAATTTTTGATTTAATAGGATAAGCAAATGAACCTGAAGAAGGGATAATTGAGTTGATAAAGTGGTTGATTCAGTCTGAAGAGTTTGTACTTTTCTTTCCAGCTCAGCAATGTATCGCATTTTCCTCTCCTTTGACCTAGCTGCTGACTGCCTATTTGCCCATATCCTAACAAAACAAATAAAATGCACAAAAATTAATACAAAATTATAAGTTATTTGGTGTTAATTGCATTGCTATGGTAAATTGAGGTAAAATGATGCTACATTTGGGCCCAATAGAAGAAGCAACCTAAAGAGGTAAACAAATTGATTGAATATAATGGAAAATGATTAGAAATTCGTGTACCTCTTAGCCCTCTTTGGGTCGACAAGCGCCAGCTCAGCAAGCTTTGCAGCAGACATAGCCTTCTTAGCCTCAGCCGAGTTCTGCCCTTCGGATGCAAGCATCTCAGCCTTGATCGAAGAAGACGACGATCCATCCATGGAGTGGCTATGCTGGTGCCTAATCCTAGTTGGCCTTTCGAAACCCTCATTACTTCCCATCTGGTTATTACTATTATTGTTGACATTGTTATCCGTTACCAACGGAGATTCAACCTTGTCAAAGTCTAAAAACATAGAGAATAGATCCTCTTCAGTTTCGTCTGAAAACGAGGGTCCCTCTCCAATAAAACCTAAATCATTATCGAAGGATATGTCGTCAGGTAGGCTGAGTATCTCCGATTGTGCCCGACGGTGGCCGCCGTTACGCGGCGGCGGACGCTCCGGCATCCTGCTGATGTCATGACTGATGTCATGTCCAGAAGAAGAAGACGAAGCAGCCGTGAATCGGTTAGGAGGAGTCGGAGTAGGAGGAAGGCCTCCAGTTCCTGCACCGACTGGAGACTTGTCTCTATCCATCGGCAAGAGAAAATCCTTCCGAGATCGAGACGAATGTGACGGAGATTAAAATCCGTAGAACTAGAAGGATGAAAGCAAGGAAGAAATCCTTGAATGAAAACCCTAGAAATGGAGAGATCTGAGAAACGTCTCGGAGAAGAAGGGCCGGGAAGAATAATGAGGTAATAACGAAGAAAGGAAAAATAAAGAGGGGGGAAGAATTTATAGGAGAGAGAAAAGGATAACAGTAAATGAAAAGAAAAAGGCAGACATACAAATCCACGCTGCTAAAAAGTATAAAATATCGAATACATCCCTAAAATGGTAATTCTCTTGTTCAATGTTATCTTTTCTATTAAATAATTTATGATACATAAAACATTCAAATTATATAAATATAATATATAATTTTTTGTTTTTTTAAATGAATGTATATTAAAGAATATTTTGATGGCAATGAATATATGTTTATAAATTACTATTAACATGATTGTCATTTTTTTCATTACAATGACGATCTTAATTATTTTTTTAATTGGTAATTTCTTAATAACAATTAATGGAATTTAAATAATTAATAACAAAATATTTTGTCTCTATTTACTCTCAATTAACATAATTGAATAATGATTGTCATTACGATGAATTTTTTTAATCATGTCGGTTAATAGTAATTTATATGTTCGTATTTGAAGTAACGGTAAAAATTCATATTCATAGCATATTAATAAAATTAACCAAAAAAATATAAGTATTATAATATAAAAGTATTTAATATAATTTTTATACATATGTGTCGAAATGTATATCGTTAAAAAATATATCCTAAAGTGTCTGATAAGTATCAATACAAATTAAATAATTGAATACTTCACATGATATATTTGTACACATATGTGCCGTTTCTCATATGTATCTATACTGAATACTCATATTCACGTGATTTTTCAGTATTTTAGAAATATACGCGTAACATAGGTCATTATAGATTTTCGTAAGAACAAACATGATATTATAATTTTGGATGGATAAATACGATATTATTTCTTATTTGATCGGTACATATAATATTTTGGATTTAGAAGGGTAAAGACGTAAATCTCCAAAAGAAAAAGTCTAAAAGAGAAAGAAAAACAAAGAGGACTTTCCCGGTAAAAATGTAAAAAGAAAGGGATCCCAATGAAAAAAGATTAAGGCTTACTTGATAAGATGAAGCAATTGACCATCCATTGACTAAATGAGATTATTTCATTTTGTTGATCATTTATATACCATTATTATGGGTCGAGTGAGAAAATATAACAAATTTGTATGTCAAAAGATCATTTCATGAGGATATAAATAAAATGATTAATAGAAAATCAAAGATAGTGCTCAAGGCGAATGGTAAATGCTTTCTATGTATTGTCCCACTGCTGATCTGGCCCACGTGCAGCAGTCAGTGCTCTTATACCTTCATATTCCCTTCGGTATCAAACTTTTCTATAATTTCCTGTTCATTATATGTACTGTTATCTCTTCATCCGACGGTTTAGCAGTGAATGGATATATCCAGGAGGAATCAAACTGGAGAATATGAGGGAAAGCAAACCGCGTTTGTTCTTCTTCTTTCACGCCGCAATGTTACGGTGTCCGATTTGTTTCCATCCGGACCGTTCAAAATTTTAATAAAATTATTGGGTTTTATCAAACTTTTTGGGGCAGGAAATCATTTTTACATTTTATGTGGTTGATTTTTTTTTGTAATTTTTGCTTGTTGCTCACCTTAAGATTACAAGATATTTGCATTTCGCTTTGAAAATCTTTCATTATATGTATCTTCTAATTAATTTAGTAATTTACTAATTTATAATGTATACGCTTAATATTTTGTTTTATTAGATACTGCAAAATTATTTTGAGTTATTTATTTATTTACATGTTTTCTCATTTATTTCGACTTTAAATTTAATATTTTTGGTTCCCAGTATTATTATCCACTAGCATGACCCCCGCGCAATTGAGCGGGGTTGTTCGGGTTTATAAGTAATGTAGTTGAAGAAAATTGTTGTCGTGAATTTCTTTTTGTAATCATTATTATATGTGTAATTTAGTGTGTTGTGTGCGAGTGAAATTTTGTAGCAAAAATCGTTTGAATATTTTAAGAGCCGGATTTCTTGAATAATTCAAACGGTTATTGCTAAAAAAATTATCTATATTTTATACATCATAAGCAAAATAAGGAAAAAGAACGAATGAGTCGTCATGAAATTTATTAAGAACCTAATAGATCAGAAAACATTACTGAAAAAAAGAGTGTTCTTAATTTCACAAATCCTTAATTTCGCTACATATTTAGCACAAATATTTTTCGCCCTTTGTGTGGTCGGCCAACAACAAAGTTTCACGATGTCATCGCTAACCGTTTCGTTCGAACCTTTAATTTAAATTATGTCATGATTATTCGCACATCCGTGATTTGGTATATTTTTAATCCCCTAATTTTTTTTGGATATTGTAAAAAATCCTCTATCTTTTCGTAAACTCCAAAAAAAAAATTCTTTACCAAACTTTTATTTTAAAATACTCCTTATGGATGATATTAATTTTTTTTTCTTTTTCAAAATACCTTCCAAATCTCATATGTAATAATTAAAACTTATTTTTGTTATTTTTTATTAATTTTAAGAAAATTCATAAACATTTCTTAACATAGTGATTTAAAAAAATTTAAATTATTACATATTTTGTTTATATAATTTTAATATTCCATTCTTTATTCATAAAAAAACTAACATTAAATAATAATAAATAAACATCTTGCAAATATATTCATAGAAAATATCTATTTAAACATCTACTTTTTATTTTAGTTTTCCTTTTATGTATTTTTTAATAGTTTTGTGATATTTTATTTTTAAATATTTGCAAGATGTTCTTTTATTAATATTGTTCAACTTATTATAATTTTATTTTAGTTTTTCAAGAAAAATAATACATAAGTTGAATATTTGTAATGAATGAAATATTAAAATTATATAACATATAACATATAGTAATTTTTTTTTAATTATTATGTATTAAAAAAAGTTTAAGAATTTTTTAAAATTAAAAAAGCATTTTTTTTAAATGAATACATATGTAAATTAATTTTTTTGTACAATATCTAAAAATTTAAGGAGTCTTTTGAAAAATTTTCAAGTAAAGTGGTGATAGGGAGGCATAATAAGGTGTTGATGTGGACGCATGAGATGAGAGAAATTATTAATAATGTAAAAAAGGACCGAAATTTAAATTAAAAAGGACCAAAATGTTAATAAAAAGTACTAAAGTGTGAAGTAAAACTGAAAAGGACCAAGATATAAATAAAAAGGACTATAATATAAATTCAAAAATGTAAAAAAGGATGAGATGTAAATATGAAGGACCAAAATGTAAGTTTCTAAACTCAAAAGGACAAAAATGTAAATAGAAAGTATCAAAATATAGTTTTTTCAATTAAAAAGGACCAAAATGTAAATAAAAATGACCAAAATATAAATAAATTTTTTACAAAGAGGCCCCTGGACCAAAGTTTAATTTTTCAAACTTGAAAGGACTAAATGTAAATAAAAAGGACCAAAATGCAAATAAAAAAGGACCAAAATGTAAATAAAAAGGACCAAAATGTATTTTTTTTTCAGAAAAGTACCAAAATGTAAATAAATTATTTTTACAAAGAGGCCCCTGGACCAAAATGTAAAATTTAAAACTTCGAAGGATCAAAAAGCAAATATAAAGGACCAAAATGTGGAAAAAAGGACCAAAATGTAATTTTGAAAAAAAAATAGGACCAATTTGAGACCCCTGGACTAAAATGTAAATTTCAAAACTTCGAAGGACCAAAAAGCAAATATAAAGGACGAAAATGTAAGAAAAAAAGGACCAAAATGTAAATTTTTTTCAAAAAAAGGACCAATTTGTAAATAAAAAAGGACCAAAATGTAAAAAAAAAAAAAATTTTTTACGAATAGGCCCCTGGTGACGTGGCTGCACCAGGGGGCTGCAAATCCCCTTGAATTAGTATATAGTATAGATAAGTTAAAGTATCGTATAAATATCCAATATTGTTGATGCACAAAAATTCATGTGTTGTGAGAGGTTGTGGGTTCGATCCTCATTGACATCAATGGATGGAGGACATACGAGCCTTCTCCATTTATTATCAAAAAAAAATATTGTTGATGCAATTTTGGTTTAGGTTGTTGCGTTCGTCTACACGACAGGCTTCTAGTTCTACTGCTACACCATATTTTTATTATATTTCCTATATAGTAATCTCAATATTGTTGGGAGTTCGGGCACATAAATGCATAATAAAATATACTAGGAGAATATTCACACGACACGGCGAACATGTACATTATGTTTTTTATTGTAATATAAATTACACATTTGTATAATAATATTAATAATATCATCTTAAAATAAAGTTTTTTGAATTCATTTATCTATGATTATTCATATGTTTTACAATTATTTTATATTATGATAACACAAAATCTCATTTTTTTTTTTTTTAATCAAATAATAATACTTATATTAGTGTCATTGTATAAAAATATATAAGAATAACATATAATACAATTTTACGAAAAAAAACATAACAACAAGTAATATATCAGTGTTCACAATATTTCATACAATATCAAATATTAAAATAATGAATCATATAACATATGTAGTAACACATTATTAATTATATAGTAGTAATAATTTTTATTTATTCAAAATGCAATGAAAAATATAAAATAATATAAAACTTAATAGTGGAAGTAATTTAGTAAATAATATAAACATTTAATTTATAATAAACATAAATACGACTTATTTTATATCATATGATTTTTTTTATTTTACATTTTGTAAAATACCAATACAATTTGATAGGTGTTTATAAATTTAAGAAGTTATTTATATGGATAAACTATTTTTTAATTCTATTATTTTTTGAAAAAAAATTATTGCTTAAAAACACAAATATAATCTACTTAGTATTATATGAGATTCTTATTGTTATATTTTTTAGTAAAATAAATAATAATACTTAAAAAAATTATTATGCAAATAAAATTCTTATAAATCTATTATGTAAATATGTATTTCTTTTGCATTGTATTTTCTTACATAATATATTTACAAATTGAAATTATGGAAAACGGTATGTATGAAATATGCTAATATGGATGCCAAAATAAAGAGAAAATTAAAATTAATATATTTGATGGGTATATAAAATTAATTTTCTAAAAATAACACTAATATATGTTGTATGTTTTATAATATTACATATTAAATTATTAGTATTTCATATATAAACTTTTCATATTCCATTGCATTAACATTTGATCATGTAATCTTATGTGAAATGTTAAATAATTGATTAGACTTGGTCTAATGTGATTCTAATCAATAATAATAGGACACATCATTAATGTAGGAAGATGTGGTTTTCTAAAAATGTTTAAAACATGTTGTAAAATAATGACACATAAATGATTACACAAAATATGATCTTCAAAAAATCTAACAATAAATTAATGATTCAAATTAAATCACATCACTACATATAATGGTTCAAATTAATTCTTAAAAATAATAATACAAAATGCATGTTTTAAATGATCAAATATAATATTAATGCACATGAATAATCCACATCACACAATCTAATGGTTAATAACGGTGTTTTAAATAGTGGCGCTTCAGCAGCGCTACAGTGTGCTATAGCGGATTTTAGGAGGTAAATACTGCATCTCTTCGGAATTTAGCTTTGTAACGTTTTGTTCCGCTGGAACGCTATATCGGACTGCTATAGCATGAAGCGTTCAAATAGTAATAATAATAAATAATAATAATAGTAATTATAATAATTGTTATTATTATTATTATTATTATTATTATTATTATTATTATTATTGTTGTTGTTATTGTTATTATTATTAGTATTATTAAATAATAATATTTAATATTATTATTATACAATAAGAATTATTGTTATTAAATAATAATAATAACAATAACAATAACAATAATTATTATTATATAATAATAATTATTATTATAATTATTATAATTATAATTATTATAATAATAACAATAATAATAATAATAATAATAATAATAATAATAAATTATTATTATTATTATTATTATTATTATTATAGAAAGAATAAGATTAACAACAACTATTATTAGCATTATTATAATTACATTAATAGAATAATAAAATAATAATAATAATAATTTTTAATTTATGTTAGTTTGTGAGGTTGATATAAATAAGCATTCAATATAATTTTATTTATAATATTGGGCTGCCAAATTATATTTATATATAAATAAGCATTCGATATAATTTTATTTATAATATTGGGCCTCTAAATTATATTTATATGCATATTGTAGTATTATAAAAATAATAATTTTGATCAAACTCCGCTGCGATGGTGAAGCGGCGCAATATCGTCCGCTAACGCTAACCGCTAAATTAAACGTCAAAAACGCTTCGTGCCGCTACACGATATTTAAAACATTGGTTAATAATCATGATAAACATGATGATGTGGCTTCATGAGGAGGCATAAACCCTAAACCCTAAACCCTAAACCCTAAAACCTAAACCCTATACATTACTCATTTAGATTGAAAAAAAAGCGATTCAAAATTTATTCATCGAATTTGGATAATTCAGTTATAGAGTTCGACAGCGAAAGGTCCGATTACTCGGACGATACTCCAATCAATACCAGTTTCCCGAGGTTACATTTAGAATCACATTCTCTTTATTTTGCAATTTCACTATCGGAATCACATATTATATTATGATGACATAAAACCAACACACAAATACATTGTTTGTTTATTATGAATTAAATAATCCATATGTACAGTATAATGTGCAAAATATACAACAAGCGTAATTAAATAAAAACAATATATGATACATAATTCGTTTCCACGAGACTAAACGATTTGGTCCTGAGGACATTATATTCTTTCAAATATAACCTGACACTTAAAAAAATAATTATAATCGTGTATAGAATATAGCCTGACATTCTATTTTTTCTGTTATTTTTGTTGAACCTGTTCAAATATTCACAATTTGGTGAGTTATATTTAAATTCCCAACAAAAAACCATTATATATTCTATTAAATTTACCACAGAAATAACTCTCGTCATGCTAAATTATAAATTAACAGATCAATAATTTTTGGTCTAATAATGCAATTATAGTTCATTACAAGGATAATTTATGCTTTTAAAATATAATATAATTAACTTACTATACAAATCATTCTAATTAAATTATATTGCATGATAAATAAAAATAATAGTTATCAAGTATTATACGCTACGAAAGTGTATATTATATAGTCACGTTTTAGGGCTCCATTATGATAAAAAACACAGAGATACAGATTCAAATATTTTAGATGTTAACAGAATATTAAATCTTATTTTAGTAAACATAATTCCACAGGACCATATCTTATCACAAATCGAAGAAACAAACAAGAAGAAGCAAGCAAATATTCACAAATAGAAGACACTAGTAGAACAACAACAAAATAAAACCAATCAAAATCAAAATTAAAATAGAAAATTGAGATCTTCGAGCTCAAATGGCGCCACTCTCGCCTCGAACTGCCTCCCTTCAGCCTTGCTCAATCTTATTATCACAAATCAAACCAATAATCACACATTTATTTTCTCAATCTTATCACAAATAATAAAGAAAATCAAAATATTACTATTTACCTGCCAGGAACAAAAGTGAACGAGCCCTCGATAGATCCAGACGTCGCATTCAGAGTCGCCGCACTCTCATACACAAATTCCTCCATGCCAGGTGTCAGATGCGGATACTGAAAGAAAAAAAGAAAAAATTCAAGGGCCTAAATGCAAATTTAAAAACATGTATTAAAACCGACCTGTCCGATGACAGCTTCGCCGGTGACATCAGAGATGAGATTGTTTCTGCAACTGATCAACCAATGGCGTGTCGCCAGCTGGCAGGAAGAATAATGCTTGCCATCGAGCACACAACCTTCTGGGAGGAGAGAGAGTCGTATAGAATACGAATACAAGTATCGGTCTGAATCCAATCCTGGCTCGGAAACTTCTCCAGGTGTACAAGCTTCCGGAACCAACACTGCCGAAGCCCTCACCTGTAAATAAATAAACACAAAATTTCATAAACGCCCCTCAATTTTTCATGTTTCAACAGAAAATATAAAGAAATTATTAAATAATACCTTGACGCCATTAGTAATAGCAGTAGAACACATAGGAGAAGTTTCAGGATACAAACTAATAGTTTTATCTCCTCGCAAAACCCTAATTCCAATGAATCCAGTTTCGAGTCTTCTGACATGCTCTTCGAGCCAAACCAAGAATGCGTCTTCGCCGACCAATGAGTGAGGGACACATGGCAGCATCTCGCTGTCCCTGACGAGATTCTGAGTGCCTATGTAAAGCTGCCCGCTATCGCAATCGTGAAATACTAATTTCCTCCAATTGCACGAAGTTGCAATTATGACCAAGTTTGACACGATTAAACAATCTAAGTCTCGAGAGAGTCTTTTTGTTAGAGACAGAGCTTCGTCGAGGGGTAATAAATGCACGTTTACTGAATGGCTGTAGAATTCGTAGCCTCCAATTATACCAAGACTGGAGGTTTTGTTTTCTCGCCAGCCCGTAGCAGCCTTTGTGTTTTGGCCGTTGCAGAATCGGTACAAAAGCCTAGTGGGAATTGGGAGTTTGAAACCTAGGGTTGTTTCGAATGAATCGATTTGATTTTCAGAGAGGCCGTTGTTTAGGGTTTCGAGAGCTTCTGGGAAATTTTTAGAGAGCCAGTTTCGCAGACAAGTCCAGACAGTTCTGGTTCTTTTGACTAGAGGGGCTGGGTACTGTTTGAATGATTCAAACCATACTGCATAGGTTCTCTGAAAAGAAAAGAAATTGAATTTAACACTCAATTGTCAATTAAAGATGAGAAATGCAAGAAAGTTTCAAACGTGATTATAGATGAAATCAGAGGGTAAAAAGAAAAGAACTGACCTTGAAGGAAGGAAGAGGATTTCCGTCCGGATCGACGGGTTTAGATAGATCAAAATCATCAGCGCAAAAACGGCGCCATATGGCGTCGGAGGAGACGTCGTCGTACAAGCGGGTGCTGGTGCAGGCGAGAGCCGCCGCGGTCTTAGGACCGATCTTCAGCACGATCGTCTCCAGTAAATAGCCGTCTAGTCCGCTCAAGGTCTCCATTGCTGTGCTGAAGGTGAAGCTCTCACTACCTAGGTGTTCTCGGGGTTTGGGATAAATAGTAAATACTGAAGAATTGAGTTTTTCTTTTCAGTGTGTTGGGAGAAAAGTGAACTGCCAGATGTTTCCTTACTAAAAAGAGTTGCATACAAATGTATATCGACATTCAAAAAAGTATAATGGATCGGTATGTAAAAAGACATTTTATTATTCAAAAAGTATATATAAATTTAGAATTTACCTTTCCTTATTTTGGACCCAACTTTTTACAATTTGTTTGTATCACATCACCATTTTTTTTTTATATGACAAAATTTAGAACATTGATTAATCCTTGATTTTTTATAAACATTTTTTCTTTGTAGTAATTTAAGTGTCCCTTATTTTACACTATGTTTTAGAGATTCTTAGAAACTCACATCATAATAATAATATATTAATGATGTGGACTATTATTATTGGTTAAGTCCATGTTAAACTAAGTTTATTCAATTGTTTATCATTGCATATAATATTACATGATCAAATTTGAATGCAATGAAATATGAAAAGTTTATATATGAAATACTAATAATATAAGCATACAGCATATAGTAGTATTATTTTAAGAATTTTAATTTTAAAAAATCATCAAATATATTCGTTTTAATTTTCTTTTTATTTGGACATCCATATTAACATAGTTATGTTGGTTAATTCTAACCTAGAGAGGGGTGAATAGGTAAACCTAGAATGCAATTTTCGCGCTAAGTTATACAAATTCTAAATGAGTGCGGAAGCGAAAATGATATAAAGTAAATTATTCAAATACCGAACAATTGAACACAAGATGTTTGATGACGGAGTTCGGCAGGTGGTTGTTTTGTAGTTTTAACTCACCGTCTACTTGCTCAATCGACCGATTCGATTGAATACAAGTACCTACGTCTCCGGAAATGCCTTGCGCCTTTTCGGCTTTCGATTGAATTCCCGAATCACTCGTACAAGGTTTTGCCTAGATCGATTTACACGTATTTCTATCGATCTATAACGGGATTTACAATCTTTGCACTAGCCTATTACAATGATCTAATACGAACTAAACGTGATCGGTCACGCAAGATGGGAATCATATTTGATGGAAGAAGAGGGATCTAATAATCTCTAAGAATGTTTTAGAAGATTAGGCTCAAGGTATAAAGCAAGGATTCTCTCTTTTGAATGTGAAAATATGATTGTTGAAGTGAGGAGAGAGAATGAGGGAAGGGTTGTATTAATATAACACATAGACCCTTCCCTTACCATGTTTTTTCTGAATGGTCCGTTACAACGGACACAAAGTCAAACTAGCCGTTATATCCAATATATTCTAATATTCCATATTCCGTTACAACGGAATGTATGTCCGTTATAACGGAGTCTATGGATTAGGAAGCTCGTTGTAACGAACTATAGAGGCCGTTACAACGGACATCCTTTTGTGACTTCACTTCAGCTTTGTTCTATATTTTCGTTATAACGAAGATATTTCCGTTACAACGATTAATACATGTCCGTTACAACGGATTGGTGACTCCGTTACAACGGACCAGGAGAGTAATTTGTTATACTGAAGTGAGTTCACTGTCCGTTACAACGGACATGAATAGTCCGTTATAACAGACATTCTTATGTGACATTTCTTCAAGATGGCATAAATTAGCATTGTGACGGTGATACTGTTGGGGAATATCCTCGACCCCGGGCCCGCGCAGCGGAATGAAGGCCCGGTCCGATTCCCTGATTCCCGAGATCACGCCACGACTTCGAGGGTACGATGCAATAGAAGGACAGATTCATACCGGTGCAAAATTGATTGCACTCGAAGGGTTGATCGCTGCCTTCTATCTCATGTCACGTTGGTGACAATCCGCGCGTCCCACACCACGCGTCTTTCACCGTTTGTTGACTTCGCCGATTCGCTTGATTTCGTCTCCGACTGAATTCACGCGTCCGAATCGATCACAACTGAAAGAGCCTCAGATGTTGCTCCTCTACGTGTATCCACCTTGAGTCGCAAGACGTCGATCACGGATGCACCTGCCTAGACGATGCACCGGTGAACTTGCTCGATCGAATTGATTCTCTATCTCTCTCTCTTAGCACCCTTTCACTCACAAAAGATCAAATCTGAATTTGCTCTTTTCTCTTGTGTTTTGGGTAGAATAATTATGTATGAATTAGCATTGGGATGAGAGAGAAAGTATCTTATTTATATCTAATAGGATTAGGATTAGCCAAAAGGCATGTATATCCAATATACATCCTTTCACACAGAAAAGTGCATGAACCTGTTCAGTAATCTGTCCAGACGAAATTGATAAATTTCTCTGACAGAAAATCAACCATTCATTAGAAGGTTTATGGTCCATATCTCATATGGCGTCTTTTGTACCGATTAGAAGGTTTATGGTCCATATCTTAATGCAACCATTCATTAGTGCCGTTGTCTCAAGGGCGTATCCCAAAATATTTTTGGGAGATCCTATTGACTTATCATTTATCGAACCATGTCCAACATGCGTTCATTTCCTCTTTTCGGACACATCTCAATGTTCCGAATAAAGGCAATCGTGAAACGATTCCACAATCATAAATGATCATCAATATTCATAACTCAAATATCGCCTCTTCGATCCTATCGAAAGGTATAGCTCAAATACTCGCCTTCTCGATCCTATCGAAAAGCTTTGATTTTTTTTGCTTAGTCGATTTTGTATTTCGTTTTTGAAACTCTTTGAACCTTTCAAAAGTCTCCATTTCGGCACGCATTAAATAAATATTTTCATATCTACTTTAACCGTCCATAAACGTAACAAAATACCGATAGCCTCCTCTTGCCTCGGAACTTATCGGAACATTACATCTAAATGTAATTTCCAATAATTCGTTGAATCTTTCTCCAACCTTTGGAGAATGATGCCCTTTGTCGTCTTGCCTAATAAATAAGTATCGCATTAATCAATCGAATCTAATTCGAATGATTCTAGCAATCCATCATATGGAATCTAGATACGCGAATCTCGTTTATATGGCCAAGACGGCAATGCCAAAAGAAGCAATCAACATCTTGGTTTAATCCTCCTCGGATTTCACCATTCTTTGAGTTGGGACAACTCTTTGTCCGAACTCTCCGTTTTGGAAAACATTTTCCCAAAATACCCTTAGACATATATTTCTTTCGATCCCGACTTTGAATTACAAGGACATCCACGCATCTGAATGCATTGGATTCCTCGGATGCTCCAAGCATCTCCTATTCAAATTTACATCGCATCTCATGCAACTTCGGGATCGACTTATCTATCGAATGCATATGATATTCGGTCACGACGATTAAATCCCGTACCAACAACACACGAGTGTTAATCAAAGACCCATAAGGCGTCTCAAAATTAACCTACTCTTTGAGCCGCATTGAACCATTCAACGCGCTCTAGCTCTTGAAACTATTTCATGAGCGTTGTGTTTTATTTTCATATACACCCGAATTCTCAAAATAATTTTGAGAAATTTGCGTCTACACATGCCACCTCAAGGCATGTAATATTGTTCGATTCCTTCTTAAAGTTTATCGAACCCGGCTTTCTCTAAAGCCAATGCCTCGAGCCCCGAATCTACCATGTCCGTGTCCGACACGTTCCTTTAAGTCTAAAGAACTATTCTTTAACTATCAAGGTTAATCATGGTAATTCCGGCCCAAAAGCCATCTATTATATCGATCTCATCGATATATATTTGGTGTTGCTTGAAAACATAATTCTAAACGGATGATGAAGATTAACTCCTAACCGTGTGTACTTAATCTGTATGCTTATATGATGAATATATGAATGTGTTATTTTTATCGAATCGATAACCCTCATACCGATACGGGACTCCAAGTCCATAACACTCAAGACCCATATTTTACGATCCTCCCAAAAGTTGCTTTGGCAGACGAGTGGGATCTCGCTATTTAGGTAGGATTATATCCAATCGCATCCAATGCGACTCTCGAACCTTTATAGGATTTCGGTGATGGATCGTATCCTATACAATCCCAGTTCCGTGTGTGCATCCTATCTATGCCCCGAACTTCCAATCAAGTCGGCTTTGGCCTCAGCCCTTACTGGCTTGAACGGTTAAGTCACAACCATACTCATCGTATCGTTCAAATAAACTACTAATAAGTCGGCTTTGGCCTTAACCCTTATCAATCCATATTTAACGCTTGCCACCCCGTCGATGACTACAATAACCCATGTCGGCTTTGGCCTTAACCCATGTGAGACGTAGTACCGATCATAGTGGTTGTGAATATGGAAGGCATTTCCATGACTTAAATATTATGAGGGATCATGCCATTGCATGTTTTTAAATTCGTGACATAATCATATTATATCACTATCACAAGATTTGTAAATGCATATGATTTATTTAGGGAGATTAATTATTCTAAATAATTAATTATCTAATATGATAGAATGTTTGATGCCGATCAAATCGATATAAAGAACTCAAAATTCCGAGCTTCGTAGCCAAAGTTATCGCGAAAACAAAAAAACAGCATCCAGAGAAGGGTCCGTTATAACGGACTTCCCCATCCGTTGTAACGCAAGGGCCGTGGGGCGCGAGAAAACCTCGCCCGGGACGCGTCCGGGGCGCCAAAAACTGCCCCCGGGGCGGCAGAAAAACTGTTTTTCTACACCATTTCGGTATTTCATTAGAACGACACTAATACTTCGCTCAAATGAAATATATTACAACATGCAAGTTCTAGATAATCTCATTATCTAACTAACTCAATTTGAACCATTCAAATCGGAATTTTCTACTGAAAGTTATACCAGTTTTAGTAAAATACGAACAAATGAAAAGGTAAGTTTATCCAATAGACACCTTTTCAACCAGAAAACTACAGACACCTTTTCAGTATTCGGTTGAAACAAAAATATTAAATTGTTCAAACCGACTTTGAACGTGAACGAAATTTCTAGATAATCTTATTATCTAACTAACCCAATTGGATTGGACTCAATTGGAGTTTCTATGCGACATATACGGACGTTTTAGTCTCTGTATGTCAAACAGTCGCACCCTTTCAGTATTTCATAAAAACGACACTGATAATTCGTTCAAATGAACAAACTTTCTGTATCAAAGTCATAGATAATCTCATTATCTAACTACGCCAATTTGATCCAATCAATTTGGAGTTTCCCACTGAAAATTATCTTAGTTTTACTCACTGTTTCGTATTCTAATTTTCTGCAGATTTTGCCGTTTCTTCCGTTTTCGCTCGTTTCTGAAACGATAAATCATGAAACCTTTTCACGATAATTCCTAGATACTCTCAATCAACTTTTGATCTATCTCTAGCGAATTCCACTTGTGATTTTAACGGAATTTGACTTTCTCTATATGTAACATCATGCAAACGGGTACGAACTTTGATAACCCGTGCGTATATCTAATATACGACTATGATTTGACCCTCGAATCGATGGCGATCGCTCTGATACCACTGTTGGGGAATATCCTCGACCCCGGGCCCGCGCAGCGGAATGAAGGCCCGGTCCGATTCCCTGATTCCCGAGATCACGCCACGACTTCGAGGGTACGATGCAATAGAAGGACAGATTCATACCGGTGCAAAATTGATTGCACTCGAAGGGTTGATCGCTGCCTTCTATCTCATGTCACGTTGGTGACAATCCGCGCGTCCCACACCACGCGTCTTTCACCGTTTGTTGACTTCGCCGATTCGCTTGCTTTCGTCTCCGACTGAATTCACGCGTCCGAATCGATCACAACTGAAAGAGCCTCAGATGTTGCTCCTCTACGTGTATCCACCTTGAGTCGCAAGACGTCGATCACGGATGCACCTGCCTAGACGATGCACCGGTGAACTTGCTCGATCGAATTGATTCTCTATCTCTCTCTCTTAGCACCCTTTCACTCACAAAAGATCAAATCTGAATTTGCTCTTTTCTCTTGTGTTTTGGGTAGAATAATTATGTATGAATTAGCATTGGGATGAGAGAGAAAGTATCTTATTTATATCTAATAGGATTAGGATTAGCCAAAAGGCATGTATATCCAATATACATCCTTTCACACAGAAAAGTGCATGAACCTGTTCAGTAATCTGTCCAGACGAAATTGATAAATTTCTCTGACAGAACATCAACCAACATGAAAGTTGTAGATAATCTTATTATCTACACAACCCAATTTGGCCCAGCCCAATTGGAGTTCGTATGCAAAAGTTATGACTGTTTTACTAACTGTATGTCATACTGTTGCACCCTTTCGGTATTTCACAGCAACGACACTTATACTTCGTTCATATGAAATATATTTCTACATGAAGGTTATAGATAATCTAATTATCTATCTTACCCAATTTGAACCATTCAAATCGGATTTTCCTACTGAAAGTTATGGCTACGAATGTACGACTACATTCGTTTATCCTTATGTACACTTTTACGGTTGATCCGAAACTGTATTTCTTTCAGATACTTCCGTTATAACGTTTGGTGGGTGTCCGTTACAACGGACTGGTGAATCCGTCGTAACGAAATGATGTGTGTTTGTCATTCTTGAAGAGAACGAGAAGGTATATTACAACGAACATTAATGGTCCGTTATAACGGACATTCTTCTGGCAGCCTTCTTTATTAATTCATCATTTTGAGGGATTTTGAATATATTTCTTTGACTAATTTTGAGCTTAATAATTCATAAACAAGTTTAGGAATACCTATAAGTTGTTTTGGTGATTTGTATGATATCCCAACTTGCGGAATCTTCGATGTCTTGATTTCGTGATTCTTCGACGTCTTGATCCTTCGTGTCTTCACAATTCCTGAATGATCTTTACTTGTGTTTATCTTGATCTGTTTATTGCATTTGTACCTATGTGTCCTATAAGTTGTACTTAATAGAATTGTTAGTAATATCGACATCGTTTTTGAGATAATCAAACAACCAAAAATTTGAACCAACACGTTCATACATAACATTTTTCATAATTTGAATTTGTAAAAAATATTATGTAAAAAATACAATGCAAAAAGTGCATTTTACAAAATAAAATTTTAATTATTTTATTTACATAATAGAATTTTAAATATTAATATTTCTTTTTAAAAATTATAACTATATTTATACCATATAATACTAAGTTGATTATATTTGTGTTTTTAATATTATTAGTTTTTTGAAAAATAATAGAATTAAAAAAAAGTTTATCCATCGAAATAATTTCTTAAATTTATAAATATTTATAAAATAATAATGTTATTTTTAAAAATATATTTTTTTTAGAAAATCATATGATATAAAATAATTTATATTTATGTTATGCTAAATTAATTTTTATATTATTCATTATATTGCTTTCACTATTAATTTTGATATTATTTGTAATTTTCATTTCATTTTGAATCAATAACAAATTATTAATACTATTTTTACATTTGATATTGTATGAAATATTGTGAACAACAATGATAGAATATTTGTTGTGTTTTTTGTAAAATCATGTTATACCTTATATATTATTATTATACAATGACATTAATATAAGAGGATTTTCTCCTAATACAGAACTTTTCAAACTTTATTCCCAAAATACACACGCTGGTAACATAATTCCTGAACTACACAAGGGCGGAGTTGGTAACTCCGCCAAATTATAAAATGGCGGAATTTGAAACTCCGCCAAATATTATTTGTTAAGTAGATCATTAAGTATGGACGAGTAATTAATTAAACAATATAATCTGGCGGAATTTTTAATTCCGCCAAAATTTAAAAATTGGATTAATGAGGTGGGAAATGTGAATACTGGCGGAGTTACTAACTCCGCCATTTTTTTTCATAAATAAATTTAAATGGATGTATGTTGATATATGCACTTTGATTATATGAACTTGATTATGTCCATTTCCTATTTATATATGCACTTGATTATATGTACTTCAAAATAACAATATAATTTTCCTTTTATATATTTTGATACCGTATTCGTATCCGAAATCGGATATCGTATATCGGACACCGTATTCGTATCCGAAATCGAATATAGGATATCGAACACCGTATTCGTATTCGAAATCGGATATCGGACACCGTATTCGTATCCGAAATCGGATATCGGATATCGGACACCATATTCGAAATTCCTAGTTTGTTATAAAAAAATATATGGTATATTTATAAAGATATATCACAAGTTTAAAAAGATGTCTTAGATATCTATTACGCACTAAAATATCACTGTAAATCATTAAAATATGAATAATCTTATAAAAAAATATAAAATATCACATATACGATATATCTCTGTAAACTCATTAAAATATCATTAATGTCCTTTCATTTGTAATTTAACATTTAAAAGTATTTTTTCTATATTTTGTTTTTAAATTGGAATTACGAAAGACCTTTGTCCTTGATTACTTTTAAAACCACAAAAAGATCAAATTTATTCCTTGATTTTTTACTGAAATCAATATTAACAGATATCATATTTGTATAGAGATAAAATGATAAAATATTTTGAATGGAAAAGTTAACAGATATTTAACAAACAAATATTTTGAATGCAATTTAGGGATATCTATTATATTTGAAAAATTCTATTGGGATATATATTTTGAAGTATTAACAGATGTTTGGACACTGATGGAGCCATAGTTGCCTGAACATTAATTATTAGAGAAAATTGCACAACTGATGAGAGTCATCGTTGATGGTAACACGTTTTTCATGTTTTTCCGCGAACAAACTTGTTTCTAAAGCACGCATTCCTACAATAGAAGTTTCGATCTTACCGCAGGTTTTGGTGGTGTGGTTTTGGCTCATCTTCTCTGGTAGGTCCATTTCTATTAATGAAAAACTGCGTAATTTACGAGCGTCAAAGTTGATAGTAAATGCTTTTAATCTTTCTTCCGACAAAGTTGATAGTAAATAACTTTTTATTAATTTTAACTTTGAAAATCTTCTCTCCCGATGTCAATGATATTCTATAAACAATCCATGAATTCGGATACCAAATGGTTATATTGTTCAAATAATTGTGAATTTCAATTGGTTTTTCGACTCGTTTTGGAATTCATTATCCAGGAAATTTCATCATGTTTTAGAACAATATCCAGGTAATGATTCGACTTTCTTGAAAGTTCAAACAAAGGGCTTGAGTCAGAATTAGTGCTCCTGATTACAAATAGACGACTCGAATGCAACATAAACAATATTGAAATGTTCACTTCAAATTAAAGTAATCACATTTACTAAACAAAAAATACCCCAAATCATTCAATAATATTTCTCCACACAAGAAAAAGCAAACAACATAAAACACATATTCCAACCATCTATACACTTTCCAAATTCCAAATTTCCCCAGTTATATATACAAAAGCAACTCCTATAAAATTAAATCAGCACAATCCCATTCAACCACTTAATAATCAAACGACACCAAATTCTATCTAGCATGACATAATTTTATCGGTCAATGCCGCCTGCCATTCACACTGGCAGGCCTGGCAGTCTGGCTCGCAGCTGCGCCGGCAGTTCCACCGCCAAGCGCAGCTGCGGCAGACTCCACATGCGTCAACAAATACTCATAAATTTTCTTCCTCAACCTCTCTATCGTCTCTTTCGGCACGTTTTCAATCACATCTTCTTCTCTCTCCTCTCCTTCCATTCCCTCTCTCCTCTTGCCAACTTCGTCAAGCCAATCATTCACTCTCTTCAATTGCGAAAGCATCCCGGCCACCCGATCTCGATCCCACGGTCCAGGTGCCGCCACGTCAGCATCGAGGAATCTTTCTACGAATCCCAAGAACCAAGTTGTTGTCTCCTCTTTTAATCCTCTCGCCATCTCCGCGGCTTCATCCATACCTTCTCTCCCCCTCGTCCACTCTCTCGCCTCCACCTATAATAATTTCATTAATTATTTTTTTATCTTTTTAATAAAATATTGTTGATATTGTTTGTTATTTTACCTGAACTGGTACGGGTTCTTTTGTTTTCTTCGGTACCGGCGAAGCTGAAGATCGAGACTTGGGCGTACCAATTGATTTCGCAGGAGAATCGGCGGAGACCACCATGGTGACACCTGGCGAACTCGCAGATGAAACGGGTTGAGTTTGAACATTCATTTTGGGGCCGTAGAGAGAGAAAGAAGAGAGATTGGTAGAGAGAGCTGCATGAACCCACGAGGTTGCAAGTTGGCGGTGGTTGGTTAGGGTTTCGTTGGGGATAACGGATGGTGATGATGATGTGTCGGCTTGTGATTGGTTTGGAGAGAGAGTGGTGGCGATTAAGCTTGCTTTGGTGAGTAGCGAGTTCAATGAGAGGAATTGTTCTATGTATTGTTGAGGCGAATCTTCTCTTGCCGAATTTCGTAATTCGGCATATGCACTGAAAAAATAAATGTAATTATTTTTTATAATCCACATGATCTAATCATGTCGCTAAAATTGTCTTTGTATAAACTAATCATGCAGTAATGAGAACAAAAAGATATCTACAATGAGATGGACATGTTACCTAATTGATATATAAAATACCAATAAACAAAAAGTTAGGTTTAACTGCAACGAAATTAATAATGTAACTAATATCTATAATGAGAATAATATATTAAATTAAATAATTTACCAAAGGCATCTTAATAAAGTCTCAGCTGTAGAAGCTTCTTGAATCGCCTCTATTGCTGCATTTTCTGCGGCATCTCTATACCCCATCACTTCCTATTATTTTAATTCAGAAAAAAAAAATTAAAAAGAATCATATTTTTTTTTTGGAAATAATTATTATTATATTTATTACCTTGCCAAGTTTAGCGAGAGGAGAAGGAAGAGTTCCCCAAGAGGAAGTATTATTACTCAATTTTCTACTATTAACAGGGATTTTCGATAAATTATTAAGAGAGAGACTACTTGGCGCTTCGTTTGTTTTCTTCACTATTTGAGTTTTTTGTTTATTCAATTTTTCAGATCCTTCCGAATTCAAATTCAAATTGGAATTTGAGTTCAAATTTGATTTTTTAATCGGGGTTTGAGCTTTCGTCTCTTCCTTAGGTGGTGGTTTTTCTTCGACGGTTGGCTTTCTTCTCGGAGCCTACAAAAAAACATTTATTTATTTATTTAAATTTCCATATAAATAAATAAAATATAATAATTCAAGACGAAATTTTTTTAACTTACTGAAGAGCTTCTTATTTCCATTTTAATCTCGCTTTTATTATTATTATTAATACTGAAAGAATCTCTCCCTTTAACCTTGGAAGAAGAATCGGGATTCCCTTCCCAACTCTTTCTCAGATTCTTCTGCCCCGATATATTCCCAATTGCCGAAATCCCAGAACCCAAATTCCCGGAATTCGAATTCCCGGGAATTCGTTTCCCAGTTGCCTTCAATACCGAAGCTGCTCTTTCTAACAATCCCATTCTCGATCCCGTCGCTTTATTCTCTGACGCTTTTCCCTTCATTATAATTAAAGATGAATATGTAAGGGTATACATGATATTTTTACATTTGAAAGGGTGTAAACGATATTTTGAAGTATTTATTACCTTATCTTTAATATTCTTATTAGTGACCTTGTCGAAAGTCGATGGTACAGAGTGACAGCTCGTAGGAGAAGAAGGAATCGATCTCGAAACCGACTTAGACCTATTATTATTATTAATATTATTAATATTATTATTAATTTCTTTTTCTCTTCTCTCATCCACACTACTAATCGACTGTTTCGAAAGAGACGAACTCGATCGACTCAAACTCTTCACTCTACTCTCCATTGTCTCTATTTTTGGTATTATTGGACTCAATTTCTTCACTCTAATCATATTATTATTATCATAATTATTGTTAATATTATTATTGTTATTATTATTATTGGTGGGTTTGGAAGTGGATGGTAGATCTTCAGGCGTGCCGATACAAGGATGGCGACCCGGTACGGGTTTCAACCCTTTAGCGACCGGTACGGGCGAGGCGGGTTCGAGACAGTCAATATAACAAAATTGACCTAATTGGATTTTATCACTTGAAATGAGGTCATTATCTTCTTCGATTAGGGATACATATGTGGCATGAGAGGAATCTGAGAGTTTTAAGTAGAAGCCTTGGCTCGAGTAGAGGTCTTTGCCGGCTAGGGCCGGTACGATGCTGATTATTTGGAGGAGAGTTGGTTTCGAATTAGGGTTAGGGTTAGGGTTAGGGTTTGGGCTGCGATTAGGGTTTAATTGGTGCAGGAGTTTTACGAGTGAGCCTTGTATTGGCGTTGCCATTTCGGGTTTGTTGGTTCAATTAATTATCTGTGAATTGGAAAAAATTTGAGAAATTAAAATTTGCATTTATTTGAAAAAAAGAGTAATTCAATTGAAGCAATAAAAAGGAAAAAGTGTAAAAATTTGGTAATATAAATGGGTATGCAAATATATAAATTGAGGTGTGAAAGGTGAGAGAGACTGGTGCACATGACAAACCCATGTGCAATTAGTTGGAGATCGAATCATGGATCAGAGAAAATGAGAAAAA
The DNA here is from genome assembly GCA_946800325.1 of Luzula sylvatica. Classification (NCBI taxonomy): domain Eukaryota; kingdom Viridiplantae; phylum Streptophyta; class Magnoliopsida; order Poales; family Juncaceae; genus Luzula; species Luzula sylvatica. The sequence goes on from OX326960.1 coordinate 70,346,697, forward strand.
AAAATCTTTGAAAACCTTAAAATAATCACCTTGACCGGAATATATATTTTAATTTCTCAAACAAACAAAAATGGTATAAAAGAAATATTTCACATTTTCAGAGAATATTTTTTTTGCCAAAACCAATAATTAAAGTTTGTTGTATTTGTCACAATATTATTGCTTTTTACATATATTGTGTAAATTTGCAAGTTCAATTAATAGGTCACGAAATTGGAACGGGAGGTCATAACTCAAGCTGAAAATGAGGGGTAAAAGACAAAGAAATAATAACCGAACAAAACTTTCACTAGAATGCGTGAGAAATTGATAAGCACAGAAACCAGCAATGGAAAGAGAAAAAAAGGATTGAAAACTCTAATTCCCTGTTTTTAAATAGAAACAATTTCAATTTTCAACCTACAACAAACAAAAAAATGTAAAACAAATCGTTTAAATCAATAAAATATGAAATATACCTTGTTGTTGTTCAGAGATACGCCGTTGCTACGCTCCGAAGTGAGAGATTGATGAGGTTCTTAGCTGCCAAAAGGAAGCAATTTCTTTGATGGAGAAGGAGGAGAGATGATAATTAGCGTTGTTTCTGAGTGGGGGAAGGAGATGAGTTAACATCAGATTGGGAAGTGGTGTCTGTACACAATATATAATTCTAATTATTTCATATATACCCCTCTAAAACTTCAAAACTACACAAATAATTCCAATATTACAGATTCCTCCTTCAAAATATCATTAATTCTACATTACAAACACAAAATTGGCAAGTGTCCTCCTAATTTAAGTCTTGTGAGACAACATTTTTAAAAATATTTAACTAATAATGTCTTGTCAAAAATAAAATAAAATTGATAGTTTCTTTTTAACCCACTCAATTATCGCCGTGAGATTTATTATATGTTCCTTTAAAGATTTTGTTTGTTACATTCTTTTTAAATACATTATCAAAATGTAGCTAATATTATGTTTTGTTGAAACAACAGTGAATTTTATCAGTATATTTTAAAAATATTATGTTTTGTTTTAGTATATAGTTAATAATTCAATATATTTTAACAGTATAACAACAGTGAATTTTACTGTCTGTCATTTTCAAAAAAAATAATGTAATATAAATAGTTTGACTTCCCAAAAAAGCATGTCAATATTATCAATATCCGACACTGGGTTTGTTTGTTATACAATATATTTTGTAATAACTTGTATGGACAGTAAATGATGAAATTGGGAGTCATGTTTTTATAAATTCATGAAAATATTATATTTTGGAGGGGTATCCAAAACTTGGCCTGTATTTTCTTTGATTGTTGTAGATTATGGGATAATGTTGGCGTCACTCATTTCACATTTGTAGCAAAAATGAATCATTGGAGGGAAAGGTAAAATTTATATCAATAATTTTTGGCGGTGAAATACACAATTTCACCTGGACCCGGTGCATGTCCGGGAACTATATTGAGATGTTGATGAATTGTGCAGTACACCAACACCAACACCAACACCAACACCAACTTCTAATTCAAGGTTGGCAAAAGCTAGTAAGTTGCAATGATTTAGAACTTCGAGTCGTACTTACCGAAGAAAATGATTAATGATATGAATAATGTGACGTGAGTATTATTATGTTCATATTATTTATTCTAATTATTTGGAATCAATCAATTCTTATTTTTTTGTACAAATTTGGACAAGGATTAAACACAGTTCTTCCAAATTAAATAAATCATGGGTTTAGGGTTTAGGGGTTGAAAAAAAATAGCTAAAATATTTAACAACTAATATTTTCATGAGCTCGTGAATTTTAACTTTTATTCAAATAATATTGTTGCATTGTATGCGAATATTATATGTTATCTATGCTATTATTATTATTATCCATGAGTAAAAAAATGAAATATACTAATTTGTTTGTTTTTTATTTGATTAGGAAATAAAGAATGGAGTTCATAATAATATTGTTTTTATTATCCATTATACCCATTTATCTTATCTTACGTGTCTAACAATTATAATTTTTTTTATGTAACTCGTCACCTACAAAAATTATATTCTATGCACAAATATCATTAGGGGTGGCAACAAGTCGAGTTCGAACGAACATAACGCAACTCGAGCTCGTCTCGACCCTAATTCGATACAGCTCGGCTAGGGTCGAAATAGGTGTCCGAGCTGTATTTTTCAGCTTGAGTTAGTTCGGCTCGGTTCAAACTCGGACTTGCTTGATTCGGATCGAAATTTGTTGTGACTTTTGAAATTATATGTAAAATTGTTGGAATTTGACCTAGCTTGATCCGAGCTCCATCCAGTTCGACCTCGACTCGACCTTGGCTCGAGCTGGCTCGGCTCGGCTGTACTTTGTTCGAGCCGGTTTTCGAACGAGTTTTTTTCAAGCTATCTTCGAGCCGAGTTAGAGCGAATGAATTTCGATCTTCAAGTTTTTTTGACAATCGATCAACGATTAAACACAAATTATATTTTAATATATATATTTTACTTATTTATTTTCGAATAGTTTATCTTCATATATCATATGATCATATTAAGTTATTTTTGTAAAAAAAAATACACTAATATTGAGCTCATAGTAAAAAAAAATCTCATGTTGAGATCATGTGGTCCTGAATTTCTTACAATTTTAAGGGAGTAAATACTAATAATACGAAGTCAACTTTATTAGATGTATAAATTATTCTTGTAATGAAATTGTGTGTCATGAGAAATGAATTATGCTAAAAAAAAAATGGTTTTATCAATATTATATACTTTACTATATACAAAATGAAAATTATAAGTGATTTCACGTTAAAACAAAATAAATTATTTATTTAAAATTAATATTTTTTGTATAAATTACTGTCGATTACATAATCGACTACGTTGATGATTATGTTTTAATTTTTTTATGTTGATAACATAATTTATAAAGCAATGCATTACAATGAATAATAAATAATACAAAGAAAAAAATTCATGCGTATGACTTCGGCCCTCTGATATCGAATCCTGGATCCGTCCGTGATTATGGACTCAAGAAAACATAAATCGCTTGACTAATTGACCCCTCCCATTAAATTTACAAGAATTCGGCTCCACCCCAGCTGGCCATTCACGAATTACACTGTTTATGGGTTACTGTTCATCATCGATTACTGTTCATCGTTATTTACTATTCATCGGAGCATATATCATTAAAATATACTTGCCCCCCCAAAAACAATTAACATCTCTAAATATATAATTTGGCTTAACCCCTCCCATTAAAAAGTAACCATGATGAGGTGGCAAAAGTGGGTTCAGTGGCTTAATTAGCCTCTCTAATTGACTCGATTAAATATTAATTGACACGTTTAATTGACAAATAAATAATTTATAATAGAGAACGCAAGTGGATCGCCACTACATCCTACCTCTCCTGTCACGTTATTTGTTCATTCTTGCAGTCCTTTTTGTATCTAGATACTATGCTCTTTTGCGAAAGGTCTACATTTGTTCATCGATCGGGTCGTCGTTGAATATTTAATATTCTTGATTTGCATAACAATGTCATTTTTTAATGAAATATATATATATATCAAACATGTTGATTTATTATATGATTAAATTCGCAGCGAAGCGCGAGTAATTTTTCTAGTTGATATACATGACAAAATTGAAATGGACGATTTCATTTTTTTTATATTATTGAATTTATCCAGATACAATTTATTTATATATTAAGTAGGTGCCTTATATGAAATCGTAATTGGGGATGTGCTATGTTGCGCGGATACTCAAAAAAACCGAATTTAGCCGTATCCGTATCGTATCATAAATCATATGTTAAATTGTCGTATCCGTACAACAGAGGGGATGTGTTAAAGGCATCATAGGTAGCACCGAGTGCATGAGGATTGCAAAATGCATGGTTGAATGATGAATTGATGAATTGATGAATGGGGTCGCCGACTGGGGCAGTGCAGACTGCAGTGATACTGAATTACTGATAGCACGTCACGTGGATGAGGGGCATGGCGCATGGGATGTCGTCGGTGGACTGCCACCGCCGCCGCAGCCCCAAACTGCCCAACCCAATGCAGCCTACTACACCTGCCTACTTGCAAGTTGCATGGCTACATTCATAATCATAAATAAATAATCATAAATTATCATATTGCAACGAATAAGAATAACCCAAAAACATGAGATCCTGACTCGATGATCCATGGATGTCTGTGGGATATTCAGCTGGCCTTTCTTCTGCCACGACACGTGGCCTTTCTTCTGTGGCATATTATTTTCTTGCATCTACAATTTCAAAAAATATCCTCATTAATTAATAAAAAATCATAATTTTTGTTAGGTTTTACAAAATGATCATTTGTCCTGTTAATTTTATTTTAAAATCCTCATCATTCTAAAATATTTATAGATATTAAAAATATTAAATAAAAAGAAAATATATAATCATTGTTTAAAAATACATAATATTATTTTTCATACATATATATTATTATTTTATCATTAATTAATTTTATTTTTCTCAACATATTTGAACAAAATAGTTTCGAAAATATTATATAACAATCGTTGTTTACAATAATTTCCAGCTTGCACTACTCATTGATTTCTTATTGTTTTTTTAAATAAAAACAAGTTAAAATTTGTACCCATTGTACTTGTACACATATTTTAATCCAATTGCTAAATCCTATAAATTACTTCACCAAATTAATTGAGAAAGAGGCCTTCTACCGTGCCTCCTCATTTTCCCCACATTTTCATGATACAAATTTCAAAACAATTAATCCTTAATTATCTCCTTCTCAATTAACGATTAATCTATATTTATTAACAATTGAATATTTTATAATTAATCTTTAATCTATAGCGATCTTAATTACGTATTAAATTTTTAATAATTATGAATTAATTGTTAATTAACTTTGTTAATGATAAATTAATTGGGAGATCATGAAAGTATGGGGGAAATGGAGGAGGGGAGTAGAATATTCCATTGAGAAATGATGTCCTCGCATTTCACCACGTATACTCTCTATACTAATTATAAGAAATGTTAGTTGTCCCGAATTTCATTACCGCGTACATTTTATATCATAATTAACACACTTAATGAACATGATACGCAACAAGATACACATAACTAAAAATAGATTAATATTAATTAATTGTTAACTCTGATTTTTCCAACAACCATGTCATCAACATGCTTATAAAATTTTCATCTTCTACGCTCCGTGTCTTCAAATATGTTCATTATATTCTAACATACCACCGATTTCAAGACAATGTAGATTCCGAGTACGTTAATAAATGAATAACTAATCGAAAAAATAAACAACGACGGAAAAAACAAAGAGAATAAAAATGTTTAGAGAAAATGTTATAACTTATAACACTTACACTCGCAATAACGTTACACTCACAACAACGTGCGAGGATCAATCTAGTTATCAATTATACTATTAATTTTGTACACTTGTCACCTCCAAGTCCAAGCCACCACGCTCTTCATCACATTATAAGATAGGTTTTTTTAAAAAAGGATAGGGGTTTTTTTGAAATTTTTTCAAAACAATATAAGTACAATAAAAAAATCATAAAAATTACACCGAAGTAATGGTCTACTCTACATTAGGGGGCCGTTTGGTTCGTGCTTTGGAGAATACCTTGACATAAAATATGTCATGAAATCACATGCCGAGTCATACTATTCCTTGGCATGTCATATTATCATGTTTGGTTGGTACAATTGTTTATTTCATGGCATGCTATTTCAATACAAATATAAAAATTATAAGCATTATATATTTATAAAAATAACATATTTATACAAAATTATTGTTATAAAAATACTTAGAATAAAATAAATATTACATCAAAATAAATTATTGCAATTATCGTATATAAAATGAAATAAGTAATTCGATATTATCGCAAAAAATAGCATGAAATCTTTCATTGAAAAAAAGGTTCACGCATTAAAATTGATTGAAAAAGATAGCATGCAATCTTCTATGAAAAAAAAAGATCCAATCATCAAATTTTGTATAAAAATAAAATAAAATTATCTAAGAAAAAAAATAGCAAGATGTTTGAAAGGGGTTCATGTATTTTGTTCTTCCAAAATTATTTTGATGAATGACATGATGAATGAATTTGTTTATTAAAGACTTGGTATATTGATTTTTGAGGGAAAATAAAATCTATTATTTCTCATAGAAATAGAGAAAAACCATTAATTTTGGTGGTAATCCTATTCACACCAATTATGTCATAGAGAATGGAGTATTCCCTTATTTTATTACTTAGTGCGCAAACAAAACGTGAGAATAGAATCCATAATAAATAAAGTATGTCAAGACATTTTATTTCCAAAACTCCAAACAAACGTCTCCCTAGTTTATATAAATCAGGATTTTAAAAGGCAGGTTAATCGGAATTTGGAGTACCAATGGATTTTAATCTCATTTATCCGAGATTTCAAAATCTGAACCCAATTTCGGACCGTATCTCCCCTCCCATTAATTTTCTTTTGAAACATATGATATATTTTGAGGAGGAAAAAAATTTGCATTTATTGCATAATACTCGTGAGACTATTTAATATCAGATTTTTTTTTTAAATTAACATTTATGAAGATTATTTTTGTTTTGCACTTCTAACGTTTTAGATAAAATTATTATTTTATGATCATAACAGATTTTGAAAAATCACAGCGAAACGCGAGAAATATTTTTATTTTCTTATCAAATAATATATCAAATAATATATCCCGCAGCGAAATAATATATCAAATAATATATAAAATTATTACTTTTGCTTATTATATTATTTCTTATCAAATTATATATTCCGGGTCGCTGCGGAATATTTTTCTAGTATAAATAACAAATGAAAATCCGAGATTACAATCTTAAGAAAAGAAAAGGAAAACACCAGAAAGACTAATTCCTTGGCTACAAATTCCAGTGAAGATTTCCAGGTGAGAGGGAGATTGTGAGACGATCGATGGTGACTCTACTCTTGCTAATCTTCATCGGTGCCTTGGGGCTTTATCTCTTCCGATTCGCCAAGGCTGATGGTAATTAATCTCGGTTTCACTCGATTTATAGAGCTTCGATTTCCACAAGTTTTCATAATTGGGATTGTTTTTGTTAATTCAGGGGATTTCACGCTTCTATCTCTGGGTTCCGCAAAGCGGCAAGCTGTCGAGGGCAAGGTATGTCTCTCCTTTTTTTCTCGTATAATTTTCTATTTTCTACGATTTATCTTAAAATTGCATTGCTTTATGCACAGGTAGTGTGGATCACTGGTGCTAGCCGTGGAATCGGTGAGTAACTATTGATTTCTTAATTGTTAAATTAATGTAGTATTTAAATTAGTAATATTTCTCTTGAATTTTTAGGAGAGATTCTTGCAAATCAGTTTGCTGCTTTGGGAGCAAAACTGATTCTTTCAGCTCGTAATGTATCAGAACTCGAGAGAGTAAAAAATGAAATTCTTGGTAAATCTAAATTACATCAACACTATCCCTGCCAGTAAAACCAACTGGACATGTCCATTAATTTCATTTCCGATTCACAGGCAAATACCCAAATGCTGATGTGGAGGTTTTGCCTATGGATTTAGCAAATGGAGAGGACAGTTTGATGAAGGCAGTTAAAGAGGCCGAAAGCCTATTTTCTAACGCTGGTGTTCATTATATGATTCATAACGCCGCATCTGAACGCCCTGTATTTATTTCGTCGATTTATATTAACTATGTTTTTCAATATTAGCGAATATTATATTCAATGGAGAGTGTGTTTAAATGCAGAAAAGAGGAGCACTGGAAGAAACTGAGGAAGGTATCAAGGTATTATTTTTCATTTTTCAACATTATTTTTATTTAACTGATAACTTAATATTTTTTGTTTATTTTTAGGCCACGATTGAAATAAATGTATTGGGAACTATAACACTGACACGCCTTTTGGGAAGATGCATGCTTGAAAGAGGCAAGGGTCACTTTGTTGTGGTATGTAAAAAAAAAAAAATACAAGGGCTTTTTTGCAATTCAAGCATAATACAGGTGCTTTTCTGCAAATCTGCATGTAATTAATTTTATTATGATTGTGATTATTAGATGAGTAGTGCTGCTGGAAAAGTGCCTTCACCGGGTCAGGCAATATATTCTGCTTCTAAGCACGCCTTAAATGGATATTTCCACACTCTTCGCTCCGAGGTTTTTACTATTTTATTTTAATAAACTATAATTCAGATTTTTTTTTTTTTTTTAATATTTGGGATTTACAGTTGTGCCAGAAAGGCATAAAAGTTACTGTTGTTTGTCCTGGACCGATTCGTACAGAAAGTGGTAGCGGTGGTCCAGAGGTAAAACATTTTATTATAATAATAAATTAATTAGTTAATTAGCATTATTGTAATATTATTTTTGGAAACCATGTTTTTTATTTTATTGCGGATAAAGAAGCGTGTTTCTTCAGAAAGATGTGCTGAATTGACGGTTATTGCTGCCACACATGGTCTCAACGAAGCTTGGATTTCATATCATGTAAATATTATAATTAATATTACTTTATTATAAGTTTATACAATTCATTTTACCTAAGAGCCTTTAAAATAATATTATTTGCAGCCCGTGTTGTTTGTGATGTATTTGGTGCAATACATGCCTCCTCTTGGATATTGGCTTATGGATAAGGTAATTAGTTTCATATCATAATTCATATAAAATTATCTTATTATTTCATTGTTTGATTAAGTGAATTTAATGATATTGTATTTATTGTCGGTGTAGATTGGTGCGAGTAGAGTAGATACGGCTGCAAAGAAAGGCGATGCTTATAGTTGGAGTTTGCTTTTCGGTCAGAAGAAATCAAAATGAATTTTAATTGTTTAATATCTTTTCTATATTCATGTTCTTGTCCTCCTTTTTGGCGTTACTAGTCCGCATAAATTTTCCTTTTTCCTGCTTTTAGACATTATAAATCGATAATAACGATCTTTTAGTTGATTAGTGTTTTCTAGTTGTTAGAAGTATTAATGGAGATCTCAATTTATAATTAAATACTTCTAACACTAGCGACTATTCGTTTCGACATCATATTCATCTTTGACACGAGACGTAACACCGTGAAATCCAACCGTCTCATTTCTTCGCTCCATGTAGATAATCACTTTGTAGTACCAGCTAATGGCTTATCTCGGTGGCCTTTCGTTGTTTTAGAAAAACCGAATCTCTCTAAATGCATCACGATAGGTATTTCATTGTCACTGAAATTCAAACGTGTCCTTCTAAACCTAAATGGTTTTTGGTGACCCACATCATAACTGAAACCCATATATTTGGCATGTTAACTCTTTCTATGCAAACCTCCAAAATTCAAGGATCTTAAAGCATCAGAGATTTTAATGATATTACCGGGTTACACGAGAAATGAGACTATTTACTATGTCCCTCAAATTCCCTCCAACATCCTCTATCCCAATTTTTTCACCTCATTTATTGTTCCCGGATTATTTGATTGTGGATGTCGCCAGTTAATAGACGAGGTGGCTGGCGACAAAAAATTATTTTTTCACCTCGTCCCGAAAAAGATAATCCGATTCTCATATGGGATTACCGTCCAATAAATGTGTGTAACTTCATATATAACGTGGTGGCAAAAGTTTTAGTAGATCTGATCTCTATGAATCAAACAACTTTTGTATCGAGACGGTATATACACTACAACACAAGAACATCATTCTACACGAAGAAGTTCTCCATTCTTTCAATTCCACACAATACCATCAACATGCGTTCGTGATGAAGGCAGATCTCAAAAAAACGTATGATCGGTTTGAATGGGGGTAATTAAGCCAAATTCTTTTGCTAATTAATTTTTCTTCAAATTTGGTTTCGTGGATAATGAATTGTGTATCTTTGCGAAAATACACGATGCTTTTTTGGGGGGAAGGATCAGGATTTTTTAAACTTGAGGAGTGTGCGTCAAAATTGTCTTTTGTCGCCGTTTTTATTTATTTTAGGTACAGAATTACGCCGATGACATGATAATGTTGAATGCTATGGTTTTATCTAGTTATATGTTGAAATGTATACGTGTACATATGGTCATTTAATTTTGTTTTGTTGCTTTGATTAGGTTTAAACACTCAAATCACATTTAATTTAACGGTAATATAGCCGTTTGGGTACATTTGATACAAATTGAGTTCTTAAGAGGATACATTTGATGTTTGTATCTTAGTAGGGATAAATATGTTATTTCTAATTTTAGAAAGGATATACCAGAAATTATCCCGATAAAATTATTTAAATTGTACTTGGCAATAAATTATAACGAGGGAAATTCTAATGCTTCCAGCCCTTGGAATAGCCTTCCACCATGTATGGCTTCAAAAATCCAATGAACTAGATTTAAATGATAAATAAGCACATTGATGCTAAATATAGTTGGCCAATAGTAACTAATTTATTTTGTATTAATATGATGGAAAATATATTTGTTACCTTGGAACCATCGGAGGACCATCTGGCCCCATATCCTTGGCGGACACGGATCTCAAAGACCGAACTGTATGGCTGGATCAAATGAACGTTCATCCAACAACAATTATCTAAGAACTTGTTAATCACTTCCAATGCCAATTGGTTCTTGTTCGAATCTACAAAAATAAATACATGGAAATTTCTTTCATGTTAGAGAAAAAGGAATAATATTGTAGAAAAAAAAAGGAATATACCGTTTCCTTGAACGTGACCCCACCATTCTTCACTGCTTCTTTCGGCGTGTTTTGCCAGTGCTCTTGCAGCTTCGCTTAAGGTACAACCTTTCATCTCCATTTATAAAACACAAATTATATACTTTTTAATGTCAAAACTAAGAAGATAGAAAGGAAAACAAGGGACAATTTCATATATACCCTTCCATTCTTTAACTATCAAATTTACCCGTTGAAAAACTCAAATCCATGTGTCAAATTTACTGTTTGCCAAATATATTAGATAACTTTGATATCTTTTAAATTTAGATGGACAAAATTGATAAATTAACTTCCATTTTGTGGAAGGGCAAATCTGATATTTATAGTTCTGGAAGGTATAATTTTGAAGATCCTTAGTTCAAGAGGGGGTCAAATTTGATATTAACAGTTTTGGAAGGGCAAATATGAAAAGTTCCATAAAAAGATTATAGCATACATCCGGTTGATAAGATTTAGTAGCAGACGATAAAAGTATCGATCCCGAAGGAGGCAGGGCATCGAGAACCGTGCCAGCAGTGCTGGCCATACCTATGAGTCTCCCAATCCCTTCATAACATAGTCCCTTCAAATTATTTGCAAAGTATATATGAAATTTTAATTTACTCAAATATATGTAATTTATTAACAAAACTCACATTAAGAATTTCTTTAAGGATAATATAAGGTTGCGACAAAGATTGATTCGAAACTGAAATTGCTAAAACGCCACTAGCATTCTCTCTCTCCTCTGAGTAGAATTTTCTATAGACGGCCACACCTGAAAATTCAAATTTTTATTTAAGGAACTAACTAAATATATTTAGATATATCATATATAAAGTATACTTTATACCTTCTTCAATGGTTGAAACTCCTGGAAGCACATTTTCGAGTTTTTCCACTTGCAACATTTCATAAAATGAATTATATTTTACAACTCTCTACAGAAATTATTAAATGTGTATTATTAGAAGGGTAAATTTGATATTTCGGAGTCTTGAAAGTTATATATGTATGATTAATTACCTCGACTCGAAGCAAGAGACATTTGTTAAACAAAAGCACGGAGCCTTGATCAACTCTGTTTCAATTAAAAAAATACAAAAAAGGAAGAAATAAAATTATTAAATGAAATAATAATTAGAATATAGATCTGATTGGCTTACTTATTGTAATTACCAGTTGCTAATCTTCCTTCAACCTTTTTCGTCCCATCTGGATCAAATAAAAAATAATACTATATATTAATTACTAGATAAATATTATTTTGCTTATTAATTTTTGTCTAAATAGAAATAAGAAATGGTGTGCCTTTGAGTTGCAAGAAGTATGGCTCTTGAACATGAAGCTCGAAATTAACACTTTCATATATTTGAATTGCATGAAAATAAACACAATTAAATTAATACAGACACCTCACCTATTCATACTGGCAATCGATACACTTGCAAGGATAGTCAAATCATTATGCAACAAAGACTTTATCGAGAGACCCATACCAGAGGGGGAATTGGCTTTGCTCTATGCCGATGATACAATCTTTATGCTTAAGCCAAACCTACAACAAGCAAAAAGGATAAAATTTGTGTTAAACTCATTTGGAAACTCATCAGGTTTGAAGGTTAATTTTGATAAATCAGAGTTCACCGTGATACCAAAACTAGAGGAAGAGGAAATGAACAATCTAAAGAGGGAACTTGGATGTAACTTTGCAAATCTACCCTTTAAATATCTAGGTTTTAAGCTAAGTGATAAAAAACCAACCAAAAACGAGTTCAGATTAGTAATCGAAAAAATGGAGAAAAGATTGACTGGATGGAAAGGATTGTATTTAAATATAGGAGGTAGAGTTGTACTAATTAATGCAGTATTGAATTCCTTGCCAGTATACTACTTTATAGTACATAAATTTCCAAAATGGGCCTTAAATGAAATGGATAAAATCAGAAGAAGGTTTTTATGGAAGGGGGGACAAGGAACAAGGATACAACCTAGTGTCTTGGGAGCAAGTATGCAGACCAAAAAACTCTAGAGGATTAGGTATTAAAGATTTAAAAATATTTAATCAATCCCTTATGATGAAATGGATGTGGAACTATTATGCAAAAAAGGAAGGATTAGCATGGAACTCTCTGGTCTCACCCGTAACTGAAATGGAATTAAGGGAGAAAACCAATGCAAAAGACTCCTATTTCTGGAATGATCTTAAAAAGTTTCTAGAATTTTTTTGGAGAAGTGTAACATTCGAAATTGGAAATGGGGAAAACACAAGTTTTTGGTATAACAATTGGGGAGGAGGATTGTTATTCGAAAAATATCCAGCTATTTTCAGTTATGCAAAGAGCCAATCTGGCGCAATAAATAGATATAAAAATTATGTGAACCTAAAAGATGCCTTTATGGGAGAATTATCAGAAAAAGCAATAGAGGAATTGAAGGAAATTGAGATTTTATTGAATGGAGTTAATTTAACAGATCAAACAGACGAAGTCAGATGGAATTGGAGTAAAAACAAGGTCTATTCAGCAAAAAATGCTTATGAAATGATGATAAATGGAGTGTTTTCACACTCGAAACTTGGAGGTGTTTGGGTTTTAAAAATACCGAACAAAATCAAAGTTTTTTACTGGATTTTGTTGCAAGGGAAAATAAATACTATTGATAATCTAAACAAAAAGGAATGATGCTAGTTAATAGATGTTACCTGTGTAAGAAAAGCTTGGAATCGGTAAATCATCTCAGCGAGGAGTGCGACTTTGTGCAAGCACATTGGGAAGAAGTGTCTAAAGAGGCACCAGAGCTCACAGATCTGGAAAAACGAAGTGGAAAAATGCTGAGTAGGCTGTGCGAGAGGAAATATAGTAAGAAATCGAAAGAATTCTACTCGATCTTCTTCTATGTCATGTGGAGAGAAAGATGCCGGAGGGCCTTTACCGATCAGGCGAAAGCAGGTGAGCAACTGGTGGGAGAAGTCATAATAGATTGGAGAAGAATGGAAAGAATGAAGAAGATGAAAGAGGAATAAAGGAGGTGGAGGAGTACTCGAGGTAAAAAGGGGAAGAAGACTGCAAGTACCCATGTACTTGTGTCGGGGAGAAAGAGACTGGGCCGTCTAAAAGGCCTCATTTTTTTTATCCTCTTTATTTCTTCTTTTATTCAGATAGGATAGAGCATTTTTTACTCACTTACAAAAGTTTAAAGATATATTTGTAAATATGGACTTATGTAAGGATTACCGTCTTTTATCTTTTATGAAAATCATTCAAATGGAGGGTGAAAAATAACCTCCTTTGAATTTAATCAAAAAAAAAAAAAAAATTAATACAGACAAGCAAAATAACCATGTAAAAAGAATTAAATATAAATCAATGGTGCTTAAATTGGATAATTTCGATCCATTTTGTGAAATTAGTGCATCCCAATTGATATCATCATTTATAGAAGATTCTTCTTCGACTGGAAGATTCATCCCAAAATCTTCTTTTCTTGTGAAACAGGCCGATTCTAAGCACTTCCCTAATTCTTTTGCTAAATGCTTGTATAATGGATATTCTGGAACTCCATTACCAATCTGGTTCTCTGAAATTGTTAGATTGAATAAACATGTGTTTAACAGCAATATGAGAGAGAGAGAGAGAGAGAGAGAGAGAGAGAGAGAGAGAAACCGATCAGCTGTGAATGGAGTGTTGCGCCGGTGTCAGCATCGAGGAGTAAGCGGGAGCGAAATTCATGGGACAAGGCGAAATCGGAGTCATCGCCGGAGACGAAGGAGGAGAGCGTGAAGCGGAGAAGCTCCTCTATTGAATCGGAGATTTGCACGGCGTTGACGCCAGGTGACGCCGGCGCCGATCCCTCCATTTCCATTATTACGCTCGAATCGAACCGACCGAACTGAATGAGTACCCGATGAGTCGATGACATGTTCTGTACTCATTGGTCCATTGTTACCCAAGTACTGGTAAGTTATTAACTACGATTGGTTCACCGTGAACCAGCCAATGGAACCAATCTGCCTCTCTCACTCTCTCTCATGTGAGAGAGAAAGAGAGAGAGAGAGATCGAAACATCAAATCATTTTTTCGCATCTCTCGATTTGTCCCTGAAAGAAAATGAGACGATATTTCAATTCTATATCTATCATACATGTTTAAATGAGTGGCAAGTCGAAAAACGAGGTAAGAAACGGATTGTGTGATTTGTGGGTAATAAGACACTATCATAATTTGTTATGATTTATTGGATTTAGAAAATGGTTAATTTGAGTTGACTCGGGATTTGCTAAATCGAATTATAGATCGAACATTTGAATGATAAGTCCAAAGAGACGGTACATCGTACGTGGACATTACGAGAGAAGATAAATTAATGAAATCTCTATTAATATCAGAAAGAAAGAGGCGATGGAAAAATATATATCCCTCATTTTATTGTATTTACAATGTTTTATGAAACAAATATTGCATTTAGATGGACTTTGAAGTAGAAGAAGAAAAACAAGTCATTTTAAATTCCGAAGATAGATTCTTTTTGTATGTTTTGATGCGAAATCATAAATTGTTATCAGCTTTTATTGCTAACTTGACAACGTACTAATGTCTCTCATTTATTTTCTTTTAGAGATCTTGTATACAGGGCCGGACCGGGGTTTTGAAATACCCGAAGCCGAATTAAGCCAAATTAAAAATTGGACCCGCAAATTCATTAACATACTTTCAATATCAACATAATAAATAATACAATCAAATTCAGTACAATCAAATTCAACAGTGATTTTACAACTCAATCGAAGAAACTCAGTACACAGAAATCGACGATTTTACAACTAAATTGACAGAAATCAGTACACACAAATCAACAGATTTACACACATTTACACAGATCAGTAATTCAACAGAAATTCAACAGAATCGAAGAAACTCAAAACAGTATCGTCGCCAGAGATTCAACATAAATTACAAAACTCAAAACCCTAGATCGACAGAAATTCAACAGAGATTCCACAGAAATTCAACAGATTTACAACTCGAATTCAAAACTCAAAACCCTAGACCGAAGAAACTCACAGAGAGAGAGAGAGAGAGAGAGTCGTCGCAGAGAGAGAATCGATGCCAGACTCGATGCCAGAGAGAGAGAGAGAGAGAGAGAGAGAGAGAGAGAGAGAGAGAGTCGTCGCCGAGAATCGTTGCAGAGAGAGAGAGAGAGAGAAATCGTCTTCGAACCGTCTTCAAATCGTCTTCGAACCGTCTTCGAACCCTAACCCTAGACCGCCTTCCAATCGCCAGAGAGAGAGAGAGAGAGTCGTCTTCAGGGGTCGGGTCGGAATGCGGGTACGGGGTATCTAAGATGAGCGGGTTTGGGTCTGTTGGATGCGGGTTTGGCCCTTTAGGTTCGGATTTGGACCCCAATGTTATGTATACAATATGTACTAAATTTTTTTTTTGGACCCCCTAAAAATTTGGACCCGAGCCCATGCTTCTTGGGCTTTACGCATGGGCCGGGCCTGCTTGTATATAAAGAATTTCAATATAACTAGATGGTATTCTCGCTCCGTTTCGGCGTATATATATTTTTTGTTTGATATTATTTGAGAGTATATGATGTTCAATTTTTTTCTTTCTAAATGTTATTTTTTAAATAAATATACATTTTGAAAGTATGCTATATTGTTTGGTTATCTTCGACAATATATACATTTAGTTACGTGTCATGTCCTTTTATATGTAAGATATACTTTTTAAAAATACATGATATGATATTTTCATTACACCGTATAAGATGTGTTATGCCTGAGATTTTTTGGATTTTTATGATTTTATATTGATTTTTATTATTTATATTCTTGAAATATATAATGGGCAAACTCATTATCATTTCATGATACATGTTTTGTTTATAAATTAAAATATATGTATTATTAGATATATCATACACCATCTAAGAATAAAAATCAAATATTAGTAGTATTTTACAACTATAATTTTAAAAGTCTATAAATTGTATGATATTTAATTTAATTTTCTTTTTTTTTGACATCCATACTAACATAGCTGCAACATAATTTTTTATCAAGCTTTAATTTATGAAAAAA
Organism: Luzula sylvatica; assembly: GCA_946800325.1. Lineage (NCBI taxonomy): Eukaryota > Viridiplantae > Streptophyta > Magnoliopsida > Poales > Juncaceae > Luzula > Luzula sylvatica. The sequence goes on from OX326960.1 coordinate 70,363,532, forward strand.
ATATATAAGAAAATATATTGTAAAATAAGCTATATTTACATAATGAAAAAAACTCACTTTTGCCCCCTGAAGTGTTTCAAAAAGTGCAACTTGCCCTCCAAACTCGAATTTTGTTCATTTTGCCCCCTGAACTCTCATTTTTGCTCACTTTTGCCCCCTCCATCAGTTAAGTGCCCAGTCAGCAGTTAAGTGATGACGTGGCTGTGATGACTTGGCAATTTTTGATGATTTTGTTGCTGACGTGGCAAAGTAGTTTATATTATTAAATGACACATTCATTAACTCATTTAATTATATAATCATTAATCATTAATTAAACCCAAACTCATTAATGCATTATTTTAATCCTTCTTTCTCTTTCTCTCTTTCTCTCTCACCCTGTCGCCATTGAAGCTTCTCTCGCCCCCCAGCAGCGCCCCGTCCCCAGCAGCCCCGGCCAGCAGCCCTGCACCAGCAGCCCCCCAGCAGCGCCCCAGCAGCCCCCCAGCAGCCCCCCAGCAGCCCCGCACCAGCAGCGCCCCAGCAGCCCCCCAGCAGCCCCCCAGCAGCCCCGCACCAGCAGCCCTCCAGCAGCCCCCGCACCAGCAGCCCCCCATCAGCCCCGCACCAGCAGCTCCCCAGCAACGCCCCAGCAGCCCCCCAGTTGCCTGAAATTCCGAATTTTTGCTGAAATTATCTAAAAATCATCAATTTTCAGCCAATTTCCGAATTTCTCGGCGCGTTTGATTGGTATGTTAATTGAATGAATAGTTTGATTTGAGATAATTAGGAAATAAATTGATCAGTGAAATCAACACCTTGAGTGTATTAGATGCTTTTTTGAGTTCAATATCGAGTTGAAGCATGGTGCTAGCATCACTTGATTTGTTGCCGCGCCCAACGCCATTATAGCAGCCACAGCTTCGGCAGTATCAGGTTTCTTCCTCCAGTAATTGAACTCCTCAATTACCCCAATTCGTTTCACCTTCCCCTTCTCTCCAGTCCCACTTTCGCCGGAAACTATCGCATCTCCTTCGCCGCCAGAAGCGACGGCGGCGGCAGTCTGGGACTGAGCAAGCCAGTCAGAGGTGACGACTGTGTGGTGCTCGGCGCGGGTCTGGTAGTAGGAGGAAATAGGGTTATTGTTTGGGGCGGCCATGGAAGATTGAGGGGAGGGAGGCGGGGAGTCGCCGAGCTCGATTAAGCACGAGACGGTAATGGTGACTGGTGAGTGAGAGAGAGGGTTCAAATAATGGGTTATTGGGGTTGATTAAATTGATTATTGGATTTATTTGTTAGTTATTGGATATGTAATTTTATAATATAAATTTTGCCACGTCATCAACAAAATCATCAAAAATTGCCAAGTCATCACAACCACGTCATCACTTAACTGCTGACTGGGCACTTAACTGATGGAGGGGCAAAAGTGAGCAAAAATGAGAGTTCAAGGGGCAAAATGAACACAATTAGAGTTTGGGGGGCAAGTTGCATTTTTTGGAACACTTCAGGGGGCAAAAGTGAGCTTTTTTCTTACATAATTGAACTCCAAATATCATATAGTCCACTACAACAATATTGGTATTTCGAAGCATTCGCATATGCTGTTGAATGCATGTATTAATGCTGCTATTTACATTTGACAACACAAGGTGAAAATGCAGTCCGGACTGGTGCCCTCTATTCTTACAAAAGCATTTCACGTAATGCTACGTAATTGTGAAATCAACATCATATTTTTGTGTCGCCAATTATAATGAAAATCGAGAGCATTTATTAATGTCGTCAATACGGTAAAAATAATGCATTTACAAATGCTGTCATATGGTCAAATGCATTGAATTATGAGAAATAAAAGCATTAACAAAATATCTAATAACAACATTAATAAATGCATCTGATTATGACAATAAAAGCATTTACAAATGCATGGGCATGGACATAGACAAATTGGTAGCATTTAGAAAATGCAATGTATTGTATGAACGGACGACAATTCAAAATATTTAGGATCACGACAATTAAAAGAAATGCATTGTATTGTATGAATCCCGACACATCAAAATGCAAGTAACGTTGATGTAATAGCATTTAGATTAACATGCAATGTATAAATGCCGACATTTAAGAAAGATTATAGGATCGCATTTCTTCAATTATAAAATTATACCGAAAACTAAAATATCATATCAAAATATTATAACAAAGCAATTGTTTACAATTAAAGAATTAAACATAACAACAATAAATCTGAAAATAGAACACGCATACTTGTGGACATAACATTCAATCAATCCCTAATTCCTCTTCAAGTACATCATCATCTTCCCTCTCCATTAGAATCATGTCCATATCGTCTCGTGTCCACACAACATTATCATCATCCAAATATGAAAATATTGAACATACCCCTTTAAAATATGAAAATTACATAACAACCATATAATACCTGAAATTATCGAACGTACCCCTCAACAATATGAGAATTTCAGAGAAATATTAGAACCTGAAAAATATCAAACACAACCTTGTAAAATTTGAAAATCGAGGGAAATACCCTTACGACAAAATAAATAAGTTTGTCCGCAAAATGGAAGTTAGGAAAATACTCCTTTAAAATCTGGAAATGGCCCTAAAATTTTACAAATATTAAATGTACCTCTAAAAAGTCTATAGATCAAAAGTGCCGAATTACTTTGTCCATTGCAAGCTGGAAAAATTAGTGAAGTCTTTAGCTAGAAAACAGGAACCTTGATATGCAAATCAATTGAGCATAAAAAACATATAATTACTTGAATGGGGGGTTTTTGTACTTTTGTTTCATAGTCCCTGTCATGGCAAACAACATATAAATTAAGAACGAAAGCATTCAAAAAAATTTAAAATTTCAAAACCAAAGGGTTTTTTTTGTAATTTGTACCAATTATTATGTTGTTGCTATGAAATACATGAGAATGTATCCGAGAGGTTCCATATCATTTCTCTTGCTTTGTTCTGATACAAAAAAAACATGACAAAAAGGAATAAGGAATAATCGTAGTGCACAAAATAAAATTAACATAGAGTATTAAGAATTAAACGAACGAATGCCAAGATGGGTACGGACTCTCAAATATCACGCTGTTATAGCCAAGTTGTTAGTTAAAACCGCACAACAGTAAAAAAGTAACAAAATACTGAACCTCGTTACTAAAAAATTGTAAGAAATGAACTATTTGTTGAGTAATTGCTATACTTATCACTGAAAACGAGCTCATCTGCGACGCAACCACCCATAGACACATCCAGCCTTGGCGAGTAACTGCTCCTTTCCTACAAAAAGGAGAAACTAAAAAAAATTGAAACTAATATACTGTCACAAAATTTGAAAATAAATAAATCAAAACATCCAATATTAATACTAAAATTACCTCAAGAAAAAACACCAATTAGGCTCCCGAAATTACCTGAGGTGATAATTGAACTCGAAATACTGAAATTACCTCCAGATGCTGAAATTACAAGAAGAACATCCACCAATTAGGAACGCAAGGCTTTCAACCCTAATTTCAGAAAGAAAAAAACGACGTCGTGTTTTTGTTAAAAAAACTTTTATATTAAAATATTCAAAAATGAATAAAAATGAAACATAATAGTTTATCTATCAGAACAAAACTAATATTTTGAACTTAGAAAACATAAATCAAGTATGAGTACCGTTAATTTTGAAACAATAAATTAAAAAGTACCATATTTTTTTAAATATTTCGCAATTATGTTTTTCATTGTGACTGTTACAATACATGGTTTTGTTTAAATACCTATATTAATCATGGATTTATAGGTTATTTATTTCCTATTAAAAGTTCAAAACTAAATCAATACCCAATCAATCAGAGAGAAACTGATCAAATTAAATTTTGAAACGATTGATTGATCGATTTCTGGTTCGAATTCAAACAGTGATGATAATGCCTTGCGAAAAGAGGCTCTGAAAAACCTCGCTAGAACAGCCGAGACGAACATATCGAATAAGAGCTAGATAAGAAATGAGAAAAAAATGAAGCACCTTGGAGATCATTATCGAGTCATCGAGATTGCTCAGCAAACTGTTGGTAAATTTAAGGGGAGAGCAATTTTAAGATATGTAGAATCTCGATGCACGTATTTTTTTGGACCCAATATGAGTTGGAGTTTCAAAAGTAATTTCAAGCAACGCACATACATAGTGCAATGTAGAAAATTTATTGCGAGTCCACACAAATGATAATTTTTTTTAAGAGAAAGTGTATGTCAAATGTCTTGTTCTTATCAAGAAATTATTTCAAATTAATTAAATTAAATACCAAAACAGATAAGCTAATATATTCATGTAAATTGTGTGTTGCTCAAAATATAATTTTGTTTCATATTTTTATATAGGAGAATTCTTCAAAAAACTCCTAACGTTTCTTCAAATTATGAAAAACCCACAGTCTTTTCAAAAACTCTATCTTTTTTAAATCCCTCAAAAATTTCTTATATTTTTTGTTTCTTCCAAAAATTCCCTGACATTTTTAGATTCCCTCAAAATATCCATTATTTTTTTTGTTTTTTCAAAAACCCCCTAACATTTTTAGATTCCCTCAAAAAATTCCTACCTTTTTGTTATGTTTTTAAAAATGACCATTATACCCCGATAATTTTATTTTATAAATATCTATAATTTAATAAATAATAAATTGATATTAAACTATTATAAAAAATAATGTTAAAAAATAAATAATACATATATATATTAAAATATTATAATAAATTATACATAAATATTAAAATATTATGATAAATAATATATTTATATTAAAATATAATTTTCAACAATTATTAATATTTTAATATCTATGTATTATTAAAATATTATTTTAATATCTATATATTATTTATAAATATCTTTGTATTATTTATGGTGTACATCAAACGCAAAAAAACATTCATAAAAAATAGAAATCAATTGTTGATTTGATTGATTGATTGATTGTTTAATTTAATTGACATGTCAGTTAGTATTTATTAATATTAACATATTAAAATAAATTGATGTATCAATTAAATTTTTATTTGAGTCATTTAAAAATGTTAATCAACTCATCTACTTATTTGACACAAATTTTGATAAAAATGGAGGCAGGGAAAATGACAAAAAGTTTTCTTATTTGACTTAAACTCACATATTTAATGCAAATTTGATAATAACGGAGGTAAAGAAGATACAATTACAATGAACTTTGTGCGGGAGCAAAAACCTCAATTGACACTGAGATGAGTAGCAACAATATTGTGACACATAACGATAGGCGTTTGTTGCATAGCGACACCAATGATAAGTGATTGAACCCAAACGAGTTCGGGGGTGGCAAAAGCTACTCTTACCTATCTCATATAATTTAGTGATGAGAAATATTTTTGCACTCTAATTAATTTATGTTCAAGTGATCTCCAATGTATGCATTAAGAGTGTTCCCCGCTCTAATTTCGTCTTATACTAATTGAAGTGTGTTAAGGTGGCATGTTGTAGCAAATTCATTAAGGGATAATGTTATTGATGATGGCATCATGAATAAATTTTCGAGTTAGGAGACATGATATAATTTCCCTAGAAGAAAGATTTCCGAGTTATCAATTTCATAAAACCAAGCTTTTCAGGATAGGGTGTATTATAATATACTAGCATTACCCCCGCGCAATTGCGCGGGGCTGTTCGGGTTTATAAGTAATGTAGTTGGAAAAAATTGTTGTTCGTTTTGTGTATGTGACTTTCTTTTTGTAATCATTATTATATGTGTAATTTAGTGTGTTGTGTGCGAGTGAAATTTTGTAGCAAAAATCGTTTGAAAATTTTAAGAGCCGGATTTCTTGAATAATTCAAACGGTTATTGCTAAAAAAATTATCTATATTTTATACTTCATAAGTAAAATAAGGAAAAAGAACGAATGAGTCGTCATGAAATTTATTAAGAACATAATAGTTCAGAAAACATTGCTGAAAAAAAGAGTGTTTTTAATTTCACAAATCTTTAATTTCGCTACATATTTAGTACAAATATTTTTCGTCCTTTGTGTGGTCAGCCAACAACAAAGTTTGACGATGTCATCGCTAACCGTTTCGTTCGAATCTTTAATTTAAATTATGTCATGATTATTCGCACATCCATGATTTGGTATATTTTTAACCCCCTAATTTTTTTTGGATATTATAAAAAATTCTCTATCTTTTCGTAAACTCCCAAAAAAAAAAACTCTTTACCAAACTTTTATTTTAAAATACTCCTTATGGATGATATTAATTTTTTTTTTTCCAAAATACCCTCCAAATCTCATATGTAATAATTAAAACTTATTTTTGTTATTTTTTATTAATTTGAAGAAAATTCATAAACACTTCTTAACACGTAGTGATTTAAAAAAATTTAAATTATTACATATTTTGTTTATATAATTTTAATATTACATTCTTTATTCATAAAAAAACTAACATTAAATGATAATAAATAAACACCTTGCAAATATATTGATAGAAAATATCTATTTAAACATCTATTTTTTATTTTAGTTTTCTTTTTATGTATTTTTTAATAGTTTTGTGATATTTTATTTTTAAATATTTGCAAGATGTTCTTTTATTAATATTGTTCAACTTATTATAATTTTATTTTAGTTTTTCAAGAAAAATAATAAAGGACAAAAATGTAAATTTTAAAACTTCGGAGGACAAAAATGCAAATATAAAGGACCAAAATGTGAAAAAAGGACAAAAATATAATTTTTTTTAAAAAATATAACCAATTTGAGGCCCTTGGACTAAAATGTAAATTTCAAAACTTCGAAGGGCCAAAATGCAAATATAAAGGACCAAAATGAGAAAAAAAGGACCAAAATGTAAAATTTTTTCGAAAAAAGGACCAATTTGTAAATAAAAAAGGACCAAAATGGAAAAAAGGACCAAAATGTAAATTTTTTTAGAAAAGAGGACCAATTTGTAAATCAAAAAGGACCAAAATGTAAAAAAAGGACCAAAAGAAAAATAATAAAGGACCAAAATGTAAATTTTAAAACTTCGAAGGACCAAAATGCAAATATAAAGGACCGAAATGTGATAAAAAAGGACCAAAATGTAATTTGTTTTAAAAAACAGGACCAATTTGAGGCCCCTGGACCAAAATGTGAATATTAAAATTTCGAAGGACCAAAATGCAAATATAAAGGACCAAAATGTAAATTTTTTTTTAAAAAAAGGACCAATTTGTAAATCAAAAAGGAACAAAATTTAAATTTTTTTTTTTTTTTTTACAAATAGACCCCTGGTGACGTGGCTGCTTGGACTAAAATGTAAATTTCAAAACTTCGAAGGGCCAAAATGCAAATATAAAGGACCAAAATGTAAAAAAAAGGACCAAAATATAATTTTTTTTCGAAAAAAGGACCAAAATGCAAATATAAAGGACCGAAATGTGATAAAGAAGGATCAAAATGTAATTTTTTTAAAAAACAGGACCAATTTGAGGCCCCTGGACCAAAATGTGAATATTAAAACTTCGAAGGACCAAAATGCAAATATAAAGGACCAAAATGTAAAAACAAAGGACCAAAATGTAATTTTTTTTTTAAAAAGGACCAATTTGTAAATAAAAAAGGACCAAAATGTAAAAAAAAAAAAAAATTTACGAATAGGCCCCTGGTGACGTGGCTGCACCAGGAGGCAGCAAATCCCCTTGCATTAGTATATAGATAGATATTGATCATAGCGGAAGTGTGCTCGGTAAAAAACTTGCTACTAAATAATGAGTAAACAAAAAATCGACTTCTTAGGAGACGAAGGTGGAGAATGACATAACTTGGTATTAAACACTCACACGTGACTTGCTTCATACAAGAAACTAAATTCTACCATCTCGTCGATTAAAATAAACGACCAAATTATCACTTCACCTACGCTGATTCTCAGTCATTTCTCTAAGTTCTATCAAGGACTCTTACGAACTACTAATCAAGCAAACTCCCAACTCTCCTCTCTATTACTCCCTAAAATATACTTACAAACTAGAAAGGAGGAATTGTCCCATATGATTCTCCCCTTCTCGAAGGACGAAATCAAAGCAACGGTATGACATGTCCCTAGCTATAGGAAAGTCAGTGGGTCCCGATGGTTTTGTCTCCGAATTCTTCCAGCAATACTGGCCAATATTACAACAAGAGATCTTATCGATCCTTGACTCTTTTCATAGCAACTCTATCCCAATTGCAGAAATGAAAATGATCAACTTTGCCGACATCTCCCTAATTAAAAAGAAAGAGGACGCTTTAGATATGTCCGAGTTCAGACCAATTAGCATCATTATCCCTATCTCAAAAATCATCTCAAAACTACTCTCTAACATGATACAACCCATCCTGCCAAATCTCATTTCAAACAAACAAGTGTTAGATTTGTGTTCTAAAAGTTATCATATGTGGATAATTTTTATATGCTATTTTTATGAATTGGATGTTATTTACATTTTGTTCCATGAGCTTTTATATTTTTCATTTAGAAGTGTTCAAGAAGATGCGCTTGGTCTTGAACCGCAGAACTTTAAGTGATAATAAATATTGAACTCTAAAATGTTCACATGTCTTGGATATTAGCAGGAACACTAATATACATAATAAGAATGCCGTGTTGATTAAAAGTACGTTGCAGTTCTGCAAACGTTGATAAAAGATTATCATTTAATAACATGAATATATGAAAAAGTTCATATATTGAACATACCTAATAGATGAAACATTATATGAATTGTGTTAGTGTCATTAATGTTTTTCATCGTGTCTCTGGTTCTAAGATTGAGAGATGTATCTCTTTCACATGAGGAATGCATAACGTAATTATTATTAAAAGCTGCTTATTAATAAGTGGTGATAAAAGTAATAGTTCTTTATACGTAACTTGTGCTGGAAAGAGAGTACATGTCAATAACATGGTTGCCACTCATTCATTATGAGAAATGATATTATGGGCCCCTTGATAAAGTAGAATTATGAATGGATCCAATATAACTGAAGTGCAGTTATATATTTATAATTTACTTAATAGAGATCAAGAAATGATTATAATACAAAGATGACACATCACTACTTTGTATATTAATCACAATATCATAAAGGCAAGGAATGGACACAATCAATATCACAAGGATTACGTTTCGTAAAACGGCTACTAAACATCTAAGTTATTTTGGTAACAGTAATGTATAGCTAGAATACCGCTTACGGTTTGTGGAATAAAGTTTTTATTCCATTGCCAACATAACATAGATCCTCGATATAGGTCACACCAACTAAACGGGAAACAAGAAATATATTATATATATCTTCTATGTATAAAGATTTCATGTTGTATGAAATACAGATACAAATAGAAATATGTAAAATATTATGTCATATGAGATGACTACCTAGCATGAAAATAAATGAAATGAAATGTGTATATTATGAAAATAATATATGTAGCACATATCATAATTTGTTTCAAGCCCAAGCCCAAAACAAATTGAGAAGAGAACCTGAGAAATCCAAATAAACATGGATCATGACCATAAATTCGAGACAGATTTTGAGGCATGTTTGAACAGATATTTGAAATAGCAAAACTTTACCATTCTGTACAAATGACCTATGTAAATTGTAGCCATTTGAATGTAGTTTTTAATGGAGAAGTTATGACAGAAACAATGAATAATGGTCAGAAGTTAATGTGCTGCTTTGAATTTTGTTCATGCCTTAAATGCCATACGAATTTGAAAGGGTCTTGACCTAATGTTGAGGGACTATAAATATGAGACCTGGTTATGCATTTGATAAGAGGAATATACATGAGTATATGAATGTAATAAGAGTTTTCTCTCTATAGCCAGTCTTTCTCTTTCTCTTGAAGTGTTTGTTGAAACGTGATTGATTAAGCAATCGATCAGAAACGGGCGACGTAGCTAGGTGCGGACAAGAGGACGCTAGCACGGACTCGACGCCGTTCTTGTTTCGGATTCAAGGGTGAACCCAAGAGGACCAGACCTACGTTAAAGATCTTTGGTATTGTATTCTAATCCTTCTTGTAGGATAAATAAAATAAATTATAGTAGAAAGTTAGCTTAAGTAAGACGATTCCCGACTTTGTTGGAATAAATTTTTAATATTTACTCTGACGAACGTCATGAAATCCTTCAATTGGTATCAGAGCAAGGTTCTTATTATTTAGCTAATTAGACTATTTTATTATGAAATTGTTTATTGCATAATGCTTAATTGATTGATTTTTTGTGTTGCGGTTCTGAATTTTTGATTCTGAGTTTTAATCGTTGTCCTAGATTTAATGGTTACTTGTTTTTGTGTTTTCTAAAATTCTTACATCTTCATAGATGTTTGGAATGGAGAAAACATATAGATCAAAGGTCTTAGGACAGATCTATATAGCTAAAACAAAATAAAACAAAAATAGTGAGTTGCTGGTGTTAGGATCGTCGCCGCAAACACACACACAAGAACAACACACGGACACAAGTATTTTTACGTGGAAACCCCGAAGGGAAAAAACCACGGCCGCCGGCACTCAAACTTATTTTACTATACTGGAGAGAGAGAGAATACAATTGTTTGTGCTTTGTTGGAATGAATAAAACTCTAGCCTAGCCCTCTATTTATAGCTAAACTCCTACCCAATACAAGGAAATAATACAAGGAAATAATCATTGCCTTAATTACCATTCAATCATGGCAATATCAATATATGGAGAGTTTTCCTATTTCTTCAAGGTTTCCTTTTTCTAATTTCCTAATCTTCAGGTTTCCAAAAGTCTCCATACCATAACAATCTCCCATTGGAGACTTTTGCACCAGTCTTCTTTCTCCCGTCCCGAGCGGGACTTCCTTGAATCCGGCGACAGCTCCCATGGTTTACGTGACCAGCCCCACTGAGGCGACGCACAGCCTCAGCTTGTCGGTGGGGACTTCTTTGGTCAACATATCTGCAGCGTTCTTGGCACCTTGGATCTTCTCCAGCGATAAGACCCCGTCACTCACAAGTTTCCGGATGTAGTGATACTTCAGTTGGATGTGCTTGGTCCTCGAGTGGAACACCGGATTCTTCGCGAGACATAAGGCACTTTGACTATCGGTGTAAAGTGTCTTGCATCCTTGAGCTTTCCCGATCTCCTTCAGAAAAGTCAAGAGCCATACCATCTCCTTTCCGGCCTCCGAGATTGCCACATACTCAGCCTCCGTCGTCGATAGCGACACACACTTCTGCAATCTCGACATCCAACTCACCGCCGTGCCTCCCATCGTGAAGACATAACCGGAAGTGCTCTTCCGACTATCCACATCTCCTCCTAGGTCAGCATCTACAAAGCCTTGCAAACTCGTGCCACCTTTCTTGTAGCACAGTGCCATGCTTGCGGTGCCCTTCAAGTATCTCAGTAGCCACTTAATCGCCTCCCAGTGCTCGATGCCGGGGTTTGCCATGAACCGGCTCACGACTCCCACTGCATGAGAAATGTCGGGTCTCGTGCACACCATGGCGTACATTAGGCTACCCACTGCCGATGAATACGACTCGTTCTCCATCCTCTTCTTCTCCTCTGTGGTTTTCGGTGACTGCGCCTTGGAGAGTTTGAAATGTGCGCCGAGTGGGGTACTTCTCGGCTTGGCGTCATCTACTCGGAATCGCTCCAGCACCTTCTTAATGTACTTCTCTTGCGACACAGTGAGAGTACCATTGCTTCGATCTCGAGTAATTCGCATTCCAAGGATTTGGCTTGCCTCTCCTAAATCCTTCATTTCAAATCCTCTCGACAACTCCCTCTTGAGCTTGTCGATCTCCCTCATGTTCGCACCTGCAATGAGCATATCATCAACATACAAAAGCAATATAATGTATGTTTCTCCACTGCTCTTGTAGTAGCAACAATGGTCGGTGTCACCCCTACGAAAATCACGATCACACATGAACTTGTCGAACTTCTTGTACCACTGCCTTGGAGCCTGCTTTAAACCGTACAAGCTCTTCTTAAGCCTGCACACAAGATCCTCCTTTCCCGGGATCTCGAAACCTTCAGGTTGCACCATATAGATGTCCTCCTCCAAATCTCCATGAAGGAACGCCGTCTTGACATCCATTTGCTCGAGGTGCAAATCCTCCGCTGCTACAATACTTAATACCGTGCGAATAGTCGTCAGCTTTACCATCGGCGAGAACACCTCCGTGTAGTCGATTCCCTTCTTCTGAAGAAACCCCTTGCTGCCATCTGACTCGTCCTTCACTCGGTAGACCCATTTGTTTTGCAGCGCCTTCTTGCCATCTGGCAACCGGGTCATTTCGCAAGTATTGTTCTTCCGGAGAGACTCAATCTCTTCCTTCATCGCGCGCTCCCACTTGACCGAATCACCTCCGTGTACCGCTTCTCGGTAGCCTTCTGGTTCACCCGCATCGTTTAGCAGCAAATGATGGAGTGATGGTGAATAACGGTTTGTAGGTGATGAGCGGGTTTTTTAGACACTTGAAAAGTATCGTCGTTGTTTTAAACCTCAAATATCAAAGAATTTAATCTCATGTTTTTACAGTGGTAAATATGAGGATCGATCCACAGAGAGCTGGTGCATCAATTATGATTCAAATTTTTTGATTTAAACTACTCACAAAAACTTCTAACTTTTGTTTCTATGGAATTTCTCACTTGATTATGGTGTTTTAGAGGTTAAAGAGAAGTTCTTGACCAAGAAATTCCATTGAAACCAAATTTTGAGAATTTCATAAGGGTTCAGATTTATACACGATTTAAAGCACATCAAACTAGTCAAGAAAATCAAGAAAACGCATATTTCTGCGTTTTTGCAAACAAGGCTGAAATGAGATTTTGAAGTTTATTTCAAGCAAGACAATTAACCTAGAGCTTCACGAGAGGTTCAGAGTTATAATGTAACACACAAATAACCAACTCAAGAAGTTTCAAGAACGATTAAGAGTTGGTGCATTTTTAACTAGATTGACAAATAAGGCTGAATTATGGTTCAGAAACTAATTTCAAGCAATTCAAGAAGTTGGAAGAACGGTTCAATTATGGTGCGATTATAACTAAAATTACGCACGATTCAAAACTAGAGTAACACAAACAAGCAAGAAGTTTTGAGATTAAAAGATTCAATAAATCGCAGAATTTTCCATACACAAAGTTTAGACTAAACCAAACAACAAGAACATCAAGAGATAAGAAAGAGTACACCTAGAATGAGGGAAACTCGTGATGCAGCTCTTGGTCTTCTCTCCTCGTGCCGAAAGATCGATTTCTCACGTCACGTCGAGGACTGGTCGAAAGGAGATCGAGCTCGAGTCGTGAGGTTCGCGAAATCACCCTAAAAGAGCAAGCTCTGGTCAAGGGGTCTTTTCCACTGATCTTCACAAAAACTCTTCTCTCCGAGTCACGAATCCAGCTCGCTGCGAAGAAAACGGATCGAGTCACGGTCACTTCTAAATCGCCCGAAAAGGAATGAGCCCTGGTCACGGTACGATCTTCGAGGAGGAGGAGGAATCGCCCGAAAGGAATGAATCCAGGTCACGGTACGAAACCTCAATGGCTTTCTTGAAGAATCTTGAAGTATCTTGGATTGTCTTGCATGTGCTTGGAAGAGAGAAAGAAGAAGAGAGAACAGAATGAGGGGGAAAGAGTCAGTCCGAGAGCACCACAACTCAAGGCCCTTGGGTCTTATTTATAGCATGCAAGGTGTATTCTGATTGGCCAGGGGTTGATGGAGAGGATTGGGGGTATTGAGGACATTTCCACCAGGATAGGTGGGAAGGATAAGGCATTGGGTTTGAGTGGATTTCGTGTAGCTTTTTGGGCTTTCTCTAACATGGGTTTATTTGCCTCCAGCCTTGTCCGTGTACCGAAAATAGCGGTATGATATATCATTTCGACTCCCTTTGGCATTCTGAAGACAACTACACTCTCCAAATCTTCAGCAAATCCTTCTAATTCCTGTGAATAGGCATAAAACACATTAAGTGAAGTAATATTCAATTTATCTAAAATATGATGAATAAACTATGCAGAATACACTTTCACAAGGCTAAAACCTCCAAATTAAGCATGTAAAACGTGCTCTATTTGCCTCACATCAAATACCCCCACACTTAAACCCTTGATCGTCCTCGATCAATTGGAGAATTATATCACAAAACAAAGAATCGCAGTAGAATTTGTTGAAGTTGTATTCGTTATTTAAAAACTCATTTCACGAATCAAATGGTTCACTCTCATTTCATCAAGTTCACTAGTATTTAGAATGATATTGGTCTTTTCATTATTAGATCTCGAAATTAACTCGAAATTTCATAAGAGTTTTTCATGACACTCGATCTCAAGCTGTAAGAGCGACTTAAACGTTTTTACTTCGAATTTCTTCACTCCACAATCTCAAAAGAACTCAATTCGAAAGCTATTATCGGGCCAAAATTTCCCGTTTTGCAAGATGATCTTAAATGCAAGTAATTCATTTTAAAACACGTTTGGTACACTGGTACAAGGTTCATACCCATTTTCGATCAATTTCCCTGCTCATTTTTTTTTTCTTGGAAGTCTTTAACCGAAAGCCCCACTACACCGAAATGCAATGAGGTTACTCTCGGTGTTGTCTTTTGACCTTCCTCTTTTCTCACTTTTTTTTTTTCTTGGAAGTCTTTAACCGAAAGCCCCACTACACCGAAATGCAATGAGGTTACTCTCGGTGTTGTCTTTTCACCTTCCTCTTTTCTCACTTATATATTTTTTTTTTCTTCTTTTTTTTTTTTTCCGAACGAGCGGGTATATTTGATCTACTAACGGGTCCCCACAAACGGTTATTTCATAGTGCAATTGGTCATGTTTTAAATCTAGCAAAACGTACTTTAACGGCCACGCTAAGAACTTTACTCATAAGTCCCATATCAATTACGGGTTCGAAAATCGAGTTAAAACGTATCGCATGAACCGCGCATCGATCAAGTGTCTCAAACTCGTGAAATTTGAAACAATAGGGCTGGAATCCCCGAATAGATCTCTTCAAAATCATAACCAAATCCTTTAAAATATTTTGCAAACTTTCAATTTTTAGAGCGAAATTCAGAGTTGAATGAAATTTTGTTTTAAAAACAACGATTTAGTTCAATTCAGTGGAGAAAAATCTTTTATTGCAATTCAGAGTTGTTTTGTGATTAGCAATGCTCCCAGATTTAAGTGGATACTTTTATGAAATTTTTTTTTTATTTTTTTATATTTTGAATGGTTTTAAATTTTCAAATTTCCCATGTTTTTTTTGAAGTTTAATTTGGGCTCATACAGTTCAAAGGTTGTGTTACCCCCCCACACTTAGAGATTACTTGTCCTCAAGTATAAAAGATCAAAAATTTCAAAAAGAGGGATAATAGAGAAATACAACCTTTGATGCGTGAGGCGTGCCTCCTCCGCTAGCGCTCTTGTTTAATGTCTTGAGCTCGACCCAGCTGAGCTCATCTTCATTGACGCTCGATCAAACCGAGCTTTTGCACGTCCATCCACCCTTTGTCGAAACCGGAGTAGAAATGCTTTAGCCGGTGCCCATTCACCTTGAACTCTTCCTTCGTGTCGTTGCTCTGGATTTCGATTACTCCAAATGGATTTACATTCGTCACTGTGAAGGGCCCAATCCAGCGAGATTTCAACTTCCCGGGAAACAGTTTGAGACGGGAGTTGAATAGAAGCACAATATCTCCCACATTAAATTCTTTCTTTCTGATCAATTTGTCGTGAAACGCCTTTGCCTTTTCCTTGCATAAATTCGAATTGTCATAGGCGTTTTGTCGAAATTCTTCTAGCTCGACTAAATGGAGTTTTCGGGCCATTGCATCGTTCGGATAGTCGAGGTTGAGTTGTTTAATGGCCCATATGGCCTTATGCTCGATTTCTACGGGTAAGTGGCATGCTTTGCCGTACACCATCTTGAAAGGGGACATCCCGATTGGAGTTTTGAACGCTGTACGATATGCCCACAAGGCGTCGCCTAATCGGACGCTCCAATCCTTTCTTGAGGGGTTCACCACCTTTTCCAGAATAGACTTGATTTCTCGGTTCGAGACTTCGGCTTGCCCGTTTGATTGAGGGTGGTACGCTGTGGAGGTTCGGTGGCTAACGTGGTATTTTTCTAGCACGGATTGTAAGCTCTTATTGCAGAAGTGACTCCCTCGGTCGCTGATTAGCACTCGTGGCACGCCGAAACGTTGAAAGATATTCTTCTTGAGAAATTCGCACACTGATTTCGAATCTGCTTGCTTCGTTGGAATTGCTTCGATCCACTTTGTCACATAATCAACACAAAGAAGAATGTAAGTATATCCAAAGGACGGTGGAAATGGTCCCATAAAATCAATGCCCCATGCATCGAATGGTTCACATGGTACAATTTTGTTCAGGGGCATTTGATCTCTTTGACTCACATTTCCTGTCCTTTGGCATTTTTCGCAACCCTTTACAAAGCTTGAAGCATCTTTGTAAAGAGTTGGCCAGTAAAAACCGCATTCTAATACTTTGTGGGCTGTACGTGTCACTCCAAAATGTCCCCCACAATGCAAATTATGACAAAATGACAAAATAGATTTAACCTCGTTTTGATGAGCACACTTCCTTATCACTTGATCTGCACATACGCGATACAGGAATGGTTCGTCCCAAATGTAGAATCGCGAGTTGCTTTTTAATTTGTCGCGTTGAGATCTGCTGAAACTCGGCGGAATTTGCTTGGCAACCTTATAATTTACCAAGTCGGCATACCAAGGCGTATCGATTTGAACCGCGAGGATATGCTCTTCCGGAAACTCCTCTCGAATCGGTACATCATCGTCTTCTATGAACGGGAGTCGGCTTAGGTGATCCGCCACGAGATTCTCACAGCCCTTCTTATCCTTGATCTCCAAATCGAATTCTTGCAACAAAAGGATCCATCGCAGCAATCTAGGCTTGCACTCCTTTTTTCTCATTAAATGCTTCAAAGCGCTGTGATCAGAGAACACTATCACCTTCGCACCTACAAGGTAAGAACGAAATTTTTCTAAAGCAAACACAATCGCAAGAAGTTCTTTTTCAGTAGTTGTGTAGTTTCTTTGTGCGCTAACGAGGGTCTTCGAGGCATAGGCAATCACGTGAGGATCTTTGCCGATTCTTTGGCCAAGCACTGCCCCCACACTCGTATCACTTGCGTCGCACATGATTTCGAATGGAAGCCCCCAATTCGGTGGTTTGATAATCGGTGCAGAGCAAAGCTTGTCCTTCAAATTGTCGAATGATTCCTTGCACCGTGAGTCGAATTCGAACTTTACGTCTTTCTGGAGAAGTTGGCACATGGGCTGCGAGATCTTTGAAAAATCCTTTATGAACCGTCGATAGAAACCAGCGTGGCCTAAGAAAGATCTCACGTCCTTCACCGTCTTTGGATAGGGCAGCGTCTTTATTACGTCGATTTTTGCCTTGTCGACTTCGAGCCCCTTTTCTGAAATTGAATGACCTAAAACAATTCCATTGCTCACCATGAAGTGGCACTTTTCAAAGTTTAAAACGAGATTAGATTCGATGCATTTTTCCAGTATTTGGGACAAATGGTCTAAACAGGAATCAAATGAGTCTCCAAACACCGAAAAATCATCCATAAAAACTTCAATAAATTTTGAAATGTAATCACTAAAAATAGAGAGCATACACCTTTGGAAAGTGCCCGGTGCGTTGCAGAGCCCAAACGGCATGCGTCGGTACGCGAAGGTACCAAACGGGCATGTAAACGTCATTTTTGCTTGGTCCTCGGGTGCAATCGGAATTTGGAAGTATCCCGAGAATCCGTCGAGGAAACAGTAGAAAGGGTTCCCTGCGAGTCTCTCCAGCATTTGATCGATAAAAGGAAGTGGGAAATGGTCCTTTTTGGTGGCCTTGTTAAGCTTGCGGTAGTCAATGCACACTCGCCATCCATTTTGCACTCGAGTTGGCACTTGATCGCCTTCTTCATTCTCGACAATAGTGATCCCCGTTTTCTTTGGTACCACGTGAATAGGCGAGACCCATTTGGAATCAGCGATGGGGTAAATTATACCCGCATCCAACAGTTTTATCACCTCCTTTTTAACAACCTCCATCATGGGCGGATTGAGCCGCCTCTGTGGTTCGCGAGATGGTTTGGCTTCGTTTTCGAGTTGTATTCGGTGTGTGCACAATGATGGACTAATTCCTGGAATGTCGGCAAGTGACCACCCAAAAGCCTTCTTATTCTTTTTCAGCATGGTGATGAGCTTCTCTTCTTGCTCCGTCGTTAGATTTGAGGCGATGATGACTGGAAGCGTCTGTGCTTCATCTAAGAAAACATACTTTAGCTCAGATGGTAATTGTTTTAATTCTACCTTTGGAGCTTTCTCAGTTGAAGGTGGGCTTCTTTCCAACGGAATTTCGATTTCCCTTGAAAACATCACTTCAGCTGCATTCGAAACTGCTTGTGTTTCTGGCTCAGTTTCGAATAGAGGATTGTTGAATTCTTCAAAATCTTGATAAGTAGGATTCTTGTAAGCCTTGAATTCCTTGAAAGTTTGATTCGCGACTTCATGCACACATTCATCGATTATGTCCATAGCGCTCAAATTATGTGTACCTGCAATGGGTTCTTTTAGTTTATCAAAAATATTGAATTTTATTACCTCGTCGTCGAACTCCATCGTAAGCTCTCCTGCATGAACGTCAATCTTCGTTCGAGCTGTCTTCAAGAATGGGCGGCCAAGGAGAATCGGGTTCGACTCGTTATCTCCATCATTCATGTCGATTACATAAAAGTCGGCAGGGAAATAGAGTCCGTTTACCATAACAATCACATCCTCGATTAATCCCACAGGTTTTGTCGTAGATCGATCAGCCAAACTAATCATCGCTTGTGTATCTTCGAGAGGGCCGAGATCTAGAGTCTTAAATACCGATAAAGGCATTACATTTATGGATGCGCCCAAATCGAGCATGCATTTGGGCAATTCGTGTTGCCCGATTTTGCATGGAATTGCAAACATCCCTGGATCTTTGTGTTTTTGGGGAAGTCTCAAAATTGCTGAAACATTCTCCCCCACACTTATCATTTCGTCCTTTTTACCCTTTCTTTTATTCGTGCTCAATAGTGCCTTGAGGTATTTTGCCAAGCGAGGCACTTCCTTGATAGCTTCGACTAGAGGAATGTTAACCTCTACTTTCTTTAAAATGGCCAGCACGTCGTCATTCGATTCGGTAGACTTTGGGAGGCGACTAGGAAAAGGTGGCTGGACTTGACTCGATTCAGGTGCCTTTGCTTGAGTTGGTAAAATCTGGACTTGAGATTGTTTCTCCTTAGGCACATGTAGCTCGATTTCTTTTTCTTCTTCCACCTCTTTTGCTTTTCTTGATCTTTCACCAATTTCAGTACCGCTTCGGAGCGATATTGCATTGACGTGCCTTTGCTCGGGAGGTGCTAAAGATTGAGATTGGAGTCGAGATGTACCTTGAGATTCGATTATGTTCACGCGAGTGGCGATTTGAGCGATTTGAGTTTCTAAGCTCCCAACGTGGCGATTCGTGTTCGCAATCTCGCTTTTTAATTCTTGCCTCACAGAATCCACATTTTTATTAACCCCACCGATTTCTTGTTTCATCAAGTTCATCATGCCCTCCATCATCGTTTTAAGATCTTGCTCCTGAGTTTGAGCCGGTTTTGCTTGAGAGGCATTTGGGTGTTGGTAAGTGGCTGGTTTTGTAACTGGTTGGCGATACGGATCTGGTTGAGCATTGTTGGGATTCGACCAAGAGAAATTCGGGTGGTTTCGAAGATTATGATTGTACGAGTTCGAGGCTTCAAATTTTCTGTAAACGGCATTTGCTTCTTCAACCACACTAGGGCATTCGTCCGTGTGGTGGGTGGTTGCGCTACAAACCCCACATTTCTTCGTTTCTTCCTTGCCCAGCGCTTTCATTATTATTTCGAGTTTGTTATTTAACATGTCGACATTGAGGTCGGTACATGCGTTCACTCGGTACTCCACGTTACGTCTTGCTTGCGAATTTGACGCCATCATCTCTAACAGTTTCTGGATCTCCACGATTTCTTTATTCGCAATGTTTCCTCCCGCACATGCATTGAGGAATTGGTAATCGGAGTAGCATAGCCCGTTTATGAACTGTTCGTAAAGGTAATGCAGCTCGACACTGTGGCTGGGGCATTCTTCCATCAATCGCATAAAACGGTCGAAATACTCGTGGTAGACCTCATTCGCCTTTTGTGTGATTGCCAAGAGTTCATGCCTTATCGCTGCTAATCGAGACGCCGAGTAATACTTCTCCTTGAATAGGTTTGATACATCGCTGAAAGTAAGAGGCCCCCTTAGCTTGTAAAACCAGTCCTTTGGCCCTTCACCTAATGAATATGGAAATATAAGAAGAAGAATGTCATTAAAACCTTCATAGTTCGAATATATATTTAACTGTATTTTGAAGTCTTTTAAATGCTTGTGAGGGTTTTCAGTGGCTTTCCCGTGAAAAATAGGCAATGAGCCTAAAATGCTCGGATCAGCTTTAAAATTGGGTATATTCGGCCTAATGAAGTTATAATTATCATCTACGTGTCTTGGTGCTACAAGTTCTCTCAAGGTTTTTGGCCTTGGAACTCTTGTTTCATCAGCCATATTGAATTGTAAAGGAGGAGAGAAAAGAAAAAAAAGTTTGTGTTTGCGGTTCTGGTTCAGCTTCTTCTTGATCTTCTTGAAGAGGATTCTTGCTCTTCTTCGTGCTGAATTTTTTTTTTTCGATATCCTCGTCAATTGGTAGTAATGTGCCTTTGCGAGATCGTGTATTGTGCATAGATTTCTTCCACCACAAACACACCTAAAATGATCACAAAGAAAAACCAAGATGTGAGTACAATTTTTTATGAACTAAAATTCTGAAAATTTAAATCGAACAATTGACTTAAACACCGCTCCCCGGCAGCGGCGCCATTTGATGAACGGGTTTTTTAGACACTTGAAAAGTATCGTCGTTGTTTTAAACCTCAAATATCAAAGAATTTAATCTCATGTTTTTACAGTGGTAAATATGAGGATCGATCCACAGAGAGCTGGTGCATCAATTATGATTCAAAATTTTTGATTTAAACTACTCACAAAAACTTCTAACTTTTGTTTCTATGGAATTTCTCACTTGATTATGGTGTTTTAGAGGTTAAAGAGAAGTTCTTGACCAAGAAATTCCATTGAAACCAAATTTTGAGAATTTCATAAGGGTTCAGATTTATACACGATTTAAAGCACATCAAACTAGTCAAGAAAATCAAGAAAACGCATATTTCTGCGTTTTTGCAAACAAGGCTGAAATGAGATTTTGAAGTTTATTTCAAGCAAGACAATTAACCTAGAGCTTCACGAGAGGTTCAGAGTTATAATGTAACACACAAATAACCAACTCAAGAAGTTTCAAGAACGATTAAGAGTTGGTGCATTTTTAACTAGATTGACAAATAAGGCTGAATTATGGTTCAGAAACTAATTTCAAGCAATTCAAGAAGTTGCAAGAACGGTTCAATTATGGTGCGATTATAACTAAAATTACGCACGATTCAAAACTAGAGTAACACAAACAAGCAAGAAGTTTTGAGATTAAAAGATTCAATAAATCGCAGAATTTTCCATACACAAAGTTTAGACTAAACCAAACAACAAGAACATCAAGAGATAAGAAAGAGTACACCTAGAATGAGGGAAACTCGTGATGCAGCTCTTGGTCTTCTCTCCTCGTGCCGAAAGATCGATTTCTCACGTCACGTCGAGGACTGGTCGAAAGGAGATCGAGCTCGAGTCGTGAGGTTCGCGAAATCACCCTAAAAGAGCAAGCTCTGGTCAAGGGGTCTTTTCCACTGATCTTCACAAAAACTCTTCTCTCCGAGTCACGAATCCAGCTCGCTGCGAAGAAAACGGATCGAGTCACGGTCACTTCTAAATCGCCCGAAAAGGAATGAGCCCTGGTCACGGTACGATCTTCGAGGAGGAGGAGGAATCGCCCGAAAGGAATGAATCCAGGTCACGGTACGAAACCTCAATGGCTTTCTTGAAGAATCTTGAAGTATCTTGGATTGTCTTGCATGTGCTTGGAAGAGAGAAAGAAGAAGAGAGAACAGAATGAGGGGGAAAGAGTCAGTCCGAGAGCACCACAACTCAAGGCCCTTGGGTCTTATTTATAGCATGCAAGGTGTATTCTGATTGGCCAGGGGTTGATGGAGAGGATTGGGGGTATTGAGGACATTTCCACCAGGATAGGTGGGAAGGATAAGGCATTGGGTTTGAGTGGATTTCGTGTAGCTTTTTGGGCTTTCTCTAACATGGGTTTATTTGCCTCCAGCCTTGTCCGTGTACCGAAAATAGCGGTATGATATATCATTTCGACTCCCTTTGGCATTCTGAAGACAACTACACTCTCCAAATCTTCAGCAAATCCTTCTAATTCCTGTGAATAGGCATAAAACACATTAAGTGAAGTAATATTCAATTTATCTAAAATATGATGAATAAACTATGCAGAATACACTTTCACAAGGCTAAAACCTCCAAATTAAGCATGTAAAACGTGCTCTATTTGCCTCACATCAAATACCCCCACACTTAAACCCTTGATCGTCCTCGATCAATTGGAGAATTATATCACAAAACAAAGAATCGCAGTAGAATTTGTTGAAGTTGTATTCGTTATTTAAAAACTCATTTCACGAATCAAATGGTTCACTCTCATTTCATCAAGTTCACTAGTATTTAGAATGATATTGGTCTTTTCATTATTAGATCTCGAAATTAACTCGAAATTTCATAAGAGTTTTTCATGACACTCGATCTCAAGCTGTAAGAGCGACTTAAACGTTTTTACTTCGAATTTCTTCACTCCACAATCTCAAAAGAACTCAATTCGAAAGCTATTATCGGGCCAAAATTTCCCGTTTTGCAAGATGATCTTAAATGCAAGTAATTCATTTTAAAACACGTTTGGTACACTGGTACAAGGTTCATACCCATTTTCGATCAATTTCCCTGCTCATTTTTTTTTTCTTGGAAGTCTTTAACCGAAAGCCCCACTACACCGAAATGCAATGAGGTTACTCTCGGTGTTGTCTTTTGACCTTCCTCTTTTCTCACTTTTTTTTTTCTTGGAAGTCTTTAACCGAAAGCCCCACTACACCGAAATGCAATGAGGTTACTCTCGGTGTTGTCTTTTCACCTTCCTCTTTTCTCACTTATATATTTTTTTTTTCTTCTTTTTTTTTTTTTCCGAACGAGCGGGTATATTTGATCTACTAACGGGTCCCCACAAACGGTTATTTCATAGTGCAATTGGTCATGTTTTAAATCTAGCAAAACGTACTTTAACGGCCACGCTAAGAACTTTACTCATAAGTCCCATATCAATTACGGGTTCGAAAATCGAGTTAAAACGTATCGCATGAACCGCGCATCGATCAAGTGTCTCAAACTCGTGAAATTTGAAACAATAGGGCTGGAATCCCCGAATAGATCTCTTCAAAATCATAACCAAATCCTTTAAAATATTTTGCAAACTTTCAATTTTTAGAGCGAAATTCAGAGTTGAATGAAATTTTGTTTTAAAAACAACGATTTAGTTCAATTCAGTGGAGAAAAATCTTTTATTGCAATTCAGAGTTGTTTTGTGATTAGCAATGCTCCCAGATTTAAGTGGATACTTTTATGAAATTTTTTTTTTATTTTTTTATATTTTGAATGGTTTTAAATTTTCAAATTTCCCATGTTTTTTTTGAAGTTTAATTTGGGCTCATACAGTTCAAAGGTTGTGTTACCCCCCCACACTTAGAGATTACTTGTCCTCAAGTATAAAAGATCAAAAATTTCAAAAAGAGGGATAATAGAGAAATACAACCTTTGATGCGTGAGGCGTGCCTCCTCCGCTAGCGCTCTTGTTTAATGTCTTGAGCTCGACCCAGCTGAGCTCATCTTCATTGACGCTCGATCAAACCGAGCTTTTGCACGTCCATCCACCCTTTGTCGAAACCGGAGTAGAAATGCTTTAGCCGGTGCCCATTCACCTTGAACTCTTCCTTCGTGTCGTTGCTCTGGATTTCGATTACTCCAAATGGATTTACATTCGTCACTGTGAAGGGCCCAATCCAGCGAGATTTCAACTTCCCGGGAAACAGTTTGAGACGGGAGTTGAATAGAAGCACAATATCTCCCACATTAAATTCTTTCTTTCTGATCAATTTGTCGTGAAACGCCTTTGCCTTTTCCTTGCATAAATTCGAATTGTCATAGGCGTTTTGTCGAAATTCTTCTAGCTCGACTAAATGGAGTTTTCGGGCCATTGCATCGTTCGGATAGTCGAGGTTGAGTTGTTTAATGGCCCATATGGCCTTATGCTCGATTTCTACGGGTAAGTGGCATGCTTTGCCGTACACCATCTTGAAAGGGGACATCCCGATTGGAGTTTTGAACGCTGTACGATATGCCCACAAGGCGTCGCCTAATCGGACGCTCCAATCCTTTCTTGAGGGGTTCACCACCTTTTCCAGAATAGACTTGATTTCTCGGTTCGAGACTTCGGCTTGCCCGTTTGATTGAGGGTGGTACGCTGTGGAGGTTCGGTGGCTAACGTGGTATTTTTCTAGCACGGATTGTAAGCTCTTATTGCAGAAGTGACTCCCTCGGTCGCTGATTAGCACTCGTGGCACGCCGAAACGTTGAAAGATATTCTTCTTGAGAAATTCGCACACTGATTTCGAATCTGCTTGCTTCGTTGGAATTGCTTCGATCCACTTTGTCACATAATCAACACAAAGAAGAATGTAAGTATATCCAAAGGACGGTGGAAATGGTCCCATAAAATCAATGCCCCATGCATCGAATGGTTCACATGGTACAATTTTGTTCAGGGGCATTTGATCTCTTTGACTCACATTTCCTGTCCTTTGGCATTTTTCGCAACCCTTTACAAAGCTTGAAGCATCTTTGTAAAGAGTTGGCCAGTAAAAACCGCATTCTAATACTTTGTGGGCTGTACGTGTCACTCCAAAATGTCCCCCACAATGCAAATTATGACAAAATGACAAAATAGATTTAACCTCGTTTTGATGAGCACACTTCCTTATCACTTGATCTGCACATACGCGATACAGGAATGGTTCGTCCCAAATGTAGAATCGCGAGTTGCTTTTTAATTTGTCGCGTTGAGATCTGCTGAAACTCGGCGGAATTTGCTTGGCAACCTTATAATTTACCAAGTCGGCATACCAAGGCGTATCGATTTGAACCGCGAGGATATGCTCTTCCGGAAACTCCTCTCGAATCGGTACATCATCGTCTTCTATGAACGGGAGTCGGCTTAGGTGATCCGCCACGAGATTCTCACAGCCCTTCTTATCCTTGATCTCCAAATCGAATTCTTGCAACAAAAGGATCCATCGCAGCAATCTAGGCTTGCACTCCTTTTTTCTCATTAAATGCTTCAAAGCGCTGTGATCCATTCGCCTCCGGAACCGAACCTGTTCTTGTAGAGTTCCCCTTCATTAAAGGTTGCGTCTCTTGACCGAATTATTCTTCGACCTTCCTCGATCCAAAACCGATAACCGAAGTAATTCGATCCATAACCAATGAACACACATCTTTGGGCCTTCGCGTCTAGTTTGTCCCTCTTCTCTGCGTCGATATGGACATACGAGATGCTCCCAAAAATTCGCAAATGACCAAGAGAAATCTTCTTTCCTCTCCATTTCTCTTCAGGTAGCTCGAGGTTGAGAGATTTCATCGGAGTACGGTTGATAAGGTATGCGGCCGTGCTAACCGCATCCGCCCAGAACATCTTCGGCAATCCCGCGTGTAATCGCATCGCCCTTGCTCGTTCATTCAGAGTTCGATTCATCCGTTCTGCCACCCCGTTCTGTTGAGGTCGATTTGGGACCGTCCGAATCTGCTTGATTCCTTGTTCCGCACAAAACCCTCTGAACTCTGTACCGTCATACTCCCCTCCATTATCCGACTTCAAGCATTTCAGCTTCAAGCCGGTCTCGGTCTCGACTTCTACCTTCCACCTTTTGAACACATTAAACACGTCAGATTTGTGTTTAATAAAATAGAACCATACCTTCCTAGTTGAATCGTCGATAAAGGTGACGTAGTATCGTGACCCCCCGATAGACTGGACCGGAGCTGGCCCCCACACGTCGGTATGCACCAGGTCTAACTTCCCCATCTTGAGTTCTCGTCCGGCCTTCGAAAATCTAACCCGTCTTTGCTTGCCGAGCACGCAGTTCTCACAGAAATCGGTTTGTACCGATTTTACCTTCGGTAACAGACCCTTGGAAATTAACACTTGCATCCCTTCGTGACTCATGTGACCGAGCCGATTGTGCCATAACATCGGATCAGTCGCTGCTCCTGAAAACGCCAAACAATCTCCTCTATTATCGGTAAGATAGAGGGTTCCCGTCTTCGTACCTCTCGCTATCACCATGGCCCCCCTTACAATCTTCCACGACCCGTTCCCGAACACCGTCTTGTAGCCTTCGCTATCCATCTGCCCGACGGATATCAAGTTCTTCTTCAGACCGGAAATGTACCGAACTCCTCGCAAGATCCATCTAAATCCGTTGCTCGATTTTATCTGGACATCACCTATGCCCGATACGCTCAAAGGCTTTCCATCTGCTAGGTGGACATTTCCTAAATCTCCTGTCTTGAAATTTAAGAACTTATCTCTCTGCGAGGTTGAGTGGAAGGATGCGCCCGAGTCCAAAACCCAGGACTCGACGGGGTTGTCGACGCATAAAACGAGAGCGTCGTCTCTGTCTTGCTCGGTGACAACATTTGCAGAACTCGATTCCACCTTCTCCTTTCTCGGGGCTTTGCAGTCCCGCTTCATGTGACCTTTCTTGCCACAATTCCAGCACTCCAGCTCGCCACGTGGTCTTGACTTGCTACGCCCTCTCGACTTGGCTCGTCCGCGGTTGTTGCTCTTCTGACCTTCACGGCCCCGACTCTCCAAATTCAACGCCGAACCCGAGGAACCCGAGGCTTCGCTTCGCTCCTTTCGCCGAATGTCGTCATTCAGGATGCGGTCCCGCACTTCCTCAAAAGTCAAATCCTCCTTGACGCCGATAACGTCTACCGTCGTCGTCCAGCTCTCCGAGAGAGATGATAGTAGCATGAGTGCCTTCATCTCATCACCAAGGTTAAATTTGAAAGAGTCTAATTGGTTTGAAATAACCTGAAAAGAATTTAGATGCTCCGCAACAGATCCGCCCTCCGTCATTCGCAGATTGAAAAGACGGCGCACCAGGTGCAGCTTGTTTAGCGAAGATGGTTTCTCGTACATGTTGGACAACGCCTTCATGACCCCGAAAGCCGTCGTCTCCTTCGCTACGTTGAACGCCACGTTCTTCGCTAGCGATAGTTGGATATAGCTTAGCGCCTTGCGGTTCATCTTCTTCCACTTGCCTTCGTCCGTGATACTTTCAGGCCTTGTCTCGAATAGCGCCTCTTCTAGGTCCTTCTGACATAGCAACGCTTCTACTTGCATCTTCCAGTAACCGAAGTCTCGCCCATCGAACCGACATACCGAAACCTTGTTCTCGTCCATCTCTCGTCTGCTCGAACCTTAACCTTTGCCCTGATACCACTTGTTAGGATCGTCGCCGCAAACACACACACAAGAACAACACACGGACACAAGTATTTTTACGTGGAAACCCCGAAGGGAAAAAACCACGGCCGCCGACACTCAAACTTATTTTACTATACTGGAGAAAGAGAGAATACAATTGTTTGTGCTTTGTTGGAATGAATAAAACTCTAGCCTAGCCCTCTATTTATAGCTAAACTCCTACCCAATACAAGGAAATAATACAAGGAAATAATCATTGCCTTAATTACCATTCAATCATGGCAATATCAATATATGGAGAGTTTTCCTATTTCTTCAAGGTTTCCTTTTTCTAATTTCCTAATCTTCAGGTTTCCAAAAGTCTCCATACCATAACAGCTGGAATTTCCAGCATCGACGGGATGTTTTGCTAATATTCAAATCGCGAAATCTTTCAAACGATTTACTGGATTTGAATGAAACCAGTTTCTAAATTTGAATCATCATGTCTAGTTTTGACTTAAAGTAAATTCTCTGTACAAAAGTGTTATAATTTTTGTTTGTAGAGAGAGAGAGAGAAACATCCTATTTATATCACATAGGATAAGGATGGGCCAGAAGGTATGTATATCTAATATACACCTTTTCAGACAGAAAACTGCAGACACCCGTTCAGTATTCTGTTGAAACGAAAATATTAAATTGTTCCAACCGACTTTAAACCTTCACAAAAGTTCTATATAATCGTATTATCTTTCCAACCCAATTTGTCCTGGCCCAATTGGAGTTCGGATGCGAAAGTTACGGACGTTTTACTAACTGTATGTCAAACTGTTGCACCCTTTCGGTATTCCATTAAAACGACACTGATACTTCGTTCAAATGAAAAATATTTCTACATGAAGGTTATAGATAATCTTATTATCTATCTAACCCAATATGAACCATTCAAATTGGATTTTCCTACTGAAAGTTATGATCATAAATGTACGCTTGCATTCGTTCATCCTTGGGTACACTTTTACTGTTGATCTGAAACTGTATTTCCTTCAATCTCCCACTCAATTTCAGATCTACCTAAATACTCATGCATATCCAATATGCACGAATTTAGAGAATATAGCGTGCGTATCAAATACCAAGCTACGCACATCATATGTGCCAACTTTATAATCAAGCCCGATTTAGTATGACTCGTTGTGTGACCATGTAAGTTCGGTTAACGATGGCAGTAGGTTGTTTCCAAAGCACTACAAGCCCATGAGCAGGATCTGGTCACTCCATCATGGCTACCCATGTTAACACGAAGAATGATTGTGATCATTGTGCCTATCTCGAATAGCGGTTATTAGTTCTCTTGTTAGCGATATCCGTTAATCAAAAGGCATGGTGGTCGTCATCCTTATATTTTGATTAACTATACTTATTCCTCGATTCCAAACTGATTTAACAATTTCAATCGATATTAACCGTTAATATCATTGACCATGGCCTAAGAGATATCTCTTCCTTTCGGAATAAACAATTCCTATCTTGGAAACTCATATTGAATTCCGTGTTTCGGACAATACCCAATGATGACCGTTTTAGCTTCCTGTTACGGTGAGCGTAACGCAATGGAGACTCAAAGTATTGTGTTACGCACGTAACGCAATCGATGGTCTCCTCAAGTATGAAGAACCTAATACCCTACTCGTCGCGAGTCCATCCATAATGACTAAACCATGTCATAGTCTCGCGGCTTCGGCCACTAAAATTTTATTTTCGTCGGGACGTTAGAACTAATACCTTTTAGTTTCCTTAAGGATATATGATAAACGAACAATTTTCAGATTTGGGATTGAGTTTAACCGAAACAAATTTTGAAATATACTCAAATCCTCAAATCTGTACAAATGACAACTTCGGAACCATTCCGATCCATATCTCATATGGCGTCTTTTATACCGATTAGAAGGTTTATGGTCCATATCTTGGTACGTAGATATATGCTAGGTGACATGAATTGGATATGACCAAAGCCGCGAGACCATGCCATGGTTTAGTCATTATAGATGGACTCGCGACGAGTAGGGTATTATGTTCTTTACACTTGAGGGGACCATTGATTGCGTTACGGGCGTAACACAATGATTTGATATGACCTTACGTCTGCCGTAACAGGGGACTAAAACGGTCATCATTGGGTATTGTCCGAAATACGGAATTCAATGTGAGTCTCTAAGATAGGAATTGTTCATTCCGAAAGGAATAGATATCTCTTAGGCGCCGCTCGATGAATTGATTAACGAAAACTATGGCCATAGTCAATGATATTAAAGCTTAATATCGATTGTAATTTGTTAACTCAATTCGGAATCGGGGAATAAGTGTTGTTAATCAAATTATAAGGATGACTACCACCATGCCTTTTTGATTAACGGATATCGCGTAACAAGAAAACCAATTACCGCTATTCGAGATAGGCACAATGATCACAATCATTTTTCGTTTTAATATGGGTAGCCATGATGGAGTGACTAGATCCCGCTCATGGGGCTTGTAGTGCCTTGGAAACAGCCTACTTCCATCGTTAAACGAACCTACACGGTCACACAACGGGTCGTACTATGTCAGGCTTGATTGCAAGTATTGGCACATGGGATGTGCATGGCTTTAGCGTATATGATACGCGGGTTAGATTCCCTGATATAGTGTATAGGTGATATACATGAGTACCTTTTAGTTAGATCTTAAACTGAGTGGGAGACTGAAGGAAATACAATTTTGGATCAACGGTAAAATGGTACGTAGAAGGACAAACGAACGTACGCGTTCGTGGGCATAAGAAACAGTTTTAGTAAAACTGGCATAACTTTCAGATAACGACTCCAATTTGAATGGTTCAATTGGGTTGGATAGATAATGAGATTATCTAGAACTTTTATGAAGAATTATATTTCATTTGAGCGATGTATCAGTGTCGTCTTAATAGAATACCGAAAGGGTGCGATAATTTGACATACAGTTAGTAAAATCGTCATAATTCTCGCATCCGAACTCCAATTGGGCTGGCACAAATTGGGTTGGAAAGATAATAAGATTATATACAACTTTCCTGAAGGTTTCAAGTCGGTTGGAGCGATTTAACAATTTAGTTTCAAAAGAATACTGAAAGGATGCATGCAGTTTTCTGTTTGAAAAGGTGTATAGTAGATATACACAACCTTTGACCCAATCATTATCCTATTTTAGTATAAATAGGACGTTTCTCTCTCTATTATTCAGTCCAATCCAGTTAATCATTCTATCAAGGAGTTGTGCGAAGAAAGAGAGAAAGAGAAAAGAGGAGAAAAGAGTTTTCTCCGTCTAGAGAATCGAAAGCAATCATGCAAGTTCGCCGGTGCATCGTCTAGGCAGGTGCATCCGCGGCCGAGGTGATACGACTCACGGTGGATACGGGTAGAGGAGTTCGCACTTTGTGACTCTTCGTTTGTGATCAAACCGGAGAAGTAAAAGAGCAAAAGGCTGTGGAAGCGTGGGGGCATGGGACGCACGAAGACAACCGAAGACGTGTCAAGACGGTGGGAGACGTGTGGTATGGGACGCACAGGCTAGTCACCAATGTGACATCGAAGAAGAGAAGGATGCAAGTGATCAATCCGTCGTGCATGATCAATTTCACGCTGGTAATCGTCTATCCTACTTTGCATCGTACCCTCGATATCGAAGCGTGATCTCGGGTTATGGGAACCGGACCGGGCCTACATATCTTGTTGTTTAATTTAGACCTAGAGGGGGATGAATATGAAGTCCTAAGGTCCAATTTTCGCGGTAATAGAATACAATTACAATTTTGTGCGGAAACGTAAATAAATTAGAGGAAGAATACAATACCAAAACAAATAACACAATATATTTGTTTACGTAGTTCGGTAGGTGGTTGCTATGTAGTTTTAACCCACTGACTACTTGCTCAATCGACCGACTCGATTGATTGCAAGTACCTACGTCTCCGGGGTTGTCTTGCGCCTTTTCGGCTTTCGATTGAATACCCAAATCAAACAATTACAAGGTTTTCCTAGATAGATTTGTTTAATTTAGACCCAGAGGGGGGGGGGGGGGGAGAATAAGAAGTCCTAAGGTCCAATTTTTGCAGTAATGGAATACAATTACAATTTTGTGCGGAAACGTAAATAAATTAGAGGAAGAATACAATACCAAAACAAATAGCACAAGATATTTGTTTACGGAGTTCGGTAGGTGGTTGCTATGTAGTTTTAACTCACCGACTACTTGCTCAATCGACCGACTCGATTGATTGCAAGTACCTATGTCTCCGGGATTGCCTTGCGCCTTTTCGGCTTTCGATTGAATACCCAAATCAAAGAATTACAAGGTTTGCCTAGATCAATTACACGCTTCTATCGATCTATGGCGGGATTTTCAATCTTTGCACTAGCCTATTACAATGATCTATTTAGAACTAAACGTGATCGGTCACACAAGTTGGGAATCGTATTTTATGGAAGGAAGAGGGATCTAAATAATCGCTACGAATGTTTTTAGAAGATTAAGCTCAAGGTGTATAGCAAGGATTCTCTCTTTTGATTGGGAAAATATAATTATTGAGATGGATTGAGAGAATGAGGGAAGGGTTCTATTTATAGAACACATAGACCCTTCCCTTAATATGCTTTTTCTGAATGGTCCGTTATAACTGACATGAGGTCCGTTACAACTGACATCTTCCTGTGACTTCACTTCAGATTTATTCTATGGTTCCGTTACAACGGATTGGTGACTCCGTTACAACGGATCAAGAGCGTGATTGGTTACTCTGAAGTGAGTTCACAAGTCCGTTATAACTGACATACTCCGTTACAACTGAGAGTAGGTCCGTTACAACTGACATCCTCCTGTGACTTTACTTAAGATTTATTCTATGGTTCCGTTATAACTGAGAAACTTCCGTTACAACATTTAGTATATGTCCGTTACAACGGATTGATGACTCCGTTACAACGGATCAAAAGAGTGATTAGTTACTCTGAAGTGAGTTCACAAGTCCGTTATAACTGAGAGTAGGTCCGTTATAACTGACATACTCTGTTACAACTGACATGAGTTCCGTTATAATCGACATGCTCTTATTAACACCGTTTACAACTATTGGTGTATGTCCGTTATAACTGATCTGAGGTCCGTTATAACCGACATGCTTCTGGAAGTTTGTTTTATTATTTCATCATTTTGATGGATTTCGAATATATTTCTTTCACTACAACATTTCTGCCTTATTGGGACAGGGCAAAACCGATCCAATAAGCCCCTAAACCGTCCCAATAAGCTTTTTGGGATGGTGGGCCGTCCCAAACAAACCGTCCCAAACAGGGGCGTACGAAACTAGGACGGACCGTTCCAAAAAGCTTATTGGGACGGTTTTTGTTTGGGACAGGCAGTCCCTATAGATGCTTGATGTGACAACGCGCATGACAAGTACACTGGGAATTGTTTTGGGAAGGCCTGTCCCTATAACTTGTTGGGACGGCCAGGATGATGGGACGGCCCGTACCAATAGTACATTCATTAATGGGACGGCCTGTCCCAATAAGCTGATTATTATATATTGTTGATTATTATATTTTGCTGATAATAATAATAATTATTATTATATTTTGCTGATTATTATATATATTATATATATTATTATTTATATTTATTTATATTGTTGATTATTATATTTATATTTATTAATATTGCTGATTATTATATATATATATATTTATTAGTAATTATATAATAATATTATTTATTATTATATAAAAATATTATTATTATTATTTATATTTATTAATATAGATAATTGAATATATAATTAAATAATTGAACATATAATTAAATAATTATATATATAATTATATAATTATATATATAATCATATAATTAAATAATCAAATTAAACAAATTATAAAGATACAAACGCACGCAAAAATTCAAAGACACATAAAAAAAACGCACGAACAAATCCAAAGTCGCAATACAACCAAATCCTACGACATAAAGAATAGCACAAATACAGCACACAGACACGCAAACAACCAAATCCGACAACATAAACATTCTTCACAAATACAACACATTTTGGGACGGTGAAAAGCTTTTGGGACGGCCCGTTAGTAAATTTTGGGACGGGGAAATGCTTTTTGGACGGCCCGTTCGTAAAATTTGGGACGGGGAAAAGCTTTTGGGACGGCTCATTAGTAAAGTTTGGGACGGGGAAATGCTTTTGGGACGGCCCATTCGTAAAATTTGGGACGGTAAAATCAGTTTGGTTCGGCCTGTCCCCATTTTTGGACGCAGTTTGGGACGGCCCGTCCCTATTCTGACAGATAATTTGGGAGGGCCTGTCCCTAATTAACTGATGTGTGGTAGTGTTTGACTAATTTTGAGCTTAATAATTCATAAACAAGCTTAATAATTCAAAGTTTAGGGAAATTTGAACCAACATATCCGCTGCGCGGGCCCGGGGTCAGAATAATTCCCTTCACGGCCAGCTGCAACTAAGGGGATGGTCGAAGAACCCATTATGCCCCTTATGTAAACAGAAGAGGAGACAACCAAACACCTATTATACGAATGCCCATTCTCAAAAGATGTTTGGGGCCACGTCACCTCGCGAATCCATGACACAACACCTGCAATATCAGATCCATATGAATTCTGGTCCACGTCTCCCAACACCAAGATATGGCAAACTGCCTGGCTTTCAGTCATATGGAATATCTGAAAATCCCGTAATGACGCGATCTTCAATGACAAAGCCCAATCCTCAAATCTCATCTTCAACAAATCTCTTCAAGACACGATATACTAGATCAAGTACTGCGAGTAGTTTGTTAGGTTACAAATAGTAGTTTATGGAGTTTAGCTTACTCCAAAACGTTAGGAAGGTTGAATTAGATACTTGTTATTTATATAGATCTTTCAACGTATTGTAAACTGTACCATTTCTTCTATTTAATATATTTGAGGCCTCGACAAGTTGTCGAACCTCCTTCAAAAAAAAAAAAAAAACACTCCCACGTGTGCTATGCCAATGTCGGCATTGAGGAGTAAACAATAGCAAAGATCACCGAAAGAGGGTAAGATGGGATAAATTGGTTTCATACATAGGAACGAAGGAGTTGAATGTGAAGTGGAGAGGCTCCCCCACTGCATTGGAATCGCTACGAACCTTCCATTTTCATTATGATGTGTTACCTTCTCACCTCACCGGTTTATTCTTATGCATGTACAATAAATTATTTAGAAAAATTATATTTGTTCCTTTACATTCTCCTACAATAGTTGATGCGTCGACAGAAATTTAATTGACTCAACTTAATGCTAAATTCAAATTAATACATGGTAAACAATAAAATTATGCAAACTAATACATGATATTAATTATGTGGCAAAATCATATTAATTAGATGGTAAACGACATTTATTATGTGATAAACCAAATTATTACACAAATGATTTGGTTTATTTAATTATTTATTATATTTGATTTTATACATGACAAGTCATAATGTTTCTTTAACAAATTTTATTATTTTCTATTCAATTTTTTTTAAAATCAAAGTATTTTCATTTTTATTTGGCTAATTTTTGCGAGCTTATTTTTTTTTTATGATATTTTATTCATGTGTATCAGTTTAACACATGTTAAACGGTATATTAATTCGGCCAAATAACTTTTTTTTCCAAATTTATATATTTAAATTTAATTAATTAATATTACAAATGATGGTAAACAAACTTGTTTAAAATATTAAATAAGTTAATAATGTGTGAAACGGGGGATCTTTTTTATCTTTTTTTTTCTATATAGAATGGATCAAATTAAATATTCATGATTTACCACTATTATTAATGCAGGCGGCAACACATCAATCGATTTATGAGATTTTAAGGGGAACATGCATCACCAATCAATTATTTAATAATCAATGTAGAAAACTAAAGATTACTTTTTAGGACTTGTTTGGATGTAAAATAATTATCTAGTATAACTTGGTTATTTAGCAACTCTCAGACGGAAATCAAGGGACAAGGATTTCAAAATCTAGAAACCTACACAAGAATTATTTTTGTAAGGAATTATAAATTATAAATGTTCTTGTTTAATTGTTCCTATTAGAAAATTAAGAAATACAATTAGGATATACATGTCTTGTTTTTTGCAAGACAAAGTTTCAACACACACTAATCAATGAAAGAAAGAAAAGACGTTAAACACAGACTAAAAGTTCGTAGAAAAAATTGTGTTTTTGTTAAGATTTTGTTTTACAAAATTTATATATACAAATTTACTATACTTTTTTAATTCAAAATTATTCTTATAATTACTTTAAAAATCATCAAAACATATCATAATAATATTTCAATATATTTTCCTAATCTACACTAAGGAAGTGTTTGGATAAGTGTAATAAATGTATTTAGTAGTAGTAATTGTTGTAATAAACCTAAAATTTATGTTTGGGTTGTTGTAGTTATTATATTACCGCAATTCTATTTTTTTTTTATATCATTCTATTACAACAATTGGAATTGTCATGAAAATTACAAGGGTCACAAAAGCAGGAATGAAATCGAGATAAGTTTGTGGATTAATTAAGTATTAAATTATACATTGTGTTAATATTTTTGTGAACAATGATGTTGTTTGAATAAGTTGTATATATATTCAAGTTTATTAATACACTTTTCGTCAATTTTTATTTAAATACTAGGAGAATACTCGCGCTACGCGGCGAGCATGTAAATTATGTTTTTCATTGTAATACAATTATATATTTGAATGATAATATTAATAATATCATCTTAAAATAAAGTCATTTGAATTCATTTATTAATGATTATTCATATATATTACAATTATTTTACATTATGATAGCAAGAAATCTTTTTTTTTAGTCAAATAATAATACTTATATTAGTGCCATTATATAATAATATATAAAAAATATAATATAATACAATTTTACGAAAAACATAATAACAAATATTATATCATTATTCACAATATTTCATACAATATCAAATATTAAAATAATGAATCATACAACATATGTAGTAACACATTATTAATTATATAGTAGTAATAATTTTTATTGATTCAAAAATGAAAAATATAAAATAATATAAACTTAATAGTGGAAGTAATTTAACAAATAATATCAAAATTTAATTTATAATAAACATAAATACAAATTATTTTATATCATATGTTTTTTTTGTATTTTACATTTTGTAAAATAACAATACAATTTGATATGTGTTTATAAGTTTAAATAATTATTTAGATGGATAAACTTTTTTTTAATTCTATTATTTTTTGAAAAAAGTTTTGTTTGCTTAAAAACACAAACATAATCAACTTAATATTATATGATATTATTATTTTATAATTTTGTAAAAAATAAATAATAATACCTTAAATTTTAATTATGTAAATAAAATTCTTAAAAATATATTATGAAAATATGTATTTTTTTGCATTGTATTTTCTTACATAATATCTTTACAAATTGAAATTATGAAAAACGGTATGTATGAACTATGCTAATATGGATGTCAAAATAAAGAGAAAAATAAAATGAATATATTTTATGGGTTTATAAAATTAAATTTCCAAAATAATACTAATATATGTTGTATTTTTTATAATATTACATATTACATTATTAGTATTTCATATATAAACTTTTCATATTCCATTGCATTCACATTTGATCATGTAATATTATATGAAATGTTAAACAATTGATTAGACTTGGTCTAATATGATTCTAGCCAATAATAATATGCCACATCATTAATGTAGGATGATGTAGTTTTCTAAGAATGCTTAAAACATGGTGTAAAATAATAACACATAAATGACTACACAAAATATAATCTTCAAAAAATCTAACAAAAAATTAATGATTGAGATTAAACCACATCACTACATCTAATGGTTCAAATTAATACTTAAAAATAATAATACAAAATACATGTCTTACATGATTAAATATAATATTAATGCATTTGATGAAGCCACATCACACAATCTAATGGTTAATAATCAAGATAAGCATGATGATGTGGCTTCGTGAGAATGCTCAAAGATAGGTGCACAATAAGGGGGTTGGTAAATTCCTAACTTCAAAAATTTTGTACTTTTGTTGTGTTAGTAGTGTGACATGTATTTATTATATTTCAATATGATTAATAGCATTAACTTGATTTTTGTGAGTTAAAACTAAAAATGACATATTCTATATGTACATGTCTAAATTATTATGTATATTGTTTTTATTATGAATATATGTCTTGCACATAATATAGTTGCATCAATCCATTATATTCTAGTTAATTCATATTTACAAAACTATTTACACTAATCCAAACATAAAAATTGCATTGACAACAATTTTAATTTTGTAAGTCCAAACACCAAAAGTTAAGTACTTACTACGAAAATTATACCCGCATTGGTTGAAACTACGATTGCAGTTTATAATGTAGTCATTCAAACACCCTCTATACTCATAATTTCTCCAGCAATCAAAATACTGAGTTAGGTTAGGGTTACATCAATGTTACAGAAATCGCCAGGCGCTAGTCGGGCGGACGGGCACCGTCTAGCGCCTAGAGGGATTAATCGGGGATTAATCGGGGATTAATCGGATCTAGGCGGATTTGTAATTTTACATAGTTTTTGTCATTTTTTTAATTTTTATATATTATAATTTGTGCTATAATTTTTTATACTAAAAATAATGTATATTGATTTATTTAAAACAACGTCCAAACAAATCATAACATGAAATCTATATATTAATTTATTTAAAACAACGTCCAAACAAATTGTAACATGAAATCTCCAAAATATCATTAATACAAATTCAAATAAATCACAAAATAAAATTACTAAAAATAGAAATAAGAAAGGAAATGAGTTGTGGGTCTTAATAAAAAAAAAAATTGGCCTGGGCGGACCTAGGCGGAATTATGCTGACCTAGGCGGGCCTAGGCGGAATTCCGCCTAGACAGGAACGCCTAGGCTAAATGTGGGCGTTTTCCCAACGCCTAGCGCCTAGGCGCCGCCTAGACTGATTTTTAGAACATTGGGTTACATTAATAAAAACTAGCTTTATCCCCGCGCAATTGCGCGGGATGTTTTTTATATAATTATTTAAATAGAATTAACGCGTGTGCGAATTAACGCGCATGCGTTTGAACTAAATTAATCTAATCATGACATATTTGCAAATATCATGATGTCAATAGATGTATGAGGTTCACGAAATTAGTCTATCACGCATATTATTTTCTAATATAATTTGTATAAATAGCATTTGCTCAGGTGCTTCTAAATTCGATTAATATAATCATGACATATTCACAAATTTTTATATGTATGTAAAATAGGAAAGAAAGACCAAATGTAAAATAAGAAAAAATGATCAAAATGTAAAAAAAAATTGAAATGTAAATAAAAAGGACCAAAATATAAATTAAAACTAAAAAGGACCAACATATAAATAAAAAGGACCGAAATATAAATTAAAATGTAAAAAAGGACTGAAATGTAAATAAAAATGGACCAAAATGTTAATAAAAAGGACCAAAATATAAACTTAAATTAAAAAGGACCAAAATATAAATAGAAAGGACCAAAATGTAAATTCAAAAATATAAAAAAGGACCGAAATGTAAATAAAAGAGGATCAAAGTATAAATAAAAAGGACCAAAATGTAAATTTTTTAACTAAAAAGGACAAAAATGTATTTTTTTAAACTAAAAAGGACCAAAATGTAAATTTAAAAATATTTTTTTACAAAAAAACCCTTGATGACGTGGCCTCATGTATGAGCTCCATTTCTTCCAACTTTATACATAAGTATAAAATGTAAATAAAAAGGACCAAAATGTAAATTAAAACTAAAAAAGACCAACATATAAATAAAAAGGACCGAAATATAAATTAAAATGTAAAGAAGGACTGAAATGTAAAT
Organism: Luzula sylvatica; assembly: GCA_946800325.1. NCBI lineage: Eukaryota > Viridiplantae > Streptophyta > Magnoliopsida > Poales > Juncaceae > Luzula > Luzula sylvatica. The sequence continues at coordinate 70,403,233 of OX326960.1, forward strand.
AAAAAAGGACCAAAATAAAAATTTAAATTAAAAAGGACCAAAATATAAATAAAAATGATCAAAAAGTAAATTAAAAATATAAATAAGGACCGAAATGTACATAAAAAGGACCAAAATGTAATTTTTTAAACTAAAAAGGACAAAAATATAAATAAAAAGGACCAAAATATAATATTTTAAACTAAAAAGGACCGAAATGTAAATAAAAGTATCAAAATGTAATATTTTAAACAAAAAGGATCAAAAAGAAAATTTAAAATTTTTATGAACAGTATTTTATGAACAGTAGCATTAACAGTATTTTATGAACAGAAGTGCGAACAGTAGTGTGAACAGTAGCGGCGACGTGGCTCACCCAGGAGCCAGCAAAAGGGATAGCATTAGGGTAGTGATTCGGACATGAACGTTTTTTATGGTCGCAAGAAATTAATTCCTGCAACAATAAAATTTGTTCCTGTCCCATTCATTCTCTCATTATTTTTGATTCGGACAGGAATAATTTTGATGGTTGCAGAAATTAATTTCCTGCAACCATCAAAATTGTTCATGTCCGAATCACTACCCGTACTTATTTAAATTCTTACGACGAACCAAAATATTGAGACGAGGCCCATATAAAGGAGTTCAGCCCAATCGCTTCTTTCAATTACCTTTATATATAATGCCATTTTCTTCTACACTTATCCTAGGGTTATGGAGTTGCGGCTTTCTTTCTTCCATCTATTGTCTAAATCTTTTGTATTTGTAGTTGCAATAATGTTGATATGTGTTTATATTGTGCGATTCGTATTTTCTGAGACTTCTTTTGATTGATATGTGTTTTGCTGCTTTTGAAAGAAGCCAATTTGCAGAGCAAAGACACAAATTCATAACTGAAAATTGTGATCTTCGCATTGAAGGTTGGCAAGAACAACTGCAATTCTCCGTGCCGCTCAGATTTTCTTGTTCTGTGACGGCCTCGAACAAATTGCTACAAATTTCACTCAATCAAATCAGTTTCTTTACTATTCGTAGATTTGTTGTCATCTTATAAATTTGATAATCTTTCCATCATGAATATTTCCGAAGTGAATTTTTTGTTTTTAATCGGAAACGTGAATGCCAATTTGCAGAGCAAAGGGGCTTGAAATATTACTAGTGATCTTTGCATTGAAGGTTGGCAACAACAAATTTGCAGTTCTCCGTGCCTCACAAATCTCTCAATGTTGTATTGGCCTCGAACAAGCTGCTACAATTGATTTGATCCTATTTTATTCATCTTATGCGATTTTACAGGATTTTGAAGCAATATTGCTGAAAATGAACTTTGAATTCAGAATATATTAATTGAGTGGAAATAATTGTTCTTTTCAGCGAACTGTAAATAATTTGGCAGTTCATAATGTTACGTGGTATGATTAATCATCAAATGGGTCTGCAAAAAGTAGTGTCTTGGATTATATTTTGTGAACGCTGAAAACTACAAAATTGGGAACAAAATATATAAAATATATTAATTTCTTGATTTAACATAATTTTTCTTTGGATTCCCTGCCCTAATGCGTCACATAGATGCAACATAAAATAATCTTGAATTTGGTAATTATGGATATTTACATAGGGTCTGGAGCAGGTCCAATGACCACCGGACCAAATCTCAACCAAGCAAATCCTGAGCCGTCCGATTTTATCAAGATATATCATGATGAGATCCAAGTTAACCTCTGTCTCTTGTCTCCGTTAGTTAAAATGGAAATGAATCTTGTTCTTCTGTCCCACTCGTAGAAAAAAAAATAGAAGGTTTTTTCTCCATTCCCATCCATACTATCTTCCCTCACACCTCACAAGTTCTCTCCTCGAAGAAACTTTGCTCCATCAATGGAAATGACCAGGAGACAGTGTGTGATCTCTATCTCTTCTCTCGATGGACGGATACGAGCTCCCATTGTACTCGAGAGAGGGACAGCTCGTCATATTCGTTCATCTTATTGAGCTTCGTCGGAAGATGGGAGATAAGAAGATCATACTTGAGCGAGCAAGAGAGGGGACATAAGGAGCTTATTAAGCTTCCGGTGCAGAGTTTTTTCAAGGAGAACAGTGAATCTGTGAGGGAAGATATAATCGATGGGAAGGGAAAAAGAACCTTTCTATTTCTGCTTTTCACGAGTGAGATAGAAGAGCAAAGATTCATTTCCATTTTTAGTGACGGAGAAAAGAGAAGGATGTTAAATTGAATCACATCATGATATATCATGTTAAAATTAATAAAATCGGACGGTTCTGAATGTGCTCGGATGAGATGTGGTCCGGTGAGCATTGGACATGCTCCGGACCATTTACATAAGAAATGTTTGGAATGTAGATAAAATATGTTTGGGATTTATGAAAGTAGTCAATCAGTTATATGGAATGTTGAACATCACAAGAAATAATGCTTTTCATTTTGATAATTTTTTTATATTTTCCAATTTTTTTTAATTTATATTTTGGTTTTTTTTATATATATATATTTTTTTTTATATTTTGATCATTTTTTTTTAATTTGTTAATTGAGCAGGATTATATATGCAATTTTGTAAGTTTTTTTTTTTTTTTGTAATTTTTTTTTATCCAATTTTATTCCTTTTTACATTTTGGTAATTTTTTGCTTTTCAATTTTTTTTATATTTGCTTATTTTGCACGAGTATATATGAAATTTTGTAATTTTGAATTTATGTGAGTTTTCATGGAAATTTGTCATTTGTCCGTTGTATCTATATGATACGTTGCGATTCTTTAATGAACCGTAATTATAATGCATCTGTTGACATCAAATATATTTGCGAATATGTCATGATTATATTAATCGATTTTAAAAGTACCTGAACAAATGCTATTTATACAAATTATATCAGAAATTTTTTTCGTAATAGACTAATTTCATCAACCTAATGTATTTATTGACATCATGATATTTACAAATATGTCAGGATTATATTAATTTAGTCAAACGCACGCGCGTTAATTCACACACGTTAATTTTATTTAAATAATTATATAAAAAACATGTAAAAAATATAGATATGTTGTCTCGCGCAATTTATCGGGGATAAACCTAGTTATCTTGAATTTTTTTGCATCTCTAAGATTATCTAACATTAGATTCTACGCCGTGCAAGTGTGCGTAGATGCATGTAGAGGTGGCAAACAGGAGGGTTTGAGCGGTTTCGGGTTAAACTCATCGAGTTTGGGATTAATTATCGAGTTCGGATTTCTTCGGGTTAAGTCAACTCGGATCAGGTTGAATTTTGCTCGGGTCATATTTGGTCTGATCAATTTCAAGTTGGAAATTATAGTCGGATCGGGTTTTCAAGTTCGGGGTGATCCGGACTTGGATTAAATTAGGATTTCATATTTAATCGGATGCGGGTTCGTTTCGGATTCGGATTATTTTGGAATACAGGTTGCGTCGGATTTTTTTATTTAATGATTTCCTAAATCAATTTTATCGAAATATTGGATATAAAATTAAACTAATATCTAAATCTAGATCAAATTCATTTCTAGTTGACTATTATTTTTATGAGTATATTGATTTGTGAAAAAAAAAAATTGTAACAAATATTTTATTCATTTTGAAATTTGAAAGTTATATTGATATACCAATTTGTTCACGAAGATCCGTATGATTATTATATTTATGAGATTTACTTTTTAAACAAAAATACAATAATAAATATTTTATTAATTTTAAAATATCAAAGTTATATGAAAATGATATTTTTGTATCTTGAATTGATTTGAATCGGCTCAAAGTGGGTTCGGCTATTTGGATTCGGATTTGTCAGTCTCGGGTTTATCGGATTTCGGACAACTCAGATTCGGGCCGAGTTAGGTCGGTGTAATACATAACACACTAACGTCGGGTCAATTATGGATCGATTTTTCGGATTCGGGTCGGACGTGTTCGGTCGTTTGATTTTTTGTAGATTTATCGGGTCGTGGACGAGTCGGACGGTTTTTTCGGGTTCGGGACCTCGGGAGAGTTGGGTTGGTGTAATGCATCATGCACGGTTGTTTTTGACTTTATAATTATTTTTGTTTGATATATTATTTTTTATTTGATTTGTGTTTTTGTTTTCTTTTTGTTGGTATTTCATTTTTTATTTTAAGTCGTACTTCACTATAGTTCTTCGAATTTAAATAAACATTTTATATGTGCTTATTGTGTAAGTGATATCAATAAATTATAAATGCATCGTACGTAACATAAATGAAGACGATAAAAAAATATAAATATTTCGCAATTAAAGAAACAAATAATATTAAATAATTTATAATAATAAAAGACAAAAGAATTACAACAATATAAAGTTTTAATTTGTTGTGTTATTAGAAAGTGACACAATTAAGTACATCGGAACGAACATACATTTTCATCAAGAATAAAATATATAAATATTATATGTTTGCCTTAGTAAATCATGATATGTATAAATTTTACAATAATTACTGTTTGAATCATTCAAGAGCCAGTTTTCTCGAACCAATCAAACATGTCTTGTTGTAGAATTTATTTATTTTTTATACATCGTCGGAAAAATCCAGACAACGATGATGGTGATGTTGATATGACGATGATGATGGTGATTATATGATGATGATGACGATGCTCGTTTTCGCGTTTGTAGTTGTTTCGTACTGGTACTTGCGTCTTTGTTCATATTTACATTTCATATTTGTTTTTGGTATTCGTGAGTTGTGATTCATGAATGTATCATTATTAACCTTCCTATCATACTTGTGATTCATATATTATATTTGTATCATTATTTACGTTTCGTATTTCGCATTTAACAATCCTCATTGTTCATGCTATTATGTTCATGGTATTATTTTGTTGATTTACTCGGAACGATCAAATATGTATGATTATTTCGTGATGAAATATGCACATGATTAAAGTGAGAGTTGTTCAATTTTTATGGTCATTTTGTGACTAAACATCTGCATACTGGTGCTTGTGCCTTTGTTCATACTTACATTTCGTATTTGTTTTTTGTATTCGTCAGTTGTGATTCATGAGTCTATCATCATTAACCTTCATATCATACTTGTGATTCGTATATTATATTTGTATTTCAAATTAATCTTGGTATTTCATATTAATAGATGTACTCATGTTTCGTATTTCGCATTTAACAATACTTATTGTTGATGTTATTATGTTCTAGGTATTATTTTCTTGATTTACTTGGCACAGTCAAATATGTATGGTTATTTCGTGATGAAATATTGTTGAGTTTAGTTTGCTCAAACAAAAGTCGGTTAATGAAAATATAGCAAGGATAAGTGAGGATGTCAATCCACAAGGAAACAATCAAGTTTTAATGAGATAAATATGAAAATTTTCGAATTTTCTTTCAAAACTCACAGAGAAGATATGTTATATTATATTGAAGTTACACTCAAAATTTGGTATACAGTGGATGATTAAATAAAAAGTTATCAACGAATTACAAATAAGTCCTTACAATTTTACAGAAAGATCCAGTGAAATAATCTACAGAAATGTGGTTTCGGGCTGATTTGCAGGGTTAATATCTTCTTATTTCACCAATCAAGTCCCAGTTTGTATTGAAATGAAGTATGAAACAAGTGCAACACAATTACAAATTTGGTTTGGTCACAACTGGTCTAGATATTTTACAAAAAAGGGTCACAACTTTCACAGAATTACAATTCACAGAACTTAACAGATTAGTTCTTTTTCTCAGAGATAACACCAAGATAAAAAAATCTATAACAAATAGAAAATCCAACCAAAAGAAATGATTCAAAAAAGAGATCAAACTAGATCAAGAGGACTTTGAATTCAAATAATTGGATTGACCCAAAAAATGTAGAAGTTACTCAAAAAGCAGGACGAAGGGTAGACGCATTCTTGTTATTGCACTTGCTCCAATTCTCCTACAACACGTGCGTCCTACGCCCGCACGAGACACCGTTGATGAAATTTCGCCTTGTCGTATACAACCGAAACATTTCCGGTTAGAATCCGACCTTGCTTGTTCGTGCTCTCCTTGGATCACAATGAAAAGATCTAAACTGAGATCTCTCGCCCGCACGATTCTTGAAGAAAACATTTTTCTCACACAATCTCTAATGACTTTCTTGAGGAAGAGAAGATGAATAATCACTTGTTAGAATTAATTCTCTCTCCTCTAGATCTGAATATTAATCTCCATTAATCTCAGATGACACCATTAATTAAGGATAATTAATTAGAGAGATCTTGTAAAACTGCTAATACAAAATTCGAAACATGCTCCGTTCGAAGGTACTATAAGGTTCGTTCGAACGAACTAGACACTTTTACTGTGTTTCAATTCTACACAGGTTCGTTCGAACAAGAATAACCCATTCGTTCTGACGAACCCATAATCCGTTCGAACGAACCACCTTAGTCCGTTCGAACGAACCGTCTCATGGTTCTTGAGTTTGCACAATCTTATTGTGAACTCAACCATTCTATCAAACGCGTACGTTTGTATTTCCTTCAATAATATAAATATACTAGCAAGACGGGCGCGAAAAGTTACGCGCGTACTTGTCGATGTGTATTGATATCCAATGAACATGAATGGTTAATTATGTTTTCAATGAAAGGACATAAATATCGAAGATTGTTTTATAGTAATCAATCCTCATAATTATCATTAATTCTCAATGAAAAACATCATTTTTTCACACCATTAAACAATTTGACACATAAAAACATTGAAAATCAATCAATTGTTGCGTTTTGCAAATAATAGGTCTACGCAATTGTTGCATTTTGCAAATAATCATAAATAGTTAACAATTTGACACAAACTCTCCATAAATTCATAAATTATTTTGACAATCAATCAAGGATCGAGAGGCAGGCGAGGATACGTTTATAAATAGGGAAAATCCTTCATATCATCACTCTATTCAAATGAGGTCGATAATAAATCCTAGATATTTTAAATTTTTGTAAGGATAAGTAACCTTCCATGTAATATTATTATTATTACTATTATTATTATTGTTATTATTATTATTATTATTATAAAATTGAAGACGGGATTTACATAGTTATCCCCGTACTAAAACAAAAATATCATATCATTAAAAAATCATATTTATCTTTCCAAAAATCCTAAATATAATTTTATCCTTGAAAAACTTAAAAACTATAATAAAAATAAAATAACTGGGTTTACATATTTACCCTTTTAAAACTACAAATATCACATCTCTTTAAAAACTTAGAAAATATAAAATACAAAATAATCGGAAAAAAATTATGAGAGGAATTTACATATTTAGAGCGTTAAATACCAAATCATATTTATCATTCAAAAAATAAAAATATCAAATTTATCCTTCTAAAAATCCAAAACATCATATCTAACTTTGAAAAACATAAAAAATAAAAAAATCATAAATAATAATTATAACAATACCAATGGGATATACATATTTACCCTCCTACTAGAAACCCAAATATTGTATTTATGATTCGAAAAATAAAATATCATATCTACCCTTCAAAAAATCCAGAATATGATTTTTACCTTTGAAAAACTTAGAAGATATGAGAAATATTCAAATAATAATAATAATAATAATAATAATGTTGGTTAATTCTAACCTAGAGGGGGGTGAATAGGTAACCTAGTGGCAATTTTTCGACTAGGTATACAAATTCTAAATGCGGAAGCTAATTAATGTAATTTGAATAGAGTAGAGAATACCGAACACTTGAACACACGATGTTTATTACGGAGTTCGGTAGGTGGTTGCTATGTAGCTTTAACTCACCCTTTACTTGCTGATAAGGAGATTTTTCATCACCTTTTACATGCGCAAAATATAGAATTTACACACATAAATATGTTTAAAGTATAACAAATATTCATAATTCCAATTTATTGAGATAAAATACTTTAATACGTGTTTATGTGTAATTTCAGGTGAAAAGTACAAAATATCGCAAAACCAGAATCGTAGATGGATCGGTCTCGTCGTGCTGATCGATTTGATATATCATATGATGATATTTGAAGGAAGCATGAGAGAGAAATCGAGCTTTTTATTTCAAATGGGTCAAAAGTGACTCGTTACACGAAGAAATTCAGCTGCAGACGTGAATTATACTCTTCTGGATTTTCTGTGTCGACCAGAACCTCCAGCCCACGTAACGAGTCAAATTTCCTTCTCCTATAACCCGGTACACGAAGAATAACACACTTTAACCAGTCAAATCAGTGGCTGGATTCTCTGCGTATTCATATTCCGTGTAACCCACGCATTGACCCATTCTCTGCTCTATACCCAACTCGCCACACCAAAGGTTACAAAGTTTTTTCCTGCACCGGATCCAGCCGAAGACCAGTCAATGATTTCTATTCGCCAGATTTTCTGTGAAATCACGATATTGTGACACAGCTACAGTACTCTGCCATCTCTTTGTTGCTCTCACTGCACGATCGGCCACAAATCCTTTTTCGCAGAGAATCAGTAAGGTTTGTTTGAACAAACTTTTTGGCTCCAACAGCCTTTAAACTTCCCTCCATTTCATTTGTCATGGAGATGTCCATTTACTGACCCAAAGAACAAATCAGCGAAACCGCAGCCTCCATTTCTGCTGAGAATGGAGATGAACAGCTCAATTTATAGTATTTTCGGATGATTTTCAGAGGATTTAATCTTGATCCGTGGGAGAAGTTTGCAACGGTATTTTTAAGTTTTCTCGGTCGTCCGATGTTCAAATCAGATGAGGTTTGAACCGTTGGATTCATTAAAACATTCTCTACCTACCCATACAAGTTGCAACTCAGGTCTTGTCCTGTAGCAATCTCCACCTTCTATAAAAGAGATCCAAGACCATTCTCTCTCTACCCTTGGTCCCCATTGGTCAACCCTCTATTCTAGGGGGAAGGTAAGGTCTTAGCCTCTTCCTCCTCCATTGTTAAGAAGATCTCAAGCTCCTCTCGCTCGCCGTCGAGCCATTTTGCCGAGAAGATCGTGTCTCCGCACGGTTTTCGAGGCCGCTCCGAGGATCTTTTCCTCCCTCTCTCAAGCTCAAGGAAGTTGTTCTCCTCATCCTCTCACCTCCTCTCAAGGCGTGAAGGCTCGAGGACCTCTCCAAGATCCATTCTTGGACTCAATTCTCTCCTTTTTCGGTACTCTCTTTTACAATTGTTGCGTTTTAATTAGGAAAATATTAGATTTGAATAAACTCTGATTGTAGATCTGTTATATTTGATAAAATAGAATTTGTAGAATTTTTGTGGATTTTATTTCGTAATTTTCCTATTTTTCCTTTGTGAAATACTCGATTGTTTTGTGCTGTTTTGTTAATTCCATTTAAAATAGAAAATTACTCAAAAATAAGTCTTTCTCAATATCACTGTTTAGATCTAGATCTTTAGTTTAATATAGTTTTTTGAATAAATCAATTTCCTGCAATTTTCTATTTGTTGTGGATTTTACAAAATCAGCCTGTTAAGGACTAAACTGTAAATTGATGAAAAATCTTAATTCTGGACCTCATTGTCTGTGCTGTTTGGATCAATTGTAGAACTGTTTAAATTCCTAATTTCACTATAAACTTTAGATCTGATATCACTCTTGAATTAGGAGTTTGATTGAGTTTGTTTGATATAATTTTCGATTTGATATGAATTTCTGAAAACTGTTACTCAACCTCGAAATTGTCTGGACTATTCTGTAATTTGCCAGGGACCTGAAAGTAATTCGATCATTACTTTTTACTGAAATATCAAACCTGTGAAATTCTTCTGTTCCCTCTCTTAGTGTTAAATAGTGAATCTTTGTGACAAATTTGAGATCTTGTTTTGCGATCTATATTTTTCTGGAATTTGATTAGTGCCTAAAATACCCTTGTGATCTATAAATTTCTTAAATTCGAACATTGTGTGTGTGAAAGTAAAATTTTGACCAGAGCTTTATAAAGTTTAGATCTTGATTGTGACGAAATATTATAGTCTCTGGATCAATAGAAATAATTCTTGAATTGCAATTTCGATTATACGCAAAATTTACTTGGAACGAACCTCTACTTAGCCTATTCTAGTAGTTGTTTATAAATTGTTTTGATTAACTCGTGAGATTGAATTTACACATTTTAACGACCGGTTTTATGAGTTATCAAATGGCGCCGCTGCCGGGGAATTTTTGTTGAAGTATTTTCGAAATCTTGAAATTCTTGAATTTTTCTAATTCACTTTCTTTTTCTCTTATTTTGCGAGGTACATTCACGATGGATTGGCAAGACGAAACTCTACAAGAATTGTGCGATCGAACTGTACGAAGGGTAATGATGGAACAAGAAGAACGAGAAAGAAGACTATGCAACGAAAGAAATCACTCTCAACGAAACGCAAGCTTTTTCGAATACAACGAATTTTTCGATCAAAATGGAGAGATTCGTCCGCAAAGATGTTATCAACCTCCGATTCGAAACGAACCTCTTCATCAAGGGCCTTACTTCGATGCTTATGCCGAACCCTCTCCAAACTCGTACCAATTCCAAAACGAATATTCCACCTTTTATGGTCAAGAACACGATCACATGCAATACGAACCTTCTCAATTCGATGAATGTCCATACGAATACCAACAACATTGCGCGTTTCCTCAATCTCAACCAACACAACATCAAGACGAAGGAGAATCATCACGATACGACGCGATCAACAAGCTTTCATCGAAAATAGATTTGATGATGGAAATGATGTTAAATTTCAACAAACAATTCGAAGAATCGACGAATCTCGAGAAATTAGAATGTAAGTTTCCTCCACACGAATCTCACGAGCCAACAAACGAATGTGAAACTTTTACGAGCTCTTTAAAAAACAATGGCGAAGAAATGCGCGAGTATACCCTCGACAATTCGGAAGAGTTCAAAGAATTAAGTGTGGGGAGATTCGATGAGGATATCACATGTGAAATGAAAATCGAAGACGAAAATGGCGCAAGTGTTGAGAAACTTGAAGAAGTTGAGACGATAATCGAGATCGATGAGCTAAGCGTGGTGAAATTCGAGGAAGAAGTCGACACGACAATCAAGGTCAAAGAAGAAAATGAAGAATTGACGAATCAAGATCTTGACACGAAAATTCAAATAAAGGGCGGACATGAAGAAGAACAAGTCTCTCCAATTCTCAAAGGTGAATCAATTCCATTTAATTTCATATCAAATCAAATTACTAAGAACATTGATACTTCTAATGAAAGAATTGATCTATTTTTTGTAGAAAAATCACAAAGGTCAAACACATTCGAAGCGGTCACACCGATTATCACACCGATTCAACAAGTGCCAAGTACAAATTCATTCGTAAAAGACCGAGGAAAGATTTTGACGGCAATCTCGACACGTGCTCAAAACGAAATTCATCGCATAATAAACAAGACAAGTACTCTCCTTCTCTCTCTCTCAAAACGAACGCTCCAAGGTGGTCGAAAAGCCGCAACACACAAAGGAGATTCATTCCACTTCGAGGCGGGATAACCTTGGCAAACGTCGAGCTCAACGACGTTAAACGAAGGGCGCTTGCGGGGAGGCAACCCACGCTTCAAAAGGTCGTATTTCTCCATCTCTCTCCCTTAATTTTTACTAGAATTGATCTTTTCGCTCGAGGACGAGCCAATTTTCTAAGTGTGGGGAGGGTTTTTATGACCTATTTTCTTCCTTTTTGGTTTTAGAAAAAAATCCTAAAAATTTAAAAAATTTGAAAAAAAAAGAAAAGAAAAGAATTTTTGCATGTTAAAGATTTTTCTCCACTTAATTGAATTAATCATCGATTTTTAAGATTTTTTACTCTCAATTATGAAATGGTAATTGAAAGAATTGATTAAGATATTTGAGAGATTCTTTTGGGGATTCAAACCCTAATCAAATGAATTCACAAAATTGGAGTTTATTGAAATTTGGTCGATTTTCGATTTACATGACACACCATTTTTTAAGCTTAAACCCATATTTTACTCGAAATTTCTAAAAAAGTTTTGTTTAAACCACTCTAGTAAATTTTGCATAAATTTAAAAGTTGACAAATTGCACTTAAGAGCTCGATTGTTCATGGGGATTCGGTAGTAAATAGATTGGACCCGCTTGCGACTTGAGATCTGAAAAAGAGATCCAAAACCATTCTCTCTCTACCCTTGGTCCCCATTGGTCAACCCTCTATTCTAGGGGGAAGGTAAGGTCTTAGCCTCTTCCCCCTCCATTGTTAAGAAGCTCTCAAGCTCCTCTCGCTCGTCGTCGAGCCATTTTGCCGAGAAGATCGTGTCTCCGCACGGTTTTCGAGGCCGCTCCGAGGATCTTTTCCTCCCTCTCTCAAGCTCAAGGAAGTTGTTCTCCTCATCCTCTCACCTCCTCTCAAGGCGTGAAGGCTCGAGGACCTCTCCAAGATCCATTCTTGGACTCAATTCTCTCCTTTTTCGGTACTCTCTTTTACAATTGTTGCGTTTTAATTAGGAAAATATTAGATTTGAATAAACTCTGATTGTAGATCTGTTATATTTGATAAAATAGAATTTGTAGAATTTTTGTGGATTTTATTTCGTAATTTTCCTATTTTTCCTTTGTGAAATACTCGATTGTTTTGTGCTGTTTTGTTAATTCCATTTAAAATAGAAAATTACTCAAAAATAAGTCTTTCTCAATATCAATGTTGAGATCTAGATCTTTAGTTTAATATAGTTTTTTGAATAAATCATTTTCCTGCAATTTTCTATTTGTTGTGGATTTTACAAAATCAGCCTGTTAAGGACTAAACTGTAAATTGATGAAAAATCTTAATTCTGGACCTCATTGTCTGTGCTGTTTGGATCAATTGTAGAACCGTTTAAATTTCTAATTTCACTAGAAACTTTAGATCTGATATCACTCTTGAATTAGGAGTTTGATTGAGTTTGTTTGATATAATTTTCGATTTGATATGAATTTCTGAAAACTGTTACTCAACCTCGAAATTGTCTGGACTATTCTGTAATTTGCCAGGGACCTGAAAGTAATTCGATCATTACTTTTTACTGAAATATCAAACCTGTGAAATTCTTCTGTTCCCTCTCTTAGTGTTAAATAGTGAATCTTTGTGACAAATTTGAGATCTTGTTTTGCGATCTATATTTTTCTGGAATTTGATTAGTGCCTAAAATACCCTTGTGATCTATAAATTTCTTAAATTCGAACATTGTGTGTGTGAAAGTGAAATTTTGACCAGAGCTTTATAAAGTTTAGATCTTGATTGTGACGAAATATTATAGTCTCTGGATCAATAGAAATAATTCTTGAATTGCAATTTCGATTATACGCAAAATTTCCTTGGAACGAATCTCTACTTAGCCTATTCTAGTAGTTGTTTATAAATTGTTTTGATTAACTCGTGAGATTGAATTTACACATTTTAACGACCGGTTTTATGAGTTATCACTTGCTTAATCGACCGATTCGATTAGTTGCAAGTACATACGTCTCCTGGAATGTCTTGTGCCTTTTGGGCTTTTGATTGAATTCCAACTCACTCGTACAAGGTTTGCCTAGATCGATTTACACGTTTTCTATCGATCTATAGCGGGCTTTACAATCTTAGTGCTAGCCTATTACACGCTTCTACTACGAACTACAACGTGATCGGTCACGTGAGTTGGTAATCGTATAGAAGAGAAGATTCGAAGATAGATCTTGGATATAGTAGGTTGACTCAAACTATCAAGAGATTTGGGAATCAAGGCTAGAAGTTTTTCTCTCTTTTGAATGTTGAATGAATTTTTTGTAAAAGTTGGAGAGAGAAAAGTATGAGTGGTTCTATTTATACTACTCATAGAACCCACTCAAACTGTGTAAAAATTACATAGTTCGTTCGAACTCGCTGTTAGGTTCGTTCGAACTAACTGCAATTCGAACTAGCCGTTTCAAAGGAATTGTTCTTAAACACAATGGGTTCGTTCGAACGGACTTAGTGGTTCGTTCGAACGGACATGGATTAGTTCATAGTTCGCTCTATGAATCTTGAACGAACCATGAAGGTTCGTTCGAACGAACATATTAGTTCGTTCGAACGAATATTAATTGTGTTTAGTTTTGTCCATTTTCTCACAATACCAGATCTTAGTTCGTTCGAACGAACAGTTTTATTCGTTCGAACGAACGTTGAGTGATTCACAGTTCGTTCTATGAGTCTTGAACGAACAGATTAGTTCGTTCGAACGAATATTAATTGTGTCTAGTATTGTTTATTTTCTCACAATACCAGATCTTGGTTCGTTCGAACGGGTGGTATTCATCAATTCGAACTGAAGGTTTATTCGAACGCACTGTGTTGTTCGTTCGAACGAACCATAATCTGGTATGGTGATTTTCCATTTTCCATTTCATCGTGTTTCGAATTTATCTTTTGATCTTGATAAGTATGAGATGTTCTTTGGAATACCTAGGGTTTATTTTGATGATCCCAACTCACGGAAAGCTTCGACGTCTTGAATTCTTCAATCATCTTGATGCCTTTTCTTTCATGAGTGATCTTCGCGATCCTCCACTCATGTTTATTTTGATCATCCTTAATCCGTTGTACCTGTTTCTCCTACAAGTTAGTCTTAACTGAAACCGTTAATATTAACAGTGTTTTGATATAATCAAACATTATGATATTTGGATCAACAAATAATAATAATAAGGGGATTTACATATTCCCCCTTCTAAAAATCCAAAAATATCATAATAATCATTCAAAAAATTAAAAATATGATTTACAGTTAATAAACATTTAAACGAAACAATTAAAATACGTCTTTAAAATAACACTTTTATAGATTTGTTTTGAAATTAAAAATAAAAACTGAAAAAATCAGTTTTGAAATTAAAAAAAAACCAAAAAACTAAAAATAAAGTTAAATGTTTCGAATAAAAAGGTTTTACAATAAGAACGGTTTAAACGATTATTCGTGTGGATACGGTCCATGAAAACATGTGAATGATTCTTATTTGTAGGTGCTCGGATGTACAAAATCATGTGTATTCAAAGAAATATAGTGCTTAAATCGATTATAATCTTTGGATCTATAAAATAGACGGCTCATATTTTGTAAGTGACTTGGAAACATTGTATGAAAGAGAAAGTACGTCAAATTTTATATAAGTATAAATAGATACAATGTAATTATTATGTATGTAATTATTGTATAATATTATATTAATCATATAAATTTAATAATTACCACATACTTATTTTTTTATTATAATTTTTGTTTTATTTAGGCACATTTTAAAATTTGAAGAATAAAATTTTACTAGTTTTATGAAATGAGAAGATTTTAAAAAGTATATAATATAATTTCATCGTATTTCAGAAATTAGATAATAAAATTTTACTAGTTTAATGAATATATACAATTCCATTTCCATTGCATATTAAATTTCGCTCCCAAAAATGGTTTGTTCAATTACATTTATACATTCTGATTGTTCTCAGCCCACTTTATAACCGGCCCAGTTAAACATAACACTTGGGCTGATTGTTCCATCCTAAACCGCATTTATACATTCTGATTTTTACATTTATACATTTATACATTCTGATTTGTTTCCTCCTAAACCGCCGTTGACGGAGTCTTACCGCGGTGAGATTTGTTACTTTACGTGCTCCTCGCGTCAAGTTTTCAACTCCAACCCGCTCGACCACCAGTAGAAAAGCTCACCTCTTTCGTCCTCTTCGATCACATCTTCCCTCCTCTCTTGATTTCTCTCTCTCCATTATAGGGGGCTCAAGTCTTCTCTTTTCGTTGCCGGGTAATTGATTATGCTTTTTGTGAGATTTATACCGAACTTTAATTTTTGGTTTTTCAAAAACCACTTATAAGATTATGCTTTTTGTGAGATTTACACTCTCGATCAAATGCTAGTTCAGTAAATTTGATACGAATCTATTCAAATTGCTCTTTTTGGATGTTAGAACGGATTCTGATTGAGATTGTTGTTTGATTTCTCAATTTGTATTTTGGGTTATGGGACTAACCAGTGTTAATTTCTCCTAATTTACAGATTCACTCGCAAGAGAAGGTCAAAGTTTGTCCTAATTTACAGATTCTAATTTGGGTTGAATAAAATGGATAATTGCTCAGACGAGAACTATAATTATCTCGTGGACGATTGTCTTAAAATAATCTTCAAGAAGCTCCAAAACAGAGACGATGAAAATGCATTTGGATTGACTTGCAAACAGTGGTTTCGAACTCGAAACACCACTCGAGAATCACTCTTCTTTGGTGAAGAAGGTTTGAGTTCGAAAAATTCAAAAGAGATAACTGCATATCTACCAAAAATAGTGTCTCGCTATTCATCTCTTAGGTCTATCTCTCTTCCTAAATGTGTTCAACTAACCAATTCTACCCTCGATAAATCCAAAATTTCTGGATTGAACCTCAAAACCCTCTCTTTGAGTGGTTGCAAAAAGCTTTCTGATAAATATCTTGCTAAATTCCTCATAAATTGTCCCAATTTAGTAACATTAAATCTCGATTCGTGCAATGTCACCAATTATGTTTTAAAATTCCTTGCAAATTCATCCCATTCTCTGCAAAACATAATTTTATCTAATTGCATAAAAATTTCCGATCACGGAATTGTAACTCTTTTGAAAGTATGCCCTAAAATAAAGGCTCTTACGATTTCGCATTGCAAAGGAATAAGAGGTATGGGATTCAAAAAATATTCTAATTCGTTAACCCATCTTATAGCCGATTCGTGTTGGTTTTCTTCAAAAGGAATAGTTGAAATATTTGGTGTCGAAGGTTTAGAATATTTGAATCTATCCAATGTAAGAGAGGTTCGTGTATTTGGTGGAGATACAAACACCAATGCTAAAAGCCTCAAGTTTTTAAACCTAAGTAATTGTAAGTATCTCCATGGTGCTTCCCTAACCGCGATGGTGCGAGGGTCGCCGTTATTAGAGGAATTGAATCTTGCCAATTATGATGGGATGACTTCTACAGAGTGCAATGAAATAGGTTTGAATTGTAAAAAGTTGAGGGTTTTAAATGCAAATGGTTGTATATACCTTGATGACACGGGCCTTCGGGATTTGGCTGCTTGTGATTGTCTTGAAATTCTTTATATTCGGGATTGTTCCGGATTAAATGAAAACGATGTCGAGATTTTTAATGTTTTGAGGCCCGATGTGGCAGTTCTGCGGGACGAATGTTTATCTTTCGGGCCAGATATCTCCGGTTCGTTTGGATAATTCTTTTGTTTGTTTATATAATTATTAAGAGCGCGTATTTCCAATTTCCATAGAAATTTGTGTAGTCTCTTGTTTTTGGCTTGTTTCTTTTTGCTTGCTTTTTTGAATGAATATGTATAATTGTTTTTTTGCTTGCTTAATGTGTATAATTGTTGTTGAAAACTTTTGCATGCATAATGTGTATAATTGCTTTTTTTTATTAAATGTAGATGGCTCTTTACCTCTCATCCATTGTTATACACATTAAGCAATTATACACATTTAATAAAAAAAAGCGTGCATCATATTTACTTCACTTTGTTGAGTTTGTGGTGACATTTTTGTGTGCGAAATCAACTTTCTTGGCCATCTTATTATTGTTGATGTTATCTTGCCACACAAACAAGTAAAATACAACTACGTAAGAAATATGCACGCTTGCATTACAAATGGTTGTGTCCAATGCATAGAAAAGAAAATTTTCATGTAGGAACTAGCTAAATTGTCTTGCTTGTCATCATTGTTTTCTCGTCGGGCTAGTTGTCCTCTCTTTCATGTGTTTTTCCAACGTCTAGGCTAAACGTGGGCGTTTTTCCAACGTCTAGCGCCTAGGCGGCCGCCTAAACCGATTTTTACAACATTGATATATACCATATTATCAAAAAATGAATTCCTAAAAATATTGAACCCTAGATCCGGACCTTACCCGCCAACCCGTTTGGCCGACTCTTGTTGGAGACGGGAGAGACATGGATGAGAAGTGAGAACCCTACTCTCCATTACTGTACGGACACACACACTCTCACTCTCTCTCTCTTAACAAAATTAAACAAAATTATGGCCCGTGGGCTTTGGAGAAAAAGTCGAGGCCCATCAAGTTCCAAACTTTGTAAACTTGGAGTGGAGTATACAGCAATCATTACTAAAGTCAAACCTCTCCTCCTCTGTTCTTCTCCGATCTTCAACCAGAAGAAGAAATAAAATTAAGTAGCGAGAACAATAACACCATTGCGGCCATGGCAGAAATAAACGGGGGAGCATTGCTGATTATCTTGGTGCTACATTTAGTAGCGTTGCATATGGTGGAAGCATTGCGCTTTGAGCTGGAACCAAGCCAAACAAAATGCATTTCCGAGGAGATAAAGATCAAGGACATATCTGTTGGAAAATACTTTGTTGTCGATGATACCTCCTCCTCCGATGCTCATCGTCTCAACGTCAGGGTATATGTTTGATTTTTTAATTAGAAATTGAAAATCAATCAATCATTTAGGTATCATAAGATAAAATCTGTAGTAATGAATATGATTGTGTGGTGATTAGTAGGTAACATCGCCATATGGAAATAAAAATGGACAATTCGCACATAATGTGCACTATGCTGATAACGTGGAGTCAGGAGACTTCGGTTTCACGGCCCTGGAGAACGGGAATTACATGACTTGTTTCTGGTCAGATGACCTGGCACCCGATGCCATCATAACTGTTGAGTTTCAGTGGAAAACTGGTGTCGCTGCCCGGGACTGGACCACTATTGCCAAGAAGGGACATATTGATGTGAGAAATATGCATTTCATTTTTAATTTTTAATTTTCAATTTGGTCTGTGTTCGTCACTTCGTAGAATATGGAATTGGAGCTGAGGAAGATGGAGGATACTGTCAAGTCCATACATGATGATATGTTGTATCTACGCGAAAGGTAATATTTTACTGGAATACTGTAACAATTTACAAGTATTTTACAATATTAATTCAGCGTGATTTCAAATTATTACTTATTACTTTATTATTACAAATATGCATTTAATTTGTAGGGAGCAAGAAATGCAAAATATAAATAGAAAGGTAAGCTCAAGGATGGCTTGGTTGAGTCTTTTATCACTTGTGATTATTCTCTCAGTTGTGGGGCTGCAGTGGTGGCATCTCAGAAATTTCTTTGAGAGAAAGAAGATCCTCTAATTCATACTAATAATTGCTTTTAATGAATTTTTCAGTCAATAAACCAAATCTTCCTTACTAATTAGTAGTATGAATCAGTTCATATCGATACTTCCAATTTTGTTAATTTTTTTATAGAGGTTTTCTTGAATTATGATAAACAACCCGCACTAATAACCCCGCACACAAGTGACACAACACGCATGAATATAAATGCTCTGCCTTGCCCCCGATGTTGGGCTTGTTTGTTCTTTCTGTAAATGGAAAGTAATTGATGGATTATTAATGATGAAATCAATTACATTAGGCAAATTAGTGTCAAATATATTGATGCGGGTAGAATGGGGGTTTTGAAGTGCGTGGTGCCTAATGTTATTGGGTTTTCTTTGCATTTTCTCCCTTCAATTTGTTTTCTTTTTCTTTCTATAGTTGATCAATTATTTAGTTAGTGGGTTATTTTCAAATAAACGCAGATAACGGGCTATGGGCTATAATTGAGAAGATGCATGTAAATTTATAAATGCAATATATTTCATATGTTATGAGAGAAAAATTAAGAGAGAAAAAAAAGAAAAATATCACAAACGAAGTGATTCTCCAAAAAAAAAAAAAAAAAATTAAGGGTTTGTTTGAATGCAAAAGAACTTCAAGTATTATCTAGATTACGAAAGAAATTCGGAATTGTTACTAAAAACATGTTTGGATCTAGTCTAGGAAATACAAGAATCATTTTTCGGTTAGGATTTTTTAGGAATTTTGTATACAATTTTTGTGAAAAAAAAAACTGAACCTTTTGGTCAGTTTTTTTTTCTGGAAACTCACGGATCCTCTTTTTCTCTTCCTTTTTTACCTTTCTCTCTCTTCTTTATTACCATTTTTGCCTGTTTCTTATACAGGCTTTTCTCTCTCTCTCCCTCTCTCTCTCTCTCCATTGTAATGTCCTTCTTTCTTTCATGGCCCTTTCATTGGACCTTCTCTCTCATGTCCAGGTGTGTGTATTTTCTTAAAAATACTTTTTTTTAATGGAATACCATGTTTTAATAGATGCAAGTAGGTTTATTTGTGGTTTAAAGGTATCAATAGTTGTATTTTTTTTCAATTTGATAGCTGTTTCAACGAGAAAAGATGTTTGATAATTTATTTTTGAGTAAAAAATTAAGATAGCAAATACTTCATGAAAAAAGTTAAAATGGTAGATAATTTATTATCATTTGAATGCATCTTGCACATATATTGACTAAAATATATGATTTGAGATTTCATTTTTATTTCTTTCTGAAAAGAGATGAAAACTATTATGAGATTTGTAATTTGTGGGTGTTCTTTTACATGATTTTATTTGACTAAACTATATAATTTGTATCATACAGCAGGAGATCTCTTATTATTTTTCTATCTCTACTTTTTATGTTGGCTTTATATTTCAAATGGACAAATTAAACATACAGATAGTACATGATATATTAATTTATTGTTAAGTTATGTAAATATTTGTTATCGACATATTATTTGTTATTTCATTTATAATGAGTTAATGTCTGTCCTCGAGAGATGAGCCTTCGTGATGATAAATTCCTCGAACATACATCCAAACTTGTCACACATATAATATCCTAGACCTGTCTCATCTTATAGGTATATTTTGCAATCCTAGTCCCTACAAATGGGCTAATCCTAAACCATAAATTTCTTGCACATCCAAACAAGCCCTAAAAAGTAATCAGCGTTGAAAACAAACTCATGCTTATCGCTGATTGCATCTATTTATTACAAAGGAATTGTTTATCACTTGTATATAATAAAACAACATAAACTTTTCAGCCTTTCTGTGTTATTTTCTCTCTTTCTGTGTCTATATTTCACTTTTATATCCATCTCTAAGAACAAACCCCACAAATAATCTTTCTACAATAAAATCAAAATTCTAAGATCTCAACAAATTATTGGTATCAGAGTTGCAGTTATCGTGTTTTGTAAAAGTCGAAAAAGAAAAACACCGAGACAACCCAAAGAGATATATTTAGACTCATACAAAATTCACAACTCATTTTCGATTTATCGAATTCACAAAGTTCTCCCACACATTTAAAAAGCCATGAAATCTCTATTTTCTTGTAGTGTCAATCAAAAAGAAAAAATAACAAACACAAAGCATCAACTGCTAGAAGTGTGATACCTTCTCTCTCTTCGTACGGAAAGAGAAAAAAGATTCATGTTGATCATCATGACTTTGTTTTAAATTTAATAAAAAAAATCTCCTTATTCTAATAGAAGGTTTATTTTTTTCACTGATTTTGATAAACTCAAATTTATTATCTTGTTTCAAATTATATATTTTCCGAAAAATTAGGACCTCAAAGTTTTTATGGCCTAAGATCTCTAGGAACCAATGTTATAGAAATCGCTCGGCGCTCGCTAGTCGGCATAGAATCATCAAGCGCCAATGATGATTAATCGCGAATCTTGACGGATCTCGACGGATTTTATTTTTTTACATATTTAATACCAAAATTAATTAAAAAAAATACAAATCACAATTTTTTTAAAAAGTCTCGAATAAAATTCAACTAAAAAATACACTACATCACATAACCTTAAATGATAATTTAAAGAACGTAAAAAATATCTAAATAACTAATAAAATATCACAAAACACAAAATTCACAAAATAAGAAACACTAATTTGAATCACAAAATCAAATTCTTGTAAAAAAATGAAAAAAAAGAATGAAAGGCTAACAAAAACTTTTAAAAATCTGAAAATTTTAGCTCAAAAAAATTTCGGCCAAAAAAAAAACTTGTCAAAATCCGTTTAGCGGGCGCTCGACGGGTTTGGCGGGCGCTTGGCGGATTCTTGGCGGAAATCCGGCAAGCATAAAAATTCAAGGAGTTATCGAGACGGCAAACCATCAACTAGCGATTAGTCGGTGAATAATCGGCCGTCAAGACCGATTTCTGGAACACTACTAAAAATACGTGATCGCGTGGCTATTAGTGGAAAATAAGGATTTAATAAAATGTACTTTATCATGAATAACTCTTTTCTTTTGGTTTTAGATAATTCTCTAGATCATTTCTAAGCAAATTCGTGAGTCGCAAAGTATAAGTTGTGCTTGCGAGAAGAATCAATAAAATGCCGGTTTAAATTGTTATGTGTTGGATGGAATTACTACGAGAAAATATGAAAATATATTAATACTAGCTCTACCCCGCGCCATTGCACGGGGCAGTTTGATTTGTTTTTTTTTTTTATGATTGTGTTTGTTTCTGTAGTTAATTTTGCACCGATCAATGGTTGATATTGCACCGATCAATGATCAATGGTTGATATTGCGGCGATGGTTCGTTCAAAGCATCAATGTTTTTAGAACACATTAAAGGCCAGAGAAAAGCAGAAGAGTTCGAGAACGCTTGTTTTTGTTTTTTGTTGGGTGTACTTTTGTTTTTGTTCTTGGCATTAATCATCTGTTACACTCAAAACATCTTTTTTTTTGTGGTAATTTTATTTGCGAATTGGCATTCAACAACAATTACTCATATTTTTCCACATGAATAAAAAAGAAGATAACAATATATTTGGAAAAAAATATCATCGTTTAGAAAGCGCACATTTTATCTTTATTGTTTCGGGCTTTGTATATAGTTCGCAACATGAACAAATCATAAAGTATTTTTAAGAAATTAAGAAGCATCCTGCCATCATTGCTACTATTGTGCGAATATTGAATATTGGCTCAAAATTTTAGCCATGAGCAAATGATAAAATTTTCGACATGAATTAAAAGTCAGAGATACAATATATAAAGCGAGAAACTAAGAAAAACAAAACCTTAGGCGAAAAATCCCGAGACAAGGCCCGTTCGAGAACGGATCACCTCAGCACGAAGATCTCACCCAAGATCCTGATGCGTGCGAGGGCAACCGATCTCGATATCCTGCCCAATCTCCCCGATGCCATTTCCTACAATTCAACACAATTTCAGTTTTGCGCATTTATTTCGAAAATTAAATATAAATAATTTTTGCGAGCATTTCGCGCCTTTGTCGCATCCTTTCACGTTTCTTGAATTACTGAAATTTCGAAAACCCCCAATATTAAACCCTAATTAGTGGGGTAAACCTCTAATTAACCCTGAAATATACCCCTATAATTTTTCGAAATATCAAATATGCCCCTACAATTTCAAGAAATATCAAATATACCCCTGCCGTTTCTGAAAATATGGAAGGCAAGTTATACACTCCTATAATGTCTGAAATTATCAAATACAAAACCAAGCAATAATCGATTTCACTTCGCATGCAAACATCAATGAGAATAAAAAATATCTTTTTTATAAATTAAATTTAAATTACAATTCGGAAAATCTCGAATTAAATTTTTTTTATTTTATTTGGATGACTTCGGAATTATCGTCAAGGAGGAGAGGGATTTTTTTGAATAAATAAATAAATAAATGAGTAAGATAAGTACCGCGGGGTCGGAAAGAGAGATCATACGATCTTGGGAGTTGGAGGCAGGGTGGAGCTCTGAGATGACGACATCTGTCCCGGTCTCGTTCTTGCTATTCTTCACCGCATGGCCGGCTTTGCTGATAATGCTGCTGACTTTGTCGTTCGTGCTGCGCAATGAACACGACATTTATTGACACGATATTTATTATGTTATATTATGCAATGTAGATAAAATTATTGGTATTGCCTTGATAAATGAGAAGAATTGTGCGCAATGACTGGCAACGATAAGAAAATTGATTCCTCCAGACAATGATCACTTTTCGATCACAACCTAAAATCAACCAAAAAAAGGAATTTGAAGTCTAGTAGACAAAATAACAAATAAACCATTCCTAATTGTTTTTTCAGACAATAGTGTGACGGAAAAATGAAGAACTAAAAGCCCTACTTCGAACATAAATACCCAAATCCTGAAATCCCCAAATCGAGATAAGAAATCAGAAAGACAAACCTGATTAGTGTTTTTCTCGCAAATTGTACCGGAATTGATTCTTATGAGGGTATGCTCCGTTCGTTCAGCAGTGGCAGAAGCAAGCGAGAAAGGAGCAGAAGTGGCGCGGCTGTTGCCATGGCCGTCGGATTCGTTGTCGCTTGTTGTGGCCAGCGTTTCGTACATCTTTTCGACGCTAGGTTTTCGCAGTGATTCGTCCTTTGAACCAGTGGACGAATCAATCAAGAAAGGAGCAGAAGGTGGTGCGGCTACTGACATTGCCATCGGCTTCGTCGCCGCTCGTCATGGTCGCCGTTTCGTACCTTTTTTCGCGCTAGGGTTTCACGGCGATTCACCCTTTTTTTTTCTTCTTTTTCCTTTCATGTGATCCATGGATAATAGTATGTTACGGTCTATGAAAACCAAGTCCATTCAAATTGTGACCGTCCGATCTTGATCGAACGGCCCAAAATCAAAGGGCGACGTGGCCGAATGCATGAACAGCAAAAACGGTTGCATTATATATTAATTTAAACTAGCTTTAGACCCGCGCGATTGCGCGGAGCACCTTTTTTGTGTTGCTTTGTTTTTTTTTATTTTAGATGATAAGTTTTGTTCTATTGTTAGTCATTTTTTTTAGCTCGGTGTTTTGTTTTGTTTGTGTTGTCAACACGGATGCGGGACTACAATGAATGTTAAAATGAAAAAAATATTCCGTCATGATCATGATGGGGGGTCTATAGTTTTAATGGATTCAAATTGTTACAAATTAGCCAGATTATAACATCACTATGTATGGAATCAGTTAAAATGATAATTGAACATTGCTACTTTCTCCTGCTCTTCCTTCGGGGCCGGGACCGCAAAACCCTAAAACAAGAGATACACAAAATATAATCATATAATATATTAAAAAAATTTAAAATAATTGTCTTTGGAGAGTGATTTTAAAATTTTACCTTGAAGCCCAAATTTGTTGTCAAGGCAATTGGGCCAATCTGTCTTCATTTCTTTCAAAGGAGCACGGTCATGAGGCCTACAAGAAAAAGATTAATTAAAATTGATTAACCATAAAAATCAAAGCTACAAAGAATTAAGAGGTAATTAGATATAATTAGTTTAATTAATTTACCTCTTTGGTCCAGAGATGTAGGGTTCTACAGAAGAAAGGTCCAGTCCTAGGTAAGACAAATGTGCCATCTCTCGTTGAAATTGATCAAATAATTGAAAATATCAAATAATCTAATTAGCATTTTATATAATATAAAAAATGGTAGCGATTAAGATAAGATAAAAGAAACATATATTACCTCATTCTAGTCCACAAACATATTGTTTGCCCTCTAATACGGGGGTTGAATTGAAAAAGAAAAGTTATAATTTCAAGTTTCGATCATTTTTGGAAATATAGGGGCTGAATTGAAAAATTGAGGGCTAATTACAGTTTCATTGCGGCGACAGTCAATTTGCGGTACGGGAGAGTAACTTTATCCACAGAGAAGAAACCCATGATGACACCATATTCAGGGGGCATGTTCACAATTGTCGCCATATCCGCTAGTGATAACTGACACACTTCTTCCCCATAAGATTTGAGTCACAGTCAAAACCAAGTCCTTGTGGTGACTCCATTTTACAATTTTTCGTTCCATTCGAAACCCAACTCGCCAGGCAGAACCATGCTCATTGGCTGCGATATTCAATAAAAACAAATTATCAATAGTATATTAAATAATTCACAGAGGTATATTTGTAATTATGCATAAAATTAAATATACCTGGCCAAGCATCGTAGCTTCGGCTTCGATACCGGGCAGAATCATGCTCATTGGTTGCCAAATTAAATAAAAACAAATTACGCAATACTATATTAAATATTTCTCAGGGGTATATTTGTCATTATGCATACAATTAAATATACCTGGCCAAGCAGAGCAGCTTCGGCTTCGATACCAGGCAGAACCATGCGCATTGGCTGCCAAATTAAATAAATACAAATTACTCAATATTATATTAAATACTTCACAGGGGTATATTTGTAATTATGCATAAAATTAAATATACCTGGCCAAGCATAGCAGCTTCGGCTTCGATACTGGCATAACCATTCTCATTGTCTGCCAAATTAAATAAAAACAAATGATTCAATATTATATCAAATATTTCACAAGGGTATATTTGTAATTATGCATAAGATTAAATATACTTGGCCATGTATTCCTGAAAAATATATATGTTTTTGGAAAACAATTAAACAACACTTGAAATTATTTCGACAATAAAAAAATCAATAAATTATAAGAAAAAACAACTAATGATAGCATTTAAAAAATAATAATTTTTATACATAAAAAAAAAAATCTTTAAACCCTAATTTTTTATTTATTCAAGAATTAATATAAAATGAGAAATTCTTGAAGAAAAATATCAAACATATTCTTGAAAATGAGAAAGGTTTATAAACTGAAGTTCTATGAAATAGCGCAATCTAGAATTCAAATTCGAGATGATAACTAATGAAGAAAATACAAACCTGATCACGCCGAAAAACCTTGACGATCAGTTTTTCCTGCGATTTCAATCGATATAGTTAATCTGTGCAATTTAAATAGAATTTCAGTAATAAATTATGTGCAGGAAAAGCGTCCATGGAAAAATTTAGTTCCATGTCCCACATAGGGTTTCTCGATCCAGGAAACATCCAATTGTATTATTCACAAAATCGGCTAATTAAATTAACAAAAAACAATGTTAAAAAACCATAATTAAGGTATAAATAAAATAGAAATTTACCTAAACTCCCTTTGTTCACCATAAGTTAATATCGCATGAGAATGAGATGTCCCATTTCAATTTGCGTTCTCGAACTGAGATGAAAAAAATCTTGAAAATTGAAACAAATTAAGCACATAAATGATGAATTTTTCATTTTCATTTAAAAAAAAAATCGCTTCTTACTCATTGAAATAGTGTGTAGGGTTAGGTTGCGAAAATGTCGTCCAGCACCTGCCGAAATCTGTACCTGCAACTCACGTCGCCTGATCGCCATCGTTTTGAGCGAGCTCACGTCGCCTAATCGCCATCGTTTTAAGCAAAGAGGACATAATCAACGCCGAAAAGAATAGTCGTACTCGTCGAACTCCGAACAGCCACCTTTAGGGTTTCGTCGGCAGAGCTTCGTCGTCGAGCTGGGAAGCGCGACGCGTCTTCCATACCGGCGACCTTCGTGCTCAGCCGTCGTAGCGACCGTCTGGCCCCACTTTTCATGGCTTCACCTTCGTTTTCGCCACCTAGGGTACGCTCGAGAAAATGTGAAGAGAGAAGAGAGAGGGGGGGGGGGGGGGGGGGGGGGGGTGTGTGTGTTATGCATGAGCAGTGCTTTTCGTTGCATGGACTCGGTGTACGTGCTCCATTTGAAGGTACTCAACACTGGTCCACGAAAAACGGGTCCATTCAAATGTAGATCGTCGGATCTCGATCGGACGGCCCAGCATAACTTGGCGACATGGAGCAATATGGAGAGGCGGCATCAGTAGCATTAGAGTAATTATAATGTGTCATGATTGATCAAGATCTCAAAGCATGGATTAAAAAAACAAATACTCATATTTGATAATTATTCAAATCCGGTTAATACCCAGATCTGCCTAATAACTCAAATATCATGTTGATCTCTCAAGCCCAATTTTACTTATTAAAAGAAAATAAATACTGAAGTCATGTACCTGGATAGGTAAAATAGGGTTATATTCTTTTTATTCAGATTTGGATATTTTTCGAACAAGGAATCCGGTTTGTCTCGGATATTGGAAAATGAAACATAATTTATATTCATATTACTTTGATAATATATACAATGCATGTGCTTATGAATCACAATATAGAAAATAAAACATTTTTTGAATTTCACGTCTCCCTGCATTAAAGATTGCTGAACACAGAACAAATAAATAATATCAACAAATTGAAAGAAATCCACCAGCTTGACAGCTGTAATATTGTTTTTTTTTTTTTTTGATTAAAACCCGTAGGTATACACAGCTGTAATATTGTTGGTGCAAAATTAAATAAAAGAAAGCACAAAAAAAATATAAGTCAGCAAAAATGCAGGAGTTGTCTCTTGGCTCTTTCCTGGAAACTTACGGAAGTCAAGACAATACTTCAATGGCTATTTAATTCCTTCGTGCAAACAAGCAAGTTGATTTAAATTTAAATTATTGCTTGATTCCGATTCGTGATGGTGCAAGTGAAATCCACCCAGCACCCAGCACCCAGCTGGCCGCCGATGCATGATTTTGGGATTTCGAGAAAACACACACGAGTGAGTACCAGTTTTGCCTGGCCGTGTTAGTTGCTCCTCCGACAGATCTACTGCTTGTAATTAATTTTAGATGTACATACAAGACAAAACTTTTGCAAGATTTTCAATTTCTATTGCCAATGAGCTAATGTTAATGTTAGTAAATAATTCATCAACTATTAATCGACTATTGGAGTTCAAAAAACATAAATAATTTAGCATACAACTTTAAATAAAAAAAAAATGAAAATAGTTAAATATTAGTTAGTGAAATACTCAATAATTCTAATTTATTGTTATATTAGTCATGATAGCTTTATCGATATAAAATATTCAATTTCTCTTAACGGGCAAATTATCCATCCCAATAAAAGATTGGAACGGTGAAACACAATATTTTCTCTCTATATATTTTTTGTTATATACAATATACTCATATGTTACCGAAAACATCAACATCTCGCAAATTCAATTTTAATGTTATTGAAACTTTCAAACAAGTTGCTTTTATCACCTTCACAAATTTAAACCAAATGAAATAATTTCTGCTCCGTAGTATTTATGATTCTTTGAACCATTCATATGTAGTTTTTCTGTTGATAAATGTGCAAAACTTGGGGCACTACAAATTCATGACACGGCTTACATGCAATTACTAACAGTTCAGTGTAATTAATTTGAAAAAATAAACAATGAAATGAATAAAATAAAATAAAATAAATGCACACCTCATTCTGTAATTTTTAAGAATATATCCTTGATCCCGATTGCAAGTTGTATCACACATGTAATTTCCATTCTTTTTTTTCTTAAAACAATATTTCCCCCTCACTCTGTACCTCTTATATAAAAGCCTCGTATAAGTCACAACTTGGTACAAGAAACCAAACTAATTTTCTTAATTTGCTCCATCCCTAATTATATCAAAGTCAATTTTGTCAAATTCATTGGCATGGAGAAGTCATCAAACAATACGGCTCTCTCATTTTTGGAACCAGTTGGTTTCCTCCTATTACTAAACTTTCTCATTATACCCCTTCATAAACTCCTCTCTAATTCCATCAGCTCGTATTCTTCAAACCACAGAGGAAATAGAAGAAATAGAAGATGCAGCAGGCCAGAAGAACAGGCATTCAAAATAGAAGAAGTAGAAGCGATAATGAGCAAAATGAATATCAGATTAAGTACAGAGGACGAACAAACGAAGAACGAAACAACGTGTGTTCATGAGATCTCGACATTGTTTGAGGAGAACGAGCCCAGCTTAGAAGAAGCAAAGGAAGCATTCCACGTGTTTGATGAGAACAGAGATGGCTTCATTGATGCGGGAGAGTTGCAGAGAGTTCTTTCGAAGACAGGCTTTATAGAAGAAGGATCAATGGAGGTACGAGAATTTCAGGAAATGATCAAGGCTTGTGATAGAAATAATGACGGGAAGATAGATTTCTTGGAATTTGTGGAATTTTTGGAAGGCAGCTTTTGCTGATTATATTTTCCTTTTTCTGAAGGCAACAGATTAATTGCGTGTATCTTTAAAAGAAAATGGATTAAATTTCTCTTCGGGGCCGTTTGTCAAACGAAATTAGTAGAATGAAATTGGATTATAAGGTGGAGGAGTAAAAAGTTCTGGATTTTGGTGAAAAGTTATGTAATAAATGATCTCAAAAACACGTTATTTGGACTCCCTAGAGCATAAAAAGATTATTATGAATCGAAAATCAAACATTCTTTGTGTTTGTACAATTTGATGAAAAGTTACATAATAGATGATTCGATTGAAACAATCTCATAAACACGTTATTTAGACTCCCCAGAGCATGAAAAGATTATTACGAATCGAAAAGCAAACCTTATTCGTGTTTGTACAATTTGGTGAAAGATACGAAATAAATGATTCGATTGAAACAATCTCAAAAACATGTTATTTCGACTCCTAAAATCATAAAAAGAATGCTATGAATCGAAAAACAAACTTTCGTAGTGTTTGTACAATGTGGTGATAAGTTACTTAATAAATGATTCGATTGAAACAATCTCAAAAACACGTTATTTGGACTCCCCAAAGCATAAAAAGATTATTATGAATCGAAAAGCAAACATTCTTTGTGTTTGTACAATTTGGTGAAAAGATATGAAATAAATGATTCGATTGAAATAATCTCAAAAACATGTTATTTTGACTCCTAAAAGCATAAAAAATGCTATGAATCGAAAAACAAACTTCCGTAGTGTTTGTACAATATGGTGAAAAGTTACGTAATAAATTATTCAATTGAAACAATCTCAAAAACAGGTTATTTGGACTCCCCAGACCATAAAAAGATTATTATGAATCGAAAAACAAACTTTCTTAATGTTTGTACAATTTGGCGAAAAGTTATGTAACAAATGATCTCAAAAATACGTTATTTGGACTCCTCGAAGCATAAGAAGAATCCTATGAATCGAAAAACAAACTTTCGTAGTGTTTGTACAATCTGGTGAAAAGTTACAATCTGGTGAAAAGTTACGGTCTTAGGGAGTCCAAATAATGTATTTTTTGGATCGTTTGTTTTGAATCCTTTACTACAAAAAAAATTTCCCCCAGTTGGACGAACAATACGAAATTCAATTTTTCGCGACAGACGATTTAAACAATCTATTTTTGTCAAGGAGAGTTCAAATAACATGTTTTGAGGTCATTTGTATCGATTCTTTTACTCCAAAAGTTTTTACCAAATTGTACAAATACTACGAAAGTTTGTTTTGAAGATCGTTTGGATCCAATTTTTCAGTATAAATGTTTTCACCAAATTGTACAAATAACGTGTTTCTTAGATCGTTTGTTTTGAATATTTCATTTTTGAATACAAACCAAATGCCGTGGTCACAACTGCTTCTAGACAATAGTCAGAAAATTTCATTTGATCCACTAAATTTTATGAAAGATGTGATTGTCGGTATACGGAAGAGTTCCAAACCTAACAAAGATTAACACAACATGGTTTAGTCATTTAAAATGTACTCGTAACGAGTAGGGTTTTAGTTCTTCATACTTGAGTTGATCATGGATCGTTTTGCATGCGTAACACAATGCTTTGATGTGGTATTCCGCCATATGTATAAAGTGGCCAAAAGGATCATTGTTGGGTATTGTCCGAAACACGACAATCGATTTGAGTTACCAAGATAGGAATCGTTACTTTCGTGAGAAAGAGATATCCCTTAGGTCTGTCCATGAATCGATTAACGAAATTTTTGCGCAATGTCAATGATATTAAGAGTTAATATCGATTGTATTTGTTAATTAGGTTTGGTATCTAGAAAAAGATAGTCGATCAAAATATAAGGATGACAACCACCATGCCTTTTGATTGACGAATATGGCTAACAAGAGGACTAGTAACCACTATATGAGATAGGAATAATTATCAAAATCATATTTCGATTCAACATGGGTAGCTATGATGGAGTGACTAGATCCCGCTCATAAGCTTGTGAGGCTTAACCAATCCTTACTGCCATCATTAAACGAACCTACACGGTTACATGACGAGTTATACTATGTCGGGTTTGATTGTTAATGTTTCGGCACATATTATTTGTTTAGCTTAGGCGTATATGATATGTGAAGCTAAATTATCTAAATATCGTGTATACGAGATATGCATGAGTACCTTTTTGTTAGATCTGAAACTGAGTGGGAGACTGAAGGAAATACAATTTTGAATCAACAGTAAAAGTGTACATATAAGGATATATGAACATGAATTTTCATGGATTTAATTAAGTGCATAATAGTATGATGCAAAGTAAAGTTTCAGAGAGCCTTCCGTTAGGACAGAAGCTAGTCTTCGTTCGAACGGAACACTTCGAGTATAATAAATTGTTTATACAACTCCAGACAGAGAAGGTTCCATTCGAACGGACATATAGCTCCGTTTGAATGGAGTGCTTCGTATGTTATCTGGAATAAAACAATGTGGAAACTGTGAATGCTCTGTTCGAACGGACACACGTGCTCAGTTCGAATGGACTGTTCGCAGAATGTGTGTATTGGATATACACAACCTTTGACCCATTCCTTATCCTATTTAAGTATAAATAGGATGTCTCTCTCCTCAATAGTGTTGATTCATAAGTTGAATCCTGAGATTCATTCTAACAAGGGTGTCTAATAGTTGGAACCAGAGAAAGAGAGAAAGAGGAGAAAAGGTGTTTTCACCACTAGGGAACGTGATTGATCGAATCAAGCAAGTTTACATACGCTTCGTCTATGCAGTTGCATGTGTGACCGAGAGACTACAACTCGCAGTGGATACGAGTAGAGGAACCAAAGTTTGGGTTCTCGTATGTGATTGGGTCGAGAATTAGGGTTTCACCGAAATCGTTACGGTTTACCCACAAGGAGAAGAACGAGTCTGACGGAGTTGAGACGAGAATGAGGCGCGTGAGATGGAAGGCAAATCACAATGGTGTCGAGTCATATGGTATGAGACGCACGCGTTGCCGGAGTGGAAAGCACGATGAAGACGATGGAAGATAGCAACCAACCCTTTGTCCACCATCAATTTGGTGCGGTATGGTTGTATATTACTTCTTCCATGATTCGCACACTCGGAATCGATGATGAGGTCCTCGGAATTATGGAAAGGGCTTCGTGTCCCTCATCCGCTGCGCAGGGCACGGGGACGGCGATTCTCAGGTGTTTGACTCAAGTTCATCAACTTTTAACGAATTCGGGTCAACTTTCATCGGTCCAATGTTTATTTCAAGGACTCAATACTAATTCGAGATATATTCTGCTCTCATTAGATCTAGAGATAAATAGCATTCAATTCAAAACTTGTCCAACTCAAGTACGTCTCTAAGAAGGTATTCGAACAATGAAAATCTCATTTTCTTCGGGATTATGGAAAACGAAGAACAATCACAAATCGAGCTAATAGAAGGGAATAGAAGCAAACCGAGCACCAAAAAGACGAACGAAGACCAAGATGAAAGTAGCTAATGTGGTTGGGCCAATTCCACCTCTCTTCCGTGTACGGTTTGCCGACGAAATCGCCCATCACCCGTTGCTTGTCTAGTTTTAGGGCTTGCCTTGCGCACGAGAGAGAGAGAGAGAGAGAGAGAGAGAGAGAGAGAGAGAGAGAGTACAAGTTGAAAACTCCACATCGAACGGCTCTAATGCATGAGATCAAACGGGCACGAAAGGAGAAGCATGGAAGAATAGGAAAAAGACCCAATATTTAAGAATATATCTATTTTGATATATTGATAAACAATTTTGTTGTCATTTTAAGTAAAGAAATTGAACTGCTTTATTTCTTTATTTGTTTTTCTCCATTTTTATTATTAACACTCAATGTCTAAAATATATACATCCAATTATTACCAAAAAAATATCGCGGTCTAAACTTCAAAAAAAAATAGGAATAATAAATAAACCAAAAATTGTAAGTTATTATCAATTATCAATTCACTTCTAAAAGACAAAAAATATATATACCAAATATATAAAATCTAATCTTCTTCTTGGGCCTCCTTTTTAGCATCTACATCCTACAAATATATCAAATTCAAATTTATCTCACATTTTATATTTTCAAAATATCCTTCTACCAATCAAAAAAGATTTACCATTTTTTGGAATGTTCTCAGGGTTATCACAATCAAATCCCTGAACCTGCAAAAAACATTCAGGGCATTTTTGTAATTTTGACATAACAAGGGGATTTTTTGTAATTTTGACATACCTGACTAGAAATGAGTACTTTCTGATATTCCTTCGGTGTTAAATGGAATACTCAATCCGTCCGAACTCACCAGTACGAATTGCGTAGAATATCCAGTCGGTACTTTTATCTTCAAAAAATAAATAATTAAATTTTAAAATTAAATTAAACTAATATATATATATATATATATATATATATATATATATATATATATATATATATATAAAGAAAAGGCATACGGTGAGTTCAGAAGAATAATTCTCTTCGAGGATGACTTTTTTGGTACGGTCAAGTTCCGCTTGGTATGCACATTTTTGC
This sequence comes from Luzula sylvatica, assembly GCA_946800325.1. NCBI lineage: Eukaryota > Viridiplantae > Streptophyta > Magnoliopsida > Poales > Juncaceae > Luzula > Luzula sylvatica. The sequence goes on from OX326960.1 coordinate 70,437,696, forward strand.
ACGTATAAAATCGTATATTCCCAATCATCCGCGAAGTCCCCCTGCATAATATTATTTCATAATTATAAATTTATATTTTAAAAATGTCAAAATAAGCGTATTAAAAGGTTACCAATGTATATACTTCAAATCTAGCACGTCCTGACGAAACATACGTATCCAGAACGCTCTCCATATCTGGTTCTATATATGATATAAATTATTATAAATTAAATAAATAAATAAATATATAATATATTTATTATAATAATAATAATGTACTCACCAACAGTGATTTTGAGTTGATTGTTAGCAAATTGCCTCACCAAATCACCCTGAAATTTCAAAACAAATCAGATAAAATGGAGGGGCATATTTGAAATATAAGAATAATGCAGGGACTATTTTTCAAAAATTACATGAAGGCCGTTATCGTCTATAGGAGTGCAATCGATGGCTAATACCGAGCCTACATCATCCGCGGTTATGTAATAATCTGGTAATGTTGCTCCTGAATATACCATTTTATTCAATTATTATACCCTTTTTTTAATTTTTACTTCCCACGCATTCATAATCAAATATACGTTTACCTTCTATCGAGTGGCCTTCTCCGTTTTTAAAATACCGCACCCACTACAAATTCAATTAGTTGCAGTGTAAATTTACATATTGGCCCTTCTGTTAGAGAAGATGATGGAGGTCTCCGGTTCTCAGGTACTGGAGAAGAGCTAAGGCGGACTTATTCTGTTTCAAATATTCTGGATCGTATGGGCTGGAAAGTATTCTATTTTATATTTGGGCTTTTGTTTATTTCTTTGTAAAAGCCTATTGTATAAAGGCTGTGAATGATATAAAGCCTAAGGGCAGTTTAGTAATTCTGTATTGGTTAGTTAGTAACAGAATTAGTTAGAGGGTAATTAAGTAATTTCATGAAGGATTAGAATCATGAATTAGGCATGATTAAGGTACTATAAGTAGAGGCATAATCATTGTAAAAGATAATTAAGCAATTCAATTAATCAATCTTCTTCTTCTTAATCAGTAATCAATTGAATCTAATTACTTTAACATGGTATCAATGATTAAACACATCTAACACACTTCCGCAAACAACTCTCTTCTATTTTTCCGGTACCAGTCTATTCTGTACCGGTTCAGTACCAATTGTTGGTACCAAATCAACATTTCATCTCTCGTCCAACAAATTATATCCCATCTCCATTAAACTCGATCAATCGAATTTTCTTCTCTGGAAATCGCAGATTCTCCCAGTCTTACGTGGACACAATTTAATGAAATATCTTGAAAAACCGGCGAATTATGATCCTACACAGCAAATCACTCCAACAGATCAATCTCTTCTCGATTATCAACAACAAGATCAACTCATTTTGGGTTGGATTCTCAATTCTCTTACAGAAAAAGCTCTCTCTCAAGTTATTCATTGTCACACCTCCTATGCGGTTTGGCAATGTCTTCTCAATACCTACTCAACCTACTCATTTGCTCATGCGCATGACCTTCGGTCCAAGCTTCAGAACATCAAGCGGGGCGACTCCTCTTGCAGTGAATTTTTTCATCGAATTAAAACTCTCGCAGATCAATTGGACTTTATTGATTGTCCGGTCTCAGACGATGATCTTGCCATGACTACCTTGCGCGGTTTAGGACCGGAATTTCGCCAATCGGTTCTTGCTATTACCTCCGGTTCGACGAAACCTTCATTCTCGCACATTCAAGGTATCATTCTTGGCCATGAATCGATCTTATCTAATGATACAAGTGTTGATCATGCTTCAGCACTTCTCTCTCACTCTAACAAGTCACCTCTTCTCCCATCTCCTCCTCCTTCTTCATCAAGACCCGATCTTTACTCTTCTAAACCAAAACCATGGAAGAAATATCCACCTAAACATAGTATCATTTGCAATTACTGCCATAAACCAGACCATCACATCCAAGCATGCTGGAATCGTGATCCCTCTCTGAGGCCAGCTCGACCTCAATTCTCTTCCCCAAATCCACGACCAACAGCTTATTACTCCGCTCCACCAACGTACATTAATCCACCTGCTCCTCACAATGCTCAAGAATGGTTTTTAGATTCTGGAGCAAGTCATCACATTACTCCGGACTTCAACAACCTTCAATCCTCCGCCTCTTATACTGGAGCAGAACATCTCATTGTTGGAAACGGCCAAGGTTTGCATATTAATCATATTGGATCTTCTTCTTTACACTCTTCTAACTATAATCTTCATCTCTCTAATGTCTTACATGTACCACAAATAACAAAACAACTTCTCAGTATTAATCAACTTACTCTTGATAATAATATAAGCATTGAATTCTTACCTAATATTTGTCTTATCAAGGATCGAAGCACCAACAAAATTCTTCACAGCATTCGACCAATTAATGGCCTTTTCTCTCTATCCAGTGAACTAAAGTCGCCTACTGCTCTCACTGCTCAAGCTTCTTCCTCTCTTTGGCATCAAAGATTATGTCATCCATCTTTTGATGTTCTTAGATTATTAGCTAGCCAGAATAAAATTTCTTTTTCAAATAAAACTTTTTCTATGTGTCATGAATGCTGTAAGGCAAAAGCCAAGAAATTATCGTTTAATTCAAGTGATTTTCATGCATGTCAAGCTCTTGAACTCATTCACTGTGATCTTTGGGGGCCTGCTCCTGTTACTTCATCTCAGGGGTTCCGATACTATATTATTTTTGTGGATCATTATTCTAAATTCACATGGATATATTTTCTATCCTGCAAAACTCAAGTACCCGCAATTTTTTCCAAATTCAAAGCCATGGCAGAGACAAGTCTCTCCACCAAAATCAAAACCATACAAACTGATGGGGGTTCTGAATTTAAGTTTCTTCAGAAGGATTATCTGGGCATTTCACTCCATCTTTCTTGTCCATATTCTCCTGAACAAAATGGTTGTTCTGAGAGAAAACATCGTCACATTACTTAACTGGGGTTAGATGTTCTAGCTCAATCTAATCTTCCATCCTGCTACTGGCCGGATATCTTTCAAAGCACAGTATACTCCATCAATCGAATACCTCCTCTCACTCATCCTCAACTCTCTCCATATGAAATCCTCTACAAACGATCACCTGATTATACACATTTTAAAGCTATTGGATGCTTATGCTTCCCTTACCTACGACCCTTTGTGTTGGGAATTCACCCGACCCCGGGCCCGCGCAGCGGATATGAAGGCCCGGTCCGGTTCCCTAAATCCAAGATCACGCCATGACTTCGAGAGTACGATGCAAAGTAGGATAGACGATTACCAGCGTGAAATTGATCACGCACGACGGGTTGATCGCTCACATTCTTTTCTTCCTTCGGTGTCACGTTGGTGACTAGCCCGTACATCCCATACCGCACGTCTCCCACCATCTTGACACGCCTCGGGTTGTCTTCGTGCGTTCCATGCCCGCATGCTTCCACAGCCCGTTACTCGATTCGCTCGTTTCGTCTCCGGCAGATTTCGTTCCTCCGAATCGATCACATCCGAAAGAGCCCCAGATGTTGCTCCTCTACTTGTATCCACCTTGACTCGTAAGACGTCGGTCGCGGGTACAACTGCCTAGACGAAGCACCGGCGAACTTGCTCGATTGATTGATTCTCTTCTCCGGAAAAACTGTTTTTCTCGGTTCTCTCTCTTTACACCCTTTCACTCAATAGAAAGATGTCTCTCAATATTTCTGGAATATTCTGAATATTCTGAATGAATTCACATCTGGATTTTCTGGAGAGAGAGAGAGAAACATCCTATTTATATCACATAGGATTAGGATTGGCCAAAAGACATGTATATCCAATATACACTCTTTCACACAGAAAGTTGCATGAATCTGTCCAGTATTCTGTCCATACGAAATTGGTAAATTTCTCTGACAGAACATCAACCAACACGAAAGTTGTAGATAATCTTATTATCTACACGACCCAATTTGGCCTGACCCAATTGGAGTTCGTATGCAAAAGTTATGACTGTTTTACTAACTGTATGTCATACTGTTGCACCATTTCGGTATTTCATAGAAACGACACTGATACTTCGTTCATATGAATTATATTTCTACATGAAGGTTGTAGATAATCTTATTATCTATCTAACCCAATTTGAACCATTCAAATTGGATTTTCCTACTGAAATATATGACCACGAATGTACGCCTACATTCGTTTATCCTTGTGTACACTTTTACGGTTGATCCTGAAACTGTATTTCCTTCAGTCTCCCACTCAATTTCAGATCTACCTAAAAGGTACTCATGCATATCCAATATGCATGATTTTAGAGAATATAGCTCGCGTATCAAATACCAAGCTACGCACATCTTATGTACCAACTTTATAATCAAGCCCGACTTAGTACGACTCGTTGTGTGACCAGGTAGGTTCGGTTAACGATGGCAGTAGGCTGTTTCCATAGCACTACAAGCCCATGAGCGGGATCTAGTCATGATGTGAGGCAAATAAGGCACAAATTTAATGCTTAAATTGGGGACTTTAACCCTTGTGAAGAACAATTCTATATACTTTATTAATCATATTTGAGATAACATGAATATTTCTTCACTAAGTGTGTTTTATTGCTTAATCACAGGAATTAGAAGGAATTTCTGGGAATTTGGAGAGTGTAGTTGTCTCCAACACGTTAAGAGGAGTGAAAACGATATATTATACCGAAACATTCGGTACATGAATGAGACGGTAGGCAAACAATTATCATGATAGAAACTTACACAAAAGTCTACACGAAAACCACTCAATCCTTAGCCCTTATCCTGCCCACCTACCTTTGGTGGGAATTATCTCCTTACCCCCAATCCTCTCCACCAACTCGTGGCCAATAAGAAGACTCCATGAGTGCTATAAATATGACCACAAGGGCCACGAGTTTGGGGACGCTCTTGGATGCCCATTCTCTCTCTCTCTCTCTCTCTCTCTCTCTCTCTCTCTCTCTCTCTCTCTCTCTCTCTCTCTCTCTCTCTCTTAAACACTCCAAGATCCTTCAAGAACTTCAAGAACCCTACAAAAACCAAATGATTTGCCAAGGAGATTAACCGTGACCAAGGAATTCCTTCCTTTTTCGGTGAATCATCCTCTCTCAAGACTCAGCCGTGACTAGGAACTCCTTCCTTTTCGGTGAATCAAGAGTTGACCGTGACTAGGGATATATCTCTCTTTGGTGTTGTGAAGTTGTGTTTAGGCCGAGACTCGGAAGAACCCTCTTTTGGAGCTTGAAGAAAGCATTAACCATGACTAGGAGCTTCTCCTTTTGGTGATCTTTCTTGAGGAATCCACGACTCGAGGGTCTCTTCTTTTCGGTACCAACCAAACAAACGACCACGACTCGGAGAATTGACCATTCGGTGCGAAGGCATAGAAGACAAAGGAAGACACATCAAGCTACTTGCTTCATTCTTAGGTGTACTTTTTCTAATTCTTGTAGTTCTTGTTGTTTGTGGATTTAGTTGTGTTAAAGAGAATTCCTTGTTTGAATTGAATCTTTGTTCTAAACTTGTTCTTTTACTTGATCTTTTGCTCTCAAATTCTACCTTAAACTTAGTTCAAATTTCCATTAATCCAATCTCAAATCAAACCTTTAATTCAAATCCTCAATTCAATTTACAACTTTCAAATCCAGTAGTAGTTCCGTTATAACGGAATTCGGACTGCGTTACAACGGACTTGGCGGTTTGTACCTGACTTTCAGTATGTTGGTACTCCGTTGTAACGCACTTACACTCCGTTGTAACGGACCTGTGAGAAAATTCATTCAATAGCACTCATACTAGTGCGTTGTAACGGACATAATAGTCCGTTGTAACGGATCAACCAATCCGTTATAACGCTACTCCTATCCGTTATAACGGACTATCTCTTTCCGTTATAACGGAACTTACTCCGTTGTAACCAATGTTGTAAAATACGGAAAACGGTACGGAACGGTCGGGGACCGTAAAACGGGATTACCGTAAAACGGTAAAAAAACGGTGGAAAAACGGTGAAAAAACGGTCACCAAAATCGATAGTAATTTAATTAAAATTTATAGATGAAACCAAAAAAATATATAATAATATAATTTTTTAATAGTAAAAAAATAACATAAACAACATCCAACATAAAACATAACATCAAAACGAATGTCTAACATAAACGTAACATCAAAACGAATGTCCAACAAAACGTAACATCAAAATATAAACTCAAATCCAAACATAAATTAAATAGTAAAATCATTAACATCATTCAGGACAACCGTAAGTAAAAAAAATGATAATTTTATTGGTTGGAAAAAAAAAATTGGCCAAAAAACGGTAAATAATCAAAATTTCATTTTGTTGTTGTGAAAAACGGCCGTTTTTCGAACCGAAAAACGTTTTTTCCCAAAAAAAACGGTCAAACACGGTAAAAAAACGTTTGACCGTTTTTTCAAACCGTCTTGTAAAAAACGGAACGTTTTTCCACCGAAACACCGTTTTTCCACCGTTTTTCACCGTTTTTCACCGTTTTTTACAACAGTGGTTGTAACGGACCTTCATATCAATTCCTGTGTTACCATTACCCTATTGTCCGTTGTAACGGAACATACTTCCGTTGTAACGGACTACCTTCTGTGAATCTTCTTTGTTATTTCTAGTCCATTTTTGATCCAAATTTTGACGCAATTGCTCCCTGTGGAACGAATCTATACATTTACCACTGTACAAACATAGATTACGAATTTTGTTGATTGTTCGGGGTTTTTACAACGACACATTAAGAACACGCCAAAATCCCGCTCATCAAATGGCGCCGCTGCCGGGGAGCGGTGTTTAAGTCAAATTTTTAGATCGAAATTTGAGATTTAAATTCATAAATTTGTTTACTCACTTCTTTGTTTCTTTTGTGACAATCTAGGTGTGAAGGAAAGAAGCTTTATGCACAACACAAGATCACGAAAAGGAGAATTACTTCCGTTTGTCAAGGAAATCGAAAGAAGGAACAAGAGCTCTAAAAAGAGCAAGGAACCGACACAAGAAGATCAAGACGAACCTCAACTTCAAACTCAAACTTTTTCTTCTCTCTCCACTCATTTAAATTCAAACATGGGTGATGAAACTAGGGCTCCAAGGCCAAAAACCTTAAAGGAACTAGTGGCCCCAAATATCGTAGAAGATAACTACAATTTCATTAGGCCGAATATACCGAAGTTTAAGGCCGATCCGAGCATCATAGGCTCTTTACCCATCTTTCATGGCAAAGCTACCGAAAATCCACACAAGCATTTGAAAGATTTTAAGATTCAACTAAACATTTATGCAAATTATGAGGCATTTAACGATATTCTACTTCTTATTTTTTCTTATTCGCTAGGTGAAGGACCGAAGGATTGGTTCTACAACCTACGAGGACCCCTATATTTCAATGAGGTGGCTAGGCGTTTCAAGGAGAAATACTACTCGCATTCGAGATTGGCGGCAATTAGGCGAGAACTTCTAGCAATCACACAAAAGCCAAACGAGGCTCTCCACGAGTATTACGATCGATTCAACCGGTTGATGGAGGAATGCCCAAGCCACAATGTCGCGGTCCATTACCTTTACGAGCAATTCATCCAAGGGATATGATACTCCGAGAGTCAATTCCTCAACGCATCCGCGGGAGGGAGTATCGCGAACAAAGATCTCGAAGAAATTAAGAAGCTACTCGAAGTAATGGCAACCAATTCTCAATCAAGGCGGAACGTTGAATACCGAGTTAATGCGTGTAGCGACCTCAATGTCGACATGCTTAACAACAAGCTCGAGATCATCATGAAAGCCTTGGGCAAGGAGGAAACGAAAACATGTGGGGTTTGCCTCGCAAATACACACCACACCGATGAGTGCCCGAATGTGATCGAAGATGCAAATGCCGTTTACAAGAAATTCGATACCTCGAATTCATACAATCCGAATCTCCGCAACCATCCTAACTTTAGTTGGTCGAATCCCAACAATGCTCAACCCGACCCATATCGACAAGCGTTTACAAAGCCGGCCACGTACCAACACCCGAACGCTTCACAATCGGTACGGAAACCGGTACAAGGACAAGAGTTCGATATGAAGGCAATGATGGACGGTCTAACCTCGATAATCAAGCAAGAAATCGGAGGGGTCAATAAAAACATGGAAACGATGAAGCAAGATGTGACAAGTTTACGACAAGAATTTAAGAGCGAAATCGCGAACACGAATCGCCATGTGGGAGGCTTGGAGACCCATGATAAGGGGATTTTTCATCACTTTTTACATGCACAAAATATAGAATTTAAACACATAAATATGATTAAAGTATACCAAATATTCATAATTCCAAATTATTGAGATAAAATACTTTAAGATGTGTTTTTGTGTTATTTCAGGTGAAAAGTGCAAAATATCGCAAAACCAGGACTGTAGATGGGTTCGTCTCGTCGTGCCGATCGATTTGATATATCATATGATGATATTTGACGGAAGCATGAGAGAGAAATCGAGCTTTAACTTCAAACGGGTCAAAAGTGACTCGTTACACGGACCACAAACTCTCTGACGTGATTAAACCTCTCTTTGATTTGCTGTGGCAGCAGGATCCTCACAATCCTTGAAACGAGTCCGAATTTACTCTCTACACTGATCCGCTGCTCGAAAGCATGCACAAGAATCCAAACAGAGAATGCCAAGCAAGAACGGTCACGGCTTTTAACTATCACGTGTAACGATCTATGTAACAAATCGAATTCCCTTTTCCAGTGACCCGTCGTACGAAAGTCTACACAATACCAACCATAGAAGATCCCCTGACTGCACAGTCAAAAGCTTCTGACTTGTACCAGATCTCGTACGACTCTCTCCTCTGTGAACCGCGTGTAGCGACCCTTTCCTCTCTCCTAAGTCTGATCCGTTACACCAAATGATACACGAGAAATGAAGCAGCAAATCCTGCACCGTTAGATAACGATAAGTACTTTATGGATGATTACTGACAGGTAATGATTGAGGAGTGATTATCTCGGTGGGATTATCTGTGGCAAGCGGATCATGTAACCCTCGCTGTACAGCCCTTTCTCCTCTCAGTGCAACGCACTGCACGAACGGCTATACAGTATAGTTTACAGAAAATCTGGAGAGGTATAAAAGCTGAACAGATTTTGTTTTATACGAAAAAGAACTCTTCTCCATTTTATCTCTCAATGGATATGTCCATTTCCTGGCCCAACAAAGGAATAAAGAAGAAACAAATGCCCACTGGTTCCGTCCATTAAGGAGCTAAATGGAGAAGAACTAATTTCTGAGCTGATTTTCGGATGAATTAAAATGAATTATTCTGGATCTTGGAGAAATATCTTGAGGGGTATTTTTGAGTTTTCTCCCTCATTCTTTGGCCAAATCCGATGAAATTTGGACCGTTGGATTCGTTGCAACTTGCTCTACCTGATCATGCAAGTTGCAACTCGAATCTTGTCTGTTAGCAATCTCCATTTCTTATAAAAGAGAACCAAACCCCATTCTTTCACTCACCCTTGGTCCTCATTGGTCAACCACTTCATTTTAGGGGGAAGGTAAGGTCTTAGCCTCTTCCCCCTCCATTGTTAGAGCATCTCGAGCTCCCTTGCTCATCGTTGAGCCCTTTTGCCAAGAAATCGTGTCTTGCACGGTTTTCGAGGCCGATCCGAGGAGCTTTTCCTCTCTCTCCACTTTCTCCGAACCGGATACGAAGTTTCTCTCCTCCTCCTCTCACCTCCTCTCAAGGCGTGAAGGTTCGAGGACCTCTCCAAGATCTCTTCTTGGACTCAATTCTCATCTTTTTCGGTACTCTCTTTTACAATTGTTGCGTTTTAATTAGGAAAATATTAGATTTGAATAAACTTTGATTGTATATCTGTTATATATGATAAGATACAATTTGTAGAATTTTTGTGGATTTTATTTCGTAATTTTCCTATTTTTTTCTTTGTGATATACTCAATTTTCTGTGCTGTTTTGTAAATTCAATTTTAAATAGAAAAACACTTTGAAATAATCACTACTCAATATCACTGTTTAGATCTGGATCTGTAGATTAATACATATTTTGAATCATTCCATTTCCTGCAATTTTCTATTTGTTGTGGATTTTACAAAATCATGTTGTTAAGGACTAAATTGAAAAATTGATAAAAACTTTAGATCTGGACAATTTTTCCCTGCTTGTTGAATCAATTATGTTTCTGTTTAAATTCCAAAATTCACTTGAGATTTTAGATCTTATCGTATTCTTGATTTAGAATTTTGATTCAAATTATTTGAGATAAATTTCGTTTTGATATGAATTTTTTTAAAACTGATTCTCAATAAAAACTTTCTGGACCTTTTCGTGATCTCACCAGGGGCTTATTTGTAATTAGATCATTAGTTTTTACTGAAATATCGAAACTGTGAAATTCTTCTGTCCTCTCTCTCAGTATCAAATTGTGAATCTTTGTACCAAATTTTAGATCTTGATTTGTGATCTATAATTTTGTGAAAAACATTTAATGCCTAAAATACCCTTGTGATCAAACATCTGCATAAATTAGAAAATTGTATTTTTGAAAGTGAAATTCAGATCAGTACTTTGTGAACTTTAGATAATGATTGTGACAAAATTTCAAAGTCTCTGGATCAGTAGAAATAGTTCTTGAATTGAAATTTCGATTATACGCAAAATTTCCTTGGATCGAACCTATACTTATCACTTTGATTAGTATTTGTTATAAATTGTTTTGATTAACTCGTGAGATTGAATTTACACATTTTAACGACCTATTTTGCGATTTATCAACCCAACTCACTCAAATCGCCACTCGAGTAAACGTAATCGAATCCCAAGGTACATCTCGACTCCAATCTCAATCGTTGGCTCCTTCCGAGCAAAGACATGTAAACGCAATATCGCTCCGAAGCGGTACGGAAATCGGTGAGAGCTCAAGGCAAGCTAAGGAGGTGCAAGAAGAAAAGGAATTGGAGGTACCGGTACCGAAAGAGAGTCCGACTCAAGCCACGAAGATACCAACTCGAGAACTAGAACCCGAATCGACTCAAGTCAAGCCACCTTTCCCGAGTCGTCTCCCAAAGCCAATCGAAGCGAATAACGATGTACTCGCGATCCTAAAGAAAGTAGAAGTGAACATTCCCCTTATTGAAGCTATTAAAGAGGTACCAAGATTAGCCAAATATCTCAAGGAGCTTTGTACGAATAAGAGAAAAATTAAGGGACACGAAACGATTAGTATGGGGGAAAGTGTGTCGGCAATTCTAAAGCTTCCACAAAAGCACAAAGATCCGGGGATGTTCGCAATCCCGTGCAAAATTGGGCAACATGAATTGCCAAAGTGCATGCTCGATTTAGGCGCCTCGATCAATGTTATGCCATACTCGGTTTTTGTCACACTCGATCTCGGCCCTCTCGAAGAAACCCAAGTGGTGATCCAACTTGCCGATCGATCAACGACAAAACCGGTTGGGGTGATCGAAGACGTGCTTGTAACGGTGAATGGATTGCTCTTTCCGGCGGATTTTTACGTGTTAGACATGAATGAAGGCAATAACGAGTCAACCCCAATTCTCCTTGGACGACCATTCTTGAAAACGGCCCGAACCAAGATCGATGTACACGTGGGAGAGCTCACCACGGAATTTGATGACGAGGTAATAAAGTTTAATATTTTTGATAAACTAAAAGAACCTATGCAAGGTACACTCAACTTGAGCGCACTTGATGTAATCGATGAATGCGTACAAGAAGTTGCGAATCGAACCTTCGAAAATTTTCAAGAACATACCAACCCTTTGTTTGAAGAATTCGAGGGATGCGACAATCCATTTTTCGAATTTGAGCCAGAAATTGAAGAAGAAAAGACTATAGTTCAAGCGATCTTTTTGGGGGAACTCGAGATTCCAATGCAAAGAACTCCACCTTCAACCGAGCAACCACCAAGGTTAGATTTAAAACCTCTTCCAAATGGATTGAAATATGTTTTTTTAGGTGAAGGAGAGACCTTGCCGGTGATTATCGCCTCGCATCTCGAAAAGGAGCAAGAAGAAAAGCTAATTGATTTGCTCAAACGGAACAAGAAGGCATTCGGGTGGACACTCGCGGACATTCCGGGCATTAGCCCCTCCATGTGCACGCACCGGATTATCCTCGAGGACGATGCTAAGCCCTCGCGAGAACCACAAAGGCGGCTCAATCCGCCGATGATGGAGGTAGTAAAGAAAGAGGTTATCAAGCTACTCGACGCCGGAATTATCTACCCCATTGCCGATTCAAAGTGGGTCTCGCCCATTCACGTTGTGCCGAAGAAATCGGGTTTAACCATCGTCGAGAACGAAGAAGGTGACCAAGTGCCGACCCGAATCCAAAATGGATGGCGCGTGTGCATCGACTATCGAAGGCTCAACAAGGCGGCAAAGAAGGATCACTTCCCGCTCCCGTTCATAGATCAAATGTTGGAGAAACTCGCGGGCAATCCCTTCTATTGCTTCCTTGACGGTTTTTCGGGGTACTTCCAAATTCCAATCGCCCCCGAAGATCAAGAGAAGACGACCTTCACATGCCCGTTTGGTACCTTCGCGTACCGACGCATGCCATTCGGCCTATGCAACGCCCCCGGCACATTTCAAAGGTGTATGCTTTCTATTTTCTCCGATTATATTTCCAAATTCATTGAAGTTTTTATGGATGATTTTTCGGTATTTGGAGATTCTTTCGATTCATGCTTAGGCAATTTATCCCAAATCCTCGAAAAATGCATCGAAGCTAACCTTGTTTTAAATTTTGAGAAATGCCACTTCATGGTGAGCGAAGGAATTGTTTTAGGTCATTTAATCTCGGAGAAAGGAATGGAAGTCGACAAAGCGAAAATCGACGTAATCAAGACGCTTCCGTATCCAAAGACGGTGAAAGACGTACGATCATTCTTAGGCCACGCGGGGTTCTATCGTCGATTCATCAAGGATTTCTCCAAGCTCGCCCAACCAATGTGCCAACTATTGAAGAAAGACGAAAAATTCGAGTTCGGGGAAAAGTGCAACAGATCCTTCGACGATTTGAAAGAGAAGCTATGCTCCGCGCCGATAATTAAAGCGCCGAATTGGGAGCTTCCTTTCGAAATAATGTGCGATGCTAGTGACACAAGTGTGGGGGCGGTACTCGGCCAAAGAGAAGGAAAGGACCCCCACGTCATCGCCTACGCCTCGAGGTCTCTCGACAATGCCCAACGAAACTACACCACCACCGAAAAGGAACTCCTCGCAATTGTGTTTGCATTGGAGAAATTTCGCTCTTATCTTTTAGGTACGAAGGTGATAGTTTTCTCGGACCACGGCGCATTGAGACATTTGATGAAGAAGAAGGAGTGCAAACCAAGATTGCTTCGATGGATCCTTTTGCTCCAAGATTTCGATCTCGAAATAAAGGACAAGAAGGGGTGCGAAAATCTTGTGGCGGATCATCTAAGCCGGCTCCCGTTGGAGGAAGAAGACAGTGTACCGATTCGAGACGAGTTCCCCGAAGAACACATCCTCGCAACCCGAATCGACACACCTTGGTACGCCGATTTGGTGAACTACATCGTCACGAAGAAATTTCCTCCGAATCTCTCACAAGCTCGAAGAAATAAGATGAAAAGTGACGCCCGATATTACGTATGGGAAGACCCGATCCTTTTTCGAGTGTGCTCCGATCAAGTCGTCCGAAAATGCGTTCACCAACATGAGGTACAATCTATCTTATCTTTTTGTCATAATTTACAATGCGGAGGGCATTTTGGCATAACTCGTACCGCTCACAAGGTACTAGAATGTGGATTTTATTGGCCAACTCTTCACAAAGACGCTTGATAAGGGGATTTTTCATCACTTTTTACATGCACAAAATATAGAATTTTAACACATACATATGATTAAAGTGTACCAAATATTCATAATTCCAAATTATTGAGATTAAATACTTTAATATGTGTTTTGTGTTAATTTCAGGTCTAAAGTGCAAAATCTCGCAAAACCAGGACTGTGAATGGATCGGTCTCGTCGTGCCGATCGATTTGATATATCATATGATGATATTTGACGGAAGCATGAGAGAGAAATCAAGCATTCACTCCAAACGGGTCAAGAACGTGACCCGTTACATGGATGGACGCACCTGAGTCGAAACTGACTCATTTCGAAACTGACTCATTCCACATAAGTCCGTTGCAACGGAATAACCAATCCGTTGTAACGGAACCCCTCACCACGTTGTAACGGAAAACTCTCCGTTGCAACGGGAATTAAAACCAAAGCTGAAGTGTTGTCTCAGTAGCATGTCCGTTGGAACGGACTCAAATCCGTGGCAACGGACTAGCTAACACAGACTTCCGTTGCAACGGACTACTTACGTTACAACGGACTGTGTAATAAATTCAAGTACGACAGCCTCCAACGGCTAGTTTTTGAATCACTCCGTTGCAACGGACCATATGTCCGTTGCAACGGACTATTCAGAATAAGCAAGTGAGGGAAGGGACTATGTGTTCTATAAATAGAACCCTTCCCTCATTCTCTCTCATCACTTCAACTATCCAAAATTATACCTTCAAAAGAGAGAATCCTTGCTATATCATTGAGTTAGATAATCTTCTAAAACATTCTTAGAGATTAGATTTCCCTCTTCTCCTTTCAAATACTATTCCCAACTTGCGTGACCGATCACGTCTTAGTTCGTATTTAGAAATTGTAATAGGCTAGTACAAAAAGTGTAAAGAGCCTTAGCTATAGATCGATAGAAGCGTGTAAATCGATCTAGGCAAATCCTTGTAATCGAGTTGAGTTGGAATTCAATCGAAAGCCAAAAAGAGGCACAAGGCATTCCCGGAGACGTAGGTACTTGCCACTAATCGAATCGGTCGATTAAGCAAGTAAAGGGTGAGTTAAAGCTACAGAGCAACCACCTACCGAACTCCGTAATCAACATCGTGTGTTCACGTGTTCGGTATCTTCTACTCTATTTAAATTTCATTAATTAGCTTCCGCAAGAAGAATTTGTATACCTAGTCGAAAATTGCCCACTAGGTTACCTATTCACCCCCCTCTAGGTTAGAATTAACCAACACAATTACCACGCCGATTCGACAAGTGCCAAGCGCAATTTCATTTGTAAAAGATCGAGGGAAAAGAGCACGGATTTTGACGACAATCTCGACACGTGCTAGAAACGAAATGCCATGCATAGTCAACAAAACAAGCACTCTTCTTCTCTCTCTCTCGAAACGGATGCTCCAAGGTGGTCGGAAAGCCGCAACTCACAATGGTGATTCTTTCCACTTCGAGGCGGGATAACCTTGGCAAACGTCGAGCTCAACGACGTTAAACGAAGGGCGCTTGCGGGGAGGCAACCCACGCTTCAAAAGGTCGTATCTCTCCATCTCCCTCCCTTAATTTTTACTAGAATTGATCTTTTCGCTCGAGGACGAGCCAATTTTCTAAGTGTGGGGAGGGTTTTTACGACCTATTTTCTTCCTTTTTGACTTTAGAAAAAAATCCTAAAAATTAAAAAATTAAAAAAGAAAAAAAAAAGAAAAAGAGTTTTTGCATGTTAAGGATTTTTCTCCACTTAATTGAATAAATCATTGATTTTTAAGATTTTCACTCTCAAAATTATGACATGGTATTTGAAAGAATTGATTAAGATCTTTGAGAGATTCTTTTGGGGATTCGAACCCTAATCAATGAAATCACAAAAACGGAGTTTATTGAAATTTGGTCGATTTTCGATTTATGTGACACACCATTTTTTCTTAAACCCATATTTTACTCGGAATTTCTAAAAAAACTTTGTTTAAACCACTCTAGTAAATTTTGCTTAAATTTAAAATTTGACAACTTGCACTTAAGGTCCCGATCGTTCATGGGGATTTGTATTTTAACTAACGGGAACCAAATTGCGCTCAATGCTTGATTCGTGAAATCCATGCACCTTGATTAAGCGGTCTTGGTCGAACCGTAACCATTGGTCGGCTAAAGGGGTGCATGGGTCTATAGTAAACCAAAGTAGCCGGTCATGGTCGAACCGTAACCATTGGTCGTGCGAAAAAGTTTTCTATGGGTCACGGGTTAAAGTGCTTAGATTGTCGAGTCCGTGTGGTTGATTAAGCGGTCTTGGTCGAACCGTAACCATTGGTCAGCTAAAGATCACACGGATCCATGGGGTTTGATTAAGCGGTCATGGTCGAACCGTAACCATTGGTCGGCTAAAGAACAACATGGAGACCATTTAAGCAACCCGAAAAGAAAAAAAAAAGAAAAAAAAAAAGAAATAATAAAAAGAAAAGGGAAACAAATCGAGCGCAATTTGGGGAAATTTAGTAGAAATCAAAGAGGAACCAAGTACTTACGTACCGAACGATTTAAAAAGTGACAAATTACATTTAAGGAATATTTTTTGCAAAATTGAACAAGTGGTTTTACTAATGTTCTTTCATGATAAGATTTGTGAATTGTGGTGTGAAAAGATTTAAAATGTGGTGTTTAATCATCTTTATTGAATGAGATCATTTTTCTTTAAAAACTTTTGAAATTGTGAAACTTTCATTTCAAAATAGATTCTAAAAAGATTAATATAAATTCGTTCAATATAAACCATAAATGATGAAATGAGAGTGAAAATCTTTTCTTCGAGAAATTGAACTTTGAGATCGACGAATATATTTTTAACAAAACCTAAACATGCAATTCTCTTTGATTTTAAAATTCTATATTTTATTCTATTTTTGTTTGAGGACAAACAAGGTTTAAGTGTGGGGAGATTTGATAAGGGGATTTTTCATCATTTTTTACATGCACAAAATATAGAATTTTAACACATACATATGATTAAAGTGTACCAAATATTCATAATTCCAAATTATTGAGATTAAATACTTTAATATGTGTTTTGTGTTAATTTCAGGTCTAAAGTGCAAAATCTCGCAAAACCAGGACTGTGAATGGATCGGTCTCGTCGTGCCGATCGATTTGATATATCATATGATGATATTTGACGGAAGCATGAGAGAGAAATCGAGCATTCACTCCAAACGGGTCAAGAACGTGACCCGTTACACGGATGGACGCACCTGAGTCGAAACTGACTCATTTCACCTAGGCCAGCACCCATTTAACCGTCTCCAGATCCTCTGTGGCAGCAAATATTAAATAATCCCATATAAAAATCCCAAAAACCCATCTTTATTGACTTGCCACATGAAGAGCCACAAAAAAAACCTTGCACCGAATCCTAGTCTTTGACCAGTCAACATGATGTGTCGTACGATCCTGTGTGGCAGTCGGCGCATGTGATCCGCGCTGCGCACCACAACTCCTCTCTCTTCCTCTCCCACTGCACGATCGGACGCACGGTTATATCCGCAGACAATCTGGCCAGTTTGTTTAAACAAACTCTTTTGGCTCCAACAGCCTTAAATTTCCACTCCATTTCTATCTAACCGTACTCTCCATTTACGGAATTTATTGAAGGTATTAAAACTGGTCTCAGCCCAACTCTCCCTCTCCTTTTTCTGCTCAATGGAGATGAACACTTCATTTATGGTATTTTCGCATGAATTAAGAGGAATTAATCTGAATCTTTGGAAAATATCTTCAAGTGTATTTTTGTGTTTTCTTGGCCGTCCGATCTCCAAATTGGATGCGGTTTTGAGCGTTGGATTCATGGTAACATTCTCTACCTAACTATGCAAGTGGAACTCTCAGATCTGGAAATTTTGGATTTTTCTACCCTCTTTTTCCCTATAAAAGAAATTCATGACCACACTCTCTCTTACCATTGGACCTCTTGGGTCAACCACTCCATTCTTGGGGAAGGAAAGGTCTTATCCTCTTCCCCCTCCATTGTTGAGAGCTCTCTAGCTCCCTTTGCTCATCGTTGAGCCATTTTCGCCAAGGAGATCGTGTCTTAGCACGGTTTTCGAGGCCGTTCCGAGGAGCTATTCCTCTCTCCAATCTCTCCCAAAGCTGAAGAAAGTTGTTCTCCTCGTCCTCTCATCTCCTCTCAAGGCGTGAAGGCTCGAGGACTTCGCCAAGATCCGTTCTTGAACTCGAATTCCCTTTTTCGGTATTTCTTTCTCTAGATTTAGTGTTTTAATTAGGGATTTGTTAGATATGAATGAAATCAGTTTGTGAACTTGTTCTATATTGATAGATATAATTTGTAGAATTTTTGTTGAATTTTTCTTGCATTTTTTTCTATTTTTTCTTTGTGAAATACTCAAATTCTGGGCTGCTTTGATTGATCTGTTTGAGGAAATTTTAGATCTGATAATATTTTCATTGTTTGTCATCACTGTTTAGATCTGAATCTCTAGTTTAAAACATATTTTGAATCAATCAATTCTCTGCAATTTCCTATTTGATATGAATTTTTGAAATCTGTTACTCAACCTCGAAATTGTCTGGACTATTCTGTAATTTGCCAGGGACCTGTTTGTAATTCGATCATTACTTTTTACTGAAATATCAAACCTGTGAAATTCTTCTGTTCTCTCTCTTAGTATTAAATAGTGAATCTTTGTGACAAATTTGAGATCTTGATTTGTGATCTATAATTTTGTAAAAAAACGTTTAATGCCTAAAATACCCTTGTGATCAATCATCTTTATAAATTCGAAAATTGTGTGTATGAAAGTGAGATTTTGACCAGAGATTTGTGAAGCCTAAACATTTATTGTGACAAAATATTATAGCCTCTGGACCAATAGAAATAATTCTTGAATTGCAATTTCGATTATACGCAAAATTTCCTTGGATCGAACCTATACTTATCACTTTGATTAGTATTTGTTATAAATTGTTTTGATTAACTCGTGAGATTGAATTTACACTTTTAAACGACCTGTTTTTCGAGCTATCAAATGGCGCCGCTGCCGGGGATTTTTTGTTGATGTATTTTCGAAATCTTGAAATTCTTGATTTTTTCTAATTCACTTTCTTTTTCTCTTATTTTGCGAGGTACATTCACGATGGATTGGCAAGACGAAACTCTACAAGAATTGTGCGATCGAACTGTATGAAGGGTAATGATGGAACAAGAAGAACGAGTAAGAAGACTATGCAACGGAAGAAATCACTCTCAACGAAACGCAAGCTTTTTCGAATACAACGAATTTTTTGATCGAAATGGAGAGATTCGTCCTCAAAGATGTTATCAACCTCCGATTCGAAACGAACCTCTTCATCAAGGGCCTTACTTCGATGCTTATGCCAAAACCTCTCCAAACTCATACCACTTCCAAAATGAATTTCCCACATTTTATGGTCAAGAACACGATCATATTCAATACGAACCTTCTCAATTCGGCGAATCACAATACGAATACCAACAACATTATGCATTTCCTCAATCTCAACCAACGCAACTTCAAGGCGAAAGAGAATCATCACGATACGACGCGATCAACATCCTTTCATCGAAAATGGAATTGATGATGGAAATGATGTTAAATTTCAACAAACAATTCGAAGAATCGACGAATCTCGAGAAATTAGAATGTAAGTTTCCTCCACACGAATCTCACGAGCCAACAAACGAATGTGAAACTTTTCCGAGCTCTTTTCTAAACGATGATGAAGAAATACGCAATTATGCCATCGACAATTCGGAAGAGATCGAAGAATTAAGTGTGGGGAAATTCGATGAAGGTATCACATGTGAAACAAGAATTGAGTTCGAAGATGATGATGACGCGTGCGTTGAAGAACTTGAAGAAGTTGAAACGATAATCGAGATCGATGAGCTAAGCATGGTGAAATTCGAGGAAGAACTCGACACAAAAACCCAAACAAATGATGAACAAGAAGAAAAAAAGGTCTCTCCAATTCTCAAAGGTGAATCAATTCCATTTAATTTCATATCAAATTCAATTAACAAGAACATTGATACTTCTCATGAAAGAATTGATTTATTTTTTGTAGAGAAATCGCAAAGGTCAAACACATTCAAAGCGCTCACACCAATTTGTTGGTTCAAATTTCCTATTGTTTGATTATCTCAAATACAATGTCGATACTACTAACGAAATCTAGCAAGATAAATGTGTAGGAGATAGGTACAAAATGAAAGGATCAATCAAGAATAACAACAATCAAAGACGTCAAAGAATCACGGATAAAATCAAGACGCACATGAATCAAGACATTGAAGAATTGCGAAGAAGATCAAGACATAGAAGATTCCGCAAGTTGGGATATCTACCTAATCATCAATACAATATATAGGTATCTCTAAACTTGTTTAAAAGATTAAACTCAATGAAAAAGTACTTGAATTCAATTAAAAAGGCTGAAATCAGTATGTCCGTTGCAACGGAATTCCAGTCCGTTGTAACGGAACTACTCGATTTATTCAACATGGGAAAAACCAGTATAGTCCGTTGCAACGTAATCACCAATACGTTGTAATGGAAATGTACGTTGTAACGGAACTCCATCTCCGTTGCAACGGTATTTTATTTCCAATGAGGAAACCTGTCACAGAAGAATGTGCGTTGTAACGGACATTAATGTCCGTTGTAACGGACATCAAGGCTTCACTTCAGTATAAACTTCCACATAAGTCCGTTGCAACGAAATAACCAATCCGTTGTAACGGAACCCCTCACCATGTTGTAACGGAAAACTCTCCGTTGCAACGGGAATTAAAACCAAAGCTGAAGTGTTGTCTCAGTAGCATGTCCGTTGGAACGGACTCAAATCCGTGGCAACGGACTAGCTAACACAGACTTCCGTTGCAACGGACTACTTACGTTACAACGGACTGTGTAATAAATTCAAGTACGACAGCCTCCAACGGCTAGTTTTTGAATCACTCCGTTGCAACGGACCATATGTCCGTTGCAACGGACTATTCAGAATAAGCAAGTGAGGGAAGGGACTATGTGTTCTATAAATAGAACCCTTCCCTCATTCTCTCTCATCACTTCAACTATCCAAAATTATACCTTCAAAAGAGAGAATCCTTGCTATATCATTGAGTTAGATAATCTTCTAAAACATTCTTAGAGATTAGATTTCCCTCTTCTCCTTTCAAATACTATTCCCAACTTGCGTGACCGATCACGTCTTAGTTCGTATTTAGAAATTGTAATAGGCTAGTACAAAAAGTGTAAAGAGCCTTAGCTATAGATCGATAGAAGCGTGTAAATCGATCTAGGCAAATCCTTGTAATCGAGTTGAGTTGGAATTCAATCGAAAGCCAAAAAGAGGCACAAGGCATTCCCGGAGACGTAGGTACTTGCCACTAATCGAATCGGTCGATTAAGCAAGTAAAGGGTGAGTTAAAGCTACAGAGCAACCACCTACCGAACTCCGTAATCAACATCGTGTGTTCACGTGTTCGGTATCTTCTACTCTATTTAAATTTCATTAATTAGCTTCCGCAAGAAGAATTTGTATACCTAGTCGAAAATTGCCCACTAGGTTACCTATTCACCCCCCTCTAGGTTAGAATTAACCAACAATTGGTATCAGAGCAAAATACTAACCGTCTCTTTGAGTAAAGGTGACAATTTGTATAACGATCAAGGCCTTAATGGTAACTTCGATGGATGATGTGGTAGAAAGAGCAATTCAAGCTATGATTCTCCAACGAGCTTCAATACCGAAACCATGTACACCGCACTCTATGAGCTTCACCTCTCACGTATCCTCATCTAGTTCACCACATAACCGAGGTAATGAGGTAATTCTCAACCCTATATCCCATTCAATTAGTCCAACCTCGAGTTCATGTTCCTCACCAAAATTCAACACGAAACTCGAACTTGAATCATTCGACGACCTCTTAAGAGACGTTGATGAACCATGTTCAAAGGAGAGAAAAGACAAGAGCACAATTCTAGCTCTAAATGCAAAGGTAGCTTCCCTAGAACTATCAGTAAAAGCATACCAAGCACAATTAAAGGAATTCCAAGGCTTCTCAAAGTGTGAATGTAAAACCCTCAACCTTGAGATATCACACCTAAGAGTAGAACTCCAAAACTCCATAGTAGAAAATGAATCCTTGAAGAAGGCTTGTGCATCACGTGCACCAAGCACCCCATCATTGGATCAAATATTGAAAGGGGCGTTAGTGGGACAGAAACCAAACGACAAATCGGGTCTCGGGTTCAAAAAGGAGAGTAAACCCGGTCTCTCAAAATCCAATGATCAAAAAGGTAAACGGGAGAACAATCAACAAAACAATCGCAGAAATGCATTCATATACCGTGACCAAAACAAAGGTAAGAATGTTAGAATGGAACACCCTACAAATAATCGGTTCTATCATATGGATAACCATTTTACGCAACCATCATCCCGGAGACGTACCGATTTGGGACTATCCGAGTGTTGGTTTCAACGGGGATCAAATGGGTATTTTTATGAGGTAAATTACCCCGCCAACCGTCCATATCAACCAAGGGCTCCTAGACCTTACAACCATACGCGCAAACCTTTTCAACCGAAAAATAATTTTGTCAACTCAACCAAACCGATACCTCAAAAGAAACCCCTAACAAACCAACTCTCAAATTACTTTGTCAAGAGTTCCGAAACCAAAAACAAACCGACAATTGCGTTTTGCAATTATTGTTGCAAGTTAGGACACATATCCACGGGTTGTGATCTTCGCCACCCAAAATCCACTACAAAATTTGTATGGATGCGTAAAGATAGACACACCATGGGCCCCTCCACCTCAAAGGGTGTTGGACCACCAAGGACCTAAATCACGTGTGAAAGACTCACTCCCTCACCACACTACCATAAGCCAAACATTAAGGGGGAGTATGAGTACAAGAATTCATATTAAATTAACCTTCAATATGAATTCCCTATTTTTATAATTATCTACACACTTACGAAAAGGGCGAGAAAGGTATTCTTGTTTCCATGTAGGCACACAAGACCGAAGAAAGAAGTCGAAAAGCTCATCGTACACAAAACTTCACGATCTACCGTAAAGGAAAAAATAAGCTCTAGAAATCGATCAAGAGTTCTCCTTCGTAAGCTTGGTTCTCGGGTCCATGACCGGAGCAAAGGTATAATCGCTATATAAATGACTTAAGCATTAAAGCTATTTGTAGTTATACAAATATCATCGATTGTCTTGAATACTCTCATGCGCATTTTTATAATTTTTTCATACAAAATTTTGTCACGAAACGCATATTTCCATATTCATAAAACCTATTTCAGATAAATGATATATTTTTGGAATTTATGACACACAAAAACTCCTCATCACAGTAAGCAGTCCGTTATAACGCACTAATGTGCGTTACAACGCAACTAAGAAGGCAACCTAAAATTCGGTAAAATCATATTTTCCGTTACAACGGATCAACCAGTACGTTGCAACGGACATACCTTCTCCGTTCTAACGAAAGTAACTGCGTTCCAACGGACTAAATGAGTTCTGACAACCTCTCCAAACACTGAAGTCCGTTGTAACGGATTAACCAATACGTTACGACGTACATATGCGTTACAACGGAACTCAAGAAGACAAGCTAAAACCTGAAACAACATAAGCTCCGTTACAACGGATACACCAATCCGTTACAACGGACATTTGCGTTACAACGAACCTATTTCGTTACAACGGACTATTGAAATACCAGCTGATTACCCCCAAATCGACAGTTCCGTTATAACGTAACTAGCCTTCCGTTGCAACGGAGTTCACAATAACTGCATAAAACTGTTCGACTGATTTCTCTCTCCACTCTTTCCACTTCGTAAAAATCTCTCCAAAACCGAAAACCTTCTCAAATCCCTCTACTTTAAACCTATCCACTTCTTCAAAACCGAAAATCCAACCTATTTAAAACCCCTTCATTTCCTTCCCAAACTCTCTCCACATCTCAAAAACCCTAATCCATCTCTCAAATTCCTTTCATGGCATCGAGAAGAGCAAGCAAACGTCCATTACCAACCGGCAATCGCCGATTCGAATTCAACAATACCGAAAACAACTATCTCTTCGAATCAATTACGCGAGCACGTAAATTTCAGGACGAATTCAAAGAGCGTCCGGTCGCGAAATGTTTCTACGTAGAAATCCCTCCCGAGGCTGTCACGCTTCGCGAAAGCCTCCAACATCGAATCAACGATTGGAGTATCGGCGGGTTGTGTAGTCTTCAATACCCCGTATACAACCAAATCGTGCGTCTCTTCTACGCTCACGCCACACATGACGACGACAACAAATGCATTCGAAGCTATGTCCTAGGAAAGGAATAAATCATCTCGGAAGAAAATTTGATCGAATGGCTCGGTTTATCCTCGGCCGGTGAGCGCTTCTATGTGAGTCGTGGTGACTCATATCACGGTAATGACTCGGAGGAGATGGAGAAAATCACCACTAATGATGGAACGTACTCATACTCCACCAAATACGAACCTAATCTCCGAATTGCATGGCAAATCGGGAATAACGTTCTCACCCCGGTTGTTAAATTAAAAACGAATCTCGAAACACGAAACAAGGTGTTAATCTACAATATATGGTACCAAGATACACCCACAATCAACATTCCCAACTTGATCATCAAGCACATGGAATACTCGTTGCGAGTCGGCACATCCTCTCTTCCCTATGGCCACATCATCACCCTCGCATGCTTCAAATCAGGGATTACGATACCGGAATCGGAATGGCCATTTGGGAAGGTCACAACCGACCATCTCTTGACTCCCGAACGCCTTGAAGTGTTCGGACTAAGTCGAAAGACCAATCGAGGCCTCTCGGACCACTATTCTAGAAACAACCGAGCCGGTCCCTATTTCTTTCCTGAAATTCCCTCCGCATGGGTTCGATTTGACCCTCCGACGCAAGATACCAACAATCCTCCAGAACCGTTCCGCCGGCCCAAACGACGTGCTCTCAATGATGGCTCTAGCTCATCCACTCAACCGTATCTAACTTCTGAGGACATGCAAGCACTTCTCGCAGCCCAAACCCTCGAACTCAACACTAGCGCCGAATCAAGACGCGATGAGATCCTCGCCGACAATCGTACGACCCGCGAAATCGTCCTTGCAGCCCGCGATGAGGTTTTCGCTGATAACGCCCTCACCCGAAACCATCAAGTTCAACTCCGTACGGAATTATATGAATATATCGATACCAAATTCGAGGAAATGAACCTTCGCTTCAAAGCCTACAACGATCCCGACGATGAAGACTCGAACGGAGATGATTAGAGTTATGTGTGTCTACCTAGCTCATTAGAGCATCAAAACATTTTCTAAAATTAGTACCTATTTGCATATGTCTTGTCATGTGTGTTTTAGAAAAACTTGTTTTAATTATGCTATTTCGTATGTGTATCCATGCATGTTTGCTTGTATAAACGTGAATTTATGATTAAGGTTTGATTTCATTAAAAAAATTTGTGCAAATGAGTATTATATTACTTTGTTAACTTTCTCATTACTAAAACTCGAAAATTATATCACATATTAATCTCAAAAATCATTCATATTTTAAAAGAGTATTCAACTACATCAAAGCTCATACACGCGCGATATGCACGTGTTTAGGGGGAGCTTGTATGTAGGGGGAGCTTTCCTTCATGATTTTTCCAATTCAATCCCTTTTAATCCACTTTCAAAAAGGGGGAGAAAGGAAAATCGTATTGGAAAGATACCGATAATCGATGTATCTCTCCAAATCGACATTGTTTTGAAATGAATCAAAAGGGGGAGTTTGTTGGTTCAAATTTCCTATTGTTTGATTATCTCAAATACAATGTCGATACTACTAACGAAATCTAGCAAGATAAATGTGTAGGAGATAGGTACAAAATGAAAGGATCAATCAAGAATAACAACAATCAAAGACGTCAAAGAATCACGGATAAAATCAAGACGCACATGAATCAAGACATTGAAGAATTGCGAAGAAGATCAAGACATAGAAGATTCCGCAAGTTGGGATATCTACCTAATCATCAATACAATATATAGGTATCTCTAAACTTGTTTAAAAGATTAAACTCAATGAAAAAGTACTTGAATTCAATTAAAAAGGCTGAAATCAGTATGTCTGTTGCAACGGAATTCCAGTCCGTTGTAACGGAACTACTCGATTTATTCAACATGGGAAAAACCAGTATAGTACGTTGCAACGTAATCACCAATACGTTGTAATGGAAATGTACGTTGTAACGGAACTCCATCTCCGTTGCAACGGTATTTTATTTCCAATGAGGAAACCTGTCACAGAAGAATGTGCGTTGTAACGGACATTAATGTCCGTTGTAACGGACATCAAGGCTTCACTTCAGTATAAACTTCCACATAAGTCCGTTGCAACGGAATAACCAATCCGTTGTAACGGAACCCCTCACCACGTTGTAACGGAAAACTCTCCGTTGCAACGGGAATTAAAACCAAAGCTGAAGTGTTGTCTCAGTAGCATGTCCGTTGGAACGGACTCAAATCCGTGGCAACGGACTAGCTAACACAGACTTCCGTTGCAACGGACTACTTACGTTACAACGGACTGTGTAATAAATTCAAGTACGACAGCCTCCAACGGCTAGTTTTTGAATCACTCCGTTGCAACGGACCATATGTCCGTTGCAACGGACTATTCAGAATAAGCAAGTGAGGGAAGGGACTATGTGTTCTATAAATAGAACCCTTCCCTCATTCTCTCTCATCACTTCAACTATCCAAAATTATACCTTCAAAAGAGAGAATCCTTGCTATATCATTGAGTTAGATAATCTTCTAAAACATTCTTAGAGATTAGATTTCCCTCTTCTCCTTTCAAATACTATTCCCAACTTGCGTGACCGATCACGTCTTAGTTCGTATTTAGAAATTGTAATAGGCTAGTACAAAAAGTGTAAAGAGCCTTAGCTATAGATCGATAGAAGCGTGTAAATCGATCTAGGCAAATCCTTGTAATCGAGTTGAGTTGGAATTCAATCGAAAGCCAAAAAGAGGCACAAGGCATTCCCGGAGACGTAGGTACTTGCCACTAATCGAATCGGTCGATTAAGCAAGTAAAGGGTGAGTTAAAGCTACAGAGCAACCACCTACCGAACTCCGTAATCAACATCGTGTGTTCACGTGTTCGGTATCTTCTACTCTATTTAAATTTCATTAATTAGCTTCCGCAAGAAGAATTTGTATACCTAGTCGAAAATTGCCCACTAGGTTACCTATTCACCCCCCTCTAGGTTAGAATTAACCAACACAATTACCACGCCGATTCGACAAGTGCCAAGCGCAATTTCATTTGTAAAAGATCGAGGGAAAAGAGCACGGATTTTGACGACAATCTCGACACGTGCTAGAAACGAAATGCCATGCATAGTCAACAAAACAAGCACTCTTCTTCTCTCTCTCTCGAAACGGATGCTCCAAGGTGGTCGGAAAGCCGCAACTCACAATGGTGATTCTTTCCACTTCGAGGCGGGATAACCTTGGCAAACGTCGAGCTCAACGACGTTAAACGAAGGGCGCTTGCGGGGAGGCAACCCACGCTTCAAAAGGTCGTATCTCTCCATCTCCCTCCCTTAATTTTTACTAGAATTGATCTTTTCGCTCGAGGACGAGCCAATTTTCTAAGTGTGGGGAGGGTTTTTACGACCTATTTTCTTCCTTTTTGACTTTAGAAAAAAATCCTAAAAATTAAAAAATTAAAAAAGAAAAAAAAAAGAAAAAGAGTTTTTGCATGTTAAGGATTTTTCTCCACTTAATTGAATAAATCATTGATTTTTAAGATTTTCACTCTCAAAATTATGACATGGTATTTGAAAGAATTGATTAAGATCTTTGAGAGATTCTTTTGGGGATTCGAACCCTAATCAATGAAATCACAAAAACGGAGTTTATTGAAATTTGGTCGATTTTCGATTTATGTGACACACCATTTTTTCTTAAACCCATATTTTACTCGGAATTTCTAAAAAAACTTTGTTTAAACCACTCTAGTAAATTTTGCTTAAATTTAAAATTTGACAACTTGCACTTAAGGTCCCGATCGTTCATGGGGATTTGTATTTTAACTAACGGGAACCAAATTGCGCTCAATGCTTGATTCGTGAAATCCATGCACCTTGATTAAGCGGTCTTGGTCGAACCGTAACCATTGGTCGGCTAAAGGGGTGCATGGGTCTATAGTAAACCAAAGTAGCCGGTCATGGTCGAACCGTAACCATTGGTCGTGCGAAAAAGTTTTCTATGGGTCACGGGTTAAAGTGCTTAGATTGTCGAGTCCGTGTGGTTGATTAAGCGGTCTTGGTCGAACCGTAACCATTGGTCAGCTAAAGATCACACGGATCCATGGGGTTTGATTAAGCGGTCATGGTCGAACCGTAACCATTGGTCGGCTAAAGAACAACATGGAGACCATTTAAGCAACCCGAAAAGAAAAAAAAAAGAAAAAAAAAAAAGAAATAATAAAAAGAAAAGGGAAACAAATCGAGCGCAATTTGGGGAAATTTAGTAGAAATCAAAGAGGAACCAAGTACTTACGTACCGAACGATTTAAAAAGTGACAAATTACATTTAAGGAATATTTTTTGCAAAATTGAACAAGTGGTTTTACTAATGTTCTTTCATGATAAGATTTGTGAATTGTGGTGTGAAAAGATTTAAAATGTGGTGTTTAATCATCTTTATTGAATGAGATCATTTTTCTTTAAAAACTTTTGAAATTGTGAAACTTTCATTTCAAAATAGATTCTAAAAAGATTAATATAAATTCGTTCAATATAAACCATAAATGATGAAATGAGAGTGAAAATCTTTTCTTCGAGAAATTGAACTTTGAGATCGACGAATATATTTTTAACAAAACCTAAACATGCAATTCTCTTTGATTTTAAAATTCTATATTTTATTCTATTTTTGTTTGAGGACAAACAAGGTTTAAGTGTGGGGAGATTTGATAAGGGGATTTTTCATCATTTTTTACATGCACAAAATATAGAATTTTAACACATACATATGATTAAAGTGTACCAAATATTCATAATCCCAAATTATTGAGATTAAATACTTTAATATGTGTTTTGTGTTAATTTCAGGTCTAAAGTGCAAAATCTCGCAAAACCAGGACTGTGAATGGATCGGTCTCGTCGTGCCGATCGATTTGATATATCATATGATGATATTTGACGGAAGCATGAGAGAGAAATCGAGCATTCACTCCAAACGGGTCAAGAACGTGACCCGTTACACGGATGGACGCACCTGAGTCGAAACTGACTCATTTCACCTAGGCCAGCACCCATTTAACCGTCTCCAGATCCTCTGTGGCAGCAAATATTAAATAATCCCATATAAAAATCCCAAAAACCCATCTTTATTGACTTGCCACATGAAGAGCCACAAAAAAAACCTTGCACCGAATCCTAGTCTTTGACCAGTCAACATGATGTGTCGTACGATCCTGTGTGGCAGTCGGCGCATGTGATCCGCGCTGCGCACCACAACTCCTCTCTCTTCCTCTCCCACTGCACGATCGGATGCACGGTTATATCCGCAGACAATCTGGCCAGTTTGTTTAAACAAACTCTTTTGGCTCCAACAGCCTTAAATTTCCACTCCATTTCTATCTAACCGTACTCTCCATTTACGGAATTTATTGAAGGTATTAAAACTGGTCTCAGCCCAACTCTCCCTCTCCTTTTTCTGCCCAATGGAGATGAACACTTCATTTATGGTATTTTCGCATGAATTAAGAGGAATTAATCTGAATCTTTGGAAAATATCTTCAAGTGTATTTTTGCGTTTTCTTGGCCGTCCGATCTCCAAATTGGATGCGGTTTTGAGCGTTGGATTCATGGTAACATTCTCTACCTAACTATGCAAGTGGAACTCTCAGATCTGGAAATTTTGGATTTTTCTACCCTCTTTTTCCCTATAAAAGAAATCCATGACCACACTCTCTCTTACCATTGGACCTCTTGGGTCAACCACTCCATTCTTGGGGAAGGAAAGGTCTTAGCCTCTTCCCCCTCCATTGTTGAGAGCTCTCTAGCTCCCTTTGCTCATCGTTGAGCCATTTTCGCCAAGGAGATCGTGTCTTAGCACGGTTTTCGAGGCCGTTCCGAGGAGCTATTCCTCCCTCCAATCTCTCCCAAAGCTGAAGAAAGTTGTTCTCCTCGTCCTCTCATCTCCTCTCAAGGCGTGAATGTTGGAATAATAGGAGAAAAGAAACCGAAGGATTCTCCAAATTGGAGATCATAAAGTGCTTGGAATTCCAAATCTTTGCGACTAAGGCTTCGTGGACGCAACGACGATGATGGCGCGACATCAATTCGGACGGATTCCATACGCTTCCGCATACGGTTAAGGTACGATTTTTATTAAGATTATTTGGTTGAATTCACATAGTTATTACGGTCCGTTTGTACGGGCAAATATTGAATTATTTTATTCACGGGACGGTGCCGGATCGTTGCCGCCGCCCCAACAATTGGTATCAGAGCGAAACTATGGTGAATCACGGTTTAATTGGAAGAGAAACAAAGTTTAAAGTATTTCGCACGATTTTTCTGTCCAATTTCGGTTAATTTCAAGTTTTGAGCGAAACGGGTCCTAAACGGATCGTAAAAATTAGAGAGAAAGAAAAGATTTTAGGAAATTTGTACTATCTCTCTATATTCGGTGGGCGATTCCGGACACGTCTGTGGTCTCCGTTTCGTCTACGGACGCCATTGACGGAGGGACCCGTCGGCCAACATGTCCAGTGGACATTTTCTGTCGAGTCACCATGAAAGAATAGAAGCCATTCATGGCTTTTCTGATGTCTGGTCGTGATGTTTGGAAGGGGGGTTTGGAATCCTGATTTATATGTTTATTAAAATTCGGATTTCCTTTCTCGGTTTTTTAAGTTTATTAAAATCCGGAATTGCAAATACTAAATATAAAATCAGGATATCAAATGCCGGATTTTAAAGTTTGGATTTTGAAAATTTGGAAAAGAAAAACTGGGAAACAGATTTTGGATTTATTATTCCGGTTTACTCAAGGTATTTCAAATTCGTAATTCGTAAATTCAGGAAAAGGAAAGTGGGATTTAGTTTTCCAGTTTTTTAAGCTATTTGAAATCCGAGAAAGAAAAAACTGGGAAATAGATTTTGGATTCAATATTCCGGTTTTCTGAGGGTGTTTAAAATCCCGAATTTCGAAATCTGGGAAATATAAACTGGGATTTAAATTTATGATTTCAAATTCTCGTTTTGGTGAGGATATATAAGACCTGGAATCTGGAAATTCTGGACAATACAATTCTGGAATCTCAAATTCTGAATACAGAAATTCTGGATATTCAAAGTCTGGAATCAGGAATTCCGAATCTGGAAATTCAGGATTTTGAATACGGAACAGGAAAATTCCGAATTTGGAAATTCTAAATATGGAAATTTTGAATATGGAAATGATGGATATTAAAGTTCAGAATATTCAAATTAAGGAAATTATCCAAATTACGGTATAAATTTAATTTAATTAAAGGGTTTAAGGTAATTAAGATCAGCAACATGTCACCAAAGTGACCTCTCTTGTTGAAATTAATTATATTTTAAAATATAAAAGGATATGTGTATGATATTATTTAAATATTGACCGGCCCAAAGGAAGGCGATGTTTAATTTAATTTCATATGCATCTGTGGTAATAAGTGTGTGATAATTGTTTGGTCTTACGTGTGACTTATTTAATCGGCCCAAAGGAAGGTTAATTTGTTGACACGTTAATTTATTATCAATTCTTGATTATTACGCCAAGATATTAATAAGAAGTTAATATGATTGGCCAAAGTCAAAATATTAACGGAAAAGGGATATCTTGATGATGGGGATAACCTTTAATTAAATTTATTATTATTATTCGGTTATTTTGGTGAGCAATACAATGCTTGATTATAGTTCTCTATTTAATATTTATTCGGTTCTCGAATTTATAAGCTTTATGATTCTTTAAAGATGTCTTGTTTGCGGGGGGGAAATACGGCTACAATTTTTGTTTAGCCGAAATGACAAACTTAGACATCTCAAGAACATTGATATTAGTATATATATTTTTCATTTTATAACAAAATAATCTTATTTGGTTTTGAGATGGATTTTGTTAATTATTAAATATACCATTACTTACGTGAGAGAAAGTAAAGAAATTCAGAGTAATATTTGTCTATCATATATTTTGGTACAAACTCCAATAAGATATAATTACCCAATAGGTTATATAAGCAAGACGTTGCTTATATGGGTGTAATTTCGGTTAAGGATATTCAGTTATAGTGGGAGTAAATATTTGTACAGTTATTATGATATAGACACGTGATATAAACATATGTCATACACATATGATAAGGTTATAAAGTTTTCAAGTTTTCGGTATTATGGTTATTCTGCAGAATTAAAGTTATATTTATCACTTTACTCTGATTTAAATCAGGTTCGTCTCAATACGATTTAAAGGAGACGGTTTTGTCTCATAAGGTATTCAAGGAGACGGAGACGGTTTGTCTCAATGCGGTTTTAAAGGAGACGGTTGGTCTCATTAAGTTATTAAAGGAGACGATTTTAAGGATCTCACTAAATTTATTTTTAGGAGGACCAAGTTGGAAATAGGCATGTTAAAATCACATTACATGAAATTTCCATGCTATACATCCACATCATGATTCATGTCATTCAGTTGTATTAGTGTACGTAACCATTGAAGGTTTAGTTACGTTAAATGTGACGAAAGCCGCTTTGATCCTACGTTGATATTATTGATGGACGGAATTGGTTAGGGACACATAAGGTATTTTATGACAAATAAGTACGCGTATTTCGGTTTATGGTCAATACGTAATTATAAGGAATTACATATAGTCCAAGTGGGAGATTGTTGGAACATTATTCCAAAATTGGACTTATATGTAAAATATTATGTGTTGTAATATTGTCATTTAAATGCTTATTAATATAGTGATCAATTTTAGTTATAAAATTAAGCATTATATGTGTCAATTATGTTGTGGGCCTTTGATGTGTAGAATATTGTGGGTGGTGCTTCTATTTTCTATGATGGGCTGAATTAGAAGATCTACATTAGGAGCCCAAAAGGTATGTCTTTGTGAAAAATTGCCTTGTGGCTATAAAAGCAAATTGGTCCCAAGCACATATGATTAGAGATTGAGATTCTGCCATTCTCTTTTCCATCCCATTAAGAAAAGAGAGAGATCCATAGGAGAAAAGAAACCGAAGGATTCTCCAAATTGGAGATCATAAAGTGCTTGGAATTCCAAATCTTTGCGACTAAGGCTTCGTGGACGCAACGACGATGATGGCGCGACATCAATTCGGACGGATTCCATACGCTTCCGCATACGGTTAAGATACGATTTTTATTAAGATTATTTGGTTGAATTCACATAGTTATTACGGTCCGTTTGTACGGGCAAATATTGAATTATTTTATTCACGGGGCGGTGCCGGATCGTTGCCGCCGCCCCAACAGTGAAGGCTCGAGGACTTCGCCAAGATCCGTTCTTGAACTCGAATTCCCTTTTTGGTATTTCTTTCTCTAGATTTAGTGTTTTAATTAGGGATTTGTTAGATATGAATGAAATCAGTTTGTGAACTTGTTCTATATTGATAGATATAATTTGTTGAATTTTTGTTGAATTTTTCTTGCATTTTTTTCTATTTTTTCTTTGTGAAATACTCAAATTCTGGGCTGTTTTGTTTGATCTGTTTGAGGAACTTTTAGATCTGATAATATTCATTGTTTGTCATCACTATTTAGATCTGAATCTCTAGTTTAAAACATATTTTGAATCAATCAATTCTCTGCAATTTCCTATTTGATATGAATTTTTGAAATCTGTTACTCAACCTCGAAATTGTCTGGACTATTCTGTAATTTGCCAGGGACCTGTTTGTAATTCGATCATTACTTTTTACTGAAATATCAAACCTGTGAAATTCTTCTGTTCTCTCTCTTAGTATTAAATAGTGAATCTTTGTGACAAATTTGAGATCTTGATTTGTGATCTATAATTTTGTAAAAAAACGTTTAATGCCTAAAATACCCTTGTGATCAATCATCTTTATAAATTCGAAAATTGTGTGTATGAAAGTGAGATTTTGACCAGAGATTTGTGATCATTATAGCCTCTGGACCAATATAAATAATTCTTGAATTGCAATTTCGATTATACGCAAAATTTCCTTGGATCGAACCTATACTTATCACTTTGATTAGTATTTGTTATAAATTGTTTTGATTAACTCGTGAGATTGAATTTACACTTTTAAACGACCTGTTTTTCGAGCTATTCAAACGACCTCTTGAATTGCAACATAAACGACACTTATACTTCGTTCATATGAAATATATTTCTTCATGAAGGTTGTAGATAATCTTATTATCTATCTAACCCAATTTGAACCATTCAAATCGGATTTTCCCACTGACAGTTATTGTTGGTTAAGTCTAACCTAGAAGGGGGTATTTCAGGTAATTTACCGTACAATTACTTTATCTATTTACCCAACTTACTATGCGGAATGAATAATTTAGATGATATAGATGATACCGTAAAAACACTTGAACACAAGATGTTTTTTAACGAAGTTCGGTAGGTGGTTGCTATGTAGCCTTAACTCACCCTTTACTCGCTTAATTGACCGATTCAATTAAGTTGCGAGTACCTACGTCTCCGGGAATGCCTTGCGCCTCTTTTTGGCTTTTCGATTGAATTCCAACTCACTCGAGTACAAGGTTTTGCCTAGATCGATTTACACGCTTCTATCGATCTATAGCTTAGACTCTTTACAAGTTGTTGCACTAGCCTATTACAAATTTTCTCTAATCGAACTACAACGTGATCGGTCACGTGAGTGGGAAACGATTAGTGGAGAATATCGAAAGTAGATCAAAGATCTAAAGAGGGGTTTCTCAAGCTATCAATGGATATAGATAATCACAGCTTTAGGTTTTCTCTCTTTTGTTTTGAATGTGTGAAAGTGAAGAGTTGAGAGAGAAAGGTCCTTCAAGGATTCTATTTATACTCTCTATAGAAATCCTTCAGAAAACCGTAAGTCCGTTCAGAACGCACAATGTTCGTTCTGAACGCACTTGTACTTTATACTAGCCGTTTCAAAATAACGTGCAAGTACATATGTTAGTTCGTTTGAACGAACAAAGTCCGTTCAGAACGAACTCACTTATACGTTGCTTTTGTTGTTCACAGTGATGATAGTCCGTTCAACGCACTTAAATTGTGAGTGAACGGATTCTAAGTGTCCGTTCGAACGTACATGTTTGTTCGTTCGAACGTACACAATCCTGTGACACAAGTGGTTTAATCAAGATATGATATTTTGATATGTGGTAAGTCCGTTCTGAACAGACTTCGAGTTCGTTCAGAACGCACTTCTTGCTTGATTGAACTCTTTGTTATTTGAACATGATTTTATTTGAGATCTACTTGGTTTTTCCCTAAGGTTTATTTGTGGCGAATCCCACTCACGGAAGGCTTCAACATCTTGATTCTTGATATGCTTCAAGGGCCTTCCTTCTAATCTTCTTTTAGTTGTGCTTCTTTTGACTTCGAGATTCTTCGTCATCTTCATGTCGTACCTGTGTTATCCTACACATTTTCTCGATGTAAACGTTAGTAATGACAGTGTTTTGAAATAATCAAACCATTAGAAAATTTGAACCAACAGTTATGGCCACGAATGTACGACTACATTCGTTTATCCTTGTGTACACTTTTACGGTTGATCCTGAAACTGTATTTCCTTCAGTCTCCCACTCAATTTCAGATCTACCTAAAAGGTACTCATGCATATCCAATACGCACGATTTTAGAGAATATAGCTCGCGTATCAAATACCAAGCTATGCACATCCAATGTGCCGATTTTATGATCAAGCCCGACTTAGTACGACTCGTTGTGTGACCATGTAGGTTCGACTTAACGATGGCAGTAGGTTGTTTCCAATGCCTACAAGCTCATGAGCGGGATCTAGTCACTCCATCATAGCTACCCATGTTAAACGAATAATGATTGTGATCATTGTGCCTATCTCGAATAGCGGTTACTAGTTCTCTTGTTTGCGATATCCGTTAATCAAAAGGCATGGTAATAGTCATCCTTATAATTTGATTAACTACACTTATTCCCCGATTCCGAGTTGATTTAACAAATTTCAATCGATATTAACCATTAATATCATTGACTTTGGCCAGAGATTTCGTTAATCGACTCATCGAGCGGCGCCAAAGAGATATCTTTTCCTTTCGGAATAAACAATTCCTATCTTGGAGACTCACATTGAATTCCGTGTTTCGGACAATACCCAATGATGACCCTTTTAACTCCCTGTTACGGTGAGCGTAAGATCATATCAAAGCATTGTGTTACGCACGTAACGCAATCAATGATCCCCTCAAGTTTGAAGAACCTAAAACCCCATCCGTCGCAAGTCCATCTATAATGACTAAACCATGTCATGGTCTCGCGGCTTCGGTCATATCCAATACATGTAACCTAACATATATCTACGTTCCCGATTCGACAAGCACCTTGTCCCATGATTAGCAAAACATAATCATCTCCTCGGAAAACGTACTAGTGTACGCGTTCAGTCTATTATCTAATAATAGAAATGCTTCTCTCTTAAGCAAGCTGATCCGCGACTAGGGATGTTTAGAAATGACACTTTAAGTGTGACGGTTTTGCTGCACATGGTCCTCAACCGTGTCGACGTCCACACAAGTTCAAATCAAGGTTCATGTAACAATCATATTACACAACCCAGCACACAGTTTTCATATAAGGTGAATGCATATTAATTTAAGTAAACAAAAATTTTAAAAGGGATGCATTCATATGGACTAAGTATTTAGGTGATACAACGTTTACCTATGGGTATCTCCATACCCATAACCTGCGAGGACTATCGTATTTAGATAACTACACTCTACTCTCTTCTTCCTCCTCTAGGTATCTCCATACCCATAGTCATCGCATGACAGTCACGAGCGACTAGAGAGAGCGGTTTTGTAAACGGGTCCGCACGTTCTATCATCAGGATTGGAACATTTCCAATACCTACGATCACATCTTTTCACAAAATTTCATGGATCAAATGAAAATTTCTGAGTATTGGCTAGAAGTGGTTGTGACCTCGGCATTTTTTGCTTGTACTATTGCGTCTCACGCAATAAACAACCATAAATCCGATAACTCGTGACTACTAGAGTTTGGTCATGTATCCTTGATCCATACCACTTCCTTTTGCGATTAATAACCGCAATATACTCGCCTCCGTAAATAGAATCATAAACTATTGGTCTTGTGGAACCTTTCCACATAACCGTGTTTTCATTTAAGCAAAACATGTACACACTTTGTGATCGAAAGTCGTGCTACATATTTGGACGTGCTTAATCTTTGGAAACTGTTGTTTGTTATAACTCTTTATAACCAACACGTCCTCCACACCATTATAGATAATTAATCCTGAATTCTTTCGCAAAGTATTCAAGGATAAACTTCACCTCTATCAATACAAATCCCGATGGGTTTAAATATACATAACCATTATGTATATATTTGTATAACCATTATACATTCACAAGAGTTAGTCTCCTGTAATCTAATTACATTCAAACTCATGTGATTCCCATGAATTTTATTGACGGTGAACTAGACGCTATATTTGTATGACAGATAGCCATATACATATCATGACAGATATAATAGATCCTAACATCAAATGTAAGGCATCATATTATTACTTTTCGCGCTGCTTGATGTCTCACATCGAGCCGTTGAAAATTTCTGCCATTCGACATTTCGATTTAACTCCTCCAAGGAGTTTACATGTTGAAAACCATTTTCAACAATATGTCGATATATGTGCTATAACATAGAACGAGGAACTTCTTAGATCTATCCTATAGATCTTCACGCTTAATTCATAAGCGGTCTCGTCTAAATCCTTTGTCGTTACAAGAAATATAACGCAGCTCCCACTAACCTTCATGTGTACACAGAGTTTCCATTCGTTTCGACAATTTTATAACAGTTTATAATTTTGTCAAAACGAATATTCCAATTCCGAGAAGCTTTCTCTAATCCATCATATGGATCGTTAAAGCGTGCATATCTTATCCCCGATTCTTATGAATCGACAAAACCGTAAGGTTGTGTCAAGTACACATCCTTTCATAAAATTTCTGTCAAGAAATTCGATTTTGACATCCATTTTGCCACATCACATAGTCATAATACGCGACCATGGCAAGCAGAATTTCGAGAATGGGAAAGCATGGCAACAAGCGAAAACGTTTCTTCATAGTCCGACTATGAATTGCATGAAACTTTTCGCAAAAAGCCTCGTTTTACATATATGCGTATTCCTATCCATGTCGGTTCTTCATCTTGAAAAACCCACTCACATTTCACAGGTCTAACCCAGCAAGTAATGAAATCAAGTTCCGAACTTGATAATTTACATGGATCGAATCTCAGATTTCAAGACACCATGTCATGTGGAATCAACTTTTCATAGCATCATTGTAGGATATCGAATCATCATATGATTTCGATCTATCATCATTAGCCTTGATAAATCCGTATTTACCGGCTTATGATATAGCCTACTTGATCTACGAAAAATTCCTTTGTGTGTTCGACTTGCGTTCATCAACTCTTGATGAAGCCATGTCAACTTTCATCGGTACAATGTTCATTTTCAAATCACGAACTCTTTCGAGATTTATTCTACTCCCACTAGCCCTCATAGAGATAAATGGCACCAAGTTCCAAACTTGTGCGCATCTAGTCCTCCTCTAAGAAGGCATCTCTTCGAGCCACGAAAATCTCATTTTCGTCGGGACGTTAGAACTAATACCCTTTAGTTTCCTTAAGGATAAACGAACAATTTCCAGATTTGGGATTGAGTTTAACCGAAACAAATTTCGAAATACACTCACATCCTCAAATCTGTACAAGTGACAACTTCGGAACCATTCCGATCCATATCTCATATGGCGTCTTTTGTACCAATTAGAAGGTTTATGATTCATATCTTATATGCAACCATTCATTAGTGCCGCTGTCTCAAGGGCGTATCCCCAAAACATTTTGGGAGATCCTATTGACTTATCATTTATCGAACCATGTCCAACATGCGTTCATTTCCTCTTTTCGGACACATCTCAATGTTCCGAATAAAGGCAATCGTGAAACGATTCCACAATCATAAATGATCATCAATATTCATAACTCAAATATCGCCTCTTCGATCCTATCGAAAGGTTTAGCTCAAATACTTGCCTTCTCGATCCTATCGAAAAGCTTTGATTTTCTTGCTTAGTTGATTTCGTATTTCGTTTTTGAAACTCTTTGAACCTTTCAAAAGTCTCTGTTTCGGCACGCATTAAATAGATATTTTCATATCTACTTTAACCGTCCATAAACGTAACAAAATACCGATAGCCTCCTCTTGCCTCGGAACTTATCGGAACATTACATCTAAATGTAATTTCCAATAATTCGTTGGATCTTTCTCCAACCTTTGGAGAATGATGCCATCGTCATCTTGTCTAATAAATAAGTATCGCATTAATCAATCGAATCTAATTCGGATGATTCTAGCAATCCATTATATGGAATCTAGATACACGAATCTCGTTTATATGGCCAAGACGGCAATGCCAAAAGAAGCAATCAACCTCTTGGTTTAATCCTCCTCGGATTTCACCATTCTTTGAGTCATTAGTTTGGACAACTCTTTGTCCGAACTTTCTGTTTGGAAAACATTTTCCCAAAATACCCTTAGACATACATTTCTTTCGATCCCTTCTTTGAATTACAAGGACATCCACGCATCTATATACATTGGATTCCTCGGATACTCCGAGCATCTCCAATTCAATTTTAAATCACATCTCATGCAATTTCGGGATCGACTTATCTATCGAATGCATATGATATTCGGTCACGACGATCAAATCTCGTACCATCAACACACGAGTGTTAATCCAAGACCCATAAGGCGTCTCAAAATTAACCTACTCTTTGAGCCGCATTGAATAATTCAACGCGCTCTAACTCTTGAAACTATTTCATGAGCGTTGTGTTTTACTTTCATATACACCCGAATTCTCAAAACAATTTTGAGAAATATGCGTCTATACATGCCACCACAAGGCACGTAATATCGTTCGATTCCTTCTTAAAGTTTATCAAACCCGGCTTTCTCTAAAGCCAAAGCCTCAAGCCCCGAATTTACCATTTCCGTGTCCAACACGTTCCTTTAAGTCTAAGAACCATTCTTTGACCATCAAGGTTAATCATGGCAATTCTGGCCCAAAAGCTATCTATCATATCGATCTCATCGATATATTTGGTGTTGCTAGAAAACATAATTCTAAACGGATGATGAAGATTAACTCCTAACCGTGCGTACTTAATCTATATGCTTATATGATGAATATATGATAGTGTTATTTTATCGAATCGATAACCCTCATACCGATACGGGACTCCAAGTCCATAACACTCAAGACCCATATTTTACGATCCTCCCATAAGTGACTATGGCCGACAAATGAGATCTCGATATTTTAGGTAGGATTAAATCCAATCGTATCCAATACGACTCTTGTTCATTTATAAAATTTCGGTGACGAATCGTATCCAATACAATCCATGTTCCGTGTGTGCATTCTATCTATGCCCCGAACTCCAATCGGATTGGCTTGGATGGTTAAGTCATAACCATATCCATCGTATCGTTCAATTGAACTACTCACGTGCCCGACTATGGCCTGAAACCACGTGAGTCCCCAATTAACGCTTACCACCCGCACCAATATATACAATAGTACGTGCCCGACTATGGCCTGAAACCACGCACTATGTCATATCAATCTCGATGGTTGTGGATATGGAAGGCATTTCCATGACTTAAATATTATGACGGATCATGCCATTGCATGTTTCTAAATTCGTGACATAATCATATTATATCACTATCACAAGATTTGTAAATGCATATGATTTATTTAGGGAGATTAATTATTCTAAATAATTAATTATCTAATATGCTAGAATGTTTGATGCCAATCAAATCGATATAAAGAACTCAAAATTCCGAGCTTCGTAGCGAAAGTTATCGCGAAAACAAAAACAGCATCCAGAGAAGGGTCCGTTATAACGGACTTCCCCATCCGTTGTAACGCAAGGGCCGTGGGGCGCGAGAAAACCTCGCCCGTGACGCGTCCGGGGCGCCAAAAACTGCCCCCGGGGCGGCAGAAAAACTGTTTTTCTGCACCCTTTCGGTATTTCATTAGAACGACACTAATATTTCGCTCAAATAAAATATATTACAACATGAAAGTTCTATATAATCTCATTATCTAACTAACCCAATTTGAACCATTCAAATCGGAATTTTCTACTGAAAGTTATACCAGTTTTAGTAAAATACGAACAAATGAAAAGGTAAGTTTATCCAATAGACACCTTTTCAACCAGAAAACTACAGACACCTTTTCAGTATTCTGTTGAAACAAAAATATTAAATTGTTCCAACCGACTTTGAACGTGAACGAAAGTTCTAGATAATCTTATTATCTAACTAATCCAATTGGATTGGACTCAATTGGAGTTTCTATGCGACATATACGGACGTTTTAGTCTCTGTATGTCAAACAGTCGCACCCTTTCAGTATTTCATACAAACGACACTGATAATTCGTTCAAATGAAAAAACTTTCTGTATCAAAGTCATATATAATCTCATTATCTAACTACGCCAATTTGATCCAATCAATTTGGAGTTTCCCACTGAAAATTATCTACTGAAAATTATCTTAGTTTTACTCACTGTTTCGTATTCTAATTTTCTGCAGATTTTGCCGTTTCTTCCGTTTTCGCTCGTTTCTGAAACGATAAATCATGAAACCTTTTCACGATAATTCCTAGATACTCTCAATCAACTTTTGATAGATCTCTAGTGAATTCCACTTGTGATTTTAACGGAATTTGACTTTCTCTATATGTAACATCATGCAAACGGGTACGAACTTTGATAACCCGTGCGTATATCTAATATACGACTATGATTTGACCCTCGAATCGATGGCGATCGCTCTGATACCACTGTTGGGGAATATTCTCGACCCCGGGCCCGCGCAGCGGAATGAAGGCCCGGTCCGATTCCCTGATTCCCGAGATCACGCCACGACTTCGAGGGTACGATGCAATAGAAGGACATATTCATACCGGTGCAAAATTGATTGCACTCGAAGGGTTGATCGCTGCCTTCTATCTCCTGTCACGTTGGTGACAATCCGCGCGTCCCACACCACGCGTCTTTCACCGTTTGTTGACTTCGCCGATTCGCTTGATTTCGTCTCCGACTGAATTCACGCGTCCGAATCGATCACAACTGAAAGAGCCTCAGATGTTGCTCCTCTACGTGTATCCACCTTGAGTCGCAAGACGTCGGTCACGGATGCACCTGCCTAGACGATGCACCGGTGAACTTGCTCGATCGAATTGATTCTCTATCTCTCTCTCTTAGCACCCTTTCACTCACAAAAGATCAAATCTGAATTTGCTCTTTTCTCTTGTGTTTTGGGTAGAATAATTCTGTATGAATTAGCATTGGGATGAGAGAGAAAGTATCCTATTTATATCTAATAGGATCAGGATTAGCCAAAAGGCATGTATATCCAATATACACCCTTTCACACATAATACTGCATGAACCTGGTCAGTATTCTGTCCAGACGAAATTGATAAATTTCTCTGACAGAAACTCACCCAACATGAAAGTTGTAGATAATCAAATTATATACACAACCCAATTTAGCCCAGCCCAATTGGAGTTTGTATGCAAACGTTATGACTGTTTTACTAACTGTATGTCATACTGTTGCACCATTTCGGTATTTCACATAAACGACACT
This sequence comes from Luzula sylvatica, assembly GCA_946800325.1. Classification (NCBI taxonomy): domain Eukaryota; kingdom Viridiplantae; phylum Streptophyta; class Magnoliopsida; order Poales; family Juncaceae; genus Luzula; species Luzula sylvatica. The sequence goes on from OX326960.1 coordinate 70,480,718, forward strand.
TATACTTCGTTCATATGAAATATATTTCTTCATGAAGGTTGTAGATAATCTTATTATCTATCTAACCCAATTTGAACCATTCAAATCGGATTTTCCCACTGACAGTTATGGCCACGAATGTACGACTACATTCGTTTATCCTTGTGTACACTTTTACGGTTGATCCTGAAACTGTATTTCCTTCACAAAGGTTGTATCTCTCCATTATACCTCTTTTTGAAATTTTCGATTTTTTTATACTTGAGGACAAATAATCTCTAAGTATGGGGGGTAACATGTAGGGGAATATCCTCGACCCCGGGCCCGCGCAGCGGATATGTAGGCCCGGTTCGATTCCCCGATTCCCGAGATCACGCCACGACTTCGAGGGTACGATGCGAATAGAAGGACAGATTCATACCAGTGCCAAATTGATGGCACACGAAGGGTTGATCGCCGCCTTCTATTTCCTTCGGTGTCACGTTGGTGACTAGCCCGTACGTCCCATACCGCACGTCTCCCACCGTTTCGACACGCCTCGGGTTGTCTTCGTGCGTTCCATGCCCGCATGATTCCACAGCCCGTTACTCGATTACTTCTCCGGTTTGATCACAACGAAGAGCCACATGTGTCGCTCCTCTACCCGTATCCACCGTGAGTCGTAGCACCTCGGTCGCGGATGCATCTGCCTAGACGATGCACCGGCGAACTTGCATGATTGCGTTTCGATTCTCTAGACGGAGAAAACTCTTTTCTCCTTCTCTCTCAATCTCTTCACACTCTTTCATCAAGTGATTAGAGTCTCTTAATTTCTGGATTAATTCTAAATTAACTCCATTAATTTTCTGGTTGAACTAATCTAATTATTCAACTGGTTGGACTGATGAGAGAGAGAGAAACATCCTATATATACTCCATAGGATAAGGATGGGCCAAAAGGTATGTATATCTTCTATACACCTTTTCAAACAGAAAACTGCATACACCCTTTCAGTAATCTGTCAGAACGAAAATATTAAATCGTTCCAACCGACTTTGAACATTTACGAACGTTGTAGATAATCTAATTATCTTTCCAACGCAATTTGGCCCAGCCCAATTGGAGTTCGGACCCGAAAGTTACGGCCGTTTTACTGACTGTATGTCAAACTGTCGCATCCTTTCGGTATTTCATTAGAACGATACTGATACTTCGCTCAAATGAAATATATTACAACATGCAAGTTCTAGATAATCTCATTATCTAACTAACCCAATTTGAACCATTCAAATCGGAGTTTCCTACTGAAAGTTATACCAGTTTTACTAATCTGTTTCGTATGCCCACGAACGCGTACGTTCGTTTGTCCTACGTACCATTTTAGCGATGATCCAAAACTGTATTTCCTTCAGTCTCCCACTCAGTTTCAGATTTACCTAAAAGGTACTCATGTATATCACATATACACTATATCAGAGAATCTGGCCCACGTATCAAATACGCTAAAGCCATGCACATCCAATGTGCAAAAACTTGCAATCAAGCCCGACATAGTACGACTCGTTGTGTGACCGTGTAGGTTCGTTTAACGATGGCAGTAGGCCGTTTCCAGGGCACTATAAGCCCATGAGCGGGATCTAGTCACTCCATCATGGCTACCCATGTTAAAACGAAAAATGATTGTGATCATTGTGCCTATCTCGAATAGCGGTTACTAGTTCTCTTGTTTGCGATATCCGTTAATCAAAAGGCATGGTAATAGTCATCCTTATAATTTGATTAACTATACTTATTCCCCGATTCCGAGTTGATTTAACAAATTTCAATCGATATTAACCATTAATATCATTGACTCTGGACAGAGATTTCGTTAATCGACTCATCGAGCGGCGCCTAAGAGATATCTCTTCCTTTCGGAATAAACAATTCATATCTTGGAGACTCACATTGAATTCCGTGTTTCGGACAATACCCAATGATGACCCTTTTAACTCCCTGTTACGGTGAGCGTAAGATCATATCAAAGCATTGTGTTACGCACGTAACGCAATCAATGATCCCCTCAAGTATGAAGAATCTAAAACCCCATCCGTCACAAGTCCATCTATAGGGTTTAGGGTTGAGGGTTGAGGGTTCAGGGCTCGGGGCTCGGGGCTCGGGGCTCGGGGCTCGGGGCTCGGGGCTCGGGGCTCGGGGCTCGGGGCTCGGGGCTCGGGGCTCGGGGCTCGGGGCTCGGGGCTCGGGGCTCGGGGCTCGGGGCTCGGGGCTCGGGGCTCGGGGCTCGGGGCTCGGGGCTCGGGGCTCGGGGCTCGGGGCTCGGGGCTCGGGGCTCGGGGCTCGGGGCTCGGGGCTCGGGGCTCGGGGCTCGGGGCTCGGGGCTCGGGGCTCGGGGCTCGGGGCTCGGGGCTCGGGGCTCGGGGCTCGGGGCTCGGGGCTCGGGGCTCGGGGCTCGGGGCTCGGGGCTCGGGGCTCGGGGCTCGGGGCTCGGGGCTCGGGGCTCGGGGCTCGGGGCTCGGGGCTCGGGGCTCGGGGCTCGGGGCTCGGGGCTCGGGGCTCGGGGCTCGGGGCTCGGGGCTCGGGGCTCGGGGCTCGGGGCTCGGGGCTCGGGGCTCGGGGCTCGGGGCTCGGGGCTCGGGGCTCGGGGCTCGGGGCTCGGGGCTCGGGGCTCGGGGCTCGGGGCTCGGGGCTCGGGGCTCGGGGCTCGGGGCTCGGGGCTCGGGGCTCGGGGCTCGGGGCTCGGGGCTCGGGGCTCGGGGCTCGGGGTTCGGGGTTCGGGGTTCGGGGTTCGGGGTTCGGGGTTCGGGGTTCGGGGTTCGGGGTTCGGGGTTCGGGGTTCGGGGTTCGGGGTTCGGGGTTCGGGGTTCGGGGTTCGGGGTTCGGGGTTCGGGGTTCGGGGTTCGGGGTTCGGGGTTCGGGGTTCGGGGTTCGGGGTTCGGGTTCGGGGTTCGGGGTTCGGGGTTCGGGGTTCGGGGTTCGGGGTTTGGGGTTTGGGGTTTGGGGTTTGGGGTTGGGTTTGGGGTTTGGGGTTTGGGGTTTGGGGTTTGGGTTTTGGGGTTTTGGGGTTTTGGGGTTTGGGGTTTGGGGTTTGGGGTTTGGGGTTTGGGGTTTGGGGTTTGGGGTTTGGGGTTTGGGGTTTGGGGTTTCGGGTTTCGGGTTTCGGGTTTCGGGTTTCGGGTTTCGGGTTCGGGGTTCGGGGTTCGGGGTTCGGGGTTTGGGGTTTGGGGTTTGGGGTTTGGGGTTTGGGGTTTGGGGTTTGGGGTTTGGGGTTTGGGGTTTGGGGTGGGGGTTTGGGGGTTTGGGGTTTGGGGTTTGGGGGTTGGGGGTTGGGGGTTGGGGGTTGGGGGTTGGGGGTTGGGGGTGGGGTTCAGGGTTCAGGGTTCAGGGTTCAGGGTTCAGGGTTCAGGGTTCAGGGTTCAGGGTTCAGGGTTCAGGGTTCAGGGTTCAGGGTTCAGGGTTCAGGGTTCAGGGTTCAGGGTTCAGGGTTCAGGGTTCAGGGTTCAGGGTTCAGGGTTCAGGGTTCAGGGTTCAGGGTTCAGGGTTCAGGGTTCAGGGTTCAGGGTTCAGGGTTCAGGGTTCACTACCGAATATACAAATGAAATGTAACTAATTGAATATACAAATGACGTCTTGAAAATTTTCAAGACGATCATGTTTCGCTCTGATACCACTGTTGGGTATCGGCGTCACTACCGAGCCCCGCGCAGCGGATTGAAGGGCCCGGTCCGACCCGATCCCGAGGACCACGTCGTCGACCCAAGAGTACGAATCCTAAATCTACGTGCAACTACCTATGAATATAACAATTATAGACATAGATTCATACCACGTGAAATTGATCACGGTGACGGGTTGAAAGCGTAGTTGCTGCCTTTTTGTTGCTCCAATCTTCGGTAACACGTGCGTCCCATTCCCGCGCGATTCGACACCTTCGATTGAGCTCCGATTTGTCGTATACAACCGGATCACATCCGGTTCGTCATCCATCTTGCTCTAGCTTGATCACAATAGAGGATTTCAGATGAAATCCCTCTACCCGTATCCACCTTGAGCCTCGTCTTTCGGTTACGCGCGATTCCCCTAAAATCGCCGTAAACTTGCTTAAAACCTTCAATCTCTCTAATGGAGTTTTCTCTCTTTTCTTGTCTCACAAGAATTCTCTTCTCAGATCTGGAATTACCAGAGAGAGAGAAGATCAACAATTGATCTTATATTAACACCATAATTAATGAGGGATTAATGAGTACAAAGAAAAACTGCTAATCTGGAATTTGGATCACAGTCCGTCATGACGCACAGAATGGTGCGTCATGATGCACCAGTCACGTTTCCTAGAAACAGCATTTACTATTGGTCCGTCATGACTGACCATACAGTCCGTCATGACTGACCATACAGTCCGTCATGACGCACCATATTGTGCGTCATGACTGACCATACTCACAGATTGGTACACAAAATTCCCTTTGGTCCGTCATGACTGACCAATCTGTCCGTCATGACTGACCATGTTATTTCTGTGTAATCTGACAGATTAACCTATTGGTCCGTCATGACTGACCAAACAGTCCGTCATGACTGACCATGTTATTTCTGTCAGATTTGCATAATCTTATTATGCATCCAATCGTATCGACGAATGCGTACGTTCGTCTATCCTCATGTGTGCAAGCTACTAGTTGATCTATAACTGTATTTCCTTCAGTCTCCCACTCAGTTTAAGATCCAACTAAAGAATACACCAATGTACATCACATGTACACTTATCTTTGAGATTGAAATCAAGCCCGAAATAAGACAGCTCTATGTGTGACCGCGTAGGTTCGTATCAAGCAATGGTAGTAAACTTATTCCTAAGTTTACGGGCTCATGAGAGGGATCTAGGAAGAAATCCATCATAGCTTTCCCACGTTGAAAACGAAAAATGATTGTGATCATTTATACCCATCTCGAACGGTGGTGTTTAGTTCTCTTGTTCGCGATATCCGTCAATCAAAAGGCATGGTAATAGTCATCCTTATGTTTTGATTGACTATACTTAAATTTCGATACCGAATTGAATCAACAAATACAATCGATATTAACTATTAATATCATTGACTCTGGCCAGAGATTTCGTTGATTAATTCATCGATAGGCCTAAGGGATATCTCTTTCTCTCGAAAGGAACAATTTCTATCTTGATGACTCACATCAAATTCCGTGTTTCAGATAATACCCGATTATAATCCCATGACCATCCTGTTACAGATAGTGGAAGACTATATCTAAGCATCATGTTACGCACAAAAATTGATCTATGATCATCTCAAGTGTGAAGAACTAAGACCCCATTCGCTACGATTCCATCTACAATGACTAAACCATGTCATGGTATCGCACTTTTGGTCAAGTCACAATATGCATAACCTAATGCATATCCATATTCCCGATTCGACAAACTCTTTGTCCTATGATTAGCAAAACATAATCATCACCTCGGCGAATATGCTAGTGTACACGTTAGTCTATTATCTTATAATAGATATACTTATCACATAAGTATCCTAATCGTGACTAGGGACGTTTTTGAAATATAACTTTTGAAATGTGACGGTTTTACTTAACATAATCACGTATTATGTAGACGCTCACACAAGTCATAATTCAAGGTTCGTGTAATCATATTACACAACCACACACAAGTTTTCATATAAGTATAAATGCAATTAAAATTTTAAATTTTTTTGAAATGCACTAATATAGAGTAAGTATTGTTTGATGCAGCGTTTACACCTATAATCTCTGCTAGGATTATAATCTGCGATGACTATCGGTGTAAGATAACTATACCTCAAATCTATTCCTCCTCTAGGTATCTCTATACCTATAGTCTTCGCATGACATTCATGCTTAACTAAGAAGAAAGCAGTTTTTGTAAACGGTTCCGCTACGTTCCCGTTAGTGTCAATTTTTGTTAGGTATCCAATACCTATTTAAATATAAGTTTGGAGTGGTTATGTTATTTCAGTTTCTTTTGGTTTATGCTATTTCGACCATCGAAATAGATAACCAAAGAATCCTATTACTTGGGATAATACCAAGTATGATCAACATCTTGATCCATAACGTTTCCATTTCGGCTTCGTAAACCGTATTGAAATCAAATTCCATCGTAGAATTTTCATTTTAGTTGTTGTGAAACTCTTTCATACAACTTCATTTTTCTTTAAGCAAAATATGTACACATTTCGTAAATGTGTTGCATGTTTGGAGAAATACTATCGGTATAACTTTTATCACCGATATATTTTCTTCACCATTTTATATGAGAAATATAATATTAATCCTTTCTAAAAGGATATTGTTTATTAATTTCAATACGAATCCGGGTTTTAAATGTTGCATAACTATTATGCATGTGTAAAATATAACCATTATACAACCATATTAAATTGTTTTCGTTCGAACCAACCATATGAAGTATTCGAAACGAAATATTCTCTGGATTCGATTGATAATTACGACACTTAATATGAACAATATTTAAAGATTAGTACATATCATGGCGTATTTGGAATATTCTATTATCGAAATATAAAATATCCATTTTCCTATTTTTCTTTAACTCGATGTCGCACATCGATTCTCAGAAAAATTTCGCCATTCGACATTTGGAAGAAATCCGATCTTGGATTTATGTACTGAAAACCATTTTCAGTGTTTTGTCGATGTACATACTTCGATTCAGATCGAGGAATTTTAAATCTATCTTATAGATTTTTATGCTTATCTCATAAGTTGTCTCGTCTGAATTTTCATAGCGAAACGACAATCGTTTCCTACGAATAATATATCGTTCATATATTTTAATATAAGAAATGTATGTGGCTCCCACTAACCTTCACATCTACACAAAGCTTTTCTTTTGCTCTTGATAATATTATAACTAATTATAATTTTATCAGAATAAAATTCCAATTTCATGAATTATTCTTCAATCCATCAAATGGATCGTTGAAATTTGTATACTTTTCTTGGATTCTTTTGATCGATAAAACTATTAGGTTGTGTCACATACACATCCTTTAATATTTCCTATCAAGGAATACAGTCTTGTCACCTATTTGTCAAAATTCATAGTCATACTATGTGAAATGACAAATATGATCCGAATGAATCAAGCGTGATTATTTGTGAAATCTTTTCTTCATGATCATATCATGAATTCTCGAATCTCATAAACATTCTTGCTTTGTAAGTATACATATTCTAATCCACGTTAGCTTTCACTTTGAAAACTCACTTACATCCTATGGGTCATACCCTATGGAATGTTCAAACCAAGTTCTAAACTTGATGACATGCATGGATTGAATCATGAATTCCATGGCATTATGCCATGTGAAATTTTTATCCTTTATAGCATCATTTTAGCCCATCGACTCATCATGTATGAGATCGATTCGTTTGTCACATTCTTTGATAAATTCACAATTTATTGATTCGTGATGTGTCTAAATTGATCTATAAAATCGCTTTGTGACCTTGACTTGGATTCATCAACCTTTGATGAAATTCCAATCATTTCATCAGTTCATATGTCCCATTTCGAGTCTCGAACCTTTCGAGATCGATTCATCTCCCACTAGTTCGTATATATGTACGTGACATTAAGTTCCAAACTTATGCACATTAAGTCCTCCTCTAAGAAGGTTTCTTTTCGAACTATGAAAATCTTATTTTCATTGGGATATGAAAAATTTAGTATTCTTTAATTTATTCAAGAATATTCAATAAATGAACATATCAAATTTGAGATTTAATTTATCCAAAACCAGTTTTCGGATCAAATCTTCAAATCTTACAAAAGATAACATCGGAAGTTTTTATTAACATTGAACTATTAACGTGCCCGACTTTGGCCTGAAACCACGTTAACCCTCAATTTAATTTCTTTCCGATCCATATCACATATGGGGTCTTTTGCACCGACTTAGAAGGTATGTGATTAACCTTTGTCTTAAGGGTAAATTTCCAAATCTTATTTGAAAATTTTATTTTGATTTATCATCTATCAAACAATGTCCAACAAAGTTTGATTCCACTTTTCGAACACATTGATCTACATTGATGTTCCGAATGAAAATAACTTATGAAACTTTTCCATAAATTTTCAAGATGATTATCATACTCATAGCTTAAAATGTTCGTCACTGAAACGATTTATCCTACCTAAATAGTGAGATCCCATTTGTCGGCCAAAGTCACTTGTGGGAGGATCATGAAATATGGGTCTTGAAGTGTTATTGGATTTAGAATCCCGATGTTTAGGACATAATCATGTAGAATCATACCACTGTTGGGTATCAAAATTTAAGCCCGAAATTTAAGAATTACTTGAAATGTTTATTTCGGGCTTCAAATACTTTCGATGTTTAGGACATTAATTCATCGAATCGCGACGATCGCTCTGATACCACTGTTGGGTATCGGCGTCACTACCGAGCCCCGCGCAGCGGATTGAAGGGCCCGGTCCGACCCGATCCCGAGGACCACGTCGTCGACCCAAGAGTACGAATCCTAAATCTACGTGCAACTACCTATGAATATAACAATTATAGACATAGATTCATACCACGTGAAATTGATCACGGTGACGGGTTGAAAGCGTAGTTGCTGCCTTTTTGTTGCTCCAATCTTCGGTAACACGTGCGTCCCATTCCCGCGCGATTCGACACCTTCGATTGAGCTCCGATTTGTCGTATACAACCGGATCACATCCGGTTCGTCATCCATCTTGCTCTAGCTTGATCACAATAGAGGATTTCAGATGAAATCCCTCTACCCGTATCCACCTTGAGCCTCGTCTTTCGGTTACGCGCGATTCCCCTAAAATCGCCGTAAACTTGCTTAAAACCTTCAATCTCTCTAATGGAGTTTTCTCTCTTTTCTTGTCTCACAAGAATTCTCTTCTCAGATCTGGAATTACCAGAGAGAGAGAAGATCAACAATTGATCTTATATTAACACCATAATTAATGAGGGATTAATGAGTACAAAGAAAAACTGCTAATCTGGAATTTGGATCACAGTCCGTCATGACGCACAGAATGGTGCGTCATGATGCACCAGTCACGTTTCCTAGAAACAGCATTTACTATTGGTCCGTCATGACTGACCATACAGTCCGTCATGACTGACCATACAGTCCGTCATGACGCACCATATTGTGCGTCATGACTGACCATACTCACAGATTGGTACACAAAATTCCCTTTGGTCCGTCATGACTGACCAATCTGTCCGTCATGACTGACCATGTTATTTCTGTGTAATCTGACAGATTAACCTATTGGTCCGTCATGACTGACCAAACAGTCCGTCATGACTGACCATGTTATTTCTGTCAGATTTGCATAATCTTATTATGCATCCAATCGTATCGACGAATGCGTACGTTCGTCTATCCTCATGTGTGCAAGCTACTAGTTGATCTATAACTGTATTTCCTTCAGTCTCCCACTCAGTTTAAGATCCAACTAAAGAATACACCAATGTACATCACATGTACACTTATCTTTGAGATTGAAATCAAGCCCGAAATAAGACAGCTCTATGTGTGACCGCGTAGGTTCGTATCAAGCAATGGTAGTAAACTTATTCCTAAGTTTACGGGCTCATGAGAGGGATCTAGGAAGAAATCCATCATAGCTTTCCCACGTTGAAAACGAAAAATGATTGTGATCATTTATACCCATCTCGAACGGTGGTGTTTAGTTCTCTTGTTCGCGATATCCGTCAATCAAAAGGCATGGTAATAGTCATCCTTATGTTTTGATTGACTATACTTAAATTTCGATACCGAATTGAATCAACAAATACAATCGATATTAACTATTAATATCATTGACTCTGGCCAGAGATTTCGTTGATTAATTCATCGATAGGCCTAAGGGATATCTCTTTCTCTCGAAAGGAACAATTTCTATCTTGATGACTCACATCAAATTCCGTGTTTCAGATAATACCCGATTATAATCCCATGACCATCCTGTTACAGATAGTGGAAGACTATATCTAAGCATCATGTTACGCACAAAAATTGATCTATGATCATCTCAAGTGTGAAGAACTAAGACCCCATTCGCTACGATTCCATCTACAATGACTAAACCATGTCATGGTATCGCACTTTTGGTCAAGTCACAATATGCATAACCTAATGCATATCCATATTCCCGATTCGACAAACTCTTTGTCCTATGATTAGCAAAACATAATCATCACCTCGGCGAATATGCTAGTGTACACGTTAGTCTATTATCTTATAATAGATATACTTATCACATAAGTATCCTAATCGTGACTAGGGACGTTTTTGAAATATAACTTTTGAAATGTGACGGTTTTACTTAACATAATCACGTATTATGTAGACGCTCACACAAGTCATAATTCAAGGTTCGTGTAATCATATTACACAACCACACACAAGTTTTCATATAAGTATAAATGCAATTAAAATTTTAAATTTTTTTGAAATGCACTAATATAGAGTAAGTATTGTTTGATGCAGCGTTTACACCTATAATCTCTGCTAGGATTATAATCTGCGATGACTATCGGTGTAAGATAACTATACCTCAAATCTATTCCTCCTCTAGGTATCTCTATACCTATAGTCTTCGCATGACATTCATGCTTAACTAAGAAGAAAGCAGTTTTTGTAAACGGTTCCGCTACGTTCCCGTTAGTGTCAATTTTTGTTAGGTATCCAATACCTATTTAAATATAAGTTTGGAGTGGTTATGTTATTTCAGTTTCTTTTGGTTTATGCTATTTCGACCATCGAAATAGATAACCAAAGAATCCTATTACTTGGGATAATACCAAGTATGATCAACATCTTGATCCATAACGTTTCCATTTCGGCTTCGTAAACCGTATTGAAATCAAATTCCATCGTAGAATTTTCATTTTAGTTGTTGTGAAACTCTTTCATACAACTTCATTTTTCTTTAAGCAAAATATGTACACATTTCGTAAATGTGTTGCATGTTTGGAGAAATACTATCGGTATAACTTTTATCACCGATATATTTTCTTCACCATTTTATATGAGAAATATAATATTAATCCTTTCTAAAAGGATATTGTTTATTAATTTCAATACGAATCCGGGTTTTAAATGTTGCATAACTATTATGCATGTGTAAAATATAACCATTATACAACCATATTAAATTGTTTTCGTTCGAACCAACCATATGAAGTATTCGAAACGAAATATTCTCTGGATTCGATTGATAATTACGACACTTAATATGAACAATATTTAAAGATTAGTACATATCATGGCGTATTTGGAATATTCTATTATCGAAATATAAAATATCCATTTTCCTATTTTTCTTTAACTCGATGTCGCACATCGATTCTCAGAAAAATTTCGCCATTCGACATTTGGAAGAAATCCGATCTTGGATTTATGTACTGAAAACCATTTTCAGTGTTTTGTCGATGTACATACTTCGATTCAGATCGAGGAATTTTAAATCTATCTTATAGATTTTTATGCTTATCTCATAAGTTGTCTCGTCTGAATTTTCATAGCGAAACGACAATCGTTTCCTACGAATAATATATCGTTCATATATTTTAATATAAGAAATGTATGTGGCTCCCACTAACCTTCACATCTACACAAAGCTTTTCTTTTGCTCTTGATAATATTATAACTAATTATAATTTTATCAGAATAAAATTCCAATTTCATGAATTATTCTTCAATCCATCAAATGGATCGTTGAAATTTGTATACTTTTCTTGGATTCTTTTGATCGATAAAACTATTAGGTTGTGTCACATACACATCCTTTAATATTTCCTATCAAGGAATACAGTCTTGTCACCTATTTGTCAAAATTCATAGTCATACTATGTGAAATGACAAATATGATCCGAATGAATCAAGCGTGATTATTTGTGAAATCTTTTCTTCATGATCATATCATGAATTCTCGAATCTCATAAACATTCTTGCTTTGTAAGTATACATATTCTAATCCACGTTAGCTTTCACTTTGAAAACTCACTTACATCCTATGGGTCATACCCTATGGAATGTTCAAACCAAGTTCTAAACTTGATGACATGCATGGATTGAATCATGAATTCCATGGCATTATGCCATGTGAAATTTTTATCCTTTATAGCATCATTTTAGCCCATCGACTCATCATGTATGAGATCGATTCGTTTGTCACATTCTTTGATAAATTCACAATTTATTGATTCGTGATGTGTCTAAATTGATCTATAAAATCGCTTTGTGACCTTGACTTGGATTCATCAACCTTTGATGAAATTCCAATCATTTCATCAGTTCATATGTCCCATTTCGAGTCTCGAACCTTTCGAGATCGATTCATCTCCCACTAGTTCGTATATATGTACGTGACATTAAGTTCCAAACTTATGCACATTAAGTCCTCCTCTAAGAAGGTTTCTTTTCGAACTATGAAAATCTTATTTTCATTGGGATATGAAAAATTTAGTATTCTTTAATTTATTCAAGAATATTCAATAAATGAACATATCAAATTTGAGATTTAATTTATCCAAAACCAGTTTTCGGATCAAATCTTCAAATCTTACAAAAGATAACATCGGAAGTTTTTATTAACATTGAACTATTAACGTGCCCGACTTTGGCCTGAAACCACGTTAACCCTCAATTTAATTTCTTTCCGATCCATATCACATATGGGGTCTTTTGCACCGACTTAGAAGGTATGTGATTAACCTTTGTCTTAAGGGTAAATTTCCAAATCTTATTTGAAAATTTTATTTTGATTTATCATCTATCAAACAATGTCCAACAAAGTTTGATTCCACTTTTCGAACACATTGATCTACATTGATGTTCCGAATGAAAATAACTTATGAAACTTTTCCATAAATTTTCAAGATGATTATCATACTCATAGCTTAAAATGTTCGTCTCTTCGATCTTATCGAAAGACTTTGATTTTCTCGCTTAGTTGACTTCGTATTTCATTTCGAAATGTTTTTGAACCATTCAAAATTATGTTTCAAACGCATTAAATAGATATCTTTATATCTACAATAATCGTTGGTAAATATAATGAAATATTTGTAGCCTCCTCTTGCCTCAGAACTTACTTATTTACCTACATTCAAAATGTTTGGTTTTTGATAAATCTTTGACCGTTTTTCCAACCTTTGGAATGACACTTTTGTCATCTTGATTACTAAACAATTCTTGTACTTGTCATGCGAATCTTATTCGAATGAAACTAGTATTCCATCAAATGGATTGTAGACATGTGTATCGCATACACATAGTCAAGATGATAATGTCAAAAGAAGCTATTACTATCAACTTTTGGATTAATCCTCCTCGGATTTAACCTTTCTTTTGATATTGGGACAACAACTTGCCCAAATCCTTGATTGAGACAACGTTTGTCTTAATCACCCTTAGACCCTTGTTTCTTATAAATCCTCAAGCTCCTTTGAAGTTTCGTGTCTTATGTATGTCAACATTTGACATACAATATTATTTGACTTCTTCTCAAGTTTGTCAAATTTTTTGCTTTCTCTAATATCGATCATATCGATATGATATTGGTGTTGCTTAAATGATTATTCTACATGAATTATGACATTGACAACTAACCGTGCGTACTTATTCTATATGCTTATATGATATGAAATATGTTACTTTTATCAAATCAATAACCCTAATATTGATTCGGGATTCTTAATCCAATAACACTTCAAGACCCATATTTCATGATCCTCCCACAAGTGACTTTGGCCGACAAATGGGATCTCACTATTTAGGTAGAATAAATCCAATCGCATCCAATGCGACTCTTGACCTTTTATAGGATTTCGGTATTGAACCATATCATATATGATTCAAATTCCGTTTGTGCATCCTAACTATGCCCCGAACCCCAATCGGATTGGCTTGGACGGTTAAGTCACAACCACATTCACTTATCGTTCAATTGAGCTACAAATGCGCCCGACTTTGGCCTGAACCCGCATTTGTCCCCAATCAACGCTTGCCTCTCATGTTGATACATACAACAATGCACGCCCGACTTTGGCCTGAACCCGTGCAAGGTGTGATGACCAACCTCGGAGGTTGTGAACATGGAAGGCATTTTTATGACTTAAATATTATGCAGGGATTTATGTGATATAATCTAATTACATCATTGAGCAGGTTTAATTATGACGAATGACTTATATGAACATAATTATTAATCATTAGAACCAATATAAAAAATTTCCAGAAAAATTGCACTGTCCGTCGTGACTGACACATGGTCCGTCACGACGCAAGTATACAGTCCGTCATGACGCATAACATCCTGCGTCATGACTGACCATGCCCATATTAAAATTTTCAGAAAAAATTTTATACTGTCCGTCATGACTGACAGTTGGTCCGTCATGACTGACCATGTCCAATATTTCTCCTGATTTGGACTTACTTTGACTTCCGTCATGACGCACAAAACAGTGCGTCACGACGGACTTCACTTGTCCGTCATAACGCCAGAAGGTGCGTCATGACGGACTATACAAAACAATTTTGTTGTCCAATCCAGGGGCTAATTCGTGTTATGTCCGTCACGACTGACCAAATGGTCCGTCGTGACGGAACTAGTTAATACAGTCCGTCATGACGCACAACTTGGTGCGTCATGACTGACCATTATAACTCTCAAAATCCAACTCTTGGACTGCACGATATATACTGTCCGTCATGACTGACAACCTGTCCGTCATGACTGACTGTACAAAACAATTTTGTACAAACTTCCAGGGACTATTTGGGCCACTTCCGTCATGATGCACAACTCTTGTGCGTCATGACGGACAAGTGTAACGCATCAGATCCAACTATTGGATTTCGCGATGAACAGTGTCCGTCATGACTGACCATCTGGTCCGTCATGACTGACCTACTATAAAACTCAATTTTGACAGTAAATTTTTGCTGAAATTGAATCGTTTCGAAAACGATTAATCATGAAACATTTTCATGACTACTTCTAGATGCCTTTGATCATCATATGATCAAATTCTAATAAGTTTTCCATGGTCCTAATTTTATGAAACTATATGATTTATGTTCTAATTCTACATGATTTTCCGAATAACTTTTATTCGAAATTGATTCGACGATCGAATCGCGACGATCGCTCTGATACCACTGTTGGGTATCGACGTCACTACCGAGCCCCGCGCAGCGGATTGAGGGGCCCGGTCTGACCCGATCCCGAGGAACACGTCAACGACTCGAAAGTACGAATCATGAAATGCATCTAACCTATGAAATTAACTCTTAATTCATAGAGAATCATACCGCGTGAAATTGATCACGGAGACGGGTTGACTCTATTAGCTGCTGCTTGCTTCGATTCCGGCGTTTCGGGTTGACTCTATTAACTCTTAACCCAACTAGTTGATCACGGAGAATCATACCGCGGGGCTCGGTAGTAACTAATTGATGTTAAGAATGTATTCAAATACTTCTTAACATCCGATAACATCGGAATGTCGTTTCCTATGATCAATATATCGTCCACATAAAGAACAAGAAATGCTACGCGGCTCCCACTAACCTTCTTATATACACAAGGTTCTTCTTCGTTCTTGATAAAATCATACTCGCGTATGACTTCATCAAAACGAATGTTCCAACTCCGAGAAGCTTGTTTCAGCCCATAAATGGACCTTTGAAGCTTGCATACTTTCTTAGGATTCTTTGGATCGATAAAACCTTCGGGTTGTGTCATGTACACATCCTCCGATAAGTTTCCGTTAAGGAAAGCAGTTTTAACATCCATTTGCCATATCTCATAGTCATAATATGCAGCTATGGCAAGGATAATCCTTATAGACTTAAGCATGGCTACCGGCGAAAACGTTTCATCATAGTCTACACCATGAATTTGCTTGAAACCTTTCGCAACTAACCGTGCTTTGTAAGTATGCACTTTCCCATCCATGTCGATTTTCTTCTTGAAAACCCATTTACACCCGACGGGTTTAACCAAGGGTGGTGGATCAATCAAGTTCCAAACTTGATTATCATACATGGATTGGATTTCGGACTTCATGGCATCATGCCATTTGTCGGAATCTTCGCTCAACATAGCATCTTTGTAGGTTGTCGGCTCATCATCTATGAGTTCGACGTTGCCTTCATCAGTCACGATAAATCCATATCGTACTGGTTCCAGCCGGGTCCTACTAGACCTACGAGGAGCACCTTGTGCTATTGGCTCGACATCCGCAACTATTGATGGATTCGGGTCAACATCCATCGGTTCAATGTTTATTTCTGAATCTCGAACCTCTTCGAGATCAATCTTACTCCCACTAGCTCGTTGAGATATAAAGTCCTCCTCCAAGAAGGTACCTCTTCGAGCTATGAAAACCTTGTTTTCCTCGGGATTGTAGAAATAATATCCTTTAGTTTCCTTAGGATATCCTACAAATAAACATTTTTCAGATTTGGGTTCGAGTTTATCCGAAAACATTTTTCGAACATAAACATCACATCCCCAAATTCTAATAAAAGATAACACCGGAGGTTGTCCGGTCCACATCTCATATGGTGTTTTTTGAACCGATTTAGAAGGTAAGCGGTTTATTAGAAAAGCCGCTGTCTCAAGGGCATATCCCCAAAACAATTTTGGGAGACTAGTTTGACTCATCATAGATCGAACCATATTCAATAAGGTCCGATTCCTCCTCTCGGACACGCCATTCCATTGAGGCGTTCCAGGTGGAGTCAATTGTGAAACGATTCCACAATCTTTGAGATGATCTTCAAACTCATAGCTCAAATACTCGCCTCCTCGATCTGATCGAAGTGCTTTGATTGTCTTGCCAAGTTGATTTTGAACCTCATTTTGAAATTCTTTGAACTTTTCAAAAGATTCAGATTTGTTACGCATTAAGTAGATATACCCATATCTACTAAAATCATCCGTAAACGTTATGAAGTATCGATAACCTCCTCTTGCCTCGGTACTCATTGGACCACATACATCAGAATGTATAAGTTCCAATAGTTCCTTGGACCTTTCTCCAACTTTTGAGAATGGTGCTTTTGTCATCTTGCCAAGTAAACAAGATTCGCATTGTCCATATGAATCAAATTCAAATGAATCCAAAAGTCCATCCTTATGGAGTTTTGAGATGCGCTTCTCGTTTATATGGCCAAGTCGACAATGCCAAAAGTAAGTTTTACTATCAACTTTAGGTTTAATCCGATTCGTGTTTATATTATAGATTGATTTATCATTTGTGTAATTCATATCTAAAATGTAAAGACCATTTTCTAATAGAACATTTCCATAGAATAAATTATCCTTACAAATAGAAAATTCATTATTCTTAATAATAAATTCATAACCATCATTAGCTAGTCTAGACACACTAATAATGTTCTTACACAAACTTGGAACAAAATAACAATTATTTAGTTCTAAAATAAATCCACTTGGTAAAGTAATAAAAATATCTCCGACGGCCAATGCAGCAACGCTTGCTCCATTCCCTACTCGAAAATCCACTTCACCGCGTGTTAACTTCCTTCTATTTTGAAGAACCTGCATATTTCGACAAATATGAGTTCCACAACCGGTATCTAATACCCAATTGTCCAAAATTGAAATGTTAACATCTATAATAGTCATACCTGCGGTTCCGGCTTCCAAAGCCTTCCCCTTGCTTTTCTTCACCTCCTCGAGGTAAATCTTGCAATTTCTCTTCCAATGCCCAGTCTTTTTGCAATGGAAGCAGGTGACATCCTCAGATTTCTCCTTTCCTTTAGTCTTCGGTTTGGACAACGACTTGCCCGCACCGCCCTTGGACTTTTGTTTCTTACGAATCCCACCTTGAATCATGAGGACATCCCTAGCAACTCTTGCTTTGGGTTCTCCCGATGCCTTAAGCATCTCCGACTCAAAGTTCTTGAGCATCCCATGGAGCTCGGGAATCGTCTTGTTCATCGAATGCATATGATAGTTCGTTACGAAAGTTGAAAAAATCGGTGGCAATGCACATAAGATCAAATCTTGTTGCATTATTGGTGACACCTCTTCTCCCAATTTCTCGAGACGATCAATCAATGATTGTACCTTTAACACGTGAGTGCTAACCGAAGATCCGTTAGGCATCTTACAGTTAACCAACTCCTTTAACGTATTGAACCTTTCAATGCGTTCTTGCTCTTGGAACATTTCCTTGAGCGTGGCGTTAATTTCGTACGCATCCGAATCCTCGAACTGCTTCTGCAAGTTCGCGTCCATACATGCCAACATGAGGCATGTCACGTCATTTGACTCCTTCTTAAGTTTGTCAAATGCCGCCTTTTCTTCGGGCGAAGCGTTCTCGTCGGGAGTAACCATCTTCGTGTCTAACACGTGACTTTTGCACTCTTGCCTAAGAACAATTCTTAGGTTACGGTGCCAGTCAAGATAGTTCTTGCCGACTAGCTTCTCCCTCTCCAATACCGATCTAATCGACATTGAGTTGGTGTTGCTTGATGTCATGATTGCTACAACGAAAAATACTTTAAAATGAGATTGATACTGATATGTGCGAACTTATGCTATATGCTTATATGATGATATGAAATATGTTACTTTTATCAAATCAATAACCCTAATATTGATTCGGGATTCTAAATCCAATAACACTTCAAGACCCATATTTCATGATCCTCCCACAAGTGACTTTGGCCGACAAATGGGATCTCACTATTTAGGTAGGATAAATCCAATCGCATCCAATACGACTCTTGACCTTTTATAGGATTTCGGTATCGAACCATATCATATATGATTCAAATTCCGTTTGTGCATCCTAACTATGCCCCGAACCCCAATCGGATTGGCTTGGACGGTTAAGTCACAACCATGATCACATATCGTTCAATTGAACTACAAATGCGCCCGACTTTGGCCTGAACCCGCATTTGTCCCCAATTAACGCTTGCCTCTCACGTTGATACATACAACAATGCACGCCCGACTTTGGCCTGAAACCGTGCAAGGTGTGATGACCAACCTCGGAGGTTGTGAACATGGAAGGCATTTCATGACTTAAGTATTATGCAGGGATTTATGTGATATAATCTAATTATATCAATAAGCAAGTATATCATGATGAATGAACATAATTAATAATGATTAGAACCACAATTAAATAAATCAATAAAAATTACACTGTGCGTCACGACGCAACATAACGTCTGTCATGACGCACCGTACTAAAATGGACTTCCATTGACTTCCGTCATGACGCAACATAACGTGCGTCACGACGGACTTCACAGGTCCGTCATGACGCCAGACAGTGCGTCACGACGGACCATACAAAACAATTTTGTTGTCTATTCCAGAAACTATTTCAGGTTCCTCCGTCATGACGGTTGGTTACTACCGTCACGACGGACCGTGTTCTTCCGTCATGATGCCAGACGGTGCGTCATGACGGACTGTACAAAACTATTTTGTCCAGATTTCCAGAAACTTTTTGAGGTTCTTCCGTCATGATGGTTGATTATACCGTCACGACGGACTGTTCTGATCCGTCATGACGCCAGAGGGTGCGTCATGACGCACTGAACAAAACCATTTTGTTTAGTTTGCCAGAAACTTTTTCTACCGTCACGACGCACCAAATGGTCCGTCATGATGGTACGAATTTACACAGTGCGTCATGACGCACAACTTTTGTGCGTCACGACGGACTGAGTAACGCCTCAGATCCAACTCTTGGATTTCCCGTGTGCGTCATGACGCACCATATCGTGCGTCATGACGCACCAGACCTGAAATTCAGTTTTATTTTGTAATTTTAACAGATTTTAATCGTTTCAAAAACGATTAATCATGAACAATTCATGATTACTTCTAGATTCTTTTGATCATCTCATGATCAAATACTAGTAAGATTTCTATGGTCCTAATTTTACAACTACATGATTATGTCCTAAAATTCTACATGAAATTCCGAATAACACTTATTCGAAATCGATTCGACGATCGAATCGTGACGATCGCTCTGATACCACTGTTGGGTATCGGCGTCACTACCGAGCCCCGCGCAGCGGATTGAGAGGCCCGGTCCGACCCGATCCCGAGGACCACGTTAACGACTCGACCGTACGAATCATGAAATGTAACTAAACCTATGAATATAACTCTTATATACATAGAAACATACCACGTGAAATTGATCACGGAGACGGGTTGTTCAGTTAGTTACTGCTTGCTTCGATTCCGGCGACACGCACGTCCCACGCCCGCGCGATTCGACACCAAATCCGAAGCTCCGATTATGTCGTATACAACCGGATTCTATCCGATGACCTTGCTCGTCCTTGCTCTCGATTGATCACAGTCGAAGATCTTAGTTTAGATCTCTCTACTCGTATCCACCTCGAGCTTTTCGTCTTTCGGTTGCGGTGAATTCCCCTAAAATTCACCACAATCTTGCTTAAATTTCCTCAACTTGTCACACAAGTTTTATCTCTTTTCTCCAAGCTCTAGATCTAGTTCTTAGCACAGAATAATGGCTTAGAGAGAGAGAGAGAGGTTACAAGAATATAAATATATTCTGTGATTAATGAGTATTAATGAGTATCAAAAACTGCTAATCCAGAATTCGGATCACAGTGCGTCATGACGCACCATATGGTGCGTCACGGCGCACCAGTCACAATTACTGAATATAGCCGTTACACAGTGTATCGTCATGACGCACGATAACGTCCGTCATGACGCACCACCGTCATGACGCACAAATTGGTGCGTCGTGACGGTATACTCACAGATTGGCTTTCTCAGAATTACTCTACTGTGCGTCATGACGCACAATATGGTGCGTCATGACGCACCATGTAATTTCTGCCAGATTTGCATAATCTTATTATGCATCCAATCGTTCCGACGAACACGTATGTTTGTCTACACTCATTTGTATATTCAACTAGTTGATCTGTAACTGTATTTCTTTCAGAGAATAACAAGAAATTTATGGAAAACATCGGAATGTAACTATAGGTTTAAGATACATGATCAATATATCGTTTAGAATATATTCATATTCATAGACATTCCTCTCATTTGTATATAAGATTTCAGAGAGAGAGGTTTAGGGTTTAGGGTTTAGGGTTTCGGGTTTCGGGTTCGGGGTTCGGGGTTCGGGGTTCGGGGTTCGGGGTTCGGGTTCGGGGTTCGGGTTCGGGGTTCGGGGTTCGGGGTTCGGGGTTCGGGGTTCGGGGTTCGGGGTTCGGGGTTCGGGGTTCGGGGTTCGGGGTTCGGGGTTCGGGGTTCGGGGTTCGGGGTTCGGGGTTCGGGGTTCGGGGTTCGGGGTTCGGGGTTCGGGGTTCGGGGTTCGGGGTTCGGGGTTCGGGGTTCGGGGTTCGGGGTTCGGGGTTCGGGGTTCGGGGTTCGGGGTTCGGGGTTCGGGGTTCGGGGTTCGGGGTTCGGGGTTCGGGGTTCGGGGTTCGGGGTTCGGGGTTCGGGGTTCGGGGTTCGGGGTTCGGGGTTCGGGGTTCGGGGTTCGGGGTTCGGGGTTCGGGGTTCGGGGTTCGGGGTTCGGGGTTCGGGGTTCGGGGTTCGGGGTTCGGGGTTCGGGGTTCGGGGTTCGGGGTTCGGGGTTCGGGGTTCGGGGTTCGGGGTTCGGGGTTCGGGGTTCGGGGTTCGGGGTTCGGGGTTCGGGGTTCGGGGTTCGGGGTTCGGGGTTCGGGGTTCGGGGTTCGGGGTTCGGGGTTCGGGGTTCGGGGTTCGGGGTTCGGGGTTCGGGGTTCGGGGTTCGGGGTTCGGGGTTCGGGGTTCGGGGTTCGG
The DNA here is from genome assembly GCA_946800325.1 of Luzula sylvatica. NCBI lineage: Eukaryota > Viridiplantae > Streptophyta > Magnoliopsida > Poales > Juncaceae > Luzula > Luzula sylvatica. The sequence goes on from OX326960.1 coordinate 70,502,569, forward strand.
GGTTCGGGGTTCGGGGTTCGGGGTTCGGGGTTCGGGGTTCGGGGTTCGGGGTTCGGGGTTCGGGGTTCGGGGTTCGGGGTTCGGGGTTCGGGGTTCGGGGTTCGGGGTTCGGGGTTCGGGGTTCGGGGTTCGGGGTTCGGGGTTCGGGGTTCGGGGTTCGGGGTTCGGGGTTCGGGGTTCGGGGTTCGGGGTTCAGGGTTCAGGGTTCAGGGTTCCGGGTTCAGGGTTCCGGGTTCAGGGTTCAGGGTTCAGGGTTCAGGGTTCAGGGTTCAGGGTTCAGGGTTCAGGGTTCAGGGTTCAGGGTTCAGGGTTCAGGGTTCAGGGTTCAGGGTTCAGGGTTCAGGGTTCAGGGTTCAGGGTTCAGGGTTCAGGGTTTAGGGTTTAGGGTTTAGGGTTTAGGGTTTAGGGTTTAGGGTTTAGGGTTTAGGGTTTAGGGTTTAGGGTTTAGGGTTTAGGGTTTAGGGTTTAGGGTTTAGGGTTTAGGGTTT